>OY728120.1:2400000-4800000 GCA_963277665.1 Viscum album | reverse complement strand
TGGAATTGGCTGGCTGGCTAGTATACCATATGAAAGCTGAGCCCTATGAGGTTAATATAAAGCACCAAAGGGTTATGGATTCTTTCTGCACTAGAGATCCCATCATGGGGTCATAGTAAGAGACATAGTGCATAAAATGTGGTTTTGGGTCCCCCGAGCCATTTAATACTGGGAATGTTAGGTTCCCAAAGTTTCATAGTGGCAGAACATTGGTCCCCCACTAGGGGTAGGGTTTTCACTTTGGTTGTATCGAACCGCACCCCACCTTTGTGGCTTCTAGTTGATTTTTTTGGTGCTCGAAAGTGTTTAATATCCTTTAATAGATTTCTTGTCATGCTTGATCTTGTTCTGGCATGGTAGGGACCAAATTTGTGTGTGTCGGTGCTACTGGTATTTGAGGTGGATACCCAGCTGGGGGAATCATTTTTCTGTTTACCTAGACATATTCTAGCTACCTTCCCACTAGGAGGAAGTCTTGATGTCCTTCATGGTCTGAGTTGGATGGTCCTCCAAGCATGAATTCATTCACTGGGATGAGTGCATATGGTATGGGAACCTCTTCTGGGAGCACCTTATAACGTTCCGCAAAGGGAACACATTCGGTGAGATAACTCCCTTGAGATAGCCCATCATTAATTCTCCTGAGATATTTCATTTATTCATCCTACATGGTGAAATTTTCCTCGATGGTGAGGGATGTATTATCATGGGGAGGAGGAGGCAGGTCAATAGACAACCTTGGATTTATTTTCCTCCTTATTGGGGTTTCGAAGCGGAGGTAAAATGGATTGACTATGGGGGCTCCGAGATTTAGGTCCACCACTGATTCCAGGTATTCAAACCGTCAGGCTCCTTATGGGATACCTCTAGGGGTGAACCATCTTCCTTTGCATCCTCTCCTCCTGCATCATTTCTTATTAGATCCATGGGGTTTACCTTTATCATGTTCACTAATGAATACCACATTTGGTTGTTGTACCCAGTTCTTAATTTTATGAATGCTTCCTACACCCTTTATTGGACTTACTCCTTCTATTCTACGATATTCTTCGGGCTTCTTGACAATGATTTACCTGAACAGAGCCCTGGTCTGACCTTGTAACACAACATTGTCTTAGAGGGAGTAAACCATGAAAATGCTAGGAATGGGAAACTCTTTTGAAAATCTCTCCCCTATACGGTGGTAGAAAAACATCTGTCGTACGGGTATTTGACATAAAAATTCCCCCAGCCCTGCGAGTTGGGGTTTTTCCAGGTCTCATGTTGATGCGCTACATCCTGCATTTTTTGTCTTATGGGGGAATTATGATATAAAAGATCCCCCAACCTTGTGGGTTGGGACTGTTTCTGTATGGCAGCGGTAGCCGCTTCTATTTCCACCATTTCAATTTCACGTCCTCCCACACTAGTGTTTGTTGAGTATGGAATTTCGCATGTATGGAGACTATGGTCTTTTTAAGGAATGGCCACTGCTTGTTGGTTTGACTCTCTTAGGAAGGAAGCCTATATGATGTTCATGGTTACCTGACTAAGAAAAGTTTTGATGGCTTCATCTCTTCAGCCGTGACACTTTTGAGGCTTAATTTGGTCCCGTTTTTGTGGAGTATCCCATCTTCCCTATACACAGGTTTCACTTGATTGTTTCCTCTGGGTGATGACATTGTAGGATGTCATTTCCATTGGGGCCTGCTGGAGAGGATGTGGGGTGAACTGTAGAGATCCATGTTCTTAGCACCCTCGAATGTGAGCTCCAACTAGTGCATTTCCAATGAGGTGACATAATTTATGTCGTGCATGAAGGCAAGCTAATTCAGGGTTTTTTCTTTTTTCTTTTCTAATTGAGGGTGCCTTCCAGATGAGAGGGCTTCCAGGTAGATTAAACAAAAAATACCCCCTATCGTTATGACATGGTATGTGTACCCTTCATAGGGTAGGAATTGTTTTTCATACTTCGAAGAGCTGTACATATATTGAGGCTAATTTCATGCATGCATTCCCTAGAAAATTCTCCCGGTATGTCAAAGTGAGAAGTTGGCGTAGGCCAATACATCATTGGTATATTATCCTTAGCTAGTTATCTTCTCACAAGAAACATATCGTGTTGGTTTTCTTCTATGGGCTCCACGACATGATATGCCTAGATTGACTGCTTATGAATAAATTTGGTCCAAGAAACCAGGCTGGTGTGATCCTTATAGATTTGTGGATGTCGTGAGGGTGGCTCTGAAGATGAGCATGGCCTTGGGAAATCCTCTAGTTTATAAAGAATATAACTCGTTATAGAAGTAGGGCCTGATGTGTCTAACTCTTTTTCAAGTGCCTCCACATAGAAGATATTTCTCATATTGGTTCATGAAAGGGGAGGACCTTCTTGCCAGTGTGAAGTTTGATTGTGGGGAGGACCTTCACAATTGGTGTTGCAATGGTGTGAACAACTTTTACAACTTGACGCCCGACCACATGTAATTTATTTGCAGATAATACCTTGGGGAGGACCTTTAGTGAATGATATTGAAAGGGGAGGAACTTATTTTTTCTTGATGTTACATAGGGGAGGACATTCATAGAATATATCATTGTGGGGAGGGCCTTTGCAGTGACAGTCATCATGGCGAGGACTGCCATCATGAATTGATACCTAGCTTCTAGGAGAATTTCTACAGTGCACATCTTGGGGAGGGCCTTCAGAATGTACTGCAATTAGGGGATGACCTTTTTGTTGCTTGTTGTTACTATGTGGATGAGCTTCAATGTAATTTCCATTTTGGGGAGGGCCTTCGTAATGACTGTATTCATGGCGAGGACTACCATCGGGACTTGATGTCCGACTACAGGGAGAATCATATTTGCATCGTATACCCTAGGGAGAACCATATGGGAGGAAGAAAGCAGGGGGAGAACCTTCTATATGTCTGGTCATTAGGTTGAGTGTAGGGCTACCACGACGCGCATCAGAAGATAGGCTCTCGCGATCAATCATTTTTTGCCCACAGAGTAAGCCACCATTAGATCCCTATGGGGGAATTTGGAGTAGCTGGTAGTGATAATGTAGGAAGGACCTTCACAACTGCTACTTCCACTTCCATAATTTGGTAATGGAATAACAGTTTCTTGATCCTTTTTGATATATATTTTAGGGCATCACGGACCCCAGCTTATAGCATAGCAGGATCACGTATGTGCTCTACATTTTCCGGTTTCTTTTGGGGCTTTCCATTTTTCGGTGCACTCTGGCGGGTAACCAGGTCCATCTACTATTGGTAATGGACTTCATATACCGGTCCATGTCTTATGGAGTCCAGTGATGTTGCTGGGTACGCTGATAGGCATCTTCAGTTTGGGTAGGGATATATCACTACCCTAGAGTAGCAACAACATTGGACCGGTATCCCCCAGTTTTAATGGGTATTTTTTCCCGATCTGGTTGTTTGTATGTCATGGGATATTTCTTTCGAACCTCGTAGACTAGAGTAGGGATTCATAACTTCTTCAAAGTGACTAACTCATTTTGTGAGTGAGTCATTTTGTTCGAGGAAACAGGGTTGTGGGCCCTATTTCTTGCCTTTTCTACTGATGTAATGAAATCATAGAATGTTTAGAGGATATGGTCTGGAATCGATGTCTAATCTTCCATCATTGATAGGATTTTCGGGGATGCATCTTTTGCAGGAACGGGTATGAAGGCCAATTCTGATGTCCGAGTAGGAGATTGTGCCTGCTTCGGCCTTCCATGAGTTGCTAGTAGATACTGGTAGTTCTCTGGTGCTAGGACAGAGGAATCAGTCTGTCACCGTTTTTCTTCTCTGGTTGCCATCGTAATTTTCTGGTGGAATACATATTCATGGCAGGGGATTTTCATCCACTTTCTTTCTGTTGTATTTTTCTCATGGGCTTTGTATGCATCCAAAAGAATTTGACACTGCTCCTATTTTGTGGTCGCCCTATTTGGTTGGCGGGCATGAATTTCATCTATATGTGTTTGTGCCTGCATATAGCCTGTTTCTACCCTATTTAGATGACAAGCATAAAATGTGTCAGTAGGTGTTCATTCATGTGTGTAGTCGAGTGCCTCCTTGTTGGGCTTTCAGGATTCTTGTGCATCGACAGATAGCTTCATCTGCATGTATTTTTCCGCTCTTTCTACATGGTGGGACTGGCGAGCATCAGCAGGAACATGCATGTGCCTGTATTGGGCCTCTCTATTTCCATGGTGGGATTCAATGGATATGGTAGAGTCATACGTATTCCAATTAACTTCTGTCATGTTAGTATGACAGAGCTTCTCCTTAGGAACCAGGGTGAGAGTGTGTTCCTAGTCATATTTTCTCAAACCTTGGTGGGAATCCCCAGGGGCTCGGTTCTCCTGGACTTTGTCATGTGTCCTCATGATAAGGTCTTCCTTAGCGTGAGGAGGCATGGTCATCCGGTGTCGGTGAAGAATCTCTCTAGAGAGGGCATGTGGGTAGGGTCCATGTGCAGTTGAGATGAAATCGTGAGCATTGGCTTCATCTACCTCCCTGAGGTAAGAGAGGTTGTTATTGTTACATTCTTGGGAAGGGATCCCTAAATGATTTGATATGACCACTGGGGCCGCATGGTGATGGGGTTCCAGCAGCTGCAGAAGAGGTGGCTAGTAGACCTTTCCAAACTATAGGGCTTGTCTCATGGCCTCCATCATGTGGAGAGTATAGTTTCAGTGGTACTCTTTGATCAGCCCATTGGATACCCAGCATTGAAGACACTGGGTAGGTGAGGGGGTCCCACTCTTCATTGAGGCCCCATCTTCCCATGAGATCAATGGTTCATGTGTCTTCATGGATCGTGGGGATGTCATTTGGATTGAAGGTTTCTCTGTGGGAACCTTGGTTAAGGATTCATGTCGGATTCACCATTTTTTTTCCTACGAGGTGGCACGTTTCTTGTATACTGGGGAAAAAATGGACCTATGTGCAGCATATTATTATCATTAGTGTAGAACCAACACCTTTGTTAAGGATTCAAGTCAGGTTCACCATTTTGTTCTGCCTCAGAGGTTCCATGTTTTGTGCCTATAGGGGAGAACAAAATGTTTTATGTGAAATATATTTTTTTATATTATCATTGGGGTTGAATCACCACCTTGGTTAAGGATTCACATCGCGTTCAGTATTTTTTTTGCGCCTCCAAGGTCGTGCGTTTATGGGCAGTGTAGAAATGGAATGACGAGGATCATCACCCTTCCCTTTTTCTATAGATAAAGGTTCTGATTGATTTTACCATTCCATTGATTTGACCTAATCGGCATCACTATCCTTTAATGAAGGCTATATTAACCTTGTGTTAACTATAGGTCCTTGTGGGTGATTGGGAGGGGGTCAAGCACTCATGAAATCGGTCCTTATCAAATATAACGTCCTTGGATGGTCTCCATCATGTTTATTCATAGATCCAAGAACACCCAACCACCCGGGTATCTAGGATTCATGGACCTACTTTCCAAAGTCTCGCAATCATAGCCTGACGATTTGGCCAACGACACCTAAAGACTCAAATGGTCAAGAGGATGGGAGGTCGGGCTCACCAAACCCTTCCGAGTGATGATTATTGCATGTTCCAAGAATCACATATATATTTAATTCCGGTTCATATGTTCGTAAATCCTTGGTTCATTCCCAAAGAGTGTGTCCACAGGATTCCCTTGTTTTGCAGGATAGTCATGAGCATGCATATGTTTGATTCCACATAGTTGATGCGAACTTACACCATGTTATATGGAACTTTGGAGTTTATCATCATCTAGGGGGGATAGATGTTGACTTGATTTTGGGATAGGGCCCACATAGAGGGATTCTTATGTATCCTCGGTAAAGGAATCAGAACCCACTTAGTTTGGAATCTGTGGGGCTTACGCATTGTAGCTACCATTTGATGGGACATGATTTGATGGACCCATTTAGATGAGCACCCTTTTGAGATCGAGCATTCTATTTTGTGTCCTATGTATCCTTGTTTTATTTGGAATAAGAGTTCTTATAGTCCAGAATGTCTGGGGCTTACACATTGCAGCTTCCCCTTTGATGGGAAAGGATTGGGTGGAACCTTTTTGATGGGAACCAATTTGAGATCAGGCCTTCTAGTAGGCGTCCTACTTATCCTAGTATGATCATGAATCAGAGTTCTCATAGTTCAGAATGTGTGGGGATTATGCATTGAAGCTACCCATTTGATGGGACATGATTGTTCGGACCCTTTTAGATGGTCACCATTTTCAACTCGGGCCTTCTAGTAGGCATCCTATGTATCCTAGTTTGATCAGGAATCAGTGTTCTCATAGATTAGAATGTGCATGTATTAGACATTTCGGGTGCCCATTTGATGGGACATGTTTTGGTGGACCCTTTTATATGGGAACCATTTTGATCTCAGTCCTTCTAGTAGGCGTTCTATGTATCTTGGATTGATTGATCAGAAATCAGAGTTCTCATAGTAATGAATGTGAAGATATTGTAATCATCCCAAACCTCTAAGGACACGTGAGTTATGATCAGTGTGAGAAACATATGGATTTTGAAGATTCAATAATGCACATGCCTCCTCCACTGTTTCTGGAGGAGGGAGATCCCACGATGGAAGAGGTCGGGGAAAAATGGGTGAGGGCACGAAGTGATGAACCTTTCCATGTGAAAAGGTATTAATGTTCATACGGCCTAGTATTAGATGATTGGGTACATACCTTAGTGGGAGGTCCATAGAGCACGTTCAGGGAAGGGGGGAGTTTTTTCCTCATTGAAGGGGGGGAGACCATAACCCCTTTGACTAATAACTGTTTCTAATTGAAATGAAAATCATGTTATCCCCATTAATCCCAAGACTAGGGAGGTTCACATCGGCAACCCAAGGTTGGACACTGGGTTACCATGGGAATGTAGCCTCACATGCATTCCTAAATCCTGCACCTTTGTTGGGAGGGACTTAGTGACACGGATTACAGTGGGTATGTAGACTCAATGGGGTATGTCGATGCGCCCGATGGCCCGATCATACAAGTATGGTGGATTTGGAGGAGGATTTGGTCTAGTGCTGAAGGAATGGTCTGAGGGAGGATCATGGAGTAATTGATGGTAATAGAGGGGTGATGTTATTACTGGAAGGAATAATACCCAAAACACTGCATTTCACATACTGGTTTCTCATAAGAAATGGGGAAGGATCTGCATACCATAGTGGTATGTTGGATGAATGGCCATCCACGTATCAGTGTGGAACGCAAGCATGGGTATAGTCCACCATATACCAAAGGGGTATGTGGCTGACCATGAAACTTTGGGTTATATCCGTGTACCGATTGGGTACGCGATGTTGGGTTCAGTCTGTGTAGCAGTACACTACATAGAACACTGTACTAAAGGAGGGTCAATGGGATTACAATTCGAAGAAAATTCATCTGTGAGAATTATTTGGTTTTTTGTTTAATAGTTAGGTTCACGTTCTATTATTATTATTCAATTCCCCCATTTTAAATTTCCTGGATAGTTGTACCTGTGGAGGAAGTGGTTCGCAGTTCATGCTTCTCCAATGAAACAAGACGCAAGTTGAAGTGCAACCATCAAGTCTCCCTCAAACTGTTGTCATTCGTCTTTCTATCTATTTTTATCCCCTACCCTCCTTCCTATACTTTTACGAGGATACTTTTATAGAGCATCATAGAGACCACATATATTGAGCATGCAACACCATTTGTAGAGTCCCATTGAAGAAATATTCTTACATGTGGAACACTCAGTGAACCCGGGTTTGTAGAGGCTCTGGTTCACTATAATGGTTCGTCAAACCCTACATGTTCGCTTTTCCCACAAACTGAAGGGTTTTGGGTATGGTATGCAGAATGTAATTACACGCACAAATACTTCAGTTGACATGGTTTCACAATTTTCCTTTCTTGTTGTCTATCGCCTCACAGACCAATGGTTCATGGACCGTCTCACATTCCTGGCAGTTCACGATCAATCTTCTCCACGTACCTTTCCTGGTGACGGTACACAGGCCACTGAAAAACAATGAAAACATAAATTCCTTCAAGTTCCTTCAATTAAATGAAACTCAATTTGAGTCCCTTTCCCTTGATAATCTTGTTGAAGGATTGTCTTCCTTTTGAAGAGCTATTGTGGGGGGACTTTCTTTTCTTTTTGGATTTTTTAGGACCCTACAAAATTCATCTTAAATGATGTAATATCAATGTATGTTAAAACTATATCACAATATGACAAAGATAATTTTAATGAATATATGTGATATATATTACATGATATTAATTATTAAATATTAATGTATCATACTATTCCTATCCTTTCCACCTTTTAGGGAATGATATCATTGTTTATGCATACGTACAACCTACCATCTATATGAGGATATTTGATTCATTTTATATTTCTAATTATCAAGAGTAGTTCTAAAAATGTATTTAATGAGAAAATATAAAATTTATAACATTAATATAAATCAATATATTATGGAACTATATCATAGGTACAAGAACTAGAACATTCATGAGATAAAATGCATTGGGAAACATGGTAATTAACACACGAAACAATGAATATAATAATGTATTATTAATTAACCAATAATTAAATGTTATAAGATTTTCATATATGTCATGGGATATATAATAATGGTTCTTTAATATATTTATAATAAACCTATATTTATTTTTATATGTGGTTCAGACACAATGAAGGAATTCGAACCTGGAGTAAGGATTTGTCGTCTCACTATTACTTTTTTCTGACGTAACACATATTTACTACTTATATCTACACTGTGACATATATAACACCCTTTTGATATGTTATGTCATTAATATCATTATATTTATGGTATTTAATGATTCAATTTATGTATTTTATTTTACAGGAACTACAATTTAGAAATTACCAAAGTGGTAATGGTTTATTACACAATCTCATCATTGTATGAGATTGTTTTTTATAAGTATCTCATAGCGTAGTTATTTAAAATTTATATAAGAAAAATAACATACTTTGTTATAATTTGGCAATTAATGATCTTAATCATGTAATAGTTCCATTTTCTACTCTTTGGTACATAAATTATTTAGAAATGTTTTTTATGAATATTAGTCCTTATTTATATCATTGGTTGAAAATGTTTTTTCATCAAAATCCATATTTCTGAAAATTATTTCAAAAATATTTTCAAACTTCATGGAATTATATATTAAATTAAATTTTTACCTATTTTTAATAATAAATATAAATGAATCTAAATGTTGTTTTCAAAACAAGGTTACGTTTTCTTTTACTAAGAATGTGAAATGAATCTTTGTTTTAACGTGTACGACATGAAAGTGTTTTAAAGATTATTTTAAAAATTATAAAAAGTATATTTTAAAATAAATGTAATTTCAATATTATTTGTGAAAATTTAGCTTAAAAAAAGATACTTTAAAAGTGAAATGGTTATTTTTTCTAAAGAATGTTTTGATGTAATTTTAATGGTATTTCTACTCATTAATGACATTAAACCATTATTATAATTATGATACACTAAGGATATATATAATTGATGTTATCCATATTATTTATTTTGATGATCTACGATCAGGTTTTATGAGGATGTAAAATTATCTTACCATTTACTATATAATATTATATGCTTTATGATTATGTTTTTTTATTGGGGATAGGTATTAAAATTTCATATGATTATTTTTCAATACAAATGATTATAATAATTATTTTCACCCCTTTAATATGAGGAATGAATTGGAAATAGTATGTGATGGGTGGGTCTTAGTTATAGATAACCCCTTGATATAACAATAGGCCTCATGATACAAATCAATTTTCAAAATTAGATGTGTTGGTACCCACATATTGAAATAGTATTTTTAATTGTCTTTACAATTTCATATTTTCTAATTTATTAATTCCCTAATTATGAGATCATTTATTTATACCCAAGTCACTATTTGATTAGTTAGAAGATAAATTAATATGTTTCATGATAATGTGATTATTTATATTGCATTATTTGATCATCAATTATTTTTCCCATGTTATGAATAATTTATTGATTAAATTGAATGTTTTTGGTTGTTTATATTTCCGTATTTGTCGTGATTATTTATTCATTATATCTTCAACTCTATGAATAAACTTAGTGAGTAATTTATCTAACGCCTTTCTTATAATTTATTTTCCCTAGGGTACCAGGATGTGTTTACTGATTGATATACAGGGATATGCTAAGGCGAAAAATGGAATTCATAAAGAAAACTCTTTGAGTATTTTTTTGATAATGTGATGTAAATTAAGAGTATGTATATAGTTTACCAATTCTAATATACGATTAGATCATTGAGGATATAATACCTTGTATCTAGTTCCAATATAATAATGTAACCACCAGATCCATACTACTATGATTGGGATCCTTACAGTTGGGATTAAATGAATTTTAGTAGAAACCTTTGAAACATGATGTAGGAAAAACTAAGTATGGGAATATTATAGTATGATAAAAATTGGAGATAAGTATATAATAAAATTCCAATGTTTTGTAATGGTAGATATTATATGGTTTTTCCAAAAATACATCCCTGTTTGAATACTATATGTGGGCATGGTTCTAGAACAAACAAAAATAAGGGTAATAACATTGAAAATAAAATTTCATTCATGAATCAAGTGTTAGCTGGTACAAAAAAATAAGACTTACTATTCAAATGTGTTGAAACTCTTGATTTATATTCTTTATAAAATTCACATTTTGTCTCGAAACTATTATAAAGGTTTTGATTACATATTTATGATTTGAAATATTTACCAATGTAACCATGTTTTTGAACATGAGATAATCCAGGAATACATTTTTAAATTTATGTTAACTATTTCACTAGTATTGAGATTATATATAATTTTTCACAATTTTATAATATAATATAGTGTATTACATTATCTTTAAATGGCCCCTAGTGGGAAGAATAGTAACTGTATCAATGAAAATAATCTAATGTGTAAGAATTATTTTTTCTTGGATGGGATAAATAAAATATTTTGAAAGGATCTTATATCCTAAATGTTTTAATCATATGTGGACATTGTATCATGTTCTATCATGATAACAAAATAAATATATACATATTATGGATAAGAAAGGGATAAATTGAAGAAGATGATGAGAGAGAGAAAATTGGATGACGAGAATAGAGGAATGAATTATTTTTTCCATGTGATAATTGTGAAAAGAACCAACCTAGTAATTTCATATTGGGAAAGTGAGTTTTCTATATGTTTTGAGAGAATGGACAAATTGTTTTCTATATCCATGGTATGAAAGAAACCATTTTTGTTTATTGTTTCAAATGTAAGGAAAATGAGAACTATGAAAATGAATGCACTAATAATAAAGGGTATATACTATATTAGAATGTGAGGGATCAGGGTCAACACTATGGTATTGTGATGGATGAAGTAAAAAGATTAAAGTGATTTTGTATTTTTATTAAAGAATTATTTTATAAAATTATTTTATTATTGATATTATAGTCATAATAATTATATAATGTATGAGTATTATAATAAAATACTTTTTATTTAAGGATTGGAGAGTAAATGTTAAATGTTACCCACGAACAAGAAAAGTGATATAGTAGAGAGTAATTATTGTTGGAAAACACATTATTTAGGGAGGACAACCCTTAATATATAGATGATTTTGAGATAATTATTATAAATATATGTTCATCGGATAACATTGGAAACCATGAAATTGGTTGGCGATTTATGCTATCTTTGTTGGATTTTAAAGAATATCAGGATATATATAGAATATATTCAACAACCTAAGATTTTATTTTTGGATAAATGTATGTTTTCATTAATATTATATTATTCCCATGGTATACAAATATTTTGAATGATACATTAATAAAAAATTTATGTGATTTGGGGAATAAAACATTTTGTAGATTTTTGAAATTTACGAACATCCCTTATAAATTTTTTGAAATTGATTTTGGTAAAAAATCATTTGGAATGGTTTTATGGTTAAATATTTATGGAATGGATTAGGATTAAAATTATTTATTTATGGAAAACTTATTCTGACCATTTTTTTTATAAATTATCTGAGGAAGGGATTGTCATTATTTTATGAATCTTATGGCCAGTTAAAAGTTAATTTTAGTCCATTAAGAAAAAAAATAATGTTGGATTTTATTTTTATTAAGTAAGAGAAGATGTTTCAATTTATTTAATTACAAATAATGGATAAAATTGAAATTATATTTTGTTGGTGTTACCCATCATAATGGTAACTTAATTCCTTGACATTAGGAAAAGGTTCTCAAAATAATGTTCTCATAGTATGTTTATATCCAATGAATGAAATGGCCTATTAAATCATTATATATTAATGGTAGTATGTTCCTTGAATTTCTAATAAACATTCAATTTCTCATGATTACTTATCTCTTTCACTCTATATACATCCTTGGGAATTAGTATTTTCATCATTGTCCTTATCTAAATTTTACACCAATTTTCTCCTACTTGGAAACCTAGTTATGTGTCTTTTTTACATTCATTTCTATATTATCAGGAAGAAATTTTATTAATAATTTCAATGATGAGGGTTTATAATAATGTTATTTTCAAATTTCAACCCCTTTAGTATATATATCATAATTAAATTATGAGTACACGATTTATTTAAGAGGGTAGAATGTAACACACTATGATTTTAAAAGGGGACATCTAGTTAGATAGAGTATATGATACACAAACTCCAGATTATAAAAGAATCTAGCATGCCACTACTTTATGATAAATCTATTTTTAAATAAATCCAATATAATCTATATATTGTGATACGTGCAATACAATGTTTAAATGAAACATGATGCGCAATTAAAATTTTATTATTTAAACATGTCCATTATAACCTATCCGTTAAATTGGAGGGTATGAATATGACTATCTATAAATTTAATATTATAAAGTTTAAACATGTTTAAAATAAATTCAATTATAATATTTTAAATATAAAAAAATAAAATTCATTTAAATGAACTATAAATTTCGTTATAAAAACCCACATTTTTTTAAATGGTAGTTTCATCATTCCAAAAACAAATAATTTATAATAAATTTATTCCAATTTTTGAAAATTTATTTTATAAATTTATTTTAATTATAAAATAATCATATCAAAAAATATTTATGATGATTAGATATTATTTATCTAAAAAATTACATTTTTTGATGAATGATGAAAAATTATAGGTTTTATTGAAAACATTATTTTCATTTAATAATTGTAAGGTTCCATTATTGTTTAAAATAATTTTGAATGTAAATTTAGTTAACTTATATTATAATAAATAAAATTTATATTATTAGAATAAATTTATTATTTATTTTTTATATTTAAAATTTCTATTCTTATGAGAATTTTCTCTTTGCAAAACTAATTTTTCATCACATCCTTAGGTTTCATTTTAAATTAAATATTTCCTCATTTGTGAGTTGAATTTGATAATATTTAAAAAATATTTTGAGTCTTCATATTTAATATTATATAATAAAAAAATTTGATTTTTTCTTTTAATGAATCTTATAAAAAGTTAAAATTAATTACCACAGTAGTGGATAAAACGAGTTTACTATGTGGTTAAACTAAAAAGATAAATGTAAAAATTACCAAAACTCTTTTTTAATTCGGATGGGATAGAAATATTTCAACCATTATCACCTTAGGATTTATTTTTAGGAGTTCTTAGGACACTTTCATATGAAATTTTCCAATAAAATAATTTAAGTAATGGAAAAACACCAAAGTTATCCCTATTTCATTTAAATTTCAATTATATGTTCATATATGGACATATGAAAATTATAAAGGAATATGGAATGTATTTTTGAGAATAATTATATTAATTTCATAGGGAAAATTTATTTTAAATTTTTATTAATCATATAATTACTTTGAAATTGTATGAAATTCCAATGCAATAATTATTTTATTAAAAAAATAAAAGAAATGGTTCCAATAATATTAAATTTTTATAAATTAAATTAATTATTATTTTCAAATTTTTTTAATATAATTATATCATTTTTTAATGTTTGAACGTAATCTATTCGAATTCCATAATTTTATTTTAGTTTATAAAGTCAAATTAAATGAATAATGTCAAAATTGGAATTAATGTTATATAACAATAAATTATTTTTTAAATGAATTAAAATTAAGAAAAAATAATATATTTGTCATGACCCGTCCTCATGGCCCATGCGGTGACTACCCACAGCCCACCTTCCATAGGCCAGGGGATGGCGACTAGCACCAAAAGTTGTAACCCTAAAAGGGAAGACATTACCTTTAAACCTGTAACACACACAGTCTAAAACACAAGCAGCAGTAAACAAATACTGGTGTAGGAAGAGTGTTGAAAGTAAATGGGACAGTATTCAAACTCAACTGAAGTACAAGTACAAGTAAATAGGGAAACCAGCTCCTAGATCGTCCACCGGGGAAATCCCACCTGAAGGGTAGTTACAGATCTCGAACAAATCATCCATGAGATATGTCTCTTCTAGTCCAGCTTCGAGCCGCCTCCCATCCGTGTCCCTCAGCCTTAATCACTGCTGATCATCATCTGCACAGAACACAACATGGTGCAGTCGAAGCCCGTGCAGGGGTGAGTATAACGATACTCAGTAAGGGACCCCGAGACCCCCAAAGGTCTCCCAGAATCCACTAAGGATAAACCACAATAGTAAGTTACAATCACAAACTATCAACCACCCCTTCATAGGTATATGCCCATACATGTACCTAAGTTACCAATTTCAGTCCAGCTCCAACATTCGAGCCCAAGCACAAAGAATTCCACAAAGGAAGTAAAGTCATTCATCTCAATGACAACAACTTAATGTCAAGATTCATCTCACACAGGTATTTAACTCACGTAGGGTAATAGAGATGATTATATGTAGCCACTGAATCATCTCTTTTGTCGAACACACGTAGGATCCAGGAACAGTATTGGCGATGTTGAACCCATGGAGGATCCTGGTACCGAAGTAATCGATGTCGAACCTGTAGTGGTTCCTAGTCCAGTATCATCATTGTCGAACCCATCGAGGATCCTAGTCCAGTATTGTATCTGTCGAACCCACAGCAGATCTTGGTCTCGTATCGTCACTGTTGAACCCACGGAGGATCCAGGTATAGAAGTAGGCCTATGTAGGATCTTATCATCTCAGCCACAGCCAGTGATAGGGTTCTCACACATAGTACACTTGATTCTGGGAGGGCCTACTCCTCGACCCAAGTGTTGATACATCAACTACCACGAAGTCTCAATTTGATGTATCTGGTAGTTCTGTCTCATCATAAGAGACCCAACGTGATAGACAGCGCGTCAATCGAATGCCTGGTCTTTGAGTTATTGGCTTTTCCGCTCTGAGGGCCCGGTTAGATTTAGGTTCAATCCATCCCGTCCACAACCCAACTATGTACGAACCTTGTGTGGGGTATTCCAAAATAACCGTCTCATTCCAAGATTCCCATCGGCATAGACGGTTCATCAATCAGACAATCATAGCCCATGATATGGGAGAAAAGGTGAAATGGGTCAGAACAGGGTCAGGGTCCGGTCCGGCCTCGCCGGACTGACCCGACCCGACCCGGACTGACCCAACCTGACTAGGCCTATGCCAACCTGACCGAGTTCGGGTCGACCCGTCCCGGGTCTGGATCCGAACCGGGGTCTGACCCGGTCCACAGGTCCGACCCGGCCCATCGAAATCTAGCCCGACCCGCGAAAGGTGGCACGGCCCGCGTAGTGGCCTGGCTAGCAACAGGAATCTCGGCCCATGATAGGTATCCCGGCCTGCATGGCCGCTCTTCCCACGGGTTGCGCAGCCCTCATGGCTAGGAGGCAGTCCGCCGGCCGATGCTAGTGGGTGGTCACACCTCGCGGGGCCAGTCCTGACTGAGCGAAGGGGGGGGGGGTGTGGGTCAGTGCCCCCATGTCTCCATGTAACAGTCGGCGCTTGGTGTCGTCCCGGTAGCCGCA
Organism: Viscum album; assembly: GCA_963277665.1. Taxonomy (NCBI): domain Eukaryota; kingdom Viridiplantae; phylum Streptophyta; class Magnoliopsida; order Santalales; family Viscaceae; genus Viscum; species Viscum album. The sequence goes on along the minus strand of OY728120.1, from coordinate 4,783,910 downwards.
TGATCCTTCAGGGTCTCGCCTGTGGTGTGCCCACTGCGCGGCCGGCTCAGCCGCCCGCCCTCCTCCGTCTGTCGTGGCCCGCCTAGCCGCGGCTTTGCGCGGTGCGACGGCGTCGCGCCCTCCATCTGATCGTTGTGGCCCTCCTGGCCGCGGCCCTTCCACCTGTGCGGTGCGATAGCGCCGCGCCCCACCGACGTCGTCCGGCCACCTTGCTCCAGCGCAACCCGCGCTGGCCGCATCCTGATCCTCCACGCGGCGCGACGACGTCGCCCTCCTCTGGTCATCTGGCGGCCCTCACCCTACCGGTTCCTTTCGCAGCCGGCCTGTTTCCTACCATCATTGTTCCGCCACCATCGTCAAAACAAATGAAGAATATCATAGGGGTGTCAGTCCGTGTTTGTTCAGCCTGTGCCCTCCGTGTTACGGTTGTAGCAATCGACCATTATCGAAGCTCAAGAATGACGAAGACTGAAGATCGAAATATTTCATAACAACCCCTACCTCATCTGTCTATCATTGACTATGGAAGGAGAGTTCGGAGAAGACGAAGTCGAAGACGACATCGTCGGAATTCCTCGTGGGTGACGGTTTCATTCCACATTCAGAGGTTCCTCGTTGGCGGAGAGGCATTCTTCGTTAGAGGAAGAGGATAATTCTCCAAGTTCTCCCAATGCTCCACCAAATGAATAGATTCCAACCCAAAATTAAATAATATATTTTTTTGACAGTTAATTATTGGAATGAATTCAAATGATTTAAAATTTAATTAATTAATGTTTCGTTAATTAATTCATGTGGAGTGGCACTTTAATGAGGGGTGTTCAAGAGTTTACCCCAACTTATGGGGAGTTCAAGGAGTTAAAAATATCTGGTGGTCCCCACCTTAATTATCCTCCCAATGGAGGTTATGATCTGGTGGGCCACACCACCATAACCTCTCATGGGAGGTTATAGTGTGGTGGCCCCCACCCCTAACCACCACTTGGAGGTCTTAACCACCCCAAAAATAATAATAAGCTAACACTTATTTTTATTTAAATTTATTAAAAACCCCATAATCTAACTCGCATTATCAACCATCTTCCATCAAAGCGAAGCCTTCTTAAGAGAATACTGGTGCTGTGAGTTCAACGGTGCCCTCAGATTTCAATTCCAGTCACCGGTTCAAATGATATAAACTCTCACATGTACGTTTACTGAATGTATCCAAATAAAACATCAGAAATTGATTCTGGGCACACCGAGCCTCAGAATCAAGCACCGTAAATTTTTGCAGACTCATAAAAAATCCGATGAATTTAAGAAAAAAAATTCACAGAATTTCCGGGTCCTTACATTCTCCCCACCTTTGGGATTTGCAACCCCAAAATCCCAAACTCAAAACTAGGGAAACAAATGGGGGTACTGAGCACACATCTGAGCCTCCCGCTCCCATGTGCTCTCCTAGAGGGTCCCATGCTACTAGAGAACGCACACCAGAGGTATCAATCATCCACAAAGGACCCGCTCCTGTCGAACCTCAATCTCCACTGGATCCTCCATGAAAGTCGACCCATCATCGATGTCCATCTCCATATGGTCGATGATGTGGGATGGGTCATGCACGTATCTCCTCTGTTCGGATATGTGGAAGACATCGTGCACCTGGTGCAACAAAGGTGGAAGATCCAGGAGGTAATCCACCACGCCTACTCTATTGAGGACCTGAAAGGGTCCGGTGAACCTCAAAGATAACTTTTCGCCCCGGCCAAACCTCCATAAACCTTGTCGAGGTGAGACCCGTAGGAAGACGTGGTCACCATCCTCGAACTCTAGAGTTCCCCGTCTCCTATCAGCATATGAATTCTTCTTGCTCTGTGTAGTCTTCATCCGCTCATGGATGAGCTACACCTTCTTCATCATAGCCTGCACCATCTCTATTACCATGAGTGCTGACTCCCCTAGGTTAGTCTAGCACAGAGGCGATCTGCAAGGTCGGATGTACAGTGCCTCAGAAGGTGCCATCCTGATGGTGGAGTGGTAGCTGTTGTTGTACATAAACTATACCAAGGGCAAGTGAACCTCCCAAATGCGACTAAAGTCGAGGACGCATGCACGGATCATGTCCTCAAGAGTCTGAATGGTCCTCTCAGTCTGACCATCCATATGATGATAGAAGGCGGTGCTCAAGAGAAGCTGCGGCCCGAAAGCCTCCTATAACCCCTTCCATAGCCAGGAAGTGAAACGATCATCTCGATCAGAGATGATCGTCGATGGAACACCATTAATCCATAAAATATCTTGTACGTAGAGGCGTCCCAATCTCTCTACTGAACCCTTCTCTATGATCAGTAGGAAGTGGGTAGACTTGGTGAGTCAGTCGACAATCACGCAGATAGATTTTTGACCTCTAGATGTATGTGGAAGTCCTGTCACAAAATCCATGGATATTCCATCCAACTTCCACTCTGGGACCTCTAAGAGCTGTTCCAAGCCTGCTGGTACCTTGTGTTCCTCAATCACATGCAAACAAGTGAGGCATCATGAGACAAACTCCGCTACCACCTTCTTCATACCTGGCCACCAGTGTTGTTGTCGAAGGTCTTGGTACATCTTCGCCACTCTTGGAAGCACCACTAGAGGGTCTGTGTGGAAATCCCTCAAAACATCCTCCTGAAGTGACACCGGTACCATGGTATGTCCCCTAAAGAGAATGAAGTGCTCCCCACCTATAGAAAATCCATCAGGTGTCTGCCATGTTGATATTTGTGCACGTCGAGTCTCACAGTCAACATCCCCACACTGTGCCTCCCTGACTCTCAGAAGAAGTGGAGGTGTGACTATAAGAGACTGCAAAAGGCCACTCCATCTCGATCCACAAAGGATATCTGCAATGCATCCAACTACTCTTTCGCCTCTCCTTGTAGTTGAATACCTGATCTATTGCTAAGAGAATCTGCTACAACGTTCCCCTTCCCATGATTATAGACTATCTCAAAGTCATAGTCCTGGAGGAACTCAAGCCAACGTCATTGTCTCAGGTTCAGGTCCTTCTTTGAGAAGATGTACCGGAGACTCTGGTGGTCAGAGTAGACTATAAAATGCTCACCAATCAGATATTGTCTCCATACCTTCAAGACGAAGACCACTGCTACTAACTCCAGGTCATGAGTGGCAGGTTCAGCTCATTCTATCATAGCTGATGAGAACCATAAGTTATCACTACTCGCTCCTACATCAGGACGCATCCAAGCCCGGTCCCTGATGCATCGCAATAGCCTACGTACCCAATGACCTCCTCTGATAGCCTCAAGATGGGTGCACTAGTCAGCCTCTTCCTCAACTCTTGGAAACTCCGCTGGCATCTCTCTGACCACACGAAGGTTTTCCCCTTCTTCGTTAACACTGAAAGTGGTGCTTCTACTCTGGAGAAGTCTGGCACAAATCTCCAATGGTACCCAGCCAGACCAAGAAAACATCACACCTCCATCACACTCCTGGGTGGCTCCCATGAATGTACTACCTCAATCTTCGCTGGATTCACTACAACTCCATCCTCTGAGGTGACATGTCCCAGAAAGTGTACCTCTCAGATCTAGAATGGGAACTTCGAGAGCATACTATAAAGATGGTTCTCTCGAACTGTGTACAGTAATACCCGCAAATGGTAGGAGTGCTCCTACACTATAGCTGAGTAGATCAGAATGTCATCAATGAAGACTACCACAAAGAGATCAAGGTATGGATGGAAGATCCTGTTCATGAGTCCCATGAACATAGCTCATGCATTGGTTACGCAAAATGGCCTAACCAAGAACTCGTAGTGGCTATACCGGCATCTGAAGGTTGTATTCTGCATATCCTCATCCCATACTATGAGTTGGTGATAGCCCGATCGAAGATCTATCTTCAAGAACCACCGCGCTTCCTTCAGTTGATCAGAGAGGTCATCAATCCTCAGGAGTGGTTACTTGTTCTTCACGGTCACCTGGTTCAGGCGCTGATAATCAACAGATAGTCGCAAGCTCCCATATGCCTTATTGACGAAAAAAATCGTGGATTCAAAGGGTGAAACACTAGGTCAGATGAATCCCTTCCCCTACAAGTCCTCCAGCTGTACCCATAGCTGACGAAGCACCGCAGGAGCCATCCGATATGCTGGTGTGGATATTGGTGTCGTCCCAGGGTACAAGTCAATTTAAAAGTCAACCTCTCTGTGAGGTGGTAGTCCGGAAACATCGTTAGGGAAGATATCCGCATAGTGATCCACCACAATAGGAAAACTCGGACTCCGTACATCAACCGCTCTGAGAATGAGGCTATCCAACTAATGAGTGATCAGTTACACCCTCCTCCAAGTAAGTATGTTATGCGCTGCAAAGGCTCCCTTCTCGCCAGTGAAGTTAAACCTGGTACCATCCATGCATACACACTGCACTTTGAACCGAATACAGTCAATTTGAGAATTGAATATAGATAACTAGTCCATACCCAAGATGACGTCATAAGGCCTTGATGCCTCTATGAGGAGATCTCATCCAAAGATCTCGCCTCCTATAGTAAGATCAATCTACCGGCACCAGTGTGTAATCATCGAGTCTGGTCCCGTATGGGTATCTAGCTGTATTGATCGAGCCAACGACTCCACCAAAATCTCGAAGCTCCGCACGAGGGCAGCGACAATAAAAGAATGACTTTCACCATTGCCTATAATTATTGCAGCAAGGGTGAAGTAGACACATATAGTACATCAAATCATCTCAGGTGTTCCTTGGTCATAGGGCTCAACTACCTGGAGCTGAGCCCCCCCCCCCCCCCCCTCGTCCTCCAGCTCCCTATGGTCGAGCTGGAGCTCCTAGTGGTGGTGGTGGTAGGACCTCTAAACGTTTTCCACCACCTGCTGCTCGGCCAGCTCGTCCGTCACGTCTGCCTGCTCCCTACGGACCACCATGGTTGGACCTCTACCTATGTCTAGGAGGTCCCTCTACAATCTGCTGCTCATCTGCATGGTAGGGTGGGTAGTCACAAGCTGTGTGACCCTGCCCACCACATGCATAGCACTGCCTACTCCTCGTATGGTTGGAACTGTCTCATGTGCCCCGCTCCACCGAACCGGTATCCTGCGATCACCCACTTGTTGTCTTCGTCTGCTTGGACCTCTGCGACATCTGTCTACTGTCGGCTACAGAAGACTCTACTATGTGTCGGAATGTGGTTTGAATGCTACGGGTGACTGCTCAGCAAGAAAACTCTCCACAAGAAGTGCTCGTTCCATCACCCCCACCTGCGTCGGAATGCTGGGGGAGATCATCGAGGCCTGATATAATGCCTGAGTCCCTGCTCGAAGGTCCAGGCCCTGAGGAACAGGTCCCACACCATATCTGTGGAGTAGTGCGAGAGGTTGGTGAACCTCGCTGAGTATTGTGCAACCTTCATGCCGCCCTCTTTCAGATAAAGAAGCTCCTAGATCTACACCCCATGAAGGGTGGCTGGAACAAACATTGACCGGACGAGACTCTTGAAGTCTTCCCAGATAAGTGATGCCTCGTTATGCACCTGAATCATCAGGCTCCACCATCTGCCTACGGCTGCCTGCAGGAGACCCACGGAAAGGATCACTATGAGGTCATCTTGTGTCCCTACCAATATGAAAACTCTCACAACATCCTCCAGCAAATCCTCATCTGCATGTGGGTCTGCCTCTCCCCTAAACTTGGGTGGCCTCTGGCGCTAGAACTCATGCAACACACTCAGATGGCGTGCACTCTCTGCAGCTGGATCAGGTGGTATAAGTGGCCCAGCGGGTAGTGGTACCGCTGGTACCTCCGCTGTGATGGGTCCCTACACCAAAGCCTCGTCGATCGGTGGGCTACCATATCATACAAAACTCAGAACCCTGACTGTCTGCCTACGTCGGGCCATCCTGAAAAGAAACAGGTGTTCCACGGTCAAATCAATTTTATCTGGTGAGCTGACACAAAGTAATCATGAAGAAAACATTTCAAAGGAAACATTACGCAATCAGTGTTTTCGTGTATGGAGTTGGAAATCAGAAGTCAGAGACCTAGTGTATGGAAACGCCGGCCACCACACCAACACCGATTTCCCCAAAATGACAACCACACCCAAAACACTTAACACTATTTCCATTAAAAGAATCAGAGTCCAAGTTATATGGTAGAAACAACTCTACTGATACTAATTTTTCACGACCCATCCTCAAGTTCCATGCTGTGACTACCCCAAGCCTACCTTCCATTGGCCAGGGGCTGGAGACTAGCACCAAAAGGAGTAACCCTAAAAGGGAAGTTGTTACCTTTAAACCAATAACACACACAGTTTGAAACACAAGCAATAATAAACAAATACTGGTATAGGAAGAGTGCTGAAAGTAAATGGGCCAGTATTCAAACCCAACTGAAGTACAAGTTCAGGTAAAAAGGGAAAACAACTCCAATGTCATCCATCGGGGAAATCCCACCTGAAGGGTAGGTGCAGATCTCGAACAACTTATCCCTAAGGTACGTTCCGTCTAGTACAAATCTGAGAAGCCTCCCATTTGTCCCCCGCAGGCTCGATCACTGCTGACCATCGTTTGCACAGAACACAATGAGGTGCGGGCGAAGTCCATGCAGGGGTGAGTATAACGATACTCATTAAAGGACCCTAAGACCCCCAAAGGACTCCCATAATCCCCCAAGGATAAACCATGGTAGTAAATTAAAATCACGAAGTATCAACCATCCTTTATTAAGTATATGGCCATACATATACCTATGCTTCCAATTTCAGTCCGGCTCCAACATTCGAGCCCAAGCACCACCCATTCTACAAAGTAAAGTAATTCATCTCAACGATAACAACTTAAAGTCAAGACTCCGCTCACACATATATTTAACTCAAGTAGGGGAATAGAGATGATTAGATGTAGCCACTGAATCATCTCCTCTGTCAAACCCACATCGGATCCTGGAACAGTATCGGTATTGTCAAACCCACGGAGGATCCCAGTACAGAAGTCATCACTGTCAAACCCACAAAGGATCTCGGTCCAGTATTGTCGCTATCAAACCCATAGAAAATCATGGTCCAGTATCATCGCTATCGAACCCACGGAGGATCCTGGTTAAGTAGTAGGTCCACGTTGGATCTTATTGTCTCAGTCGCAGCCAGCCATAGGGTTCCCGCACACAGCACGCTCGATTCTGAGAGGGCCCGCTCCTCAAGAAAAGTGTCAATACATCAACTACCATGAAGTCTTGAGTTGATGTATCTCATAGTTTTGTCTCATCCAAAGAAACCAAATGTGATAGATGACGCATAAACCGGACACCCGGTCTGTGAGTTATTGGCATTTCCGCTTCGAGGGCCCGGTTAGATTTAGGTTCAATCCAACTCGACTGTACAACAAATGCATCCAAACCTCGAGTGGGGTATTCCAAAAAACCCATCTTGTTACAAGATTCTTCTCAGCATATGTGGTTCATCAATCGGACACACGTAGCACATGATATGGGCGAAAAGGTGAAATGGGTCAAAACTAGGTCCGGTTCTGGTCAGGCATAGCCGGACCGACCCGACCTGACCCAGTTTGGGACGACCCGACCCGGTTCGGGTCGACCTGACCTGGATCCGACCCAGCCCTCCGGAAACTGGCCCATCCCACGATAGGCGGCCCGACCCGCGACAGGTGGCCCGACCCACGCGGCGGCCCAACCTGCGGGTGGCACGGCTCGCATGGATGGGAGGCGGTCCACCGGCCGAAGCCACCTGTTGGTCGCGCCTCACGGGGGCCGCCCTGACCGAACGGGGGGGGGGGGGGGGAGTTTAGCACCCCCCATCTCCCTTTAATGGCCGGTGTGTGGTGTCGTCGCGGTAGCTGTGGGACCCTTCGGGTCCTGCATGTGGTGCGCCCACCAGCGGCCCGCTATGTCGGCCGCCCTCCTCCGTCCACTATGGCTTTTTGTGGCACAACGGCGCCACGCCCACCATCTGACTACCATGGACCTCCTGGCTGCTACCCTTCCACCCGCGCGGCGCGACGGTGTCGCGCCCCTCCAGCAGCCATCCGACTGCCTTGCTCCGCCGCGACCCACACTGGTCGCGGCCCGGTCCTCTGTGAGGCACGACGACACTGCGCTCCTCTAGCAATCTGGTGGCCCTTTCACCGTAGGTTCCTTTCGCAGCTGGCCCATCGCCGGATGTTGTTGCTCCACCGTCATTTTCAAAAAAACGAATAAAATCGAAGGGGTGTCAGGCCGTGGTTCTTTAGCTCGTTCCCTCCATGTTAGGGTGGTAGCAATCTGCCATTAACGAAGCTCAAGAACGACGAAGATCAAAGATAGAAATCATTCAAAACGACCCCTACCTCATCTGACGATCATTGACAGTGGAAGGAGAGTTCTGAGAAGACGAAGTTGAAGACGACGTCTTCAGCGTTCCTCATGGGCGACAGTTTCATTCCTCGTTCGAAGGATCCTCATTGGCGGAGAGGTATCCTTCGTTGGAGGAATAGGATAATTCTCTAAGTTCTCCCACTGATCCACCAAATGAATAGATGCCAACCCAAAATGAAATAATAGATTTTTCTGTTATTTAATTTTTCACATGAATTTAGAAGATTTCAAGTTTAATTAATTAATGTTCCATTAATTAATTCAAGTGGATTGGAACTTTAATGATGGGAGTTCAAGATTTTCCCCCACATATGGGGAGTCCAAGGAGTTAAGAAGCTCGGGTGGTCCCCACCTTAATTATCCTCCCAACGGAGGTTATGATCAGGTGGGCCCCACCACCATAACCTCTCATGGGAGGTTATGGTGTGGTTCCCCCACCACTAACCACAACATGGAGTTTTTAACCACCTCAAAAATAAAAATAATCTAACACTTATTTTTATTTAACATTATTAAAAACCCCAAAATACAACGCCCATTCTCGACTATCTGTCATTGATGTGGAAGCCTTCTTAATTGAATATCAGCACTGCGAGTTCAACCGTTCCCTCGACATTCAATTCCGAGCACTGGTTCAAAAGATATAAAATCATGCTCGAACTTTTACTAAACGTGCTCGAATAAAACTTTAGAAATTGATTCCGGGCACACCGGGCCTCGGAATCAAGCACCGTAAATTTTTGCGGACTAGTAAAAAATCGCATGAATTTAAGAAAAGAATTTTCCACATAATTTTAGGGTCTTTATAATATTATACTATGTTATTTTTATATTTTTAAAAGTATCATTTATTGTCCATTTGTGGACCAATTTTTCTTTTATGTTAATAATATTTTCCCAAGAGAGTTAAAACCATATTACCATGGTTAAGGTTAAAACAGGTTTTTTCATGTTTCATGTGCTTATACAAAAATTAATTCTCAACATACATCTATTTTTAATTTGATAAATTTGATTTCATATTAAGAATAAATTGGTAAAATTTATACTATAGTGATCATCTTATTTTAGTCTTAAAGGATAAATTATTTAGGTTAAAAAGTTATGTTACTGTAGAGAAAAATAAAATAGAAAGAGTAAGGAAACATGAAATTTAAGGGAAAAAATGTTTAAAACATGTGGATTTATGTGTGGTGTAGAATATGATAAAAAAAATCAATCTTGGAATATATTTATCAATTTTGGGTCTATTTTCGGTGGGACGGACTTCCCATTATTGAATTGTTTTGGGTATTTTCAAAATGCTACCACTCCTCAGTTATAAAAGGGAACACACTACCTCACTTATTCACACCTCTAATGAAATTTAAATCACTCAAACCCTAAAAAACTCCTTCCCCAACATTCATATCCACATTATATAGTTACTCATATTCCCAAAATACAAGCCATAGGGTCCTTATAAAAAGATCCAAATGAGGTTTCTCTAATATATGGTAATTTTCTTCATTAAGGCCTACATTTTTACTTATTCTTTTAAAAACATCATTTATATAGTAATAATTAAAATATAATGAAATAAATGTCTAAAATATTGTATTTTTTCATAACATATATAAATTTCCTCTCCTATAAAATGGGAAAAAAATTTGATCATGTGTGCAGTGGACTACTACCTCGTGAATTGAAATAACTCTTTTTTCCATCAACTCCTCTCACTAATGGATATAATGTTTAATTTAATAAATATATATAATATTTATGATATAATTATACATATTTAATTCTAATATCACATGTACCTTCTTAATTTCCTTTTAATTTAAAATAGGATAATGTCGCTCATGTGTACGGCGTATTACTGCCACACGAAGAGATGTGATTCCATTTTCATATATGCTTTACATGGATTGTAATAAGTATACATTTAATGAATATATGACATATATATGAAATGATATCAGTTATACAAAATTAAGATATCATTCACTTTCTTACACTTTCACCTGTTAAGTTAATGATATCATCGCTCATGCATATATTCGACCTACCACCTCTATAAAGTGATTCAATTCATTATATATTTCCAATTTTTCAGAATTTTTATAAGGATTTATGTAATGAAAAAAATAATTATAAAATAAATATAATTATTGATATTATGGAACAATATACTAGGTTCAATAACTATATCTTTAATGACAAAAAATTAATGATAAAACAATGAGATTGACATACATGATAGTGAAAATAATATATTATTATTAACAAATGTGTGGTAAAATGTGTAAATAGGATAATATATGGTTAGATATATATTTTCATTATTATTTAATATATTTATAATAATCCTATATTTAATATAATAGTGTTTTTACACATACAAAGGAAGTCAACTCTAAGATAAGGGCTTCCTGTCACTCTCTAACTTTCATGAGAGATATGAAAATTCACCACTTATTTTTTTTTTGAGTATATACTTATATTTTGATTATATATATCATTAATATCATTATATTAATGTAATTTATATTTATATTTCATTTTATTTTTTTATGGGTTTTATGATTTAGATGTTACCAAATTTGTAAGGGATTATTTCATAATCTCATCATTATTCGGGATTCATTTTATATAATCCTCGATTTTGGTAATTAGTGGTATTTATATCATAAACCCAATATATTTGATTCTAATTTTTATATTCAGGATATTTTTCATGTAGTATTACTATTTTACACTTTTATGTACATAAAATGGTTTAATATTGTTTTTTAATAAAATCATATCTTGTTTCTCTCTTTGATAAAAAATTGGGTTCCACAAAAATCCATGTTTTTAAAAAAAATTAAAAACAATTAACTTTTAAAAATTATTTATTGATTTATATATTACATATTTTTTAGTTTTATAAAATTTTATGAAATTAATATGTATGTAGTTTTCAAAATAATCCATGTTTAAATTTTACCAATAATATAAAAGGAATCAATATTTTACCATGTAGGGAGTGAATGGATTTTTCTGCTTCCATGAACACTCAATGTTTTAAATATTATTTTAATAAAATAAACGGTTATTTTCAATAAATATTATTTTCAAAAAAAATTGGGAACATTTTGTATTTAAATATTTATTTTCAAAGTTAAAATTTTAATATCCTCAATAATGTATTTAATTTCATTTTAATAGTATGTATATTCATTGATGGACTCAAACCATTATAGAAATTATGATTCACTAGGGATATGATGTTTTTATATCATCATTATTCTTGATTCATATGTTTTATGATTATTTTACTGAGGTTTTAAAATTTTATTACTTTTCAACAAATTATTCTAAATGGTTTATGATTAATTTTATTTGATTGTGGTATGTATTACCATTTATTATGTTATTTTATCAGTATAGTAGTTTATATTGAATATGTTTCAACTATTTTATATGGGTAATAAAATTTGATTAATATGTGTTTGTGGGGACATTTATAAATAGCCCCATGATGCATAGATATGTCACATTAGAGAAATAAGTTGTAAAAATTGGATGGGTTTCTCCCAATAATATTTACTTTTATTTTGATAGGTCATAAATTTTTAGATGTCCAGCACTAGGCATTCCATCATTATGGGATCAGTCAATCATTTCCATGTGATCATGATATTAGTTATAATATTCATTTATAATTATCAAAATCATGTGACTATTAATGTGGATTTATTTGATCATTGTTTATTTCACCCGTATTATGATCATTTAATTGATTAAATGGAATGTATTTCTGTTATTTAACTATTTATTTTTATTATTCTTATTTATTCATGATATCATCTGATGTATGAATACCATTAATGAGCATAACTTATCACTCATTTTTAGTGTATCATTTTCCCTTAAATAACATGAAGTGTTTTGTGATTGATATGAAGGGATATGGTAAATGGAATTGTGGTGTTCACAAACAAAAATTGTTTGGTATTATATCTTAAAATTTTAATGCAAATTTAAAGTATTTTTATAGTGTACCTAGACTACTGAAATATTTGATCCTTCGTGATGTGGTTCCTTGTATCTAGATCCAATGTAATAATTTAACTACAGGCACCGGGCTACATTGGTAGTGGTCCTTAAATCCTTGAAAAAAATAAATATCAATCAATTCATAAAGTTATTGCCATTTGGAAGGTATTATACCTGAACAACTTAGAATAAAATTGTTTCACATGTTTACTAGAATCCATAATCTTCTCATCTTAATTATGGAAGGCGTATTATTGGTGATGAACAACGTACGTGATAGTCCTATAGACATTATGTAATTACCTACTACTAGTGTTCCACTAGTGTTAAAGGAGTGGTTTAGTGTTGTAATCATTGAATGGAAAGAAAAATACAATTATCATGTCCAAGCATTAATTTATAAATAACAGAATGGCCATGAGTTCTCAATATCAACACTTTGGATCTACTATGGAATAATTTTTTATCTTATTCATCTTATACATTTAATAATCCATGTCTTCAAAGATCATCATTCTAAATTTACCCATAATATATTGATCCTTAAATTATTGTATATCTCTATGTTCTCTTCAAATTATACAAGTTATTTTATTTTTTATAATCTCCATGATGATATGTATTTACTTCCAATAAATTTATTATTATTTTGTTGTATATAATTCCCATGACTTATTTATAATATAATCATTTATATCGTAATTCAAAATCATATAAAAATAATTCCAAATTCTAGCTACCATTATATAATATATGAAAATATTTTCTATATATTAATATCTAAAATATAATTTCATTATTTAATATTTTAATACCAAAGATACAATGATTAATTTCATTCAACCAATATCATTTGAAACCTCCTTTGAAATTTCAAACAATATATCAATTAATATAAGTATTAAATTGTTAGAATAACTAAAAAAATAATTACCCAATATTTAGAATTGTTTTCAAAAAATAATCTCTAATTAGGTATTCAAATAATTTTGAAACCTAATTATCATAAAAATTTCCTATTACATATGTTTATATTATAAAAAATTGTTTTTTGTGCCAACAATTTTTGTTAAAGTTATAACACTTTTTCTTAAATACTCACAATATTGTGAATGGAATTTTTTATAAAATATATTCATGGGATCAGGTCAAGTTTGTATCCCTTTAATGATCCTTTGCATTATATGATTTTGGGAAACTCAAACTAAAATTATATTAGGGTGATCTAAATAACTCTCTTATGTTCCAAGGATATATTAAACATATTTTAATCTAATTTTAATTCCAGTTGAACTTATTTTAAAAACTCATAAAACTGTTTTGTGGAATTTTTTTAGATAATAAGAAATCTATTCTTTATTACCAAGCTCAATTTAAAATCTAAATTCAACTCATACTAAATATTCAATTTATAGATTTGGTCTATTATAACTACTTATGAACATATCTTTTCTTGATTTAATTTATCCATAATTTGATTAAATTTCCTCTATATTTATCTATAATACTTCAAAATATCTACTCTTCAATAATTTAGATGTCCACTAAAATGTTTAACTATAGTTCACAATTTCCAATTTTCATCTCTATGAATCAATTAAAATTTGGTAATTGGATTTTAAAAAACAATATCTGCATTATTTTTCAAAACCCAAGAAAAATTATATTTGATGATTTTTCTTTTTTTTTATATTATTCATCATAACTAATATATATATTTTAATATTTTTGGTCCCAATATTATATGCATACTCAATTACCAAATTGTGCTAAAAATGTTAAAAACATTAAAGAATCAATAATTCCCGAACATGGTAAATATATCATAACGTAATTATTTACCATTTTCATTCAAACTATAGTTTTATATTAGTTCATATATAAAATAATCTATTCTTACCCAGATAATTATTTTGTGTATATGTGAATTATTTTGTAAATATGTGTTATATCAACTTATTTTGAGTTATAATTATCCAAACACCTCATTTATAATCGAAATTATATATTATATGATTTTAATAGTCAACTATTTTCTCAGGATGAATACATAATTCTTCAAGGACAACTATTTTATAAACATCAAATTTGATATGACAACCATAGATTCAACTGAAGATACCACATAGATAGTTTAATGGGATTTAATTTACATCCAAGATTTACTAAAAGTTCAATCTTTGGGTTTTTTAATAAGACACCAAGGTTCACTATGAAATTATTAATATTTGAAAAATGATATGGAAAATACAATTTTAGTGTTATAATGTTCATGTTTTATAACTCATTAATTTATTTATTGACTACTCCAAATTTACACCACCTTTAAATATATTAGAAACCTACTAAAATAAAGATTTATGAAATTATTCCTCAATTTTACTTAATTATTAATGATATAATTTTTTTTGTAATGGTTAACTATAGAATGTAAAATGCACGTTCATTGAATAAAAAATGTCCTTTGGTCATTAATTTTATAAATTCTTGAAAATTTAGTATTAATTTCCCTTTAAATAATTACTATTACTAATTTCATGGTTGATATGGATTACATAATTAAAATAAAATATTAATAAATTAATATAAATTTATAAAATTTTATTTTTATAAATTACTCATTAAATTTTATGGAAGAAATAGACTTTTGAATCTTTAAATATAGTTGAGTGGTATTTGGATGTAGCACTACACATAATAATACATGGATCTAATCTTGGATGCAATAATATCCCCCACCCCCATTTTTAGGGGAGGTGGTCTTATCCGGAACAATTATTTATAGGATGGGGCTAGATTACATGGTGTGTAAGGGAAGTGATGGGTAGTTGAGAGGGAGATAGTGGCCTCCAGAATATGAAATGATAGAGAGAAGGTGGAAGACTATAGAAAGTGGCAGTGAGGGTGGCGACAAACTATATCTATGGAGAGGGGGTCGTGGCCTCTATAAAGTGGAGGCTTCCTCCAGTAGATGTCAAGATAGTGCCTGGGGTAGTGGCCCCTTCCTTGAATTAGTGTCCTCTAAATGTAGGGTTGTATGGTGTATCAATGGTGATGGGTGGAATCCTCTAGTTATCAGTGGAAACATTGGATGGGTGGCGCGCAAGCCTATAGAAAGAGCCCAGGTGGATCATGAAGGTTAGGTATTTTGGATCTATTAATGGTATTATGGGCCAGGGCCTTTAGGGAAATCTTCAAAGCCTATGGATTATGGGGAGTTTGACCATGTATCGCTAAAAAAAATAGGCTTTTAACAGCACTTAAAAGGGATTTTGTATGAGATGAATAAGTGATGACTGCCAAAGTGAGAATAAAATATTTAGTCTTTTATTAATGTTTTTAATATAATTGATAATGTATACCATTATCGATTCTTCTAACAATGAGGATAATGATTTACATTATTTAGTATTAATAAAGTGATGATAAACAAACCATTTATAAATGCCTCGAAAAGAGATGATAAAGGAATACTTCATCAGCACATGTGGAAGTGGTGATAAAGGGAAATCCTAAATTATTCCACAACAACACATTACAACACCATTGTAGTGTGATGTAATAGCACTCTATAGATACAAAAACACCACAAAATCTGCAACACCATGTACCAATATATGATTTAAATGAAATAAAATGTACAACCCAAATACAATAAAAAACACTATACTATATAAATTTGAAACAATGGTTTATACAATAGCATAAGTACAAATTATTACATACATTCCAAAATTAAAGTATTCAATTGTCTTTTTATCTTGAACCTTGCTCGAAAAAATGAACCTATATAAGAAAAAAAATTATGTTAGTCAAAATATATGGAAATAAATTATTATAAAGTTTTAATTTTAAACTATATAATGATTCGTACTAGGAACATTATATATCAGAATGTGTATCAATTGATTCTAGCATGTAACACCATTTATTGTTCATCTTCAATAACTATCTCAATGAAAATTAAATAAACAAGTATAATATAATAATGATATTGAAATAAATTATTTAATAAAATATATAATTATGGGAAAAAAATCTACACTCCTTTTCTCAGTTTTGGTGATGTGATGTGTTTTATAAACTATAATGACAGTAATATATTGAAAAGATGCACACAAAGTCATACTAGTCACACCATTCATCAGATTGAAGTACATATGATTCATAAACATCATAAATGATATATGTATTATTTTCCTAATGTATAAAAAAATATTAACATTTTCTTGGTTTTGAGTAAGTTAATGTTTCTTTTTACTAAAATTGATGTCAATTTTAAATAAAAATATAAACTTGTTGTTATACTTGTCACACCGTGCATTGGATTGAGGTATAACTATTTCTTAAAGGTCCCAAATTAAATATGGAACATTTTTCTAATACATCAAAACAATTATAAAGCATTTACTTGGTTCTGAATATGTTAGTTTTTCATTTAACTAAAATTGAAGTCAGTTTAAAATAAAATGATGAACTTGTTGTCATAACGGTCACACCATGCGACGTATTTTGGTGTGTCTAATTCATACACATAACAAATGAATTATGGATCATTTTTTTTACAATTATCAAAACAAACTAAATGTATTTTTAGTATTTTTTCAGGGTTAGTAGTCATTTTTAATAAAATTTAAGTCAATTTTTAATCAAAAGGTGCAGTTGAAGTCATATTGGAAACATTGTGCTTCAGATTTAGATACAGATGATTCATACATTTCCCAAATGACTTATGGATCATTTTTTTAAATTATAAAAATAATCAGAATGTGTTTTCATGGTTTTTAGTAGTTCATATGTCCATTTTACTAAAATTGATGTCTTTTTTAAATAAAAAGACACACTTTGAGTCATACTAGCCACACTATGTGTCATATTGTGGTGTGGTAGGTTCTTAAACGTTTCTAATGAATTATGGGAATTTTTTATAGTATATTAAAATAATCTGAACATGGTTTATTTGTATTTAGTAATTCACTTTCTTTTTAACAAAAATGTCATTTTATATTTTAAACACACACATTCACTCATACCGATCACATCGTGTATTGTTTTGACAAAAGTTCAATTCATACTTGTAAAAAAATATTACTTATGAATTGATGTACTAAATTATCATGAATATATGATATCATTATATCAATTTTTAGTGAGTGATAATTTTGACTTAAACTGTCGATTTTAACCTCCTAACAGACATATTTAGTCATGTTGGGCACATCGTGTATCATATTGAGTTACAACTAATTATTATTATTCAAAAATATCTTATTGATAATTTATATATAGACAAAAAATAATCCAAAAGTTTTTATTTGTTTTAAATATGCCAAATTTCATTTTAACAAAAATTTCAATTTATACTGTTAATATGTAATTTGATTCATTCCAAACAAGTAGGTTATGGGCACAATGATGTGTGTCATTTGAAGCACCAAATTTTTTTTCTATGATCGATGATCAATCATAGATTTATAAAATGATAAATTTCAGGTTCTATATAATTGAATCAATGAAGATAGACTTGAGATAAAATTATAGAACCAAGAGAGATAATCATCACAAATTATTTTTAATTAATTTAATGAATAAATAATTACCTTTATGGAATTATTTCTTCATTTATGGATATGATAAATGGTATACATTTTTTTCAATTACTGTGTTGTGGAAATAAATGTATATTCCCTCTAGAAGTTATCCACATGCGTTCCACAAATCTCCAAACATTGTCATAGGAATCTTCAGTTGAGAGAATGATATATCCTAGTGCCAATTCCATCCATCCTTATTCGCCTCGAGATCCACTTCCAAATAATTTTAATGGATCACTTTTCACATGATAGTGGGAGGTGGAGAAAGATCACTCTCCATTCTTGGGAATGTTCTATGAGATGAGATCTCTATAGGTCTTGAGAGGATTATTTAAATTCCTTGCACAACCCAAACAACAAAATTAATTCTTTTATTGAGAAAATTACATAACTAGATTTATATCACATGGGTTCAAATAAAAAATTTCAAAAGTACCATTAATTATTTATTTAATATCAGTGAAAACCCAATATCAAAGAATAATAATATTATTACTATATATCAACAATCACATTACTTGAAAATTATAATTAACTAAGATTTAATGAAATAATATTCAATATTTATTATTTTCTCAACAAACCTAAAATCCTAGACTTTATTTCATCCATTATATTTATCATACCTTGAATAATGTATATTTATTTATTAAATAAATATCACTATATTATTCACCCATAAATATATAAATATCATATTCACTAAATAAAAAAAATATTTATATGTGATCAAACAAAATTAATAATCATTAAACCACATGTGGGGTTAAGTTTAGTGTCAAAAAACATGCCAAGGCACCCATATAGAAATAAGTAAATTCTGCAATGACATGATACCTCATATGAACACTTACAATTTTATATAATACCTTTATCACAATATCTCATATCACAAAGGTTTCATTCTGGTGACTTCAACATAAGTGCTCAATGATACTTTCTTTGACTTCCTGGAAGTTGAACTTGCCTATTAAAGACTATGGTCCTTGATTTATTTAAGTTATATCATTTCCATCAAAGTCTTGAAATATCAAATTCTTTTAAAAAATGGACGGGGAAAACCATTTCTCTCATTATTCATTAATTCAGTATTACTCATGACGTACCCAATGTATCCCACCTCACTGTGAATATATCTCCTCATAGTTTTCATCAACATATCAAAGTACACAAATCATGGTACTAATTAATAACAATAATAATGACTATAGATCATTAAACTTGTCTGCATATAGGAACATGCAATGACACCTACGATTTAATGTTTCGTAAAGGCTGGTCATGTTCTCATAATAACCTATTGGATATTACCAAGGGCATAAAACATGGGAAGATTCCTCAAAGTCCTATATGTCTCCACCCTTGATAACCTATATCATTTATGTCCCTCAAATGATATCATTAGTCTATAGAACATACATTCAAGAAGTGTGTCATAACACTTCTAAGTTCCCATCATAGCTTGGAACTGTTATGACCTTTTAGTGAGACATATACCCTTAGGAAATTATCTCATACTTTATTACATATAAGAAAAATAATGATGTGAAAAAAAATTATTAATATTAAAAACCATGAATACATTTTATCTCAATGTAAAAATAAATTTGTTATAGAGAACTAATTCCAAGATAATACCACTTTCACTAGAGCCAACTGCTAACAATCATTAGTCCACTACCTCTCAGACGATATTTATGCTTCTTCAAAGATATGACATTAGTCATGGGGTCTGCCAGATTCTCTACCATTGGAACTCTTTTCACTTCAACAACACCCCTCTAATAGAAATCACATAATTGATGATACTTTCGAAGTTTTTTCTTTGCCCATGGGTGTGACGTTGTCTCTTTTTCAAGATCCACCACTAGAACATTGTCATAATACAGTGTGGTAGTGTCTTTAATACTAGTTACTACATGAATCTCATGGGAAAAGTTATAAATACAAATGGCTTCCTTGGTTTCCTCAGAATCCTCTATATACTCGGACTCCACTATTGAATCATCATCAACTAGTTGCATTTAAATCATCCATGTCTGACATTCTCTGCTGAGACAGAAAACATATCATGGCATTGATATCAAATCATTTTGATCTATTTGAAACCCAATATTAGTATAAACCCTAATTACTGGAACCTCATATCCTCCCTACACTAGGAACATATCCATAGTTCACCTCAGATACATAAGGAAAAACATAACACTAGACCCATGTTGTTCACAAGGACCCTCTTGATACCTTCCTACCCTGATCAATGCAGCAACAACATAATGTCTATTACGCATCCTATCATACATGATTATCCTATTTCCAAAGTGAATAGGATCTTACACATTATATCTTTCTCATTTTGTGTATGAGGATCCATTTTATTATAAATATTTAAACCATGTTTCACTAGAAAAAATAACATAATAGATAATTCCATACTAAATCACATTAGTATGGGTCAGAATATGTACATAGACATAGTCTAAAATTCCATTTAGATCTATCAAAAATGATCATGATCTCTAGAATATAGTTTTCTTCACCTAAGTCCTTCATGGAGTAACATTTTTTTAACAAAACCTTAATATATTGTACGACATGTATGTCACTTCCAACATGCAATATGTCATCAAAATATTATACTAGAATAAAAAAAATCCCACTAAACATCTTGTAAACCCACGAATCAAATTCATTATTAATGAGACAAAATTATATTACGGATTAATCGAAGATAATGTTCCATTGCCTAGATTCTCACTTCAATCCAAAAATTTATCTCTTTAACTTGAAAATCCTTTTGGCATAACCTAGAGTCACAAACCATTATGTTTGTTACATATAGACATAATATTGGAAGATCACATTAAATAATGAATTCTTATTTTCAGTCTGAGAAATATTCTAGTCAGGGTAACTTCTATATCAAGTATAATTCTCAAGGATTTAAACTTTATACCGGTGAAAAAGTTTAACCATTTTCAATTACATTCCATTTTTGACCCCTTTATCCATTATCCTTTCTTTATCGGTAATTACTTTAGCTCCCATTTCCATATTCCTTTTGAATATTGATTTTCATTCAACGTGCTTATCAACAACAGGAACATTGAACAAAACACAATCTTTCTACTGATACATGTAATCAATTTTAGAATTAATATATTCATTCAATCAGGTTGCTTCTGAGCTCTCTATTTCCTCCTTGTATGAGATATGTTCATCATTGTCTACCAATAATGAGTCCCCATCCTTGATGACGAGAAAACCATACCTCTTTGGTTCTCTGACCACTTTTAAACTCCAATATAGTTATTGTGTTACAATAACTAATTCTTCCCTAGGGAACTGTAGTATCTATTCATATACCATCCCTCATATATCTTTAGTATCATCTTCATCGATATCAATCATGCTACCACTATGTTTTATAAGGATATTATCCATCTCATGAAATATTTCTTGTTTGAAAAAAGTCAAATTCTTTTTTTAGGGGTTGTATAGTTATTATCCCATTTTTCACATAGGATTCCATCTAAAGATAAACTTTGTTCCCTAAGGTGCTAATTTGTTGACTATTAAGTCCTTAAAAATGATTCACAACCCCATACACATGTGTGAAACAAAAAAAGAATCTTTATACCATTTAACTTGATGGGAATTCAATTTTCCACTTTATTTAGAACTTGGATTAATGTGTATGTTGCAGTTTATAATGCATATTCGCAAAAGGATAATGAAATATCTTCATGACTCAACATCAGCCTTTCCATTTATAATAGGGTATGGTTCCTCCTTTCACAAACATTATTCCACTATAGTGTGTTTCGATGATGGAGTTGAGATAGAATCTCTAACTCTTGTAGAAAGTCGATAAACTCTTGGTTAAGATAATTACCACCTCATTCTGATTGAAACATCCTTATCTTAATTCCAAGATGGTTCTAAACATCATTCTTTCATTCCATGGTTTCATCAAAGGAATCATACTTATACCTCATTAAGTAGACATAGCCATATATACTCAAGTCATCAGCAAAGGTTATAAAGTAATAATATACACCTCTAGCTCCTAATGGAAATGGTTCCCGCATATTAGTGCCTACCATCCTATAATCTATATTAACCTTTCACCTTATCCACCAAATGTGGGTTTATTCATTTTCCATGTAAACAAGAATTCTATCATTTAAGTGGTTATAGATCAAATGTGTTTAAAAAAACATATTGATAGAGATCATTTAGGCACTACTCATTTATATAAACATAACATTAATGCAATGTAAGGTGTTATATAGTTCATGTGAACATGATTCATTATCAATTCCCAATTTCATTGTTTTCATAATTTATTACAAAAGGATCTAATTTAAATGTGACATACCATAACATATATTGTCTTTATAAAATAAGTACATTTTATTTACAAAAAATGATGATAAATCCATCTTTATGTAAAAATTATACATAAATTATGTTTCTGGAAACTCTAGGTTCATAATAACAGTCTTCTGAAACCAAAACAATTTTCGTTGTGAGTGAAAGGTGGAAGTCAACAATGGCTAGAGCAGCCAGCCTTACACAATTAGCAGCTCTCAGATCCATTTATCCTTTATAAATATTTCATAATCTACTTGGATCCTACTTTTAGGTATAGATTTGAGAATCAAAAGCTAAAGGATACAGATGTAGTAGAAGCGCAGCATTGGGGGCCCAAATTTTCTTTTACAATAATTGAAGACTATCCCGAGATCAATACGATGATGAATGACTGTATCCACATATTAAGATCAAAGATTCATACAAAAGAAGAATGGTTCCAGATCCAAGAGAGAAAGGATCTTAAACATAATATTTATAAATAATTTAATTAATTTTATAAATAAAAAAATACATGGATCTTCATTACTTTCTTCCTATATGATGTTGATTTCATGGAATGACTATTCCGGACTGTCTCATAGCACTTGTGATGTTCCATACTAGAATTCCTCTATAGGAGATGCACATGTGCTCTGATGGAAACTGATTAAAACCACATTTTCTCTAGGTTCTAGAATCGCCAATAGAGTGTCTTGTGTTGGTAATTCATGAACTCTTGTTCTTCAGTATTTGAGAATGTCTCTCGTTATTGAGAGGGGAGTGAACAAGATGGGATAGAAATTGTTTGGCTCAACAATTCTCAATTCACCTGTCATGCAGTTTAGTACATAGCACAATAGATGTAATTGTCTATTTATGGACATGGTACTTGAGTTAAAATATTGAATTGTGTAACAGAAATTAAATAAATTCATAACAAGAGAGAAAACTCATGCTCTTAACAATAATTCTGCATCATTATTTTTTCTGAGTCAACTTGTGCAAAGGGAATTGTGAATAAAATTTCAAATCCCAAAATAATAGCAGTGTTATTATTTTATTTACTTCCGGAAAATATTTAAATAATTAATTACCATCTTGAAAATAGTAATTTTACTACTGAATTGGCATTGGTCTACATGAACTCAAATTCCATTTATTGGACATCTGAATAAATAAATAAGATATTATCTTAAATTAATAATTTATTTACAAACTAGTAAATAAATATTTATTAAATTTTCAATGAAATAAAAAAATATATTTTACACACAATCTAGTGAATAAGTATTTATATAATTTGTGTGATCATTTTAACCTGAATAAAATTATTCAACGGTATTGAAAATAATATATATTTCATTAATTACATTCAAATATAATTTCCCTGATATAACCAAAAAACATAGTGGGTGACCCTCTAAGATTATTTCTCGTTCACATTAAATGAGCATGCCTATACTCCAGAGTATTGTCTAGAAATGATTAAAGGAACTCAAGAGAAAGAACATAATATTGAAATGATGACATGCACATAAGAATTCTCATAGTGTAACATAATCCCATTGTCATAATATGTCATCTAGTTAGATTCATGATAGTTTCATCAAACATTGTGGTTGATATGTCGTTCATTGACTACCTGAAATTAACTCGTCGTTAAATCATGGACATGGAATTTCACGTGAAGTTTCTATTTAAATCGGAGGGCTGAGATATTATCTTCCATAAATGGAAGGGACAAATACTTCCTCAACTTATCAATTAATAACTTGCCACTCGTGACGCACCCAATGCACCCAGCTTCTGCCAACAAATGGCAGGAAAATTTTCATTAGCAAATCAATGTGTGTGATTCGTGCCATGTTTTATTGATAATATTAATGTCTATGGATCATTACAGACACTCATAGATAAAAATATTTGATTAAACCAAAATGTGAGGAATTCATATTGGTGGCTCTATTCTCATAATCTCCCATCTTGGAGATTACCAAGTGTGAACTTACTGAGAGGATGTCTCATTTAGTTACAATTCATGCACTGGATGGTCTATATACTATGTTTCCAACATTGTATTTCATCCAACCACAGAACTTTATTTAAGAATATTATTATAGAAATTCAAGGTTCTTATCATTTCCGGGAAATGTCATGACCTCATCAATGCAACAAATAATATTTGACATTATTTCATCAACGTCATTAAGAATAATGGAATATATTTAATAAGATTTTTAATATAAAAATAATATAAATATCCATTTAATCAATGTAAAAATAGTTGGTACTAGGAAACCAACTCTAACAAACTCTCACATGGACTAGAGGAAACTACCTATGACTTTCAGTCCACCAGACCTTACATGATGATCATGTTTCGGCTGAGTCAGGGCTTTAGTAAAGGTTCCCACCACATTTTCTTCCATAGAAATACTTCTCACTACAAATTACCCTCTCCGAGAAAAATCCACCAATAGATGATACATATGAATTATGTGCCTCATCTACTAATGTAACCTTGTATCTTTTTCAAGAGCCACCACATCAATATTATCGTAGAAGTGTGTGAAGGGATATTTACTACTAGGTTTCAAATCCAACTCATGGACAAATCTTTACCACCAAACTGTATATTTATCTTCTACAGAGGATTTGATATACTCCGACTCTACTATAGAATTTGTGACCACACTCTTCTTTGAGTTCTTCCATCTCTCTACACCTCCATTCAAAGTGGAGATGTATCTCATTTGCAACATAATGTCATCCTGATCTATTTGGAAACTAGTATCTACATATCTTATGATGAATTATTCCACATCTCCTCCACAAAAAAATTAACATATCCTTACTATGCCTTAGATAGTTAAGGATAGTCTTGAATTCCATCCATTGGTGTTCACCTGGGTCAGTTTGATATCTTCCTACCACACTCAATGCGTAGGAAACT
The DNA here is from genome assembly GCA_963277665.1 of Viscum album. Taxonomy (NCBI): domain Eukaryota; kingdom Viridiplantae; phylum Streptophyta; class Magnoliopsida; order Santalales; family Viscaceae; genus Viscum; species Viscum album. Next base: position 4,758,606 of record OY728120.1, on the reverse strand, counting down.
TCCATCCTAGTACAAAGCATTTCATACATGACTGACCCAATCGTTGATGCATATAGAGTCCTTCCCATTCCCTCTCTTTCCTTCTATGTCTGAAGACACTTTTCTCAGAAGGATGAATTCCATGTCACATGGTAAACAATCCCATCTTGGATTGTTCCATACTGAATCTCTTCAATATCTTGTCAATGTATGTACTTTAACTTAAGCCTAGAAATCTATTGTATCTACCAGGATGGATCTTGATCCCATGAATATATGTTGCCTCACCCAAGTCCTTCATGGAAAATCACTTATTCAACCATTCCATTATATACTGTAAGGCTGGTATCTCATTTCTAATAAGTAAGAAGTAATCAACAAATACTATTTAGAATAAGACTGCACTATCCCTAAACCATTTGAAGACCGAAGGCCCACAATTGATTTTGATAAAACCAAATTCTGTTATCGAATCATAAAAATGACTGTTCCATGGCCTATATTCTTTCTTTAATCCAAAAATGAATTTCTACATCTTGCATGCCTTATTGACATCCTTTTCAGTCACAAAAACTTCAGGTTCTATCATGTAGACATCATCCTGAAGGTTCCCATAAATGAATTATGTTTTGATATCCATTTTTCAAATTTCATAGTCTTAGTAAGTAACAATGGCCTTTAAAATTATGATGTATTTCATCATTTCAACTAGTGAAAAGTTTGCATCGTAGTCATTGCATTGACACCGCTTAAACACTTTTACAAACATTCATGCCTTATAGCTACTGAATTGTCCTTCCATGTACAAAACCTTTTTCACTACCCATTTCCATCCAATAGGCTTTACATAAACTGGGGGATCTTCCAAAATCAATACTTGGTTTTGGTACATGGAATCCATTTTAGAATACATGGCTTCTTTCCACTTTGCAACATTTGTGCCAATTACTACTTCTTTATAGGTTATAAGATCATTAATATTAACTAATAATGATTCAACAACCTCGATAAATAAGAAACCATAACATTCCAATTCCCTAACCTATATTGTACTCCCATGCAGTTCTTGTGTCTCTAGAATAGTTCAATCTACCAATGGGTTTTGTGGATTTTTTTTCTTATACCAACTATTTTTTACCTTAAATCTCGACTTCATCAAAGTTTATCTCACTCCCACTATCTCTTTTAGAGATGTGGTCCCTCTCATGAATATGAAGTCTCATTCCCCTGTAACATTGTTTATGGGATTTTACAGGTAGTATCCCATTTTATCCTTATGGTATCCTATAATGGTACACTTTGTGCCCCAAAGTGAAAGTTTGTTACCTGATGAGGCCTTAAAAAACTCTTCACTTCACTACACATGTAAATTCAATAACACAACGTTATTTCCACTCCATAACTCTAATCGAATACCATTTATCTATTTTATCGGTACATGGTTTAGTATGTGTGATACTATCTGTAACACATATCCACCAAAAGAAATTGGAAGACTTGCACAACTTAACATTGATTTCACCATGTCCAACAAGGTGTGGATCCTTATTTCACTCACACCATTCCATTAGGTGTTTTAAGGGGGATTGAATTACGATATTATCTAATACTACCCTATCTAATAAATGAAGTCTTAATTAATATATTATATACCTTAGTCTGAGTGGAGTTTCTTAATCTTCTTACCAAGTTGTTTCTCCACATTATTCTTGTATTCTGTGAACTTATAAAAAGAATCTGACTTATACCTCATTAAGTGGATATATCCATATCAACTAAAATCATTAGTATAAGTTATTAAGTATGAGTTCCATCCCCTTGCTTCAACTGGAAATGGGACCCAAACATTATTATGAATCAATTCAAGAATCTATTTATCCCTTTCACCTTTCCCACTAATTGGGCATTAGCCCATTTTCCCTTGTAATCATTCATGGCATACACGAAGTGGTTTGGGTTCGATGGAATGTATGTATCCCTCATAAGGTATCTTTGTCAAGAATTTCTCGTTTACATGACATATCTGGTGATTCCAATGATGGGAGGGGTATGATTCCTGTGATGTTTCTCTATTATCAATTGCCATTACTTGGTTTTTTTAATCCAACATGTAAAGACCGTTGTATAAACTTTCCCTACCAAAAAAATTATATCTTGGTAAAAGAAGAAACATTCATTTATATACATGAAGAAAAACATTTTCATGCATTCTGGATACAAAAATAACTTTTTTCTTACATAAGGCACATAAAAACCACACGTTATCACAAAGTTCATCCCAGTTGGAAATGTGAGGTGTTAGTCTCCGAGAGCTAAAATAGCAAGTTTGGTTCTATCGGTAGATCATAGATCTATCTCCTCGAGGTCGATTTTTCATAAATATACTCAGTTCCTCTATTTGAATACATATACGAGCACGACAAGCTGTATCAAATAACCAATTTTTTGAAACAAATAAATTCCACTTGATAACAAATTCACCTGAAGCGTCCCCTAGATTCTTTTTCAGGGTGTAATGTTTCTCCAAGTGGACCTCCTTGCCACATGTGAAACAAATAACCTCTTATTCCCTTTCCTCCCCTTTTATCATATTTTTCATGGAAGGGTTTTAAGAATAATTGTGCTTAAACCTATTTTCCTTCCCTTTCCCCTTATTCTCCATAATGATAGAAGGTTGGTCGTACTTTATCTATTTTTTCACATGGAGAATGAGGATATGAAGATCAGATCGATACATCTCAATGTTGTTCTTATTTAAATTAACAACAAAGATAGAGAAGATATAAGGGTGTGAAGTGAGAATGATATCGGTGCTTAGTGCTACGGGGAGTATAATCCCTAGAAACTACAGGTGACCAATGTATCTAATGAGCCTGATTACCAAATTCTCAACTGGGGAAACCTCTCCAAACATAGTTTGAAAGAGTTCCTTGGATATATCAATCCTTTAATGTCCTGTTATCTCCTAGTAATGTCCATGGTGGTACTTGAGTATGCTAAAAGAATCCATGTTTTTGTAATACCTCATGTGCTAGCTAGACATTAATGATAGCAAAAATTGTTGAATATCGACCGCGTCATTCATATTTTTATCGTAGACTAAGAAATATTTTCCACTCACCTCTTGTGAAGTAGGATTAGGTATTTCTGACTCCATTATGTAAGACGTCTGTTTATGGCATAGAATAACCTGAAGGCATCTAAACAATTCCTGGAAGTTACTGTCAGTGATGATGATTTCTTTATCCGAAATTGTTCACATTGATAGTTTGGTTGAAAAGATTGTCATTATATTCTACAATTAAAATATAATATTATTTGAACATTCCTAATTTCATTTAATGTGAAATAATAATTTAATTTTATGAAGTTACACAGAATGTTATCATGCTCTAACGGCCCTCACCATTGAACTCAGAATGTCTAGTTGTCATCACATTCTTTGGAAATGATCCATATTCCCCTTCGCATAACCCCAAAATGGGTTGGTCATGATATTTTAAGGTATTTAGGTAAGCATGTATTTTCTAACTAAGTGCTTGCAACTACTTGATCTGTTGATTAGACTCCCCAATCCTGAAATCCAGACATAGATTTCCTTAACTAAATCCTATAATATTACACCAAGTATAGAAAGGGATACTCCTATAAATGTAGTATGGTTATGTAAACCCTAAATGTTCTATAAGGGAATATTTTATAATATTTTGTATCCCAAAAAATTTTGGTCAACATATTTTGTTTTTTTGAGTCATGGCCTTAATCATGTAACAAAAGGATTATTCAGACTATTTATTTTATTGATGGATATTTATCTCATCTGCGTTAATTGATTATTATATTTATAAAATGATTTTTAATATTATTTGGGACATACTTATGTGATTAAAAAAGTTTTAATAATATTTATGAATATGCCTGGTTAATTTTAGTTTCATATTGCATGCTTGTGAGTTTATTAATTTCATGACTGCGACAATACATCCACAAAGAAAAAATCATGGAACTGACAAAAATAAAATAATATAAAGGGAATGATCATGATATTTTTTAATAGTCAGTTTATGTAGTTGTGGAAAAACTAAACTTGACCTAGGGATGAAATAACTTGAACTTTTTGGGTGCATCTTTACAGCTTTCCACATGTCCACCTTTGTATCTCCTGGGATTTTTTCTGTTTCAACTCCTACTTGAACCACCTCCACTATCTCAGGTGATCCATCCATTATATATTATTTTTAACAAACATGTATTTGAGGGTTAAAAATGAATTTACATAAAAGAAACCATGGGAATGCAGGCCCTAAATATTAATGAGGGGAGATGGCATGCATGTCAACAAATGATTTAACAAATAAATTAAAAGGGAAATGAATCACATACAGGGTCTGGTCTAGCTCGTGATCATCCACATACATGCAATGAGTAATGCATTTAATAAAAATGGAATTAATTTATTTAATAATTATTATTAAGATAAATCACTCTCAAATAGATTAATTATAATCATTAATTAATGAATCATTTTATTTTAATCCTTTTTATGAATTTTCATGAGATTCTCATCCTTGTATATAAATGCACCACAAAGGTAACCTGGTGAATACCTATTTGAATATCCCCAATGAGTTATATTCATATAATATTTTACTCTTCTAAAATATGGAATATGTTATGCTTCAATGCCTGATTAACAACCTCTACTATGATTTATACATGATAAGTAGTTCTGAATATTACACAAATGTTAAAGAATTTCCTTTGTGTAATTTTTTAATGTACATGGTGTGTAGTTCCAACTACACAGCGTGTACTAAATTAACTATAAATCTTGAAGTACACACCTAAGGACTTGGAGTGTGAGGTTCACTTCAGATACGTTGGAGTATATGACATGTATAGTAGGCTACATGTCGTATTGCCTCCGCATTACATGGTTATCAGTCAGCTCAACCCTTGTATGGGATACAAGGATATAGCCATTACATGATGGGAATACACACTATGTGTACTGGGATATAAAATTTGTAATCTAAAAAGTATGTTCCTATCTATCCCAGTCAACACACGGTTTAAAATTAATTACACTGTGTGTAATAAATTCCCTCAACTTGAGTAATTTCCAAATCACATCTGATGCGTTGAACATGACTACACAATGTGTAGTTCTAATTACATGACATGTACGGAAGGGAACACGATGTGTAGGTATGAACATGCACTATGTAATTTCCTTTCCCTTGGGCAGAATCATTGATGCCTCCCAATGAATTATGCATTTTAAATTTAGTCCCAAAATTATTTGTTTCTCTGAAATCTGTGAGAAATGAAAAAAAAGTAGAACATTTCTCGAAAATTCAGATTGTAATAATGATTAAACAATGAATTTACTGAATAAATTATTAAATCACAATTCATCAATGATAATGAAATAATTCTAAACATTGATGACCTCCCTCTGATAGCACTTGAATGATCCAGATATAACGGAAGCATAGTGTTGGGTGGGGCTCAACTTTTACATTACCATAATTGATGACCAATCTATTATCAATGCGATAATGAAATCCAGTATCAATGGATTAAAATCATAGATTTAGAAAAAATAAGAAATGAATCGAATATAAAAGAGAAAGGATCTAGAATATAATGTTTATAATTAGTTTAATTAATTTTAAAAAAATGAATACTCAGATCTTTGGTACTTTCTTCATTGCTGATTCTGATCATCTAGAATGACCATTCTATATTGTCTCATTGTCCTTGAGAGTATCCAATTTAGAATACCACTAGGAGTGATCTAAACATGTTCTAATGGCCTCTGATCTACACCACTCATTCTTCGGGTGCTAGCATGGTGAGAAAGGTGTCATTTTTATTCCTTCATTCATCGTGTTTTCATCAGACATGAATAACAACTCTCATTCCTGAGAGGGGAGGGAAGAGGATGAGAGAGAAATATTTTAGGCTCAACAATTCACAATTCACCTATCGTGCAGTTCGGTACATGGAATAATAGACATACTTGTCTATTTATTGACATGGGGATTTAGTTACAATATTTAATTCCCTAAAAAGAACTAAATGCATTCATAAACTTAGTAAAAAACCATGATATTAATAATAATGCAACATCATTATTTATTGTGCGGAAACATGAAAAATATATAATTGTAAATAAAATTCCATGTAAAAAATAATTGCAACATTATTATTATTTTAACTTCTGTGAACTAGTTAAATAATTATTTAATATCTTTCAAGTAATTATTTTACTATCGGAGTGGCCTTGGTCTGCTCAAACTCCCCTTCCATTTATTGAACATCTAAATAAATAAATAAATAATCTATTCTCTTAAATAAATATTTTATTTAAAAACAGCTAAATAAATATTTATTAAATTTTCAATAAAATAAATAAATATATTTTACTCACAATCCTATGAATAAATATTTATTTAATTAATTAGATCCTTTTAACATGAATAAAATTATTCCACGGTCTTGAGAATAATATTTATTTCATTAATTAAATTCAAATAGAATTTAAATTAGACCACCAAAAACACTTACAGTGTAACCCTTAGGATTCATTCTCATTGCCATTAGGCATGCTTATCAAAAGTCAAAGATTGCTATCTTGTAATGAGTTAAGGAACCCAAGAGAAAGAACATAATATTGCAACAACGACATCCACATATGAATTCTCATTTTTGTTATATAATCCATTTGTATCAATATATCATCAATAAGGTTTCATTATACTGTCATCAACCTTTATTATTGATACGTCGCTCTTTTACTACCAAAAATAATCTTGTTGTCACACCATGGCCATGTAATTTTGCATGACGGTTTTATTTCAATCAAAGGGCCGAGATATAAACTTCCATAAATAGAAGGGAGAAATCCTTCCTCGACTTATCCATTAATAGCAAAAAACTCATGATGCACCCAATGCTCCCTACATCATGAAAACATATGTAGTGACAGTTTTCATCAGTTAGTAAAAGATATTGAGTCTTGACACATATTAATTATATTATTAATGTCTAAGGACCATTAATGATACTCGCAGATTGGAATTTCTGATTGCACCAAAAAATAAGGAATTCCTACTAGTGGGGTTTTCTCAGAATATCCCATCTTGGAGATTAAAAAGTGTGAACTTCTTGATAGGAAGTCTCATATACTTATGAGTCTCGCACCTGAAAGTCTATATACTATGTGTCCCATCATATTATGTCATCCAATCGCAGAACTATATTTAGGAATATTATTTTACAATTTCATGGTTCTAATCATAGTAGGGAACTTCCATGACCTTACCAATGAAAAAAATACTCTTAGTCATTATTACATCAAAGTCACGCAAAATAATGAAAAAAATATAATTATATGTTTAATACTAAGGTACATTAAAAATCCATGTAATAAAAGTACAAAAAACTGGTTATAGGACACCAACAGTACCACAAGCTATATCTAATACTCAATGTGTATATATGGAAAGAATAAACTTGATAAGTAATGCACCTTTAGCTTCTCGTAGCTTCTAGGAGATGTTTCTCTTCTAGTGTCCTGATTTTATTTATGAAAAACATACTCCGTATTTTTTATTCCAATTCCTCTTGATCTTCCTCTATATGGAAGGATTTTTCTCTAGAGGATTATATTTTTTAAAGGTCTTGGGACACTTTTCCTTATTCATAATTTTCTTATTCACCATATAAACTCTGAGTTTATTATGACTGATTTCTTTATCCACTTGTAGAATCAATGTAAGATGTTCCAAAAGAATCTCCACATTATTTCTCAAGTTCACGTTAAGCATTAAATTGGAGAAGGTCTTGGGCAGTGATGAATGTATAATATCTATACGAAACTCATCTGGTAATTTAATCCCTATGATGGCTATGTGATCAATGTAGCCAATAAGATTGAAAACATGAGGCCTAGTTGATGTAGTCATTCTATGTATAGTTGTAAACAATGGGTTAGAGATCTCATACAACTTTTTTCTCATATTCCCTTAATAGAGATCATGAAGGTCATACCACATTCTATACATATCATTTCCCTTATATTGATTTAAAATTTAATTTTATATGGATGGCAACATGAATCGTTGAACATATTTGGAATCGTTCAAATTTTTCTCATAGATTTCTTACTCATCACCACTAGACTCATTTCTAGGTGCATTAGGAATAATTGATTCATGAACATTTAATTTTCTATGAGGGAGAAGGATGACACATAAGCCTCTCTTTAATTATTAAAATTTTTTCATGTGAGAAGAATCTCTGTCACAGGTATGAATCACAATGATAACATTGATTTTATTTTAATGATGTTAATACAAAATAAGATAAGCATAATTTTATTACTTTATCTAATAAATTATGGAAAATAAATAAATTTTATATTTATTAGTCTCCCACTATTTTATTGAAACACAATAACCATCATCATTGGATTCATAAAATAATGACACGTGTATATTCATGTGGAAGGGGTCTGTATTCCCTTTATCAGTACCCCAAATTTGGTTTTTAAATAAACATGAATGGGTTTATGTAGAAATTTCAAATGACAACTATATTAACTCATAGTTCGTTGAACTTTTCATTGGACTGCCCAAACTTGAAATCCTTAAATTTAATTTCCACAACCATTACCTCTCAGTTACACCAAGTCATTAAATTGTATTAAATCATTTATCTGAACTACGTTAGGTTAATAAAAAACATCATGTATGAATTCCCTAAAAATTGAAAGCACACCATTTTTGGATGATCATGCATTTGGTACTATGTTCCAATTTTAACAGAACTAGTGGAATGCAATATTGAAATAATATTTAAAGTTGATTGATTTTATCCTTTATGTGTAAGTCTGAAAATATTATATTAATTATGTGCTAGTTTATATTAATTGGATTTAATTAAGTGATTAACCGTGTATTATATAATAATTACATTTGTACAATTTATTGTAGTTTTATGATTCATGATTGTTAATTTAATTAAAATATGTGATCACAAATAAATGTCCACAATGAAATAATCATGAAACCTGATAGAAATAAAATAATATATTAGTATGAACATGAGATATTATTAGTTGTTATTTTATCTAGTGGATGATAAACTAACCACTGACCTAGGTTAAAACACCTCGAAAAAATTAAAGTTCATGTTGCAGCTTTCCAAATTTCCACCAATGTATATCTCTTGGATTAGTTTCATCTAGGGTCCAAATAAGAAAAGATTACACTAGAATGGGAGATTCATCATTTACATATTATTTTACACACATGTATGCAAGGGGAAAATGGTTTAAATAATTATACCATAGGCATGCAGGACCTATATAATAAGAGGCGAGAAGGAACGCATGCCCAAAATTTAATTTAATTATTTATTAAATAAAAAAAGTCACATACAAAGGTCTGTCCTATGATCATGATCAACCAGATGCATGAAATTAATTAATCATTTAATAAAACTAGCATTTAATTCATAATCAGTTTTTTCAGATAAATCCTACTTAAATCAATTAATTATCATCTTGAATTAATAAAATCTTTTATCATAATCCTTATCCAAATTTCATTGAGATAAACTTCCAATATAATTTTAAACAAATTAAATAAATTTATTAAAAAGTAACTATGTACATAAACTTACCATTGAGAAAAAATGGTGAATACTCATTCAGATAAACTCGGCATTTATTATACTCATATACTTTTTATTCACTGGGATATTTAGAATACATGACTTATCATGTAATTTCATAATGTATTGTTTCATCATAATGATTAAACAAATTAGATTATATTTTTGTAATGAGTTACAATTTAATGAATCTAGATTAACAATTTTAATATGACTCATATATGATATGAAAATCTGAACATTACACAAATATTTATTAAAAATTTGTATATATAAATGTTATAACCCATAACATGGCGTGTCCTATCAATTTAATGAACACACAAAAGAACATGTCAAAAATGTTGGCATAATATAATAAATACACTTTAAATATGTGTAATTTTGAATAAGTAAATATTGTGTACTGGTGATTTACACAATGTCAATATCTCTCACCATCTATCTAAGGTACACACCTAGGGACTCGGTGTGTAAATAATACCTCGAAAAATTTGAGTACATGGTGTGCATTAAGGACTACACGACATGATAACTCCGAGTCGCATGGTCACTAGTTTGGTTGGTCATATATGGAATACACAGCTTGTCTGTGACTCAAAGGGACTACACATCGTGTACATGATCTACACGATGTGTATTATGGATGATTGTTCTCTAAGAACTATTGGTCATCATGTAGTGTTATAATTAATAACACTATTTTTTTTCAATGGATACACATTGAATTAATTGAAGAATTCAATTCTGATTTGTTGAACACAACTACACGACATGTGACTCTGGATACATGACGTGTACTCCAATGTTATCTGATCAGAATCTATGGAACCCCAGATGAGATAATCAAATCTAGTTTATTCATAAAATTATTCATATTGATTAGATCTATGAGAAATGAATTCTGAAGAAGTAGATATCATGATTTAGATTAAAATAAGGATTAAACATGAATTTAAAAAATATATTAAAATTTTTAAATCACCATAAATTATAAATTAATTATAAATAATTATGTGACTGCTCAGATATCACTTGTAGGTTCTGGGAATAGCAGAAGCATACGATGGGAAGTTCCCATGTTTTCTATTTTCAATGATGGATGATCAATATGGGATTTTAAAATGATAAACATCATGATATATATAATATAATCAAAGAATATATTCAAGGGGTAGAATGTCGGAAAAAAAATAGATAGGATCATCACATATTATTTATAAATAATTTAATTAAAAAAATTGCATTGATGAAATTATTTCATCATTGATGGATATGTTAATAGATCTATATTGTTTACATCATTTAGTAGTAGGAATAAAAGTAGATTCCCTCCTGCGGTGATCCACACATCTTTCAAAAATATCCAAATGTCACCATAAGATTCTTCAGGTGTGAGCATAAAAGAACCTAGTGCTTGCATCGTCTTCATTTGATCATCTCAATAACTTTTTCCAAAAACTTCTCCTAAAACTATTTTGACTTGCGGGTTGGAGGTGGAGGAAGATCGCTCTCCATTATGGGGAGAATTCTTGGGTAAGAGAGCCATATAGGTCTTTATAGGATTCTCTAAATCCATTGTGCACAACCCAAACAAAAAAATAATTTTTTACTTGAGAATATAAAAATAGTGGGTTTATATAGCTCTAGGGTTAAAATAAAATAATTGAAAATTTGTCCATAATTATTTATATAATCATAGTTAAAACCACATGTAAATTAATAATATAATAATTATTATTATTTCTGGACATTTACTTAACATGAAAATTATATTAAATTATTATTTAATCAAATAATATTAAATATTTATTACTTTATCAATGACCCAAAAATTACAGTCCTTCATTCCTCCGTCATATTTATTAGACCATAAATAATTTATATTTATTTAATAAATAAATAAAACATCATAATTCACCAAAAAAATATATAAATATTATATTCACTAAATAGAAAATAAATATTTATATGTGATCAACAATAAATGAATAATTATTAAACCTCCTCCAAAACTAATATTGATACAACATGTTAAATAATAAATAATAGTATTTTTTTTAACTATGACTCTGGATACACAAAGCATGTGACCCTCTAGGACACATTCTCTGTTGAATTAGGCGATGTAACCAAATGTCCAAGGTTAGCGTCTAACAACACACCGAGGCACCCATGGAGAAATAAGTTAATACCGCAACGACATGAAACATCATACAAATGCATACTAGGTATTCTAATCCATTTACCAGGACATATAAAATCAATGATGTTGTATGCTTGTTCCATCAACCTATGTTATCAAAATCTCTATATTTGTCTTCCGTGGAATTGAACATGCCTATTGAACACTATAGTCGTGGATTTATTAAAGAAATATCATTTTTATCAAAGGACCACAGATATCAAATTCCATTAAATAACAGAAGGGACAAATCTTATATCCCATTAATCAGTAATGAAATATTTCTCATGATTTACCCAATGTATCCTACCTCACTGTGAACATATCTCCCAATAGTTTTCATCAATACATCAATATAAATAACGCACAATACTCACTAATAATAATCTTAATGTCTATCGGTCATTACACATGTTCTCATAGAGGAACATTACATGAAACTTATAATTGTTTATTTCATATTGGTGGCTCTCATTCTCATAATATACTACTAGATATTAACAAGGTCATACCCCATGGGAAGGTGCCTCATTTTCCTATGAGTTCCCACCCCTGATAGCCTGTAACATTTTCTTCAATCACAATATATAATCCGACTTTATAACATATTTTGAAGAATAAGGTCATAGCAGTATTGGGTTCCCAACATAGCAGGGAACTTCTAATACCATTTAGTTTGATTATTAACATTAAGAATTTTTTTCATTTATGTTACACAAAAGAACAATCATGTTGTGATAAAGAGTTTATTAATACTCAAACTCATGAATACAAGTAAACATAAAGTACACATAAATTGGTTCTAGGGAACGTAATCCAATTGATAACATCATGTATCAGTTTAACATAAGACTAACTCCTACACACCACAAATGAATTATGAAGTGATTTCCAAAATTATAAAGGAAAAAACTACTGTTTTTTCTTTATTTTCAATGAGAGACACGTTTTGAGCTGAAATTTCAATTTTATACTTCTAACAAACACATTGAGACATATTTTGAACATCATGGATTAGATTGAGGTGAATATTATTGTTATACATCATAAATAATTTATTTACATTTCCCTAAATTATAGAAACAATCCAATTGCATTTTCTTATTTTTTTTTAGTTTATTATATATCTATTTTACTGTTTTTTAAACAATAAACACACACATTGAATTATACCAATCACGTCATGTATCAGTTTCATGTAAGGCCAATTTCTACACTTCAAAAATTAATTAAGAATTGATCCTATAAATTTTCATGAAAATATGAGATCATCTAGTAGGTTTTTAGTGTGTGAAACTTTTTGAAATAAAAAGTAGATTTTAGACTGATAACTAACACGTTGAGTCATATCAGGCTCATCGTGTATTGGATTTATGTGAAGATGATTATACACATCAAAAATGAATTATGGATCATTTCCCTAATGTATCAAACTTATCAAAGTGAATTTTATCAATTTTTAGTATGTCACTTCTCTTTTATAATGAGACATCATTTTTAATAGGAAACATGCACATTGATTCATACTGATCACATAATAGATTATTTTCACATATGGAATATTACTACATATCATAAATAACCTATGAATCGGTTTTTGTAATTTTGAAAAAACAAACCAAGAGTGTTTTCTTGGTTTTCTGTAAGTTACACTTTTTGAACTAAATTGTCAATTTTAAATTGATAATGGACACACTGATTTACACCTGGATCATTATGTATTATATTGAGGTGCAACACATCCCAACACATCAAAATGACTTATCTATTATTTCCCAAATGTATTAAAACTAACTGAATGTGTTTGATTGGTTTTGAGAAACATAGTTGTCCATTTAATATAATTGATTTCAATTTATATTAACAAGATTTATTTTGAGTCAAACCGGTCACAATGTGAATAATATGGAGGTGAGGATGATTATTACACATCAGAAATGACATATGTAACATTTTACTAATGTTTCATTACATTATGAACATGTTTGATCAGTTTTGAGTATGTCAATTGCTTTTTTAATAAAATTAATGTCAATTTTAAATAAAAAGTGTCACATAGAGTCAAACTGATCACACCATGTGCCATATTGAGGTGAGGTTGATCACTAAACATCCCAATGTATCCAATAAATAATAATTTTCAATGATACAACAATTTCAATTGTATTTATTTTTCAAAATGTAAAAACTAAATATTGAGATAATGTTCATACATGAAAAGGATTTCTCATTGTCGAAATCCACAAGAGTATAGGAATATCATGTGTCCATTATATCTATATAATTCACCAAAATTTGAACATAGTATTCCACTAATCTTTTGTATTTCAAGAATGGGGTGTATTTTTTCAATTTAGAACATTGAAACAATATAAAGTGTTCACAGTTCAAAAGATAAAGGCAATGGAAATGGAAATCATGGTAACACTGGCAGAAAGAAATATTTTATCTCTATTGTAGAATGTTTTAGATAAGTGAATAAAAAATATTTAATTAAAAATGATATATGAAAAATTTTAAATAATGATAACGTAAAAATAATATGCAAATTATACAGAAAAAAGTAGATAAAATGATGACAAAACTATATAAATAAGTAGTTTGAATTCACCTTTTCATGACAGTTGTATGCATTCATTATGAATTTCATTTTTTTTATTATCTCAGTTTCAGGCTCAATGTCCAATACCTCAAGGTCCAGAGTTTCTTTGAACAAACCACTCTAACCCGAACAAAAGAATCCACCTGTGTAAGAAAAGAATTATTATATGAGTAATACTAAACGAAATATATTAAACAAAAATATCAAATAGTACATTAATTTTCTAGATAATGATTTTACTGTGAAAATATCAAGATCACCTCTATGGTTTAGTAGTGTAGGAATCATGAAGGAATGTGATATATTCTATTATTTTAGTGGTGAAAGGGTTTTGAGGGTGTAAACATTTATGAATGTTTTGGTGAATAAATACATGAAAGATAGAGAAATAACCCCAAATAGAACCAAAGAATCCCCTATATAAGGAACACTTTATTATATGAGTAATACTATAAATAAATAAATGATAATACATCAATATTACCTTTTTGATTGAGCAAAGGCTGCACCATTTATCTTCCTGCAATGAAAGTGGAGAGAAATTGAAGGAAAGAGATAAATACAACCCATTAGGGGAGAAATTGTTTTGATGGATAAGAAGTCTAAAGTCGTTTTGGTGAAGAAAGGAATGAATTTTTAATATAAATCTTCATTTATAAAATATAATTTTAAGGAATAATGAAAATTAAATCAACATTTAATTATATAATTTTTTTGTAAAAGATAAAAATTATATCTTAACATTAATTTTACATATTCCCAAATGGTATTATTTTTTTGTAGTTTTCTCATCTGATATATTGGTAAAATAGTTTTAGATAGAAGACATTTTTATTCATCCCTAGTCAAATTTTTAATTTAAATTATGTTAATTCATTAGAGAATATATAATATTATGATGAAGAACATGGTTTATTTTTTAAAAAAATTACCTTCTCATTGAACTCTCTATGTTTTTTAATGGTTTAACAGATTTGATTCCTCTATTGAGATAAAATAAATACACTATGTCTGGTCCATATAACATATAAGAAATTTTCTACATTAGAACCAACATGAACTGATTTTTTTATCCCAAGTCATGTTATTGAAAACAGTTATCCTCATCAAATCATCTCTCAAACATTTATCATTTCATTTTTTTGTTTAAGACACATCCTCCTTCTACTATGGACAAGAACCTATATTTATTGAAATATTATAAACAATATTGATATATGGGATGAATCATTCTCAAAGTAGTAGAAGATAAATAAAAGAGATGGAAAATGATTCTCAAAGATACAAAATTCAATAATAACATTTCAAGAGATGATATATATCAGGATGACAAGTATACTTCATTGTGTTCTTTAAAAGGGTAATGATTCCAATTTGTGAGAATTACATGGTCAGAACTAGTTATTAACCATTATCTTATTAAAGGTGAGATATGGGGGAATAAATAGTTATTTCATATAAATTGATTGTAATCAGTGATTCCTTAGGGTGAACTAATACATGTAGACTAAAAATTATGAGCACTTAAAAAAATTTGAATAATTATTCCATCATATATATATAATTTGATAACCAACATTCTATTTTTTAGAACAAGTGATGTAACAACTAAAGAATTATTAAATTTAATATTAATGGTATATCAAATATTTTAAAATGTCTCATAATTAAAATTTCAATTAAAAATCGTTAATCAATAGAAATAAAAATTTTAGGAATAGAATAAACCTAATGTCAAAAAAGATTTTAAAAATAAAAAAATTCTTATTTGACAAATTAATTTTAGAATTATGTGTAGTCATGTTTAAAACAATAATTATTTGCAAGATGATGGAGAGTATTCTTTATAAGAACATTTTTTTCATTGACATTATGGGTTCTATGGTTATTTTGGGCACATAGTAAAACCTTTTAGTTATAATGAAAAAAATAATAGAAACTATGGAAGATATATAGTTTTTATATTAAATACGAGATGACCTACATTATAAAATATAGTTTCTAAGTGAGAATAATGTTAAATGTAAAATTAGATGATTAATTTCAACCACTAAATAAACTATATTGAAATATATTTATATAAAATATTTTTATAATGTATTTGTACTATATATTTTTACAATATAATTGTATAATTTACTCATGTAATATATATTTGTAATGCGCCACTACGATCGGCTATGGTTTTGTGGGTGGGATGGGGTTTGGGTTGTGGTTGCGGGGTCAAGACCCTAGTCTAGCAGGTTTCTTTGTAGTTTCTTGTATCATGTGTGAGCTACCATTGGCAGTTGTACTTAATATAATTATATATTTTATCAATATATATTTTTTGTTTTTTATTATATATATATATATTCTTAATATATCATTATTTGTAAAGAATATATTTTTATTTTATTATTATTTTAATATAATTTATATTTGAGTTTGTATAATATATATATGTGTATAAAATATTTCTATAATATATAAATATATAATTTTTCATATATATTTATTTACAAATAAATAAAATATATATAAATATATAACAAATTTGTATTTTTTAAATTTTATAAAAATAAATTTTTGTAATAAATTTGTATAACATGTTTTTATATTATAATTGTATAATATATTTATATAGTATAATTGAATAAGGAATTGGATTTATATATTTTTATCAAATTTTATAATATATATTTTTATAGATTGATATATATTTTTATTTTTATAATATATATATAAATTCATAATTTATTTAGATAACATGGATATTATATATATTTATTTATTTATTTATTTTTAAAATATACATGTGTGTGTCTATATATATAAAATCATATATTTTACCAACTATACAAACCCATAGATCCCTGGGATATTTTCACATTTCATTTATGAACCATGAGCAAAATTATTTTTCATATAGATAACCAACAAAAATTCTGTCCGTCCATAAAAATGGCATGGGCCTTAACTATTTTTATGTTTAAATGAAATTCATATGAAATATATTCATTAACATTACCCTTCCAATAATCTGAAGATGATTATCAATGACAAAAGGGACATTACTGAAAAAATGAGATAAATAACAATACATGCTTCCCTTTTTGGTTATAGAGTGGAATGAAGTCTTATAATCAATGATCCATGGTTCCAATGGAATTTTTATACTCAATAATAAATAGTTACTTCCTTCGGTGGCATTGTGGGTGGGTGGGTTGCATTGAATTTGGAATGGGAGGGGGAGTGCAAGGAAAGATAACCCGATATCATTTCAACCAAACATCCTCAATAACCATTGTTGACCATAGATAATGAAGATAGTATTTCAAGAAGTACGATAAAAAAACCAAATAGATCTCTCTAAATAATCAATCAAAGAGTTATGAGGATGAGGTGAATATAAGATACCCGGGATTGATACTATGAATCATCTGAGAGAATGTAGAGATATCTAAAACTTGTAAAATATTATATCATTGGATTTGTTTGATACATTAATGAATCAATCTTGGATTTGATCTTTGAAATAATTTATGCCTTGATTAGATCCATAATTCGATCTTCGATTCATTGGGGAGGAGCACTGTAATAGGGTGGCTTCCATTGAAATATTTTGATATCGTGATAAGTTCATGACTGGTTGTGGTAAATTTAAATAGATCGGGATAATTTTGTCAATTCATAAAAAAAACACTCATGAAGATAACAATCATCTATGCCAGATTAATTAGCATAGATAAATTTCTATTTTATTAGTGCTAAAAAGAGCTAATAAATTGCTATTTTTATGAGTGCTAAAAACATTAAGAAATATTACTTTTATCACTGTTAATTAATCAAGTGATGAGAAAGGATTTATAATTATAATTATCAACGAAAATGTTGTAAAATATATATATATTGTTATATATATAAATATTAAATATATCTATATAGTTATATATATATTAAATATATATATAAAGAAATTTATTAAAGAAATTTTTTATTTAAATATATTTATTATCATATTTTAAAACATTTAATATAAAATTATTTATTTTTAATTATATAAATACATTTTTGATAAATAATATTTATATAATAATATTTATATATATGTAATATGAAAATAAAACAATTAATAATTTAAAATAAGTAAATTAAGAAAAATATTAAACATTTTATTAATTCATAAATTATTCATAATGTTAATAAATTGTATATATTAAATATATACATATATATTATTGTATATAAATATGATTTATATAATAATAAATTTTATTCTTTACACTAAAATGAAATATGTTTATTAAATAATGGTGTATAATTAAAAATATATAAATGTATTTATATAATTACATAAATATTATTTTTCAAACACGTATTTATATAATTAAAAATAAATATATTAATTCTTAATGTAAATCATTAAAAAAATTATTATATAAATTATATTTATATACATTATTATATATCTATATATTTAATATATACTATATATAAACATTATCAATAATTATTGAATTAATAAATTGTTTAATATTTTTCATAATTTACTTATTTTAAATTATTACTTGTTTCCTTTTCACTGAGAATATTGATTTTAATAAAAAATAGTTACAAAATATGAGATAAGATTTCATATGTAAATAATAAATGGTACGATGGATATTTCTATTGTTCTATAATAGATTTATAATAAATATATTTAACATCTACAGGATGATCGAGCATGCACGAAAATATGAGACTAAGGTAAGGGATTTATGTTTTAATCCTATTTTCAGCAGGATTCTCTATGCTTGAATTAGTGTCATTAAATTATATTATCATTGTCTCATAAATCCCATCTATTTTAATATATTTTGTATTATTCTGAAAATTAATGTCTTCCAATAATTTTTGTCACCTTAAAGAGTCAATATATCGAAATATTATTGTTTAAGTAAAATCAACCATATTTTACTATTTGATTGAAATTATGTTTTATTCAATATTGATATTTTCTAAAAATTTTATAAAAATATGTTTTTTAATATCATCTTATGTATTTATAAAGTTATTTTCAAATAATGTTTTTTTATTAAAATTTTGATAAAAAGGAATATTGTTTTTCATTTTCCAAACAAGATGGTTTTTTACTTTTTTTTAGAAACAGTGAGTGAAATGTTTTCTTTTAACATATACAGCATTAAAAAAAATCTACCATCTTGACTGATAATTTATTTCAATCACACATTATATGTGTCTACGGTTTTGTTCAATGAATTTTTTCCCATAAAATTTTAGAAATATTATCATTTTTAATAAGTGATTTCAAATTGAAATGGGTGTTTTACTCAATAAATATTCCAATGATTATTTTAATGTTATTTTACCAGTGTTGAAATCTATTGATGTTAATTATCTTTTATTGGTTATATGACCCAATTATATCATCTATATTCTTTATATATATATATATATATTTGGAATATTTAATTTTTATGAAACCTATTTATTATCTATGGTTTATTCTATGACAAATTTATGAAATGGTTTTAAACCCTTTTTTCTCAATGCACAAGTGATGATATGATGATAAGATAAATGTTTTTTGATAATTTATCACACTTATTCTTGGTTTTTGTTATGTTAATAGTGGAACCAGAATTATATATCCATATAATTAATTGGGTAATGTTATAAATCACATAGTATACTATGGGATGCATGTCTATTTTATTGATCCATTACATGAAACATGTCAATATTTTTAATCCATTATGGGAAACCAATTGATGTGATTGATCCATTTTGGGAAAAAAGATGATGTTCTAGATACACTTTGGGGAATAGGTGTTGAGGCCTGATCAATTATGATTTGATGATCTCTATAGATAACCATTACCTATGAAATGGGTTGCAATATTGTTGTGATGACACACTTTTTAGAAATTAATTTATGGTTCATCATTGATTTATAATTCCTTTTCAATATTATTATTTTTGTCTTGTTAAATTATTTATCATTATGTCATGTATCTAATTTATTATCTTCTGTAGATAGGGTATAAAATTTTTTATGTGATTATTATGGTATTTTACCCTTATTTTTATATTATTCTTTCAGAAGATCATTAATTGATTTCCCCCATGTTCACTCTTACTAAGAATATGAGCTCACCCTTCCTTATATTTTCTTTCCTTGGGTTATGAAGAATTATTTTAAGTATTTTATTATATTAATAGTACTAAATCAAATGATATTTGTGGGTTATTTTGATGATCTATCATGATATAATGTTTCTAGACTCTGAAGACATTAAACCATTGTAGTACATGGTTGTGTGTCGATCAAATGTATGGTATATTCATCTAAAATGATTTAATTTTTATGAATGAAAATATTGGACCCTTATAGTTTTTATTATATTATGTCCTGGTAAATCACTAAATATTAGAGTAAGAAAATTTTTATGAAACACCCATTGGATACCTCTATGTATTAGATAACATCCTAATCTTTTGGTAATTAAATGATTATGTGGTTTTTCTATAAATAAATCCTTTTGGATGTGGTTTTGGAACACATTAATCTTGGTTCAATAAACCAAAAAATATTTTTTTGAATATATCTCACACATTATTTTCGTGCACAATGTGCTTTCCCTTACTATTAACCTAGTTTGACACTCTCAGGGATCTTCTTACGTTAATTAAAATTTCTATAATGAACCATTTGGGTGGATTTTAAGAGATGATAACTGTGGGTGACCTATGTTAGACCTAGGGTGACATAGATTGAAAATATGGCTTCATGATTTAGTAATCCTACTAATACTTTTTCATGATTATGTGTTTTTCCTCTATGATTATTGTTGATGACACTACAATTTTTGGTTTTAGTCAATGGTCGGTGCCAAAATTAACTAGGATAACACTTAATGTGATAGACATTATATTAATGAAAAATCAAATGAAATGATTAATGGAGTGAAGGATATTATGATTATTCATAGTGAGTTATAATAATATATGATTAACAACATTAACATTGACTGACTCTCATACAAACCAAAGAAGACAAGGATAGTGTTTTCTAACAGCTCGGGAGGTGGAGACTATGGAGGAATAAATATTTAGTTTCCTATATACTGATAATGTGGGAAGAATCACTCAATGAAATGTCTCAAAGGAATAAGAAGATGTTTTATGTGTGGATAAGATGTTAATAGTGAAAAGTAATTTTCATTGAAAATGAAGATTTTGATGTGCGGCATGAATTTCATCCTAATGTTCTATTTATAATTCAATGTATTTTGTGTGGGGAACATTAGATTTATCATAATAAATTCCCTATATATTTGAGCTACATCAAAGAACATGTAATGTACTTTATTATTCCAAACATTGAAGTGGAATAATTGAATTGTTTACATATTGTATTTTGATAATTGTGTTGAAAAAATATTTTTTCCAGTCATAAGATCCATACAACATCTTAGGATTTTTATACAGAGTTTTCTATAAAAATATTTTAAAAAATTTAATGAATGATACAGTTGACTTAAAAAATAGATTTATTTAGAAGGCGGTATTTTTATATAACACAAGATTAAGGAAAATGTATCCCTTAATATTTTAGTTATATTGAGATAATAATTAGATAAAGAGATGTTTGATTGTGGTAATGTATATGGGATAGTTTTGAGGACTGTTGAATTGATTAGTTATTTTTTGACAATGGGGTTTATGATGAATTTGATGGAGATTACAATTTTTTTAGATTTATGTTTTATATTCAATAATCTATGTTTTTATTTAAAACAATGACGATAGAATTAAATATTTAAATACGGCATGTTTTAATTAATATTTTATTGTATTTCAGGTAATTACCATGTCTCATGAGAATATATAATCAGGGTATTCTCAAAATTGGTATTTGATGTGAAAGGGAACTCTTTGTAGTTTATGGGATTAATGTTTAGTTGAATTTGGATATTTATTAACATTATTTCTAATTTTCTGTATTTTGGTTTTAGAGAGACATATGTTTCAACAATTTTAATGTTAACTATTAATGGAATGGTTTCAGTTTAACATTTGATGAGGTTGTAGAGATTACAGTACCATTTTTTGACATTAAAAAATATGTGTTAATAATTTTGGTCTTGGTATAAATATTGAGACAGTAAGAATAAATTGTAATTCTTTTTTTGATCATATTATTCATTAAAAGATGATTTTAGTGCTTCATGAATAAGAAGAATCCACAGTGAATATTCATTTCTTATAGAATGTGATGTTGTGGAAATAGATCAAAGCATAACCAAAGGATGAAAATTTTCTTTTGATATGGACATAAAATCACAAGATAATATTTTCTCATGTTTTTTATATTGAATTAAAATAAATCCCTTAACTTTATAGAAATAATATTTTAATAAATTTTTATACATTTACCTCCATTTATGATGAATATATGGTAATTTCATCTACCATATATTTAGGTTTTTATTGTTGTTAAAATTATATTGATCATGTTCTCCCTCTCTCTATAATAGTCCTTGGTTATTAGTTTTACCTTACATGACCATATTGCCACGTTCAAATAATTTTCTCGTATTCTAAAACATAGTTTAGTGTTATTTCAGATAACCTTCATATTTCTCTTTCCAACTATTTAATATGTTGTGTTTTAACCCGTTGTACAACATGGGTTTTCAATGACATAATTTTTCTAATATCAAAATGTTTATTACAAAATACAAGTTTAAATTATGAGGATTCAATTTATTAATGGGAAGAGAATATAACATCCTAATATTTTTAAAGGAAGACATTATATACGTTAACCTATATGACACGAAACACTAAACTTAAACGAGCCAAGAAAATTTTTTATATAACCAATAGAACATATCCATTCAATTGGAAGGTATGAATTGGATTTAAATAATTATGAAATATATGAAGGTCCTAATAAAAAAATTGAATTAATTAATTATTAACAATTTAGAACTCAATTTTTAGAACTCCCATTTTTTTATTCAAAAATATGTTTTTTTAAAAATGGCATTTTTTGTGAGTGAATATTATAATTTTTTGATAAAATTTTAGAAATTTTATTTAATAAAATTATATAATTTCTGAAATCATTATATAAAATTATCTTATGATGATTTATTTTAATTTTTCGGACAAGATAATTTTTTTAATTAATAGTGAAAATGATTGACGTTAATTAAAAATGGTACATTTATTTAACATATTTATAGAGTAAAATTAGATTTTTTATTTTTTATAAAACTTAATTAATATAGTTTGATAAAAAATAATCCAATTATAGTCGTTGTAATGAATATTATTCTTAAATTTTATTTAAAAACATTTTGGTAGTTAAAAAGGCTTTAAAAAACTTTTTCATCACGTTTTCCACAATATATTTAATATTAATATCTTCCACTTACATGAATGTAATGTTATAGAAAAGATTCAATATTTTTTATCATGAGGGTCAAATTAGGTAAATATTACTCTATTATTTTTTGTCAGTATGAATAATAATCATGGTAAAATTTATCGCCATAGTAAATCGAAAATCAGGTTAATCTAGATTAAAACTAAGTGATAAGGAATAAAATTTTCATCTTAATTATTTTTGGATTAATTTAATTATAACCTTATTATCATAAGAATCAAAATTATATTTTTAATAAACATTTTTTCCAGAAAATTTACAATAGAATATTTAATGCAAGCAATGTTTCAAAATTCCACACTCTTATTTTAAAATTTATTTAACTCTTCACATAGGGAGAAAATAAAATTAAGATTGAATAAAATTATATATTTTGTGAATAATGATATTTTTCATGTGGGTAATTTAATTATATTTTTTATTTATTAAATTGAAACCTTTATTGTTAATGAAATTCAAATACATTATTTACCTAATTAATAGTAAAGTAAAATAAAATGGGGGGTTCAAAACCCATGGGGCACATGTATTGTAGTATTATTGTAGTAACTGTAGCAGTAGTGATACTGTAGAAATGACAGGCACTCTAGAAACAGCAAGGTGCTTTAGTGGCTGCAGGTCACTGTAGCAGTGGCAGGGTACTATAGTAGTGGTGGGTACTGTGCGGTACTATAGCAGGTGGGTACTGTAGCAGGGTTATTCACAAAATCAGCCTTGGGCCAAAAATTTGGGCCTACGAGCCATGTAATGGGCTAAATTCCCACTGGGCCTTCGAGCTATGTAATGGGTCTCCCTCTACCCAGTTAAAAGATGTCCTTTTTTCTTTAATAATAAATGAGGCTTTGGCCCCACCCTTTTAAAAAAATTAGAATAATATTAAAAGTAATATAATAATCATGATTTATATTTTAAAACTATTATAAAAAAAATATAGCATATTAGTTATGTGTAAAATTATTATATTTGAATTAAAACATTGCCTCTATGAATTTTTTGTCACATTAAATTAATTTTAAAAATTGACAAAATGATATTTTATGAGATGTTTTCATTAAATTATTTAAAAATAATAATAATCATGAAAGCAGACGAGGTGCATAATAAAATTTACAAAATTTTATCCCTGGGATATTTATGATCCAATTATCAGCTTATAAAAACAATTTTAACCCTTTATGAGTGATAAGGATGTTTCTGCGATTAAGGTTAAAATTGGTTAACATAGGGATTAAACCAAAAGATAAGGTTTATAAAACAACAAAAGATATCTGAATTCTATTTTTTATTGGATTCTAACCACATATTATCATATATTCTAATATATGTCCATTTTGAATCATTTTTATTGAGAATAATATTATTATAATTTAATATTTTAAGAAATTCCAATAGTACAGGTGATGATGTGATGATATAATGAATGTTTTATGATATTTTTGAACACAAATGTATAGTTTACATTGTATTATATATTGGGTCATAAGTATATATCCTTATAAATAATTAGATAATAATTTATATCTGGTTTTATAACAATAGAAAACATGATAATAGCTTTATCCATTATGGGAAGCAAGTCAACATGTAAAATTCATTATAGGAAACAAATGGATGTGTTCAATCCATTATAGAAAACATGTCGATTTTCTTGATCCCATCTGGGAAATTGGATTTCATTACTGATCTAATAAAATTTGATGGTATAAGTAGTTGACCCTGATATATAAAATTGTTTCTATACTTATGATGATTCCACACTTTAATGACGCGAAATTATTGTTCGTGATTGATTAATAATGACTTCTCACTCTTCGAATTCACATCTTTTTCAATGATAAAGAATTATACCATGAATCATGTTTATGATATTTGATTGGTGGGGCAAGAACATTTTATGTGATGTTCACTATCATGTACTCTTGTGATTATATAATTCATTCCTATGATCATTGATTAATTTATACTGTGATTACCCTAACTGACCATCTAAGCTCACTCTTTATTAGGTTTCCATTCCCCATGTTATGAAGAAACGATTCAAGTAAGGTTTTTCTATGAATAGTGATAAATATGGAGGTCTTTGTGAGAGATGTTGAATATCTTTCACAATATATGAATATTGTGTATCGATTCTCTAAATAAATTAAACTACTATAGTTATTAGGGGTGTGTTTGGTAAATGTAATGAATATTCATGTAAAAATAAACAATATTTATGTATGAAAATCAGGGGATTTTATAGTTATTTTTATTATGACTTAATTATATATATATGATGCCTTAGAAAAAGTCCTTGGTTGTAAGATTATGAGGTATAATATTTTGAATTCTATCACTATGAAACCAGTTATTGTTATCCATGTTATTATTTATTTTATTATTTCACATATGGATATATTTTTATTTCATGATAATAATTATATGAAATTTTTTTGTTATTTTATATCTCTACATTATTATTCAGGCCATGGGTTTTCTATAATATCATTCTTTGTATCTTATCTCATATTTTTCATCAGATCTCGACATTGTAATTTGTTTCTTATTTGATGGGTAGTCAAATGTGAACATTTATTGATTTTAGGGATATTCTAGAGGATATGATAATGTTATCACATTAATATTATGTTTTTCTAATATTTAAAAATTTAGTGTGAGAATAATATATATTTGAAGTCTCTAAAGACAACTAAATTGTTAGATCATGTGTCATGTGATACATTTTACTATATACCAATGTAATAAATCGGCCACTGAATCTGTGATAATAGATTCAGGGTTGTTATAAGTTGTATTAGAGATAATTTCCTATAAACCTTAGGAACTGGATTTATGAAAACATATATTAGAGATGATAATCATATAAAATATACTAGGGGTAATTCTATGAATAGGATAATATCCTGACAATTTTTATAATCGATATTTTTTGGTGTTCCAGAAATGAAATCCCTATTTTTACACAAGAAAGTTGTTTGAGGATCTAGAATAGACACATTTTAGGGTAATAACCATGTGAATGGTGGTTTTTTATTAAGACGATCATAACCTAGAGCACAACAAATAGGCCTTAACACATAACTAGTTTACCACTCTCATGGTATATGATTTAGATAATTCACATTCTCTTTATAAATCAATTTAAATGAATTATTTCATGAATATAGTTGGGGAAGTGGTAATTGAATAATGATAGAACTGAATATGAAAAAACCTTGGTTGATCTAATAGTGATTTTTTACTAAGAGAACTATATACTAATATGATTTGTACTGAGAGTGATACATTTTTTGGTTGACTTTTTCATATAATATTTCCCTTGTCATGTTAATTTTCAATCACTCATGCTAACACATTTTGGTTTTATTAATGGTTTAATCATGATGGAACCATGCTAATGTTGGGTGTTAATGAGAATGCTGAGATATCCCCATTGAAAAACCAAACAGAATAAAAGATGGAGAGATAAATATTGTTATTATGGAAAACTAGTTATCATATTTTATTATTAAAAACATGAACATAGTTGAATTCCCAAACATGATAAAGAAGAGAAGTATTGAGTCTCATCGATTTCAAGTTGACAAACATGATATGGGGCCAAATATTCTAGATCATATATGTAAAAAATTTGATATGTAAAACATAGGGACACATCTCAAAGGAACTAGAAGATGTTTTATATATTGAAAATGGTAACAGAGAGAAAAAAATTTTGATAGTAAAATAAAGGGTTTATAATGAAGCAAAATAATTCCCTTCCTAGGGTACTACTATTAGATTACTTTCATTAATGTGGTTAGTATGGTCATTATATATGTTAATTCCCCTAATCAAAGGGCTGAAAATGATGATAATTTTAAACAACCTCCATGACTAAGGGAAAAAGGGAGGGAATGCAAGATGGATTTTTTTATGTGGGTCATGATAGTTAAGGAACACATATCCTCCACTCCAGACTTATATATTTCTTATTGGAATTTGAATCTAGGAACACTATCAGATATGTGATCTTTTCTAATCATATTATAATGCCACTATAATGATTTTATTTTTGAAGTAAACTTAAATATTTTTTATAACTATATTTCAATTTGATGTTTGTTTGGATTTTATTTGTGATAATCTTATTATTATTCCTTTATATGATTTTTATGTGATTTTGGACATGTAATGAAAAATTAGAAACAATATATTAAATAACCAAATGAGGAAATAATATTTCAAATTTCAAAAAAAACAATGATCATCTATCAGTTTATGTAAGAATATAAAACCTATAGTAAAAATAATTCTGTTATAGGTATCATGGTACCCAATCACAATAGATTTTTATTTCAAATTATTAGTGCAAAAATCTGTATAATAGATAAATGTATTCTAAGGGGAAAATCTTGTTTCCTAAGACATAAGGTTGATATATCTCTAAAAATTATTCCTTGAATCATATTAAAATTTTAGATAAATTTATATATTTTCATAAGAATTTGATTATTAGAATTTTTATGACATAATTTTTTTATGGGTGGTGAATTTAAAGGCGAAAAAATAGTATTAATTTTTATTATAATAAAAAATATATTGAATATAATTGTTCACATGCAGCACTGAACAAAAATGAAACATTGATACTATAAAATAATGGTTTTAATTTTTTTAATTATATTTGGCCATTTAATTATAAGGTATAAATTTACCCAACCATGTTATAAAATTTATGTAGAAAGGTGGAGAAACTGGAACAAATTAGTATAACACTTCAATATAAGTCTCATTTTAACGTGATTATAAAAGAGGTAGCTTCGGTAGGGTTCTCCAATGTCCAAGATAATGATGAACTGTAATAATTATGGTATGAGAAAAATCATTTATGAGATAAGTTCAAGATCAAAGAAATTAACATGAGATCAATGCTAGTTGAACTACTATATATGACTATCAGATAATCTTATCTTCTCCTTAGGTCATATGTTAAAATAATGAGGGGTTGTATAAGTATATATTTGGAATATATAAGAAAGTAATTCATATTGTAATATGTTAATTACACATTTAACATTTTTAATTTTGAAGGAAAATAATGTTCCAATTTTTTCTAATCCACTGAAAAAATTGAATTAAATGTTGTTAAAAAAACTCATATGATCAGTATATGCTACAAATAAATTTTTGTCTATGATTTGATTTTAGACACTTTATTTTAAGAAAATGGATACATTATAGATAAAATATATTATTTAATTCAATAATATATGAAAATTAAATTAATTAGTAATTTATATGTAATAAAAATGAAAATAGTCAATACTTTAAAATAGATATTTTCCTATAAGAAAAATTGTCTTTACTTTTTTATGTTATAATTTAATTGATAAATTCAAAAAAATTAAATTTTGAAATTGAAAAAATTCACATCATTTTCAGATTCATCAGAAAATTGTTATCTAATGATTAAAATTTTATATTTTTTTTGAAATTAATGAATTTTTATTTGAATTGTTAAAAATATGGTTTTTATAAATACCAATGCTCATAATATAACATGTATTTAATAAATAAATTGATGCATTTAGAATTTAATTTTTAATTTAGGAAAAATTGATTAACATTTTGGAACCTAAGTAATATTATAAAATATTGTTTTTAGTCTATTCTTTTCATTTAATATACACACAGTGGATTTATGTTTTGATTTTTTAAGGCCACATAACTATAGTATATTTTAATAAACTAATTAATTTGGAAAAAACAAAAATATTAAAAAAAATTACTAGTCACAATTTTTTAACTTAAAAATGAACTTTTTCTAAACAATTTGCATTTATGAACTATGAGAACTAACATTAAATTAAAATTTTATGATCCACAAAAAAACATGTGAAAATACTTCCATATTCGAAATGATAATTTATTAATTGGGTAATATGGTTCTTTTAATTTTTAGTCATATAAAAATATTTACCATGCCTAAAAATATAGATACCATTATAATGATAAATTATGTAAAAATATATTAATCAAGTTTAAAAGAGATAAAACCTATTAAAAAATATAAAAATGGTTGGTTGAGGACTGTCTTAAATAAAACATATCTTCTCTTCATTATTTTTCACATTGGAATCCCCAATCCATGTGATTTTTTCTATTTTTATTAATAAGTTATATTTACAAAAATATCACTCCCTTCATTTATAAAAGGGTCCTGCAACCAACCATTAAAATACACTATAAAATTTTGAATATGTTAGGATCCACATTGTGAAAGTTTATGAAAAAAGGAAGAAATTTTAATTTTCTCCCTTTTAATGATTTCAAGGGGAAAATTATAAATTCTTCTATCATGAGATATCACTTAATGTTTTATGACCACTATAATTTTCAAGAATAGGGTTTTTACCCATGTTTATGAGTTTGGAGGAAATTTGAGTTGTTTAGTTTTGGGAAGAATAATTAATATTTAGTTAACAAAATATTATACATTCAAAAATGATTTAGTTGTGATATATTCTTTTTATAACAACATGTATGAATTCGAAATTATTCATTGAGTTTGAAATATGTGAATTTTTCTAGGCGGGGCATATCCTCATTTTGGGCTTGGTGTCCTAGTTGGGTCACATTCTCTTCTATCTATTATTTTTTCTTTTTTATTTTATTTTTCCCTTTTTCCTTCCTATTCCCTTTTTATTTCCTCCATTGTTTTTCTAATATGATTCCCACCACCTACCCATTCATAGATTACTTCGGCAGAGAGAGAGGTGTGGGAGAATAGAGGGGGGAAGAGGGAGTGAGGGAGAAGGGTGTTGTCGTGGAGATTGGGTGTTCTGGACTGTCATTTTAGTCCTGTGGAATGTAGATCAGATCAATGCTTCATAATTTCTCACCAGAAGGTATTGAATTTTTAATTATTCCACTTTAAATCCTCATAATGTAGTCTTTTATTTTTTTCTAATCTTGTGTAGCTGTTGTTGGATACCCCTCGAGGGTTGATCTGGCATTCTTCCAGTGAATCAGGGTGTTTCTGGGTGTTTCAAGGTGTTTCAGGGTGTTTCAGGGTGTCAGAAGGTATTTATAAAAGGGAATCTAGATCACATGGTGTAGTTTTGTGATAAAATACGTTCTATTATTCTTATTTATGGAATATTAGTTCTTGTGTATTATACATCGTGCGTCGGGTGTGCATGATAGCACAACGATCCACTATTTTATGGCACACTTACACTACTATATAAATTGGTTTTGTATTGTAAATTAGAAATAAAATATAACATTATAATTCATATTTGGTACAATTATATTATTATTATTCCTTTTGAAATAGTAAATTTTAATAATTTAGAATATTTTGTGGAAGGAGGGGGTGATTTGGAGGATCAAGAAAATAGTTGACGAAAAATCGGGGGAAGTGCATAAGAATCCAGCCAGATGTGTGCACTCAACAACAAACTACCAATTATATTTAAGTCCAATTGATATTTTTTTGAGTATCCCTATTTATGTCTTATAATGTTTCCATAACAACACCTAATCCCAATTAATCAATTAAAAGTCCCAGAAGCACCAATACTTCCAAGGAAATGAATATTGTAAATGTGAAAAGTTTGGTTATGTATTTTGCAAATATCTATAATGTTTTATATTATCTAGATGTAAACTTTTACATAGAGATATCCTAGATGCCATCCAAATAAAATTCCAACCTCCGCCTTCAATTTATTGTGGCATCTGTGCTGTTGACACCACCTATTTTGATGAGTTCCCTTATTGAGAGAAACAATTGAGAGCTGTGAGGAAGCTTTCTAGAACACCCCTATAAACAACAAATTAAGCAACTAACTTGTTATCCATCTTCCCTGGGTGGAAATAAAATAACACATATAATAAAGGGGTTATTCAAACCAACCTCAAACAATAGGGAACAAACCGGGGCAGAGTACTCATCCTCCAATATAACCTAGAAATCTCTAACGACCACAATGGCCTTTCCAATAGCACTTCCAAATCCAAGGCCTATCCTTGAGTTCATGATGAAGCAAATGGTTGAAAATTACCTTTAATACAAGAAAACCACACAATAATCCATTAAAGAAAAAAAATCTATTAGGACAACTTTACAAATCGATTGATGAATTCCAAAGTCAAGGGTCTGGATGACTACCATCCATACTTGTTTTTAATCCAAAGGAAACAGGTAATAAATGTTTTATCACACTTGATAGTGGTTAAAACATTTCTACATCTTGTGATTATACAGATCAGGTACGTCCTCCTATAATCAATATTTCTCAACCCTTAAAATTCATAAGTGATTAAAAAACAAAAAGGAAAAAATGTTATTAATTAATGATACCCTAAACAAACCATTACACTTCCATTTCCACAAGACTCTCTACATCCAAGAATGTTATTGATAATGAAATAGATAAGGGTATTGGGGATACTTTTAAAAAGATACATGTTAGGATTCATCTCTTTAATTAATATTAAAAAATTCATTGCTATACTAAATTTCATAAAGATATTTCCACCCACATGTAGATACTGAAGGGAATGGGTTATACAAACTAGGAAGGACTGTCTTATAATTGATAGAACCAGCAATAAAAACCAAATTAAGGGATCCAGAAACATGTACAATACCTTTCACTATAGGGGACAATTTTATTTTATATGGAAGTTTCAATTTTGGAGCTTCGATAAATTAGATTCCTTAGTATATTTATACTTCTATAGAGGTTGGATAGCTTCAACCAATTAGAATCATTTTGAAAATATCCAACTATATCACCACAAACCCAATTGGAGAGAGTGAGTACAACCTTATGCATGTAAAGAATAACATTTTCCCTATTGATTACTATATTCTTGAGATGGAAGAAACCTAAAACCAAAGGTATTATCCTATCATACATTAATTTTCATTCATTAAAATAGAAAAGATAGTTATCATCATTCACAATGGTACGATGTATATGAAGATTATGGGAGAAAAGGTATGTTCAATATCAGGGAAGCTATGAAATAACCTATTGAATAGAA
This sequence comes from Viscum album, assembly GCA_963277665.1. NCBI lineage: Eukaryota > Viridiplantae > Streptophyta > Magnoliopsida > Santalales > Viscaceae > Viscum > Viscum album. The sequence goes on along the minus strand of OY728120.1, from coordinate 4,725,675 downwards.
CTCCATTATTCCAATCAATTTGAAGGAAGTTATCTATAATGAAACACACTCACACATAACATTCTCTCATCTACCTTTTCTCTGATTCATTTTACTATTTTTAACTACTAAATGATTGTTAATATGAATTCATGTTTTAGTGTCTTGAATGTTTAACAAAGCGTAAATTTTGTTCTTTAACTGATGAGTTTGTTCATTATTATGTACCCATGACTATTGATGATTATGGAAATATATTTTCTGTATATTCATTTTCAATATTTAATAAACCTGAGTAGATGGACAGTTTTATGGACCACACTCCTCATAACCCCTCCCTTAATCCAAAAACCACCAGTGTTGGAATAAAAACCACTAATTTCAAATTCAAAATATGCCAATCAAAATATTATAGATCTAATTACCATAATTATTTCAAAATAAATCTATCCAGATCATGAATTAATGATGGTAAACCTATTGGAAGATTGTAAAAATAAAATATATTGAACATTAGATAATATTCATGGGATTATCCCACTTATTTTTATGAACCTAGTACAATTATATGATGAGGATAACCCCATAAAAAAATTCTCAACATCAATTGAATCCTAACCTATTGAAAGTTTCAATATTTGATGGCAGTAAAATGATTGCAGCTGGGATCATCTAGGCCATATTTTACAGTAAATGGGTTTTCTCGATTCGAATTCTTCCGATAAAACTAGAATAATAGTACTATCCAATGAAAGGAATGATATGGTTCCAACACATGGGTAAAATAGTCATCGATTCATTATTGACTACCATCGAATAAATAAATCCATGCGAAATGAATAATTTTCTATACCTTTCAATGACAAAATTCTATTAATATTTTCTAGTAAGTCCCATTAATGATTCTTTGATAGCTATTTCTGTTATTTTCAAGTCTATATATCCCATGAGGATCAAAGAAATACAACATTTACTTGTCCATTCAGTACATTACGATACAGAAAGATTAATATTTTTCTATGAAATGGTAATATGTATTTTAAATGATGTTATTTGAGGATATTTTCATAGCACCATGAGAATGTTATGGTAGTTATTTTTGATGATTTAACATATTATGAATCTTACTTTGGTGACTATTTGACACAAATTTTCTTTCCGCAACATTTTCATTGTAAAATATCTCGAAATAAATTAGGTGAAATTAAATATAATGGTTGACTGGGAGACAGTGCTCGGTAATCTTATATCACAAAATGGAATTAAAGTGGATAAATAAAAAATTTAAATAATTTCATCCATTTGATATTCAGAATGTGTTCCTAAGGTGTGATTGTTCTTGGTTCATACTGGTTTTATCACAAATGCATTAAAACATTAGTATAGTTGAACATTCCTTATGGGGTTATATTAAATGATTATATGTTTGGTTATAAATTTTTTTTGGGGGTTAATTAATTTTACTAAAAAGGATTCTGACATTACCTCCCATTATACAACCACCATAGTTGGATCTCTACTTCAAATATATGTTTCATTCCCCTAACATTATAGTTTGGGTAGTTTTATCAGAAATGGTTGAGAATTATCCTCATTTCATTGTATATGTCTCGCATACCATTGACCCTTCCTAGGAAGAATACACAAACACTCAAAAATATTTTCTTTATATTATGTTTTCAATAGAATAGTATTGTTTATATCATCTTGGGTCGAAATTAATAATGTTCCATGACCATGATTCCATTCTATTTATACTTAATAATATTGTAACGTCCCGGTTCTGAAAGACACCCAAAGGCGCCCCGTACCTGGTTGGTCACATGGACTCAAGCGCATTTCCCCAAATGCCAGAGGATGCGAACTAGTAGCGAGGGCCTTGGGTGCGATCATGGGGAAACTATGCCCACATTGGCAATGTACACATCAGAAGAAAAACATTTAGACAACAACAGAAATCGTAACCATCCATACAAGAGTAAATGATAAACAACGGAAGACTAACAGTAAACAACTGGATCACACACACATGTATATAAAATGATTCATGATACATATGACTAGGAAAGTATCCAAACAAGTCACTATGTTTAATAAAATACTAAACCAAAGCTCAAAAGAAAATAGGTAAACTCCTCAGCATCGCAAGCCACAGCTTGGTCCCATGCTCTCCATCTCCACAGCAAGTCAAGTACTTGTAGTAGAAGGGTGCTTTCCCTTGTCTATACCTACAACAATATAATCTGTTTGGGCCAAAAATAATCTCCCAAACAGTGTGTGAGACAAGGTCCCAGTAGGCAACCACTCAAAGATCTGTGCCTAACAGTCAGTGAATACATGGCAATAAAAAAAAGGGAAGCAGTAAACAGCATAACACACAGCAGCTACAATCCACAAAGTCTAGCATAATAGGTACACAAGTAATATCCAATCAAAAAGAAGAAAAACAGGTAACCCCCTATGTATTTATCATATCCTAAACCTTACGATTCAACCTACAATTACTAGCAACCCTCTGAGGGGCACACACAGTCTCGCACCTCTGGTTCAGCTAACAAATAGACTCTCTGAGGATGAACTCACCCTCAATTCCCCCTACAGTCTTGTATAGTACTAAAGGATCTCTGGGGAAGTGCTCAACATCTCATTCCGCATATAGACCACATAGAGGAACTACATACTCTTTGAGGAAGCAGTCAACATCAATTCACCCTATGGTCTCACATCGTAAATTAAAGACACTCTGGAGAATCCCTTTTGTCCATTCTCCCAATGGTCCACTACACTAGGTTCTCTCAGCCCTATGTAATCAAAAATGAATAGTGCGTGTATCACCCCTAAGTAAACCTTAAGAAATACTTGTCTATCATTTTATGGCACAACATCATAATAGTACAACAGTTCCACTATCCTACAACAGGGCATGGAAACTGGAAAAACACCTAACAAGAAAAACATTAATGGAAAAATATCCAAAGTACAGTAAAAGTTACCATATTCACAAGCAATGACCTCTACTCAAGAAATCAAGAAATGTAGGCAAACTACCGGGGAAAAATAGGGACACACACAATACCTCGTTCTATGGAATTGGTGGAATTGAAAAAAAATATTCAATGACATCCTACGGAAAGGCACAAACCACCTACCTCAATGCTAGGAGATAGATATACTTGAACCACGATGATTGATTCTCCTTATAACGTTGAAGATCTAAGCAAACGTCCAAAACAATCAACCCACGATATCTTGAGAAAGAGGAGGAATAGAAAAACAAGGCTCTAGGAGAAGGAAGAATACATCGTTGTGGTTCCAACTCAATCGACGACGGCTAAAATGGAGATCAGATGGAAGCCCGGGGGATCGTTGAAGATCCGCGGCTGTACGGAATGCTCTCGGTCAAACGAGACCTAAAGGAAGTGTGTTCTGTCCGTCAGGCATGACCCTGGTCTGTTTAATGAAAAAAAAAACATGGCGTGTACTTCTGGAGTACACAGTGTCTTATCTATTTTTCCATACTCCGCTTTAAGCGGCCTCCACATCACCCCTACACATCGTGTGTGTGGACCGGACATGGCCAACACATGGCTTCGAGCAGCAAGGGAGTACACGGAGTGTACTCATAAAGTACATGGCGTGTACTTCAAAAATTTCCTGAAATTCCTCTTTTCTCAAAAACTCCAAGAAAAAGTAAGACATACCTGAAACGAAGATCTGGGTTCTTACAAACATCTTCCCTTAATTAAATTCATCCCTGAATTTCCCTAACGAGGCATAGTAGAAGAAACCCTGAACAGCGCCGACCATTGTGATCGTACATCTGCATCCCTCTACCTGGTCTCGTCATGTACTCGCCCATGCGGCCATAGCACCCATACTAAAGGAACGTACCACCCACGGAGAACCTTCGTGCTATGATCAACAATCCGGATAGGATTCTCCTCAAATGATGCATCCACTTTGAGCTCAACCTCCTCAGGATGAAAGACATGAGACGGGTCTGAAAATTAACATCGGAGCTGAGGGATGTGGAAGACATCTTGCATGGCTCGGTACCTTTGAGGTAATTGAAACCGATAGGCAACCGGCCAAACCATCTCCAATACCTCAAACGGCCCGACGTACAGTGGTGAAAGCTTAAACTATCTCTGAATCCCCTTGTGCCCCAATCTCGGTGCGACACGCAGGAAAACCTGATCCCCGACCTCGAACTCCAGAGGTCGTCTCCGCTGATCCGCATAAGACTTCTATTGAGACTGTGATGTATCCATCCTCTTTCAAATCAGCTCTATCTGCTCTGAGGTCTCCTGAACAAGACAAGGTCCCAACAAAGATTCCTCTCCTACCTCCATCCAACATAAAGGTGATCAGCATGGCCTACCATACAAAGCCTCGTAAGGTGACATCTGGATAGTCGCCTGAAAACTGTTGTTGTAAGCGAACTCCACAAGAGGGATATGCTTCTCCCAAGAACCTCCAATGTCAAGAATTCAAGCTCGGAGCATATCCTCAAGAACCTGGATCGTACGCTCGGACTGACCATCTGTCTGGGGATGGTATGTTGTACTCCAAAGTACCTGTGTACCCAAAGCCTTCTGAAGCCCCTGCCAGAACTGAGAAGTAAAAGGCACATCCCTGTCTCAAACAATGGAGTGTGGAACTCCATGCAGACATATGATCTCTTCGATGTACATTCTTCCCAGGTCATCAACACTGAAGGTATCCTTGGTCGGTAAGAAATGAACAACCTTCGTAATCCTGTCGATGACAACCCAAACAGCATCGTTCCCCCGAGGTGACCTCAGCAATCCGGTCATGAAGTCCATCGTGACACCATTCCACTTCCACACCATAATCAGTAACTGCTGTAAAAGGAATGCTGGTCACTGATGCTCCTCCTTCAACTGCTGATAAGTAGAACACCTCAAGACAAAACCAGCAACATCTCTCTTCAAACCTGGCCACCAGTATTGGCGATGAAGACCCCAATACATCTCGGTGATGCTAGGATGAACTGCCCAAACTGAGGAATGAAAATCCAGCATCATCTCCCCGCGTATGTCTGTTGTCACCCAAACGCGTCCCTGGAAATGAAAGATCTCATCCTCACCCACTGTCCATCAAGGAAGAGGGTCCTCTCATGACACACTCTTCCGTAGGAATAAGCCTTTTGAGTATGATAACTACCTCATCTATACCTGATCAAGAAGTGTAGAGGTAACAGCTACTGAAGATATGAAAGCATGTCCATGTCTGTTGTGCACCTCCAAATGCATCTTAGAGAACGGATCCATAAGCTTCCACTCACTACTAGCCTCCTGAACTACCTGAATCTCAGTTCTTCTACTCAACGTATTTTACACTCCATTGCCCTTTCTCGGTGTATAGGCATGATCGAAATCAAAAGACTGAAGATACTTGACCCACCTGCGCTATCTCAGATTCAGATCACACTGAGTGAAGATGTACTTGAGAATCCTGTGGTCGGTGAAAACCACAAAGTGCTCTCCTAGAAGGTAATGTCTCCAATAACACAAGTCATGAATGAAATCTGCCAACTCCAGATCGTGTGTCGGTTAATTCTTCTCATGTGGCATCAACTGTCGAGACCCGTATGAAACGACTCCATCTCCCTGCATAAGCACAGTGCCCAGCCAGATACCTGAAGCATCATTATAAATAGTATATCTCTTACCAGGATCTGGCGAGACTAGTATCGGTGCTGAAGTCAACCTTCCCTTCAACTCTTGAAAGGTTGACTCACAATAATCTGACCAAAATAACTTCTCCCCCTTCTTGTTCATACCATCCAATGGTGCTTCTAGGGGTGAAAAGTCCAGAATGAAGTGTAAGTAGTATCTATCTAGCTCTAGGAAACTCCGTACCTCAAAAATGTTCTTCGACTGCTCCTAGGAAACTACAGCTCTCACTTTATCTGGGTCCACAGATATACCTGCCTCTGAGATGATGTGACCCAAGAAGTGAATCTAGTCCGTCCAAAAGTTGCACTTCGAGAGTTTGGAATAAAGTTGATGCTCTCATAGTGTACTCAGAACAATCTCAATAAGGGTAGCATGGTCATGTCGAGTGTGAGAGTACACCAAGATATCGTCCATGGAGACCACGATGAAAGAATCCAAGTAAGGATGGAACACTCGATTCATCAGTGCCATGATAACCGATGGCACATTCGTGAGACCGAACGACATGACCATATAATCGTAGATACCATACCTACTACTAAAGGCTGTCAGAAGGATATCTGATGGTCTAACATGCAATTGATGATAACCGGACATCAGATAAATCTTCGAGAACACCCGAGCTCCTCGAAGCTGATTGAAAATATCATCAATCCTTTGCAAGGGATATCGGTTCTTGACCGTCAACTGGTTCAGCTTCTGATAATCCACACAGAGCCTAAGGGTACTATCTGCCTTCTTCGCAAACAGGAGAGGCGAACCCCAAGGAGAAGTACTGGGTCAGATGAAACCATTTTCCTATAACTCCTCCAACTGCTTCTTGAGCTCCTGCAACTTAGGTGTAGCCATCCTATAAGGATGAATGGACACCGGTGCCACTCCTGGCACGAGCTCAATAGAGAAGTCCACCTCACTCTCCAGAGTAAAACCTGAAAATTCCTCTATAAATACATCCCTAAAACAATCCACCACAGGAGGAAAGTCTACCTGTGAAGTCCCCTGGTAATCCAGATAAAGACTAGCAATCTGGTTCGTAACCCCTCCTAGGCCATGATGCTCGAGTCCTGCTCGACTCGCCCGAATATCACATTCGCCTCTACGAAGAAAAGATTCACCCTCTGGTGAAATGAAACTCACCCTACGGTGATAACAGCCGACGACTGCTTGGAAGGGAACCAACCAGTACATCCTGAGAATGACATCATAGCCTGTCATCTATAGTACATATAGATCCCATAAGAAATGATACCCTGAAACTTCGAGAGGGAACTCATTACACTGACGTACACTAGATTTCCTTTTCCCCAAAGGTGTGTATAGTGTCAAGAAGTCGGTAGAAGAAAAGATATAGATCCCAAGGCTCTCTACAACAGCAACAGAGATAAAGCTATGTGTAGCACCGCTATCTAAAAGAGATGAAGATAAAACTGAGGCTACTAAGATTGTACCTCGAACTGTAGAAGGTCCAGGATCCTACTCCTGATAGGTCTCCTCCACCGCAAAAGTTTGGCCTACCCCGCGGCCCTATGACCATGCCTGACTACTTTGAGCTGATCCACCCTACTGACGCTGAAAGACTGGAGACAGAATTCCATGTCCTTGACCTCCACCCCGGCCCCAAGGGCCGGAATAACTCCAGTTCCCCGACTGGTGAGAAACTGGTGGTGCTGCTCCCGAATGAGGAGTCATGGAAGAACCCCCATCACAAGCTACTGGTGAGAAAACTTGGAAGAAACGTTGATGGTGACCCATCTTGCCGCAAGATCGGCACTCCACTGGGTCTCTCTAGCACTGCGGCCTCGTGTGCCCTACCCTTCCACACAAGTAGCATACCACCTCGCTACCTGAAGATGTATCTCACCTCCTCAGATCACCATGCATAGACTCCCTACGGCACTTCCTTCTTTCAACTGGAGGAACACTAGCTCTAGAAGAAGAACTGCCCTGGATCGTAGCTCGGAAGTCTTTCAGATTGCGCTCCGCGGTCAGTTCCTGTTTGACGATGGAAGTGATGGAAGTCAACTGGAAGATATTCACCTGCGAGCAGATCTCCCACCTAAGACCATCCTTAAACTTCCTTGACAAGAATGTCCCATCTCCACCCTGGAGGGGTGTGAAATGCTGCAACTTAATGAAATGAGAGGAATACTCCATAATAGATAGACTACCCTGCTCTAGACTCATAAACTCCCAGGATCGATCGGCCCTTAGGGTCTCCAGTAGAAGTAGTCATAAAGCACGCGCTGGAACTCCTCTCAAGCCATAATCTGCTAATGTCCTGCCTGTGAGATCACGTCCCACCACCTCTTGGCGGAGTCTTGGAGCATGTAGGTATAGAGATTGACCCGCCTCTCTGGAGGCATCTCCAGATGCTCAAAGATAGTCAGCATGGCTTCCAGCCATGACTCTGCAGCCTGTGGTCCTCCTTCCCCTGAGAATGTAGGAGGATGTTGTAGCTGGAAAACCTGCGTCAAGTCTTCCATAGTCATGGAACGAGGCGGTGATCCCTGAAGGGTCTGTATCGTCCTCATAAAGCATTCCCTAAACTGTGCATCAGTGCCTGTAATGGGTATAACTGTCGGTGCCAAGGCTGGCATAGCTGGAGGATCTGTAGGAGGTCCTTGATCGGCCATATCCAGTGTCTGATCACCATCTGGAAACTGATGTACAACCAGAGGACGTCTCGAAGGCATAGATCTGAAAGATCAAACGCACACCAAAGATCAGGATTAAAAAAGACTGAGAACTCAATAGTACAAAATGGGAATAGGAGAGAAAAATGTTCAAGTTTACAAAACACGACTACACCACGTGTATAAAACTACACAGCATGTCTTCCTAAGCCACTTACTTGGTCGTGTACCCCTGCCCTACTGGTCGTGTAACACCCCAAACTACACGTCATGTTGTCCCAAAACACGGCATTTACTTGAACTCTATTCCCCTGCCCGAGTATCTTTACACGGCTAACCCACATGTTCCGTCTTAACCCTATACTACACGGTGTGTTCCCTAGAGACTCGGCGTGTACGAGACAAGGTTTCGGTGACCCGTGTTGTTAGTTACACATCCGTATACACGGCTGTACCTTACAGGGAGTGCTCCGAACAAGCACAGCGTGTATAGGAGAGGATAACACCAACCGGTGTTTTTAGTTACACGACCAGGTACCTGGAACAAGACTACACAGCGTGTTCTTACAAAACATGGTGTGTTCTACTCGAGCTTCCCCGACCTGTGTTGTTAGTTACACGACCGGGTACACAGCTCTAAACTACATGTCATGCACCTACCCTACATGGAGTGTTCCTAAAGACATTTCTAAAACACCATTTTCATGCACACACAGTTAGTGAGATAGTCTGAAACTACACAATGAGTAGTCAAAAAGTACAGGCCGTGTATTCTGGGTTTTTCAGGGCATTAGCTCAAAAACTGCACTAAAGCCCAGAAAACACAGAAAACAAGGCAAGGAGATGCCAAATTCTTATCCTTGAGGGCCCATACTCCCTACGAATCAAATCTTGGAATCCAATACAGTCATATATAAGGATAAACTGGTCAATGATTCACAAATTACTGATTCAAGAGGGCCCAGAACGCCTCAAGAACCAAAATTTGGCGTTCATTAAACTGAAGTACAAAAAAACAATTTCTCTATCAAAATAACTGGGATTATATCAAAGCATCTTTCACAACAGCATGCATAATCTACAAAAAGTCTATCACAACAACATGCAATCGCTAATGCACCCTAGATGGAATGGCAAGAATGCATGGCATGTGATTCCTAACAAGTTCATATATGATGAATGAGATGTCATACCCTCATCTCATCGGGTTGTGACAGGAAAAAAAACCGAAATAGCAACATCAATAACAACACAAGGCATGTGAATCAATCTATGTGAAATCATATCAACTGTAAATCTCAAAAACCAGAAAACAATAATTAACGAGGTAGTATGGCTTTTCCCTGTACACGGGTTAGCTACTCCCGAGCATGCTTAATACCAAGTACCAAATCCGTTCTATCACTGGCTAAAGGCTCCAAACAGTAAATCAAGAGAAAAGAACAGGTAGTAGAAGGGAGAATGCCCTTGTCTATACCTACAATAATATAATCTGTTTGGGCCCAAAAGCATGGCCTAAATAGGGTCTGAGACAAGGTCACAGTAGGCAACCACCCAAAGATCTGTTCCTAACAGTCATTGAATTCATGGTAGTAAAAATATAGGAAGCAGTAAACAGGATAACACATAGCAGCTACAATCCACAAATTCTAGCATAAGAAGTACACAAGTAACAGCAAATCAACAAGAAGAACAACATGTAACCCCCTGGTTAGTTCTCACATCCTAACCCTTATGGTTCAACCTAAAAGTACTAGTAACCCTCTGGGAGGCACACATAGTCTCGCCCCTCTAGTTTAGCTAAAGAATAGACTCTATGAGGAAGCACTCACTGTCAACTCCCCCCTATAGTCATGTATCGTACTAAATGCTCTCTGGGGAAGCACTCAATGTCTCATCCCCCCTGTGGCCCACGTCGAGGAACCACATACTCTCTGAGGAAGTGCTCAACTTCAATTCCCCATGAGGTATCGCATCATAAATTAAAGACACTCTGGAGAAGCCCTTACGTCCATTCTCCCTATGGTCCACAACACTAGGTTTTCTTATCCCTATGTCAAAAAACATGCATAGCATGCATATCGCCCCAAGTAAACCTCAAGAACTACTTGGTTATAATTCTAAGGAAAAACAGCATAACAGTACAATATTTCCACTATCCTACAACTAGGCATGGCAACTGGAAAAATGCATAACAAGAAAAACATGCATGGAAAAAATCCAGAGCATAGTAAAAGTTACCTCAGTCACAAGAAATGACCTCTACTCAAGAAATCAAGAAAAGTAGGAAATAACAGGGGGAAAATAGGGAAACACACAATACCCTGTTCAAGGGAATTGGTGTAATTGCACTAAATATTCAAAGACCTCCTACGGAAAGGCACAAACCACCTACCTCGATGCTAGGAGATCGATATACTAGAACCATGATGATTGATTCTCCTTAGAATGTAGAAGAGCTGAGAAAATGTCCAAAACGATCAACCCACGATATATTGAGAAAGAGGAGGAATTGGAAAATAAGGCTCTAGGAGAAGGAATAACTCACCGCTGCGGTTCCAACGCAAACAACAGCGGCTAAAATGGAGATCGGACGGATTCTCGGGGGCTCATTGAAGATATGCGGCCGTACGGAATGCTCTCAGTCGAACGAGACCTAAAAGAAGTGTGTTCTGTCCATCAGGCGCGACCCATGTCCGTTTAATGAAAAATAATATAAAATACAGGGCATGTACATCTAGGGTACACGACGTGTACTCTGTTTTTCCATACTCCACTTTAAGCGGACTCCACATCACCCCTACACACCGTGTGTGTGGCCCCGACACGGCCAGCACACGGCTTTGAGCAGCAAGGGATTACACGGTGTGTACTCATAAAGTATATGGCATGTACTTCAAAAATTTCCATAAATTCCTCTTTTCTCAAAAACTCCAAGAAAAAGAAAGACATACCTGAAATGATGATCTGGGATCTTACAAATAATGATGTCAGGACACTGCTAATATATTATATGCTCCTCCTATAAGATTTTAATCATGAGATTTGAGATAAGAGAGGAGTGGAAATGTGGTAGCTAGCCACACAAGAAGGATTACACCACTATTGAACCACTATATTGACTCATCCCTACCCATTTGAGAATTCATTCTTCATGATAACCTTTGAAAAGATGTGGATTGTACCCCATAGTATGAAGACAATGTGAATTTTCTTGCCACATCTTCTATCCCCACTAATTTCAGCACATCACATTCCCAAAGAAATAAAAATAAATCTTACTGGTACATTTGGGATGACCAATATTTGTGGATAATTTTTAGTGACCTATATGTTCTGTGGTGTGTCCCTGAACGTGAGTTAACCTGTGTTTTGATCTTATTCCACACTTTGGATTATGGCGACCACTTTGGATCTCAATGTACAACTCAAATGGCCCTTGAATCGGGACTTTATTAGACATTATTGTATATATATTACCTTTTTTAAGTCATTCACATAATGTCAATTCTTAGAGAATATATCATAGAGGAATGACATTACTGAAAAACCCTTTTTAATTTTTGAAATCATTTATGAATAGGGCATTGGCGTAATGGGGCCTTGTTGAAATTCATTTGGATTCATGTAAATATTACTAGTTTGTGACTACTTCTATGAATGCATGGAAACAAAGGCTGCCATGACTTATGACATAAGAGTAGTTATTAATTTTTTGAGGTCCCATATATTCAGTAGGGTAATTTTTCTATAATTAATCAATAGTGGTCAGGGATCAGATTTTTTAAATCACAATATAAGAAACATTCTCCTTAAGTATGGGGTTATTTATGAATTCTCCATGACATATCAACCCAAACATTTACATATGAGAAAATATCAAACCTTGAAGTTATAGGAATCTAAGAAAAATGGTACTGCATAATAAGGATGATTAGAGTTTTCTCTTGGATGATAAACTCTGATATTACTTTATATATATATAATCCCTAATCAGAATTTCATTATATCATATTGTGTTTGGAAAGGAATGTCCCCTTCATATGGAGGTAGATCACCATGCATATGGGGTTGTTAAACAATGTATTATGAACCTATCATATGCATGTGATCATATGAGGCTACTATTTAGGAGCATGAAGAAATTCAAAGAGTCTAATATGTGAACTCTTAGATCTATACGGACAATAACAAGTCTTACCATGATCACATCATCCTTCATCAGCCATTCCACATTAGGTAGAAGGACCTCCCTTAAAATGTATGGTTGAATTTACAACCAGGAAATCTTTGTTCCTATTGGATTGGACTATAAACTATTACAAATGTCTATCCATTTTGTGTGGTGTAGGTTCGGAATGAAAAATATAAAGAAACATTCATTTTTAATGGAATGTAGCTGAATCACTTTCAATAGACCATTCTAGAGTCCCCAACAGAGGGACTTCACATTCAAGAAGAAACATACTAGTGACACCTACTAGGTTTTATCCTCCCTTCCCATATTATCATTTATTATAGAGAGGAAACTACACAAAATAACTCTAGAGGAGTGGATAAATTCTTGGGTATGTTAGTATTTTTATCATATTTATAATTTAATATTTTCTTCACTTCTTTTAGAGTATTATTACATTTCCCAACCATGTAGAGGCCTTTATGTTTTTCATCATCATTATTTTTTCATATATTTTTCAAATTCTATAAATTATTTTTATATTCTCCATAATTTTATATAACAATTCTAATTTTATTTATTCTCATTTAATCATGAATTGTTTATAAAATTCATGAAATATTTTCTCATTTTAGGTTTCTCTAATAGTAAAAAAATTATTCAATGATGGAATTTGTGATTTAAAATGAATTTAGCATTAATTTGTGATATTTTATGGAAAATTGGTGGTTTATTGATGATATAAAGGGTTTTATTACATTGAAATCATTATGAATTTTGATACCCATTGTTTATGTACTTTATGGTAAAATAATTTCACATAATATCTGCACATATATTTTCTCCCAACTATAAACTGTGAATTTTTCTTAATTACTAGAATGAAAATATATGTTAGGTTAATTTTTATCTAATTTCTAGAATAAAGTTTCAATATATTAATTCTTTATCCAATCTAATTCATTACTGATCAGATTAACCTATGTGTGTATACCTATTATTAGACTATTATAGACCATCAAAAAATCTAAAAAATTGATAAATAATACTTAAAATTAAAAAAATAATATAAGTAAAAATATATAATGAGGGGAGTGATGAAATGTATGACATATGGTGATATATTGGTTCAGATCTTATGTTTATACTATTTGGAATGATTAATTGAATGGGTTATGAAATATCATTTCTTAGGATGTCAGGATAGTTTGGGGGAACTAATCATATATGCAGAAAATTTTTAAAATATCCTAAATTTAATTTATAGAAAGTGTAATGAATAAAATAGAATGGTTTCTACACCCCACACATTTGATTTTTTAGTGATATTTTTTCCTTTTGAAATATTTTCTCAAATTGGAATCTTGAATCTCCTTGAATTTTGTTTTGATACAATTTGTGGGACATCCTTTTCCAAGTCCAATAGGAATAACTCCTTGGTGTGATTTTTTGGTTTAATCGAATTTCTACCATGCATTAAATTTTAATTTAATCTTAAATATTAATAAAACTTGTAATATATTAATCAATTATTTTTTGAAAAATGACATTTCCCAAGAGTAAAAAATTTTACATGTGGGGGTTTGAACGCATCACAATTCACTATTTTATTTCACCCTTATAAAATGGTATTAAACTGATTTTATACTGTAAATTCTAATTATAATATAAAATTAACTTAAAATTTTGTTCAATTATATAGTTCATATCAATTTTAAAATATTTAATTTTACTTTTTTAGAATGTTTTTATATTGGAGGACATGATTTGGAGGATCTAGAATGAGATTGAAGGAAAATTGGCCTAACAACCAAAGAATACAAGCACACATATGGACTCAACCACACACTTCAACTTATCCCTAGATCCAATTAGTATAAAATTTATTATTTGGATCCATATTTTTGTGGTCCAAATATCTAATGAAGAAACCTAATCCCAATAAGTACATTAAGGGACATGAAAAACCAATATTTCCAAGAAAAAGTGTCTACTCGATGTCAAAAGTTTGACTATTTATATGGGAAATATTTAAAAAAATTATATTATTTGTATTCAAAATTTTACATGTAGATATTAAATATTTCTAAAAACAATATTTTTCATTTCTTAAGTCGAGAAAAAGTAGTTTACTATCAAAAAATAATGGGGTAAGTTGAATATTGAAATATGGCTTCCCAAAAACACCTACCATTTTCGATATAAAAGGTAACCTTAGCCACCTCACTTTTACGATCGATGAAGGGAAAAATATCTACCATTTTGGATACCCAAAGGAGTTCACTCATCATACTATACGTTCTGGAGGGCCCTATTCTCATAAGTTGTTTAAGGATGAAGGTAAAGTTTCACCTGATCTTACTCCTCTAGATGTAAGCTAAATAGTAGAAAAACAATTTTAGGAAACTACACACACTAGGAGGAAGTTACGATTCTTTTTTTCTACATTTTTTGTGTAATATGTCTGTGAATATTTTAATTTATGTATTAAATAAACTTTATTCTTATTTGAATTTTTTTGTTTTATCCAGTGAAACACTTTTTATCTCTACACTGATTGGGTTGAGATTCCAAGTGGGAATATTGGGTTGTTCTGATTAAAAAAGAAAAGAAACCTATTTCTCAGCCAAATACATGAGATATCTATATGATTTTTAGCTCTCAATCATTGCTTGATGTTAAAACCATTAAAACAAAATTTTTGTGTTATGGGTTGGTTCACTTTGCATTGTTTTAAGATGCAAGAGGGGAATCATGATATTGACTACCATCAACCAAAGGATTCCATTAGATCATGTGTATATTTTAGAGAGATGAAATAACTAAGATGTGTATTGAACTTGAAATTACCTCCCTCTCTCATAATTATAATAAAAAAACCTTCCATTTTCAAATATTAGACACTTTAATTGTGTCATTTAAAAACTTTATTTTCATGACCACCCACTATTTATTCATTTTTATTAAAAAATACACCATTTGAACATCCAAATATCCTTAAGTCATAGAATATGGTCTTTCCTAAACAATAAATATCCTCTAAATAAATAATCAATTTGATGTGGTAGGAAAACACAGTTAGTACATGTCATGTATTGGGATTATGAGGTGTGGGTGAGTACTCATGAAAACACCACATATGTGGGTTCATGACCATTTAGGGTACACAGACAGTTCCTATATGTGGTGAAAATCATGTAGGAATAAAATCAGTGGTGGGATACATTGACGTGTTCCCGAGTGGGTGCTCGTGTTTGGTTAGACACTGTGTATGGTCAGTACACACCATGTTTTTGATCTTTTTACATAACTAGTGGGGATGAGGTATTGAATATGGTACCTATAATTGGTTATATTTCATGTACCAAGGTATATACATCGTTTACATTGGAGTGTTTATTCCATGTTTATGAAGGCACTTGACCAGTGTAGGCCCTTTGGGGTACACACCGCGTACTTCTCTTAACATAGGCTATTTGGCATGAATTTTTCTCTTGAGTCAGTATTAAACTTCCAATTAGTCCGTTTTAATAATTTTTCCATGTATATCATAGTGGTGGTGTCCTTTCAGCTTTTAGAGGCCATATGATTGGTTTTTTCTGGAAATATAGGGTTTTTAGTTGAATGTTATGGTTCTTGAATCCTTAATGGGGGTGTGATCTGATTTTTGAGGATTTTAGATCATTGATAACCATGTCTTTTGGATTATAGGTGTCTCAAGTTCATTATATTATATGGATTTTGGATGTAGAAATTGAGTTTCGTCTTGGACATGATCATCAATTTAGCTGTTTTAGATTTAGATCTTTTATTTTGATGTTCATACTATTAGGATCATTATGGGTGGTCTGATGTCAATGGATGTCAGGTATGGCTAGGTTCCATTAGTATGAGTTTGGGATAGTATTGAGGGTGTTTTTATGGGGAGTTACCTTAATTTAATGGTTTTACTTGATGTTTCACTTTTAGTAGGGTGTTGATTGGTTTTGATCCAGGAGTCGAACCATAGTTCATTTGAGGAGTATTGGATTGTGATTTGTTATTACTAGAGGAGACCCTTGTAGGGTGTCATACATTAGATGTGGTTTGTTGTAGGAGAAAATTGGTAGTGTTTACATTTTAGATGAGGTTCTGGGAAATATGGTCGCTTCCTTATGTTAGTTGTCCAATGAGATGTTCGGTGCTAGTTTTATGGGTTCTGGTTTGAGGTTTGGGGTGTTATCTGACCCCGGTGATTGAGAAGTGGGTTACTAGTATAAGTTTTTTCTTATTTCATATGTTTTTAGGGGGAGAGATGTGGGATATTATTGGTCTAGGAAAGGAACCTGAGTCTGATTCAGATACTCTCCTCTGTTGGATGGCTAGTTGTTGTGAGGTGGGGCAATGGAGATAATGGACGATTAAGATTAGTGCATCCACAATAACAAGTCATATTTCCCGAGGCTACGGTTAGTTGACCACATGTTCTATTACGATCTATATTACCTTGTTCTCTATGGATTATAGTTCCTGGATAGGTATCATAGTGATGCTTTGATAGGTTCATTCACCGTGAAATATTTCAAGGGATTTTGAGAATAGAAGTATACACCGAGGATAATAGGAAAACCCTTCTGCTAGTTCAGATTATAACATCAGATCCCCCATGCCTAGTAGACGAACTTGGTGTTTTCACACCTAGGATAATATACTAGGGTATGTAACATGTTCATATCCTTGATTTTTACATTTTAAATCCTTTTTCATCAGCTAGATTTTCTTAATGTTGTGTCTGCAAGATCCATGCTTCTTAATTCTTCTGGCTAGGGCTAGATCTAAGGGAGATTTACCTGAGGGTGAAAGGATTGAACCCATGTTTTTTGTTTTTCCTTTTTATCACTATTAATTTTATTTATGTATTTTGTTTTTCATTTATGTAGGAAGGTATATCCTTCTAGACTAGACCTCACACATGTTTCACAGACTTTTTATAATGTCATTTGTTTGGACCATTGTTGGTGGTGGCCTACTGAGATTTGTTTATCACCCCTTTCATGTGCACTAAGTTATACATGTAATCCTTATTTGTGATTTAATATTGATCATGGTTTAATAGATTGGGTGGGGACCCAGTGTTTCATATTTGAGAAGAGCTTTTCATGTGGAGTATGAGGTTTTTTCTTGAGCTATTTAGTTATCAGGGAGACTGTATGTGATTCAGCTCAGGGTAGCAGTAGAGATGTGTGTATTTATGTTATTTTAATTTTTTATTGTATGTGGTCATTGGGTTACCAATGTTTATATATTTTAGGTTATTGATATTATATGAATCATTCCATTATTTAATGTTATTTTAATTATTTATTTATTTTTTCACTCTCTGATGTTCATGGATACATGAATGATAAGTTTATTTCCATCATTGTTGTACTATGATATGCCTTCATAGTCTCCTCACTATATCTTTTTAGACCCTAACTGCTAGTTTGTATCCACTAATGTATAATGTTATGCACTTGAGGCCTTGTTTCATTCTATATCGGGTGATGGGTTGGGTAAACCTAGGCTGTTTCATGAAAATTTTATCATAGCATCATTTTTCATTTTCTTACTACTTAGGGATTCAGAGTACAGATGATCTAGGAATGTGTCACAAATTATGATTGATATTATGCCAGTGCATTCTGAAAACATATTATGTTATGATGACCTGGTTACAAGGTTTATTGGATTTCTGTTCTTGGTTTGTGTTTTTATAGATCTGTGATTTTCAACATGAGTGATTTAGTTACAGTTGATGTTTTTCCATTTTCTGTTTTTATATATTATCATGAAGGAAAGAGGAATGTGTTCATCCATAATTCTAGGAACATCGGATGAATATACATATCTATTTTTATTTTTACTGAAATCCATTATTCTGACGACATGAAATGTGGATTGTTTACTACTGTGTTCTCTATTGGTGGAGATGAAATCCATTTTTCGAGGGGTGAATGGAAACACTTTCAGGATGGTGTGGGATTTAGTGTACCCTACTGCGGTTAGAGGTCAGTTCACAATTATGTAAAGGATTCATGAGAGATGTTTAGTTTAAGATCAATTTTACCTGAGTTTGTGGCATCCCTGAGAGGTTTTGTAGTGAGGGTAAGGTTTACTTGGGATTCTGTGGTGGAGCATTGGGAGTGACCATTGTTTCTTAGTTTTGGGGTTGGATTTTTGGTATTTTGTCTGCTTTAAAGGGTAGTTTTTTAGATTCCTGGCCTTATTTGTTCTGATTGAGCATTTGATATCTTGGTGGGAGTGTCGTTTAGTGATTCATTTATTGGTTCAATACTAATGTAGTGGGTGATCCTATGGTGAATCTTGACATAAGTAAGATGCATTGTTTCAGAAGAGGAGTGTCACAGTTGATCTAATGTTTTGGTAATGGATAATATAATGATCATGGTTAGCAGGATGATTTTTGTTATCTGAGGTTCATTTGGACATGGATCATTTGAGTTTGAAGGTTTTATCATGAGAGATTATCGTAGGGTTTTCAAGAACCACAATAGGATAGTGATTTTACTGAGGATTTTTTGAAGAATATTTTTTTGGATGGAATGTGCTTGTTGGTTAGGTGAAATACACATTGGGCCATGTGAGTTTTCTAAGTGTTTTTTTATTCTTGACTAACCCTTATGTTTAAGAGTTCACCCTATGATAACATGGTATGTGGTTCTCATTTTATGAGGTTTGTTGAGTGTGTTGTTATAATTCATGGTTCTTTGGGAATGTGAGGATGTTGTTTTTCCATGATGGTTTTCTAGTGTGAGTAGTTTGACCACATACCTCCATTTCTTTTAGTAGTGGAAGGAGATTGTGAAGTGGAGTTGGGTGTTTGGATAATGGGTGATGATAATGATAACCCTATTGTTGGGAGTATCATATTAGTCGTGGATGAGCATCCGCCATGTTAGGGGTGCTTTCAGCATTGTGACAACTCTCAGTGGATATTCACGGTAGTGTGGGGAGATCATTTGTTTTTGGTGAATCAATAGTTTTGATTGACCACCTAGGTTTCTCGGGGGGAGAAGGGTTTATGGTTATTATCCTTTCTGAAACCACATCATGAAAGTTTTGGAAAAATGGTAGAAATTTGTAATTTTTATCTCTACTGGATTTTAATGGGTGGAATTGTAATTTATTTATTTTTAAATCTCAGTATTTTTTTAACCATTTTGTTGGTCCGATAATAGGATATTTACCCTAGAAGAGGAGTTTGGTTGAATTCTGAATAGTTTAGTTTTTATAAGAATTTTGAAAATTTAATTAATTATATATTATTTATCCACATAACTTTATTCGATGGTATATTATGTTTGGATAATCATGTCTAAATTATGAATTTTATGTTGTGTCTAAAATGGGGGGGGGGGGGTTCTTAGGCAGGTCATAACCAAGTGTCAGGTGTCGGGTCTGGGTCATGTTACCTTTTTCTTCTCCCTCTTCTATTTTCTTTTCTTTATTCCATTTATTCTCCATTTTACAATTTTATTTTCTCCCTTGGTGTGTCACATACACCTCGCCTTTTTGGATTCATTCTAGATATATTAGATGGAGGGTGCATGAGAGAGTAAAAAGGGTGCTTCCATTATGATCATGTCATGTCGGATCATTGTGCAGGTGTTGTGGAACAATGATCAGATAGAAGTTTCATCAGTTACCACCCAAAGGTAGTACTATTTTAATTTTGTTGATGTAAATACTTGTAGTGTAGAGTTATTTATGTTTTAATCATGTTTTTGGGTTGTTGGGGACCCATATAGAGCTGATATGGTATATTTTTTATGAATCGGGGAATTTTGCGGTGTTTCGGGGTGTTAGGAGGGATTTGTGTTTAAGAAATCCCAATAACACAACATGTGATTTGATAAAAATGATGTTTGTTCTTTATATTTTTGTATGATGAGTTATTTGGAACTATATTCCATGTATTGGGGGTACACACAGGGTATTGGGATTCCGAGGTGTGGCCAAGTACTCTACCGGACACCTTGTGCGGCGGTTCATGGCCATGATTGGTACACAACTAGTACTAGTGAGGGGTTCATTCCATATAGGAATACATTCAAAGGGAAGTTACATTTTCAGGTATATGGTTGGGTTCTCATGTGTAGTTACACACCCTGTATCGGTAGTATATTTCATGTGGCTATGAAGTATATGGGATGGTACCCATGCTCGGTTATATCCCATCTACCAGTTGATATATACTTTTTACATTGGAATGAATACACCAAGTGTCCATAGGAATATGAATAGGGTGTACCCTTGGGGTTACACACTATCTACCCAAGGTGAACACAATGTACCCAACATTCACGTAGTGTAGTAATCATGCCCTCTGATGTTTATCCTATCATTCATTTTAGAGTAAGGATTAGAATTTTGAGTAATCAATTCTATGTGTTTGTTCATGTTGATCGCTATGGTGGAGTGTTATAAGCCTTTACTATTTTTATAGATGGTTATTCAGACTGAAAAAGTTTTCTAGGAGGATTCTTTCGAGGATTTTTTTCTTGATCCTTCTGGGGGTTAGGTTGTGAGTTGTGATTCTTGTGCGTAGTTGGGAACTTGTTGATATCCTAGGCCTGAGGATTCCATCTGATTCTACTAGAGATTTATTGGGTAGATTTTTGATGGGGGAATCAAGTGTCTTATTTTACAGGATTATTGGATCTATTTTTTAGGTTTACGTATGTTTTCATGAGGTTTGGATTACTATGAGACTTGTGAAGATTCTATAATGTTGGATTTAGGTACAACTGGGTGTCATTGGGAAGTGTTTGGTATTGGTTTGAGGGACCTATTTTCAAGAATTACCTTCCAGGAGAGGTATTTATTATGGTTTTCCTTATGGGTTGGTGTTCTATGGGTTTGAGTTGGGAGTCCATCTAGGTTACCATTAACAAGGCTTGGCTGGAGGTTGGTTTTTTCTGGAGTCACCACTTGTATGGTGTCCTTACCAACCTTTGGTTTGTTGGAGGATCCCCTTATTAAGGTTTTCTTTTTGTACTAAGGTTCTAGGAAACATTGTGACTAACATATGTTGTATGTCATGTGTGGTGGCTAGTGATGGTTTATTGGTTTTTGGATGGAGGGTTTGAGGGTTATCCCACCATGGTTTTTGGGCATTGGATTGGAGGTTTGAGGATGTTTTTGTTCAGGTTTGATTGGGGAGGATAAATTTGGTATATTATTAGACTTGGCATAGACCGTGAGTTTTATTTTATTTATCTCCTTCATTGGTAGGATTGTTGATTTCATTTGATTATATATAATTAATAGACTATCTAAATTAGTGTAGTTTCCATAGGCAGATAATTTTCTAGAGTATTATGCTACTGAACAATGGAAGATATTATTATCAAAGGGACCCAATTTTCTATGGGAAATTTGGCTTGGTTAGGAATCCTGAAAATGTGATAAAAGGTCCATTATCTTAGATAGTTTGTTCAAGACTCCTGGGAATGGATGTATAGTCTTGAGGTCGGTTGGGGTACCTACCTATAGTTTAATTGGTACCATTATATTTAGGGAGTATAGTAGATAAGCTATGATTTTGGATGAATAGGATGTAATCCTAGGGTCCGTCATGTGTTCCAAAACCTATATAGGACATTGAATCTCCTTTTTGTTCAGGAATCCCCATTTAATGTTGTCGATGTTTCAGAAAAAGTTCATAATTCCTCTTTATGGGGTCAGAGTGGGGGTCGATTTACTTGAGTGTGTCAATATAGAACCTAATGGTTTTAGTTTTCCTTTTTTTGTGTATCCCTTTTGGATTATTTTCTAGAGTTTTTATCTTTTCTAATGGTAGTCACATTAACCTAGGTTATACATGATGAATATTGCATGAACTTGTTATGAAAATGAATTTTAGGACCACCGATGAGGACAGCCCACTGGGATTTGTTTCTCACCCCCTTTAGATTCACCTAAATGTACATGTAGATCTCATTTCTAAATTTAGTATTAGTAGTGTTCATTGGATCGAGCGGAGGACTATTTCAACATGTTTCAGTATATCTGATCTTGGGTGAGTCTGAGGTTCACACTGGATCTATTTATCCATCATATAACCTGGTATGAAGTTCATATTAGGGTAGTAGTGGATTCATGTTTATTTATTTTTCCTCAAAAATTATTATTTATGTGGTTTTTCTAATAGGATATCATTGTTTTTATGTTTTATTTTATTGATTTTGTATACATCATTCAATTATTTCTGTTTATTTCTGTTATTTTTTTCACATTATGATGTTCATGGATTCTTGTGTTCATCATTTTTTCCACTATTGTTTCACATTAATATGAGGTAATAGTCTTCTCACTATATTCATTTAGTCCCGTTAAATTAGTTTTTTTCTTCTAGCATACGAGGTGGTATTCTTGAGGCCTTATTGAAATCCAAATTCGGTGGTAGGTCAGGTAGACCCATGATAGTTTATGAAAGAAAATATCTTGAAAATGTACCCATTTTACGTACCCAGGAATAATATTCCACATTTATAAGCCGATGTAAACAATAAATTATCCTATGTTCTTCACATCTAGGGAGTACTATAAGAGGATATTTAAATTCTGAACACATGTAGTAATCACTCTCTAATAATTTTCCTTATTTATATTTATTCTAAAAACCTATATTAGATAATATAATGTGATTAAATTTGTATTATTTATGTACTTACATGTTTTTTTGTTTATGGAATAAGTTGTACATACCTTTCACTCTTTTTCCTTATAAAAATGAATGTATCTTCATGTATACAAGTGAACTACTACGTTCATAAATGACATGTCTTATTTTTTATCAAAACATTACATGGAATGTTAGATAATAAAATTTAATTAAATAATATATTATTTATAACATGATTAATATTTTGTAAAGATAATCCATTTCGTAAATTCCTACCATTCCAGTAAAATCAATATGTAGTATGTGAGTACGTTTAGGATATCACCTTCCACATCGACATTTTTGTCACCATCACCACAATTGGATGATTTTAAGGATCTGTTTAATGAATAAAAATTATACCCAAAACATTATAAGGGTTTTATAAGTAGTATATTAATATTTTACTTATTATGAATATAAAATATTTGTAGTGGCAGAGAGATCCTTAGGTTCTCTTGGCCAAGATTTTACAAGTTGCTATATTCTTAAGGTATCCATGATTTGGTGTATTGGTGGTTTTCACATTAGATCCATTAATCTTAAAAATATTCCTCCATATATCCTACCTTCATTACAACGGATGGTTCCCACTACTAAAATTGATGTGAATACATTCTTTCTAAACTCTTAACCATCTAGTAATGATAGTTCAAGATCTATATCACCAAATCATTCCCATTGATCTTCTTAGTGTGTGTTCATTTGTAAACCACCATCGGACCCCCTTTATAGTTTTTGTAGACTCCATTGTTGAATATAGTAAACCAATTGGTTCTCTTCTAGAACTTTTAGAGGATAGTGGTTTCATCGGCTTTGTGTTTTATGGGATCAATGATTTCTTCTCTAATGATGGTGGGATAAGGTGTCTTCAGGGCACACAATGAGGCTCCAGGTGGCGAATGCGGCATGGAATCGACATTAGAGAGTGAACAAGTGGGTGACATTGGAATCTATGGAAGGCGTAGATTGCATCATGTGATGTGGATGGAGGATTGGAAGTGGTTGTTTGGTCAGTAGACAATGGATAGTTTGAATATCCATATTATTGGTTAGCTGGGATTATGATCAGATGCTTGATGGTGGTCATGAAATTATCCAAGTGATGGCAGATCGATTAGTGTTTTCAAAACCGTTGGCCCCTCATGCCTTCTTTCATATTCAACTACAGGTATTTTAGTCAGTCATTTTTTATGGACATTATGACACTAGGAATCTAGGTTAGAAGAATTAACTTGAAGGTTACATGATAATGTCCCAGTAAAAAAACATGGAGGATTAGGTTGTTTGTGACGATAGACACTTCTGGGTGGGGGCCTTGAGTAGAGGGATATGCATTTTGAAGCATTTCATATATCCTTATATCCACTTTTTCTACTTATGTGGGATGGAGGTGTGACCTTCCACATGATTATCTAAACCTATGACAAGTTTTAGGATGTGGATAAATAGGCTAGTGATGCAGGTAAGGGGCATGAAGGCGTAACTGAGTGGTTTGATTGAAAGTTTGATGGTTGTACTGGAACCTATCATTCATCCCTCCTACCACACCATGGGATGGAGGGGTAGAATTCAACGTGATTATCTACGCATTGGACTTGTTTTGAGGATGTGGGGAAATAGGAAGGTGATGTTAGTGAGGTCCCATAAGGCATAACTAAGTGGTTGGATTGATAGAGAGATGGGTGTAATAGCACTTTCCATCCATCCCACATTTCATACCATGGATGGAGTGGTTCTGTAACATGATTAATCATTCCATTCTTGATACAATAGTTCAAGGAATGGGATTGATGAGGCATTCTTACCAGGATCAAGGTGTGATGATTACAAGTAAAGAAGGGGGTGTGATGTTTTTCTGGTGACGCTGCATGGTGGAGACTACCCACTCATGGCCTTTGGTCCATTTTCTTATTTTGGGCCACCAGGACTTCATGACATGCTGAATTTGGAATATTTTCCACTAGGGCCTCTATTTCATATAAGGGTTATGTCTCAACCAATTTAAAATTGGGTCCCAAAGGCCATGAGTGTTTACTCTACATCATGTCATATCACCAGTAAAACATCACAACATCTCCTCTATTATTAATCATCTCACAATTATCCAAGTATTAAATTTTCATTTCTCCCATTGCGTGAACTATTATATCATTCCTAGAGAGATGAATCACAGCAAGGAACCATTCTATCCATTGTGTGGGTAGAGGGATGGATGATTGGTTCTATCACACCCATATCTATTTTGGCACAGCCAATCGGTGATGCCCTCTTGGACATTGCTTGCATCACATTGGTGGGCGGCCTTGATTAGGGTGATATTCATGATGACACTTATCATCTATCCATCTTCCCACTTGTTCTACTGATAATGGATATATGTCCGACCATCCACATGAAAATATACAATTAGGATCAGTTTGAGGATGTGGAAAAATATGAAGGTGATACAAGCTAGGGCCAGGATGGAATCACCAAGTGGTTGGATCGAACGAGAGATGGGTGAATTGGAACCTATCATATATACTTCCTATCACACCATTATTTTAGGGGTTCTTTTCCATGATCCATCAGTCTATTCATGATAAAATATCTCATAGATGGGGTGAGAATCAACTTTCAAACAGGGATTATGGAGTGGCGATTACTAATAGTAGAGATAATGTGCTTTTTTATAGGATTCATGGAATTATACAGACTAACAACTCATATAATTAGAACATGTTTTGTTAGTCCTACTAGATAGTAAGACCTTTGGGTCATGTCAGGGTAATGTCTCATCCAAGTTAAAAATAGTTTTTTCTTCTATAAAAGATTGGACTCAACATTAGCCTATTTAAATATATATATATATATATAACATCATTCACTCTTTAAAATTTACTAAAACAATCCCTTCACCGATTCTATCTTCATGATTTCTAAATAAAAAAATTCATGTAATGAAATTAGAACATTATAAATAATTATAAAGAATATAATTTATGTTCCTATAATTATATTGCAATGATGAACTTGTATATAAATGGATAAGGATGGACACCATTGTTACAAAAAAATTTGATGAAAACAAAAATACAAATTTATGAAAATTAAAATAAACATTAACAAGACTATGAATATATAGTGAATAATTATAATTAATTATTAGAAATGGTATTGGTTTTGAATAAGGTTCTAAAATATAAGATTTAAATGGTTATGTCTATTATATAGGATGTAAAATCTCTTTCAAGGACATCATGATTAAATGTAAGGGTTTTTTTCTCAATTTCCCTTCGTTGTGTCATGTTTTCATTTAAGGCAACATTACTTCATTTATATAGTGTACTTAATTCCCCATTTTTATTATTTCTTCATAATAAATTTTTTATTTCATATAATTTACAAGTATTTTCCAAAATCCCACCATTTAATTCTTATTATTAATTTTCACAAAATCCATGAGGGGTTGGCCATATAATTTTTTATTCTATGTGAAATATGTCATATTTAACACTTAATATTTTAGTGGTATATATAATACCCAAAAAATTTCATTTTAATAAATTTCATGACATTAGAGATAATTACTTATCCATTTCAGGTAATGTTTTTCAAGCTATTTTGATTAAAAAATCTAATTTCGTAACGTATTTTGTTAACTCAAACCAATTTAACTGAGATATAATTTTTCTTCTGGAATTGAATTTGTATACTCTATGTTTTTGCCACTGAAAAATTTTATTTTATGGTTCTTCATCATTCCAAATGAGTAAAATTGAAAATGAATTAAAATTTATTCCTATAAAAAGATTAGTTATCAATAATCTATTGTTTTGTTAATAATTATTCTCTTACACTAAAATATCCCTATTTTATTTTATGTCTGTATTTTCTCCTGAAAAAATTTTTCTTCATATTATTTGGAAATAAAATTATGTTTTATTTCATGTTAAATTCATATTTATCCTTATCCATTCTTCAAATATAGTTGAATTATCCTTTTTATGATGTGTTTTTTCAAAACAATATTTTGAAATTTTACAAAAAAAACTCTTTTGTTCGAAGATCATAACATTTTTATTCTACAAAACCATTATGTATTGTACGAGGAACCATTATTGGTAATATTTATAAATATTGTTTTAAAATGTACCTCATAGTAACCCCTTGAATGTGACATTTAAAATTGATCCATAAAATTTTTTTTATTATAATATAATTTTTTTCTTTAGATCTATGTATAATGTTTTTCCCATGTGAACAAATTTTTTCATTGAATATTAACTTCCATGTTTTAAATTAGTTTTCCAATTAAATTTGATTCTTGACGATTTTAACAAATAGAAGGTTTATCTCCTCTAATTTCTCTTGTGATTTATAAAAAATATCTTAAAAGGGTATTTTTCACATATGTCAACTTACTTAATTCATTTTATATTTGTACCACCCCGCCCCCAGTTACCCAGAGTCGGTGCATTATTTTAATACATTGGCATGGTTATAAGGAAAAAGTCCCGAAGGACCGGTCAGTTTAGCAGTCTTGGAAAATAGATTACATACATTAATGTTACATTACATTTCATAACATGCAACACAACATAAATAATCCTTTATGAATGCCATTATTCCCTCATATTAACCCTACATATCAATCACAACACACTTCTTGGAATCCTGGGAAAAATAAAACATAGAAAGGGGTGAGCTCAGATACTCAGTAAGGATAACAATATAGAGGAAACTTTCATAAATAAGCATAAACATTTTAGGCAATGTATAACTAAAAAGCCTTTTAAACATGAACATCAGCATAATATGGCAAAAATAAAATGAAATAATTACATTTACTTATTTACATAGATATTCTACTAGTCGAATAATCACATGCAATATCAATAACCACTCTCATAATGATGGAATGCATAATGCCAGACTATCATAACCACATAGCCAAGGCCTTGTGCCAAGACTACAAATAAGATTTTGTCAAGGCCTCGTGCCAAGACACTAGTTTGTCTCGTGAGACCTACCGATGCATCGAGGAGCTATATTAGGCTCCACCCATCACATACTAAGTCCAATGCAATATTCATATGAACAGGTTTAAACATAACATAATCATTCGTATTAAAACTAGCATACGAAATGTCAATACTTTCTCCATAAACCATGAATGGTATAAATATAACACATCCACAGTCAAACATATCACAAAACCTTCAATACAATATGGAAGTTTTGTATCATAAAAAATCAACTTCAAATAAACTTAAAATCCATAAATGGATGTTGACATAGATGAAATCAAAACTATTTGAGAGAAATGTCTCTTTTTTTGAAATCATTTAAAAGTCACACATTTATTAAGGAAGTAATTTAAAAGAGATTTTTGAATCAAAGTGTCCCATACCACTTTGAAAATTTTGAAAATAAATATCATTTCAAAATATTCATGTCCATATAAATAAATCCTTAAAAACATTTTTAAAACATGGACATTAATTAAAAAGATTTATAACGATAAATCTTTAAAGCATTTAAAATTCTCATTTTGATAAAGAGTACCTTTCAGAAATTCATAAAATATTCATTTAGAAATCTTTTAAAAGTCACATAATTATAAAATAAAACATTTACCTTGAAAATATCCTTATATTATTTTAAGGGAAGCTTCTAAGATTTTATAATGGAATAATATAGTAGCACCCGCCGTATAAGTTAAAAAAAGACATTCTTACCTTAATTCTGTCGAAAAGGTTAAAAAGGACCTTGATTGGAAAACGATAGAAAGATTCCTTTATAAAACTCTTGTAAAAAGTGAAACAATGGTATAAATAACTTTAACCCATATTATTTAAAATAGAAAAAATGTTTTTAAATACATTTTTAAGAAACATGGATGTGGATGATAAAGAGGTCCCAGTAGATAATTACGTATAAACAACCTCGGGTAATGAAAAGATTGTGAAATAAAACCTTACCAATTTGGTAACTTATGAAAAAATCACCCCATGAAAGAGTTATCATACAATGAATATTTAAATACACATAAATTATAGTGTATTACATAAAGAATACAATTATGGGTAGCACATACACCACACAAAAGTTAATAGTGGCAATATGGCATGAATCTCACGGGAATAAGGAGTGAGATGAAAACCCCTTACCCTGTACTTTTCCTTGGTTGAGGGTAGGTTAACCACCTGTATAATAGTTAAATCATTTTTGTTAAATTATACAAGAATCATATACATAAATATGATATCATATATGATCTTTTAGTATTTCTTTGTTAATAATATTTTAGTATTATCGTTGTTTCGGGTGTTAACTGATTCGTTTTCCTTTATATGCTTCGTTACGTAAGACGTGTTTGTTATGGATAGGTTCAATCTTATTCATATCCAGAATAATATCAAGTCCTTAAAAATTAATTTTAATAATCAAATGATAATTATTCTTGAATGGATATGATGTGGAAATGAATCTCATTGCATTCGTGGAGACGGTAATCCGTACGTACGCACGAACGCTACTTCCATTTCATTTTTCATTTTAAAATGAATCAAAACCAAATGAAACATAGGTATATAATTATTAAAATATAATATAATATCTTATATTTGTTACTTAAGTTCATTAACACCATCTTTTATATGTTCCATGTATGGTATGAACGAGTCATATCACTTTGAGGAGGCGGTAGTCCGCACTTCCTCAAATGAAATTATCGTATATATGTACAACATGAAACAAATAATGGTGTGAAATAAAATGGGATTACAGAAGCTTATATATAAAATAAATATCATTAATATCATATTTAATTATAGTTCCTTCATAATGGCCACCATGAGAGGTGGTATGAGATAATTGAACAATCATCGTTTCGTGAGGCGTTTGGTTTCCATCCATAAAAACATTATGTTCTTCACCCATTACATGGAGGTTTTTGTAAGTGTTGTTATAATACTTATAATAACAATATACTAGTATATTTAGGATACTGGTTTTGTAACAAAAGAAAATAAAAAAAAATATTTTAGGGGTTGGAGAAGTAAAATAGAAGAAAAGAAGCAAAGAGAAATTGTTACCTTTAATTTGGGTTACTCCCTTTGGTTTGAACCAAAAAGGACTCTTGAAGTTCCTTATGCCTAAGTTAAGGCTTCTAAGAGGAGTAGAGGGATGTAGGGAGATTAATTGGTCAGAGTTTGGATGAGCCAAAAGGCTTGAGAGGTGTGAGGAATTGGTTAGAAGTGGTGTCCTTTTATAAGGGGGAGGAGGGGCTCTTTAGAAAAAACTTAAAGTATTATTTTGTAATAAATTAATATTCGGTTTCTAATGGATCCAAAGTGGATTATTAAAATCCTAAGCCGAGGGTAAATCTAAATCCTTTCATCCAATAGATTTTAGACAGTTTTGGGACATTATATTAACCTTGTCTTTTAGTTTTAACTCTTGGTTAATTAGTTTGACACTTACCATGTCACTTTGTATTTTTATATTATATAGTTAATAAATTTACTATATACCTTCAAGAGAACCCCAAGTGGTCCATTAATGATACACCTATCATGATACAAGTTTTTTTCCAAACCTTATATTTTTAGGAATTTAATGTCAATTAATAATATAATATTTGTTTTAAAAACTATTTTATGTCTATTTGGACACTATTTGGTTTTTGATTTTTTTGAAAATAATAACAGAATTATTAATTAAAAAAAGTTAATTAAATCAATCCTAACATGTATTATTAACCTATAAAATTTATCTAATTCATTAAAAGTCTCAAATTATATTTATTTGGATATTTATAATATCAATTATTTTAATATTTGACTAATAAGGTAATTACTGCATCATCATTGTGTCATTAATAAATTAACCTATTTAATGTTTAAAAATTATAAATAAAATATAATAATGTAGGAAATTTTTTTATATTTCTAATTAATATTTATAGTCGAAACTCCAACATATGTAACCCTATGTAAAAACTGTTTTTCTAAAGGATATATCCTTATGTCATTTTTGTATTTACTTTAACTTAATTAATATAAAGTGTCATTATAACTTACAAGTGGATCCATGGGGTCCCAAAATCGACCCAAAGATGCACATGGTCGGACATGTATCAACCAATAGGGTAAAGACACGTTTTAGGGTATTTTATTATTATTATAATATTATTTTGTTTACCCTTATTTACCGGATTTACCCTTTAACCATGGTAAATAAAATATTTACCGAAATAATTATTCAAAATATCTAAAAATAAATGTTACCTATTTACATAATTTGGAAATCCTGATTCCAAATAGGGAGTCCATTTTTCCAAATTCAAGACACATAAGTGGCAGAAATTAATTTAAAATTAATTCCCACTGTCAAAACAAAAAGCGAGTTTTTAAGAGATAATAACTATCAAAATATTGACACTTTTTTATGTCCGGTTTAAATGTGAAATTTTTTTCAATGACCAAAATTGTATTAAATGGGAAAAATATATTCTAAATATACTTTAAAACCAATCAAATTCATAATTTATCACTATTATTTATTTCGATTAAAAAAGTTGTTTTTAATAAAAATTTAATAATTTTCACTATTCATCTAAATATAAATGTTATCCGAAAAGTACCAAAATTTCATCCTAGGATAATTTCGATATTACGAATCCAAAAATGAAGTCAAATTTGAGAGATAAGATGTATATAATTTCAAAAAGTTTGTATTACTATTCATAACGGCTACTTTAATTGGTCGTGGTGTGTTAAAATCTCGAAGTTGTGTACAACACAAGCTACTGTATTATTCAAAATGAAGCGTACCATGGAAGAACGGGGTGTTACATTCTCCCCTCATTCAATAAATTGAGTGCTAGAAATTTTAAATTATTCTTAGAAAATAAAAGGTTGAAAATAGAAAGTATCTTTGTGGGAAAACCCACATCGGAAATTGGGTTAACAAAATTTAGTCTTAATAAGATGAAAAGATAAATGAAAGGGTCACCACCAAATTATAATCTCGATTAGGAGAAAATTCGTGGAAATTAGAGACACGTAATTGGAGGGAAAATGTAAATATTTATAGGGAGTGATTAAGGTCATCAATCACAAATAATTGTAGAATTATGGGCCTCAAAGCCACCAATTTATGATGATTTAAAATACAATCGGTTCAACAAAACGTAAGGTATTAGGATAACACATTTTTGGTTTTAAGAACCCTTCCCTAATGTTTAATAATTAATTTATCTATAAAATAAGAGGAAATATATATAAATATATATATATATATTTATATATACTTGACAAGTAGAGTTTCATCCTTCAACTAATTCCTACTACAAACTCATATTTTACTCTAAAAGATTTAATATATATATATATATATATTAAATTTATCATAATTGTATAGGGTTCCAAAAATAATGAATTTATAATTCAAATATCATACCCTTTTAAAAAAACTACATTATTCAATCCCGGACATCACGTGGGCTAGAGGTAGGTGATACACCCTTGTCGCCCTTCGGTTGTGGGTTCAAGTCTTGCGGCCTTGCTGGATGCGACGTGTTTCCGCCCAACCTCTGAGTTGTCCTTTTATAAAAATAAAAAAATAACCTTTCAAACTAAATCCCTTCCAACCTTTATACTTTTCCAAAATACTTCTGTAAACTCTCAGTCTAAAATTTATATGAATGGTAAACATAATGTAGATCCTTTTTACCCCATAATTGAATGTGAATACCTTCATCATGTATTCTTTTAAAACACTGAAACATCCTGAATTACCATAAAACCTTGTTGATTACATTCATTCTCCCTTATTCCTTATAGAATACTGGATATACTTCATCCATCCAAAAATGTTGTAATCTCCAACAATGATGGAATATATAAATATTTAATCAGTTTCAAGGCAGTCAAGAATATCCAATATAATTTACCCAAATCAACCATATCTTATTCCAAAATCTGTACATCAATATTAGGACCATATTAAGGTTTATCTTTACTTCAGCCATGTAATTTCCAAAAAGTGTAACTCGCTGTAGAGTCACTCTTCTTAGTACCATAAAATGTCAAATCCTCAATGAAATAGTACTGCAGTACAATCCTTATTTATTTCCAGTACATCATTGATACAATACTTCAATAAAATAATTACAAAATAAAAACATAATAACACTAATCATTCATCTTCATCTGTGGTAGTATCATAACTTGATTATTATCCAATAACATTATTTGCTGCATAGTCTGATGATTTGGACATCAGTTTGCGTAGTGTCCAAACTCCTTGAAGATGAAGCATTGTACATTTGAAACATTTTCCTTTCCCTTGTAGTCATGTACTTGGTGTCCTTTTTCTCCACACTTATAACATACTCCCATTCCCTTCAAGAATTTTACAAGGTGATTCTTTCTACAGTTATTACATATGGAAAAATCCTTCTTTACCTTATTCCCCTTATCTTCCCTTCTCTCTACCAGCCTTTCCTTCTCTAGATTCCCTTCAAATCCATAGGAATTCGAGAATTCATTACTTATCATATCAACACATGATATTATTTCTTCATATGTTGATAATACGTGGGAGACTATTTCCCTTCGAAATTATGGATTAAGACCATGAAAAACATGATCTTTCTTATTCTTTGGATCATGCGTATTGTTGGAGTTCTCATTCCTTCTACTGGGCACCATTTCTAAACCATGGTATACACTAGATTAGTTTATGAATAGAAATACCTAATCCAAAACTTGTAAAACACTTGACATAAATTAAACAGTTTATGGATATAATCCATAATCATAAAAATGTCTTCTTTAAGGAAGTATATACTCATGAACCCTTCATAATGGTCTGTAAAAAAATGAGAATTATTTTAATCATATCCCCCGGGAGTTTCGTAACCAAGAGTGCAGCAAGACCCATTGTCGTGCACCATTTCTCGTTCAAGTCTTTCTCAAAGAGGTGTTTTCGGGTTTTACCCCTAGGTACATCTGTGCTAGAGCCACCTCTACCTACTTGTATCCAGACAGGGATGTATTGCTTGGAAAACTCATAAAATCTCTACAATATCAAAATTCTAAGAAGTTATTCTCTACTAGTCCTCATAGTCTATGTTGGGGCTACGTGCTCTAATCAGAGTTTATCTAAATCTAGCTTCAAAGGTTATTGCTAAACATCCTCTGATACCAACTGTAACACCCCGACCCCAGTTACCCAAAGTTGGTTCATTATTTTAATACATTGGCCGGATTACAAGGAATCAAGTCCCAAAGGACCGATCAGTTTAGCAGTCTTGGAAAATAGATTACATACATGAATGTTACATTACATTTCATAACATACAAAACAACATAAATAATCCTTTATGAATTCCATTATCCCCTGGTCATAACCCTGCATATCAATCACAATACACTTCTTGGAATCCTGGGAAAAATAAAACACAGAAAGGGGTGAGCTCAGATGCTCAGTAAGGATAACAATATAGAGGAAACTTTCAAAAATAATCATAAACATTTAAGGAAATGTATAACTAAAAATCCTTTTAAACATTAACATCATCATAATATAGGAGAAATCAAATGAAATAATTCCATTTACTTATTCAAATGGATATTCTACTAGTTGAATAATCACATGCAATATCAATAACCACTTTCATAATGATGGAATGCATAATTCCAGACTATCATAACCACATAGCCAAGGCCTTGTGCCAAGACTACAAATAAGATTTTGTCAAGGCCTCGTGCCAAGACACTAGTTTGTCTCGTGAGACCTACCGATGCATCGAGGAGCTATATTAGGCTCCACCCATCACATACTAAGTCCAATTCAATCTTCATATGAACAGGTTTAAACATAACATAATCATTCGTATTAAAACTAGCATATGAAATGTCAATACATTCTCCATAAACCATGAATGGTATAAAAATAACACATCCACAGTCAAACATATCACAAAACATTAAATACAATATGGAAGTTTTGTATCTTAATAAAAAAACTTTAAATAAACTTAAAATCCATCAATGTATGTTGAAATAGATGAAATAAAAACTATTTGAGAGAAATATCTCTTTTTTTAAATCATTTAAAAGTCACACATTTATTAAGGAAGTAATTTAAAAGAGATTTTTGAATCAAAGTGTCCCATACCACATTGAAACTTTTGAAAAGAAATATCATTTCAAAACATTCATGTCCATATAAATAAATCCTTAAAATCATTTTGAAAACAAGGACATTAAATAAAAATATTTATAAAGATAAATCTTTAAAATTCTGATTTTGATAAAGAGTACCTTTCATAAATTCTTAAAATATTCATTTTGAAATCATTTAAAAGTCACATAATAATAAAATAAAACATTTACTTTGAAAATATCCTTATAATCTTGTAAGGGAAGCTTATAAGAATTTATAATGGTGCAAAATAGCCACACCCACCGTATAAGTTAAAAAAAGACATTCTTACCGTAATTTTGTCGAAAAGGTTAAAAGGGACCTTCTTTGGAAAACGACGGAAGGATTCCTTTATAAACATCTTGTGGAAAGTAAAACAAGGGTATAAATGACTTTAACCCATATTCCGTAAAATTGCAAGAATGTTTTGAAATACATTTTCAAGAAACATGGATGTGGATGATAAAGAGGTCCTAGTAGATAATTACGTATAAACAACCTCGGATAATGAAGAGATTGTGAAATAAACCCTTACCAATTTGGTAACTTACGAAACATACACCACATGAAAGAGATATCATACAATTAATATGTAAATACACATAAATTAAATTATATTACATAAAGAATACAATTATGGGTAGTACATACACCACACATAAGGTAATAGTGGCAATATGGCATGAATCTCACGGGAATAAAGAGTGAGAAGAAAACTCCATAGCTTGTAATTTTCCTTGGTAGAGGGTAGGTTAACCTCCTGTATAATAGTTAAATCATTTTTATTAAATTATACAAGAATCATATACATAAATATGATATCATATATGATCTTTTAATATTGCTTTGTTAATAATATTTTAGTATTATCGTCGTTTCGGGTGTTAACAGATTCGTTTTCCATTATATGCTTTGTTACGTAAGCCGTGTTTGTTATTGATAGGTTGTATATTATTCATATCCAAGATAATATAAAGTCCTTAAAAATTAATTTTAATCATAAAATGATAATTAGTCTTTAATGGATATGATCATGAAATGAATCTCATCGTGTTCGTGGAGACGATAATCCGTCCGTACGCACGAACGCTACTTCCATTTCATTTTTCATTTTAAAGGGAATCAAAACAAAATGATACATAGGTATATATTTATTCCAGTATAATATAATATCTTATATTTGTTACTTAAGTTCATTAACACCATCCTTTATACTTTCCATGTATGGTATGAACGAGTCATATCACTTTGAGGGGGCGGTAGTCCACACTTCCTCAAATGAAATTATCGTATATATATACAACTTGAAACGAATAATGGTATGATATAAAATGGTATTACAGAAGGTTATATATAAAATAAATATCATTAATATCATATTCAATTATATTTCCATCATAATGGCCACCATGAGAGGTGGTAGGAGATAATTGAACAATCATCGCTTCATGAGGCGTATGGTTTCCATCCATAGAAACATTATGTTCTTCACCCATTACATAAAGGTGTGTGTAAGTTTAGTTCTGATAATTATAATAACAATATCCTGGTATATTTAGGATACAGTTTTTTTTACAAAATAAAATAATAAGAAGAGTTTAGGTGTTGTATAAGTAAAATAAAAGAAAAGAAGCTAAGAGAAATCGTTACCTTTAATTTGGGTAACTCTCTTTGGTTTGAACCAAAAAGGACACTTGAAGTGCCATCTGCCTAAGGTAAGGCTTATAAGAGAAGTAGATGGATGTGGGGAGATTAATTGGTCAGTGTTTTGACGAGCCAAAAGGCTTGAGAGGTGTGAGTAATTGGTTATAATTGGTGTCCTTTTATAGGGGGGAGGAGGGGCTCTTTAAGAAAAACTTAAAGTATTATTTTATAATAAATTCATATTCAGTTTATAATGGATCAAAAGTGTATTATTCAAATACTACGGTGGGTAGGGGTCTAAATCCTTTCAACCAATAGATTTTTTACAGGTTTGGGTCGTTATATTAACCTTATCTTTTAGTTTTAACTCTTGGTTAATTAGTTTTGACACTTACCATGTCACTTTTTATTTTTATATTATATAGTTAATAAAGCTACTATATACCTCAAAGAGACCCCAAAGTGGTCCAATAATGATACAACTATCATGATACAAGTGCTTTGGCAGATCCTTATATTTTTGGGAATTTAATATCAATTAATAATATAATATTTGTTTTAAAAACTATTTTATGTCAATTTTGACACTATTTGGTATTTTATTTTTGTAAAAATCAAAACAGCATGATTACTTCAAAAAAAGTTAATTTAATCTATTATAACATGTCATATTAACCTATAAAATTCATTTAATTCATTAAAAGTCTCCAATTATATTTATTTGGGTATTTATAATATCAATTATTTTTATATTTCACTAATAAGGTAATTACTACATCATCATTGTATCATTAATAAATTAACTTATATAATGTCTAAAAATTATAAATAAAATAAAATTATGTAGGAAATATTTTTAGCTTTATAATTAATATTTATAGTTGAAATTACAACATATATAACCCTATGTAAAAATTGTTTTTCTAAAAGATATATGCTTATGTCATTTTTGTATTTACTTTAACTTAATTAATATAAAGTGTCATTATCACTTACAAGTGGATCCATGGGGTCCCCAAATCGACCCAAATATGTCCATGTTTGTACATATATCAACCAATAGGGTTAAGACACGTTTTAGGGTAATTTATTATTATTATAACATTATTTTGTTTACCCTTATTTACCGGATTTACCCTTTAACCATGGTAAATAAAATATTTACCAAAGTTATTATTCAAAATGTCTAAAAAAAAGTTACCTATTTACACAATTTGGACATCCTGATTCCAAATATGGAGTCCATTTTTTCAAATTCAAAACACAGAAGTGGCAGAAATAAATTTACAATTAATTCCCGCTGTCAAAACAAAAAGCGGGTTTTTAAGAGACAATAACTATCAAAAGATTGACACTTGCTTCTGTCCGGTTTAAATGTGAAATTATGTCCAATGACCAAAATTGTATTAAATGGTAAAAATATATTCTAAATATACTTTAAAGCCACTCAAATGCATAATTTATCACTATTTATTATTTGGTTAAAAAAGTTGTTTTTAATAAAAATTTAGTAATTTTTACTATTCATCAAAATATAAAAGTTGTCCGAAAAGTACCAAAATTTCATCCTAGGATAATTTCAATATTTTGAATCCAAAAATGAAGACCATTTTGGAATATTAAAAGTACATAATTTCAAAAGGTGGTTATTACTATTCATAACAGCTACTTTAATTTTTCGTGGTGTGTTAAAATCTCGAAGTTACGTACAACACACGCTACTGTATTATTCAAAATGAAGCATACCGTGGAAGCATGGGGTGTTACAATAGTACACTGGGGATATTAGATAATAGAAAAATATATATTATTTCTTTGGATAGCCTATGATCATTATATTCCAATTATTTACTAAGTTATTGAAATATCATTTGTTTATTATTCCAAAATGGATTTTTGTTGATTAATAAGGAATTTTTTTATGGATTTTATTATTATTAATTTTCTTCATATGGTGGGGTCCAAATAGCCCCATGATCCATCAATAGGACTCATTAGAAAAATGCCTCTTATGTATTTGGTGTATACCTTACCTGTTTATGAATCATGTCTTAGAACAAGGCATTGGTAGTAAGATTATGATGTCTAACATTTTATTTTCAATAATTGTAAAATATTTTATTGTTATACATGAGATTATATAAATTGTTATGGGATACGTTGATATATTCCCCAATCACTATATTAGTTACCTAACACATTTTATTAATATTTACATCTTCCATATTATCCATTACTTAATTATTATATGAAAGCTTCTAATGTATGTTATCTCCTTCTGATCATCAGAGCTCACCCTTTATTTTTAGTTCTTATCCATAGTATACCTAGACGTGAACATTTGTTGATAATAATGATATAATAGAAGCTATATTTATTTTCTCACTTTATGTTTAAGTATTATTCGATATTTTGAAACATAATGTGAGAATCTTGTATTTATCTAGATTCCCAGGAATACTAAACTGTGGACCCTGTGTTATGTTATATCTTGTATCTTTTACAAATTTAATAAGGTGACCATCGACTCCTGGCAACCTGGGTCATTATTGTAAATAATTACACTCCAAATATTCTCAAACTTTCTCAAAGTATTTTCAAAATCATTATTATATATTAATAAACATCAATATACTTTACAATAATTTATTGATGTGTTTTGTTAAAATAAATATGCATAAAGTATAATCTATATATCCAGTTTCTTTTCATTATTCTCACTATTTAATATCAACATATTTCTAGAGATTCATCAAAATCCTGTTTTCATATCAATTTATATTCATCAACATAATTTTAAATATTCAACCCATATAATATGGGATGTTTGTAATATTTTTAAGAGAAAAGAAAGATCAAACATTCATGGATACATAATTATATTTAATAAATATATATAATTACACACATTTAATAGATATTATAACCAAATAGATCATTAAAATTAAATATAATAGAATAGTGCATGTTACAAAATAAATTATTATTACATACTTGGTCTTCTTTTGGAATATGTCATAATAGATCAATGGGTAAGTATCTTATTGGGACCCCTCAAGATTTTTATTTAGTTTTATTTTTTATGTAAGATTTGAGATCCCATATTTCATTTTTATAAAAAAAAAATTGAGATTTATGGAGTTATTATTCTTATGTAATGATAGAAAACATTATGGCCAAAAACAATATTATTTGATATCTATCCTTCTCATATAAATAGTTTTCCCTTTATAAAAATATCCATTGATTGTTAATGATAATTTTCATTGAACTATCATTGTAGGGATACAAGATCATTTATACTTATAAAATCCCTAAATTTCAATACTATAGATTCTTGTAATAAATTAAAATAATAATTAATTGTCCTTTTATTTATTTTTTAAGGTCATGTTTGTTGGTGTTCACAGTTATTTCAAATGATCTTTATGATCGCATTCAATGTTCTTCACAATCACATCCATTAATAGCCCCAATATCATCCTTCAATATTCACAATCACTTCCTTATTTATAAATTTTTATTAATATAAAAACAATCAATGTAAAAGGAAAAATTTATTATAGTTACTTCATTGAATGACCACTTTCACTTCCTTATGTAGTCCTACATACTTTTGTTAATCCTAAAATAATTGTTCAAATAATAACTGATAGTTATGTACCCTTACCAGGATTTTCATTGTCACTTGAAGTAGTCATGAAAGAGATAGTGAAATTAGGCTATGTTTCATTCAATATTATTGAAATACCATTAATCCTAAAAAATCATTGACATAAATTAAACACATTGAAAAAAATCAGTATTTTTTTATGATAAAAATAATAATTTTTTACATAACCCAATATTATCCCCATTTTATTATTAAAAATGATTTATTTGATAACAAAACAAATATATATGAAAATAATAACGTTTATAGTAAGTACATATACAATAATTTCTTTATAATTTTTTATCTTCGTCACTATAATTTTCATCATAATTTTCATTTTTACTTCATCTATCAATTCATGGCTCCTTGGGTATTCATTTTGAATTTAATCTTA
The DNA here is from genome assembly GCA_963277665.1 of Viscum album. Lineage (NCBI taxonomy): Eukaryota > Viridiplantae > Streptophyta > Magnoliopsida > Santalales > Viscaceae > Viscum > Viscum album. The sequence goes on along the minus strand of OY728120.1, from coordinate 4,684,582 downwards.
TATCATCGAGCCTTTAATTATTTGGAATTAATATAGACTCTATAAATTATAACACTTATACTCCTCTCTATTATGAAATTTTTAATTGCAAACAACTCACCAGAAATTCTTTTTTCAAATTTTTATCCCTTTTTTAAATATAATTTTAGTGATTTTTTGATAAAAAATTCAATTAATACAAAATGAAAAAACCTATAAAAATAATATTTTAATATCAATTCATTCACAGAAATTGTTTCAAATACATTTTTCAGTAATTAAGTCTAAAAATACTTGAGAAATTTAGTCCTTCAAACTAAGAAACACTTTATATAATATGATCCATTTTTTCATTTAAAACATCATTTAATCTTTGAATGAAAACTTTCATAAATCATGGTATTTTAATTATATAATATATTAAAAATAAATCCAATGTTACCTTTCTCAAAATATATTTTTAATTAATATAAATTTTTATTCCACAAATAAAAATTAAATATTTTTTTAAAATATCTACCATCTCAGGAATAACATGCATATAAAAATATTCTATTCCAGTAATGTCCTTAAAAAATATTATTACTATTAAATGATTTTTAGAAGGTGTCATAATATTTTTTATTGGTTAATTTTTACATGTCATTTAGAATATTATTTAAAAAATAACATTATTAATTATAAATATTAAATAATTTCAGGATTCTCAAATTCATAAAATTATAATGTAAATATCAAGAGATATTACATGTTTTGTGGATATCCAAAATATGTTGCGTGCATGAACCAATGTTCGTATAAATTAAATTTCTCTATTAAAATCAAAAAAATGTTATTGATGGAATATGTATAAAATATATTCATACCACTAATCGTTTTTAAACTAAAATAAAAAGCTTTAGTGACCATAAAAATTGGTTTATTCCTTCAAAATATTCTATATTTAGAATAGCCTTAAATATAATAATGCTATATTCATGGAAATTAATAATAATCAATTAAATCATTATCCATATCAGTCTCAAAAACATCTAAAAATAACATATTAAATAATTTTATTCACTAATCCATTGTTCCATCATAATAAAATATATGAACTAAAATTTTCATTGAAACTCCAATTGTTTTATAATAAACATAATTATTAAAAAATATTGGTATTGCGGGTTTAATCATTAGTGGAATTATATTTCGTTCTTTAGCTTAGATTATATTTTTAAATATAATATCTCATCATATATATATATATATAATGAAGCTAAATAGTTAAATGTGTTTTTGGTTTGGATTTGAATATAAAACGCCGAATTATATTGAATTTTTTATCAACTAAAACAATAACTAAATTTGTAAAACATTGTTGATAGTCATATTATTATAGTTACATTAATGTTTTAGACTAATTTTATGTGATAATGGATGTTTTTTTTAGTTTTAAAGCTGGAAAATAAATCACACAAGTTCTATAATGTAAGGAATTGAAATATCCCAATTCTTTTCGTAATTATTTGGGAGAATTACGAGAACAGGCATTGAGACTGTGAGCGATACCGAGGCCTAGGGTGCCCAAAATGACTATTTAAAAATTGTTATCTTTTTAATAGCACAAATGTTATAAATTTATGAAAAAAGTTATATAACTCTTAAATGAGTGATCTAATCATAAATTGTAGGGCATCATTGAGCTCGAATCACTTTATTTTCCATATGTGTGACCTAACATTAATCGGCATGGGTCATCTGTTGAAAAAGTCACTAGGGGTGAAACCACAAGAAAATTAATTTATATTGAAATCCTAATAACTCATAAATGGTAACTCGAATTGGAAAAACCAAACCACCATTATGTTCATAAGTGGATGTTTTACTTAGGTGAGGCCAAACATCGACCGACGTGACTTGGCATGAAATGATAATTTTTGGACATTTTAAATGATTGAAAAAACACTATGTTTATTTTATTTTGATATTTCACGGTGACACAATGATGAGGAAACCCATATTTATTAATTAAATAACAACCTACGGTTATTCTCCTAACCATGTAATTTCTTGGAGGCTCTGATAGAAGCGAAGGAATATCTCTTGAAGAAAGACAATGACAAAGTGATGGATCATGATGGTTCTTGACAGATCACCAAATGTAAAAGATCCTCAATGTCAAATGATCCAAACTAAAGATAGGGGTTGTTACTTTGTGATTCGTTTCCCCTCTTATAGATTTTATAATGAACACAGACCAACCCACGAATAGGTTGATCTGATGATCGATCATTTGGGAGGGGAGATTATTTTGTAATGTTTATTAGAAGGATAAAATTTAGTTCATTCTAACACATTCTTCCTTGAATTTTGACCACTGGACAAAAATTCTATTCCAATTATGATAGTACGTTTTTGAATATCTACCTCATTTCATCACGATCCTCACAATTGGAAACCAGAAGTTCTCATCTCAACATTTCTTGGTGGTTTTGAGTAAGTTCAGAGCCCCCAGATTCGATGAAAATCAATATTAGACACTACAACATGGTAGATCGGTTCACGAAAAATTCAGATGTAGGATTTATCCTAATTTCTGAGAACTTTTTGAGGCAAAGTGGTGGTCTAGTGAGGTAGTGTGGTGGTTCAGTGAGGACAGCATGCAGCTCAGTGGGATGTTGAGTTCTGACAGGGCAGAAGGCGGACGAGCCACCCACTGGGTTCCCAACCGTGGTCCAAGGGGACTGTGTTAGTAGAGGAGCCCATAATGGCACATGGCGTAGGCAACAAAATTTGTTTTCACAAAGGAGGTCATAGTAGTGGTAGCTAGGATGTAGCTAGGAGTGATGTCAGATAAAAGGACTCCTGCTGGAGGGGTTGTGGGACTAGGTGGACGAGGCAGGTTAGACGCAAAATACAGTACGACACCGTGTCGGGTGGGGGAGTTGGATATCCATGGTTTAGGGTAACTGAATAGACCAAGGGGACGTAGTAAGGGCGAGTGACATCTGGAAGAGCTGAACAGCCCCATGAAATGTAGGTTGGGCCAGTTTGGGCCAGTCAAAACTGACTAGGTCGGGTTGGACCCAAACCTAAACAAACCCTTTTTACTATATTGGCCATATATTTCAAACCATGTGTACTTTTTTACAATCCTTTTGTGGCATTGGGAGCCTAGAGATAAGAATATTATTTTGAGATACTCTATGTTGTTTATGTATGACTAAGACCAAATGTCATGAGGAGTAGGTTCTCTAGGAACAAACATGCTACAAGTAGAATCCAATGGTTGGTTGTGACTATGTGATCTTGGTGACTATGTGACTTTGGGGCTTCATAATCCATTGACACTCTGTTCACCATCGATAATCCATGTGTAATTAACACCTTGGGCTCCATTAACACTATGTGCTCCATCGACACCCCAGATTTCATCACAACGTTGGGATCCACTAATACTTCGTGCGCCAATAATGCACTTTGTGCCATCAACACCCCGTGTTCCTTTGAATATCTTTGATCCATCGACACTCCATGTGCCACATAAATTATTGTTTCATGGAGACTAAGGTATATTTGGACTACAACTAGAAATAATTATACTCATGTTTAGACTTATACCTATGTTAGATGACCATATTTATTGTACATCATGTGTTTCCATTGTGGTGTACTTCATGTGTTTCCTTTTTCACGTAACTAGTGTGTTTACTTTGTGTAAGACTTCATATAATTCTAAATGGAACTTTCCATTGTGGTTTCAGTGTTACTAATGATTATTTTTTACTCACCCCTTCATGGGTTATACCTGGGCATGTTATATCTGGTGCAGATGTTCAATTTTTTGATGGAGTCCTTGGTGGACCAGGGCCTGATGGTTATCAGAGAGAGGCCCAGTGGATATGGTGTTCTATAGCGACATAATAAATATATTTTTATAACTACAATTCAAGTACATTTTTCTACAGACAATTTTCAGGAGCCTGTAATTTTCATTTTGGTTGGGCTTTCATTCTTTCCTCTATTTACTTTTTAGTTTTGTACTATCATGCTTTTTTTGGTATCATAATCTTATGCAAGAATATTTACTTGGTGTTTTCAGTTTCAACATTTAGGGCTTGGAGATGGGTGTGTGTGTAAATGTACGTAGAATGATTCCTCCCATTTGTGTGATATTACTACTTGGTGCTAGTTTCCAGCCCCTGTCCTATTGGAGGTGGCCTTTGGGTAGTCACAACAAAGGCACTGGGGGATGGGTCATGACATAGTGGAATCAATGGTGGCCACTTATGTGAAATGAATGACGATTCTATGAGATTTGTTTGGGGAAGCATTGTAATGTGTTTCGAGTCTAGAATTCAGGAATGGGAATCCGGTGTTGGGGTGGTGGAAAACATATCTATACACCAGGACTATGAATTTTATTTTTTGGCTCGGTACACAAAAACACTAGTTCCGGGGAAAATTAAATGGGTTATGTATCATATAGGATTGAGTTTGTTATCATAACCTTCTTTTTTTAGGGTCATCTCACCAGATATGCATTATTGACTATGGTAAATCGTGATCTATTTTTGGATTCCACCATTCAAAGATCCATCCATGAATCTGATACATGATCATGAGGATGATCGGCCTAGTAATGAGGTTTTGGTGTACATACCTGTACCAATGATTGAACACTATGTTGGTGTATAGGTGATACCACCACAAAGAGGGAAGCAGTTAATACAAACATTACTAGTAAAGGAAGCATGTCGGTTGTGTGTGTTGCATGAGTTCCAGAGGTAGTGACCTCTTATACTCATGGGTGATCCAGACCCCCAGCCAGCCATGGAATGGATGGATTTGGTTACATGTGTATTTTTCCTTGTGAGGACGCATCACGGCCTGATGGAAGTCATAGTCATGAGACTTCTACATGGTTCAACATAGTTATTATGGAGCTTATTAATCCATACACATAAGGGGAAGATCCTCACTTCGATAGACTAAAAGATTCTCTTCATGAAGGATTTAGTCCCAGTGATGTTATTCTATATACGTTTACAATAGATAATACATCTAAAACATTTTAGCCAGACAGTTTCTAACTAATCTGTGAGATTTATGAATCATTCTCCAAATTCATGTATATGGTGAGAGACCTATTATTTAAGGATTAGACCAATTTTCAAGGACTACACTGGCAGATTAGGTTTTCGATGATATCTCTTAGCATTCCAGGATATGCTAGGGTAAAGGAGAGAGATCTTCTAGTATAGAGTTTCTGGAATAGTCGACACCGAAAGTGGGAGATAATACCAGTTATCAATTAGATGAATCTTCAGTAGTAGGTAGTTGATAGCTGGAACTAGGATCCAGTTAAATTAGCTAGTCTGGGGACCACCCCAGGGCATGGGGTCAGCGGTGTGAGGCTTCAATGTTTGAGTGAGTCAGTCGAAGGACAGACTGTGTTACGCATGCGGAAATAAGGGACATCTAGATTGATATTGTCTGAAACATCATATTAATGATCTGGAGATGTTCAAGGGACCACTAAGGCAAAGTAGAAGGTATGAAAAGGGTATTAATCTAGGTGGTGGATGTGGATGTGGAGCTGGACAGGCAGTAGGAGTTGGGAGGATGTTAGTGGTACTACCACCACCACCCCCAGGTGCTCCACCACAAGATTAGGGAGTCTATGGGTAGGGATGAGGCTAGCTTTTTCCGATCATGGCCTATGAACCCAGTTCTCTATATATTATTAGAGGTACTTTCTAGGTTTTTTTACACTAGATGTATTTTTTATAGACACATCTTGAAGTCACTAATTTCATTCACTGACCCTTGTTCGAGACAATGAGATTCTAGTGGAACTATTGACTCGATACCTATGCTTAGAGAATCTTACAAGAGGAGATTAGATGATCACACAGAAGTTCTGATAGAGTTAATTTTCACTTGGGGGAGTGAGTTTGGATTGGCATCTCTTGGTGGAAGAAATGTGGCATTAAGACATCATCCATGGTATGGACTAGTTATCCACATTCCATGTCTAGATTGACTGATTTAGGCATAGAGTGCAGTTTGTCACCACAGATGGGACCAGGTGTTCCTTTGATGGTGAAAAGGAACCCCATGCAGTGTAGGATGGACTCGAATGTAGAAGGGTGTAGTTGATCACACACCAGTTGGATAGCATGACCCATTGTGTAGTTGATGAGATGAGTCCTTGGTTTCATACAATGGTGGATGAGGACAAGGATGTCTTTCCATAAAATTTTCCAATATTACCTCCTAGTAGGTAGGTGGACATAGGCCTTGATCTATAACTTGGGACAACACCAATATATACACCTACATACTAGATGCCTCCCATGGATCATCGTAAGTTGAGGGTACAGCTAGAGGAATTGTACATTACGGGCTTCGTAAGACCCATTGTTTCACCCCATGTAGCCCCGGTTATATTTTCAATGAATGCATATGGATGATTCAGGTTATGTGTGAGATTCTATAACCTAAATTAGCAGATCGTGACGAACAAGTATCCACCACCAAGGATTGATGAACTCATTGATCAGCTGAAAAAAGTGAGGATGTTCCCGAAGATATACCATAGATCAGGCTATCACCATCTTCATGTACAAGATAAGGATGCACAGAATACATCCATAAAAAGTTAGTATGACCATTATGAGTACCTAAGGATGCTGTTTGGCATGAAAAATTATCCAATAGTGTTCATGAGAGTCATAAAAATGATCTTTCTACCTTACATTGACCAGTTCTTTGTGGTCCTCATTGATGAGCGCGCCCATCTTGAGGTAACCTGAGGAGGGTGTTGAGTATGTGGTGTTCTATGATGCATTGGGGACCATTCATGGTTGTGTCCTGATGTAGTGGAAAAGAGTTATTACCTATGGTTCTTGACATTTGAGACCATATGAGCAGAACTATATGACCCGTAATCTTGAGCTTGTTGTAGCAGCCTTTGCATTGCAGATGTTGCGACACTACCTAATGGGTGAGTAGTTTACCATCTACTCTAACAACAATACTCTCATACATATTATCTCCTAGAAGGAAATAAAGTTGATAAAAAGTTAATGTTTAGTTTTCCTCCTGAATTATGACTTTGATATTGTCTATACTCCAAGGAAGGGGAATGTGGTGTTAGATTCTCTTAGTAAAAGATCCAACATGCAATTGTTGAGTGAGGCATTATAGAAATTGTTCACATTATAGATATCCTTTTTGGTTTGAGATGGACTGGCTAATGTGTATTCGATGGTAGTTACCCCTCTACTATTACCGTGAGTTAGGGAGTTGTATCCTGAAGATACTGATTATGAGACTATATGTGGTCAGACGTACATGAGGTATACCCCTTATGGATATTCAAGAGGTAGGGAAAACATCGTTCTTTTTAGATGACACACATCAGTACCAATGACATTGCAGGTGGAGGACATGATGGAGTTTAACACTACCCCTTTGGCTATATATCTAGGTGTGTCAAAGATGTATCAGATACTCCAACGTTAGATCTGTGGGCTAGGTATAAATAATGTTGTGGGAGAGTTCGTTTCTCAATGATTCACTTCTTATCAAGGGAAGGCACAACACTAGGTTTCAACAGGCATGACCCAACCACTTGAGGATCCATATTGGAAGTGGGATGGGATATTGATCGACTTTAGGATAGGTTTACCATGGATATCTAGTGGACACAACACCATCTAGGTTATTATTGACAGACTCACCATGTTGCTCCACTTCCTTCCAACCAGTGAGCAAATTTCATTACAGTTCTTGGGATGCCTCTAAATGTAGAAGATAGTTATACTCTATGTATTTTTTTAGATGATATTATAGGATAATGATTCTCCATTTACATATTAGTTGTGTAAGGGATTTCATGAGTCCTTTGGGGCATAGATTTAATTGAGTAGGTAATGTCATCCCCAGACTAAAGGATAGATAGATTGAACCATCTTGGTTCTTGAGGACATGCTACAGGCTTCCATCCTAGACTCTGGTTGCAGTTAGGAGAATAAACTTCAACTAGGGGAGTTTCCATACAACAATAGCTACCACTCCACCATTAGTATGGAACCATTCAAGGTCTTTTATTAGTTACCATGCAATTCAACACTATGTTGGACGGTCCCAAGGGAGTCAGTACTCATGGATCTTGAGGAGGTATGGGCTACCACCACGAAGGTGCCGATCATCTAGGAGTAGATGAGGACTACACAGAGCTGGAAGAAATCATATGATGATATGAGATGGAGGCCTCAGGAGTTCATGGTGGGAGATCAAGTGTTCCTTTGGGTCTCACCTCGATGAGGATTGTGGACATTTGGCTGGGTGGAATTTTATCTACAAGATACATTGGCCCTTTTTTGAGTAGGGATTGAGAGATGGAGAATGTCCTAGAAATACCCCCCATATTAACATTGTCTTCATGATGTCATCCACATGTTTCAGATGAGGATATTCAGGAATGATCCATCGAAAATCATTGACTGGGGAGAGCTGGACATTGATGATGAGGTGACTTTTGTGGAGTACCTGATGGAGACTGGTGGTTAGTAGGGGTTGTTCCTTCATGGGTAGTTCATTCTCCTATTTTGTGTTTGGTAGTAGAATGAGAATCTCTAGGAGATAACATGGGAGTGGGAGGATCATATTCATGTTCATCATCCTCACCATTTTTTTGAGGAGACCTACTTTTGGATTTCATGGACATAATTCCATAATTTCTGGAGAATGTAATGACTCAGATTTTACCTATTTTATTTTTAGCAATTATTTACGAACATTCTGAGTCTAAGCGCTAAGATTTTGTGTGATTCCAAGGCATGAGGTTCCTAAAATGACTATTTGAAAAATGTTATTTTTTAATAGCACGTGCATGTGAAGGTTCTAAAAAAGTGAAATAACTCATAAAAGAATGTCTGCATCTAAAAACTGAGGGCACGGTTGAGCTCAGAGTCATGGAATTAGACTAGGCAAGACCTAACATTGGTTGAATGGATTCATCTGTAGAAAAGTTCACCAAGGGTGTAACCATATATAAAATAATTAAATAAAATGTTATTTTAATTAAAAATCCAAATCAATCATATACAATAACTCATATTGGAAATATGAAACCACCATTAAGTTTATTAGGGGGTTCTTTCCTTCGGTGATGCCTAACATCAACCAGGGCAGTTTGGTTGCAAAATGAAATTTTTGGACATTTTAAATCAACAAAATAAACTATAATGTATTTTATTTTGATAGTTCATAGAGACATAGTGACAAGGAAATGTGTTTTATTTCTTACATTAAACATGAACCCATGGTTAGGCTCATAACATTGAAATTTCATGGAGGCTCTAGTGAGAACTGATGGAATCTATCTTGACAGTAGATGACGACAAAGTCGTGGATCATGACGATTCTTGATGGATCACCAATGGTAACGGATCCTCAACATCAAAAGATACAAACTCTGGGTAGGGGATGTTACAATGTGGTCCATTTTATCTTTATTAGTTTTAACGGCAAACAATGATGAAACCACGAACCAGTTGATCCGCAGTTCGATCATTTTTTGCTGGAGGGATAATGATTCAGGGATTATTAGTGGGATGCAACTTATTCCTTTGAAACCCAAACATCCCCAAATCTTGATCATTTTCCAAGAATTCGTGGAAAATAATGCTAGACCTTGGATTTGTATATCTCTCACTCTATTCATCACATACCTCTACATTGGAACCCTGTGGTTCCTAGCTATATATTTTTGGGGGATCCAAGTGCAATAAAACCCTTATATTCAAGGAGAACCAATTTTAGACACTCTGATTGTGTTGATTGGGTCATGAGGAACCAAGATCAATTATTTCTCCTAATTTCATGGTATTCAGTGAAGCAGTGCAGTGGTATGGCAGGGAATTGCAATGGTCCGATGAGAAAATCATGCATCCATGTGGGAGGGCGGCTTCTAGAGGGGCACAAGAAGGACATGCCACTTTGGGAATGATAAGCGTAAGGGAACAAAGACACGGTCTAGGTGGGATAGCATCAGAGGAGTATCCCACAGAAATGCAAGCCACATGCGGCAGACATGGGAAGTGGTAGGAGGCCTCGACGTTGGCTGCTGGGATATAGCCCAAAGCCATTTTGGATGGGAGACCCCACCTCGATGGGGTTGTCGGACTAGGATGATGTTGATGGTCGGCCACGCAATACTATTTGGCGCCGCCTGGGGTAGGTTAGTTGGCTCTCTATGCGGTCGGGAAACCACGAGGACCAACAGAAGTGGAAAGGGTGGCCAACATCCGGCGAAGATGAACAGACTCGTGCGATGTGGGCCAGGCTATAGAAATGGTCCACTTTAGTGGCCCAGCAAACCGTGGTCCAATGACCAAACGAGTTCACCCAAACTCAACATTTTTTACTCAATTGACCATATATTTTATACCATGTGTGTGTTTGACGGTTGTTTTGTGGTGTTGGGACCCTTGATATGATACAATTCATTTGAGATACTCTATGTGAGTTTTTTGTGGAATCCAGCTTATGACCTAATGGATTGAAGAGTGGGTTATCCTTGAAGAAACCCATTATGATGAAATCATGTGGTTGGATGTGACTACGTGATCTTGTTGACTATTTGAATGGTAGGTTTTATGACCCATCGACTCTTCATGCACCATCAATGTTCCATGCGCCATCGACGCTCCATATGGAATTGATGCTACATTCTCCATTGACGTCCGAGACACCTTCACCGCTCTAGGTGCCACTGACACTCCATGCTCCACTAACTCTTCATGGTCCATAGACTCTCCATGGGAAGTCAACACTTCTACTATCATAGATACTATGAGACTTGTGGACTACAACTAAAAATATGTATATTCTGTATTTAGAATTATACATGTGTGAGCTGACTGTATTGATGATACATATTATGTTTCCTTTGTGTATTGCATCATGTTTCTCCTTTTTGGTGTACTTCATGTATTTTAATTGGGGTATAATTCATGTATTTTTTTAGTGGTATTTTACTTTGTGGTTTTGGGGTCCCCATATAGTATTGTTTTATACACCACAACACAGGCTGTGCACGCACGTGTGGTGTCCTATGAAGACAATAAATATTTTTACTGAGTTCTTAGTGAATCGGGGCCAGGTGGTGTTTAGAGATAGGCCTGATGGATGAGGTGTTATTAAACTACTTAAAATACCTATTTGTGTATCTACCCCTGTGGTAGGGTTTTATGTGGACGATTTTTAGGAGCATGTACTTTTCCTTTTAGATGGGCATGTATTCTGGACCTATTTACTTTTATGTTTTGTACTATCATACTCTGTTGTTAGTATCATAGTGGTATGAATGCATGTTTACATAGTGTTTTCAGTTTCATCATTTTGAGCTTTGAGATGGGTGTGTGTGTATTGGTACATATGAAAATACCTATCATTTTTGGGATATGCCTACTTTGTATTTTCTCCATACCCTAGCCTATTAGAGGAGGGCTTGGGGTAGTCCTGGCATGGGCCCCTAGGGATGGGTCATGACATATAATATTTTTTGAATACAACACAAAAACATTTCACCTAGATATCACATCACAACACACATTACTATAACATATTTTCTTCAAGAGATGAAGAATATTGAGATAATTAAAATGAAATTATTATGATTCCATAGTGGTATATATTTATTTATATTATATTTAAATGGTTATTATTATATATAATTTCATTTGTTTTTGGGATGGATTGAATTTGAATTGATTCTATCTAAAACATTTCCACATGAATGTATATCATAGTATTATTCAATGAAAAAATATAGTGTAAGGATATTTTATGAAAGGATCTCATTATTTCATGTTTTACATGATGTAATAAAGTGATGAAAAAAATATACCATAAGGGATTTCCCTATAATGTAATGAAATTGAAGTGAAATATGTTTTATAGGAAGTTAGATGTAATTATTTTGGAATGTTACAACTGATTCTTATTATATTATACATATATGGAATTTTCTACCAAAAGTTACTAAATATATGGTCAAATAAGCAACACAACATGTAATATATTTTATTCATTAAATATATTATTGAAATTATATTTCCATTAATTTTTAAGGGATATTTTCTTTTATTATTCATTACAGCTGCAACAATATTCATATTATTCAATGAGTAATTCAATGACATATTCTAATAAAGGGTTATTTTCTGCATCCTTTTGTTGGATGTTATCACAAGAATTATTTTTATTCAACAATCTATAATTAAATTTAAAATTCCATCTCAAATATTTTCACTCATGGGTTTTCAGATTGAAATAACTTCCACTCTCATAAACACACATGGTTTTATAGAACTTTCTTATTCATATTTCATTATTTTTTGGATCACCATTATCCTAAATATGTTTATTTCTAATTTTATAAATAAAATATTTCTTCAGGGGGTTTCATTTTTTATGTATGTTCCTTTCCCTTTGTAGGAATCCTTTTGGTTTTAAAAACCAATATAAAAGTGTAATTATTTTCCAACATATAAATAAACTATAAATAAATATTAATAATAAAAGTTTATGATCCATAAAATTAATAATATTAGAATATATACCTCTAACTTTCAATTATTTAGAGTACTAAAATTCATTAAATTGTTGTTTCATATTAGATTAAACTCAACATAACATACATTAGTTCATCCAAAAATCCTATAATGATAAAAATATGAATATTAAAATCATATTTATATAAATATGTATATTCTTCAATTTGTGACCCATATCTAATCATTAAATCAGTTTCTCCTTGATATATATTCTATTTTTATCATAGAAGTAATATTTAACATTTCATGAACTTTTTTCTCAATCAGGATACATTATATTGCATGATTTTTTTGTGACGCTTTTCACAAAATAAAATAACTTCCTCGTCTTTTTTTCCTCACATATGACTGTAATTTATCAAACTCGTGATAAACCATTAATCAATATTTTTTTTAAACATCCCCAAAAAGGCTAGAAGATAGTTAATTGAAATTCTACTTCATTTTTATAGGAATTAAATAATATTTCTTCAATGGATAAATATATATTACACATCAAAATAACATTGGAAATAATTTTCAAAAGAAATAGGAACCTCAAGAATATCATTACAGAACCCCAAAACCAAAAGATAAAATTGATAAAAGAGATAATTTTGTTTATAAAATCCTGAAATGACATAAAAATTAACAAAATAATGCAAAAAACTATGAAATATATCTGATGAAAATTATTTATTATATTCACTAAAAAATCAAGAATTCAAATATTATTTTTTAGAAATATTATTATAAACCTTAATCTGATACCAATTGAGAGGCCTAGTCGAGATAGGAATAACTTCAAAGAGGGTATGGATTTAATTTTTGGTCAAAATAAATTAATTATTTTCCATTTTTAAATACCATTATAATTTTATTATAATGGTATTTAAAAAAAGATGATAAATAAAATTGTAATGATGATTGTGTGAGATATGTAAATTAATATAGTAAATAACATATAAACATTAGATTATAGGGTTTACACACTCTTATTATTTAGTGGATGGATCATTTTTATTTAGTGGATATAATATTACATCACAATTATTTTTTTCATTATCAATAAATAAATAAAAACATATAGAATGATTATGTTCAAGGACTCCCAAAAGAATATGACATCAATATATGTGAATTTAATCAACAATTAACACCCATTATCATGAGTAATATTTCTATCATTCCTCATGTTCCTTAGATCCAATAGATGTTGTGTGAATTGTTCATCTTTAATAAACACCCTAGTTTGGGTTTCAATCATCCCTCAAGAGTTCCTCCTGACATGTAAAAAAATGAAACAATTTTAGAATATTACCTTTATCGTTAATTTTAATACATTCATAAAAACAATGTATGTTATGATATATATTTGAAACTATATTGTAATTTTGATGATCTATATATCACAACCACACATTAACAGGTCAAATTCATTATGATTTTTTTGAAAATTTCAATTTTGAAATTATAAATACACTATAAATAGATATCATATTTAATTTCAAAACATTTATTTTTACCATATTGTTGGAGTAACATATATTTACATCTTTTTTTATCCCAATGATCAGGAGATCTAAAGTCCATTGTCTAATATCTATCTCTTGAAAATTATAAATCCATTTTATATAATTACTTGTTTTGTGTGATTAAAACAATGAATTGTTTTTAAAACCACAGAATATTTGGTTCTAATACTTCACTAATTCTCTAGTACTGTGTTCACATTTTCCACTAAAATTCTAACCTCAAACCATGATATAATGTAGAAATCATATCCATTTTTCAGTATGTAATGGTTGATGACTTCATAAAATAATCTCAAAAAACCATTAACATCCCCATATGTTTTTTCATTATGAATGATGATTTGACTGTGTAAAACATAATGAGTTCGTTTCAACTATTACATAGAGTATTTCAAATTATTTCTTTTTCAAATGATGGTTAGAAAAATTCTATTTTTACTGAAATATGACCCAATAATATGAACCATGATGATTTTTACTACTCATGGTTGGAATTTTCCCCATCATTTTTCTTCTATAAGTAGGATACAATTTCATTGAATTTATTTATAAGAATTATTTCTCAAAGAAAAACCATGACATATTTTGTTGAATGTGATGATATGGATTCGTACAACATTTAATGAAACAATATTTAATTCAGGTTAAAATAAAAACACCATTTTATAATGTCCCTTGTATCTATAATGAATTTAAATATCCATCATAACAAAACTAGATCATCTCATACTCATCTTCCAATAATGATACTCTCTAATTATCCACTTTGTTTTCTATCTGTGTAATAAGTTTCTGATATAAAGTGTTTTGTGTCAATCAGAATGATATAATATCATGTGTACCTACAAGAAATTATATAGGAATAATAATATGAAATATGTTAGTTTATCATAATCTTATTATAATTAGAATAATCTATTTAAAAAAATTAGTGGTTTTTGAAACCACAATATAAGCATAGATAATGTATTTATACACATGTAAATAACTAGTTTACGAAGGGAATATGTGGCCAAAAAAACTCATTAGGTTATTATAAGTATTGAAAAATTTATATTGATCATATTAGTCTAATTAAAACTCCAACCAATAATAAATTCTTCTGGATGAAGAAAAAGGGAATATATATTCATTAATTTCTTCCACAAAAACACTGAATCATGATGTTTCTCGATGTTATTTGCATCCCAACTCATTATGATACCATTTTTAAATATCGTGTACATTATATTCAATATAACGTAGATATATTGGATAAAACCAATATGTCATAAAAAATCAATATGACATGCATTAGTATTGTAATATCTCATGACAACATAAATTTACTCAATGTATTAGAATGCATATACTGTAAAAAAATAAAAATCATTTTAGATGGATTTAATCAATATATATCTTCCTAATGTAAGTTGGAGAAAAATAATGTGTGTGTGTTTGTTCAATGAAAAATTTGTTTATGGAGCAATAACCTCAATGTCTGTGTTGGTGAAAAGAATCGTTTCTATGTGTTTATTTAGAATGAGTACATTAAATTGTATAAAAAATAATAATTGGTATTTATCCATAAATTTGATGTGTATATGTATACCAGAGAAGAAGTTTTTACAATTTTTATTGGTTCAAATCATATGGTATGATTTTTTCAATAGGTATAGAAGTTTATATAATGAGTGAGGTGGGTTATTTTCAATGGTACACTAAAATAATATATTTTATACAATTACTTATCAACACTTATTTCACTCATGTACTACTAGAATAGAAAATATTAGTTATAA
Organism: Viscum album; assembly: GCA_963277665.1. NCBI lineage: Eukaryota > Viridiplantae > Streptophyta > Magnoliopsida > Santalales > Viscaceae > Viscum > Viscum album. The sequence goes on along the minus strand of OY728120.1, from coordinate 4,668,694 downwards.
TTTTTATTAATCATTGAATTTTTTAGAGTTATAAATGTTTTTACAAGGGGTGGGATAGTTTCTTTTTGGTATCAAATGTTTCTTTTGATAATTAAGTATGTATAAAATTTTATATATATTGTATATGGAGTAGGTTGGAGGTGAGAACCATTGTATTGAACGAAAATAAAGTCCTCTTTAAAATAGGGTATGAGGAAACCCATTCAATGAATAATGACCCAAGGTCCAATATTCGGTATAACAAGGTTCAATGTCCCAACATCCTGAAGGTAGAAAAATTCCTAGAATGAAAAAATGAGAGCACCATTAGATTTCCCTACATAAAAGGGCATACTACACCCATGAATCCATGGTTAACACCCCCTAACCTCACTACAATAATTTCCAAAAAAATAGAATACCACAGCTTGATGAGCTCACCCTTTTGTTTCACCACTTACATAGAATGATATCATAGACTATATCACTGAATTTTCATGCCTTGACACCATCATCACCAGAGAAAAAATATTACCGCCTACTAACAACCAATCAATGCCACAACACCACCACATCCACCCCAATTTCCCATCAACATTGAAGCCAGCTACCACCAGCCAGTAATCATCCAATCAAAGGAGATCCAACCACAAAATTATCATCGCCCCAAGATCTGGAATGCCTCATGATAGATGCACACCATCAATATGAATACTAATCTCCACTAACACAAGGAAGGTGAAAAGAATGAACGAATGGGTTAGGGAACCAAACCAATGCCACATGAATGCCTAAAGAAGCATTCCCATAAGATCTAATAGATTTTAGAACAATAGACATCAATAAATAGGTAGCCCTCTACCATAGGGCCGCAACTATCGAGTAGAACCATAGGAGGTGCACACCCAACATTTGAGATCTTTTGGGAGTGGTAAAATTTTTATATATTCATATTTTATAATTTCATTAAATTAAGATAAAATTTAGACACATATTGATTTTTGAATCAGGATTGATTCACAAGTTTCCAAAAAAAACATTGGGGGGATAATAAAGACCATATCTTGTCATGTTTGAATAATATACAATTGAAATATAAAGAAACAATTCATTTATTTTATATGTTTCATTCAATAAATGGTTTCAATTTTTTTCTAGCTTATGAAATGAAAAATGTCAAAATTGGTTTTCAATCATGTCGAAGATGTTTTCTGAATTTTTATGACTTGTTTTAGTTGATAATGTTTGTTTAATTATTTTTATATAGATCAAATCATACAGAAAAGAATAAATTTTTCGTTATATTTCATTAGTTTTAAATTGTTACAGTATTTGTTTTTAAGTAATCTTTAGTAGTTAACAAATAATTTAATGGTTTTTGAAAAAAAATATTGAGAATAATTGTTCGAATTATAATAATATGGTTTCATTCATTAACTGTTTATTGTTAAATTGATTAATTATTAACATTTGATCAATTGATTAAATTTTGGTGGTAGTAAATACTTGGATTCTAGTTATCTATGATTAGATGAATAATATAAAAGGTATGTATGAATAAATTGTGTTTTTTCAACTAGTATTAGGGAAAAAATGTATTGTGATTGAGAGATTCAGGAAGTATCATTTGACTGGAACTATCTATGTTAACATCTTATGAGGATGTTAATGTCCAATATTGTCCACACCATCCCAAAGAAAGTGTTAAATTGTAATATTTACCTAAGAAGATTCCAAAGATAATGTCTCACATCAAAAAAAAGGTTGGGTCCACAATGAAAACATTAAATCCCGCACAGTTTAATTATTTTATTGATGTTCTGTTTTAATGGATGTTTTTCTATAATAGTGACATTTCCTAGATTTTGGCTAACCGTAAACATCATTCCACAAATCCAACAAAACCTATATAGTTAGTCATTTTATATCTATAGTGAAAAAAATGCATAATTACTATAAATAATAATTTAAAATATTAAAACACTAATAGGTCATGAGGTGTAAATATATAGACTTGTGAACCATGAATTAATAATTAATAATTCATGACAATATGGAGGATGAAATAGGAAAATGGGGAAGATTTACACCCTGAGTAGAAATAATTTTCCTCATGGGAAAAATTCATAACGTAGGGGAAGAAGGTAATACAAATACTCAACATTCTGTATATATTAGTTATGTACATAGAAAATAAGGCCACATGGGGGAAGATATAAGGGAGATGGTTAGGTACCAAAAAATTCTTAGATTGGATGGAATCAAGCATACCATATCTAATAGATCTTAGAATCAATATGAAATATGTACAGATAAGATAAATTGATTCTAAAAGATAATTTTAGATTCTATATAAGTGGAGAAGAAAGAAAATAAAGAAATGGATCATCCAATAACCTAGTATAAAGAATATAATATATATGAGGAATTTATTGAAAGTTGAGTTTATTTCCAGGATTGATCCAAAGCTGGTGGATATCATCAACAATGGTATTATGATTTACAGATTCTTCATAAGTTCATTAGGTTATTCTTGTCTCCTTTCATTGTTGTTATATCAATCTATGATGATTAACCCATACTATTTTTCGTGTTTTATATATGATTTTTTTCTAATTTTATTTATATATTAAAATATTTGGATTGTTTATTTTGTGATTTTTATCCATTCAGTCATGGACTTTTTTTAATAACAAATTTATCATGTCAGCTATTATAAACAACCATGATAAATGATTTTTAATGTCAATTATTTTTTAATGGTTGTTCAAACTCATACGGGAGGATTTTCAAAATCATAAAATGAATAAAAGATGTAGATATACATATTTTCTAAACTAGTTATGCAATAAAAAAAGTAGAAAACCTTTTTAAAATTGTTAATTCTCCAGTATTGTCATTTTTTTATCTATGAATTTGTGTTAATCTATGGTGGACATTAATTTTTTTACCAAACATCCCTTGACCATTATTCTCTCATTATTCCACACCAACTCAATTATTGTTGAATCCCTCACAATATGCCCCCTTTTTTGTATTCATTATCACTACCACCTTCTCATATATTTTCCTCTTCTTCCTTCACATCACTATGAATTTCTTTTTAGTTTATATTCAAACATCCAATTTTTCAAACATCTAAGTTTTGTTAAATTTTTTAAATCTATGTTTTTATGGTGTGTTGAATAAATGAGTTTATTAATTTTTGTCATAAATAATGTTATCTTATTGATTAATGGGTGTCTTATGGTATGTTTAATGGGGTTTTATAGACTATTTAATGGATGTCTAATGGTTTTCCAAAAAAATACAATATATTTCTTTTGATTATTGATTTTTGGGGTGAATCATTAAATGTTAGGGTTTGATTATTAAATTTATTATTCAATATATCTCTCAATGTCATTGATTATTCATGAATTTTGAGGTATTTAATAGGATTTGTTAATTCAATTATTTAGAAAAAATTTCTACAGTAACATGTATATGGATTAAAGGATTCATTCTCATTGTTGAGGTTTTTTATCTCGATCAATATGGGAATTTCATAATTATTTGTGATTAGGAAGGTGTAGCTTATTAATTTTAATATTTGGCAATTATTTTAAATATTATAATGTATGTGTAATATATTGAGAAATTTATCAATAAATATGATGATAAATTATGAATATATAAAAAATAGTGATTTTGGAATTATTGATTTTGATGGGAAATTTTGGGTTTCGATAACCATTATATTTGGAATAAAAATTTTTGTCAAAAAATTGCATAGTTCATTTTTGTGAATTGAATTTTCATTAAATTTTAAGAAATGAGTATTTTTATAGGTTGAAATCGGTTTTTTTGAATATTTCATTAGGGTTGTCTATATATAATTTCTAGGTTTATTTTGAAAAAAAAATATTTCCATATATGAATTCATCTTTTTTATGTTATATTCTTATATAAAAATTGCGTAATTTTGTATTAAATACATTAAATTATTAAATTTTAATTGATTCAATTATAGTATATTTAATTGAAATTTTATTTTTTTTAAATCATAAAATGTGTTTGAATGAATTAATATTTTCTTGAAAACATTATTTTGATACCTATATGATACATCAATAGAGACGGATTGCTTATGGAGTCAATGTTATGGTTAACAATGATTGGAAAAACATTTACAAAAAGTAAAATTCACTTAGTTTCTAGCATTAACACTATAATATTCTGTATTTTCTTATCTATTCAAATATATATAGAATATTTTTCAAAAACACATATAATTTAATAATAAAAAATGAATGTAGATGCCCATTGTATATGATAAAATTTTAAAAAAAATCATGTACTCAAAAAATCATTCTTCCATTTATATTTGATATTTATTTCTTTATATTAATATTCATAATAGTAAATTTGATATTATATTTTAATATATAATAACTTATATTCTATACTTGAAATTTTTAATAGGTGAAAATGAGTTATAGTTTTTATTAATGAAAGAAGAAACATTGATGAATATAAAGGATTTAACAATTTTTTTGAATTTTAAAAATAAAATAATCTTGAAAATGACCTATTTTTCATCCCATGTCTAAAATTTTTTAATATGAAAATTTTCGATATAAAAAATTCAAATATCATTTAATTTTTAATGCTTTTCATCTAAGTTACAATCCATTGATTTGGAATTTTGAAATTAGGAGAAATTAATAATTTGTTCATGATGCATTTTAACGTTAATAAGTTTTATCATATTAAAAAATGATTCAAAATAATATAGTATATATAGTTGAGAAAGATATGATGACCAAGTGACAATATGGTGATGCTGAAACCCCATTTTATGTATTCTGTAATAAGATCATGATTTTATCAATGGTGTTAAGATTGATAAATTTAATGTCTGTAAATGGATGGAATAACAAGAGTTTTCTAGAGATTCTATAGTTTTTGAATTACATTTTTCATTAGACAACAATATTAAACATTCATATCATAATTTAATAAAAATATTATACCCAATGAGTCTCGGGTAAAAGAAGAAAAAAAAAATTAAAGTGACTACGTGCTATATGGGGAATTATAAAAATTGATTGGTAGAGTGTCTTTGTTGTACGAAATCACATCATAAGTTTAATAAAACAACCACATGATGATTGTGTAATGAATAAGAAACCTATTATGGAAATTTGGTCCTTTTATATAGTTTATCAATTAATGCATTTATTTTAAAAATAAATTGATCTAAAAATATTAATATGGAATACAGATGAGAAAATAATGAATTGAAAATTAAGATATCTAGTTAATTTCTGACAATGGAAGAAAATTGATCAATAGTTTTCTACCTTTATAAATGATGTTAGGAATATCAGTATAGTACTATACAGAGATGGGTTGAATCTATCATGTATCCTTTTTTGAAAATATAATTCATGTTCAATTTTATTGTTAATTTATAACTTATCTATTTAATTTCATATGAAGCACAAATATATCATGTTTAATTTAATGAATTATAGACCAAAATATACTCAAAATGATATTAGTATTTTCTAATCATCATTAATTGATGATATCAATCTTTTATTACAGGAAGCTAACTAATTATATGATTCTTATGAAATGGAACATTTTCAAATACATAATTTATTGTGTTTACAATATATTAATTCCCATTCTATGGAATTGTTTCTGAATATAGAGTAAAGGGGTATAAAGCTTATCTAATTTTGGAAGAACAAAATTCATATTATCAACTACTATATAAGAATGAAATAATAAAAATTGGTAATAAAAGGATTTTTATATGCGTAACTCTTATCAGAGATTGAAAAATTTATTAAAAGGATCATATGGATTTTATATTCCTCCAAATGCTTTATCAACCAATAATTATTTTTACTATGAAAAATCATTTATGTCACATTCAAGAAGTAAGAAAAATATAGTAATGTTAGAAATATTTTAAGAAACAATCAATATTTTATGAGATTCCATATTGGAGATAGCTTAAGATCAAACATAACATTTATTTCCTATATGGGGGAAGATAATATGTTATAATTTAATTGGAACATTTATTAGATATTAAATCAAATACGAAATATGGGTTGAATGAATGATTAAACATAGTCTCAATGGGAATAAGTTTGTATTAACATTTCATTTCTAATGGATGATATACATACCTACCTTCATCTTTCCATAAATTATCTCTGAGGGAGAAAATTAGTTTTTTCTAGTTCTTCCATGGTACCAAAGTTCCACAGTGTTATTTTTAAAATGAAAAAAATACCACTAAAAATTTTTAAGATAACATGCATAAAATATCATCATTTCAATGTTTTGATGTAACAACCATTACTAGTTTCATTACATAGAATATTTCATGACCTCCTCCCCAGAAGGTGTACCCCCACTGGGATTGAAATTGGAGGAGAGAGATAGTGACACCCGAGTCCCACCTACAGTAGGCCCTAGGTTTGCAACAAGAACCAACTCTATAATAAAAACACATATAGAATGCATTACCCTCTAATAGAATACATGAAAAAGAGCGACATAATATAGATACAAACCAACTCGTACTCAAACCACAAATTAAAACAAACCCATGTGCACATATTTAATGTCATGAAATAACTACTACAAGAGTAATGGAAAACTACAAGTACCAAATGAGAGTAAAACTAAAGTGACCATGAAGCCCTCACAAGTCCTGCAAAACCTGTAGCTTGTAGTAACCAGCCTAATCTCCAACATCCTCAAGATAAGATAAATATTTTTTATATAACATAGGATGAGTATAATAGTTTACTTAATTAGATCCTCCTCGGAGGATCTCATTCAAAATTAAATAAATCATGCTATAGCATAGTGGGCAATAGGTGAAACTAACTCGTCACCTAAAAAAGTATATTAAGTTCCCAGCCTCACTATTGCTACTCTTACCAAGTATCACATTCAAGATCATATTATATAATAAATAATATCAAGGGTACCCCACTAAAACTTCCCCACTAGTTTTATGAATTTCCCAAACATCACATGTCCTAAACATTTTTCTCCAAAAAGGACATCCCATAGACACCTGGACGAAGCACCACAATATGCACCTCATGCAACACAACCATCACATCTGCATAGCCATAAGTAACCAGGTAGTATCTGGGATCCACCATAGCTCTCATCGTGTGTATCATACATAGGTTATTATACCTCAATCCATTATATCGCATACATTATGTAAGGGTCCTCAAGCCATCACATCCTATACTAGTTAAACCTATAGCTTTACATATGAAACTATATCCAGAATATTTGTGTGTGAAATATCCACAAGTCATTACAACCCTCTAAGCACATATATGGGTAAACTAGCCACCATGTATACCAGCACAAGTTACTACCAAGGGAAGAGTTCGGGCCAAGGGTGGTAGTGATCCAGCCATTCTCCCACTGATATATTGGGGAAAATACCCACTTGGTATCAAAATCCCCAGAGTGACAATTTCCATAGTATATAGGGTGGTGTATTATATATAAACAAAAAGATTACATGATATAATATATCTCACAACCACACTATTGGAAGAAACATGTATTAGATTTAACTGTAGCACACATCTCTTGGACTCCCGACATCCACTACAAATTCTAGATATCGTAAAAGTAAACAACAATTTTAAAGATCTTCATTATGTTACATTATCAATTTTCACTAATTTTACATTAAATTAATACATTATTTATCCATCAATTAACCAAAATCATTTTTAACTTTCCCTTGTATTAGCATTTCAACAATGAACCATTCCCTCTAAGAAAAAACAAACTATGTTTATGGATTCTTAAAATCACAACCTCGGCATTTCATCCCATCAATATCCAACCCCATGTGTTAAAAAATTATTCAATTATTTAAAACATTACCACTTCTCATATTTCAAAATTTCTAGGAATTCTATGAAAACATATATGCTACCAAACACATGGGTCTCAACACGGTGATTAGATGTGATGCTAATCAAGTATTTTACACATATAGTTGGAGTGTAGACCCATAAATCCTCGAGAAGATAAACACAGAAAGAACAAGGAATACCCCACGCATCATCACCTCATTGGAATGGAGAGTAAGCATGAACATATTCCTTATGTAGTGGGTAATGAAAATCATAGATTCTACATGCATCGAAATCTCATATCAATGCGTAATTCCAGCTTCAACCCATTCCATCATCTCTGATATCCACCCCGATATGCTCATGCATAAACTGATGCACCTCACCACTCTAAGAATAATATGATTCAATAATGAATAGGCCACCCCACCCCACATACTAAAATATCCCTCCAGGCTAATCCATTCCAAGCTCACATCACATCACCAGTATCAAGAAACAAATAATTTCAACTAGGATCTTGGCCCTAAATAAGGCATTCATCCTTCACAAAGAACAAGCTCTAATGGATCTAAATCGCAAGGCTCTTGTCTTTTAAAATAGATAGGTAACTCAGGCTCTAAAAATGAATATATTTTATTCATACAACTAATTCTTATTCCACATTGAATTAACTTATTCATTATCATAGGTTCCAACTAAGAGAAACCTAAGAAAAAAGATTCTATAGATATCAAAAATAATAATTAAAAAGTTCATTTAACATTACCCTAATAATTTTATCAACATGAATAAAAATTTTCAGCTTCATCAACTAATTTAGTAAATCATGCATATCATCCTCAATTAGATTATCATCAAATTACATCAACCACCGGATTCATTAACATGGATTTTCAAATAGTTAGCTAATTTAATATCAACTTATTATTGCGTAACATTCATTAAAAATTTCCACCAAGAGAAATTTTCAAAATAAATCAAGGCATAGATATCACTCTATATATGAAAACAAGAGGCAAACTATTAACACAGTATATAAAACAATATCACAATGTGATTGATACCAATTGTTGAATCTGGTTAAAATAATTAATGTGTAAATGTAATTTAGATCCCAAGGGATAAACCATGATATATCTATGGATGCACATAAATAAAAAGATAATCAATGAATCCCCTGCATCAAACGGTTTTTGAAATTATTTTCATGAGAACAACCAATGCAATGAATCATGATCACCTCTCCTGCAATGACTCTATCCTCCTAAGGACACTATAACACCACCATGCTGACCAACAATCGAGATATCACCATTAAAAACATGGAGATCACATTCCATCACATGGAATGGACAGAAGGGATGAAATATATTTATAAACCATTAATAATGTAGGTATGACATAAATTATATCGAAGATGGATCAAAACATCCTGGTTTCACCAAAACAGGGGGTGCACATTCAGTAAGAAAACTCTAAGTGGAACACGATCCAGTGATTGTAGTTCTATCACTCGACACATAGGATATGAAGAACTATGGGAGTGATATATCAAGGAAAATGGTAAGGAATAACAATGGAGGATGGTATCGTAGCCCTTCTGAAAATCTAAATGGATTAGTGGTTTAGATACGGTTTAGCTTTTCCATTAATGAAATATCTGGTCAAGATTACACGTATTAATTGATTAAAGGAACCCAAACCCTTATGAGAAGTTTAGATATGATTTATGGTCTTTGAATCGATCTTAAATCCCATAAAAAAGAGTTTTTATTAATTTTATGTTAAATATAACCTCAAAGGGGTGAAACTATATGAAAATGGAAACATTGTTCATGGCCCACCTTTAGATGAGTCACCGTTGGAGGAGTCACTATCAGATGACTCTCCATTTGATGATTCGCCATTGGATAACTAACTCTTGGACATGTCCCCATTGGATGAATTACCATTAGACAACTCATAATTAGATGAATGGTCATTCTGTGACCTACCATTCAGCATGTCACTGATCAATGAGTCGCCATTCAGTGAGATACCATTCGGCGAGCCACTATTCGTGAGTCACCATTCGGTGAGCTACCATTGGGAAACTGGAAATATGGAAAACTATTGAAGTGACCCCCTTGACCTCTCAAAACACATCAAACACCATATTTTAAGAATGGAATGGGTTGGTACAATTTGTTCCATTACATCATATACCTTTCAAACTATTCTCGCACTCAGGAATCCCAAACCAACCATGAGAAGAAATAGAAAAAAGGGGTCCGAACAACCACATTTCATGTTACGTCTCAATGATTATACCACTATAGGAGATCCACTGCTTCAACAAAGAATAGTACAAAACCACAGTACATCCATAACCAGTTCCTAAACACTCTCTTAGAAGAGATACCACTAAAAAGAGAGAAATCCACAACATGAAACAAGATAAAGTTGTCTTGTTTACCAAAAGGGGACTACAACCACCAAACAAAAGACACTATAAGAGAATATATATACATAAAATAGCTTGGGGTACTATGCACATATCTAAAACTCATGTACCTAGGTACTTTATTGCACGCTGTAGTGCCACCAGAAGAAATGAACTCAGGGTATAACATGCCCACGTAACACCTTCTCTGGATGCTCTTGGATCTCCCTAGGCTACTCAAAGAAGGATTCATCATTGTAATCATTGATCTCCCTCCAATTGATGATGTGGGAGTCATTATGAAGATAAAAAATGATATGTGACACATGGAAAAAATTGTGGATCCCAATAATCTATGGAGGAAGTGAAAATCGATAGTCCACAATTGTGACATGAGGAAAAACTTAAAAAGGACCAATAAATAGAGGAGAAATATTAATCCTATGATCAAAACATCACTTCCCAATATGGGGAGTCACATTTAGAAACATTTTTTCCCCAATGGAAAACTCCTGAGGTCTGCTCCTATGGTCAGCATAGGAATTTTTATTATCTCTCAATACCTTAATCCATTCGCTAATGATCTGAAACATCTCTATTACACTCCATACTAGTTCTATTCTGATAATTGATTAATCTCCCAACCCGGTCCATCACAATAGATAATAGAATGGTCGACTATAAAAGTCATCAAACAATTCCATACTGATGGTTGAATAAAAACTATTATGGTAAGAGAACTCTACCAAGGGTTAGTGCCTCATCCATGAACATCAAAAATCTAGTATACAAGAGTGTGTCATGTCATCTAGAGTTTGGATGGGCTGTTCTTTTTTACTTTCTTTATGCCTACGAAAAGAAGTTCTATGACATAGATGAGAACTAAGAGAATAGTAGTGACCTCTCCAAACTCTAGAGGTAAAAAAGAATCATGATCAGAAATGATCATCCTCATGAATCTGTGGAGTCTCACCACCTCCTCCAGATACTTCCTCAATAGAACCTCCAATGAGCACAGCTCCTTGATCGCTATAATGTGGGATGACTTCTTAAAATGATCCACTATTACACATATAGCATCCTATCCTCCATGGGATCATAGTAACCATGTATCAGTGTCCATTAGTATATCCATCCACTTCCACTGAGGAACATCTAATGGCTTGAGAAAACCAACTTAGTTATCAACCTTCACCTTTTGGCATACCAAACATCAGGACACAAACACTAAAACTTCACAGATCAACCCAGTCCCCCAAAACTAAACTCTCAATGCTCGGTATATCGTTGTCACATTAGGATGTAACTCTACGGGTGAACAATGGAACTCTCTGAGAACTATCTCACAAATCACCAATGTAACGAAAATACATCACTGTAATAATACCTATTGTTATTCATCCTTAGACCAACCATCAGCGGCCTCACCATAATCAACTCGGTCTCTCTAGACCTCCTTCTCATGATCCCCCAACAAGGATTCCTCCAACTACTGTAGCAGATATGACTGCACCATCATCTAAAAAATAAAACATATTCCCCCAACTTCTCTTACATCCATATTTACTACATTCTTTGATCCATCACTCTCAAAAAATCATCAGATTCTTGAACTACAGCACTATGTGTCTTCTTGCTTAGTGAATCATCTAAAAAATTCCCATTTATGTGTGTATATGAAATTCTAAAGGAGTAATACTATAATAAATCCATAAAAAATGTAGTCATAAGATCAACTGACGATTGAAGAAAATGTGCCTCAGGCTCATATGATTGGTGAAGACCACAAAATGCTCCCTTATGAGGAAATGTATCCAGAACATCATAGAAAACACCACATATACCAATTGGGTATAATGTGTGGAATATTTTTTTGTGGGAATGCAACATCCAATACCTATATGAAACGACTGAGCTATGCTGCATCAGAACATAGCAAAACCCCAGACACGAAGCATCAATGATAAATTCAAATTGAACTCCTACTACTGGTAGACAAAGAACCAGAGAACTGAAAAAATTATCCTTCATATACTCCAAATCTTCTTTAGAGTGATTATTCCACACGAACACCACATAATTTTGGGTCAACGTTGTCATAGGAGTTGTAACCCGAGATAAATTGGATATGAACCTCCTGTAATAGCCTACGAGGAAAAGGAAACATCACACCTCTGCCTTTGTCTTGGGGGCTACCAACAACCAAATTCTTCAATCATTAATTTATCTCCAGTTACTCCATATTAGGATACAACTTTACCCAATAAATAAACATATGGAGCCCAAAAATAACACATCAAAAACTTCCCAAATTGCTTCTCATGGTGAAGAACCCCCAAAATATCACACAGATGCCTTACATGACACTCCTCAGATATGGAGTACAGATGGATGTTATTGATGAAAAGAACCACGAACATATCCAAGAACTCACAGAACAAAACAATAATATACCCCATGAAAACATTTGGAGAATTTGTCACAACAAATGTCATCACAGTGAAATCTTCATGCCCATGACGACAATGTATAGTATTCTTCGAGATGACATCACTCTTTACATGCATCTGATGTTATTCATACATTAAATAAATCTTCTAGAACCATCATTCACCCATTAGTTTTGGAATAAATCATCAACATTTGGAATAGGATGGTATTTCTTCACTGTAACTTAGTTTAAGTGAATATAATCAATTCACAACCACAAAAAAACATCATACATATTCATGAAAAAATAGTTCACCCTATGGTGACACACTCGGATAAACAAAACCACACAAAAACATAAAATCTATCTATACACACAGCTCCCATAACTCATTAGGTGCCATCCTATATGGATACATTGAGATATGAGAAACTCTTGGTGCTACCTCGACCGCGAACGTGATCTCTTGGCGACGGTTAAGGCTACATCATCCTCTAGAAAGTCATCATGGTACTCTTCAACAGCCCTAGGATACAACAATTATTGATCCTCCAATGAACTCAGTATTAGCTCAGCCATCAAGGATGATAGGGATGGAACATTCCATTGACCTATCTAAGGGACTTTTCATCATAAAATAGTACTTTCTCTGGATCTGCATCGAAGAACACAACCTTCCTTTAGAAGAAATCCACAATAGCCTACACTAAATACAACCAATCCATGAGAAATATGAAATCATATGGATGTATTTGAAAACATAAGAAATATCCCAAAGAGAAGTTTCCCCCTAACACTAGTTAGCAATATCTACATACTTCAAATAACTCACCTCGACCTCAAACAAGTGAAGTTAATACTAAGGGAACTAGAATCCTCTATTCCTCAAGTCCCAAGGAATTGACAAGGGTAGGTGATATGAAGGAGTGATTTGATCTTGAATCAAAAAATAAATTCAACCAAGTATAAAACAATCAATGGGTACATTTACTGATGTCTTCCTTTCCTTGAGAAGGCAATGAAAAATCATGTTGATGACCATGACATGATCCATGCCATATATAAGCCTACTGAATACCACCTATATGGTCATGATCTACTCTCTATGGATGGGGATCATCTTAGGGTTATCATCTAGCTACACCATCTTCTCTCTGTTGATCCAATGTTGGTGGAACCTTCTACTACTTCCTCAGCTGGATCTACCTCAATTGAAAAATATAGAGTGGAACACCTAGAACTTGCTGACTGATCAGAAATCCTAGGCACTCATTACATTGATTTCCTTAGCCTCCATAAGAAAAAAATGTTCCTAATCATATAGCATAGGCCTGAGATACTGAACCCCTAGAAAAATGATTCATTGAGGGATGATACCTACCCCCCAAAAAATCAAAACTCTTCTTTCCTGAAAACGGGTATCCTTAGACAATAGCTTTGTTTCATTAGGATTCCGCATGACTCCCCTCTCTTGTTAATCTAGTTCTGGATAATTTTCTCTTGATGACCTCCACCCTTTCCAACTCCTCGATATATTTCATTAGCATAAGTGGGATAAATTTTCACTGGATCTCTAGATTCAAAGCCTCCTTGAAATGACTCACACTGGCCACCTCATCTTCCAATAGTTATTAAGGATATCGCCGAATGTTCTGAAAATTGATCCCAAACCCTCGTAGACTAGAGCTTCCCTGATGATAGGTAAGCAGCTCCTACTGACTGGCCTTCCTGTGGCAGAAGAAAGAAAGTCAAACCTAAATTTTTCATAGAACATCTCCCATGATACTAAAATATCCTTATAATACCCTTGGAATAAGAACCACCACTACCTCACTTCCCAAAATAGCATCATCATAACCAAAAACACCCAGTGCCCCATCCAAGAATAGATCAAACTAAAAGCTATCTAATCGTCTTCTGACTAGTCTTCTATAACTACATCTGAAAAAATCCATCATAATTCATTATATTCTAGAACTAAAACACTTGGAGTTTCCTCCTCCAAGTGTCTTCATCTTTAACCTCTATTCAACAACCATCTACTTGCTGAACATGCTAGATATCTTCTATGTGATCTTGATGAGAACATCGATCTAGAACCATACATTCAAAAGAAAAAATAGTTGTAGCGCTTAAAATTGGAATATAGAATGTTATTAAATTAACTAATTGTTTCCTTTATTTTATTTTAGATTAAACTATCCCATGGTATAGTTATTTAAATACAGGAGCAGAGAAAAATGATGCATGATCCTTTCCTAGGACTCTTTCATGCACCAAGTATCACCTCATTTATTAGCCACTTTATGATTGAATGTCTATGATTTTTATTATAGGGGAACTAAATTCATGTTCCTCAGCTGTTCATCCATGTTTATATTGCTCGCTAAACATATTTGACACTATTACACCACAAACCCATGAATCCTCACAAGTTTCTAAGTCTAAACTCTATCATATCCATCAACTAGAGCCTCTGATACCACTATATAATGAACACCTCCCAACAAAGTGTACCCCACCCCATGCTGGTAATGAGGGAAAACAGATAACGAAACCCAAGTCTTACTTCTAGTAGGCACCAGGATGCAGACTCACACCGAAGGTGTAGTAAACACACAGATTGGAGACATTACCCTCAAAGGGAACAGATGAAAAATATGGAGAAATGATAGACACCGACCAAATCTTTCTCATACAACAGAGTAAAATAACCCCAAATGCACATATTTTATATCATGATGGAACTAATAAAACTGAAAGTTAAAACTACAAGTTCCAAAAGGGAGTAAAACTCTAGTGACCAAGAAGTCGGAAAATCATCTGCAAAAACCCTGAGCTAGTAGTAACCAGCCCAATCTCTATCCTTCTCAAACTAACCTAAAATATAGTTTATATAAAATAGGGTGTGTAAATAAGTATACTCAGTTGGATCCTCCCCAGATCCTATCATGGAAAAGTAATGAAAGCAAGATAAAACACAGTGAACAACAAGTGATACTAACTCATCACCAAAACAGGTATACTAAGTACCCAGCCACACCATGGATTCTTTAATCAAATATTCTATTTAAGGGAATACTTTATAATAAATAATATCAATGGTATCCCATTAAAATATCCCCAATGGTTGTTTTTGATTTTCCAAAAGATTTCACGACCTTAATATCTCTATCCAAAAAGGCTATCTAGAAGACTGCTAGGCGAAGCACCACAAGATTCCCTCATGCAACACTACCATCGCGTCCACATAGCCATAAGTAACTAGATAGATTTTGAGAGCCATCACAACTCAAATAGAATGTATCATACATCAAATATTATACCTCAATACCTTATAGCACATACACTAAGTAAGGATCCTCAATCCATCATAGGCTATACACATTACATCGAAAGTAGTCCATAGTAATCTATATCAAGAATATATACATTTGATATAACCACATACCATTACAGACCTCTGCACAAATAAATGAATAAACTAATCACCATGAATACTTGCACAAGTTACTACCAAGAGGAGAGTGTGGACTAAAGGGGGTAGTCATCCATCTATCCTCCCATCGAGATGCTACGGAAACCAACCCCCTATGGCTCATAATTTTTGAGGATTCAGTTTCCCTAACTGACATTGCAGGGTGGAATATATAAAAACAAAAAATACATGATATAATATAGATCACAACCACACTATGGTAGTATCCTAGTCTTAGACTCAACTAAATCTCATGTCTCTTAGAATCTCAGCTACCACTTTTAATAATAGATATCCTATAATGAAACAAAAATTTCATAGAGATCCATTAAGTTACTCTATCCCTTTTCATAAATTTTACTTTTTTGTTAATAAATTATTTAACCATTAATTAACCATCATCATTTTCCATATTCCCTTACATTAAAATTTCTACAAATTGCAATACCCTATTAGCATAACGAAATACAGTACATGTCTTCTCAAAATCACAACCTCAACGTTGCATCATAGCAAGGTCCAACCCCATGGGTTAAAACTTATTCATTTATTAGAAAATTTATCACTTGAAATTATTTGTATTTCTTGGTATTCTAGTAAAACATATATTCTTCCAATCATAGGGGTCTCAACACGATGAGTAGATTAGATACCCATCAATTCTTTTACACCTATAGTAGGAGTGTAAACACATCCATCAATGAGAATCTAATCTCAAAAATCTTGTGGAATACACCATGAATTTTCACCTCTTTTGGATGGAGTGTAAGAAAAAAAAGCTTCCTCAAGCAGTGGGGAAGATGAAGAAGATAAAAAAATAATATATTCAATAAGTATCCAACTCCCATATCAATGGGTATGCCCAAATTCATCTCGTTTCGTCATGTCTAATATCCTCCCTAACACCCACATGCATAAACAATTGCATGTTTCCACTCTAGGGGTTGACAGATGCCACAACAACTTGGCCTCCCCTCCACACATACTGCAACATCCTTAAAGGATCATCTATCCCAAGTTCACAACGCATCATAATAAGTATCAAACAAACATAAAAACTGGGTTGTTAGCCATAAACAATGCATTCAACCTTCTCATACGATGACCTCTCACGGATCAAAGGCAGAAGGTACAAGGCCTTTACATCAAATGGGAAAATCAGTCCCTACAAATGCATTATATTTTATTTATACAATAGGTTGTTATTCCATATTGAATTAACTGATGCATTATCACATGTTCCATCTATGGGAAACCTATGAAACAAGTTTCTCAATCTATTCAAAAATTGATTAAATAATTAATTTTACATGGCCTTACTACTTTTATCAACAAGAATTAAAATGATTTAGGTTCGTCAAAAAATTAAGTTAAACATGCACATCTGCATCAATTTTATTATCAAAAAATTTGAGCAACAACTAGATTAATTAAAATGCCTCTATAAATAGATAACCAAATTATTATCAATTAAATCTGACTTTATGTTATATAAAAATTTCCATCTTTATAAATGTGATTAATAAATAACGTCATAGATTTCATACAATCATGAAAAACAAGAGGCGACCTGTTTTCATGGTATATAGAATCAACATCGCTATGTGATTGATTCCAATTCTATAATCCAGATCAAATAATTATTATGTCAATTTCATTACAATGTAAATGGATAAATGATGTTATCTCTATAGAAAAATGTAAATAAAAAGATAATAAATAAATCCCCTACCTTGAATGGTTTATGATGTTCTTTTCATGAGAATGACCAAGACAAGAAATCATGATCACCTCTCCTACAACGACTACATCCACTCGAGGATTCTGTGACACCACCACATTAACCAACAACCAATAAATCTCCATTAGGAAAATGGAGATCCTAGGGAATCACATGGAATGGATATAATGAAGGAAATAGATCGAGGAATCCATAATAATGGAGTTAGATCATACCTTATATCAAAGATGGATCGACACTTCTTAGTTGAACCAAAATAGTGGGTGCACATGAAGTAGGAAAACTACAAGGGGAACACAATCCAAATATTGTAGTTTGATTGAATGACTCCTATGGGAATAAAAACTCTGGGAATCCCATAACAAGAAAATGTAAAAGGAATACAAAGAGAAGAATGTATCTCAACCATTTTGAAATCAAAATAGAGAAGAATTTTAGATATAGTTTTGGTTTTCCATTAATGGTGAATCTTGTCAAGATTGCATGTTTTGACTGAGTAAATCCATCTGAATGATTAAGAAAAAATTATATTGGATTTATGGGCATTGAATTTGACTTAAATTCCTTTATATGTGTCTTCGAATGTGTTTTACATTAAATATAATGTGAAACTGGTGAAACTGCAGGAAACTGCATACACTGTGCATGACTGATCATTGGATAAGTCACCATTAGTTCAATCACGATTGGACATGTCATTGTAAGATATATCAGTATTGGATGAGTCTTGGTTGGATGACTCACCGTTGGAAGACTCACTGTTAGACAAGTGACTGTTCGGTGAGATGTTGTTAGGAAAGTCACAGTTGGGTGAGTCACTTTTCAGTGAGGTACCATCCGACAACTTAATGTTGGTGAGTCACTATTCAGTGAGCTACCATTGGAAAACTAGAAATATATTCATCTCTTTAAATGAGCTCTATGACCTCCCATAACACCGCAAAAACCAGATTTTAACAATGGAATCCACTTGAGATGTTTGTGCCAATACAGAATACTACATATCTTGGTCAGAATGAGTTTCATAAGGTTTTCTTATTTTCTCATGTAAATATTTTAAAAAATTATGGATCTAAATTCCTTGAAAAAATTGAGGAACAATGTGGTTTATTTTTATGAAAAACTAAAAATACACTTTCCACCATCTTTTTCTATCATCATGGTGAATTTAATGGAAAATATGGTTTGAAAAAAAAATCTTTTTATACCTTTATATCAATAATGGATTTACATATTTAATGGTATATAATAACATTTATGGGGTATGTTAAGAATCCATATCAACTAGAATACTAAATTTTTGAGAGGTTTGTTTCTATGGAGTGTTTAGAATTTTATATGAACTATATATCTATAGCGGTGTACCCTAGTTTTCCTATTTCCCACCATGAATAAGTCAATTTTGATGGAAATAAGATCCATTTCTTAAAATTAAAATCCTTTATAGGTGAAAAATTTAATCATATATATTTATACATCTTAAATAGCATACATGATGCCCAACCATATATAAAATTACTTATTAATGTCTTAAAACAACATTATCCAAATAAGAATGATATATTGATATTGAATGAGCATTACTAGGAAAATTCCAGGGATTAATGAGACTATTAAAGATAGATTATATGGATTAGAAACTTTAAATGGTTAAAGGGTGGCCAAGGTTTGAACATGACAATATTGTCCTGGTATATCATTAATGACTATACATTTTATTCTGATGATCATGGAAACATAAGTGTGGATCATTATAGTAGTGTATTGGTCTTTATATAAGGGATGAATGGTTCACATATGAATGAAAAAAACCCAATATCTATATGTAGTGAATATTATTGGGTTATTTAATAAATATGGGAGATTGATTACATTAAATTTCAAGGTCCAATGATAAACTGTAAATGGTGTATTGGTAAAAATAATGTTAATAATTATGAATTTGGAATATAACTATTTAATTTGAATAGTTTGTAATACAAATATGAATCTTTTACCTTGAAAACATATGTGAAACAAATTTTTATGTTTCTGATCTATCTTATATGTGGTAAATTTCAATTTTTCAATAAAAAAAAGTATTTTGGTGATGGAAAAATTGGCAATGATGTTTGTTTATTTGAGATTCACACTTCTATGAAATGATATCAGAGAATATTGATGACTGCATCATTGACATGGTTTGTATAATACATAACAATTATGAGGAAGGAATATGAATAAATATTTATTTTATAATTTCATATTATTATAGGTTATATATATTTATTTCTTATTTCCATTTTAAAATTTCATTAAATTTTAGACATGTTAGTTATTATTTTTATTCATAAAATAGATATTTTAATTACAATGGTAATTTTTTATAGTTTTTTTGTTTTTTTGTTTCAATTTTCAATTATTAACAACATATATAACTGTTGGATTTATATAATTTTTGTCATAATTTTTTTATTTTATCCATATCATTTTATGTTTTGTAAAAAATCTTGGTATTATTTTTACATTATAAACTACTAAAATATAAGATAATAAATGTTATCAATATTATTTTTAACAATTTATTAACATATCTAACATATATTTTAATTAACGGTTTGTATTTTGATTTTTCTGTTATTAAATTTAAAAAAATTATTCAAATTCATATGTAACATTTGGTTTTTAATAATATGTTACTTAATTTTCCCCACTTATTATTTCATTTTATCTCTTGTTAAAATTGTAATCATTTTAGTTAACTATATAAAAAAATATAAATAGAAATGTGTTTAGTTTAGTTAATTTTTTTGGTAAATTTTAATTTTATATATAATAGTTGGATATGTATATTTTTTTTAAAAAAATATTATATTTTAGGATAATTCTAGATTAGATAATTCAGTCACCTAGATATTTAGGGGATGATTTTACACATTATTTTACAATAGAGACTCTTCATCCATTTTCATTAGAGCTTTCTATATCTATAATGGTAAAGAAGCCTATCAAGGTTGGTAAATGTTGTAGTGCAAATTTTCCAAAATTATCTATTTCATGTATCCAATACTAGAGGATATATGTGGATCTAATGATAATGATAATCCAAGGTATCAAAATTCAAAAAAATATAATAACTTTCATGTAATGTATGATTAGGGGAATTTAAGAATTATGATTTTGTTTTTGAAATGTGTTGAAAAAGAGAAAATATCTCAATTATGGGAGAAATTTTTCATAAGATAATTTATTATTATTTTATTTATCAAGACATGTTTTTAATAATATATGTTTTTCAATCAAATAATATGAAATATGATATACCCGACATTAGATAATTCATGAAGAAATGTTTATTTTGGATGCTAAGAGATGGTGGGAATTTTAATCTACCCTCAAATTCTATTTCATTTTTTATGAAATACAATAAAAAAATCCCTGATATATATATATATATTATTTTAAATAAGAAGATATATAGAAGAATATTTTAGATGATTGATAATAAGAATTATTTTTTGAATGTATAATGCATGCTTTTAAAACTGATTATTATTTAATAACGATCATATTATTGATTTTTATCCATAATTTATAGTAACATATGTGATATAATCAGATGATATAATACCAACTTTCATACCCTCATTGTTTATCTCATTGAGTGTATACATTTTTATAATAACATATTATGGATTAAAAAATCAAAAAATAAGAGTATAGTCTTCATGCTCTATAGGGATTTACCCCCCCCCCCCAAATCTAGACATGAAAAAGGAATAGGTTTTGAATGGGAAAAGTGATAATATAACTTATTGAATATTCAAGGGATATAGATGAGAGGATTGTTATGATTTATTTAAATTATTAATATTATTTACTTTATTTAAAATAATTATATATTTTTATTTAATACATTTTTAAAATATGCAATAAAGGAATACCATGTGGGGAAGAAAACACAGGGGACCTTAATACCTGAGAATATAAAGGATATTTTATTTTTTCCATTGGGAAATCCTAAACACATGGGTCATATATGAGGATTCAAGGAGGGTGTATCAGTCAAAAAATTGTTTTTTCATTCTGGTGATTCATTAAAAGAGGATGTATATGATTGAAAAAATTTAATATTTAGAAGATAAATTTCAGTATATGGTTGAGATGATAGAAGATAGGATTAGATATTTGGTATAGTTAATATTTGCAGCATGAAAAGAAATGATTAGGCTGTATATCCCAATCCTTAAACATCAACTTCATATCCCACTCCACTTCCTCTGCCTTCATATTCGAATCCTACACCTGATCCATCAGATAATCCCATCATCTACATTTTATATGTTGAGGGTCCCCGATATCATATTGTTTCATATATGATTATATATTATATAAGAGTTATTTCTAATCATCAATAGATACATATAGAAAATATTGGGGTTATAGTTTATTATTTTATAGATATATTAGAAAAAGTACCATTTCCTATATATGAGGTCACTATGTTTTGATAATGTGTGAGCCAATATTTAGTTTTCTCACATAGAATTATCTGAAAAATTATCACTGCGGTATTTATATATTATATCCTTAATTTGTATTTTTTTTGAATTAGTTTTATAGTCTAAATATTGATATGTTTAACAATCTTTGTTATAGGATTATTTCAAGGGTAAATACATACTAGTTAGACAACATCCATTATAGACTGTTATGTCTTTAGAAACTACTTATAGAATTTAAAATTTATCAACATATTCATATTCATTATTAAGAGATTATGATATTTTGATGGATGATAAAATTATGGGGCATTAAATGACTATGATGATTTTGGAAATAGATATCCCATATATTATAAGTAGATATTTTTGGGGAATTATGGTGACACTCGTCTTTTCCATGTATGTAAATTATCATATTTCATTCAATTTTTTTATGTAATAAAACTCATTACTTATGTTTGTTTTTTATTAGGTTTCTTTATACACTTTATATTTGGTATTATATGACATTATTATACAGATTTCCTGACCCACAATTTATTTCACCAATAATGAATAAAATAAAAGATACAAAATATAGTATATATATTTCCAAAAGGCTTCCAAATAATGAAATTTGATGTTGGATGATTCTTTATAATGAAGGGAATTGAATATATATTTCATAAAATGTTATTTCTATTAACTTAATAACTGGTAACATTAAATGTTTTTATATATTATTTTCCATTGGATGTTGTGATACTTTTTTCAAAATATAAGACAACGTATTGATTATAATCTAGAAAAGGTGACATGGAATAAAATTTTCAGAAGTTATTGGACATATTCATTTGATAAATTGAATACAAGTATCTTATAATGAACATTTAATTTATTTCATACATATATTTATCAAAAAATGAATCAGATTACATTAGATATTCTATAATAAGGATGAAAGAATAGATCAAACATGTGTGTGTAGAGGTGAATTATCATTGATAATTAAAAAAACATTGGGTACATTAACCAAAAATGTTATTTGATTTTCAAAACAACTTTTGAAATAGAACTAGCATCACCAATAAAGAGTAAAGGAATGTGGATATTATGTTCTATGATTTATATTTGAAATAATTTCAATAGGGATAATTATGAAATTCCATAAGTTTAAATTTTTTCACATACTTTATGTTATCTTATAAAATAATTATATTTATTATATAATTTAAATTCATCCATTTTAATTTTTTGTTTTTATTTCCAATGAAATTACTCTAATAGAGAGATAAATAACTTATAAGAAGAATGGGTGGATTATTACCCAGGTTTGATGGGGTTTTAATTTATTTGCAATATATATTTTAATGTTTAAATTTTATATTGAAATGTTAAAATTATTAGAAAAATGAAGTGATATAATATTTTATGACATTATATTTTTGATTTTTTTAGTTCAATTTTTTTATACCATTTGTTGGTTTTACTTCTACTACTATATTATTAAGATATTATAATTTAATTTTGTCTGAAAGAAATGTTATTTTACAAATTGGTTATTGTATAACCAATGTGAATATATTTTATCATGTCACATTTTTCTAATTACTGATTTTATAAAGGTATTTTCATGTCATTTATATATTGACAAAGAAAAAAACCTATCCCATTATCAAATTTTTGAAAAATTTATATGTAATTTAATGTAATTACAAATGTGAAAAATATATTTAGTATGCCACATACATTGATGTCTCTAGATAACTAACATTAAAAAATAAAATGTCAAAAACACCTTTTTCTCTATTGATTCTGAATATCAATTTATATGGTTAGTGAATGGATTCCTAATGTGTGTGTCAGTAAAGAATTAAGAGAAGAAGATCACATAATAAAATAAATATTTATACACTATATAAAGTTGGTGAATTGTATCTGTGAGTTAAATAAAAAAATTGAACACACATGAAGAGAATAATGTAGTTCATTATTTCATTCAGTGATGTTAATTTCATAGAGTGAAACACTACATAATTTTTATTGAAAACTAAAATATTACTGTTCTAAAAAACTGGAACTAATAACTGAAGATGTGAGAGATTGTGATAACACACAACACCAACAAACTAAAAATTATTGTATTATTTTTAATGGAGTTTCAAAACAATACCAGGAAAAGTATGATCAATAGAATGTATTTTTGTTTAACATAAAATATTTTCTTTCATGTAGTTAATTTTGGATTCTCATCATATTTGTAGGACTAGATGGTATACATAATGGATTTAGTTGATATTTATTTTTCTGTTATGTGTTTATCCATTATTTTATAAGAGATTATCTTTAGTTATAAACTCTTAATTATTTTGATTTCATTACAAATTTGCATATATATTTAAAATATATAATTGAAAAACCATTTACTATTGTTGTTTAAACATCCAACCAAAAAAACTTGTTAAAAATAAATGTCCCTATAGTTTGAGATTGACCCATTGTAATTTTTTTGGTTTTCAAAAATCCTATAAGAAAAATTAAAATTATTACTTTGAATAGGTCCTTGATCTATGAGTTTTCATAGTGAAAAATGATTTTTTTTATGAAACTGAAAATATATTAAAATTAATAAAATTAAAAAATTAAAAAATATAATAATCATATTCAATGTTTAAATTTTTTTTGTTGAAACATTCAATAAAATCTTATTGATAGAATTTATTATATAATTCATACTTAATTTTTTCCTTCATCACAACTATTCATTTCAATTTTAAATCAATGTTTTTGTGTTAAATGAATGTACCCAACTAAAGTGGTCAACAATATGCACCATTTGTCGTATATATATATATACAATATACACCTATTTTATTATTTAATGATTTATCGAAAGAGGAAACACCTACCTATTTAAGATGATTGTAATTGGGTGTAGTCAAAAACATTATAGATGACCCCATGAAGAATTTAGGGAATGAATGAGGGATAAAATATGTGGGCTGACCAAATGGTTGAATTTGATCCAGTTATGTAATCCAAAATAGAATAACGGATTTCCATTTTTATGGAATAATAAACCAACTTCTAGGAGATACAAAAGAAAATATGGTTTTATAGACAATAATTAAATAAGTAAGATTAATTGGTTGAGAATATAACATATGATCATTTCACACAAGAAAATTTCTATAAATGTAAAGATGATGAAAAAGTTATAAGGGAAGTCTTTTAAAGTTGTGGAGTTCAAGATACACCCAATGAGAATACCCACATTTCATAAACACCCACATTTGTGTTTCACAAAGTTAATATTATATGATAGCAGGTGGATAAAATTCTATTTTAAATATTATTTATAGAGATCCAATGTGTATTAGAGAGATATCTCTAGTTAGATACTCTTAGAATACCTTGCTCGCCATAATTTAAGTATTCAATACAAGGGGAACCAGAATGTCTAATATATAGATGTTACTACTATGGAATCCAACCTAATAATAATACAGATAGTTTTCAATGGAATTCCAATTAATTATTTTAATAAAAATTCAAAATTGGAGGAAATCCAACACAAAGATAATTTTACAACTTGTATATTTTTTCATTATTGATTCAATAACAATTATTTCATTCCAAAAATGAAGGTTTTATTTTTCTTGATGGTAAAAAAAGGAGGAAAATAGTTAGTAATGAAAGTAATGGAATGTAATTAAAGGAAAAAAATATAATACAGTTATTATGATATCCCAATACTTTTTTTTTTATTTTTCTGACTTTTCATTAAATGAAACTCTCAATATATGAGATTTTGTTTTTAAAGTTGGAACAATGTATAGCTAAGTGATTTTTTATGAATAAATGTGTGATTAATCCTGCCTGATATATTCTAAAAAACAAATATAGGATATAAACACACATTGGAACCATTAGAAATCATATCTATAGACCTCATTCAATTGAGATTAATTAAATATATTTTAGGTGAATCAAAATTTAATCATTTATACACTCTATTCTGAACTGAAACTATAGTGAATTGTTTGATGTGAAAACATGACACATTATAGATCCACAAGAAATAAAAACTTAAAAATTCATATGAACTGGATTAAAATGAGTGGTTGGGAATTTATTAAAAGTTTCTTTTGATAGCTTGGAAAAGGTGTGTGTATAAAAATAAAACACCAAAATATGATCTAAGAGTTGGTTTCTAAACATTTATACCATGACCATTCAATTAAAATGATCCTAGGGGAATTACTATTGATGGGATTATTTTGTTTTCCATTCATCACATACATTGAATAATTACAATCCACTTGAAATTTATGAGGAAAAATAAAAAATGTGATTTCTTATTAAGTTAGATGGACAATAATGGGAATAATTAGGTTCCTAATACATGAAATCATTGTCCTACTACTAAAAACACATACTTTACATATAGGATATGGAACTAAGTGTGATGATCGTAGATAAATATATCTTTATTTTAAATCATTTACATAATTTAATCATTAAATCACATGAAAACATATATTCCCAAGAACTGAAGGATTAGATTCACTAAGAACAAGTTACATAAGTAAATTATTTTTTATACATGTCATCATTTCTACATAATCAAACTAGAGTGGAACCCCTTTTAGACTTAGTATTGTATATACTCATCTTAATGTCTGGATCAATATAAACATAAGAAAAGGGTTGTCTCAAACTATTAGTAAGTAAAAAACTATCCAAATTACAACATGTGTTATATAATAATATTTCAAGAATTCATGGTTAATGGATATATGTAACATTAAAAAACATAGGGTAATAGGAGTTTCTATGGGGTAAAATCAAAGGAAATGAATTATAAATATATCAATCATGTAATAATCATTAAGAGAGTCAAATTATGATAAAATAACCATAATACCATGATAATAACATAGTAATATGACATATAAATATGATCTACAAATTAACATAAAAATAATAAAATAGTAGACCACGAATCACATCTTGTTTCACATAGTGTATCAGACATCACAAACTATTTACCAGAGTGTATCATGCATGAAAACAAGTTTCCTAATGTGTATTAGGAATCACAACTTATTTCTCATTGTGTATATGGTATCACAACCTATTTCTCATAATGTATCGAGCATCATTATTTGTTTCCAATTATTCACACATGGGATTTAATTAATTAAAAAAATACATTTAAGGGTGATATAGTACCACCCAACACATAAAAACCATCCATAAATATTTTCTCTACCTAAAATCAATCTATCAATATTTTATAAAGAATTAATATAAAGTAAAAAAATTCGGGATATTTTAATATGGTGTCACATTAATTGACTTCCTAACATTGATCAGTATATAAAAAAAATTAAATCAAACGAAATAAATTATTTTATAATGTAATTTATTTTTTTATTAAGAAAAATTGATATGAGTAACATATTATAGGATTTAGATATTAAAATTTATGTGAAACCCAAAAGTGTCTTTTAAATACATTTCTTATCTTCGTTGTAAAGAGAAGAAGTTACGTGTCGTGGTCAAAAGTTCTTTGTGAAAAATATATTGTAAATGTTTAAATTTTAAAACAAATATAAAATAATGGGTTCTTAAAACTGATATAACTATTATCCTAAGTAAATGTGGAGTGGGAGATGAATGTTATAAATGTGAAATAGAAACCTGATTTAATTTTTTAAAAATATATTTATTAAAACTCACATTGTAAAAAAGAGTGAGAAATACTTTATTAGATAATAGATAAAGATATATTTTAATATAACTTGAAAAAAACATATTTGGATTAAAGAATAGGAATATATAACATTGGTAGTAACAATGAACATGGATTTGGGAGGGAAATAGACCATTTTAAGAGATTCTCAATAATTATTAAAATCATTGAATTTAATGAGGAAAGAGATATAGTAGTCTTGTTCCAAAAAAGAATAAAACAATTTATTATATCATCATATAATAGAAAAAAAATTATCTTGTAAAACCACACTCAAATTTTATTCCTTGTGAATCAATTATATATGTTGAGTCAAGAAAACCAATTATAAAATGTTTTACACTTGATATGAATGTACATCAAAATAAAACATGTGATGGATTTATAAATCTATTAAATAGCAACAATTTGTGATAAAAACATCAAAATAGAAGCATATATATACAAAATATATAACAAGTGTTGAATATGACACATTTCGTTTGGAAACAATAGTGATGAGAAAAAAACAATTAAATATTTATAGCATTTTAATAAAAATATCTAGTAAGATAAATCCTAAAAGGAAAAATAAAATATCATAAATAAAGATATAATCATTACCTAATACATAAAATAAGAATAAAATAAAACACCAAAAAATAATTTCATAATACAAAACATGTATCAAAGAAGCTAATTTGAGACAAAAACCCCTTATCATGTATTGATGTTTATTTGAATACAGTATAAACTCATTGGTATTTTGAAACACCTCTTAGAGTACCTCTTAGAAATAGTGGAGTTAGTGATTTTACATAGATATTGTGGCTTCCAAACATGTGATTAGGAACTAAGGGATTTAAAAAATTTAGTTATTAAAGATGAGATTTTATGTTATAGATACCTTGAAGGGCTGTGGGAATGAACCTTTTATAAATAGAGGAAATTACTTTTTTAAAATATAACTTCTTCATATAAGGGAATTTTCATTTCACATGGAATGTGGATTAAAAATTTGAAAATACATAAGAGGATAAAATTATTTTGGGATCCACAACATGAAAATTCATTATAATTCATTTTTAAAAAAAAAATATTTGATCTTTAATACTCGGTAAACCACTCTATACCTTAATTTTCTATTCTTATATTAACTACATTTTGAACCTTAAAAAATAATTCTTATGGATAATAAGGAACATTATTATATAAACTCATTTTTAAATTCTTATTTCACATATTAAATACATTTTATCAAATAAAATTTCAAAAGGTAGGGAAAAAATTTTAATATTGGCGCACTCGACATGTAAAAACAAATTTTTTGAAAATTTATATCTTTAATAATAAAAATTATATTTATGATAAAATTATAATTTTTTTTGAATTTAATTTGTTTTTTTGGTTAATTATTAATAAAATAAGAGTTTTGTGGATTTTAATATATGCCAAAATACGAATTGAACATATAATGGCATAATTATTGTAAAAGGAAAAAAAACCCATTTTTTGAATAAAGGATTAATTATGTTTAAAATTCCTAAACAATTTTTATAAAATTAACATAGTATTTTTAAATTAATAATTTTAATCATTAAAATAATTAATGTAAAAAACATGGTTTTTATATTTTTTTAATACGTTATTAGATCATAATAAATTCAACTACTCGATGGTATTAATACAAATAAACTATAGAAAAATAAACATTCAATCGTTAAATGTTCACAATCTTATTTAAATATAGTTTCTTATTAGATGAATGTTAATATAATAGTTTTTAATATTTATTATTATAAGAATTATCTTTTAAAACTGTTTATTTTAATTTCGTATTTAAAACACACATCACATTGAAAATAGTTCATTGAAAAATATCCATTTTATCCTTTAATATTTTTAATCACATTTCATGAAATATTTATGTTTTAAAACATAAATTTTACTAATACACCAATAATTATAAAATAGTAATAAAAATAATAATAATATAAGTAATATAAATATATTAATTTATAATAAATCAAATTATTTTGTTTTTATTTGCATGAGGATTTATTGTTATTGTAATTTTTTTATCCTTGTTTCACATCATATAGAATTATATAAATTAGGTATATTTTGGTCCATTTTAGTTTGGTGTTTCATGTGATGAATTATATCAAACATATTTGATTTTTTTAAATGAAATATATATAGAATCATCTTGGGGTGTTACATTCTCTCCCTTCAAAAAAATTACATTATCACTATTATAATTATATTATACCTATGAAAATAACTAAGGAATCTAATAGAAAAACATGACTAAAAATATAATTTATAGATATATATATAGACCATAAATATATGGGAAAGATATATTTTTCACTTATAATTGGTCAATAAAAATATTAAGTTTTCCTTTAATCATTTGAGTTAAAAAAACCCTCATGATTAGGTATCATAACTCTAATAATAGAATTATTTTTCCAATAGAGGTCATAGTATTCCTTACAGTGATAGATGATTATATGATGGTTTGAAATATGAATTGGGATTTCTATATTTATTTTTCTAATATGTATTCTAGGTGGATATAGACAACACATTTCTGGAATAACATTAAATTCATAAAATTTAAGGATAATAAGACTTCCATGAATCATAATCCAATAAACCTTGATGGATATTCATATACATCATATGAAATAATGATACATCTAGATGATTTTGTTTATACATAAATAGAAATTATTTAGTGAAAACATATATGAAATACAACATCTAAAAAAATCTAGGGGATAAAACATGTACCTATAAACACTTAATTATTACTATCCATGTAAATAGTAGTGAATGTAGAGGATTTTCCTTTTTCCCACATTCGAGGAGGTTGTTTAAATCGGCTTAAATCCAAATTCATTAGACTAGTGAATGAGTTTTCAGGGTTCAAAATTTCATCACATCTAGAACATTTAATTTATAGTGGTTACTTATGAGGAACATTGGTTTTTATCAATTAGGGAAGAACATGGATTTAGTGTGATCACTGTGAGGGGAAGGGGAAAATCAGTGATCTCCTATTATTTTTATGAATCGCCTCCTTTTAATTCAACCTCTATAGTTGGTTAAGACATCGAGCTGCTCATATTTTCCCTCGTAGCCTCATTCAAATAATGAAATAAATTCAAGAAATATAATATAATGTTTCACAAGGTCAAAGATCATTATGAGAGATTACTTATTTCCATGTATGGTTTCATTTAGAGTCATTTATTATCTATTAAAAAAGACTTGAATAAAACATACAAGGTATATCCCAGAACAATTGTTGGTAAATATCCTAAAAATATACAACATATAATATCCCAAAATGCATGGTCGTCAAGTTATCATGTGGATCTACCCCGATAAGTTCATTATATTAGATCCCACTAGTAAAATATATCTCTCATGAAGGATGATGTAACCTGTCGATTAAATCTCCATACTACCTTTGGACAGTCAGTCATGGGTCCTCGCAAACTCCTTACACAAACAGGTCTTCAAAACATCCTCCCTTATTTTATACAATCATCCATTTTCTCTATAAAATTTTCATGTCAACGTTATTATTGAGGATATCTTCTAATTTATCACTCTAATTATATAGGTGGAACATTCATATATTTCTTATAAATCCTCCTTGATGAACATGTGATAATAGATGAAACTGGTTTCCTTATATATTATATAAATATAGTTATTTAAAACCAACTATATAGATATATATATTCATAGAAAATATTCACGAATATTATTTCATTTATTTCATAGATAATATTTTATATTTAATATATCATAATTCTCAGCAGGATATCCTTCATATTCATGGGTCATCAAATAATCAGGTGGATCAGTTAATTTTTTTAAAATTGATTTCAGAATTTCATGAATATACATATATTTATTCACATGTGGTATCATAATAATTATATTCTCATCATATCCTAAATTAAAATTATTTTAATCCATTGCATTATATCCTCTAAAAACATTATTCACACATCTTGTTAACAACTATATCTTATTTTCTTGTCATATACCATGTGAGGATGAATGCATGTATTCCACTACTAAATGTATCATGCATGACATGTCCACATGAAACCTTTCATGCTTCCTATCTATATTATTTACTACAACATTAAACCAGTTTGTAGTAAACCTAAAAATTCATGCAAGGATGTATTTATGAATATTTTTTTCATTGGGTTTGTTTAAAATATATAAGATCTTTATATCCAAAAATTGGATTCATAAAATTACTTATCAATAATAAATATTAAATCAAGAAAGTGAAAATACAATCATGTATTAATATTATCGATCAAATACCCAACTTGAACTATGGTAGATTTCACTATGAAGACTTTACTAAAATGGAATTTTTTTCATGCAATGTAGAATATTTCAACAACCATGGTTCTATATTCTTGATATTTGGCTATCTTATCTCTCATTATTTGAAAGTATCATTTTCATTTCATTTATCATGATATATATATACATTTGGATTAGTAAAATTATATAATTTGATGTATAATCACCATAATAATTATTGTGGTGTTTCCTAATTAATCCACGTCATAGTTGAAACATCACATGGTAGATTCATACACACTGTTGACCATCATGTTGTGAATCCCTTATGGTAGAAAAATATATAAAAAATAGTCCATTATATTAATCAGTGTTTTCCATTTGTAAATTATAACTCACATAGTTACTCTATTCTTTATATAGTACGTTATTTCACATTAATTCCAGATTCTTAGATTACAATCTAGGTATGTTAGAATTTTATCGGGTGGTATGTATTTCATCTTACTTTGGATTACCTGTATATCAAACAATACATCATATTATTCAAGTTATATCCATATTCTATCATGGTTATAACATTTTACTAACATACAGATGGCCATATATCCATTGCTCGTTATTTCTCTCATGAGGGCGAACCCTATAAATCTGATGTTGATGATGGAAATGTATAAATGTTTCATTCAATACAACACATGTTTGACTTTTTAATGGTAAAGTAAAAAATGTGTGTGATAAAAATGTCCCATATCAGATTATCTAATAAACATCAGGGTGTTTTAATAACCCTAATGCATCTCAAACTACGTTGCAGTGAGAAACGGGTTGGCTCGAGATACACTCACAAACATACACTAATATCATATCCCTCATGGCATGGAGGCACCTATTCTTCCCATGTGCTATATGAATGAACTATATATATACCATGTGTATTATATACCACATTCATTCTCTTTAATGTATCTTTTGATGTTATTTACCAAGATCTCACACCTAGACCATTATTTTTTCCTTTTAAACAATTAATAAAACAACAGTATAATGCATGTTTTTTACTAAAATAATCCATTCTATATCCAAATTATTTGACAATCCTCAATGATTTATCACTACTTAAAAAACACCAAAACAAATAATAAATTATTACACAGTCATATCATTCTTCATGAAAATAATTTATTTTTCCATGGTATTCTAAAAGCATATTAATTATGAATATTTACTCAAAAAAATGTTAAAAATGTTGAAACATTTTCAAACACAAATAGCATGTCTATACTAATTAAAAACAGATCTAAAATCTTCACAAGTATGTTGTTTGAAAATATTAATGCGAACTCATCCAGAAATAATATCATCCATTTTCATTAATAAAGATAATAACTCTTTTAAAATCTGACACATATTGACTTCCTTAATGAAGAAAATACAACCCGAACATTGTCACTTCAATCCCCCTCTTTGTTTTTATTGTCAATACCTCTATATTTGTAGGCTAATATGTTAGGAAATTTTATTCTCCTCGATATTTTCAATTAATTAAAATGGTAACTACTGGATAAATCAAAATCACCTTTTGATTATTCTCCATTTCTGAAAATTTTATTTTTCTAAAACAATTCTTCCAATTTGTTTTAATGTAAATTGAAACATGACTTATTTATTGAGTGAAGTATGGAACCACATGTGAAATATAGAAATGAACCATAAATTAATCGCTCTAAGTCTACATCGGTAACAAAATATAAAAAACAAAAGATCATAACCTATACATCAAGGTTGTCTATAAAAATGTACATGTGATATTATTAAAAAGACAACCGGAATTTAGGGGTTGTTCAAACATAATTTTCATGATGTAATTCAAACTATACACATCTTAATAAACACATAAAATTATTTTAAGTGACATATTTATAGCTATCCATTTATCACATCAACCAATACCCCCATTATATATATATATTTGAGAAAATAAAAATAAAGGGTTGCAAATTTGGATTAGGATACCTCAACCATCAATTACATTAAAATTTTCTAAAACATATAGATTTAAAAGAAATAATTTTGGGCACTATTTTCTTCATGTTTTTACATTACAAGTGATGCATTCAAGTTTTATTAATCAGAGTAGTTATAATACACTATGACGACCCTACTATGGTTGCTACATCAGCTCCCCCATTTATTTTGTTTTTCTAAATTCTGGCCCAAATATTTTAGAGATAATAGAGTGGGATATATAGGGGGTTTCATTACTGTTTAATGTTGGTAGGAATGTTGAGAGATGTATATCGACAAGGATTTTCTATTCATCTCTTTTTTTCCATTAGGTACATTACTTAGAAAAATTTTTCCATGTTGATTATCATCTACCTTTATATATGACCTTATATCCTTTTTTGTATTGAATTTCTCTAATGTGGGTTATTGTTTCTGTTTATAGTAAAATTTTATCATTCTTCCTTAGTTACTATATTCTTTTTCATCAGCATCTCTTATTTCCCATGTAAAATTTACATGAAATAATTTGAAATATGAGCATGTTTTTTTCATATTCCACATAGTAAATCATCTAGTGACCCTTATTTTATTTAATTATTACAAGAATCTTATTATTCCACATTAAATTATTCCATTTGATATTATCAACCTTGGAAAGATTGGTCAGTTATCCTCCTCCCTTTTTACTTCTTCTCACTTCATTACTGTGTAAAATCGGTCTTTAAAAATTCTTAGTTTTAAACATAAGTCTTATAGTGGTTCTTCTACATTATACAGGATTACTTATCTATTTTTTAGGTTTTATCCCCCTTAATACATGAATGTTCATAGGTTGTAACATGGTTTAAAAACAATAATATTATTTGTATCTAAATCATCCCCAAAAGTAATAATATTCTATAAAGCATGCATTTTAAACTCATTATAATGTTTATTCTACTTGTGGTTAAAGCATCTTCTAGATTTATTTTATCATTTCTCATAGGAATTACATCCTTCACAAGTTTTTTATCCTCCATTATGTTAGGTTTTTTGTTTTCTAGATTATATTTATCAGAAAATCTTTTATAATTTTATTTTTAAATATATTATATAAGATGAAATATATTTTGAATCACATGAACATGTAGATAAATATTTTACATTCATATTTGGGTTAGTATTATTACTATCTTTGTAGGATTCAAGGTGACTTTACATATTCTTTTTATATCCTTCCTTTGTATTCTTTAAGTTTCATTTATCCATAATGATTTTATATTGTGCATCATGAATCTAATATTCATATGTTATTGGTTTTTCATTTTGTCCCTCTATAACCTTATTTTTTCGGCAATATTCACCATAAAAATTTTGATATATGGAATGAGATCACCCATATTTAGGACATAAAATATTTTTCTTCTTCTCAAGCTTCTTAACATTTTGTTCATGATATTTTTTTCCTCAAGGATGTCCTCTAACATGTAACCCAACATGTAATCAGTATAACTATATTATTCCTCAATACTGGTTGATTTGTCTACATGATAGTTCACGTTAGTAATGATAGATGTGTGATGCTGAGTGAAAACATCATCATCTTACTCACTTAAGGATGATGAATAATCAATTTCTTCTTCTCTCATTAAATTAATATTAAATTTTCATAAATTGTTATTTTTCTTCATGTTATCTGCATTTTAGAATTTTCTGGACTTCATTCAAGAATCTTATTCACGTTCATCTTCACTCTCATTTTAATTGTATTCCTTTATTGGATAATTTATAACAAATCTCCTAACACTTAAAAAACTAAAGATCATAAGAATAATTTTAACTAATTTATTCCACATCATTTTATTATATTTTTGGAAATAAGAGGTGTGATTCAATTATATTCGTCCCCATCATCATCAACAAATATTGAGAGTGATTTATATTTCTTTTCTTTTATCTTGAGACCTTTTATAGATTTAAATTACTTTTTTTATTTAATATAATTTTTTATCATTGAGGACTTTCTCAACATATAATTGAGAATTTAATTATGCATCTCATTAAGAGATAAATATCAACTATCATCCATGTTAGATATTTTTTGATCAAGTAATATGGGTAAATTTCTCATAAAAGTTTTCATAATAGTTTAATCTAATAATGTTCTATCAAATCCTATAATTTTATATACTATCTGATAGAACTCAGTTGAGTAAAAAAAATATTTATCATTAAGAATCCAAATTTCATTAAACTTTTACCTACAAATATGAATCTTAAATTCCTTTATCTTCACATTTAATTTATTTATATTGTCATTTTTTCCATTATCTCCTTGGCATTTCAATATCATATCACCTTGGTCTAGATGTTTTCAAATAGGTATGATAGGATTGTATTCCTTTATTTTTCATTAACTTGAATATTTTATTTCGAATTTGGTTATGGGAACATATCTTTATAGTGGAGTTACTCCCACTATAACATAATAACTTTCCTCTAAGGCATGTGAAAGATAATATTGAAACATTTGGTTCTTTTACCCATAAAAATTACTTCCATTAAGGAATGGATCTCTTGTGCTATAGGATAAATTCATATTCTCTATCTCTGTAGACATCAAGGAATGTTGGATCATCCATAGTAGACCATCCATTTTCTACCAATTTATGATCATAAATATAGTATGTTCATTGGGATTGGGATTGGTGAATCAATGATCAATAAATATTTTTATAAATTATCTCCATTTAATTCAATCATTATGATCAGCTCAAACCTCAATATTATAATATTATGTCTCATATGCACAATAAAATAGTGTATTACGTATGAGGTACAATTCAAAATTATTTATAAGATTCATCCTCAGTGTGTAAGGAAAATAATTTCCTTGTATGGGTTGATTCATAGAGTTATACTCTCCACTATAAATCATATTTGATACAATATACAATATATCTCTTAAAAATCATGATGATGAATATACTAAAATTCCTAATTGAAAATATATTGAAATAAATTGTATTTTATTGATCTACTGGATTGCCTCTGGAAATAATCCTTATAATAAATCCCAAAAGTTTAACATATCTCCTAAAAACATATGGCCACCTCATGGTGGAATCTTTATTCTACATCCAAATAGTTCATAAAGGATCCAATCGAATGCCTTCCACAAAAAGGTCTTCAAAAATATCCTCACTTTTTCTTAGACAGTCAACATTTTTCTTCATCAAGTTTTCACATCCCTTATACTATTAACGATCACTTTACTTTTCTAACTCTAGTGTTATAGGTGAAACACTGGTCTTCTTATTCGATATCATCCTCAATGCACAGGTGATCCTGGATGGATCATTTTCAATATATATTATGAAAAATGTTCTTCAATACATGATCCATATATATTCATATAATATTTTCATATATATTATTTAATTCATTTTATTGATAATAATTCATAGTTAATATCCCAAAATTTTCCAACTGATATCCTTCTACATCATGGGTCATCCAATATGTTGGTAGATTAATTTTTTTATTTTAATCGACTATTTTTTTCCTGAAAAAAAAACCATTTATTCTCAAGTGGTATTTTAATATTCACAATAAAATATATCCTCATTTTAAAATCACTTTAATATAATTCTTTATATACTTTTAATACATTCCTCATATATTTATTTAATGAAGAAAATGTATCCACCTATCCATATGACATATAGGTTTTAATGCATGGTTCCAACATATCATTGTATCATGAATTAAATTTAGGTGCCATATGATATATATTTGGAGTCTTTTTTATATTTTGTATCCAAAAAAATTATTTGGTACACATAAAAAGTCAATCATGGAAGTATGGATGAATATCATATGCTTACAGCATATAGGTAAGATCATGATATCATCAACATAGAAACAAAAATATACTTCACAAAAGAATGTTTCATGCATAAATGTGAATGTACTTGAATTTTTTGGATATTATCAATTGAATAATTAAATTGAACATAGGTGTATGTTGTTATGAAGACAAAATAACAGAATAATTCTTCATTATGCCAGATTGAACTTCTCAACATCATTGATTATATATCCTTTAAATTTTTATTGATTATCTCTATATATTTTAAATTATAATAATAATTTCTTTGATCATGATATATAAATACATGATCATTAAGAAAAAATAATTTAATGATATATAGTTACCAAAAAAATAAAAAAAATGTGTCGGGTATGATCTATTTCATAGTTAAAACGTCTCATAGAGGATTTATACAAATATTCAATCAACCTTAAGCCTATCAACTACGATTGATCGGGCTACTAAAATGGTCCTTATGGTTGATTTGTGTCTATGGTTAGAATATCTCAACTAACATGGTTGTTATGTTCTTCATGTAGATAGTTATATAAAAGTGGGTCCAGCTATCATGAAGATACTCATGATATATCCCAACTTTTATCTTGTGGTCAGTCTTGATTCATTTGTGTTGTTAGATGGAAATCATTTAGTGATTCACAATACTCATAGTAGATTCATCGATGGTGGTGGTGGTTAT
The DNA here is from genome assembly GCA_963277665.1 of Viscum album. Classification (NCBI taxonomy): domain Eukaryota; kingdom Viridiplantae; phylum Streptophyta; class Magnoliopsida; order Santalales; family Viscaceae; genus Viscum; species Viscum album. The sequence goes on along the minus strand of OY728120.1, from coordinate 4,629,629 downwards.
GGTCTCTAAGGACAGAGATGGTTGTACATCCACAGTTTCTTGTTACAATCGCATGGAGGATCCCTTCCATTATGAGTTTTAAGATGATGATGTGGCATTATTTAATTCAGTATAGATGATGGTTGTCTTTTCATTGATTTAAAAAAAATTAATGCATGATGAAGTCCCACATTAGATAATATTATGAATTTGGGGTCGTTTTATTAACCAGGAATAATCACAAACAACTCAACCATGTTCATGTGGTCATCTCTAAATATAATCACACACGCATATTTCCATTGTTCCACCACATTTCATGTTGGTTCCTAAACTTCTCATGCATTATAGGTCTTTACCCATTCCTTCTCATTCACTGGTTATAACACCTTTATGCTCCTCCTTGTGATCAGGGTTTTGGATAACCTATCTCCCACACCTAGCTTAATTTATATTCTATTTGAAACACTTCGTAAAATAACGAAGTATTATGAAATTATAATACTAAAATATAAAATAGCATTCCAAAATATGTAGATAGTTCTCATTGTTTTTAATTTCTTTCAAAACACATCATGAAATATAAATTTTTTATTGGTCCTCTCTTTCATTAAGAAAATAATATATTTTTTCAGGGTCTTATCATAACACCACAGTCATCAATATTTCTTACAAAGTCCTAATATATGTAATGTGATATCCTCTTTAACCAATGTTAGAAATTCTTTATATATATTAAGAACAACTCAATAATCATTATAAATAGGATTGTTGAATGTCTTAACACATTATTTATAAGTATAAACATATTTCTTTTTCATTAATAATGAAAGAAACACTTTTTCAACCCAACACACGTTGGTTTATTTATATAAAGTAAATACAATAAAAAAAGTGAACTTCAATAATGATAACTAAAAAATTACATTTTCATTGTTATCCAATTTCTCAAATACCTCCTTTAATATAGATATAACATCTTTTAGTTCCTTTTAGACATTCTCATTAGAGCCTCTTCCCACATTTTTTGACATATTGTAAATTGAAACTCATTTCCTAAATCATATTCATCACCGTAACTTCCATGAGAATCCATAATTATATTATTTGGTGTGTTTTGAAACAAAATATTTCCTCATTTTTATTATTTAATCATGATATATCATTATACATAACCATATTAGTTTTCACTCTATATCATATCTTATATTCCTGATGACTGGGATAATCATTGTATAGTCAATTAAACCCGTTTTTATCTATCTATACATTATCCACTCATTAATAAAACCCAAAATGGGTTAACATGATTGATGAAAAATTAACATAATATGGGAATTATCATAAATGGAGTCCTAAAAAATTTAACCTCAAAACATTTTACTCTTTCAAACCATCGTTTTAGATCTCAATTCATCCTAAATCACTCTCAGATCAATATATTTCTTTTAATGATTGATAATATAATAATTATGTTCCTAATTATCCATCAATAATAAATCCACCATAATTGATTTTAAATATAATGTGATCAACCAAGGAATATCCCCTAGGAGTTTCAAATTAGCTGTACAGTTGGGATCCATTATTTTGCACTGATTGATGATTGAGTTGTTACCCAATACACCATTTTTGGGTTACTTCCCATATGTATATCTATTCTAGATCATGTATCCACTTGTAGTATCAAGATATGGATATAATTACAAGTAAAACAACACAATATATAATTTAACATAACATTAGGAATCCATCATATAATTAGACATATCCCTAGTGTTCTTACTAATGTTCTCTAATTCTTATCACCAAAAATCAATAAATTAGTGACGAAAAATAACTAAAACCTACATGGATACCAACTGATGCACCTTAAATCAAAAATACTTTATCTAGTGCTAAAAATAAATACATTTAACATAGGTTATTAATAATAAGTGTGATGATACAATCTAAAAAATATATTTTACATCATTTCCATATGTTAAATATAACATCTCAAAACAAAAAAAAAACAATTCCAAAAACCAAATACATAGTTTCTTTGAAAATAATATATACAAGAAAAATAGTTTACAATACTTGTGTATATTTATCAATATTTGAGCCACACTATACCCTCTTCCAGATTCCTTATAATTTTTACTCATCTTCATGCCATATCGAATGGAAAAATAAAAAATGAGTTAGTTCAAGAACTCAATATTGGAAAAATTATCAAAATATTATTAAGGTTATTATATAATTATTTGAAAATATTTGATCATGAGAGAAATATATTATTACAATATAATGGAACAATATGAGTTTTCCAGGTGGCATAATATACGGAAATGCATTCTATAATTATAAATCATATTCAATCGAAAAATAGTGTGAAGTCATGAGATAAAAAACATGATCCATGGATCATAAAAAAGGCATTTGGCATAAAAATATGCATAATAATCATCATATAATGGACCAGACGTCACTTTTTGTTTCACTTAGAGTAAAAGGAATCAAAACCCATTTTCTATAGTGGATTTGGAATCACAACCTATTTCTTCGAGTGGATCATGAATCAAAAATAAATTCTCGTAGTGGATCATGCTTCACCACCTATTTACCAAAATGGATCAAGTCTGAAAACTATTTTTTCATAGTTGAGAGAGAATCAATAATCACTCCCCATTATTATGTCATGAGATGTAAAGTTATACCCAATTTATTGGAGGGTAATATAGTACATACATATCACATAAAATCATCGATACATATATATTACACAATAAAAATTTATTCATCATTTCATAAAGAACCCATGGAATGAAATTGGGTTTCATAACATTTCTAAATGGTATCAATTAAGAATATTTCATAGAATAAGTCATTTGATTCCAAAAAATAAATCACTCCAAAATATTTATTTCATAATGTTATTTTAATGGTTATTAATAAAAAATAACACCAATAGAGTAATATAATTTGGAGTTAAAGAGGAAAATGTAACTGAAACTCAAATGAGTGTTTTGAAAACATTTCTTCTCACTATTGTATAGGGAAGAAGTTATCAATCACATTTAAAATCCCCTTTTTAAAATAAGAAGTAATTTTTTTGGAAACATTTAATTTTATAAAAAAATATCAAATAATGGTTTATTGAATGTTATATAATGGTTTTCCTTATAAAATATATAGTGTAAGATAAAAATTAAGAAGGTAAATATTAGAGAAATTTTAATATTTTGAAGATTCCTATTTCTAATCCCACATCAAAAAGAGAGTGATTAATATTTTATTAGAAAATATAAAGTATGATATTTTATAATCATAAGAAATAAAATATATTTGGATTTAAAAATAATAATTGAGAATATTGGTGGTAAGGGTGAACATTGACGATGAAGAGAAAGAGTCAATTTTGAGAGAATGGGAATTATTCTTAATATCATAAAATTTTATGAATAAAGAGATTCATCAGTGTAATTCCATAGAGAATAACAAGGAATGTAATTATAATATCATTATATAATGGTGGGAACAATCTTGTAAAATAGTTGTCAAAAAGGAATAATTATTTTTTAAGAAATGAATTTAATTTAAGAAAACCCCATATAAAATTTACTCCCCTGGAAATGAAATCCAAGATAAAACGTGAGTTCGATTTATAAATCCCTTAAATTATATTAAATTATGGTAGAAATATCCATAAGAATATACCCCATAAAATATAATAAATTGGCGAATATGAAATATATATCATAGAATTAAAAGTGATACTAGAACACATGCCAATTTTTTATCATTCAGTTCAAAATATATTTAAAGAGAAAACATGAAATAAAACATTAAACATCCTGAATGAAGAAAGAATCATCATAAAATACATCTAATTGGAGGTATTTACACCATATAAAAATTATTTTCCTTTTATAATACATTTCTCAGAATATGATATTGAAGGGGAAAAACTATACAATGTATTTATTCAAAGCTGAATGTGCTCTAACATTGTGAACTGTTGGAACCTCCACTTAGAGTTACAATTTTAAATATAGGATTTATAATTTTTCATTGCATATTGGGGGTAATTTAAAATGGGTATTGGTTTTGGACAAAATATAATTTAAAAGTGGACCTAAAGGGGTGGTGGTAGGCCACTTTTATAGATGAATAAAATGATGTTTGGATTAATATAACAACTTAATGTAAAGGTAGAATATGTTTGACATGTAACATGGATTAGAAATTAGACAAAAAACGGATTTTTTATATTTTTTGGTCGAGAAACACCTCAACCATTCAATTGAAGACATTTTTAAACATATTTTTAGTTATTTTATACTAAGTTAAAATATTTTTTACATTACTTTATCTATACATTGGAAACTACATTTATAATATTTTTAAGTAATTATTATGATTTTAAATTAAAATAATATTATTACATAATTTGTAAATTATAATTTCAAATATGTAAAACATTTTATCTAAAAAAATTCTTATATGTGATAAATAATTAATTTAATATTAGAACACTCAACACATACGACCCTATTTTAATAAATGTGTATTTTTAAGACTAAAATTTATGTTTAGCGTTAAATTATCAAATTTTTTAACTCCATGAAATTATTTGTTTTATTATTACCCAAATAAGTGTTGAATGTATTTCAATATAGTTCAAAATAGAATATATTTGAATGAAAAAGTTGAAAAATCAGTTTCTATTAAAAAAAGATCACTTTTGATTAAAAATTTAATATATTTGTTTTATAAATTCAATATAGTATTCTTAAATAAATAATTTTACCCCTTAAGAACATTAATGTTCATGAAAAATATTTTATAAATGTTATAATTCATTTTTATATTAACATAATGTCAAAAACTCTATGGTATTAATAGAAAATGTAGTTTTCATTTTTCATCTAAAATGCCTTTATTTTCAGAAACAATATCAAAAATTCACTACAATAAAAAATTTATCATGATAACTTTATAAATTAATTTCGTTTTATCAAATTAAAATTCTAAAATTAAAATATTTATCTTTAAACTGAAAATATAAAATATATAGAGAATCTATTTGTATAGAGAAATAAACTTTTAAACATTAAATTTTCTTAATATTATTTCATATTAATTTATTATAAGAGTTAATATATTATTTTTTAAATATTAAATATAATAATAATCATATTTTAAAATTGATGTATTTAATTTATTAGGTCAAATAAACATCACATTAAAAATAGTTCGTTGAAAAATATCCCTTTTAGCATTTTAAGTTTTCAATCATATTGTAATAATTATTTATCTCTTGACCCTTAAATTTAATACAAAACAAAATCATTATTTAATAATAATAATATGTATGGAAATTAAATATATTATTTTATTATAATCAAATTTATTATATTTTTATTTCCTTAAGGATTTATTTTTATTGTAATTTTCTAATTTATGTTTTATATCAGAATGAATTATTTTAATAAGGTATGTCATGTTACATTTTAGTATGTTGTTGCTTGTGAAGAATACTATCAAACAGATTAGATTATTTTTTAGGAAATATGCATACCATGGTCAAAGAGTGTTACAAATTCTAAAATAAAATAATGAAGGGTAAAATGAAATATAAAAATGTAGTATAATATGAATGATCTGTTAAATAAAATAGTGGATAATAATATGGAGATGTATTTGTTAAGGTGATACTATGATAATTTTGATTTAACTAATTTCATACTATTTAATACTCATTTTCTTTTGACTCAATTTCAAGTTAAAATAAAAAATTGGTGATGATTATTTTAGAGGTTATTTATTTGAGGGAAATTGACCACTCAATTGTGTGGGACATTGATTATATAAATTGTTCATTTTTTTCTACGGTTTTTATTATATTTTCCGTTTTTATGGTTATTTATATTACTAAGTCATACTTTAGAGTTTTTAGGAAATATATATCTTTAACACCCCAGGTAAATAAATAATATGAAATTTTTATATTTATCCATATTTTTGAATAAAATATTAATATTACTTTAAAGGGGACTCTATGCCCGATGGCATACCCAATATGCAACAACGACTTTATTGGGAATCTAATGTTGCACTTGAATAATAAAATAATATAATTTAAAATTGTAGTTAACGCCTAGCCGTTGTAATGGCAGGAATGAACAGAACTTACTAAAAAATGATTATATATTTTTGTCAAATATTTTTACTTTTTAAAATAAATGTTAAAATGTGAATGAATCCAATTTTAAGCGTAAATATTCTAATATTCTTTAAAAGGTTGATCAACCGCCTTTTGATGGATAACCCCTTTTAAATCCATTTTTTGACAATTTTATATGTTATATTTGACAAAATAAAATTCTTTTTATTATCGGGACTTCAAAATTTACTTTGTATAAATTTTTGGTATTTTTCCGATAAAGTTCATTTTTTAATAAATAGTGTAAAATGTTGTATTTTTATTCAAAACCACCTTTTAATCTAATTTATATATATGATTAGATTATCTTTTTAATTTGTATTAATGTTCAATTAGTTTATATTTTTACCATTTAATCCAATGTTGGTCATTATAATTAATTTCACTTTGAAATTGGAATTAAACAAGTATCAATCTTTTAATAGATATTATATCTTAAAAACACGCTATTTGTTTTGACAGTAGGAGTTAAATATTAAATTAATTAATTCAACTTATATGTTTTGAATTTTTTAAAATAGACATCATTTTTTAATTTGGAATATCAAAAACATATTAGGGTTAATTTTTGGTATTTTTCTGAAAAACATCAATTTTGATGAATAGTGAAACCATTAAGTGGTAGTTAAAGAAACTGATTTTTCATTTGAAAGAAACGTTACCACTTCTATGATTTTATTTTCAAAAATACAACATACATGGTTTTCATTAAGAATTAAAATGTGGTTCAATGAGATTAAAATAATTTTTTGGTGAATAGTAACTTTTAAGTTTTATTAATCGCGATTAGAGGTAATTAGTGTAATTTAAGGTAAAAATAATGTTTTAATAATGTTAAATGACCTAGACACATGTCCTACCCTTATTAGATGTGTCATTGCCGACCCAGAAAATCCATGGGTCAACTTGGGGACCCCATGGAGCCACTTTTGTAGGAAAATGGCAATAATAACTTTTTATTTAATGTTAAAATAAAAATGTCACAAACATGTATTGTTTTGCTAAAACAATTTTTACATGGGGTTATAAAAGTCATAATTTTGACTATAAATATTCATTGAAAAGATAAAACGATTTCCTACATCATGATATTTTTTTATAATTTTTAGATATTAAATAAATTAAATTATTTATGAAACTATGATGATGCAGCGATTACCTCATTATTTAACAATTTAAATAAAATGAAAAGAAAATGTAAAATCTAAGACCTAAACTTGTAAAAAGCCTATTGGATGATTATATTTAGAACCTTTATCACCTTATCCTAGAAATATATCAATGTGGGATCTTAAAAATCTGAAACTCATTTTAATATAAAGTAACATTTCTTGACATTCCAAGAGTGACCCTCCTCCCTCTAATAAAAGGCTCCCACCTCTACCTCCTTACCCACACCTCTCAAGCCATTAGGTCATCCAACCTATACTCATTTTGTCTATACACATCCCTATATTACTCCTAGAATCCTCACTTTGCGCATAATCCTTTCCAAGGAAGCCTTTGAGCTCAAATCAGAAAGAGTTACCCGATTTAAAGGTAATGTCTTCACTAGTGTTCTTTTGTTTTATTTTGCTTCTCCAACACCCTAAACTCTTTTTATTTATTTCTTTTATAACAACACCAGTATCATAAATATACTAGGATGTTGTTATGAGAAGTATTCTAGCTACACTAACACACACCTTCGTCTAATGGTTAAAGAACATACTGTTTCTGTGGATGGTGAATTACTGCCTCACGAAATGATGATTTTTCTATCTTCTCATACCACCTCTCATGGTGGCCATTATGCTGGCACTATATTTATTTATGATATATATTATATTTATTTCCTCTATATTCTTGTGTATTTTATATTTAATACATACCTTTATGTTTTTCATGTTTTGCAAATGCGATAATTTCATTTGAGGATGTGTGGACTACCGCCCCCTCAAGTGATGTGACTCGTTCATTCAATACATGGAATGTATAAAGAATGAAATTGATGAAATTATGTGATCTATATAACATATATATTATAATGTAATTATAATATATATCTCTCTCATCTAGTTTTAATTCCATTAATGTACCAAAGAAATGAAAGTAGTGTTTATGCATACGTACGGCTTACTGTCTCCATGAACGGTACATTTCATTTCTTATCTCCAAATGTTATGTACTATTATAAGTAAATATATATAATGGATATATATGTCATATATTACATCTAAATGATGGATATAATTCTGTAATTATAATATATATCTCTCTCATTTAGTTTTAATTCCATTAATATGACAAAAAATTGAAAGTAGCGTTCATGCGTACGTACGGCTTACCATCTCCATGAACGGTGCATTTCATTTTTTATTATCTACAAATGTCATGTAACAGTATAAAATGAATTTATACTGGATATATATGATATTTAAATCATTAATACTATTCTGGAGATGATGTACTTATAACTACATGTAAAATTCTTTTCAAACAAGTTCATTTTTGACTCATGTACCAAACATCGACAAAAACGTCTGATATGAACTCAAATTATTAACCAATTATTATAAAATTATAATATATGATATGAACTGAATAATAATCTTTAAATGAGTAACATAAGAAATTATATATTGACCAATGTTTATTATTCAGGAATATAATGAAATGAACAAGAAAAGTCGGACTTGAGGTAAGGGATCCAACCTCTCTCTTTCTTTTAAATTTTATGTTCATATTATGAGAGACCCTATTTGATCTCATCAATACATTTTTGGATGTTTTATGTGGCGTCGTTAGGCTGCCGGATTTTCATAAATGGATTTTCATCTCACTTTTTATTCCCGTGAGATTCATGCTACATTTGCCACTATTTCCTTTTGTGTGGTGTATGTACTGCCCGTTATTTTAATATTTGTATAATATACTATCATTTATGTGTATTTACATATTCATTTTATGGCCCTTCTTTCATGGGTTGTACGTTTCGAATGTTTCCCAAATCGGTAAGGGAACCTTTCACACTCCTCTTTTTAAAAGACTTATTTTGTTATGTCTTTTAATTTACATCTTTTTATGTTGGTATATTTTCTTCTACATCCTTATTGATGTAAATTTTATTTCCAAGTGATGAGATACCATTTTCTCTCTCATCAAATAATTTTATGAATTTTAAGGTGATGCAGTTAGGCAATCAAATTTTACCAAAGGAACTTCTTAACCCAATTTTGATTTCGTTGGGTTCAACTTGTAGTTATTGAGATGTCATCCTATGAATATCTGTGAACGACCTAAGGTTGTTTTACACTTAATATCCACTTATATTGTGTGTATTTATATTTTTCAAACATAATTATGAGATTGGTTTATCCTTAATTTAAGGATACCTTCTTTATAAGGGATTTCATCTCATTTTACATTTCTATTGAGACTTCATTATTGTTATGAACCAATTCACTCTTATATGTTGTATATACTGTCCTTTGGAATATTTTATCATGAATCCCTTTATTCTCATGATATTATAATGTTATCATTAAATGTTATTCCTCAATTATTGTATTCAAGTCTCTCTCATTTTTTTTAAAACCCTTTAACTAAAATATCAATTTAAATGATTTAATGATTTATTATTATAAATATTTCTCATTAATATCCATGTTTTAAAAATTGTTTTAAGGATTTATTTATATGGATAGTAAGGGTTATAAATGTTAAATGCTTCAAAGTGGTATGGGACACTTTGATTCAAAAATCTCTTTATTTAATGTTTTAAATAGTTTTGAAAATGGTTTTTTGAATGGATTCATTATTTCAATATCTTAAAATGTTATATTGTTATTGAAATGTGGGAATTTTATCTTTACATTATGCTTAAGTTATGCCCTATGATTATGTTATGGTTCTTGGGCATTGTTTATGAAGACGGACGGTTTCATGATAAACTAAGGGCGGGTGAGCCCGATATAGCTCTCCAATGCATTGGGTAACGTGAAGGAGTTAAACGTTAAGGTTTCTCCGAAGACATTTAGGGAATATACTATGATGGGTATTCCAAATATAACTGTGAGGGTTACTACCTATTTAATAATGTTATGAATTCCTCATGTTACCTTTATGTATTATAATTTCTATGAGTTATTCGTAAATATTATGATTTCATGAGGTATGTTAACTTGCTTATGTTTTAGGAGTAAAGTATGATTTCATTAATTCTTATGTATAAATAGACTAATGTTTTCTTTCCATATTTTTATAACCCTTACTGAGCGTTTTATGCCCATCCCATGTTTTTTTGAAATGTTTTTCACAGGACATAAAGATGAATAGGGTCAAGTTTGGGATCAAGGAAATGTCAGGATGTCTAAAACAAGGAACTAGACATGACTCTTGTGTTCAAGAGTTTTTATTTTGTGGAAAAAAATGGAATCTGAGTACATGTGTCTACTTTGTAATCTTTGAGATGTAATAGTTATGTCCTAATTCTCTAAAACTCTAATCCTGAAAAGATCCTCAATGTGAATTTTCCATTTAATTCAATAATAAGTAATGTTTAAGGCCGGGTCCTTATAGTTGGTATCAAAGGTCGGTTTAGATAACTTTAGAGGTTAGGGTATTCGTTAAGCATAAGTGAAATTACCATAATGGCTAGCATTTCAGAAAGAGTCATAGTTTGTAGATAAAGTGAGTGAGTAAGTATATCATAGTGTTTATCTTCCTCATTAGTATATGATTATTTTGTTGATATACTCACACTGATATTTTTTGTTTTAGTAAATGGATGGATCTAGCAGGCACCAAAGTGACAATGGGTTTGAAGGAAACTGTGGTGGTTCTCTGATTAATAGACTAGATGAAATGGGGGATTCAATGAGGAAACTCGTGGTTTTTCTAAACCAACTATCAAGGAGTCATGATCAACCACTTGACCTTGGAAAGTTCTCTAATGCATCATGTACGAGATGACCAATCGATGTGGAAGTTCGGGTAATAATTATAAAAGTAACCAATAGGGTTTATATGATCCTTACTTTTGAGGTAATTATGGGTTACTATATGATATGATGGAAAATAAAAGGCATGAGAAAAACATGAGGTTAAAATATGTTATGATTATTTTTGAATATTTTGTCTCATTTTGGGGAATGTTTTAAGAATTATATTGTTTTGGAAAAAGTAAAACACGCAGACTGTGTGAAAACCCGTCGCGTCGGATAAAGCTGTGGGAATCGAACCCACAACCAAAGTGCGACTGTTATTTATCGCCTACCACTAGACTATGTGGATTCCCTGGTTAGTTTAACTAATTCTTTTTAGTTAGATGATTTTAGGAATCAAGAGTAAGTTTATTTTGGGTAATCTATGGAAATGATTAACTTATCATGGAGGATATGTGATTAGGTTAATTACTTTTCAATATGAGACTTTAAGAGTAACTGATGTTATTTGGAGATAAATGTTAAGGTTTATCTTGGAAGACTATGTGATTAAATCCTTCAGAGATTTGGGTTTTAGTCTTAGTTTTTATTACTTTGAATAATGTTATGGATAGATGTTTATTGAATGGTCTTTGTTGAACTTTGGATATTGTTTGAAAAAATTTGGAGATTAAGAATAGATTTTTTTTATAAAGGATTATCCTTTTTGGGTATTATCTGATCTCATACTAACCTTTTTGGTTTTAGTTTTGGTTAAGGTCTAAATACATGGAAAGTATATAGTTCTATTTTGTGGATTAGGTGATTCTGTATAAGTTGATTATAGCTCTCTTAATGTGAGCATGTCATCCTAAATACTCGTCTTTTGGAGAAAATATGAGTTTGTGTAAGAAATTTAGTTGGAGTTGAGTGTCTACATGACAAGTAAGTATGTTTAATTATGTTTTAGTTACGCTCATAAATAAATTCCTCAATGATAAGTAACATAAAAACAAAAATTTTGTCTGTTAACTTTTCCTACTGGGGAATCAAATATCGTTTAACCCATCACCAGTTTGTGATTTTCTGGTGGTTAACTTTCTCCTAAACATGTTTTCTATCACTCTCCCTCAGAACATGACCCTTGGTTTTTTTCCTCCATATCCATGTTTTCCTACACGGAATCCTAGTATTGGTTATCTCGGGTGACCTTTGTAATTCTCTTTCTTTATTTTAAAGTGATAGTTTTAGTGACTCTTGTTCCAATGTGGGATTTTCAATGAAGTTTCCAAGCCCAATTTTAAAATTACGAGGACGCAATTCCCAAAAGGGGGAAGGATGTAATACCCCAGGTAAATAAATAATATGAAATTTTTATATTTATTCATATTTGTGAATAAAATATTAATATTACTTTAAAGAGGATGCTATGCTCGATGGCGTACCCAATATGCTACAACAAGTTTCTTGGGAATCTTACGTTTCACTCTATTAATAAAATAATATTATTTTAAATAGTAATTAACACCTAGCCGTTGTAATGGTGGGAATGAACAGAACTAACTATAAAATTATTATATATGTTTGTCAAATATTTTTACTTTTTAAAATAAATGTTAAAATGTGAATGAATCCAATTTTAAGCGTAAATATTCTAATATTCATTAAAAGGTTGATTAACCGCCTTTTGATGGAGAACCCCTTTTAAATCCATTTTTGACAATTTTATATGTTATATTTGACAAAATAAAATTATTTTTAGAATCGGGACATCAAAATTTACTTTGTATAAATTTTTGGTATTTTTCTGATAAAGTTCATTTTTTTAATGAATAGTATAAAATGCGGTATTTTAATTCAAAACCTCCTTTTAATCTAATTTATTTATATGATTATATTATATTTTGAATTTTTTTTAATGTGCAATTATATTATATTTTTACCATTCAATCCAATGGTGGTCATTAGAATTAATTTCACTTTAAAATTGGACTTAAACTGGTGTCAATCTTTTAATAGATATTGTTTCTTAAAGACACGCTATTTGTTTTGAAAGCGGGAGTTAAATTTTAAATTAATTAATGCAACGTGTATGTTTTGAATTTTTTAAAATAGACAACATTTTTGAATTTGTAATATCAAAAATAGCTTAGGGTGAATTTTTGGTATTTTTCTGAAAAACATCAATTTTTGATGAATAGTGAAACCACTAAGTGGTAGTTAAAGAAACTGATTTTTCATTTAAATGAAACTTTACCACTTCTGTGATTTGATTTTTGAAAATCCTACATACATGGTTTTCATTAGTAAGTAAAATTTGGTTCAATGAGATTAAAATAATTTTTTGTGGAATAGTAACTTTTATGTTTTATTAATCGCGATTAGAGGTAATTAGTGTAATTTAAGGTAAAAATAATGTTTTAATAATATGAAATGACCTAGACACATGTCATACCATTATTGGATGTGTCATGGACAACCCAGAAAATCCATGGGTCAACTTGGGAACCCCATGGAGCCACTTTGGTAGGAAAATGACATTAATAACTTTTTATTTAAGGTTAAAATAAAAATGTCACAAACAAGTATTGTTTTGCTAAAAAAATTACATGGGGTTATACAAGTTATAATTTTGACTATAAATATTAATTAGAAAGCTAAAAATATTTCCTACATCATGATATTTGTTTTATAATTTTTAGACATTAAATAAATTAAATTATTTATGGCACCATGATGATGCAGTGATTACCTCATTATTTAACGATTGAAATAAAATGAAAAGATAATGTAAAATCTAAGACCTAAACTCTTCAAAAACCTTTTGGATGAGTATATTTAGAATCCTTATCACCTTATCCTCGAAATATATTAATTTGGGTCCTTAAAAATCCGAAACTCATTTTAATATAAAGTAACATTTTTTGACATTTCAAGAGTTCCCCTCCTCCCACTTATTAAAGGCCCCCACCTCTTCCTCCTTACCCACACCTCTCAAGCTATTGTCTCGGCCAGACACTACTCATTGTGTCTCTCCACATCCCTATATTACCCCTAGAATCCTCAATTTTTGCATAATCCTTTCCAAGGAATCCTTTGAGCTCAAATAAAAAAGAGTGACCCGATTTAAAGGTAATGTCTTCCCTAGTGTTCTTTTGTTTTATTTTTCTTCTCCAACCCCCTAACCTCTTTTTATTTATTTATTTTGTAACAAAAACAGTATCTTAAATATACTATGATGTTTTTATGAGGAGTATTAGAGCTACACTAACACACACCTCTGTCTAATGGTTAAAGAACATACTGTTTACATGGATGGCGAATTACTGCCTCACGAAACGATGATTGTTCTATCTTCTCATACCACCTCTCATGGTGGCCATTATGATGGCACTATATTTATTTATGATATATATTATATTTATTTCCTCTATATTCTTCTGTATTTTATATTTAATACATACCTTTATGCTTTTCATGTTGTGCAAATGCGATAATTTCATTTGAGGATGTGTGGACTACCGCCCCCTCAAGTGATGTGACTCGTTCATTCAATACAAGGAATGTATAAAGAATGAAATTGATGAACTTATGTTATCTATGTAACATATATATTATACTGTAATTATAATATATATATCTCTCTCATCTATTTTTAATTCCACTAATGTGCCAAAGAAATGAAAGTAGCGTTCATGCGTACGTACGGCTTACCGTCTCCATGAACGGTACATTTCATTTCTTATCTCCAAATGTTATGTAATATTATAAGTACATATATATAATGGATATATATTTCATATATTACATATAAATGATGGATATCCTTCTGGAATTATAATATATATATATATATATATCTCTCATTTAGTTTTAATTCCATTAATATGACAAAAAAATGAAAGTAGTGTTCATGCATGCGTACGGCCTACCGTCTCCATGAACGGTGCATTTCCTTTTTTATTATCTCCAAATGTTATGTAATAGTATAAAATGAATATATACTGGATATATATGATATTTAAATCATTAATACTATTCTGGAGATGATGTACTTATTACTACCTAGAAAATTCTTTTCAAGCAAGTTCATTTTTGACTCATATACCAAACATCGACAAAAACGTCTGATATGAACTCGCATTATTAACCAATTATTATAACATTATAATATATGATATGGACTGAATAATAATATTTAAATGAGAAACTTAAGTAATTATAAATTGACTAAAGTTTATTATTCAGGAATATAAGGAAATGAACAAGACAAGTCAGACTTGAGGTAATGGATCCAACCTCTCTCTTTCTTTTAATGTACTCTCTTTTATGTCACTTATTTTAAGCTCCATTTTCTTATGTTGGGGGATGTTCTTCTATATTACTCTTACTGTAAATTTTATGTTAATTTGATTAGATACCCTATTTGATCTCATCAATCCATTTTTGTAAGTTTTATGTGGCGCCGTTAGGCTGTTGGATTTTCATAAGGGGATTTTCATCCCACTTTTTATTCCCGTGAGATTCATGCTACATTTTCCACTATTTCCTTTTGTGTGGTGTATGTACTGCCCATTATTTTACTATATATATAATATAATATCATTTATTGGTATTTAAATCTTCATTTTATGACCCTTCTTTCATGGGGTGTGCGTTTCGAAAGTTGCCCAAATCGGTAAGGGAGCCTTTCACACTCCTCTTTTTAAAAGACTTATTTTTTTATGTATTTTAATTTACATCTTTTTATGTTGGGATATGTTCTTCTATATCATTATTGATGTAAATTTTATTTCCAAGTGGTGAGATACCATTTTATCTCTAATAAAAGAATTTTATGATTTTTAAGGTGACACTGTTAGGCTATCGAATTTTACCAAAGGAACTTCTTAACCCAATTTCGATTTCTTTGGGTTCAACTTGTAGTTATTGAATATGTCATACTATGAATATGTGTGAATGACCTCTGGTTGTTTTACACATAATATCCACTTATATTGGGTGTATTTATATTTTTCACACATAATTATGAGATTGATTTTTCCTTAATTTAAGGATACCTTCTTTATAAGGGATTTCATCTGATTTTACATTTCTATTGAGACTTCATTGTTGTTATGCACCAATTCACTCTTATATGGTGTATATATTGTACTTTGGAATATTATATCATTAATCCCTTTATTCTCATGATATTATAATGTTATGATTAAATATTATTCCTCAATTATTGTATTCAAGTGTCTCTCATTTTTTTAAAAACCCTTTAACTAAAATATCGTTTTAAATGATTTAATGATTTATTCTTATAAATATTTCTCATTAATTTCCATGTTTTCAAAATGGTTTTAAGGATTTATTTATATGGATATTAAGGGTTATAAATGTTAAAAGCCTCAAAGTGGTATGGGATAGTTTGATTCAATAATATCTTAATTAAATGTTTTAAATAGTTTTGAAAATGGTTTTTAGAATGGATTCATTATTTCAATATCTTAAAATGTTATATTGTTATTGAAATGTGGGAATGTTATCTTTCCTTTATTATAGTTATGTGCTATTATTATGTTATGGTTCTTGGGCATTGTTTATGAAGACGGGTAGTTCCGTGAAAAACTAAGGGTGGGTGAGCCCGATATAGCTCTCCAATGAATTGTGTAACGCAAAGGAGTTAAACGTTAAGGTTTATCTGAAGAGATTTAGGGAATATACTGTGATGGGTATTACAAACATAACCATGAGGTTTACTCCCTATGTAATAATGTTATGAATGCATCATTTTACTTTTATGTCTTATGATTTCTATAAGTTATTCGTAAATCTTATGATTTCATGAGGTATGTTAACTTGGTTAGGTTTTATGAGTAAAGTATGATTTCATTGATTCTTATGTATACATAGACTAATGTTTTCCTTCCATATTTTTATAACCCTTACTGAGCTTTTTATGCTCATCCCATGTTTTTTTGAAATGTTTTTCACAGGCCATAAAGATGAATAGGGTCAAGGATGGGATCAAGGAAATGTCAGGATGTCTAAAACAAGGAACTAGACATGACTCTTGTGTTCAAGAGTTTTTATTTTGTGGAAAAAAATGGAAGCTGAGTAGATGTGTCTACTTTGTAATCTTTGATATGTAATAGTTATTTCCTAATTCTCTAAAACTCTAAACCTGAAAATATCCTCAATGTGAATTATTTATTTAATTTAATAATAAATAATGTCTAAGGCTAGGTCCTTATAATATCACAATTTTTGATCTCATTAAAATATGTATCATTTATTGACTTATTGATATTCTATGAATTGATTATTATAGATGAAAATTTTATTAAATTTCTAAGATAATAAATATTGGGGAGATGAATAAATTTGATTAAATGAGGCATAAAAATGGATGTTTATGAATAAAATTAGTTAGATCAACCAGAATCATGGGTTCAATATAGTTTAATATGGAGACTAAGGAAATGACACCAAATCAATAATGCATAAATTTATGAAAAAAAATCTTTTAGTGACCAATTTTGTCCGCACTAACCTATAGTAAGGAACAAACTACCAATTTTACATTATAATTATTCATGGGAGTACTTTTTAAATCCAATATAGCTTGGGTCTTCAATGCACAAAATAAATACTATCCAATACAATGAGAACTGTAATGTTCTGTTTTGGATAAATTTTCTCTCTCATAATGACACCCTGTTGTTTTCTCTCACCCATCAATAACATCTCAAAAGACCAATATATAATACATACTCAATCATGCACATTCATTAGTGCCATGAAATACAATGTTACTTTACAAACATATCCATAATGTTGAGACAATCCTACTTAATTGGATGGAATTATAAAAACTCAATAAATATAATTTATAATTCCAAAATCTGTGAGAATATGGTGTTTGAACTATGAAAATGAAGAAGGTATCCACTATAGATAAAAATATTATTCCACATTGAACACATGAAACCCTGTGTGGATCAATAGAATCATCATGATCAACTATCTAACTAAAATGTGCAAGGAATCAATAAGAAATACCTATGGTGGAAGATCCTAGAGAGGGGTGAAGTCATTGAAGACAATTCTTAAATAGGAAATATTCAAGTATTTCATGAGTTAGTGATATGAGATTATGTATACATTTTTTCGATCATATAAATAACTACCAAATAAAAATAAATTATATTGTATAATATGAGGAGATATAAAAGAGGGTGGGAGATCAATTCATAGTTTTTAGAAGTAATATGGGATAGATGAGGACTTAATATGAACTATTGGTGAATTTCAGAAGTGATCTCATGTTGTTAGATCACATCACTAGAAGAGTGGTGTTTACTTGAGTTTTAAAGAGATCACTACACCCTTATTTTCACTTATTATTACTATTTTATTTGATTTTGATGTTTTCCATAGGAATTTATTCACGATTAATATATTATTTATTAAAATTGATTTTACCATTTGTTAAAATATTATTATTATTCATTATGTGAGTCAATATTTCATTCAAAATTCATATTTATATGGTTAGTGAATAGATTCTGGTGTGTCTATGTGAAGTGGTGAGAGTTATTTCTCACACAACTATTTGAATACTTAAACAATTATTTTAGGTAGAAAAATATTTTTTGAGGCTAATAATTTTTTTTGTTACACTGAGAACATGATGTATTTCATTATTTCATTCGAGGGTGGTAGTGTAGTGTATTTACAACCTTCAAATGTTTTATTGATAATAATACTTGTAATGGACTTGAAAATCCCAAATGAGCCCAAAATATTTGAGTGGAAATTGAGGAAAATAGCACCGCCAAACGAAATCCATATTTAATATATTAAATGGAGTTTGGAAACCTTGTTGGAACCTACTACTTTACTAAAAGGCCTGGAGGTTAACTTGAATATTTATCATCAAAGTAGATAGTATTGTTTTCATATACCATTTTCATGACATAAATTTATAAATATTAAATTTTAGTTGATCTCCATTTCTCTTTTAACTATGTATCCAATCTAGAAGAAGCCATTATCTCTCATTATATAGGCTATTTGATGTATATTTTTTCTTCATTTCCACATACACACACATCATTTTCATGCAATGTATCTTTTTTTTTATCACCTAACCAAGAAATCTTATAAACACATATTGTATATATTATTTGAACATCACACTGAATATAAATTGTATTTTTACTCTATGATAATTATAGAACATTATATTATAATATCTCACAACCAATGTTTTTATATAAGTCTTAGTAAATATTGGTCAGTTAACTTTCAAACTTCAATATAAATTATTTTCTGTGTTTTGTTCCTAGAGATGAAGATATTTGTATTGGTAAAAATGATATGTGGATGAATAAATAGTAGTATATAGGGATTTATAGGAGACTGGTCCAATTTTTACCATATGGTGATGAGTCCATGGTTTGGAATTCATGAATTTTAATTGAATGTATCTTCATCATTAAAAATATTAATTACACCATAGGGTTTTTGGCGTGAGGAAAATTAGATTTTTTCTAGACAATTTAAATAACTCCTTAGGTTTTGATTTAAATTCACTATTTGGATAGGTGAAAACCACATAATAATATATTTTACTATTTTTTAAAAAATTAATTGATGTTTTTTAGCAAGTTAGATATAAAATATTTGATAAAAATAGTGTCACACTTCATTATAATTCATTACTCCATGATTTATGAATTTTTTATATAAATTTCATCATTTTTTAAATAAATAATTATAAAAATTATTGAAGGTTTTTTGGGAAATATAATACTATAACATAAGCGATTCAATGAAAAATTTTGTAGAAGGAGTAATAGAAAATATTCATGAAGTTGTCACATTATTTCAACCACTCTTGAAGGATGATAACTTCTGTTTGATGTTGGTGACTCCAATTTAAATAAAAAATCTATTTATTCTTGTTATACATTAATATTTTGAATATTATAATTGGATTTAAAGTAAAAAAGTGATATATTATATTATAGGTTTTTTTATTTGAATATTTATTTGAAAACAGTAGTTTTATTTATAATAAAAAGTAATAAAATATGATCTCTATACTAATTGACTATAATTTGATTTCTCATATGTGTGAGAGTACATGAAATATGGATATATATTATTTATATTACTAATATGGTCATATTATTCTTATTTTTATTCATTATATATTCCTCTAAAATCATTTTTCTATAGTTTTTTTTGGTTTATACCAATGATGTAGTCATTGATGTTTGATCAGTGAATTTTGTAAATGATTATGCCCATACAATTATTCTATTTAATTAAATTTCAAAAAAAGGAATAGTGATGTATATTTAAAATAATTTATTAGAATAGAGGTATGAAAAATTATTTAAGAGAGAAATTATTCACACATTCATCTCCCTGTTAATGAGTATTTGTTTGATCTCTTTAATTGGGGCCACCAAATGTAAATTGCGCTACACGAATGTTTTGTGTATTTTGATAGTTTTTTATAAATTTGAATGATTAATTGTTCTATATTATATTCTTTTTAAAATTCCATGTATCATTTAGATTAAAAAAATTATTCTAAAAACATTAAAAACATATCATAAAAATATATTAACAATTTTAAAAAAAAACCTCATTTAAAATGGTTTATCAATGAACATGTTTTCTACTCATCCAGGTAAATATTTTGGGAATAATTATTTTTATTTATAAATAATATTTATATACACTTATTTTAAGTTATAATTATACCAAAATAACACACTCAATTATGAATATATGTTATATGATTTTTATACTTATTTCATTACTCTAGCTAAATGGTCAGTGTTTCAACTGAAATTGTTCTATGAACCTCATTTTAGATTTTTCTTCCTAAAATTAAACTAAATTAATTATTTATAATATTTAATATTATTTTAAAAACATTAATAATATTAATTTTATCCTAAATATAGTTTTATAATATCCCTATAAGTATTAATACGAAAGTATAATGATTTGAAAAATGTTGTGTGAAATCTAGTGTCTCGATTTCCGTATGCAAATATGTGCCTCGTTACTTCACGAACTGAATATATTTAAAATTACACCACCTTAACATATATTCAGTAAATATCCGAATTAATATATATACATTCCATCATCAATTTTTATCCATTCACATTGTTCTACCAAAAAATGTTCTTTTTCAGTTACCCATGTGTTTAGAATATATAATAATGTTCTGTGTTCTTTAATTGTGCTCTAAAAATTCTCAAACAGCCTTATTTTTTTTATAAAAACATTAATATGTATCTCAATTAAATTTAATAATATTAAAAAAGATTTTTAAATTGTTTTATTTAGTGTTTCTATGCATGGAATACAAAATAATTAAGGAAATTAAATTTACAGAGGGAAAAAATATCGAGTGACTATTATAAAAGAGTTTAGAAATAGTTATATACAATAAACAGAGGGGAGACCATGTATACAAAATAGTATAAACAACAAGATCCATGAAAATATAATTAATATTAAATAGTATGGGATAAAAATTATTTATCAATATAAACTTTGTGATCTTGTAATAGTGATTTTGATGTATCATTATATTTTTTTCTTCTAAAGACTCATCAAGATTAATAGTCTAGTTTCTATAGAATATAATATTAGATCTCCCTTGTTTCATTTTTTTATATAGAAATAGTGATTCATGGTGATCTTGTTATTTATAAATAATAAAAAAAAATTAATCTAATTCGATTCCTTCTCATATAAATAAATTATTTTCTTTTTATGTATTTTAAATTACCAAGTTAAATGGACTTCATAATAATATAAAACGTTTTTTATATTCACTTACAATTTTCAACATGATCACATTTATGAATAAATATGGTATATTCTTTCAAAATCCACTATCACACTATTTTATTTTGAATTTTACAAAAGTACTGAAAAAATTCTCTTTCACTTGAAACGTTTTCATTATTATACTATTTAATAAACATTATAACATTATTAAAATATTATTTCCACTTAAATAAGAAATTAAATACACAGATAAATATTTTTATACATTTATAATCACTTCATAGAACTGTCACAGTCACTTAATGTATCATTTAAAAACATAGTGAAACTCTAGTTATAATTAATATCAATTTGATTCATTCAACTAGAATAAAAAAAATACTATCATATAATTTTCATAATAAACAAACAATGACATTTATATTATGAAAATATGTTATTTCTATAATTTTCATAAAATTTTTGTTTCAAAAATGAACTCTTCATATCTCATATCATAGTTCGTATGACTAATCCATATGTTTAATGTAAAAAATATATTGTATTAAAATATTATAATTTTAAAAATGATTTTAATGTATAATACTTATGAAAATAATCATATATTATTGAATAAATTTAGGAATCATATAATGATAAATATAAGTACTAATGCCCCATATTATAGACAATCATATGGCCTATATATCTTTCCATGATATATATCATGTAATTTAATATTAATTTGATGTAGGAAATCTCTTATGAAACATTAAGTTCATCAACATATGTTTTGATTTAATTAATTTATATATCATTAGATGATGTACTTATTTGACTGTGATACATTATGTGAATCATTTAAGAGTTCAATTATATCTTGGGTAAAATGAGTTAAATTTTATATCATGTATTGTATACTATTGAGAAACAGATATGCATTTGTGAGATATAAAATTCATTTAAGGATCCTTTATTAATATATAGAATCAATTATAAGGAAATCATGACTTCATTATGGATAATAAAAAATTGATGTTAAACATTAATAAATATCTATTATCATTATCTCATCCTTAAATATGAGGAGGTATTAATTTAAAATGGGATAAAAAAGAATCCACTTATAATTTTTTGAGATTCCACTACATGTGGATTCCATTTATATGAAAGAAAACATTGGTTGTTGTTAAATGATCATCATTAACCACATAATTTATGGTCTACTGGCTAAGAAGTATATGATTTATGTGTTCTTCATTAATTTATTCTATCCATATTTTATATGATCTTGGATTTGTATTTATATTTTTGAATGATTTTACATATTTGATATTGTAAAAAATTTTATATATAATCATAGTAATTTTAAGTGAATGATTGAAAAATCAATCAATTTTAAAAAAAAAAATTAAATTTTTTTGAAGATCATTGTATTAGAGAAATGGTATATGGTTATTTTTTTCCACATTATATTATGGAAACTATTTTGTAGTTAAATTGTTTATAGATAAAATAGATATATAATATTTTAATATCAGATAGGTTTTTGAAA
This sequence comes from Viscum album, assembly GCA_963277665.1. NCBI lineage: Eukaryota > Viridiplantae > Streptophyta > Magnoliopsida > Santalales > Viscaceae > Viscum > Viscum album. Next base: position 4,606,186 of record OY728120.1, on the reverse strand, counting down.
AATTGAGTATTAAAATGAATGTGTGATATGATGATAGGGCTCAGATTCATATAGTACAAATTCATTATTTTATAATATCTCATAAATGTATGTAGGGATATTTCTAAATATGATAGGATATGAGCCCAGTAATATTAGTTGGATATAAAATTATAAATTTAACACATCATGGGTTTTTAATATGAGATTCCATTATGATGTTTATCCAATGTTATAATATTGAACAAGATCACAAACAATTATATTGGATATCATTTCCTATAATATAATGTATAAAATGTTTTTTATTCAATGTAGGAATTTTTAATCCATTGCTTTTAAATACACCAATATGAATTTTTTAAATTGATTATATTTGTATAAAATAATTTAAAATTTTAAAATTTATTCATATATAAGTAATACTGTGTATTTTAAGAGTTTAATACTATTTATAATGTAATATTTAGGTTATATAAACCCATATTAATGGTTTATTTAGTAAAACTTTTGAAGAAACAAATTATTAAAATTAATAATTTGTATTTTAAGGTAAAATTATATTTTAATTAATTACCATTCGTGATTAAATGTAATTATATAATTTTACTTTAGGTCTTACATCCCAATCACCTAGGAGCATTCAAACTATTCTGGAAATGTTATTGTTAGCTACCTATTGAAAAATATATGATCTCAGGTAATATGTTTTTTTTATTATTTTAATAAATCACATGAAATGATTTTAGGTGCCTCATACATATAATTTATATGGATATGTGTTGAATATTGTTTTTTAAAACCCTGATTTCTTAACATAAATTATTAGTTATATATGATTTATAAATTCACAAAACAGAAACATGTTATTCTGTTTGAAGACATTCTTTTTGTTTGTTAAAATAATCAAAGCATTCAACAATGTAAGAAATGCATGTGGTGCATACATTAATTGTTTATATTTTTATAAACAAACATATAATTAAAAAAGTGTCAAACTGACCACTCATTAAGTGCTTAGTAATTCAATAAATTGGCCCAATTTGTTAAGTTCCCATAGATCGTAATGTGTAATGTGATCATAATATATGTGACCCAAACCATTAAGTTTATATAATTATCTAATAATTGTATACTTGAATAGGTCAACCGAACAAGTTGGTTGTTGGAGTAGGAGAGTTTAGATATTTAATTAGTTGAAGTTGAAATATTTTCCATTGAACTCTGTAACAAACATAAAAGATACAATTAACATGATTTTCTATCCAAATAGTAAAGTGAAGATATAAGGGAAGAATTTAAAATAGTTTTTAGTGGAACATAGATCATGTCGAAATAATGATATGATATTCGGGTTAACATATTAGTGGGAGTAATCAAATAAATGTCCTTAAAGGATAATTTTCTAAAACAAGGTACTCTTGATAAATATAATCTATTGAATATTCATATTGAGTTAAATAAAAATGGCATTGATATTTTTTAAAGGTTTTTTTCTATGTAGACTGATTTAAAAAAATGGAACTGTTCACAATTATAAAGACATGTATCATTATAATGAATAATTTCATCTCATTGAAATCATTTTTTGTAATTCTATCTCATTGGTGTTAGATACTAATTTAGAATAATAGAATTACAATGAGGATATAATTTTACTCAAAAATAGAAGATAATTCGAAAAATGAGTATAAGACATACCATGTGGATTGTTTTGAGAATAGGAAAACTATTAAAACATTTCAACCTCTCTCTCCACCCAGTATACGTAGAGTAGCATAAAAAAGGGGGAGTTTAGTGGTTGTCCATTAATGTTGATTTAGCCTTTCCAATTCTTTTTCATGACTATCTTCCCCTATCTCTTTCAATGTCCCCATCACTTATCTCCTTCGTTAGCCCCATATATATCTATGGATTCATCCCCACCTTATTTTTATTGTTCAACATTACATTCCCCAGAGTCATATGTGTGCATCAACTTGGTGAAGGGGGATTTTCTTGTTTTAGCCACAAAGATGAAGGGGATAAATCACTGTAGATGTTTTTGTTGGGTTCCTGATGATGATGGATGGATCCAACATTTTTAGACATTTGTAGTTAATTTAAATTATATTTAATTAGTGTTATTTTTTTGTTTTTTATCTACTATGGCGATGTTTCAAGATGTTGATTTCACTTAATGGTTGTTTGTAAGTGAGTGGTTGGTAGTCCCAATAATGGTAGTGGTTTTTTGTTGATGCCCTAGGATGTTTCAAAATTGACCCTCTCTTGTACCATATTTTATTGGATATTCATGTGATTTTGTGGGATATAGACATGTATGGGTTTTTTACATGTTTTAGAATCTAAATGAATTTGAAAAGTGGGGGAATTTTCTTGTTGTTTTTATAAAAAAATTGTCCCCCTCACATCCCGCTCGTGATGACTCCTCAACATTTATCCCCACTCCCTGTCGCAAGCATGTTTCTCGCTGACACTCTTGACCCAAATACCCACCACCACTCATGTCACTGCCTCCCATGATGCTACCAATCCCCTCCTAGTATCATGGCCATCTCAATGCTCACTATATTGATACACTATGGGGAAAATTTTGGTCAAATATGCAGTGTGTGATGTCATGACATGAGTGGAATTTATTTGGGGATTATGATGGTCAATTCTTCCATGAAAATAGGAAATAAATTAAATCTATAGGTATTGAGGCTCGTGTTTAGGCTTCCTCAGTTTTCTTGGCATGCATTACATCTTCTTTCTAGTGACAAGGTGAAAATATCATTATATTTACAAGCACGGTTAGTGATCTGGATTAGGTTAATACAGTGGGTAAATATTGTGGAAGAAGTAGTGCAATGAGGGTTCTTCACCATCAAGTGTGGCATCTAGGATATGTAACATATGTGAAAATTTCCCTAGTTAATATCTTCTACCAGATCTTACAGATACTCTATGGGTCCCTATATTTATTTCATTTCATTGTAGATTTATCTGTTATTTGGTTTTATTTTCAAATATTTTTGTTTTCATTAATGAACATAGGTTTGAAGAAGAATATTTTCAATATGATGAATTACATCAATGCTCAAATACTCTTCCTCATCATGTCCATTGATGAATGTTGTGATGTCTAGTGAGGGAACCGAAAATGTTATTCTTGAATCCTAACTTATGCACTATAATTTTCATCATCTCTATTTTTCATTCTATTTGGTATAGATTTATACCTTTTAGGAAAATTAGTAGTTAGATCCATTTTTTCTCAAGATGTATATTTTTATTCATGTATAATTTGACTATCAAAATAGTTATTTTTCTATATGATATGAAAATACATTATTCATGTCCTGTTTTGGATTTTATGTTTCTAATGATTATCAATTTACAATATGAGATATCTATTGATGAGGCACAAGGACTATGAGATGATGTGGAGGAAAATAAATGATATATTATATTTCAAATTTGGTATCTAGAAACACATTGATCATGGAATAAACTAATCATATATAATCTGCATCTGGAAGCATATTTCTATTTTTATTAATGAAATTATTCTATTGAATTTTGTTTGATCTGAATCAACTAGTTTTGTACCCATTGGCATGTGGGGGTTGTGACAATCACCAATATTTATTATTCACATCTCCACGCAATGTAGAGTTCACAATCACTTCCACTGTTTGGAATTAAATGAGTTCTTGTAAAATTATTCACTACACAGATCAACCATGATTATCCACATTAAAAAAAGGTCAATTGAGTTTTGATTTGAATTTTATGGTAGTATTAGAACATTAATTTCTTATTTTCTCCATCTTGAATTGGTCATACCGGTGATCATTTCTATATCATATGAACTTTACATTGGTTTGATTTTGATTGTATAGAGTGTTACAATCACATGAACCTAGAAATTAAAGATTAAATATTGTTGAAAACATTGAATTCATTAATGATAATATTTTTTTAAAAAAAAAATCCTTGATTCATAAATATTATTTATATATATTTTTTAGAAAAATATATTCAATAAATCTTATAAGTCCATTTATTATAAATTTTCCAAAATATAGGAATATATTATTTACATTTTTATTCATGTATTATGTATATTTTTATTCATGTCTTATATATATTTTGAAATGGTAAATTATATTATTTTTATAAAATTAATTTAAAAAAAATTATATATATTTTATATTATTTCATTTTATAATAACATATTTATTAGAAGTAAATTTTTATTAATATAATCTATAGTTCTGTAATTATATAATTTTGTGGTATTATGAAGTTCTACATAAACTTCCATTGTAACCGAAATTATATCTCTTAATGGATTTATAATTTTTATTAATATTTATTAAATAAAATATATACTCAATATATATTCTATGTGAATTTATTATAATGTTTCATAAATATATTCATTTTATTTAATTTTTTATTCATGTATTACATACATTTTTATATGGAAAATAAAATTATTTTTTAAAACTTATTTTCAAAATTTTAAGAAATATTTTGTATAATTACATTTAATATAAATGTATTTATTATAAAATTATTTTTATTAACATAATCAGTAGTTTTGTAAAAATATAATCTTTTTTGTTGTGGGAAATCCAATGTAACTTCCACTTAAATATCTACTGAATCTTCTACAAGAACATCCACATGAACCCTCACTAGAACGTCCATGAGAACTTCTATTGGATATCATAATGGATTTATAATTTTCATTTAAACATATTTTATAAGAAAATATTTTCAATATATCTTATAAGTCCATTCCATAAAAATTTTCATAAATATATAAATTTTCTATATATTTTCACTCATTTATTATAAATAGTTTTAAAATGGTAAAATATATAATATTTAAAAAAATGTAATAAATATTTTATATAATTAAATTTTATATAAATAAATTTATTATATTTTGATTTTTAATATCACATTTTATTGTTATATCAATATATACTTCTTTTTTTGTTTCGTATGACTTCCTCCAGAAAATCCACTAGAACTTCCATTGAAACCCTTAATTGATTTATAATTATTAGTTATAAATTTCTTATTGAAAATATATTCAATATATCATATATGTTAATTTATTATAGTTTTTTCTAAATATATACATTTTTTTATTTTTATTCTTGTATTATATACATTTTTACATTGTAAAGTATATTAATTTTATAAAATTTATTTTAAAATATATAATAATTGATTTATATATATTCATTTAATATAAATATATTTATAGAATTTATTTTTTATTAATATATTTTGTAATTCTAAAAACATATACATTTGTTTGTATTATGGAACATCCACTGGAACTTCGACTAATGTATCCACTAGAACTTTAACTAGGGAATCCACCAGAACATCCCTTTGAACTACAAATGAATATATAGAATTTATTTTTATATATTGGGTGAAAAATGTATCTTCAATATATATAATATGTGAATTTATTATATATTTTCCTAAATATATATTTTTTTTTATATTTTTATTTCTGCACTATATACATTTAAAAATATTAATTTAAATTATTTTTATAAAATTTATTTTAAAAATTAAATACATATTTTTTATAATTTCATTGTGTATAAATTTATTTATAATAATTTAACATTTATTCATATATTTTTTATTTATATATATATATGAACATTTATTTTATTGTGAAACTTCTAGTGGAACATCCACTAGAAATTTTAATGCATTTATAATTTATCTATATGTGGATTTTGTAAAATTAATATATTCAATATTTAGTATATGAATATTTATAATAATTTTTTTTCAATATACGCATTTTATTTACATTTTTAATAATTTATAATATAAATTTTTAAATTGTATAATATATAATTTTGATAAAATTTATCTAAAAAATGTATTAAATATTTTATATAATTTAATTTAAAATAAATATATTTATTTGAATATTAATTTTATTAAAAAAACTCTATAGTTTTATAAATATATACTTTTTTGTATTGTGGAACATCTTATTAAATATTAATTAGAAATTCCACTAGAACATCAACTAGAAATTCACTCAAAATATTAATGGATTTATAGTTGTTATTTGTATAGAGTTTGTACACAAATATTCAATATATCTTACAAGTTCATTAATTATGAATTTTCCAAAATATATATATTTTATTTACATTTTTATTCATGTATAATTAGTATTTTTAAAAGATAAATTATATTATTTTTATAAAATTTATGTAGAAAAGTGTAATATTTATTTTATATAAATTCATTTCATATAGAAGTATTTTTTAAAATTTAATTTCTATTATTATATTCTATAGTTTTTTAAATATATAATTGTGATTTATTGTCCAGCTTTCACGGGAACTTCAAGTAGAACTACTAGAGGATGTTCAAGTGGAACTCCAAATGGACTTATAGATTTTATTTATAAGGATTTTGAAAAAATATATTTAATATAACTTATAAGGGAAATCATTATGAATTTTCTTAAATGTTTAAATTATACTTACATTTTTTATTCATGTATTATATATTTTTTAAAATGGTAAGATATATTTTTTTATAAAATTTATGTCAAAAATGTAATACATATTATATATAATTGAATTCAATAAAAATAAATTTATTATAATTTAATTTTTTATTAATATATTGTGTAGTTTTATAAATATATATTCTTGTTGTAATGTAGATCTTCCATTGGTGTTTTCCACTGGAACATCTATAGAAATTGTCATTGAAAGATCCTTTGTAACATCCCTTAGATCTTCCAACGAAACATATACTAGAACTACCACAAAAAATCCAATGGAACATCCACTAGAAAGTCCACTAAAAAATCCACTACAACTGTCACTGGAACATCCACAAGAACTCTAAATGTAAATTTTGACATAAGATCAAAAATTTCACATTGATCATGATTTGTATTTTACACTTAAATTATTCGATGAAAATTTTCAATTGATTTGTTCCATCATTTCTGTCGATGTGTGATTTTTGATAACCCAAATTAATTTACCTGAAGAAGTATAGTGAAACTAAGGGATTGATCTACACGGAGAGTGAGTTATTGTGTTTTGTTTTTCTTGTTTGTGATTAATTTAGTGAGGTTTTCTGAAATTTAGAGTTGATTGTTTTGGTTTTTTAATAATAGGGTGATTGAATTTCAATTCCCTGGTAGATTAATTTTTATGATAATGAAAAATAAAAAAGGTGGTTTCTTGATTAAAAATGAGAAGAATTCATCAGTGCTTTGGATTTTAAATGTTGTAATTAAATCAATTTTCTTATAAGGATGTGTTGTTTATAATTACTCATATTTATAGGTTATGAATGTCACATAAGCTCCCTTGGTCAGGTGAGTCTTTCTTAAATCAATAGAAACAAATTCCTTGGCCTGTAATGTGATTTATTTTAATTTTATTAATTGAAACCCATCCTGATATTATAATCACATCCAATGTTCATAGATGTTATTGATAATATTCCATATAAAATCAATATGAATCCCATTCATAGTTTGATAAGAGATTTCTTATGATATTTAGAAAGTATTATTATAGAATTATAAGAGAATAATAAATAACATGACTATAATATTACAATTGACCAAATAGAACACATAATCTTCCAGAACCCCAACACATAGGGGATTCAGCTACTCAAGAAGTAACTAATAACTAAACTACTTATGATACCTTAACTGAACATGGCACAAATATTTGATTGAAGATCGTCAGGGAGGTAGTGAAAGCACCTCCTTTCTTCACTTCTCTCCTTGGGCATCTCTGGAATTTTCCCACTTGGTCTCTCTTGGAATGAATCATCCATCTCGAATATGGAGGGCCACCCTCCATTTATAGGTTTTAGGAATACACGGCATGTACCAGAAAGTACATGGCATGTACCCTAGTCAATACAGTTTGGTCATATTTTCTTCTTTGGTGGGTGAGCCAGCACACCACCCCAGACATGGAACACAACCCTTCCTGGTAGGTAGAAGAACACGACATGTAGTGCTACCATACATGGCATGTAATATCATTCATTGGCCACCAACCACTTCTATAAGGGTTGCACGGCGTGTATATGTAAAGTACACAACATTTATGTTTTTGGTCGGTAACATAGCTGTGTATACATTCTTTCCAATCTGTGTCTTGGAAATAGTACATGGCATGTATACAAAGTACATGCCAAGTATATTTTAATTTTTTTCTTTCCTTTCCAAATTTATGAATTTGAATGGAAAAAACCTGAAAATCATCATAATCACCAATAAATGATTTCGATCCAAAAAATGATATAAATTTTATGAAAATCATGTTTTAATGGAAAATAATATATATGAAAATTTTTACACAATTTAGAAATATCAAATTCCCCCACACTTAGTCATTTTCTAGTCCTCAAGAAAAATTTCAACCTCAAATCAATAAAATCCATACTCTAAAAATGGAATCAGTCAAATAATTATAATTGTAAATAAAATAGCCCTAGAAGAATATTTCTGGAATTCACAAAACATATTTCAATCCCAAGATATTCTAATCATGCCTCATATATAATTTAATTAAAAAAATTCTTCATCTTTCATCGAAATTTTCTTAACATTTCAAAAATAAACATTCCACTTGATGAATTTCCTCCCCAAAAGAAACCACACTCATCACTCAAGATTATTTAATCAGATTTATACTCAATCATATGTGTATACACTTCATCTACATAATTGAAAGTGTTATATTGTAGTCTTCAGAAGACAAATCAAAAAAAATCATGAGGGATTTCAATAAGTTTCAGATGTTACTAAGGCTAAGGGTTGGTAGGTAAAGATAAAAAAATCTCAGAGGATTGAAAAGGAGGATGAATAATTAAACAATAATGCGTGATATTCACGATAATGCTTAATGAAAAATGAACCCCCAATCAAAAACTCTCAATGGTATCATCCCTATGATATTTCATTGACAATAAGGGCCCATAAACTATCAATAATATGTAATAAAGAATATGGTCCCTCTTTTTCATTTTTCAATGTTTTAGTTTTTGTTCTTTTTTTTGTTCTAGTTTTTTAATAGGAAACACCAAGAATAAAATGAATTGTAGATTGGAAAATCCCTCCACCCAAATGATTAGGTGATAACCCCCCCCCCCCACACACACATAATTTAATGGTTTCTCACCAATAGAAACCATGAATGGTCAAAAATCCCTATCTAAATATCAAGTGAATTATCATGCATACTTATAAATGAATTGGGTTATGAAGGGAAAGTAGGCTTGTAATGTAACTTCCTATCAAGGATGTTCAGGGTTTCTAAGGGTTTACAATGATCTTATGTAGGGTTGGTATCAAGGTCAAAGGGGATAAAAACAATCTAAATACTCAAACTATTTAATGTGATTAAAAAATATTCATGTTTTGAAGAGAAAAACTAACAAGTTCTGGTAGTTATTCATATCCCAATAATATCTCAAGAATAGAGGGAATAAGAAAGAATATGTCATATCGTCTTATAATACCTCTCAGGAATGGAAACAATATAGGGGTTAATGAGGTCATGATATGAGAACAAAATGATCAGCCTAATAAATCTAAATGTCCAAGTCTTTAAATCAAGAATCAAAATTTATCAGAAATCATTTTAAAATACATTGATACTTAAAATAAACATGTAACTTTTTAAAATTCCCTTTTATTCCTCTATTATTTATAATTATACTTAATAAAAAAATATCCAAATTTTAAAATATGTCAAATATCAATTATATCTCCTAATCAAGTTCATGGAAAAGAATAGCGGAATTAATGACCCTCACACAAACTGAATACAACACATGGACCTCCAGGTGAAATACAAAAGAAGGGGAGGGAATATCAGGAAATAGTGGGCGTAAGATGAGGGTATGTAGAAGAATAATTAATCCAAAAGTAGAATGGAAAAATAAACACTAAAAAACACTCCCCTAATTTTGAATTGACTAAATAGGGAGGTTGTAGAAATAGAGATTCCCAAGCCCCTCAAAAGTACATGTGATGGTCGAGGGAAGGGAAAAACATCCGCAGAGACATATATCACCACATCCCAAGTAGAGAAAAAATATACATATATAAGTGAAATAAATTTTCCTGAAAACTAGTCACTAGGTAGTCGCAAAATTTTCATTATCTTCTACAGAAGAATTCAGTAATGGTGATGAATCCGCAATAGATACTGGAAGGATGGATGCCACATTCTGTGTGGTAGGAAAAGGAAGCCCCATAGGCTTAGTAGTGAAGGTAGAATCCAAGACATTAGTAGATATCATAACATAATTATGGTCTAAAGCTATCATCGGAGGATGTATGGCATAAGGATGAAGAGCAGAGGGATGAACAAGTGATAATTCTTAGAGGTTGTAAATGATGAATCATCTTTAAATAAATATTCGTTGATGGTTAAAATTCAATTAAAACTATGTGATTCATTCAATAATTTATATAAATATAAAAATTAGAGATTGTTTCGGGCATAAAACCTACCCAAATATTAATGATGAGGACTGGGAATTTATTTTATTTCTTATCAAGTACTATCCTGAAGATCAAATAATGATGTTTTATGTCACTATCATTATAATCAATGATGTTCCGTAAACATTGGATGTCAGTCCATATCCACCTCAAGATACATTATTATATCCTCAGTCTTTGAAAACTCATCAAGAGATTGACATTTTTAGGTAATGTCATCCACATTAAATAAAACTAATAGCCACTTTTTTAGGATTTTGGAAATTCAAAACAACATGATGTTTTTGCAGATGTAGAAGATAAAAAATGTTTAAGACCATTTCTTTCCAATCCACATGTAATCACACAGACCATTGATTTTTTCTCCACTATTAGCATCATTTATTGTTGTTAGTCCCTTAGAATCATCTTATAAGTACTTGATTACATATATTCTTTTTAATGAATATTATTGGTGTTTCTTATAATATAATGATTACTCTTTAGCATTTCATAGTATGTGATAATTTCCTGAGGAGACATTTCATGTCAACATTACATTGTAGTTCCCCAATATTTTGAGATATTGTAAATCTTAATAAAATATTCCTTATATCCATATTCTATGAACATGTGATATTGTTTTATGGGACACAATTGATATAGGCTATCATGAGTAGGAGGCTCCTAAGACATTGAGACGCAAAGTTATGGTGTTCTCCCTTGATAGTCTCCAAGAAAGGAGGTAATTTTATTTTAACAACCAATTGTAAATCCATATTTCAGGTTTCATTGGATATTTTTCACAAACCATCTTGGATACTCTGGTACCCAGATAACCAATCTCATCTCATCATAACTCTAATTTCCTTCCTAATTCCCATGGGTTGGTGACAAGAATAGTGCATCATATAACAAAAGTGTGGGAATGAATTTAGCTAAAATAAAGTGGAAGAAACATATACATGTCAGTATGCTCAAAGAATACACAAAAATGTGATAGTACCAAAAAAACAGGTATATTAAAAACACTAATTGTACATTATCAGGGTACCATAATTCTAACAATATAAATAGCACATCCAACCGGACATTTCACTTAAATTCCTACTGGATCAATAGAATCCTCCTCCTCCAAGAGGTTCCTTACGTGTACTAAAACAGATAATGATAAAATTTACAAATTCCCAATTGGAAAGGTAGGATTTGGGATACAAATATCATTAGGGTCTCACCATGTGTTCCATAATAAGGTTCCACAACAACAAACTAAATCATTATTCCGATATTAAATCAAAAGATGCATGGTAGTACATTTTCATATTTAAATCAAAAATTGATTCATTTCACAATGATGGAAAACATTAAAAACATGGATTAAATAAACACAAAATGTAAAATAGATTATATAAATCATTAGTATTTATTAAACAACTTCACAATAAATGGTATTTATAATCAATTTAGTCACAAATATCCCCAAGGCCATCTTATCTAATGTATGATAGTTATATGTTTTAGGATCCTCACTTATCTTATATCATTCATAATGAAAAGTATTTATACACATTTCCTTCAAGAACACACCAAATAAGACCCATTAAAATCTTATCGGGGATAAGATAAGCCAAACAAGGATTTTATTAAAGTTTTAAATCGTCAATTTATTTATAGGGAAGTATCGTCCTTTCATTTTTTCCCAAATAACCCACTAACTACATAGTATCACATGTACTCAATAAAATAATAAAAATATAAAAACAATTCGTTTAAATAAATAATTTACAATCACACACTTTTCATTTTCAAACTACCAATTCACATTCAAAACCAAAACATAGGACATTATAATAATTTAAGACATTTCTTAACTCAAAAAGAATCATAGGTTTTATCAAATACATTTAATCCATTATTCTAACTCAATTCTCATATAAATTAGCAAATTCCATCAATTTCAAATTAAATCCCAAATTATAATTGCATCATAATTGAGGTTTTTACCTAATTATCACACCAAGTTGAATACAACTTCCAATTCATAGAAAATTTGTTTTTTATAAATAAATTAAATATAAATTAAAACATTTAAAATTCAATGTTTAATCAAATAGAAAATCGTAAATTGAACCACCAACCTTTTCATGAGAACATAAGGCCCAAAATGGTACTCAATAATAAAGAATGAAGGAATATGAGATCTATAAAATCAAACAAGATTTTTGATTCAAAAATTCATTGAATAGATACATAAATCCTAAGATGATATATAAACGTCTAAATAAAATAATAGAGAAAAACAAAATAGGAAAAAGTATAATTACCTAAAGATATACAGCACAAAAAATGTGCAAAACAATTTCCAAATGGACGATCCTGAGGGATTGGATATAACCAACATCACTAAGGAGTGGCTCTTGGTCAAGGGGGCAGAGCTGTAAGACATAACAAAATGATATCATCCAAGCTGCAAGGTTTAAAATGATGGGTTGGGATATTACATAGTGTGTAACCCAATTAGATGTACTATAATTAATAAGTCCCATATATGTGTAAAAGGTTGTTGCATTTCTATTAAAAATATTAATTTATATATTTATATGGTGTATAAACCATAAAAGGTGTGTAAATTTTCATTTTGTGCAGCCAATTTACGGAATATGTCAGGTGACAATTTCACATCATGTAAAACCATTACTCGACATGTAAATCCCTAGAAGACTATAGAAACTACAAGTTTTATGCTAAAAATTAAAAAAATACATGACTTCACCATTATAGGTATCCTCCTAATTTCATCTCATCATTATTTAATAAATGAAATTAGAAAATTGACAACAAAGGTTTAATCATACTTTACATAAAGGTATCAGGGTGATACAACCTCCCAACCATAAAACAATATGTCCCCAGAATGCTTATCAAGAATATTCCCTATCGAAAAAGTGGGGCCACTTCTCTCTTACAAATGCCTCATGATCCCATGTCCCATGAGAATTAGGAAAGATCTTCCATAGAAATCATACCAATGGTATCATCCTCCCATGATGTACCTTTGTCTCTGAGTCAATAATACTATCTACATTCTAATTCATTGATAAATCTTTCTCAACATCAAGATCAATCCTTATCAATACATAATAAGGATTATAAATAAAATTTATATAAAAAATACATGGAAAATGTTATGTATCAAAATCAACTATTAAATAAGTGCTAAAAGGAATAAAACATTATCCACTTAATCAATAACCTTCAAAAGGTCTGACAATATGAGGAGCCAGCTTCCCATGCCTTCAAATCTATCAATAGAATAAACGAGGTGAAACTTCCATTAACACATAATCACCAACTAAAATACAAATGGTCTACACAAAATATCATCATAATATTTATACAAGTTTTATACTATCATCATCAATTTATGAATCATCTTAATCTTTTTTGTCAACTCGTTAACCTTTCTCAGTCCAACAATATATCTTTCACCAATATCTGACCAAAAAATGAATATTTACATGAAAATCTATATAAGCCTAAAAAGTATCCATTCTAATCATGGAAAATTAACTATTATTTTATGAAATCTCAACCAGCCCAAAATAGTCATCCCAAGATCCTCTATAATCAAGGATTAATGCACAAATCAAATCTTCAAGAATATGTACATCTCTCTTTGTCTGGAAATCATTTTGTAGATGGTATTTCGTACCCAAATATACCTGAGATCTAGGTGCCTAAAAAAGGCCTCTCCAAAAGTGATAAGTAAAACATGGATCTCTATCAGATACTATATTATATGGAACTCCTTGAAACTAAATAATCTCATTTAGATAGATATTTCTCATCTCCTAAACAATAGTTGTATCGTTAATGGGTATAATGTGAGACTATTTGTTCATCCCAATAATAATAATTCATATCACATTATTCATTCTCTATGTATGTGGAAACACATCTACAATGTTCATAGATACCTCATTCCCCTTCCATGTTGGCACAGGAAGTGGCGGAAGAATACTCAAAGGTCTTTGGTAGTATGCCTTAACCAATTTCCATGAATAACAATGATAAAAAAATCATTAATGAATCACCTCATAAACAACCACCAGATTCATCTTTATCATCAATCATATTTTGGGTTCCTAGTTTCACTTTTATAAAGGAATTATGGAAATCCACCATCATATATTTCCTTATATGAAATGTCTTAATGCACTGTTTCCAGAAACATTAGATACCCTCGGTGAATAATGAGCACATAAAAATAGTCCCCCCAATATAAAGAGAGTTCATATTTCTACTAAATTCATCATCAAGCTAATTTTCTTGAATAATCATCTCAACAATAGTTGAGGTAAAATGATAACATGCCAAAAAAATCTCAGTCCCTAACTCCGAAAATCCTTTATGAAATTGTGAAAAAAATATCAAATCAATTTTGGCTCATCAAATGACTCTTTTGCTAACTTGTTCAGAAGTTTCCTTCTCATATTTACTCTCATGAAACTCCCTTTACCCCTGTTATTGGAAATATTAAAAAATATTACTAGTATATCCTCTAATGCCTTTGGTGGAGATTAAAATATTTTTGAAAGAATATATAACTCATGCTCTTGTGGCTAGAATACATGGTAAACCATTCTATGAAAAGTTAATGTCACCAAATACTATGTTTATGCAACATAATTTCAAATTCAATGTAATGTGTCGAATAAATCTTCTCGTGTGGCCCATGATTTTGAGATCCATAGGAAACAAAGTGATAACCCTACATAATAACATAACCATAACATAAAACTGATTCTATTTGATCTAAGGCCTCTCCCAGCTATCATTTGGGAACGTAATATAGTTTTTTATTGTTTTCAATCTCTTCTAAGATGATTGGGGATTTTTCAAGGTATGCTATATTACAATAAAATATGAATATTGTGTTGATGGGGGCATTATTTCCCTTTTTTCAAAATTTTTAGGCTCAAAATTAGGAGGATAGATCTTGATTCATGAAATGTAGTTTTCTAGAATTAACTATTCTCAAATAAGGTCAATGCTTTGGTTTCCTGATGACATGCTTTCTCAAATACAGGTTTTAAAAAAAATGGATTAGCTTGGTGAAGGTATAGAGCTTCATAAAATAGCGATGAAAAGATTGTTTTATTTCCTATTATGACATGAATCATGAGTGTGTAATGAGTATACTGAGTTATTTGAAACTACAGGAAAGATTCATGAAAGGGTTTAATTTTATTATAGATTCATGAATAATGATTCTTCATGAAATATTTTTTATAGGTTCACTTAAAATCCTCTAGAGTCTTGGGGGAATTGTGAAAGTAAAAGGTTATAAATAAGTGGCTACCCCAACTACATAAGACATGAAATGATTTTGGGATGTGGTTGAATAAGTATTAATTACCAAATGATAAATAATTCATGAGTATAGTGTTTATTTTAATCCTGATCATCATGAAAAACTATATTAGTCGTAACCAATTCTTAGGTATCTTAGAAAAAGGCCTTTTGTGACGACAGGTTATTCCATAATGACTTGGTGTTCTATAAAGGCAATATTCCTTCGCAAAGGATGTTATATTCATAAAGGATATTTTTGAAAATTAGTGTGGATCATATGCTATAATTGAATAGTGATTTCAAGTGAATCAACTCAGGGATTCGGTGTAGGAAGATTCTAGTTGCAGGATGGTATAAATACTTAAATATAAATATACTAAATATAACTTTATGTTTTTAAATTGAGTAAGACTTGACCCAACTCAGTAAGCTGGGTGGAGGGGGTCAGTGTAATTGTTATAAGGAGGCTATATGCTTCCCTAAAATATTATAATGAAAGTGTTCCTAGAACAGATAGCCCATGTCAAAAATTCTATATTCCGAAAATAGTGAAAATTATTGGATTTACTTACGACAGATACACTATCGACATATGATACTTAGACAACCTCTAAGTGGTGAACCATGTTAAACTGATGTGTTATCTGTTTGCATGTGAATGTTTTATTTCTGTATGATTTTATCAGATAGTTTTAACAAGTAACTACTAATGTGGGAACAAGATTCATCAAATTCAAAGTATAATGTAACACCTTGATTTTCCCATCCACTATCAGGGTTTTATAGGGTCCTACAAGTGGCATCAGTTATAGGTTTTTGGAGTTAAAGTTTTCCTCTATTGATTTTATAGATAATTAAGTGAATTTAAGGGGATCCACCATTTTTTTTTGATGAAACATCTTCAATTTGAAGAAAAGGATGATATATAATCTATGATACCTTGGGATGGAAGTTACCTTTCCACTACTCAACAGATTTTGGTCACTGGTGCAACATTTCTATCTATGACTAATACTGACAAGAACATTCTTGATGTAGATTACAAAGAAAAAAATAGTCTTATTGCAGCTATATCTGATGAAATATATTTAAAGGGGATTTTTTTCACATCAACCACATATATGTGGGAAAATATGAATTATTTAAAAAGGTGATAACAATGTATTGGAGTTCTAATTCCACATTTTGAAGAATAGGTTCGATGATAAGAAAATGCATCCGGATGAAAATGATGATACCCTTTTAATTGAATTATTTATATTATTATATAAATTTGAGGACATTTTGAAGAAATTAATGAGATTGAAATTGAAAATAATAATTTTAGATGTCTTCCACATATTTACAAACCAAATGTGTTATCCCTAGAGGAAAGGGATCTCTCTAAAAATAATCCTGATGATCTTCTAAGTAGTCTGGTGGCTTATGAAATGAGGTTCAAACCAGAAGATGCATTAACTAATATAAGTAGGTAAATTAAATTCAAATACATTAAAAAAGACAATGTTTTGGAGATTTTACTTTAGATAATAATGAGTAAAACATACTTCTTTTCCTTTTTCCCATGAAATTCAAGACTTTTAATGGAATATTTGAAGGAAATATTCATATTGTATATATTAAATGTGATAGAGTTTGGAACATTTCCTCTAGATGATCAAGGAATTTTGTTGATGATGAAATTTAAGTAATAATCACGAAGAAACCTAAATAATGTCCCCCTAGGGAGTCTTTAAACTAGAAAACAATTATAGAGAAAGTGTTCCATCTTTAATGATTAACAATATGATAATAAATTTTTGGAGGATGAGGAACTAGGGATGAAATTGGAAACATAATCATCCATGATGGATACTACTGAAAAGGTAAAACCATAAAAAGATAAATATAATAATGTGATATTTGGATTTTTCTAAAGGTGGAACTTGAACATATTCTTAATATGATTTAAATTCTTTTAATGAGAAATGGGAATATAAGACTCCATTTAAAAGAGTCATCATATTATTGTGATCATCCTGATGTAGAAATTGATCCACTTGAAGTAAGGGATGAAAAATGATTATCAAATCTTGAATACATAGGAGAGGTTGTAGAATTTTTTCACAATATTGAAGAGAAAGAAAAATTCCTTAATGAAATTACATCCATACTAGTGGAGATGGCTAATAAAATTGAAGGTCTTGAATAATAAATTTTTACTCTAAGGAGTAAACTGGAAACTAAATAAAAAACAATGAGAACAAAGAACAAATTATTGTTTGTAATATTCCCATATGCAGAGATCTTTGAAAGAGATAAACATGGTTTGGATGAGTATAGAAGTCTCTAAATGATCATAACTGTACTTGTATGAGAAATTTTTTAGTTGGGTGTGATTTTTAAATAGAAAAGGTTAGAAATATTCAGAGTTGAAAAAAAGAGAAGAATAAAGTTGAACATATCACTAAGGAACCTGATGTCATAATAAAGAAATACACAAATAAAATAGAAAAGGGAGATGGAAATTACCCACAAGTATCCCTAAATTATGACCAATTAAATTATTTTACTAATGAATGGGACATGAGGAATAATGTAATTGATAATACATATCTGATTTTGAAATATCAATTCTGTGGGTTTTTAGGCCATACAATTTCAAAATTTGAAGAGGCAAGGTAGTATCTAAATAGAGAATCACTAAGATGTTAAAAAAGAAGAATGAAACCATATAAATCTTAATATATAATAAATATTTTCTTTGGATATTATTTTCAATATTTTATCTATGGTTATATAACAATTTATTTTAGGAAGAGGAAAAGAGGGGAAATTACATGTAGAACTAATACAAAAACCGATACTTTCAAACCATGTGTAGTAGATCTTGGGAAAAAATATTATCAATTTTATGAAGAATATGAGTATGATGAACCCATGAATTTGGAAATGATATTTTAAATTCCATATTTAGCTTCTACTCAATCAAGTATGGTAAGGATGGAAAAGAAGAAAAACAAGAAATCCAACCTTGGAGAAATATAACTCAAAGACTAAAATACAAGTACCACTTGAATTCATAAAAGTGGATTCTCATCCCATATAAAATGATATGAAAATTTATTAAAGAATTCTAATAAAAGATTTGATGGAATAGTGAGGTTTAAAAATGATCATTCTATAATGATCAAAGAGAGTAGATGTACAGAATTATAGAATAGCGAGATTAGGAAAAATAATGTTCTCCATTTGGATATTTTTCAGCACAATATGAAGAGTCTGAGTCAACATTTTAGATAAGTAATGATAGAGAAATTTAATCAATAGTGGTTCCCTATAAAAGGAAATAAAATTAATTCTCTCATGGATGGATGTCGAACAAGTGAAAATTTATACCATTGTTAGATTAGAGAGAAGATCTGTTACATAATAGTTTAAGAAGAAATAAACTTGTGGCAGAAGAGGTTGGGTCAAATTAATCAACATAGAATGGAGAAGATATATAAAATGAATATAGTAGTTGATATTCCCAATCAAAATAACTGAAGAGAAAATACATCTGATTCTTGTTAGTGATTAAATAAGGTTGAGATATCCTATTGATCGATGAGAAAAGCTCACTTAATCTACTTGCTATCACACACATAGTAATTTGTGATCAATTAAATGTGGTTGGAACATATGGAGATATGTGAATCATTAATTTTATTTATTATTATATTAGAATATAATTTTAATGATTATGTAAAATAATTATCAAGTGGTTAATTTCTTGGGTATTATCTTTGAATTGATTTGAATGAAATTGTCCACCCAATCAATATTCTATGATCTAAAAAAGGATGAGAATAAAAATCCATATATTTTTTAAATTACATGGAATAAATGGAATAAATCATGAGGGTTCTATAGTGATAAAACCATAGAAAAATTGAGTTGTTGATCACAAAAATCAATAGGTTAACAATACGATTAGAACTATGCTGATTGAGAGTCTTATTTCCCATTATTATTTGAAACTGGCTATTCATGTAGTAGTGTACACTCAAAGTCAAACATGCCTTATTTTTGAGAAACCAATATTCCATATGTGTTGTGGTATAAAAAAAATCCCTACATGAAGTATTTTATTGTATTTAGAAGTAAATATATCATCTGAATCATATAAGTAAATCATGGAATATATGATGGCACTCTAGATGTGGAAATATTCCTTAGATATTAAATGAAGACTAAAGACTAAAAATGTTCTAATAATTATTTATGATAAATTATAGATATTTTTAATTTCAAGATCATAGAATATGAAAACATAAATACCTTTAGGATCTCATAAATTGATTTCATAGAAATTATAAATAAATTGAACAAGGAAAAAATTAAAACACAGAAGTAGTGGAAGGCTTCAAAAACATTCACTGTTAACAAAACGATGATCATTCATATGATGAATCGGAAGAGGAAACCATGGTTAATGAAACATTATCAGATGCTCAAAGGAAAAATAGAAGAGTCTAAATTGATTATTCCAACATAATTGGGTATTTTAATGCACCCACACAAACAAGTAGAATGGGGAATGAATAGCATTATACCTTACAACAAATTGTGGAACCGATATCATTTGAATAATTAGTGAAGGATGAATCATGGGGTAAGTCAATAAATGAATAAATGGATCAGATTGAAGATAACTATATATGAGAACTTGTAAAGAGACCCAAAATTCACAATTTGATTGTAACAATGTGGATCTTTAAAGATAGATTTGTTGAACATGGAAGTGTGATTAGAAATAAGGCACCCCTATTGTGTAAAGGCTATAGACATATTGAAGGAATTGATTTTGAAGAAATATTTTCTTCGATAGCTATAATTGAGTTGATCACGATTTTCTTGTCCATTTAATTTTATAGAGAGTACAATGATTATCAGATTGATGTCAAAAAATAATTCTTAATTGGAATTCCCGATGAACAAGCCTTCCAAGAACAACCGATGGGATTTCTAATTTGAAATGATGAGACTAGGTGTTCTAGATTATTTAAGGGTCTATATATTTTGAAGCATGAACCATGAGAACGGTATTTTCATCATGATTATTATTTAAAGATTCTATAATTAAAAGCGGAGGTTTTGACCATAATCTCTATATGGAAAATTCACAGAAATATCAATTTATATTTTTCATATACATGGATGTTATTATTTTTGGAATAAGATTTTAGGGGTCAGAGGAATATTTTTCTAATCACATGAAATCAAAATCTGAAATGTTTTTAATTGGTGAACCCGTATACTTTATAGGTATACAATTGATTCAAAAAAAGGATTACACATTCAATTTTAGGAAAAATATCCAAGGGGATACTAGAGAAATTCTAATGCATGACCCCAAACCAATGATGCCTCTGATTTTGGTTTGTAAAAAACATGGAAAGTGGGGTAACGAGACATCTAGGAATCAATCCAATATATTAAAATTATTATGTGCTTGTTATTCTTTACTATGACAAAACCAAATATCATTTTTTCAACATGATTAGTAGCCCACTTTTAATGTAATATAAAGGAAGATCATTTGATAGATGTTAAAATAATAATGTGATATATTCAATGTACTATAAATTTGGGAATATAATTTGATGAATGAACATATAATTAATTATAATTATTTTTATACTAACTAGGTTGGGGATGTGGTGGATAAACATTCCACATGTGGTGGAACATTATTCATTGGAAATAAATGTGTGGGATGACTAAGTAAGAAACAATTAAATAATTCTCTTATTAGGGTAGAATTAGATTATATAAATACTACAATGTATTTCATTAAACTATTATAAATAAAGAAAAAACTTTCTAATATTGACAATGAGGTGAAACAACTGATGATGATTCACTATGAAAACAAGAGCACCAATGATCTTATGAGTAATCTGGTTTATAAATATCTATAAAACACATTGAGAGAAAATATCACTTCATCATGGAAAATATTGAAAAAGGTTTGATTAAAATAGAGAATGTTGGAACTGATGACCTAGTGGATGAAATTATACTAGGTCGTTTTCAGTACATTTTTTTGAGACACACCTACTGAACCTTTATTTTCAGCCAACACCCAGTTCACGAGGAGTTTACAATTGGTCCCCTCTCCCAATTTGTGGTAACTATTTTAATCTATTTGTGGAAGTGATGTATGTTTATGGGGGAGATATGATCCATGGGGTCTTTTATTATATTTATACAAAGTAAAAAAATACTTGTTCATTGCGTTTATGTTCAAAGGGGTAGAATGGAGGAATTCCATGTTATAAAGGATTTTTGGTTGTAAGATTTTGACATACCATGAAATGCATTTGTGACAAGAATAGAATTAGGTGTTATGAGTAAAAATTTATATTTATTACAGTCTTGGACATATTTAAGAATTACAAATCACAAGAACCCAAATCATTCTTCCCTTATTATTTTCTATACCTTTATTTTATCATCTGTACTCGGAGTGTTGGGTGTGTTGTTTGATTCCTTTTAGGTTTTGATAAATATAGGTTCATTATTGAATTTATTTATAGATTTACAACAAACACAAAGGGGTAGATTTTTGGAACCAGGGACCATTATTGATGGTATCTTTATATAGAGTATAGTTTCTCTTTAGTGTAAATCCATATTAGGATGATCAAGGAATTTGCAAGGAATGTAATCTAACTATACCGGATGACTACACTATTAAAGATGGCATCATTTCTTAGTGTTTTACATATTTTTGTGATCAAAATAATGATAATGGATAATGACTCATGGAAGGTTGTTTTATAGAATTAACTAATCTCAATCATGGTAATGGAATATGTTTCGTGATGACTATATTTTGTGAATGGTTCATCTTCATGAAGGTATAGATATTTGATAATGAGTGAAGGAAAGATGATTTTCATCATGAATAAAACATGCATCATGAGTGTTCTATGGGTTTATGGTGTTCTTCACGTCTATTATAATGTTACATTAATGTGTTGAATTTTATTAGAGATTCTTGAATGAGGAAGCTCTAGGAATATTTTTTGGAGGTTCATGGAAAATCATATAGAGGCTTAGGAGATATGGGAGTGGATGATCCTATAAATCGGAGGCTACCCCCACTATATTTTATATGAAAAGTTTTAGAGAAAATTATTGTTCAATTTGAATTCATCAAGAATGATTTCTTCATGAATCGTGTAATAATTATGAGTCTGAGAATCACAAAAGGAATGTCTTAGTCTTGACCAATGATTAGGTTTCTCAGAAAATTTATTTTCACAAGGACTAGTTATTCAAAAATTACTTAGTGTTCCTATTAGTTATTATATCTACACTAATTTTTTGAGCTTCTTGAAGGGTCTTTCCGAATATCAATGTAGAAAATTTGGTTTAATAGAACAGTGATTTTATGTTAATAAACTAGGGAATACAATGAAATAATATTCTCATTATATTCAGAGACAAATACTTAAATGACAATCTAATGAAGTGACCTTTATATTAAAAACAGTAAGACTTCACCCAAAGCAATTATGTGGGGGACATCAGATGTGTTCTGAGGTAGGATTTTTTATATACCTAAAATATTATAAAGTCAGTGTGTGATAAATAGAGTGACATTGTTTAAAAAAATTTATTCCACAATTGGTGGAGATTAGTAGATTTAGGTATAACTAAAATAGTGTCAGTTTATTGTCCTTAGACAGTTCCTTAGTAGTGAACAAAGTAAAACAGTTGTGTTATCTCTATACATGTGAATGTTTTATTACTACAATATTCCATCGGAATAGCATAACAATTTCTTACCAATGTGGTAATAATATTAATGACATTAAAAGAAAAATATGACACCGTAATTCACTCCTCCCCCATCAGAGTGTTTTGGGGATATAAAAATGCATCAAACAAGACCACATGGCCCTATTCATCCTCTAAAAGATTCAATACATTTTCATAAGTCAAAATATGTTTCATCCTATCAGCAAAAATTTGATATTTCTCATCCCATGAAAATTTCAATATTTTCTGATTTATAGAATTCATTGGGGAATCCATATTTGTGAAATCATTTACAAATTGATGATAATATCAATCAAAACCAAATAATATTCAAATATTGAAATAATTTTTTTGTTTCTGCCATGTCATAAACATTTTAAACTTATTAAGATCATCTGAAATACCATGTTCTGAGACAACGTTTCCAAATAAATCTAATTCCCGCAAACTAGAAATTATGTTTTGATACCTTCTCATAAAGTCATTGATTTCTCAACAATTCCATAATTTCTCTTGAATGATGTACATGATCATCCATGGACATAGTGTTAACAAGTATGTCCTCCCCAATTACCTTAGAAAACGTATCAAGATACTCCTGGAAAATAATGTTCATTAAATGCATAAAGACTGTAGGATAAATGGTTATGACAAATGGTATGAAAAGGAACACATACTGTCTATACCTTCATTGGAATCTGGGTTTATGTTTTTCATATTCTTTTATTCTTAACTGGTGATAACTAGATCTAATATCATTCTTCAAGAACGACATCACCCCTTGAAACTGGTAAAATATATCATCAACCCTTGGAAATAAATTGTTTTTCATTATTGTGACTCAATTAATTTTTTGGTAATCAATAAAAAGGATAAGTGTTTTATCATCATTCATACCAACGAGAACATGAACTACCTAGTGTGACACATTGAGGCATATGAAGCCTTTTTTAATATATTTTTCAGTTGGGTCTTAAAATATTTCATTTTACATGGTACCATCTAGTTAGAGGGTATATATATTGGTTGAGTACCATGAACTGGGTCAATAAGAAACTCTACCTCTCTTAAAATTTAATACCCATATAATATAGATGGAAACATGTCATGAAAATCAAAAAAAAAACTAGGGGAGATAACCACCCAAGGATTCCCTCTCCAGATCAAAAGAAAACATTAATATTAATTTCCCAAACAATGGATAAGAATGTACATCTCTGGTTGACTATGGGTACCATTCTCCTTAAATTATAAGAAACTCACCATCGGGTACAGTAAAACTGACCCATTGAAGATAAAAAATAATTCTTGTGTTATTATAAATGATATAATACATCAAAAGAAAGACATCAATAGGTTTCATTTCAAGAACAAAAAATCCTAAGTAAGCTCGATAATTGATAATTAGAAAACAGAAGTAGGATAATGAAGACCAAACTCTATATTTTTTAAAAAGGTGTAGTAATATCCATTGTATATGGTAAAATCTCTGTTGGAGTATTTAGACTATTCAAAATACGAGCTCATATAAATTAGTGATATGATCTAGTATCAAATAAATAATTCAAAGGAGATGAATCAATATTGATGGTGCATATCAATGTTGGTGGACATGTGTATGCTTCCTCTAGAGACTCTTCCACTTCATGAAGAATCTTTATTACATATTCCTATTGTTGGAACCCCTTAGATCCTGAATCTTCTGATTTCACTATAGTACCTTTCAGTGTCAATGTTCCCTGCCCACTATGTGGAGTAAAGAACATATAAGAAAATTTCTACAATTTTCCTGAAAGACCACATGAACCACATATCTTAGGTTCATCAGTGAAAATGTGTTTAAAATTACCAGGAATTCTACACTGGTAAAAAGTCAAAGGACCTATTATAGGCACAATAGATGGTATAAAAGAACCTTGATCTTGAGATCTCAAATGAGACTCATCATACTTTCTCTTCCCTTTATGGGAACTCACAAATCTACCACTAAGACAAAATATTACTATCGTCAACCCTAACATACCATCTAGATCGAGTTTATCCATCAACACACTATCCAACATGCCAGAATAAGAAGATAGATTCAGCAAGAAAACAAGAGATCAAAAATCATTTCAAAGTCCCATATCAAATTTTCATGTCATTATATTCTCATTTGATATATTCCCAAGTGAAAACTATTCAAGGATAGTGAATCTGTATGTATATTTTGTCAGGGTCCTGTTAGCCTACTCAATTTTGAAAAACCCCATAGCCTTGTACAACACCATAGACTCTATATAGGATTAGTTAATTAAAAGGGATTTATATCCATTCTACCCTAAACCCTAATGCTTATTCATTGTAACCATAGAATCCCATAATATATTGTGATGTCCCTTGCGAATAAAGGTAGGAAATTTCACCTTCATAGCATCAGGATTTTCCAAAAAGTCGAACAAAAGCTCTATATTTCTCTACTACTCCTCAAATACATGAGGATCATTACATCCTAGGAAATATGGTTGTTTATGATGATGGTAAATTTTAGCATGATTTTGGGATTAATCCCCCTGAGTTTCCATTGCTAGAGACAGAATGGAACTAGGTTGAGGTGTCTTTCCTAGAGCCTGGACATCATGGACAAAAAACTTAAATAAATTATGGCCCACAAGATGATTTATCCTGGTGGTTCACCAAAAACTCTCTCCTAGATACTATTATAACTTATTCTCATAGGCATGGTGCTTCACAGCATGAGTAAACAACTTTGAAAATATTAGATGATTATTCATATCAACACTCAAACAAGATAAATAAGAAAATTAATCACGTCAGAAAGATAAAAAATATTTCGATTTCACCTAATATAAATCTAATGGAGGGAAAATAATAGATCTATTCCTCAAGAAATATATCCAAAACCACCCATAATGACATAAGGATAATTACGATGAGTTTTTTTTTGGAAGCTCATTTGTAATGACAACCTACATACCAACAATATTTCCCAACTACATACTAACATTAAGGAAATATGCTTAACATTCACCTGTGATACCAATATGTCACGAACTAGCCCGAAACCCTGGGCACCCTAACAATTGATCTGATCCCCACATATCTCGAAGGTACTTACTGTTCCCCAGGGGTTACTGACTAGCACATAGAATCCTACAATACACAACTGGGGATGAATTTTCCTTAAACATAGTGGAAAAAATAGATGCATATCAATATCCTCAATGAAAAATCCAAAAAGAGTTAGTAATAGAAACCCAACAGGTATATCAATAACTAAAATTAGACATCCTCAATGTCCCATAAGTCTAAAAATAAAAATACAACATCCCAAAAGAGATGTCACTCCAAGACTCAAGGGATTAAGAACAAACAACTCCTCCAAGAGGCGACTTCTACTTAATCATACCTATCCTGAGAAAATCTACAAACTCTTGATAGAAATGGTAGGGTTTGATCTACAAAGCTTAGTAGGGTCGCACAAAGTGTTCTATAATAATACTACTCAACAATAAACAAAAACCTCCAATAATTTTTTTTAATAAAAGTAGGAATGATAGTAAATTTGAATATTTAAATCCAAACATACTTCATTTCAAATTGATGGAAAACATTTAAAACATGGATTAAATAAAAAAATATATATTAAATAGTTTATACATATAATTTGGCATGAATAATTAGTATCAAAATCAATCGAATTTATAATCAATGTAATCCCAAATAAAACCATGTTCATATGTCGTGAGGTAGGATTGTTACAAGTTATGAGATCCTCACTGATCTCATATCAGGGATCTGATCAATTATGTGTACACATGTCCACCTGGATAATTCCAAATAGGACCCATCAAAACCCAATTAGGGATAATATATGTCGAACTAGGTCATTGTTAGAGTTGTAAATCATTAATCCATTTCTAGGGTATTACTATACTTGTATTTTTGTCTCAAAAGACCCACTTAATACCCAGACATGCACATTCTCAATTAATAAAAAGAAAAGGGAAAATAATTTCACTTAAAAAATATATCACAATTTCCAAATTTAACTTTTAAAATTTTCAAGTCACGTTCAAAACCAAAAAATAGGTTTTTATCATCATTTGATGAAATTACAATTTAAAACCAAACATTTTTTTTAAAAAATCAGCTTAAGACATTTTCCAAAATCAATTTTCATATTATATCAACTTCATATTACACCCCATATTCCAATTCCATAAAAATTGAGGGGTTTTCACAAAAATATCATTCCATGAAAAACATAATTTCCAATTTTCATAAAATTAGTTTTTTAAATATCATTTAAAGTTAATTTAAAACACATGAAATTGATTTTTTAATCAATTGGAAAATCATAAATAGAACGAAATATTTCTTAAGAGCACACAACAACCACAAAAAGGATTTCCAATGAAAAATTAAGTCTCATGAGATATAGGAAATCAACATAGAATCAAGATTCCAAACCCCATAGTTTAGATCCATAAATCCTATGAGAATATATAAAAATTCTAGGAAGATAATAGAGAGAAACATAACATATATGGAGACTTCTTACCCAGAAAGATAAACTGAATCCAACACAAAATAAAATATCCCAATAAAATGATATTGATGGATTAGATATCCCCAAAATCACCTAGGAGGGGCTCTTGGTCTAGAGGAATGGGATTCAAGACATAACAGAAGGATATCATCCAAACAGCTTGGTTTAAAATGATAGGTCATATTTTTAAATGTGGTGTTACCCAATTACTAGTCGTGTAATTTTCGATTCCCATACACAATTAAAACATAATCAACTTTTTATTAAAATATAACTTTCTATATTTCAATGATGTGTAAAATGTTCATGGTGTGTAACTTTTCATATTGTGTACAATTCCATAGAATATTATAGGTGATGATTACACATAATGTGACACCGTTACATGACATATAATTCCCTATGAATCTATATAAACTCCATATCTTTTGTATTAAATTACAATAAATACATAACATTACCATTACTAGTATTTTCCTAATACCTTGTTATCCTTATTCAGAAAATTGATAAGAAAGATCCCCAAAATCATTAAACATACCCGACATAAATGTTATAGGTTGTTATAATGTTCCTATTAATGGACATTTTTATTAATCCTTAGACATTAATATTATCATTATTGAATATAATGCGCATCAGACATTGATGAATTGATGAATTTCGGGATAAAATATTCTTGAAGTGAGGCATAATACATTGGTTACATCACAACTGATGTTGAATTAATTATTAATGTGAAAAATTATATATCCCTTATGTGTATTATTAAAATTTGGTATCATAGGATCTTTTATGGGAATGGAATGGCCAGGATAAATCCATGACCATGGTGTTATTTGGGAATGTTCATTTTATGTGGGGATGTAAATTTTCAAAAATTAAAAAAATGGGACATAGACCACTTTGGTTGATTAAAACAATGCAAACTACATGATTATGTGATAACATGATAAAAATATTATATTACAAAGTAACGTTCATAAAGATGTTTTAATCAAAACATTATATTTCTTCTCAATGAGTTATATGGAATGTTTCTTCATGATAAGCAATTAATTTTATAGGTTCTTCAAAATTCCACTAAGATAGATTCATAGAGGGTCATAAACTTTTCATATCCACAATCTTGGTAAAATTAAATGTTAAATTTAATAAGTTATAAAAAATAATAGTCATGATTTTTTATTTAATATTTATTCAAGGTTTTTTGACCCTAAAAGTTTAACAACATGTTATTATAAAGATTAAGTGATTAAAATAATAATAATAATACATGATTACTTACAAGTATTGATGAATATAATATTTATTATATTTATTGATGAATAATGGGGAGATTTTTATTTGTTAAATAAATAGTCATTAATAAAGTTTATGTGAATGCCGAATAGGATAATTGGACTAATCATTATGTATTAGTTGGAAATGAGGTAAAGGGTATATATTTATATATTCGTAAATTGATTTATATTTAATGTGATTAATAGTAATATTTTTGTTATTTTTAATAGTAATGGGGTCAAATAATTATTAATTTATATGAAAGGATATTTGGTTCAAGGATCTAACCCTAATTGATTCATAATAAATATTTAATTATATCACTTTTCATTATGAAATTGGTTTAGATCAATAGACAAATCAAATATCTCTCTAATCCAAGAGAGATATAGAGTTCCCCATTTTCATTCCCCTCTCTAAATCCAAAGAGAGAACATAGAGAATTATTCAATGGAGTTCTGATCCGATCAATCAGTAGTGATGCGTAAATTTGGGATATGAAAAAACATCTCTTTATTACACATTAATTAAATATTTATTACATTAAATTAAACATCATAAAACATGAATGTTCAAGAAATTTAGTGTCTTTGGAGTGTTTTTTTAAATATGTTTTGTGATTTTTTTATAAAAATGTGTATATATGTTTTTTAATATAATGTGCCTCAAAGGAAGCATCGCTACATCAAACTTTCCCCTAAAAAAAATTTATTTTTCCAATTTAAATATTATTTTTTATATATTTAAAATTCTAATTTTTAATTTTTTTTTATTTTTTTATTTTTATGTAGATATATATATAAATATAACAAAATGTTTCATCAGAATTTATCTCTTATTCTTGTATAAGAATTTTCTAGCCTATAAAAAATAAACCATAGGACCAATATAAATAAATATTAATACATAGATTAAATATATAATAAATAGACCAAAATAAAAATAATTTCTTAAAAAATGTTGATAAAAAATAATTTTTATTTTTTATAATCCTCCAAATTGAATCATAAAAATGTTTCAAGTATGTGATTTTTCAACCCTATAAAATAAATACTATAATGTCCAATATAAATGAAAATTATAACATTGATTAAACAAATAATAAGTAGTCTAAAATAAATATAATTTCTTAAAAAAAATTGATGAAAAATAATTTATAATCTTTCTAATCCACCAACATGAAACATAATTTTTTTTAAATTATGTGACTTTTGATTTCCTATAAAATATAAACTATAAGACCAATATAAATAAAAATTTAAAAATATATTAAACATATAAGAAAGAGTCCAAAATATTAAAAAACATTAAAAATATTTGATGAAAAATAATTTATAAGATTCTTAATCCACCAGCTTGAAACATAAAAATGTTTCAAGTACGTTTCATTTCTATCCCATAAAATATAAACTATAAGAAAAATTAAAATTAAAATTAAAACACGCATTAAAAATACAACAAATAGTAGAAAATAAATATAATTTATTCCAAAATGTTGAATAAAAATAATTTATATTCTTTCTAATCAACCAAAATGTAACCTAATAATATTTCATGTTTGTGACTTCACAGTCCTATAAAATAGAAATTATAAAACCAATATAAATGAAAATTATAACATGGATTAAACATATAAGAAATAGTCGAAAATAAAAAGAATTTCTTAAAAAATGTTGATGAAAAATAATTTATAAGAATTATAATCCACGAACATGAAACATAATGTTTATTGAAGTATGTGACTTTTCTAACCTATAAAATATAAAATATATGACAAATATAAATTAAAATTAAAACCTACATTAAAAGAAATATTCGAAAATAAAAATATTTTTGTACAAAATTTTGATGAAAAATAATTTATAATTTTTCTAATACACCATCTTGAAACATAAAAATGTTTCATGTACGTGAAATTACTAGCATATAAAATATAATCTATATGACCAATATAAATAAAAATTAAAACATGGAATAAGCATATATGAAATTGTCAAAAATAAAAATAATTTATTAAAATAATTTGATGAAAAATAATTTATTAACTTTCTAATCCACCAACTTGAATGTTAAATATGTTTCACATATGGGACATTGGTTGAAAATAAAATATGAACTATAAGATCAATATAAATGAAAATTAAAACATGGATAAAACATATAAGAAATAGTCAAGAATTAAAATATTTTCTTTAAAAAAGTTGATGAAAAATAATTTATAAGTATTTTAATCAACAAACATGAAACATAAAAATGTTTCTAGTGTATGAAATTTATATCCTATAAAATATAAACTATAAGACCAATAAAAATGAAAATTAAAACATCGATTAAACTTATAACAAATAGTCAAAATTAAAAATAATTTCATAAAAAATGTTAATGAAAAGTAATTTATATGTTCTCTAATCCGCCAAATTTAAACATAACTATGTTTCAACTACTTGAATTTTATATCCTACAAAATATAATATTTATAACCCATATAAATGGAAATTAAATCATGGATTAAACCTATAAGAAATATTATAAAATAAAAAAAATCATAAAAAATGTTGATGAAAACTAATTTATAAGCATTATAATCCTCTAAAATGAAATATAAAAATGTTTCAATTATGTGACTTTTCTATCCTATAAAATAAAAACTATAAATCGATTATGAATGAAAATTAAAACACGGATTAAACATATAAGAAATAGTCAAAAATAAATTGAATTTCTTAAAAATATTGATACAAAATAATTAATAAGCTTTTTAATCCACCATCTTGAAACATAAAAAATTTTCATGTATGTGAAATTTCTAGCCCATAAAATATAAACTCCAGGACCAAAAAATTAAATCGAAAACATGGAATAAGCATATATGAAATAGTCAAAAATAAAAATAATTTCTTCAAAAATGTTGATGAAAAATAATTTATATTCTTTCTAATCCACCAACATGAAACATAAAAATGCATTATGTATTGGAAATTGTAAGAACCTGATTCTTATATTTTAGGTAAAGGCTTTTTATTTTCTCTTTTCCTTAACTATTTTTGAGAAACTATGAAAAATTGAGAAACTTCCTAAATTTTGGAACTACACGCCGTGTACTTTTGGTTGTGTGGGATGAGTACACGGGGCATGTTGACTTGTCGGTGACGAAGGGTGTAGGAACTGACTACACACCATGTAGTGTTCCTTTACACACCCTATAGTCAGTCGGCAGGCCAAAACAGTATGGCGGTGGAGCAGCCGCCAGCTGGGCGACAGTACACGCCGTGTACTTAGGAGTACATGTTGTGTACTCATGTCGACGGATGATCAGTGTGGCGGTGCCGCCAGAGGTACAGTTAAATAAAGGAAGTACACATTGTGTACATAGAATTACACGTTGTGTACTTTGTGTTTTTCTCTTAAAATGGGCAGTAGCCTCCCCTGTTCACAGGGAAGGCTTAGAACGGGAAGAGAGCTCGGGAGAGGATGGTCAAACCTTCAGAGATCCATCGGGCGCACGTCTGGAATCTGATTCTGCTTCGGATGATCTCGTTGGAACCGCACAGGTAAGCCCTCTCTTTTCCTGGTGTGGTTCTTACCAATTATTCCCCTAATAGAAGTTATTTGAGGTTAAGCGGTGTTTATTGTTCGTCAGATCTACGTCGTTCTTGGGTGTTTCTGGAACCGACGTTCGTGTATAGAGCTCGTTGGCACTTAAGGAAGGTGTATTGTTGTTTATTTTCCAACTGTCGTGCGTTTTTGCATGTTTTTGAGCTAAGAAAACATATCTGGGGTGTCGTGTGGCTGAGGTCGTGGCTATATTGAATACCTAGAATTGAATAGGTAATTAATAAAATTTTGAAAATGCTGTTTGTGATCGATGCTTGGATCCAGGACCACCCCGGGGGTGCATTCCTCTGTTTAGATATTTGGCCAGGATACCCAAGGGTATTCCTTTAAAGTAGTAATTGTAGAATTTCCTTGAGAGGAATTTCTTGTTTACTACTTGTTTACATGTTCGGCATGGCCTGGTTACCTGTTTATCCTGAGGGCGTTGTTGTGATTCGTCTGTGGGCACTGCACTATTTAGACTGAGGGCAATAGTTATTTCACCTGAGGGAAGCCTTTCGTGCCTGAGGGCTTGACTTTTGTGCCTGAGGGCGACACTTCCTATGCTTGAGGGCAATTTCTGTTACACCTGAGGGCTATACCTGCGGGTTGGATTCTGATTACCTGAGGGTGAGATTTCACATGTCTGAGGACGCTGACTGATTATTTATAAATTCACCGTGGTGGTTCCTAAATATTAAATGGATGAAATGAATAATTAAATGGAAATTTAACTGTTAAGTTAGTTACTTTTGAGTACTGCTTACTTTATTGAATTTTACTATTTCACACTATTCTTGCATGCTTACACGTAGTTGGGCACGGGCCTTTGGTGGGTGCCTACTGAGATATATTTCTCACACCCTGTTTCAGTCATTCTTTTCGGCCCAAACAGATTACGTTTCTATAGGTGTGGATAGGGGAAATAGTCCCTATATAGGTACTTGACTGTTGTTCTGGAGTAGGAGGGAATGGGACTGAGCCTAGGCTTGCGATTCCGCTGCCAGCTGTATTTCTTGTTTTGTTGTACTCTGCTTTTTGTTGTACTGTATTGATGTATAACATGTTCTGGCTGTTTTCTTAGAACTAGAGACATGTATCATCATTACTTATATAATGTTGGTTGTATCCACTACAGTTGTTTATTACAGTTGTGTATGGTTTACTACTTATGCTGTTTGTTGTATGTTTTATTTCGTATTCCGCTTCGTTACACATTGACAAATGAGGGCATTGTTTCCCCACTATCAGACATGGGCCCTCGCTGTTAGTCAGCAGCCTCTGGTATTTGGGGAAATGCACTTGAGGTCACGTGGCGAACCGGGTTCGGGGAACCTGTTGAGTGGCACCCAGAACCGGGATGTTACAAAGTGGTATCAGAGGGTTTTTCTTTTCTTTGACTCACTATTTGGAGCCATAGTCAGGGATAGGACGAACGTTAGTTGGTAATAAGTTGTGCCCGTGCGAAGCTAACCCGTGTGCAGGGAAAATCCAGTCTACCTCGTATTTCAATTTTATTGATTTTTCAAATTTTACAGTTGATATGTTTTCACCGTGGTGTGACGCACTTGGATTGTGTTGTTTCTATTTTATCTGTGGGTTCTATTTAGTTGAAACCCAATGAGATGAGGGTATGTCGTCTCATGCATCATATAGGCACATGCTAGATATCACATGCCATGCATAGTTTCCATGCCATGTAGGTGCATTAGAAATTGCATGTTGTTGTGATAGTTTTTGTGCTAGAAAAGCATGCTGTTGTGATAGCTGGTCTGATAAAATACCTGCTTTGTGTGAGCTGTTAATAGAATGGACACCAAACTTTGGTTTTTGGGGAGTATGGGCCCCCATTGACTGGAATTTTTTGGATCATTGACTGTTTATTATTTATAACACTGATAAGATGTCAAAATTTGATTTGTGGGGGGTATGGGCCCTCACTGGTCGGAATTTGATACTTAGGTGTTGTTTTTTTGGTATTTTATGGGTTCCGTGGAAGTTTCTGAGACATGCTGTCTGGAAACCCACTATACATACCGTGTAGTACTTTAAACACGCCGTGTATGGCCTTTTGTTTAGGAAGAAAAATGAACTTTTTAATTACATGCCGTGTACTCTGAGTACACGCTGTGTAGACTCTTCCCATGTCAAAAACTGTGTGGGCGGTGACACGAGGTAGGTAAAGGCTTGGGAAAATACACCGTGTACCTAATGTACACGCCGTGTAGTGTTGACTCGGAGTCCGGTCGTGTAACTAACAACACAGGTCGGTGAACTTCTTTACAGAACACGTCGTGTCAATGATGAACACGCCGTGTAGTGTGACCTGGGGACTCGGCCATGTAACTAACAGCACGGGTCGGCGTCACCTCTCCTTGAACACACCGTGTACCTGTGGGACACGCTGTGTTGTCCTGTCTGAGGAAAGATCGTGTGGACTTAGCCATGTGGCGGGTAAACAGCGTGGTGTACACGTCGTGTGCGGGGGTAACACGCCTTGTAGTTGCAAGCCGAGTAATCAGTCGTGCCACAAACGACATGGGCAGTTGTAAATAACACCATACACGCCGTGTAGATATTATACACGCCGTGTAGTTTTTGTTCAACGGGAGTCGTGTGGCTTAGCCGTGTCGAAGGACCTGAGAAGGGGAAGGGAAGTCAAGTACACGTCATGTAGTCAGTATACACGCCGTGTAGTCTTGGATTTTCAAATCTTGAAATTCCTTCTTCCTCTTGTCCCATTTTTGGTACCTTGGCTTTCAGTCTTAATAATCCTGAATCTAACGCGTGTTTTTGACCTTGTAGTGTTATGACACCTAGACGACCGCGCATTGTTCGCCAGGAGAGCGGAAATGAGTATACTCCAGAGATGGTGGGCCATGGGCTACCAGTGGATCCTCCAGTAGAGCCAGATGCGACACCAACCGTTATACCGGACACAGGCACGGAGGCGCAGTTCCACGAGGGCTTTATGTGGTTCATGCAGACCTTTTAGGGAGCATCGCAGGCTGCCACATCTATGGCCGAGCTGACACGTATCTTCCAGCCGCAGCATCCGCCTACATTTTCAGGGGATGGTGGACCACAAGCTGTGGTGTCAAGACCCACCCTCGGGACCCGTGCCATGACTACCCCAAGCCCGCCTTCCATAGGCCAGGGGCTGGCGACTAGCACCAAGGCGTAAGTCCCAACAAAAAGGGAAGGCATTGCCTTTGAAAAGTAAACAACCACCACAGAGTAAGCAAGCGGAATAGTAAACACTAAGTAAAAACTGAGTACAACTGAAGTGCGGAAAAGTAAATGGGCCAGTATACAAACCCAAACTGAATGTAAAGTACAACTCGAAAGGGAAAACAGCAACTGTAAAGTAAAAGCCGCTACACCGAGCTGTCCACTGGAAATCTCACCTGAAGGGTGGGTACAGATAGCTCTACTGCTCCTCGGGTCCCGTCGTCCGCTCCGAACACGTCCCGCCCGTGTAGGGGTGAGTATAAGCTACCGAGTAGGTACCCCGAGACCCCTGAAGGTCTCCCAAAATCCACAAAGGATAAACCACAAAGGAAGATACAATCACGAAGTAACAACCGACACTGCTTAGGTATATGCCCATACATATACCTAAGTCATCAATTCCAATACGCTCTAACCTCCGAGCCCAAGTACAAATCAGTCCACGCAGGAAAGTAAACGTATTCCACACAGGAAACAAAAACGAAATCCACACAGGATAGCACAACTCAATCCACACAGGAAAGCGACAAGATTCAGCTCACACAGGTATACTTCTTCAAAGGACGATAAAGATAATCTCTGATCCATCTAAGTCGTCGGACCCACGAAGGATCGATAGGTAACTAACCCCCGCAAAGACCCACACAGGATCGGGCCCACACAGGACCTGTAGGCGGTGGTTCACACAGGACCGCTGAGCGCAAAGACCCACACAGGATCGGACCCACACAGGATCGGGCCCACACAGGACCTGTAGAACTAATCCACGTAGGATCGCTGAGTGCTGTAGTCGTCGTCGAATCCACCAAGGATCTCAGAACTGTCGTCGTCGCAGTCACAGTAGCAGTAGCAGTAGTAGTCACAGTCGCAGCCAACACTAGGGTTCCCGCACACAGCAAACTCGATCGGGAGGGTCCGCTCCACGAGCCGAGAGGCTGATACATAAACTGTCACAAAGTCCAGAGTTGATGTATCCAAAAGTTCCGTATCGTCAACAGGAACTCAACGCAACAGACGGCGCGTCGATCAGACGCCCGGTCTGAGAGTTATTGGCTTTTTTGTCCCAGGGGCCCGGTTGGTTTTTAAGGAAAAATCAACCCGACCATACTCCACCTTCTTCCAAACCTCGGGCGGAGTATGCCAAAAGATCCTTCTCACTAAGAGGAACACAACAAAGCTGACGGCACGTCAATCGGACATCCGTAGCTCAAGATATGAGTGTTTCCGCTGCGAGGGCCCGGTTGGTTTCGTGTATGAACCAACCCGGTCGAACTCAAAGTATTCCGAAACTTTGAGTGTGATATACCGAAACGACCGTCTCGATCCAAGGATCGCATCTCCGCTGACGGTTTATCAATTAGAGGTCCGTAGCTCAAGTTATGGGAAAAAGACCGAAATCGATTCGAAAACAGGGGGTCCGGGTCCGGGCCGACCCGGGTCCGACCCAGCCCGGTCGGCGGCGCGGCCCGGCGCGGCGGCGTGGCCTGGGCGCCGCTCGGGTGCCACGCGCGGGGGGCAAGGCCCCCGCCTCTTCTCTCTCGCGGTGTGGCTGAAGCCGCGCCTTTGAGAAACCGGCCCCCCACGTGGGGGCCTGCTTTTGAGAAAACGGGGGGGGTGCTGCCCCCCCCCCCTATGTGTAACCGCGGCCCCCCCTTTATGGGGGGCCAGTTTTGGCCAGCCGGGGGAATTTATTCCCCCGGTCCTTCTCCCTTCCGGCTGGCCCAACATGGTCGGCCGGTTCGTCCTCAACGGGACCGGCAAGGCCGGTCCCCCTTCCGGCTTCCGACACCGGCAGCTCGGCGAGCCGCCGGTCTTCTCGTTCCGCCGCGGGCTGGAACTGGCTGCGGCCTTCGTCGTCCGGAGCGGTGTGACGACACCGCGCCCCTCCGCCGCGGCCCCGCTCCGGCCGCTGCGCCTTCGGTTTCCTTCGACGCGGCGTGACGGCGTCGCGTTCTTGATAAGCTTTCTGTGGTGCGGCGCGACGGCGCCGCGTGATTATAGCCTTGTGATTCCCGCGTGGTGCGACGGCACCATGCCATCTCGTTCATCCGCAAGGAAATAATATTCAAGGACAGAGGAGGGGGGATTCGGTCGTGTTTGTGCGGTCCCCCCCCCCTCTCGTTAGTCGATAACACTTAACAATAATCCTCAAGATTGTCATGCTAGAACCAAGAACGAGAATAAATAAATAAGCAACAACAAACCCCTACCTCGGTTCAAGAACGATGATCATCAACGACCCGCGGAAGACGAGCGTTGCGGTGGTCGGCGTCACGGAAGAAGGACGTCGATGTCGTGAAGCGAGGATTCGGAGTTCTTTGACGACGATTTCGTCGCGGGAAATCGTCGCAGAAGAGATGACGCGGAAGAAGTACGTCGTCGGTATCGCGGGTATGACGTCGCGGAAGACGGTTCCCGAGAACGTGGCGTTCTTCGTCGATGTTCGAAGGTTCTTCGCGTTCTTCGTCAAAGCTTGAAGAAGATTAAGAAGAAGTAGGATCCAAATTCTCTCAAGATTGTCTAGAGAATTCTAACCCAAATAAAATAAGCTAAGGTCTTATTTTATTTACTCAACCAAACTATTTGAAATTAAAAGGTTTTAAATTAAACAACTCAACCCATTTAATAACCTAAGTTGTCAAGTTCATTAAAAAGGGGTGTTTAAGGGAGTTTAAAAAAAAGAGGTGAAGAGTTATGCTTCGTGTGGGCCCCACCACACTTAATCCTCCCAAGGGAGGTTAAGTGGATGTGGGTCCCACCTTTAACTCCCTTTGGGAGAAGTTAACCAAAAAAATAAAAATAAAAAGTGTTTCCACATTTTTATTTAACTTCTTATAATTTCTCCCAAAAACTAACTTTCATCCCGCATAAAACGCAACCTCGGAAAATGTATCCTTAAGCAAAAAACGGCGCTGCGAGTTCATCGGTGCCCTCGGAATTTGATTCCGGGCACCGGTTCAAAAGTTAGAAATTCCCGCTCGTTCGTTCACTGAACGTACCCAAGCCAAACTTTGGAAAATTATTCTGGGCACTCCGGGCCTCAGAATCAGATGCCGTCAGAAACCGCGCTCTTGTAAAATTCCAAAGAAAATTATGAAAAAATTTCCCTTGAATTTTACGGGTCTTTACATTACTCCCACCTCAGGGCTTTGCGTCCCCGTAAAGATACATCAAAAACTAGGGAAACAAATGAGGGTACTGAGCACGCATCTGAGCCTCCCGCTCCCAAGTGCTCTCCTGGAGATTCTCGTGCTGCCATCTGATGCGCACTAGAGGAATCGACCGTCCACATAAGACCCGCTCCTGTCGATCCTTGATCTCCACCGGGACCTCCGTAAAAGTTTCCCCATCGTCAACGTCAAGCTCCCCATTGTCAATGATGTGCGTCGGGTCGTGCACGTATCTCCTCAGCTGAGACACGTGGAAGACGTCGTGCACCCGGTGCAACTGAGGTGGTAGAGCCAGGCGATAAGCCACCTCACCAATCCTGCAGAGGACCTGGAAGGGTCCGATGAAGCACGGAGATAACTTGCCACCTCGGCCAAATCTCCGAATACCACGTCGAGGTGAGACCCGCAAGAAGACGTGGTCGCCATCCTCGAACTCTAGTGGCCTCCGCCTCCTGTCAGCGTATGACTTCTGCCGGCTCTAAGCTGTCCTCATCCGCTCCTGGATGACCTAGACCTTCTCTGTCATGGCCTGGACCATCTCCGGTCCCACAAGTGCTAACTCCCCAGGGTCTGTCCAGCACAAAGGAGATCTACAAGGTCGGTCGTACAACGCCTCGTACGGTGCCATCCTGATGGTGGAGTGGTAGCTGTTGTTGTACGCAAACTCCACCAAGGGTAGGTGGTCCTCCCAGCTGCGACCAAAGTCGAGGACACATGCGCGGAGCATGTCCTCGAGAGTCTGAATGGTCCTCTCCGTCTGACCATCTGTCTGAGGGTGAAAGGCTGTGCTCAGATGTAGCTGCGTCCCGAACACCTCCAGTAACCCCTTCCAAAGCCGGGAAGTAAAGCGAGCATCCCGATCGGAGACAATAGATGATGGCACACCGTGGAGCCGCACAATCTTATGAACGTAGAGACGTCCCAAGCTCTCCACTGAGCCCTTCTCTCTGATGGGTAAGAAGTGTGCCGACTTGGTGAGTCAGTCAACAATCACCCAAAGGGAGTTGTGACCTCTGGAAGTGCGTGGAAGTCCAGTCACGAAGTCCATAGACATGCCGTCCCACTTCCACTCTGGAACCTCCAAGGGATGTACCAAGCCTGATGGTACCTGATGCTCTGCCTTCACCTGCTGGCAGGTGAGGCATCGAGAAACGAACTCTGCTACAGCCTTCTTCATGCCCGGCCACCAGTGCTGTCGTCTGAGATCCTGGTACATCTTCGCCACTCTTGGATGTACCGCCAAAGGAGAAGTGTGAGACTCTCTCAGCACCTCCTCTCGAAAAGCGACTGGTACCATGGTACATCCTCTGAAAAGGATGTCGTGCTCTACTCCAAGGGAGAAACCATCAGGTGCATGTCCTGAGGATATCTGTGCACGTCGTGTCTCACAGTCAGCGTCCCCACGCTGTGCCTCTCTGACCTGCTGTAGTAGAGGAGGGGTGGCTGTGAGAGACTGGAGGAAGGCTGCTCCATCTCTATCTACGAAGGATATCTGCAAAGAGGCTAGCTGCTCCGTCGCCTCCTCGAGTAGTTGAATGCCCGTCCTCCTGCTTAGGGCATCGGCTACTACGTTCCCCTTCCCAGAAGTATAGACTATCTCAAAGTCATAGTCCTGGAGGAACTCGAGCCATCGCCGCTGTCTCAGGTTCAGGTCCTTCTGCGAGAAGATATACCTGAGACTCTGATGATCGGAAAAGACTGTAAAGCGCTCGCCCATCAGGTAGTGTCGCCCTGTCTTCAGAGCGAAGACCACTGCTGCTAACTCCAGGTCATGGGTAGTGTAGTTCTGCTCATGTGGCCTCAACTGACGTGATCCATAGGTGATCACTGCCCGCTCCTGCATCAGAACGCATCTGAGTCCAGTCCCTGATTCATCGCAGTAGACTACGTACCCTACTCCCTCCTCAGGCAACCTCAAGAAAGGTGCGCTGGTCAATCTCTGTCTCAGCTCCTGGAAGCTCTGCTGACAACTTTCTGACCACACGAAGGGTTTCCCCTTCTTAGTCAAAGCTGTGAGTGGTGCCTCAACTCTAGAGAAGTCTGGCACGAATCTCCGATAGTGTCCAGCTAGTCCCAAGAAACTTCGAACCTCGGTCATGCTCCTGGGTGGCTCCCAAGCTATCACTGCCTCGATCTTCGCGGGATCCACTGCTGCTCCCGCCTCAGAGATGACGTGTCCTAAGAAGTGGACCTCACGTATCCAGAACTGGCACTTCGAGAGCTTACCATAAATATGGTGCTCTCGGAGTGTGTCCAGTACAACTCGCAAGTGGTAGGCATGTTCCTCCTCAATCGTCGAGTAAATCAATATGTCGTTGATGAAGACCACGACAAACCGATCGAGGTATGGCTGAAATATCCTGTTCATGAGGGCCATGAACACTGCTGTAGCATTGGTTACGCCGAAAGGTATAACCAAGAACTCATAGTGGCCATACCGACATCTGAAGGCCGTCTTCTGCACGTCCTCGTCTCTGACTCTGAGCTGATGATAGCCTGACATGAGGTCTATCTTCGAGAACCACCGTGCTCCCTTGAGCTGATCAAAGGGGTCATCAATCCTCGGTAGCGGATACTTGTTCCTCACTGTCACCTGGTTCAGGCGACGATAGTCAACACAAAGTCGCAAGCTCCCGTCCGCCTTCTTGGCAAACAATATCGGGGATGCCCAGGGTGAAACACTGGGTCGGATGAACCCCTTGCCCTGCAAGTCCTCCAACTGTACCTGTAGCTCTCGAAGCTTGGCGGGGGCCATCCGATATGCTGGAGTCAATATCGGGGCTGTCCCGGGGTACAGGTCAATATAAAAGTCTACCTCTCTGCGTGGAGGTAGCCCTGGGACGTCGTCGGGAAAAACGTCCGCAAACTGATCCACCACTGCAGGAAAACCAGGACTACGCACGTCAACTGCTCCAAGGATGAGGCTAGCCAACTGATGAGTGATGGGATGTCCTCTCCTCCGCGGAATTCCATCCTGTGCTGCAAAGGTTCCCTTCTCGCCGGTGAAGGTGAACCTGCTCCCGTCGGTGCGTACACATCGCACCTTGCGCCTAAAACAGTCAATCTGTGCATGGACCATAGATAGCCAATCCATGCCCAAGATGACGTCGTAAGGCCTCGACGCTGCTACAAGAAGATCCCAGCCGAAGCTCTCGCCTCCTAGAGTAAGCTCATACCATCGGCACCAGTGCGTAATCGTCGAGTCTGCTTCCGTATGAGTCTCTAGCCATAAGGATCGAGCCAACGGCTCTGTCGGAATCTCCGAGCTCCGAACAAGGGCAGCGGCTATGAAAGAGTGACTCTCTCTTATGTCTATAAGTACTGCATCAAGGGTGGAATAGACACAGATAGTACCTCGAATCATCTCAGGTGTGCCGTGGTCATAGGCCTCTGCTGCTTGGAGTTGTGCCTGTCTCTGCCTGCCAGCTCCCTGTGTTCGGGGTGGACCTCCTGGTGGTGGTGGTGGTAGAGCCTCAAAGCGTCTCCCACCACCGGCTGCTCGTCCAGCTCCTCTGCCTCATCCGCCTCCTCCCTGCAGACCGCCACGGTCGACCCTCTGCCTCTGCCTCGGTGGTCCCTCCACCGTCTGCTGCTCCTCGGCACGGCGGGTCGGGCAGTCACGAGCCATGTGGCCCTGCCCGCCGCACGAGTAGCACTGCCTAACTCTCGAAAGACTAGCTTTGTGATGTGTGCCCCGCACTTCTGAGCCAGTGTCCTGAGGTCGTCTGCCTGAAGGTCTGGTCTGCCTGAACCCCTGAGTCATCCGTCGACTACCTGCTGCAGAAGACTCTGCCAAGTGCCGCCCTGCGGTGGGTGTCGGCGCTGGTGTAGACTCAGCAAGGAAACTCTCGATCAAAAGGGCCCGCTCCAGTACTCCTGTCTGAGTCGATATGCTGAGGGAGATCAGTGATGCCCTGATCTCATGTCTCAAACCCTGCTCGAAGTTCTGGGCCCAGAAGAATGGGTCTCGTACCATGTCAGTCGAGTAGCGCGAGAGATCAGTAAATCTCGCCGAGTACTGAGCGACCGTCATGCTGCCCTGCCGCAGCTGAAGAAGCTCCTGAATACGCATCGCACGAAGGGTGGCTGGGACGAACTCCGAGCGGAAGAGGCTCTCAAAGTCCATCCACAGAAGAGATGCCTCATCGTGCACCTAGAGCATCAAGCTCCACCATCGTCCTGCTGCTGCGTGTAGTAGGCTCGCAGCGAGGATCACCATGAGGTCTGCTGGTGTCCTCACTAGCCTAAACACACGTAACACTGCCTCCAGCCAGTCCTCGGCTGCCTGGGGGTCCGTCTCCCCACGAAACCTGGGCGGTCACTGGCGCTGAAACTCATGCAGTGCGCTGAGGCGACGTGCATCGTTAGCAGCTGGTGCTGGAAGCATCGGTGGCTCGACGGGTAGAGCTACCGCCGGTGCCACTGCTGACAAAGGGCCCTGCACCGAGGCCTCGTTGCTCGGTGGGCTGTCGTCACGCTCGACTCTCGGAACCCTAGCTGGCTACCATCGTGGGGCCATCTTGAAAAGGTAACAGGTGCGCCACGGTCAGAACAGTATACCTGGAGAGTTGATACATAAAGTAATCACAAAGAAAACTTTGAAACACACACGCAATCAATGTTTTCGTGCATTAAGTCGGAAATCAGAAGTCAGGGTCCTGGTGTACGGATACGTCGGCCGCCGCACCAACACTGGACTCCCTGGACTGATAACCACACTCAATACGCTAAACATTATCGCTTCTCATAGAAAAGATTAGAGTTTGCGGTAGAACCGAACTCCTTTGATACCAATTTGTCACGACCCGCCCTCAGGACCCGTGTCGTGACTACCCCAAGCCCGCCTT
This sequence comes from Viscum album, assembly GCA_963277665.1. Classification (NCBI taxonomy): domain Eukaryota; kingdom Viridiplantae; phylum Streptophyta; class Magnoliopsida; order Santalales; family Viscaceae; genus Viscum; species Viscum album. The sequence continues at coordinate 4,561,858 of OY728120.1, read as the reverse complement.
CCATACGCCAGGGGCTGGCGACTAGCACCAAGGCATTAATCCCAAAAAAAAGGGAAGTCATTGTCTTTGAAAAGTAAACAACCACCACAGAGAAAGCAAGCGGAATTGTAAACACTAAGTAAAAACATAGTACAACTTAAGTGCGGAAAAGTAAATGGGCCAGTATACAAACCCAAACTGAAAGTAAAGTACAACTCGAAAGGGAAAATAGAAACTGTAAAGTAAAAGCCGCTACACCGAGATGTCCACTAGAAATCCCACCTGAAGGGTGGGTACAGATAGCTCTACTGCTCCTCGAGTCCCGTCGTCCGCTCCGAACACGTCCCGCCCAGTGGTCCACCTCCAGGTACTGTCCTGCTCTGCAAGCCTCAGCCAAGATCAACGTTGTACGTCTTCTGTAACCAACACAATGTAGTGCAGGCATAGCCCGTGCAGGGGTGAGTATAAGCTACTCAGTAGGGACCCCGAGACCCCTGAAGGTCTCCCAAAATCCACAAAGGATAAACCACAAATGAAGATACAATCATGAAGTAACAACTGACACTGCTTAGGTATATGCCCATACATATACCTAAGTCATCAATTCCAATACGCTCCAACCTCCGAGCCCAAGTAAAACTCAGTCCACATAGGAAAGTAAACGTATTCCACACAAGAAAGAAAAACGAAATCCACACAGGATAGCACAACTCAATCCACAAAGGAAAGAAACAGGATTCAGCTCACACAAGTATACTTCTTCAAAGGACGATAAAGATGACCTCTGATCTATCTAAGTTGTCGGACCTACGAAGGATCGATAGGTAACTAACCCCCGCAAAGACCCACACAGGATCGGGCCCACACAGGACCGCTGAGCGCAAAGACCCACACAGGATCGGACCCACACAGGATCGGGCCCACACAGGACCTGTAGCACTGATCCACGTAGGATCGCTGAGTGCTGTAGTCGTCGTCGAATCCACCAAGGATCTCAGTACTGTCGTCGTCGCAGTCACAGTAGCAGTAGCAGTAGTAGTCACAGTCGCAGCCAGCACTAGGGTTCCCGCACACAGCAAACTCGATCGGGAGGGTCCGCTCCACGAGCCGAGAGGCTGATACATCAACTGTCACAAAGTCCAGAGTTGATGTATCCAAAAGTTCTGTATCGTCAACAGGAACTCAACCCAACAGACGGCACGTCGATCGGATGCCCGGTCTGAGAGTTATTGGCTTTTTCGTCCCAGGGGCCCGGTTGGTTTTTAAGGCAAAACCAACCCGACCATACTCCACCTGCGTCCAAACCTCGGGCGGAGTATGCCAAAAGATCTGTCTCACTAAGAGGAACAAAACAAAGCTGACGTCACGTCAATCGGACGTCTGTAGCTCAAGATATGAGCGTTTCCGCTCCGAGGGCCCGGTTGGTTTCGTGTACGAACCAACCCGGCAGAACTCAAAGTATTCCGAAACTTTGAGTGCGATAAACCAAAACGACCGTCTCGATCCAAGGATCGCATCGCCGCTGACGGTTCTTCAATCGGAGGTCCGTAGCTCAACTTATAGGCAAAAGACCAAAGTCAATTCGAAAACGGGGGGTCCGGGTCCGGCCCGACCCGGCCCGGCCGGCGGCGCGGTCCGGAGCGGCGGCGCGGCCTGGGCGCCGCTCGGGTGCCACGTGCGGGGGGCAAGGCCCCCGCCTCTTCTCTCTGGCGGCATGGCTAAAGCCGCGCCTTTGAGAAACCGGCACCCCACGTGGGGGCCTGCTTTTGAGAAAACGGGGGGGTGCTGCCCCCCCCCCTTTGTGTAACTATGGCCCTCCCTTTATGGGGGGCTAGTTTTGGCCAACCGGGGGAATTTATTCCCCCGATCCTTCTCCCTTCCGGCCGGCCCAACATGGCCGGTCGGTTCTTCCTCAACGAGACCGGCAAGGCTGGTCCCCCTTCCGGCTTCCGACACCGGCGGCCCGGTGAGCCGCCGGTCTTCTCGTTCCACCGCGGCCCGGAACCGGCCGCGGCCTTCGTCGTCTGGAAAGGTGCGACGGCACCACGCCGCTCCGCCGCGGCCCCTCTCCGGCCGCGGCGCCTTCGGTTTCCTTCGACGCGGCGCGATGGCGTCGTGTTCTTGATAAACTTTCCGTGGCGCGGTGTGATGGCGCCGCGCGATTATAGCCTTGCGATTCCCACGTGGTGCGACGGAACCACGCCATCTCGTTCATCCGCAAGGAAATAATATTCAAGGACAGAGGAGGGGGGATTCGGCCGTGTTTGTGCGGTCCGGCCACCCCCTCTCGTTAGTCGATAACACTTAACAGTAATCCTCAAGATTGTCATGCTAGAACCAAGAATGAGAATAAATAAATAAGCAACAACAAACCCCTACCTCTGTTCAAGAACGATGATCGTCAACGACCCACGGAAGACGAGCGTCACGATGGTCGGCGTCACGGAAGAAGGACGTCGGTGTCATGAAGCGAGAATTCGGAGTTCTTTGATGACGATTTCGTCACGAGAAATTGTCATAGAAGAGATGATGCGGAAGAAGTACGTCGTCGGTATCGCGGGTATGACGTCACGGAAGACGGTTCCCGAGAACGTGGCGTTCTTCGTCAATGTTCGAAGGTTCTTCGCGTTCTTCGTCAAAGCATGAAGAAGAAGAAGAAGAAGAAGTAGGTTCCAAATTCTCTCCAGATTGTCTAGAGAATTCTAACCCAAATAAAATAAGCTAAGCTCTTATTTTATTTACTCAACCAAACCAGTTGAAATTCAAAGGTTTGAAATTAAACAACTCAACCCATTTAATAACCTAAGTTGTCAGGTTCATTAAAAAGGGGAGATTAAGGGAGTTTTAAAAAAAAGAGGTGAAGAGTTATGCTTCGTGTGGGACCCACCACACTTAATCCTCCCAAGGGAGGTTAAGTGGGTGTGGGTCCCACCTTTAACTCCCTTTGGGAGAAGTTAACCAACAAAATAAAAATAAAAAGTGTTTCCACATTTTTATTTAACTTCTTATAATTTCTCCCAAAAACTAACTTTCGTCCCGCATAAAACGCAACCTCGGAAAAGGTCTCCTTAAGCGAAAAACGGCGCTGCGAGTTCATCGGTGCCCTCAGAATTTGATTCTGGGCACCGGTTCAAAAGTTAGAAATTCCTGCTCGTTCGTTCACTGAACGTACCCGAGCCAAACTTCGGAAAATGATTCCGGGCACTCTGGACCTCGGAATCAGATGCCGTCAGAAACCGCGCTCTTGTAAAATTACAAATAAAATTAAGAAAAAAATTCCCTTGAATTTTACGGGTCTTTACATGTGGAGTCTTGGTTGGGGTCGATGCATACTATTTTCGAGCATCGAGAGATGCCTCTAGGGCGGAGGGTCAAGCTCGCGACTTACATGCTGCGTGATTTCACCAAGAGGTGGTGGGATGTTACCACCCAGTCAGAGTATCACAGGGACATGGCGTGGGAATAATTTTAGGTAGTCTTCTATGATTTATTCTTCCCAGAGATGCTGAGATCATATAGAGCTCGAGAGTTCATGAATCTGCAGCAGGGCTCTATGTCGGTGATGGACTATTCTACTCGTTTCACTGAGCTTAAGCATTTTACACCCATGCTGGTGGGTGATAGGACGTTGAGAGCCAGAAGTTTTTAGGATGGCCTCTGATATGACATCCGAGCACTGGTGACTGTTTTCAGGTTGCCTTCAGTACATGCTATTCTGAACCAAGCGCTGATTACAGAGAGGAACCTGCGGGAATCTAGTGGTGTGGGTCAGGGTAGTTCGACACCATTTACTGGTAATATTTCTATTGGTAAGAGGAAGAGACAGATGGACTTCTCTCAGGGTGGCAGTACCAGCCGGGCAGCTTCTTCAGGTGGCCCGATCAGGTGCTACCAGTGTGGCAGAGAGGGGCACAAGAGACTGCAGTGTCCACGAGACCCAGTGAAGTGTCGAGCTTGCGGCAAGATGGGTCATCTGCAATGCTTTTATAGGGTGTTTCCACCAGTGGATAGTGAGAGGGGTTCTGTGTAGACTCCGCATGCGGGAGCAGGACCAGTGTCTTCTTAACAGTCGGGGAACTGGAATACGTCAGGGCGTGCAGGCAGAGATGGTGGTCGTGGCCATAGTAGCTAGACACCAGGATCTCAGAGGCAGCAGGGCGGGACAGCTTAGGGTAGCCAGGCTGTGTTGCCTGGCCACGGCACTGTGGAGGCATATACAGTGCAACAGACCCAGCAGGAGCAGGATCTCGGACCTTCTACAGTATGAGGTACTATTCTACTAGATTCTGTTTTATCTTCAGCACTATTCGATATGGGTTCTAAACATAGTTTCATATCTGTACCCATTGTGTAGAGCATTGGGCTCAGTGTTTCTACTTTTTCTAATATCATGACACTAGACACTCCGTTGGGGACTAGAACGGATGGTGTGCGTCGGTGAAAGGAGTGCCCCCTTGAGGTTGGTGTGTGTCATTTTCTATGGGACCTCTATGACTTAGAGATGACGAGCTATGACGTCCTTCTCGGGATGGACCAGTTGGTTCCCTATCGAGCGTTTGTATACTGCTATCATCGCAGGGTGAATTTAACATCACCAGAGGGTGGAGAGTTTCTATACAAGGGTGAATGGGATGTTCGGGCGAGTCGAGCTGGACCAGAGTATCATGGGTGAGGTAAAGTCACAGCCCCAATTGCGAGCTTATATCTGGATGATCAGGGTACTTGTCAGAAGAATTTCCCTCGAGTGGTTGATCGTTTCAGGGATGTCTTACCGGATGAATTTTCATGTCTACCTCCGAAGCGAGAGGTGGATTTCTCTATCGAGCTTGTTCCAGGAGCAGCACCGGTGTCCATTCCTCCTTATACGATGGCTACACCTGAGCTGCGGGAGCACAAGAGGTAGTTAGAGGAGTTACAGGCGAAGGGTTTCATCTTACCCAGTACTTCTCCTTGGGGTTCTCTGGTCGTTTTTGCGAACAAGGCGGATGGTACCCTCAGACATTGTGTGGATTATAGAAAGCTGAACCATCTAACAGTTAAGAACCTATATCCCTTACTGAGGAATGATGATCTTTTTTATCAGCTTCATGGAGCACGAGTGTTCTCGAAGATTGACTTTCGATCATGATATCATCAGCTGCATGTGAGACCATCAGATATACCACTTACGGCTTTTCGGAGCAGATACGGTTTGTACGAGTACTTGGTTATGCCATTCGGACTCACGAACGCGCCAGTAGTTTTCATGGCTCTGATGAATTGTGTGTTCCATCCGTATCCTGACTCTTTTGTGGTAGTATTTGTGGACGACAGATTAGTGTACTCTCACACTCGACATGACCATGCCACCCATCTTGAGATCGTATTGAGTACACTGAGAGAGCATCGACTATATGTTAAGCTCTCAAAGTGCCACTTTTTGATGGACCAGATTTACTTCCTGGGTCACATTATCTCAGAGGGAAGAGTTGCAGTAGACCCAGAGAAGGTGAGAGCAGTAGTTTCCTAGGAGCAGCCTAAGAACGTGTTTGAGATACGAAGTTTTTTAGGGCTCTCTGGTTACTACAGACGTTTCATACAGAACTTCTCCCGCTTAGCAGCACCGTTGACGGGTCTGAATAAGAAGGGTGTGAGGTTCGTTTGGTCGGAAGCGTATGAGACAGCCTTTCAGGACCTGAAGGGAAAGTTGACATCAGCATCGATCCTGATACTCCCAGAGTAGGGGAAGAGCTATACATTTTACTGTGACACATCAGGTATTGGGATGGGAGCAGTGTTGATGCAGGGCGACTGAGTTTTGGCATACGGGTCTCGGCAGTTGAGGCCACACGATAGGAATTACCCAAAGCATGATCTCGAGTTGGCTGCAGTTGTGCATGTGTTGTGCTATTGGAGACATTATCTATTGGGAGATCATTTTGTTGTTTTCAATGACCACAAAAGCCTCATGTATATATTTACTCATCGTGACCTGAATCTGAGGCAGAGAAGGTGGGTCGAGTACCTACAGTCCTTCGATTTTGAGCTTTCATATACACCTGGTAAGGGTAATGCAGTAGCTGATGCACTGAGCAGGAAGACTCAGATACAGGATGTGCAGGAGGCCAGTGGTGAGTGACAGCTCATGAAATTGTTCTCTGAGATGCATTTGGAGGTGCACGATAGTCAGGGGCAGTCTTATCTTTCATCTTTAGCTATGACTTCTACCCTCCTGGATAGAGTGAGGATGAGATAGCTATCTCATCCAAAAGTCCTAGTTCTACAGTAGTCAGTGGCATGTGAGGACCCTCCTCTTGGTTGGATGATAGGCGGTCATGAGGTTCTGCGTTTCCATGGACGAGTGTGGGTTCCATGGAATATACACGAGGATTTTATGTGGGAGTTTCATGCTTCAGCTTGGGCAGTTAATCCCAGGGTTACCAAGATGTACTGTGACTTGAGACGTCAGTACTGGTGACCGGGTATGAAGAGAGATGTAGCTGGTTATGTTATGAGATGTTCCAAATGTCAGCAAGTGAAGGTAGAGCATCAGAGACTAGCAGGAATGTTACAACAATTTCCCATTCCAGAGTGGAAATGGGATGATGTCATGATGGAATTCGTGACAGGGTTGCCGAGGTCACCTAGAGGCAATGAAGTTGTGTGGGTTGTTGTGGATAGACTCATGAAGGTATCTCACTTCTTGCCGATCAAGGAGACCTTCGGTGTTGACGAGCTCGTAAGGCTATATATCCGAGAGATCGTGCGTCTTCATGGGGTCCCTCGTTCTATCGTTTCAGATAGGGATTCCCGCTTTACGTCTCTTTTCTAGAAGATTTTTTAGAGGGCACTGGGTACACAGGTGCTGCTTAGCACAGCATACCACCCTCAGACATATGGCCAGTCAGAGCGTACAATATAGGTGCTAGAGGACATGCTGCGTGCATGCGTCTGGGACTTTGGGGGCTCTTGGGAGGGGCATATACCCCTAGTCAAGTTTTCCTATAACAATAGTTTTCAGGCGACAATTGAGATGACACCATACGAGGATTTATTTGGTAGGCCATGTCGTTCACCTTTGTGCTGGTCGGAGGCAGGTGAGGCAGCTTTATTGGGACCAGTGCTCATGCAGGAGACTTCCGAGCAGGTCCAGTTGATTCAGAAGCGGATGGCTACTACAAAGTCTCGTCAGAAGTCATATGTTGATCGTCGCAGATGACCTTTGGATTTCATTGTTGGGGATCATGTTTTCTTGCGTGTTTCGCCGAGGCTGGGGCACAGATGGATCAGGAGACAGGGTAAGCTTTCGCCGAGGTATGAGGGTCCATTCGAGATTCTGGAGTGATTCGGGCGGGTTGCCTACCGGTTGCAGTTACCGCAGCGATACCGAGCCATTAATGACATATTCCATGTTTCTTAATTGTGTCGCTATCATTTGGACCCATCTCACATCTTTCATCTCAAGGAGGTTGAGTTGGAGGCAGATGCATCCTTTGAGGAGAATCTGATTCGTATCATTGACAGGAGCATGAAGGTTCTCTGAGGCCGGTCAGTTCCTCTCGTACGGGTGCTATGGCAGCATGGCCGAGTGCAGGACGAAACCAGGGAGCGGGAAACCGATGTGCGTGCTCAGTGGCCAGAGTTGTTTGTGGCTATATCTTCTCCCCCCTTAGAAGGTCAATTCGGGGTCAAATTGCTATAAGGGTGGAAGTTTGTAAGAACCCGATTATTATATTTGAGGTACGGGCTTCTTTTTTTCTCTTTTCCATAAGTTTTTTTGAGAAAATATGGAAAATGGAGAAAAATCCTAAATTTTGGAACTACACGCCGTGTACTTTTTCACACGTCGTGCACTTTTGGCCGTGTGGGATGAGTACACGGGGCGTGTAGCCTTGTCGGTGACAAAGGGTGTAGGAACCGACTACATGCTGTGTAGTGGTCCTTTACACGCCGTGTAGTCAGTCTACAGGCCAAAACAGTAAGGCGCTGGAGCAGCCACCTGCTGGGTGAATGTACACTCCATGTACTCAGGAGTACATGTCGTGTACTCATGTCGACGGATGAACAGTGTGGCGGTGCCGCCAGAGGAACAGTTAAATCAAGGAAGTAGACGTCGTGTACTAAGAAGTACACGCCGTGTAATTTTTTTCGCTTAAAATGGGTAGTTCCCTCCCTTGTTCACAGGGAAGGATTAGAACGGGTAGAGAGCTTAGGAGATGATGGTTTAACCTTCGGAGATCCGCCGGGCGCACGTCTGGAATCTGATTCTGCTTCGGAAGATCTCGTTGGAACCGCACAAGTAAGCCCTCTCTTCTCCTAGTGTGGTTCTTACCAATTCTTCCCCTATGGAAGTTATTTGAGGTTAAGCGGTTTTTATTCTTTGGCATATCTACGTCTTTCTTGGGTGTTTCTGGAACCGACGTTCGTGTATAGCACTCGTTGGCGTTTAAGGTAGGTGGCTTGGTGTTTATTTTCCAACTGTTATGCATTTTTGTGAGTTTTTGAGCTACGAACCCATATTTGGGGTGTCGTGTGGCTGAGGTCGTGGCTATATTGAATACCTAGAATTGAATAGGTAATTAATAAAATTGGGAAAATGCTATTTATGATCGCTGCTTGGATCCAGGACCACCTCGGGGGTGCGTTCCTCTGTTTAGCTGTTTGGCAAGGTTACCCGAGGGTATGCCTTTAAAGTAGTAATTGTAGAATTTCCTCGAGAGGAATTGCTTGTTTACTCCTTTTTTACATGTTGGGAATGGCCCAGTTTCCTGTTTATCCTAAGGGCATTGTTGTGATTAGCCTGTGGGCACTTCACTATTTAGCATGAGGGCGTTGTTGTGAATAGCCTGTGGGCACTACACTATTTAGCCTGAGGGAAATAGTTATTTCTCCTGATGGAAACCTTTCGTGCCTGAGGGATTGACTTCTGTTCCTGAGGGCGAAACTTCCTACACCTGTGGTCAATTTATGTTACACCTGATGGCTATACCTATGGGTTGGATTCTGATTACCTGAGGGTGAGATTTTACTTGTCTGAGGATGCTGACTGATTATTTAGAAATTCAGCATGGTGGTTCCTAAATATTAAATGGATTAAATGAATAATTAAATGGAAATTTAACTGGTAAGTTAGTTACTTTTGAGTACTGCTTACTTTATTTCATTTTACTATTGCACACTGTTGTTGCATGCTTACACGCAGTTGGGACGGGCCTTTGGTGGGTGCCTACTGAGATATATTTCTCACACCCTGTTTTGGTCATGCTTTTCAGCCCAAATAGATTACGTTTCTGCAGGTGTGGATAGGGGAAAGATTCCCTATACATGTACTTGACTGTTGATGTGGAGTAGGAGGGCATGGGACCGAGCCTAGGCTCGTGATGCCACTACCAGCTATTTTTCTTGTTTTGTTGTACTCTGCTTTTTGTTGTACTGTATTGATGTATAACATGTTCTGGCTATTTTCATAGAACTTGAGACATGTAGCATCATTACTTATATACTGTTGGTTGTATCCACTATAGTTATTTATTTCAGTTGTGTATGGTTTACTACTTTCGCTGTTTGTTGTATGTTTTATTTCGTATTCTGCTGCGTTACACTTTGAAAAATGAGGGCATAGTTTCCCCACTATCAAACCTGGACCCTCACTGCTAGTCGGCAGCCTCTGGCATTTAAGGAAATGCGCTTGAGGTAACGTGGCGAACCGGGTTCGGGGCACCCGTTGAGTGGAACCCGGAAATGGGACGTTACATAAATTGCTAAATGATAATATTTCAACTATAAGACCAATATATTTGAAAATTAAATCATGGATTAAATATATAATAAATATTCAAAAATAAAAATAATTTCTTAAAAAATATTGATGAAAAATAGTTTATAAGATTTCTGATTCGACAACTTGAAGCATAAAAATTTTACCAGTATGTGAATTTTTTGTCCTGTAGAATATTAATCTATAAGACCAATATAACCGAAAATTAAAATATGGATTAAACATATAATCCATAGTAAAAAATAAAAATAATTTCGTAAAAAATGTTGATGAACTATAATTTATAAAAATTTTAATCCACAACCATGAATCATAGAAATGTTTCAAGTACGTGAAATTTTCTAGACTATAAAATATAAACTATAAGACCAATATAAGTGAAAATTAAAACATGGATTAAACATATAATATATAGTAGAAAATAAAAATAATTTTTTGAAAAATGTAGATGAAAATATTTAATAATATTTCTAATCCACCGACATGAATCTTAAAAATATTTCATTTATTTGAACTTTATATCCTGTAACATAGATACTATAAGACCAATAAAATTTAATTTTAAAACTTGGACTAACTATATACGAAATCGTCGAAAATAAAATTAATTTATTAAAAAATATTGATGAAAAATAATTTATAAGCATTCTAATACACCAACATGAAACTTCATAAAGTTCAAATTATGTGGATTTTCTATCTTATAAAATATAAACCACAATGCTAATATAAATGAAAAATAAAAAATGGATTAAACCTATAATAAATTGTCTAAAATAAAAATAATATCTTAAAAACTATTGAGGAAAAACAATTTATAATCTTCTTAATCCACCATCATGAACGTAAATATGTTTCATGTACATGACATTTCAATCGCATGTAATATAAACAACAAGACCAATATAAATGAAAATTAAAAAAATGGATTTACTATATATGATATTTTTGAAAATAAAAAAAATCTTAAAAAATGTAGATGAAAAATAATTTATATGCTTTCTAATATACCAACTTGAAAATTAAAAAACTTTTAAGTGAGTGAAATTCCATGCCTATAAAATATAAACTATAACAAAAATATAAATTAAAATTAAAACATGGATTAAAAATATAAGAAATAGTTTAAAATAAAAATAATTTCTTAAAAAATGTTGATGAATAATAATTTATAAACTTTATAATACACCAACTTGAAACGTAAATTTTTTTGAGGTATATGACTTTTCTAGCCTATAAAATATATACTATAATACCAATATAAATGAAAATTAACAAATAGATTAAATATATAAGAAATAGTCTAAAATAAGATTAATTTTTAAAAAAATGAGGATGAAAAATAATTTATAATAATTCTAATCCACCAACTTGAAAATTAAAAATGTATTAATTATGTGACATTTATAGACTATAAAATATAAAATATAAGTCCAATATAATTGAAAATTAAAAAAATGATAAAAAATATTAGAAATAGTTTATGTTTTAATTTTTATTTATAAGGTTATTATAGATAATAGTTCATAGGATTTAAAATTCATGTAGGTGTCCTTGGATCCTCCTCGGTATTCCTTCTTTTCACTACCACTTCTGAGTAACTTTTCTTATATTCATTTTATTTTCATTTATTTACTTTATTTATAAAACTCTTTATTTTAAAAAACATTTTAAATATCTATGATATATTTTAAATTTTATTTAGATTGTTTTTATACTATATATTTTATAATAAATTAATGTTATCTACTTGAAATTTAATAATTATTCATATGATTCAAGTAGTTGACTTTGAAAGATGTCAAATATAAACTTTGCCTAAATTAATAATGAAAACATAACCACGGGATAAACATATAATAATGGCTAATATTTATAATAGTATCTTTTTTAATAGAAATAAAACATATAAATGAACATGTAAAATCAATGTCTATATCAATGGTGAGGAGATTCTCTCCCACATGGTGGTTTGTGAATATGACTTCTGCTTCGAGTTCGCTGTAGAGTCTGATGACCTAGAAAGAGATGATCCTCGGGAATTAGAACGTCAATTGTTGCATCCTCCACTAATGTGTTAGTGGGAGGATATTTCAACTACCTGTCGTACTGTACTCCTAATCCTTCTCCCACTACATTGGTAGAATGACCTACCGTCATCGTAGGGGGGGCAAGCTTGTGATAGTGCTATACCCCATGGCAGCAATTGATATGGACTCCACGATTATGATGGATTTTGACTCCAATGCTACGATGGATCTAGACCCCAAGTAGGAGAGAACTGGGTATATAATATCATGAAAAATAGATCCAATGTCACTTAAGGAACATCCTCAATCGACTGAATACAGACTACTAGAGGGACGACATCTTCCTATAGAACAAGTGAGGCCTCAAGTGCAGCACGACACTATATATGTCGTCATCATCATGGGTCCTCTGAACCAGCAGCTATTATTGGATGTTCCTCTAGGGCAGAACCTCCTCTATCTAGGCTAGACTCATAAAGAAGTTATTGGAAAGTGCACAATAAGATGATATCACATCCAGCACTTCATTTTGGATGGATTCCCGGTGAATGACCCCCCCTCCTCTTCATCACTCATGTGAACATGATGCTCTGAGTGATTTCACTATAAATATATTCAAAATGAATTAGGAAATAGATTAATGAAAAACTAATGGAAATTTATTGACATCCAATATAATTAATCTCTCTATTGTGTCAGGTAAGATACATTATAGACTTCATTCTATACCATGGTTCATACTCGACCTGCTCAGAAAGAAATAATTGATTCTTAGGTACACCCTGGATCCGAATCTCTGAACATCTGTGAAATCAATGTAGAAATTCAGCATTTACTCGATGCTGGTCCTTATCCTGCCTCCCTGTTAGCTTCATGCCATGAAGATTATTTTTCTACCTCTACAGCAACAAATTGGCTGAACATAGAAAAACTAGCACTTGACTTTATCAGGCTCTTGTGAGTCAATAATATTGGAGTGAATGAGAGGCACTACCACCATATCATCTCCAAGACAAACAATGCATTATGGTGAAAACTAGACCCTTATAGTCTAGTATAGAAGCCATTAAATTTGAAATGACATCTGACATTTGTCCAAAAACATCCTTACAAAAAAAAATTGATGTTATTATTAAATTTATTAAATAGTTATAGATTGTATATACATACCTGGTCGAGTGAGGGATAGTTCAACTGTAGCTGATATGCAACCAAATGGTGTCTCAGAATCGTGTAGAAAATGTGTCCATGACCCCACCAATAAAATACAACATCAATAGTGGAAAAAAATAAGGAATTAAATTAAAAAACTTCTATTAGCATTAAAAACCAATATAGATGAGTGGTCATACCAGCATCCATGCAGAGCATCATAAAACACCTCCATAATAATCGACGAGCTAGCAAGCAAAGGAAAAAATGAGTGGATGCACTCCCACACCCACATCTGTAGAAGAATGACGCATCCACTGAGATCTACGAGGACATGGTGGGATAGCCTACATAATTCTCTGTACATTTATACTACGCAAGCTGATACCTAGTTGTAAATCCTAGCCCGATCAATGTCCTCCAATAACGGTAGATAGAGCATGTGCACATGCACCCCTCAGTGATCATCACACATGGTCCCTCCAATGAGTTGTAATATATATGAACATGCATAACAGATGACAGTCTTCTCATCAACATCATTGGGTAAATGTGTAATATTCTCCTATAACTATGTAATATATATCGATGCTCCATATGTAGCAATACGTTCAGAAAAAAATGTTGATTCCTAACTATCGCTGAGCATGGTCAGGCCAAGATGCATGAGTGGGTCCAATAATGGATTCCCTTGGATTGCAAAACATAGAATCACTACCACATCCTGGAGGGTGATGGTCATCTCTCCCCCATGAAAGTTGAATGTGTGCATCTCTAGTATCCACCTATACATGAGGGAATTAAGTAGTTGATGGTCAACAAATGTGAAATTTGACATGGGAATTATATAGAAGCTAGAAAGGTGTATGTATTGTCTAATGGAATGTGGAGGCACCCTATAATGAATATTTTGTGCTCAACACACCCTGATTGATCCATTTTCACCACCATCTAACACAACAAGAGAAACATGGCTATCCTACTGAGCAAGTAATATGGTATGATCCATCTATATATAAAAAATGAATTGAGTTGTAATTATTAAATGTATATATAACATTACAGTCAGTAGAATGTTATGACTTGTTGAATGCAAGTCATGCCTTGTTTATTCACATTGTTTTATAAAGATATATTTACCCAAAAAAGGGGCAAGTCTTCATGTTTTTTAAAGCATATTAGTAACGTGTTGTTAAGATATTATTTTACATAAAAATGGTGTTTTGTAAGATTTGGTTTTATATTTTTATATATAATAACATTTTGTATTTTTTATGTAAATGTTTATTAGAAAATGGTGTGATTTATTATTTATGTATGACTATCCACATGATGGTATGTTTCTTGATTAATTTCTCACATGTATCGATCATTATGTTACACCAACTGAACATTAAGAATGAATTTGTTGGAAACGATCCTTGACATTGGACGAACAGTGAAAATGATGATGGTGATGATATAAACTCATTCCATCACTTATATCATTTTAACTATTACTCATGTGACGTGGTTCATTTCCCAAAAATTCATTCTTGAAGTTTAGTTAGTGTTATAGAATAATATTTACTAACTTTTTTTTGTTGGTTGTGTTCAATAATAAGCTATTTTCTTAGTTTCAATAACCTCCTTGTAGTAGTAAACACATGTAAAACAAGTCTCTATAGGTTGAATTTTTTTCTGATCGTCATTATGATAATGTAACTAATATTGAAAAATATGTTAGATTATATAATATTTATTGTACTGAAATTTTATAACCCCATATATTACCGTAATATATGATACTATTATTTCGTTATATAAAAGTTTATTATAATATCAGTCACATAATGTTTTGAAAATCGAGGTAACAGTAAGAGTTCACAAAATATAATTTACTATACAAGAATATCACAAAGATGAAAACACATCATTGTGGCAGAGAATGTGAACTAGACCCAACAATGTTAGGTAATCGTTTCTTGTTATGATTTTTTTGATGATATATGGTGAATATAAAACTCTTCCCTTGTTCTTAATGCTATTCCGTCATATTCCCCATCCTCCTGGCCTTTGGTCACCCATGGGGACACAACTGGTAGATGTTAGGTATCACTATTGGATCGCCTACAGGAACTGTAATTAAAAACTCAACAATAGGCGTCTATGGTGAAACATAATAGTTAGTAATGGTGACCATCTAGTACATAGTATCATCATATGCTTCCCATGACATGTTCAGAGAGGCACATGTTGTAATGTAGTGTGTGCATGGAAACCGTAAGGCCTGAATTTTTCCACATTAACCTTTCCTTGATTCTAATAAAACCACCAGTTTTTTCACTGATTCTATTTGTGATGGGGTATGAACACTCTGAATATAAAATCTGAATCTTATCATTAGAAAAGGAATTCATGATAATCAGATGCTTCTACAATATTCTTTTCAAACTCTTGTTGAAAGTTTCTATCGTACCATATCCCTTGCTAAATTATGTTCGCAAAAAAAATTCTATCAAAAAAGTACTTCATGAAATGATATAATGTCTCCTAAACTAGGGTAGTTAGAGGTCAATTGAGAATCCCCTTAGAGACACCATTGATGAACTCCACAATATTTGTGGTAATGTCTCATACATCTTCCCCCCATAAAATGCCAATGTCCATTTTTCTTTTGGGATCCGCGTCATATAATCCAAAACATTTTTATTAGTATTGAAGATTTTTTTGAACTTTTTTTCAATCCTCCTCTGATCTCACTCATATTTTAAACATAATATATCATATATCATATAAATTAATTTTATGTTTATATTGAAATAGTAAAAAATAAAAAATACAATACATACCAAGCCTCATGATTTTCTTCTTCATCAGTTCCTTATGGACTGTTTTCAACATGATTCAAGCAATGTGCTTAATGTTGTGCTGATGATGTGTATTTGGGGATCTCCATGTATCATTTTATGCATTTATTACCTCATTAATTTCCTGATGCATATCAGATATCAAACAGAAACCACGAATATTAGTGAAATGGTTGCTGATACATACCAAAAACTAGCTCCATGATTCATATTTTCCCTTCTCCATAATGGAAAAGGTAGGTAGAAGAGGTGAATGTTTTCCATCATGGGATTCTGCAAGAATCAATACACCCTTGTATTTTCCTTATGGAAATGTTCCATCAATATGAGTGAACTATTTGCTGAAATGAAATGTAGAAATACATGGGTGGAATTCCCAGAACAACAAATGAAATTCAACATGAGATGGATCGAGTCAATTTTCATGAGATACATGTTTTTATTATCATGATGGAATAATACATGGTTATGGTGCCCCAGTATGGATTTAAATTTCAGAAACACCAAATAAGTGTTGTCCCAATCACTATAGATCTTCAAGATTTACTTATATTTAGTTATTCATGCCTTAATATAAAAAATCATGTAACTGAATGTTTGTTGTATCCTATTACGAACTAGGGATATAGAAACATTTAGGAATATTCTAATCATCTCAAGATAATAGATGACAGAAATTTAGAATCCAAAGAGGTATGATCTTCTATCAGTCTTGGCTGAATGCAAGTATGAGCTGCCTCAATCCTCAAGATTCTCCAATCTCAAAATTCAATTTCTAGAATCACCCTCAAGAGGAATCTACAATCATCCCCACACTTCTCACATTGTATGAGATATTTATTATGGACTGATTCCTGAACAATATATCTAAAGTTCCACTCAATTTGAAATATCTTTAGAGTGATTTTAATGCATTTTTAATTGAAAATTTTCTTCCAACATATAAGGGTTTTTCCATCTTATTAAACATATCTAGTACAACTCTGGGAAAAACAATTGCGGGTGTGAGAACATTTTTGTCGAATTTAAGAACACATGTGATTAATTCTAACAATGATGATATTAGTAGTAGATGATTTATAGTGGTTCAAGGCCATTTTACAACTAATATATGTCTATAAACTTCCTCCCTAACTTTCATTGGTCCCCCCTTATAAGCACTATTGTCACCATATGTTCCATTATTATGAAACTCCTCATTAGAAGTCGGATTTACATGAATATTAAAGAGATCTTCTAGGTTTTCCTCTTCTGCCTCATTTGGAATAGGATCAATTTCATGGGGAAGACTATCTTTAACCACTATTGTAAGTCTATTTATTTGTAAAACTATACATTGTTACTGTATAATAGAAACATAAACATATAACTCCATAATGGAACAATCTGACCACTGAGAAAATATGTTTATTTCTTCGAACCACTGCACATCAGCAACCAATGGATATTCTTGATTCCACAGTGTTACGAGTAATTTAAAATGTGTATATCTCATAGGCTTCATGTATTAATTAGATTCCAAATTTAAGAAACCACAACATCAATCATGATGGTCACTTAGGGAGACACAATCAGCTTAATTATCCACTATTATTGGTTGCGTACTATAAGAAGCTCCTTGATTAGTTTGAATAACCTCCCCATAGCAGTATACATAGGAAAACATGATTGTCTATGTCAAAAAAAATGGATCAACATTATGATAGTGAAAATGATGGTTGACGATGTAATATTTTTATACTTCAATTTTAGAACATATTTTTATACCATTATTTATGATATTAAAATTTATTAGAATATAAGTCACAAAATGTTTTGGAAACTGATGTCAAAATAAGAGAAAACATCAAATTATTTTATTTCTCATTGATAAAATGAAATATATTATCGTATAATTTGAAATAGAGAAGAAAAAAACATAAAATAACTCATGAATTCATTAAAAAATAAAAGAAATTGTAATGTTTTTCTAAAAAACATGGTTTAGATGATATGATCCTAATTTCATATGTGAGGTAAAACCCAACTGATTATTATTTTATAGCTCAATAACAACTTTTACAAGAATTTAAGTGAATTATTAAGTACATATCATTAGATGATGTTATTAAACTATCGAATAAAAAACTAGATTTTACCTCACTTCTGAAGTCATGATCATCACATCAAAACCATGTTTAATTGAAAAATATCTTGGTATTTCAAGTATGATACAAAACATAAATTTTTTATTTAATGTGTTTGATATTATCTATTTTATTTTATATAATCATTATTTTAATTTTATCAATGATAAGTATAATTAGTTAATCATTACATGTATTCATCATTAAATCCTATGATACTCATTAATTAATCAATAATTAATAATTACTAATAAAAAATTATTTCTAAAATATATAATATTTATGATAATAAAATTTCAGAACATCTAGTTATAAACAAAATAATGATAATAATTATTCTTAGTATAGTTTTTTACTAATCATTCATTCATTAATCACTAATTAATCATTATTAAGTTATTCTTTAATTATTCATTCTTTAATGATTAATCACATGATATTAATTAGTTAATTATAATTAAATAATCATATTTATTCATTTTTTATAATACATTATTTAATAATTATTATTTAATTATTCATTACTTATAATAACTATTTTTTCTACATTATATATTACTGATTAAACTAGTTAATAAATAAAATCTTTAAAAATATCTAAAAATAAATAAATTACTAACAATAACATTCATTCTATAATGAATTTGTCTGGGTGCATTTCCTTTTATATCATCATAATTATCATTTTATCATTGATAAATATACTAATTTGATTATTCTTTTCTTGTGTATTTTAGTATTTTACAAATACAATATGTATTATCTAAATCATATCCCCCGGGAGTGTCAAACTAGGAGTACAGAAAAGCCGTCATGGACCAGTTCCCATTTGAGTCTATCTCAAAGTGATAATTTTGGAATTTAACCCTAGGTACATCTATGCCAGAGCCATATTCACTTGTTTGTATCCAAACAAGGATTTATTTCTTAGATAACCACATAATCATTATGCTACTGAAGTTTTACAATATTTATTCCTAAGTTATTATATTATTAATCTATACATAATCAATAATAAATATATACTTATTATATACATAATATATATGTAATCTATAATTAATCTAATCCTAATCATTAATTATTATTATTATTATTTAAAACTATATATAACTAATTAAACGACTTAATAAAAAAGTATTTAGAACTAACTAAACTACTTAAAAATGAAATATTAAGAACTAAAAAAAATTCAATTAAATAAATAAAAAAACATTAAATTAAATAAAAAATTCCTCTAAATGATGATTCACAACAAAACGAGAGTTATTTTGGACCAATGACTCCCCCACATGAGAAAATGAGTTTTTTTAGAGAGAAAAGCAGTGTAATGAAGTGAGACATGAAAAAATGCATGTCAGGAGAAGGTAGGTGCCCTTTTATAGGGAATTAGGTGAAAGGTGGCATTATTGGTGCCACCTTTCACCTTTCTATTAATAAAAATGGCACCAGCACTGATACCACTTTTCACCTCACCCAAAGGTGCAAGGCGGGACCCCCTCCCACCTTGGCAAGGTCGTTAATTCGGGCCACATGTGGGCGGGAGATAAGTTGGCAGTGCCTCTGTGGCTATTAATGGCCATTTTTAAATTATTTCTAACCTACCCATTTTTTAAAATATATATATATATATATATATATATATATATATAAACCATTTTAAAAAACTCATCTATTTAAATTAGTAACATTACATAACAATATAAAATAGGGAATACATCATCTTTATTGAAAACTTCAGTATCATGATCATTTCATTCCATCGTACCTAACTCTATATGGGATAACATAGGGACATACATAATAAAGGCGTGAGCTATAATTACATGTAAGGGAATAAAAATGGAATAATATTAAGAAATTATTACATTTTATAAAATATTCACATCAATAAAGCCTAAAAAATGTGATAATCATAAACACGAACAATAAAGAATGATATAGCATGACATCATAATGGAAACATTGTAAATGTTGAAATAACATAAAACACTGCATCATAAACATATGTCAAGTTTAAATTACAATATATCATTATGAAAAAAGTACCATGGTGTATTAGATTTACATCCTAATCCATTTCATGACAAATCATGTGACTAAAATATTATACAATGCATTGGAGCGCTATTTAATTCTATGTGCATCTGTCACTTTCATTGCTTTCTCATGCATAACTGTGTCGCATTGATCATTAAACATTGATTCAATCATCAGCATATTTTATTTCAGGATCTTAGAGATTGTAATATATATATATATATGTATGTATGTCCCAATCAATAAGTAAATGTGCATAAATATGAACATACTTGATAGGAATTGGATCAGGGTTTGACATTGAAAATCACGGTGAAATGTTGGTATCTTAATAAGGGTATATGAATGATCAAGGAACGAATTAATGAGAATAAAAGGAGACTATAATAATTTTTGAATAATAGGGGATGTAAGGTAGATATGATAGAACATATCCCAATATTAGTAATTATATAAATAGGGCATAAGATAATGAATATATTTGAATAAATATAGGAAATAATAGAACCCATGCCTTGAGATTATGATTCCAAATTCTTGGGAGGAACTTTATGAGAGCTTGGGGAACCATGGGAAAAATACTGAGTGGGGGTAGTAGAGTAAGGACGTGATTAATGGATTTTGAGTGTATAAAAATGGGTTCTTTGGTAAGATTATATAGGAAATGGGTGGGAAATTCTTTACCATTTCTCAAACATAGGTTTTGGAATCTATATAAAAATTTTCCAAAACCAAAAACATTCCCAGGGGTCTTGTCTTCAGTTTTTTCCAACATGGGTTTATTTTAATTATTGTATATGTTCAATGGATGAACCTATTAAAATAATATTCTTGATGATGTGGAAGTGTGTCACACACTCAAAGTAATTAATTTAAAACCTTAAAATATATTATATGTTTTGGAGGATTCATAAAGGATTTATAAAATGGATTGAATAAACTTATAATCACATTATTTTTAATGGAAAACTAATTTTTGTTTATGGTTATAATTTATAGTTTTTATTACACAAATTTTGTTTCATTATGATGTCATAATACATAGTGTATGTTTATATGATATTTAATGTTTTCTCTAAAATTTTAATTTCTAAGAAAATTATGAAATATACATGATTGGATAATTTTGATGTTTTTATTCAAAAAATAATATTAATTATAACAATATAATATTATAAATATGTGAATTTTATCTTTTATGATATTTATTGATATATATTGAGAAAATATGGGTTTTTTATAATAATTGTTTTCAATCACTTATAAACAAATACATTTTACTACACGAATTTTTCTTTTGATTATTTAAGTATATTAAAAATTATATAATATCAATAGTTTTTAAAAAAATATATTTATTTCAAAATCCATTAATTCGTCAAAATAAATTCCAAAATTGAATTTGAATAAGACCCCAAAATACACTTTGTTATTTATTATATAAAAATAAAAAAATTTATAATTTAATGATATGAAGTAAATTTAACCACTTTTATATTAAAAACAAAATATAATTTTCCATATTATTATTGTCTTTAAACTCATCCCATTAATAAACAAAAAAACACACTATGGTTATGGTGAACGACGATGATATTTTCATGGGGTGGTTTAACATACATGGTTCAGGTCATGATCTCGATGAACTTGAAATTCTCCCATAAACAGATTCTCTCGTGATTAGGTTATTAGAAATAAGATTGATCTTTGTAAAGGGAACATAATATATAATATATATCTCTCATATGATCTGATAAATGGGCTTCATAGGGTACGATCCTACCGGTTGAGGTTATCAATTACTTTGTCTCTCTCAATTGGATTTATCGAAAATATAGATTTATACTAATCATATGACCAATGTTCAATGGATATATAATTTAAGGTAATGATTATTAATGTTAATAAAAATATTTAAATATAAAATAAAATATGTTCATGAGGTTTCTATATATATAGTATGAATAAACTCAAATAATATTGATTTATAAAATATTGGGTTATTACAACCCTCTTCACAAATTTCACCCTCGAATTTTTTTTTCATACTAAAATAGATCAGGGTAATTATATTTCATCACTTGCTCTAACTCCCATATTGGTTCTTAAAACATATTTTTTTTATACATCACTATGACCAGGTTCATTGTCTTATTTCCTAGAATATTTTCTATGTGACCTATGATGTTCACTAGTTTCACTTCATATGGGGGAACACTCTACAATGGTATTACCGATGGATTGAGTACATGTGAGGGTTTTGGTAAGTACATCCTCAAGAAGGATAAATAGAATACATCATGTATATTAGAAAGGTTAGGTGGGAGTGCCAATCGATATACCCCTGCTCATATGCGATCAAGAATGTCAAAGGGAGTGATGTATCTTGGATAAAGCTTTCCTTTCTTCTCAAATCTCATGAATTTATTCCATGGAGATAGGTGGAGGAATACAATATTTTCTATATAAATAAATAGTTATCATCGAAATTTTTTAGAATTTATCTTCTGTCAACTTTGTGTAGAATTTCTATGTTACTGAATGGTCTTATCCTTTTCTACTATTTCCTCGACCATTTGAAGACATTTCAGTTTTTTCTCCCCATCTTCATCCCAACATGCTAGCATTCTGAACCTCTTCACATAAAGGCCCCCATAGAAGAAAATTTGGTTTATTTAGTGGAAACTAGTATTTTATTGGAATAATATCAATGTAAAATTTGGATTTCATCCTCTTTTAAAGTCAATTGAATATGATATCAATATTTCCTAGCATTTCTGGATTGTCTGCTTAAATTTTACATTAGTTTGGGGGTGATAAATTGTGCTGAATTTCAAATAAATATTTTGACCATGTTGGATAATATTATAAAAAATGGAGTAAATCTATGATCTTTATCATATTCAATTAATAATTATTTTACATGCATCCTCATTACATCACTATTGTATATCATTGCCAATTGATCTAGTGAGAAGTCCACTTGAATCTCAATGATGTGTGCAGTATTTGTATAACAATCAACAACAACCCATATAACATTATTTATTATTTATGTCTTCAAATGAACATTGGAAAAGTCGATGGTCATGTTATATCATTTCCATGTAGGTATGGGTAATGGTTGCATCATCCCCTTGTATTTTTTCCATTCTGATTTCACTTACAGACATACAAGACATCTTGATATATATTCTTCAATATACTTCTTAATATTGTCCCACTAATAGTGATCTAAGAGATATTGATACATATTTTTTCATATTGGATGGATGGATATGGTTGAGCAATGTGGATCAACCAAAAACCATTCCCTTAACTCAATATTTGATGTTACACAAAGTCTTGACCAAAATAGTACAACTCATTCTTCAATAAAATTGATCTCTGAAGATATCCATTTTCTTATATCTTGAATGTTCTTCTAAATCCCAACATCGTTTATTTTAAAATCCATAAAATTATCCATAATGGATGTTTGAGAAATAATTTTTGAACATATTGATTATTTTCTTCAATTGATTATTCACATTACCATCCTTTTTATTTCTAAAAAGATCAGATCCATCTCAATTATCATCAATGATAAAATTTAAAGATACTTTTTACAAAGAGCATTTGCCACTTCATTTTCATTCCCATTATTGTTGTGGACTGAGCAGTCATATTTAATAACCATCTCTAACCATCTTCATTAGTATATATTCATCTCTTTCTGTGTGAATATATTATTGGGGATTTTGTGATCCATATTTATTTTACAATTCTCCCCAAAGATATAATGACACCATATTTTCAACGAATCTATCACCGTAGACAACTGTAGATCGTGATTTGGTCAGTTATGTTCATAAAATTTAAATTCCCTTAAGGAATATGATATCACATTTTCATTTTTAATTAAGAAATATACCAATCTCCACTTTAAAGGATTATTATAAACCATAAAAAGTTCTCTACTTGGGGTCAGTGGGAGCACATTTGCTCTGATAAGATTCTTTATCATATCCTTAAATCTATATTCACGTTCATAATTTTAAGAAATATTTTATAAAATCTGAGTTATTATGGTTATAGGGTTTGAAAATTATGATAAATTTATCACAAATCGATGATAATACCCTTTTAATCCAAGGAAACAATGGATATCTATCACATCTATTTATCTCAACCATCCCTTTATTTGATCAATCTTTAAAGGATCCACATATATTCCATTTCTTGTGATAATATTCCCCATGAATGAGACTTACTTAAACTATAACTCACATTTTCTATAATTTTCATAAATATTATCCTTTTATAAGGTCTTTATCATATTGCTCATATACTCATTTGGAACCTCCCTACTTTTGGATTATATTATAATATCATCTATAAAAAACAAAAATATGTCAAGGTAATCCATAAAGACTTCATTCTGCATGTCCGTGAATATTTCTGGAAAATTAGTGAGTCAGAATGGTATTATTATGATCTCATTATACCCGTACTATAGAATCCCACCATTTTATTACATAAAATTTTCATTACATTGTACAAAACCATGGTTATTTTAAATTATAGATTCTTGGAAATAATGTACATAATACATGAAAAAACTTTATTCTAATAAACATGAAAATATTCATTATAGGTTTATCTTATGTATTATTACTTTATATCTTAACTTGGGTACATACATCAAAGGAAAAAAACCATAAGTCCTAGTAAAGGAATTAAAGGGAAACATTTTACATGTTATTAAGATAATTATCAACATTAACATGAGGAATATCCCAATGGATTGAGAAAGAAGAAAATAATAACAATAAGAGAATGAATAATACCTTGGATATGTTTCTACAATAATTTTAATGACACATTCAAAAACATATTACTATGTTTTTTCACCGGGGATTCTAAAAAATTACTAAAGTTATTCATCGTGGTTTCATAAAACATATCACCTCAATGTATTAAATTATTTACCCAATGCATTGGAATTATATTAGGGAACACCCTTCATGTGTATCAATTAATTTTTTCCACATATATCATAAAAAAACTTTTATAAATAACCCTTGGAGAATAAAAGAAATGGGCTTCACATCAAAATCATGAGGTTCTAGAAAACATAGATATGTTCAAGATCATTATGTGATTAATAAACCCTGAAAAATGAATGTGGGTTTCAAGAATGTTAATCCCAGAAAAAAAAAATAGATAATTTTTAAACCAAAGTGAATACCTGAGGAAAAGAAAGAGTTTTTGATATTTAAAAAATAAAATAAGTCAATTTCATTTGAAAAAGAAGGAAATTTTGTGAAGAAAATTTGGCATCATAAAAGGTAAAAAAACATGGTTTTAGACAACATTAAAAAGAGAAGATAAAAGTGTTTAACATTTATAAAATACTATTAATAATTTACAATTATAGAATAAAATTGATATAAGAACATAGTTTTGAAATTTGAAAGACATACAACATAAAAAGTTATCATGAAAGGAAATGAGAAGTTGATATTTCCCTTAACATGAAGAGTAACTCCTAAAAAATTAATACCAGGAACATGGTAGCATGAGGACACCATGGGAAGAATAATGGTCAGGTAAATTTTCAAATCCTCGGGGAGGATGAATTGGGGTTGCATTCTAATGGGGAAATTGTTGTTTAATTATAAGAAAAGTGATTGGTTTTTTTACTGATATCGATAGACACCTCTATAGTGGTATTTGAGAAAACATGTGATTGCCCATTGTATTGTAAACTTTGGACACATAATATGTATTTTAATCCACAAGATTCTACAAGTATTTTACATTACATATTACGTCACTATGATGTCATTAAACATACTGAATACTCAAATTTGAATTTGTAATATTCATTGAAAAACAAAATATTTTAGAAAATTATCATAAATTATAACTAACCTAATTCAGACATGCATATTTGAAAAAATTATTTTGTCATTATAAATATCTATGTATGATACATTTATCTTTAAAATTGAAAAATCCTTATGAATTAATAATAATAGTGGAATGAAAATGCATAGTAAAATACATAAAAACATTTTTGACACTGGAAAAATGTGAAATTATTTTATCATTTAATTTTAAATAATAGTTTTCTAATGATAGTATTTCATTCAAAAAAATTTAATAATACCTTATTTTATTATTATAATTATATATGTTTTTGAAAAGTATTATTTTTGACTAAAAAATTAATTTATCAAATTCACTATATTTCTAAGATAAGCGAAAATCAAAAAGGAATTGATGTAAGAAAAATTTTATTTATAAAAAGTTATTATACAATATTTTACTAAGGACTAAATACCTAAAAACATATAACA
Organism: Viscum album; assembly: GCA_963277665.1. Taxonomy (NCBI): domain Eukaryota; kingdom Viridiplantae; phylum Streptophyta; class Magnoliopsida; order Santalales; family Viscaceae; genus Viscum; species Viscum album. The sequence continues at coordinate 4,535,581 of OY728120.1, read as the reverse complement.
CTCGTATAAGACCTAATGGTGAGGTGAGGTATGGTGATATACTTATGGGGAGGCTCAGCTAACATCGCCTGAATGTCAATTTCCACTAAATTTAACTTCCCCCATATGCAATTTCATTCAAGATAAACATGTTAAAGATCGGATTGAGATTCATCATGAGTGACAACCAATGATTCTACCTTCTTCCCATGTTCTGAAAAATGGGTTTCATATGACATGACTCTACTATATGAGGTCATCGAGTATTCCTTTTATGTTAATTTTTTCATCATTTATACTTATAAACAATAATTATTAAGAGTTTAGTTTCCAATGGTTATATTGACCAATTTTCATATAATAGTAAACACCTCAGGGTCCCATTTCAATTATACACACTTCATTGCTAAAGGGATATATTTTTTATGAGTAAAATATAATATAATAAATTTTTTAGCAAACAAATATTATTCAAAATGTTTAGTTCATTACACGTACCTTACATGAAAATTAGTCTTGGGAGTTCACCCTTCTTCACTCTAACATTGATGTACCCCGAATGTGGATCCACCTTAAAGAAGTATTATGTTCCATGTATCTTGTCAAATAGGTAATTAATCCATGAAAAAGGATACTTATTCTTTATCATTATCTTCTTGGGAAATTGATAATAAATTAAAAGGTGCGCTGACCCATCATTACTTTTGACAATGAGGAATAGTTTACCCCATGATGAAGCAATTGGGTGTATGAACCCTATATACATATTCTCATGTAGTTTTTTTCTTTTGAACCTCATGGTCCCCAACAAGTATTATATATAGTGTCTTGGATAATGGAAATTCCTCGGGTATATGATCAAGTGAATATTCAACATCACAACTAGGAGGAAGATGAGACAATTATTTGGTAAACACAACTGCATATTCCCACACAATGGGAATGTCTTCAAGGGTGATTTTTCCATAGACTCATTCATTTGAGCTTGAAATACATTCTCATAGGGAAATAATATTCATCCTTGAGATGTTAGATCTATGGAAGATTGAACCTCTTCCTTGCACTTATATAGAATCGGGGGTCAATTCATGATATTGAGAGTGACTTCCATCTCAGGGAAATTAATATTGTCTCTATATATGTGAATCCAATCCATTCCCATAATTTCAAAAAATTCAACTAGTTGAAGTATCATATGGATTTATCGAATTTTTAACCAACAAATTTTGAAATGGGTGGAGTTATATGTTTTTGATGAAATATTGTACCCATTTTCCATTTTCCATTTTCAATGATATTTGTACTTCCATTATTTATGGTGGTATTTGTATAGTTATAATAAAAGTTCATGATAAGAATGAATCTATAAAAACAAAAACAAAACGTACATTGACTACTATTTTATTAATAACTAGCATACCTTTCACCAAATCAATTTTGGGATCCAACTCAATAGTTTTGATAACACAAGCTATCTATTTCCACATTTGAGGTTGTTAGATCTCACCAAAATAACCATTGGCTTAGTACATTGGTTTTTAATTAAACTAGTTCCTTGTAGATGAAGAAATGAACAATATGATGAGGGTTGGACAATATCCTCACCCCCATGAAGAAATTTTTTTGGTGATTCTTCCCACATATGTGAAAACTGAGATGTTCAAATTTATTACCTCCATTACATTTCACCATCAGACCAGTAGAATTAAACTACACCTTCTTCTTCTTATCACTATGATTCAGATTAGATTTTCTGATCACTATTTCATCTATGAGGGTACATTGGGATGAAATTAGGAATTTATATATTTCAAGATTCAATAATATTCCCAATAACCAACATTATAGGTGAAATAGTGAAATTAAAGATCATCACCTCTCATAATGTTCACAAACAACTGTGGATGTGCACCCATATAAGTAAAAAAATAAAGTGACTCATGTTGAATAATTCTAAAGGCCAAAAAATCAATGACCATTTTCCTTTACATGTGAATCACCTTCACCTAGTTACTCACCAAATGATTAATGCTTCATATTTCATAGGTGATGTCCCATGGAATAGTTTCATTTTTATAGAGGGAGTTGTATATGATCAAGGAGTCCATCTCTACCACTTATTGAATCACATTACATTCTATACATAGTTTTATACTACTAAGAATCAAATCTTCTTCTCTTATAAGAGAATAAAAATTAAAAAAAAATAGTATAGATGGTAAACAACGCTGAACCCCTCTCAATGATTCAGATCTCCAATGATTTTTTTATACCAGTTTTAATCCCACCAAGGAATCGGTCGACAATGAATTTGGGGGGTAAAGAAAAAGATGAATGTGTATTGTGCATGTCTTTTGAAGTTTTCCTCATACTCCCCAATTGAGTTTTTATTTGTTTCCTTGAGATAAAGGAAATACCTTTCCATTTTATGTTTTAGAGTTTGAGGAGAATATTTATCAAAAAATATTTTCAGAAATTCCTTCCACCCAATCTCTTCAATATCTTCCCTACGCTTCGTGTTCTTGATCAATTTCTGCTACTGATAAAATTATACATCCAAATAATAAAATTCCAGTTAAATATTATCTTTTTAGGATTATTTGATGATGTAGATGATTTATCTTTGGATTTGATCCATTGTTATGTGATTAAGGTATTATAAGATCAGTTGAAAGTTACAGGCCTTTATCGCATAAAGGTCTCAATTTCAACTTGCTCTCTCTTTGGGGGATTTTTCCTCTCATCCTATTTTAGGATTCTATTCAAAACAAGATCCAACTAATAGAGTATCATAATATATTTCCATATTACTTCTCTCAGTGGGTTGGGTATATCCTTATGACATTAATCACCTTGGCCTTCACATTGGTTTTTTACCTAATTCCTGTTTTTTTCATCCATTTTTTGAATAAAGGTATAATTACGGATTAATATTTTTAAAATAATTAAACACATAAGTATGAATCAAATTAAATTAAAGAGATAACTTATAAATTACATGTGTTACCTTAACATATAAATTTCAAGAAAGTAATATATGTTATCCTTGAAATAATTCCTAAGATATATTTTTAGTGAATTTTTTTGCCTTAACAATGGTTCATAATGTGATTATGAATTTACTAAATCATATCACCCTACAATGTAAAAGGTGTTTTGTAACAAGGATGATTGGAATGCACCAGTTCAAAATCAATTCTAGCTCAACATGGTGCTTTCAGGTTTTACCTCTATATATATAAATATATTCCAGATACACATCCACTTATAGTATCCAAATTATGATTTATTATAATGATAAACCACTTACTCTATAATTTACCAAAATTTGGGGATGTTTTCATATACGTTGTTCTATAACTAAGGGTTTTACTATAGTTTTTGTAATCATAATCACAAAACTGTCGAAACATTAACTTTGATACCAACTATGATATCACATCTCACAATTACACATTATTTCATCATTAATTATATAAAATTATACATAACACAGCTGATATGACTGATAAGTAAAGTGTATTTGGTAATTAGTTACGTTACATACCAACATAAAATATGGAATATATTATATTTATTTAAAATATAATTAACATGATCATATTATTCCTTCATACATAACATGCATGGGATAACCAGGGGACATACATAAGAAACTGGTGAGCTATAAAGCCTTATTAGAAAATAAACATCGAATAGAATGAAGAAAGTAATAATTTTTATACAAAAAATATAAATTATTCCTAAAAGCTTTGAAAATCATAAATATGAACAATGAATCATGATATAGCTTGTTAACATAATGGAAACATTGGAAATTTTGAAAAACCCAAAAGAACTTTTTCATAAAAATATGTCATGGCTAATTTCCAAGAAATCAGGATATAAAAAGTCCCATGGTGGATATGGTTCCCTCAATAATATTTTGCACGATGTCTCATTTTTATAAAATGTTTCCCAATGTAATGGAGTGAAATATAATTATGGCCACACCCATCACTTTAATTTCATTCTCATGCCTATGTGTTCCACACAGATCATACAACATGGATTGATTCATTATCATATTATCTTCCATGATCATGGAGTGTGAATTTAGTACATATAATTAAACATCAATAAATATATTTGCATAAAGGAGAACACCATTGATAGGAATTGGATATGGGTATTTTCTACACTATTGTATATCATTTAAACCCATGGGGAAATTTTAGCAACATAAAGGGGTGTATAAATGTTCGTGCAAGGGTTTAATGGTAGTGTAAAGGGTATATCAAAATATAGGTATAATTTGAGGAGTATGATAGATATGTAAGAACATATACCAACATTAGTAATTAGAAAAAACATAAATAATGTAATGAAGTTACATTAATAATTAAAAAAGAACCCTTACCATGATAGTTTGATTACAACTCCTTAGAAAGAACTTATTAAGATCATGGTGGAACCTTGGGAGGAATAATAAGAGGATGGCAAGGGGTGGGGTTGCAGAGTCAGGAAATTATCTAATGATTTTGGGTGATTTGAAATGGTATATTTGGTGGTTTTATATATGAAATGATTGGGGAGTTCTTTATCATTTCTCAGACATAGATTTTGGACTTTATATAATAAAATAACCAAAACCACAAATCGTACCCTGGTTTTCCCATGGTTTCTACTATAGAGGGGTGGTTTTCATTATTTTATAAGGACATGAGATGATATTTTTAAAATAATACAGTTGGTGATGAGGATTTGTGTCATACTCTCAATAAAATGATTTTAAAACCTTAAAATATATTATATGATTTCGAGGATTCATAAAGGATTTATAAAATTAATAAAATAAATTCAAAATCACATCATATTTGATTTAAAAAAATTATTTGGGCATTTATACCATTCATATAATTTACTAAACAACTTTTGGTTCATTATGATGTCATAATACACAACATATATTTATACAGTATTTATGTTTTACCCAAAAATTCAACTATACTGGAAAATTATAATAAATACACTATTGGATGATTTAGACATTATGAATTCAAAAATGTTATTAATTTTCTAAAAATATGATTCAAAATATATGAATATTATCTTTTAAGATAAGAATTGACATTTATTTATAAATGATGGGTTTTTTTGACAATAACAGTTTTCGAACCCTAATAAAAATTAAATTTGAATATATAAGAATTATATAAATTTTTATATCTAATAAACATTGTTTAAAAATAATATATTATTAAAATATTTTTAATTTCCAAAATTAATAAATTCAATAAAATTAATACCTTAATTGGGTATGAATATTAACCAAAAGACATTGTGTTTCATTTTATCAAAATGAAAATCATTTATAAATTAAAAATATAAAGAAAATGTAAAATTTATTCTATTGAAAATATAATATATATATATATATATATATATATTGATTCATATTATGTTGGTATTTATATATACCCCATTAATAAACTAAAAAAATCTCTATGGGTATGGTGTTTGATGGTGATATTTTCATGGGGTGGTTTGGTGTACATGATTTGGGACATGATCTCGATGAACAATAAATTATCCTATAAATAGTTTTTATCATTTTTATGTTATTATATATTATCCTGGTCATGGTGAACTTAAAATTTTAAAGACGCTATCTCCCTCAAAATATCTGATAAATGGGCTTCATAGGGTAATATCGTAATTGTTGAGTCCATCAATTTCTTTTTTTTTCAATTTGATTTATTAAAACCCTATATTTATAATAATGATTTGGTAATTTTTCAATAACTATACTATTAATGGTAATGATTCATAGAATTATTTTAAATCCAATAAGATAATTCAAATATGTACAGGTGTTTTCTATATATATGATAAAAATCAGATCACAAGGGAAATTTAATTTAGGATAGTTTAGGTCATTACATGGGACCATCCATGATAACACAAAAAAAAATATACACTGAAATTAAAATATTACAATGGAAATATGGATCAATTATTTTGAGATTTTTTAGTTAGACCATGCAGTGTAATGATAGTGCAATGAGATCAATTTAACAAGATCAAAAATGAATAAATAATTACATGTTTAGTTAATAATATATCTATCATTAAATTTATTTTAACTAACTTGTGAACATCATACTCTTATAGTTACGACATTAAACAAGTCCATTAATTTGTGATTTATATCCATTGTTCATGGATACATTATTAATGCAGAGTAATGGTTTTCATAAATTAATACTATAAATCCGAGTTGGTCATTCCATACAGGCACTTCCTCTATGAATGGAACCTATAAGTGGTATCAAAATAATTACTTGGATAAATTATAATTATTTATTAATTATTTATTAAATGAAATGAATGATAAAATGATATTAGTATATATTTATTTTTTTCGGAAATCTGAACATTGGTTTCTCTTCCATGTCCTCATTTTCACTCATATAACCAACAAACCGGTTAAGATAAAAAGAAGAGATATCCAAAACACTATTTGAGGATTAAAAATGTTCTATATGGTTAACACTAGAGTAAATGAAGGTGAATATTATCTAAATTTCATGTATGCATGTATCTTGTGTGCATCTCAAAAAGATATCTGATTATTCTAAAAAAATGGATAAGTGATTTGATAAAATAAAGTTAATACATAGAGTTGTATTTACTATCCAGAAATTTGATGAACCAAACCTCATCTAACATGAATACATGGTGTGTAGTCCTTATTTCTTCATTGTGGGTAAAATGATGATCCGCACGTTTTTTATCTAATACATGACATGGGGAATAAAACCCAATGAATCTTTGAGGTGATAATCCATGTCAAAAGTCTTCATGTCTTCCAACTAAAGAATTTCCAGGAAAGGAAACACACCTTGTCCCTAGGTATGTTTCACCACGATGGGTAGAATATAGTAAATGTTGTGTAATCCAGAACATTTCATGTAGTCTGTTACAAAAAAATTTCTTCATTTAACACAGAGGAAACAATTAATTGTATTATTAATCTCATTCACATGTGTTTCACATTTCATTTATTATTAAACACATATCATTCCATACAAATGTTAATTATATATTAAATTAATTTCTATATTATATTCAAAATCTAAAAGTTATGTATAGTCCATTCTAATAGTTCACTATGTGAACATAAAGTTAATCACAAGTAGTGTAATTCACATGTATTACATGTGTTATTTTTTTATAGTACACACCATTTAATTACCTACCATGAATGTATGACAGATGCCATAGGATAATAGAAGCAAACATATGATACAAGGTAGTTTCGAAGTGTATACATCGTTCCCTCTAAGTAAAATTGTGAACTCTGTTAATATTAAATAAAATAATATAATATAATTTTTTGAAAATATTAAATTTTTTTCAATCATTCAAGGATGGAATTAATATAAATTTAATTTACTAGATTAATTTGTGTCATTTTTATTTAATTAAAAAAATAATTGATCTAATTGATTGATATGATTCAAATCTATGTTCGTTGCATGCTATGTGAATGATCATGACACCAGACCAGGCCTATTTATATGGATGGTCTTATTTTAATTTATTTTTCATGAAATTAAAATTATTGAATTGGAATCATCCCCATGTCTTTGTTATGTAATAATCTATGTGATCATGATTTATTTATATAACCCTCATTTATCCAATCCATTGGATCCCCTGACCTTCATGTGAGAAAAATATTATATTTGGATAGTGGTCCTAGTTGAGAGAAGGTAGTCCGAGTCTAGAATCTGAGGTGAATCCCATCGGGGTGATACATAGTTGTTGAGGTAGATTTTTTTATCATGAACTAAGACACGATTAAACATTTTTTCCCTAGGGTCTAGGGTTATTTTATCATCCCCTAGATAAAATAACCATTAGTGTATCTCATGATCAGGTAACTTATATTTTATTTCTATTAGTTTCATGGTTTATTATTTATGTGTGTGGGAGTTACATGATCAATTAATAAATTAATTTACAATCATGTGTGATGGAATAACATAAAACTATATTATATGTAATTTTTATTAGGCATGATTAATCACATAAGTGAAATCCACATATTGTTCAAAAAACATGTGACAAGATAAAATTGGGTATTTACATATAAGGATAAAAATCCATAAACTGAAATATTATGTCAGTATGACATTCCATTACATACGTTAGAAGTCAAAGCCATTATTTAAAGCGCTCAGTCATCTGAATTTATAGTGTTCTCACCTATCATGGAACATTTAAGTTTATTTTTAGGGTTTAATTATCATGGTAATCATTAATTGTGGACTACCCAAGGAAGAAATGGAGTAACTAAGATGAAAAGGTTGAGGTGATATTTTTCTTCAATTTCAATATTGAGTTGTCCACTCAACGGATCAATGAACTTTGAGTTAATGTAGTTGGGATGTTAGGCATTCCAAAAACCCTTCCATTAACTTGTTATGCCCAAGTATGGGTTATGATAATGATAATATGTATCCTTGAAACGAAAATATATTTATATAATGATATTCAAAAACTAATTGTGATAGATATTATGGTTTTATAAAAATAGTGGTAGAATTCATTCGCTTCGCTAAGGCTTCCCCTACTGTACCTTCTCCTTTACCAAAATGGAAGGAAACAATGCAGCCCATCAGTTGGCAGCCTCAGGCCCCTTCGATGACAACCATCTATGGCTTGCCAATTTCCCTTCATGGCTTTGCATTTGTACGTCTTCTGATCTTCATCATTATTTCTATGCATCCTTTTAATCAAAAAAAACCTTCTATAGATTAATTATGAATTATAATATGATTATTGGTGATAAGATTCTTTCAGATCTGCTTACTCTAATTATCCATGTTTATAATGAAATGTGGTGTGATAAACCAAAGATCCTTATGGTGAATATGAAAAGTATCAACAAGGAAAATGTATTGATGAATTATTCAATATCTAGGTCTCTAGAGTAACATCTATATAATAAGATGAATATCCAGATAAAAGAAAAGGAATAGAATGTGATATGTTCATGTAGCATGAAATTCCACTTAAAGAGAAACTTTACCCTGCCAATGAAGACATTTGAATCTTTAGGTGTATTATTTATATATTTTTGTATTTATATATCTAAAATTTGGGTATTCAATGTTGTATCTGGTGCTCATATTTGTATCCTAATACATGAACAAATTATATTTTATAATGTTTCTAAAGGATAAGTGGATGTATGAGCTACCATTGGAGTTGGAATAGATACTTTAGACATTGGAGACTACCATCTCACATTTCCAAGATGACCGATTTTAAATTTAATGAACTATTATAATATTCGTATTGTTTTTAAAAACATAACATCAATTTATTATTTATATATTGATTAATTTATAATTAGTTTTGGAAATTATTGTTGATATCATTATAAAAATAGCATATGTTGAGGTATGAAAAAAGGTGAGTATTTGAATTTACGTTATTAATTTTGAAAATTAAATACTAAAAATTGATCTAGAATCTAATTCATATTCCTTATTTCAAACCTAGTTGTAGAATAATCACCATAGGGATATAAATGAGATTTTTTAAATGAATATTTATCAAGATGGTTACTTAAACTCTTTTGATATTAAACCACTTAAAAGGTAAAATGCTTTTTTACCAAACAATATGGTCAAATCACCATTAGGTGGTCAAGGTGAATGGGCCTCAATGCTTCTTGAATTGGTACACGCTGATATGTGAAGACCTTTTCAAGTATAATCTAGAGGTATATTCTCATATGTCACTACATTAACCAATGAATTAAGTAGGTATAGTTATATATACTTGATTAGGTATAACTATGAATCCTTTTAGAAGTTCATGGAGGTTTATAATGAAGATGAGAATTATGTTTCTAAGGAGATAATGAAACATAAATTGGATTGAGGTGGTGAATATCTTATTCATGAGTTTATTTAATTTCTATGGGAGTGTGATATTTTATATCAACCAACCCCACCATATATGCTATAGTGTAATGATATTAGTGAAAGGAGAAACAATCCCTTAAAGGAAATGGTAAAGTCGTTGTTGAATCACCCCAGACAAACATAATTATTTTAGTTATATAAATTAAACATGGACGTATACATACTAAATTGAGTACCAAATCTAGACAGAAACGTTATTCCCATTTGGTTGTGGAGTGATAGGAAACCGATTTTGTAACTTGTTCATTCATGGGGGTGTGTACCATTTGTTAAGGCCAACTCAAGAAAAAATGGGTACTCTGGGTAATTAAGTGTGTCTTTATAGGATACCCATGGAAAAAGGGAATATATATTTATATGAATACATAGATATATATGTTATAGTTTCTAGGAATGACGTATTCCTTTTGAGAGAACATATCATTAAGGAGGATAGTGAAATCGTGTTCAAATACTTGGAGGTTACTATTCACGATACACAGGAGATTTTATAGGAACAAATTCCACATGTTCTCATGAATGAACTTGTTCCTAAAATAGAAGTACTTATTAGAAAAGTGAAAAACCCATCATGATATGGTTCTCCTGAAATTGAAATTCAGGTCTCATTATTGGATGACAATAATGACCTAAAATCCTATAAGGAGGTAATAGATGTCTTAGAATCTTTAAGATAGAAATAAGTGATCAATTTTTATATGGATTAACTATATCAAAATAATGTTTGGGTTATGATCAATCTACTAGATGATGTAAAACATGTCGGTTGTAAATGGGTATTCAAAATAAATCTATACATGTAATGTTATGTTAGTACCTATAAATTATGAATGGTTGTTAAAGGTTTTATATAATGTCAGGCCATTGACTATGATGGGTCCTTTCCTTATATTTCCATGTTTAAATTGATCATAATTCAACTTACAATAACAAATTATTGTGACAATGCGATTTAGAATATGGATGTAAAAATTTATTTCCATAATTAGAACATTGAGTAAGATGGGTATATATATAACATGATGGTTTTGTGACTTCACGGAATTAAAAATTGTTGTTGAATTTGATGAGATCTATTTATAGATTAAAAAATCACCTAGGTGATGGAATATTCAATTCATTGAAGCTATAAATGAATTTGGTTTTATTATGAATGAATCTGAGCCATGTGTTTAAATACTGTTTAGTGGGAGTATGGTCATATGTCTTAGTAGTATATGTTGACTAAAAATTGATAATTGTAAAGGAGATACTAGCCTTACAATAGGTTGATTCAGGGTTGGGAATGTTCTTCTATATAAAGGGATTAAGTGAAAAAAACATACTTCCCAAGGATAAAGATATTGTGTGATAGATCAAGGCATCAACTAATACTAAGTTAGTGTACATAAATTTTCTAGATGCTAAAGTGTCTTAGTGTGGAACAATCCAATAGTGGATTGGTTCCAGTGTCTCAAAGTATGCATCTTTACTGGAATAAGTGTCCACAGACATAACACGACAGAGGGAGAATGATTAGTAACCAATACAATTATGTGTTTAGGATAGGGAAGATATTGATCAAATGATGAGTATATTTCTCCGAGTGTAAGGTACAGAGGAGAAAGAGGATTGGATTAACAAGAAAGATCGTATATTGGTTAGAGGATTCAATAGAGAGAAAATTAGCAAAGTAGAGTGCATGAAAACCTAGGAATACCAGGAAACTTGTTATGAAGCACTTCTTGAAGATGATCCAGGATGCCAGGTAAAGTCCTTTACATGGAAATTGTCTACTGAATTTGACTCCAATCATCTCAATCTAATGTTTAACAAGTAAGTGGTCTATTTTGATGATTGATCTGCTGAACTTTGAGGGTTCTCACTTTCCCCCTTGAAAGTGTTGGAAAAAGAAAAAAGAAATTTTGGATGGATGTGTTTGGGATTATCATGTATTCCATGTTATGTGCAAGGAATTATGTGTCCTTTTCATTGATAATGGTAGACAGATATCAAGCCGATCGAGGTGGAAAATATTGATCTACAATTAAGGTTATCCTTAAGAATACAAGATGAAATAATGATATATTTCTACATTATGGTGGAGATAAAAACCCAAACATCTAGGGTTATATAGATTCTTTCATTCAAATAGATCAAAAAGGTCAAAAATAATCACGATATGTATTTTGTCTTAATAGCGGCATTGTGAGTTTCAAGAGTTCAAAGAAACTAGTTGTTAATGATTCTATGGTAGACATTAAGTCTACTATAACTTTTGATGTACGCATGGAAGAAGGTTAAATTAATAACTTTATCCAAGATTTTATCTAGTCCATATCAGTCAACATATTATTAAATATTACTATGACAACACTGTAGCGGTGACTCTCTCCAATGATCCATGGTCACATCAAAGGAAAAATCATATACTTCGGAATTTTCCTCTCATGTGGGATTTTTCTCAACAAGGTGGAGATGCAGTTAGTAGATTGTATAAGGATGAAAATGTGTTGGACCCATTAACAAAGGTCACATCGAAGGTCACATCGAAGGAAAACATAATATACTTCATAATTTTCATCTCTTGAGGGATTTTTCTCGGCAAGGAGGAGATGTAGTCAGTATAGTATATATGGATGAAAATGTGGTGGAAACATTAACAAAGTTTCTATCTTAGTTGAGGCGTTAGTATCATGTGATAGCTAGTGTAATTAAGGTTTTTAATAGTTGAATCTAGGGAAAGTGGGAGTATGTAAAAGTTTTCACCATTAAAAAAAATACACACACACACATATATATATATTTGATGTTTTCATTTTCTATAATATTAATGATATTTCTTATAACATCATGATTGTTCCTATTTATGGAATAGTAAGTGTAAACATCCTAAGTAAATGTGTCACGTCAATAGTACATAGTGATTCCAAACTATGAGGAGACACTTTATATGTTATGGAAATATTCCTTAAACCCATATTCTATGATCATATTATATTATCTAGTAGTACATAGATGATATAAGATATTTTGGGTAGGAGGCATATAAATCCTTGAGGCACCATCTCATGGGGTTGGACTATGGTAATCTCTAAGACTGCATGTTATAATAATGGTCCCACTAGTAAGAAAACCACATTTTATGTGTCATTGGATGTTCGTATATATGGATAGGTGTATTGATCCATAGACATTAACATTATCATTAATGAATACCATAAGTTGTGTACAATGATGTATTCATGAAATCTGTGAAAACATGTGATTTAAGTGAGGTAGGATATGTTAATTTCTTCATATGTGATGTTTTATTAATTGATAATTTGAGATATGATTTATCCCTTTTTTCTTTTAAAATGTTTGGATATCATAGGCTATTTGATAGGAATGTAACTTCCTAGATAAATACAAGACCATGGTGCTATATAGGAATATTCATTTGAAGAAATTGAATAAAATATACATCATGATTATGGGTTGATGACACTATTATTTAACCATCATGATTAAGATATTCCATGATAAAGGGACAATATGACATAGAAAGAATTCATAGGAGGATGTATGTTCTTGATACATTAACTTATTTCTCTATGGTTTTATTGGTATGTTTCTATATTCTATCCATGGAAATTTTGTATTTATACATTATTAAACTATGAAAGGGACTTAGAGGGTCACATAATAAGTGTATCCTAAATCTTGATAAAATTTAATGAAGAATTTAACAAGTAATAATAAATAATAGTCCAACTTTGTGGATTGATATTTATCGATGTTGGTTGATCACCATGGTTTAATAAAAATTTATTTAACTGAATAAGTTAGTTAAATAATAATAATAATATGTATTTATTTGTATGTATTGATGAATATAAATTTTATAATATTTATCAATGAATAATGTAGTGATATTTATTTGTTATGTGAATAGTAATTTTTCATGGTTTGGTAAATTCTAAGAATGATAAGTGACGAGATATTTATGGTCTATTTAGAAATAATATAAATGATATTTATTTATATATTCTTAAAGTGATTAACATGTAAAGTGATTGATAATAATATTTGTATTATTATTATTCAACATGGGGTTGACTAAGAATTACATTATAGGAAAGAGTCTTGTGCTCATGTTATGAATGCTAAACATGCTATAATAAATATCCAATTATGTTGCATTCCATGATGACTCTAGTTTTGTACAAAAAATAATTCTACGAGATCACTCAAACCCTTGGGAGAGATATATAGATCTCTATTCTCCTATACTCTCTCAAGACATCGATAGAACATCATGAATTATTCAAGAGAGTCATATAACAAGCAACCATTAGTGATAAAACAAACTAAGATTGTATATGACAACACCCAATGATTGTACAGTGATGATAAGAGGTTGTGGTGAACGTATTTATCCCTGCTAGAGGTATTATGCACTTGTATTCTACAGTGAAACCACGATACTATGATATTGAGTCAACCAGATAATCAATGAAGAAATAATTAAAAGTTTATGTAATTATTGATCCTCTTATAAATTAATTGTATATTACATGTGAATATCCTCATATTTTGGTTCAAACATTTATCGAGTTAATTAATTTGAGATTTAAATTTGTTGTTCGTGGAGTCATTCATCATGTAAAGAAAAAGTATTCGTAAATTATGACTAAAAATATACATTTTTAATTCCATATAAGAACAATCACTACCCCCAAAACATATGTCAATGGGTGAAAGAAGGTGTCGAACACTTTCCAATGTTTGGTTGGTCAAGCATCAATCCTAAAAAATAATTTAATGAAAATACAAGTGGCACTACTTCGGTGTTGGTTAGAAATGTTATATACATTTTGATAGAGTTTTATAGAAAGGATGCTAAGGAATATTTGAATCTAGTGCTTAAATAATATCACATTATGCAACATTAATTTATATTGTGATGAATTGATAAGAGGTCATTAAATATATATCTATTGTATGTTTGATTCATATTACTAGATGAATCTTCAAGCTATACTTGATATTAATTTCAACTTTCGTAGAATCTTTATATTTACTCCACAAACATTTTTGAAGCCAACATTATCATTGGGTACATAAACATACATTATGAATTATTTTCAACTATTATTGTGGAAATGATAAGGGCATTACAACATGTTCTAATGATTTAGGTGGTAGATAAGATTAAACAGCTTTATTCTTATAGTATTTTTTACTAGAAGGGATGGGTTTCACACAAAAAAATGATATCATGAAAGTGTACAAAGAATTAGATAACTCTTATTAATATTGACCACAACATGTAGAGATATTGGGTCATAAAAATTAATTTGATCATTAGTTACACACATTTGAATATCTTACCCAATGAAACCAAGTATATCAGTTGAATGTGGTCTTTGATAGATTATTTTGGACATTTCTACCTTGAGTGGATAATTTCAATCATTATAAATAGTTTATCTAGATTGATGGAAATTTTTTATGTATATTATACTAGAATTTTATTGAATACTTCCACACATGTTGGTATCCTTGTGTCTCTTCCATTAGCAATTTATATTGTATAGGAGGAGAACTACTAATCATAGAGTTGGTTCCGTACATTCCTTAGAGAAGTTTTACTGAACATTGGATGAATATGTCTAGTTTATAATAAAAAACAAGAAATCATTGAAGTTGTATAGTCTCAGGGTATTTCATGAAGACCTCCCCATTCTCTAAATTATACTATATTAGAAACATTTCAATAAATGTGTAGAAGATATTCAAGGATGGGTTCATGAAGACAAATTCATCAGTATTGGCATGTATGTAACATTTTTCTATTGAAATAATCATATGATATTAAAGTTACTATTATATGTGTTATTAATTGTTATTATTTTAATTAGTATATTAACCTCAATGAAAAAATGTTGAGGAATGTTTTTAAGTAATTATTCATGATAATAATGATATATATGACTAAATGATGTAAATTTCAAAGGTTAACTAGTCACTGGACCATAAATATTGGATAAGATATTGACACATGATGTCCAATATTGTGGAATAAATTATTGGAGTCTTTATGGAGGTTCAGAAGATATACATGCCATGTAATTAGGAATACTAAATCATATGTTAATTTTATATATTGAATTTTCTTTTTATTAATTTGTAATTTAAGTTTAATTAAAATTTATAAAATTAAATTATAGGTCTTGTGATGTAAAAACTCTATCAAATAATTAAATATTTTGTGGAAAGTGGAAAATAGGCTAAAGAGGGGTTGAATTTAGGGATTTGATACAGGAAAATTTTTAAGAGATAGAATAATGAGATAATTCAAGATTCATTCACATTCAGTGTATGTTTTGTTGACCATGGTTGAAAATATTCAAGGCCAATGAGTACTATGATCTTTTTAATGGTTGTAGTGATCACATGGTTGGGGTTTTACTGGAGCAACAATACTGGGATTATGGTATCTTCTAATCCTTATAGTATCCATGGGAACATTTTATCAAATAATGATATTTTGTATGCTTATATTTGTTGTAATTCATTGATCTATTATATCAACTGTAAAATATTACTTATAGTTATTGTTCCCCATAGATAACAATTGTTTAGTATTATAATGTCATTATACCCATTGATTCCCCCATGATTCTTCTAATCATGAATAGACTATGATGAAAATATAGGATGAAGTAAAATCATATTTAGATTGAAGAGGATTGCCCAAGTGAAGGGACTTCATAAAAAATGTGAGGTTAATGTGGTAAAGAAGGTCACACCCATAAAAAATACTTTAGATATATGGTGAAATCATCGAATAGTCCACATGATTGATCTTTTAGTCCACATGTAACTGTAATTTTATTTATAAAAAATTATTTAAAGGTTTCAACCAATGATTTGAGTCTAATAATTTTGTGTTGTTAAATATTTTATCAAGGGCATGATCAAAATCTAGTTAAAATTATTTAAAATCACTAAAAATTATGAAGTAATTTTAGTCGCACAAAACACAATATGAATATTTTTTACTTTGTGGAAAATGGAAGATAATTTTATGTTGATACTTAAAAAATATAATATTTGAAGACCCATTATAACAACTCATTTGATCATTATCATTAAAAAAAATTGTTGTACTTAACCTTTTGATAGAAAATACTTAAAAGGGTATAAAATTTGAATCATTAAATCCGGTCACTATCACAAATAAAAGATAACCAATACAGTATGATTTTTTATACACCATCGTTAACTGAAAAAATCTCAAACTTTGGATAGGTGAAAATGGAATAAATTTATACCAACACTGATTATCAAAACCTCTTAGTGTTGGATCATTCCTATGACATCCTAAAAAATAAATATACTTGTAAAATGAATTATGAATCCATAGTTGACAAATATTGAATCTTCAACTAATGTTAAAAATAAAAATGAAAATAATTATCATTTACAAAGTTCATTTTTATTTCTCTTTTTATTGGAAAAAATACCACTAAAACCAATTTTTTCATTATTCCATTTGTATCAAATAAAATTTAAACTTTAAATGTTTAGAAGGAAAATGTCATCCTGCATGAATAACACTCTAATATGTAATGTGAGGTGTTTCAAAGATGAATTATTTGGCACCTTCGTGTTAGAATATCTCATCACCTCCACCGTGAAGAACACCATGCACCCATTTTTACATTTCATCGATGAACTAGATTCTATGGAGTCTCCATATTTGACTTAAAGACCATTGATCATGAGTTGGTTGCTGCACTAGTTGAGTGATGATGACTAAAGATAGACATTTTTTTTGGGGGGGGGGGGAGATGATGATTACCTTAGAGGACGTGCAGTATATGTTGGGTCTACCTATCCATGGGGAGGAGATTACTAGTGAAAATATAATATTTTGTCCTACAATCAATCGTCATTTACATTGAATTTACATTTTCAAAAATCCATGAGTCTTTCAGGGGTTTGGTTTATGCAAATGGTGGAGTAATATGAATTTTACTATGATTCCAAATGATGATGACGAGGAGAAACTAATTCGACACACAAATGAATATATTATATTGATTATTGTGGGGAAATTGTATATTGATCACTCCACAAACATATTAAACAGGATGTTCTTTCCATTGCATGACGATCTAAATAGGTAAACTACATAAAATATGGCATCATTAGTATTATCATATATGTATAGATTCCTCTATTTAGAATGTATAGATGAACAAAGAATGATTATAGGATTTTTCATTCATCTATATTAGTGTGTTTGGGAGCATTTTCCATGGATCACTCCTAGAGTTTTCTCCCCACTTCAATATCACAATTTAAAAGACTATCCTAGGAGAAAAATGGTATATTTACATCACTAGATTCAGTTATTTTATATTTTATTAATATTATTTTTATTAACTAATAAAATAATACTTTTATTTCCTTGTGAAGTCAGGCTTAGTGATATATTGGTACCCTAAGGCATAGTGTAAATAGTTTTTGAGTGATTTTTGACATCATACAAAAAATAATAATGGAATTTATTCGTTAATTTGGTTTATATAAATATTTGTTTTTAAAAAAATTTCTATGATATTATAATTGTATTTTTTTATATTTTTTCCTCACATTATGTATATGATTCAAGTTATCATTTTAGGTTTCCTAGGTCCCCTAAACTGAGCATACATTAGAATCTTATCCTCTTTACTCTATAGATTTTATTAGAGATTATAGAGTAGGGGTGTCATTTAATAATTTCCAAACCATTTAATGGAACCACCCAAAAAAAATTATGTGATATTTCATGTTCATGTAGAAAATCTATAGTGTACCATGTTAAATTAATTCATTTCATAATATCCATCTCATCGGTCAGAAGCTGACTGATTGGATGTTATACCATAAACAGTATATTGATTCATGAGATATGTTTGGTTTGTATAGTATCTTATAACACATATACCCTATAAAACTACTTCAACCATCACTTTAGGAGGAGTGAGTGGAATGGTGTCGATATCATACTATCTCATACATTACATTACATGGGATTAGCCTTCACTATTTTGTATGTTTACTATCTTTTATAGATATTTTTATTTCAAATAATATATTAACATGAATATTATTTTTTATATTAAAATATGATACACTGACTTGTACAAGTATCTGATGACGAGGAGGAACAGTAGGATCAATATTTAGTTCATGCAAAGATGGTGGAACTCAACGATCTAATCGATTCCTTATATGAGACTGTTTATGATGGGGACACACTACCATATCCCAATATACATGATCCAATATAGGATTTTGTGCATGTTTATGTTCTTGTGGATTCAATTGGGGATGATTCAGATCCACCACCTATACCACCAGTAGGAGGAAAAAAGAAAAAAAATAATGTTGGTAAGGTCAGTTAAACCAAGTAGAGACTCGTGCGGAGTATCTGGGATATCATGTAGAGGTTCTTGCACATCAAGAATGAGATCATTTACAACAGGCATGTGATCCTATAAAAAAGTTAATGGATCCTACAAAAAATGCATGGGACCCTACACAATATACAATGGCTCCTAAACAATAGGTATGCGATTCTATAACTGATGTCCTTTGACCCTAGGGACTTGGGGCATTGGTAAGATATTCTAGAATTTTGAGATCTCAAGGGACACTTATATTTGTTAATGAAATTTTTACAGATCTCAGCCATTTCTATTATCTACCTAGGATCCAATCAGTAGCCCGTACATGTTGACACATGATTATACATATAATTTGGTGGATTCCTCTGCACTAAACAATGGATAGATTTTTACCTAGCAGTACGGGGTCGAACCATCATCACAACATGATTATATTAAGTCAGCAGTAGTTTAGTATACAATTGAAACATATAAAGAGGATTTTGGTTCTATATATTTCACAATAGAGTGATTTAGATGTGACAATAGAGGTGTGAATGAGGTTCATACACAAGATCATGGTACCGAGTATCAAGGATGTTGATTTTTTTATTGTAAAAATTTCATATTAATGTGTAATACGTAAACAATAATCCAATAAAATCAATATTTTTTTCCAATATATCATATTATACTCCTATAGATTCTCACATGTCATCAAATCAACACACACACACACACACACAAATATATATACACATATACATTTACATATATATTAAATTTTCATTTCAATGTTATTATTCCACACCACCAATTCAAATTCATTCATATTATAAAATCAATTGATGACATGTTGACATCAATATAAAAATTACTTTCCCCATTTTCATATTAAATTATCATTTTACTGTATTTATCCAATATTTATGGAAGAATAAATTTCCTTATATTTTTAAAAAATTATCTAATTTTTACACATTTACTCATATTCTAAAATTTATAATACCATTAATAAAAACAAAAACATATTATTATAACATAGAATCAATATATTATCCTTGAATTTTTGAAACAAAAATATTCATTTATTAGATTTATAAAATAGAATATTTGGAAATCCATCAATAAAAATACATTAATGAAAATATATTTATTAATTAAAAATACTGGGCGATAATACAAATGATTTTCAAAAAAAGTGTATAATCTAATATATTTTAAAAATTAAAAAGTTAACCAAAAATATATAAAAATAGATTAAAACCCTCAAAAATAATTATTATAATACCGATATAATTTTTAGAAAATATAACATTAAATAATAATAATAAAATTAGTAGGTGAGAATCAACTTATTTTATGTACTCTAAAAAAGAAAGAACTATAATATTTTTCTCAAATAATACATTTATCTTAACATTCTTAAAAATCCAATATCTTAAAAAACCAAAATAACCAAATGTAACATTAAAAAACTATTATAATAAAATCTGACACAAAAAATAGTTATTAATGTCTAATGTAAGAGTTAATTAATATGACAATAAAAACATGTAGTAAGACAACATCAATTCAATTGATGATCATGTTCTGGGTGGTCAGGTACAAATTCAAATAATGATCGACTGTGTTGGATTCTAATATTTAAACAACCATAATCCAGATAATTAAAAAACATTTATAAAATTTTTCCAATGACTAAATGAAAAAAAGGTGTCGATGTGTTGCCTTGTGACCAGAAAAGGTGTGATGTCACTACAATGGGGATATGGTATTAAAAGAAAGTTCTAGTAGGTGATGTTTAAGTGAAACGGTTGTGGGCCATGATTTATTTTTGAATTTTAATCTTGAATATTTCATTTCATGGGTTGGGATAAATGGTATTTGGTTTGTTTGGGTTCCTATATTACCCCATAAAATTGTTTTTCTAAAACTTCTAATAATATTGGAATGTATTATAATCCATTATGTAAAATTTAAAATAATAATTTCATGGTAAATAATTATAATAAAGCATATATTTGGCCTAATTTTCTTGATTATATAAGGTAGAAACACATAAAATGATTTATTAAGTTTAAATTTTAAGAATAAATAAATAATTTGTCAATAGATACATGTAAATTTAAATTATTAGAATAAATAACTAAGGAACATTTTTTATAAAATGTGAAATAAATAGTGGAGTTAATAAAAAGTGATTTATTTGAACAAATGAGTATCAAATAATGTGGTGGTAATAATTATTTTTTAAATTTTAATAATTTTTTTTATCTATATGATTATATAATTCCAATGAGGTAATTGTTTGAAAATTTCAATACATTCGATGTTTTTAAGAAATTTGTCAAAACCCATGTAGGCAAAAGAATTTATATACTTTTATTTGACTGATCTTGGTAGTACTTACATTATTAAATTATGTATGAGTTGTGATATTGTTGAAATTTTTCCCACCATACACCCATAGGCACTCCATAAAAGAACAAAGTATCTTAATGTTTCTATTGTACCATATTAGAGAGGGATCAATTTATAATGAGCCTATAAATTCTTCTCTTATCTTTGTACATCATAATATTAAAATAAAATCATTCTAGGTTGAATATATTTTATGTAATGTATTTGTGAAGGAATTATTTGAGATATGAAATGATAATAGTCGAAATTTATATTTCAAAATAATTTAGGACTATGAAGATTACATGTACTATAATGTTTTAGATATGTTTATCCTCATATTTGGTATGTTATCATTTTTTGTATATCTCAAAGAAACTAAGGGACATTATTTATATCTTACTGTCTATAAAAAAGTGTTTATATTTAAAAGTAGTGTATTTATTGATTAATAGTATATTTATCTATGAATTAGTGGGAGGATAATTAAATATAGTGATGTTTAAGGCCAAAAAAAAATATAGTTCCTGAGATGTAATTTGTGATGGTACCCCAAGATGTTATAAAATATCAAATTAATAAAATTTCATTACAAAATCATATGTATGATAAGATTTATCATGATCATGAGAGATAAGTATTCATTATGGGAATATCTGCTGAATTATTGTTCATAAAACATAAGTATACTACTTATTATGTGGATATTTAGAGTTGTGATTTTAAGAAGTGGTGAAAGGCATTGAAATTTAAAATATAATCCATATGCACAAATCATGTTAGGAATATGGTTCATTTAAATAAATGTGGATGAATCGTATTTTTTATGTGTGATTTTCTTAATGAAAATTTTAATGCATTATAGAGTGTCTACTTATAGGGATAACTTGATTCCAAAGGGTCAAAAATATATTACTAAGCACAATTTTAACACAACTAATTTTAAAATTATTTTATTTATTCTAATGAATAATCCATTTCAGCAGTAGTCATGATAATATTTATAAGGGTTTTCATTTCCGAAATAAATATTATTATTATGAATTCTATCAAATAGGTGAAATAATCTCATTGCATCAAGTAAATTTATTAAAATAATCAACCTAATTGTTTCAAGTATATATTTAAATTCCCAATATCTTCACTTTTAAACCTGATTTAATAATAATTATACACCCCATGATTTAAACATGTATTTACCTTCAAATCAATATTTTGATTCATAGATCTTGATGCACCCAACTGTAATCTATAATGAAAATTAGTTATTTAATTATTGTAGATATTAGCTTAAAAAATTAAATGTAGTATGAGATAACTATATTAAATATAACTAGTCAAATTAAAAAAGAAATGAAACTACAAGTAAATTATTGTACTACAATGTTTAAATTATCAACACATTGATCTAACATGATTATCAAACCATTGATGATAACTAAATAAAAATAAAACATTTTATAAATCCGATAAACATATGGATAAATAAATTAGTGTCTAAGAAAAATTATTTTAGAGATGTATATAAGGTTGTATATAGGAATGTAATATGACCATTATATGTATAGTCATTGTGATTTGGTCATTGGAAATATGGTCATTGAATATGTTGTTGTTAGATATAATTATATTTAATAATTACATTGATATTGTGTAATTTTTAGTACTGAACTAAAAATATATAATTTACAAATAATCAATAATTCTCGACTGAAATGAAAATAATAAATTAAAATATTCGATTATAAAAATATGTATTTCTATTCTGTAAGTATAATAGTTATTATTATTATTATAATAATTATTTTAAGTGTTTATAAAATTTGAATTATGATTTTAATACCAATTATTTGAAGAAATTTTATTTTTAAAATATAAATAGTTAATTTAAATGAGATGTATTATAATAATTTAATGATAAAAGTGATATTTTTCTATGAATTATTTTTTTCTAAGTGTTTTGGTTTTCTCAAAAAAATAATTGGATCACTTTTAAATAATTATTATAATTTAATTTATTTATTTTATATATAAATAATTATTTTAACACTCATTAAATTGGTAATTAATATGAAATAAGATCAATTACACTTAATGTTTAGAAATTCACTTTATAAAAATAGTTATTCTCTATATTTCATACTTTTCATATTAAAATATAAAATTCATATGTCTATGAATTTTATTAGGTAAAATGAATAAAAACAATTTTAATCATAATATCAATATTATGTAAGAGGATAAACATCCTTTTTATGTAGAAAAATTATTTACTGTGGTAAAAATATTATTACCATGGTAAATGTAAAATGAGATAAAAGTGTTAAATTCAGAGGTAAAAGACTGATAGATCTCAAATATTTTCTATAAAATAAATTTATGAGGTTATTAAAGACCTATATCCATTAATTTTTCACTTTGGATACTCTTTACTTAAACAATGACAACATTACACCTTAAGGAATGGGTATTTGCTGAAATGCCACTCAAAACACAGCAATACAAATTCCCCACCTCAATCCCTACCAAACCAAAATTTTTAATAGTTATGATTTGAATAAATTACCAAATTACCTATCATTAAAACAATTTAAATTCTTCTTAGATTATTTTTATTGGAAAGAAGTGTAATTCCTTCATTATGAAGGGACATATTTTGAGAACGAGCAATTCCATCAACGTATCTTTGTTCTTATCTATCTTTTTTAGAAATATAATCATCTCAACTCATTATAATTATTATTATATACCATATAAATTTTATATAAACATTATTATTATTCTATAAAAATTATATAATTATTATATAACTCTAAACACTTACTCATTTATTAGTGTAACATCTTGTTTTTTCGCTGGTTCAACAACCTACTTGAGTGATGTTATATAAACATCGCCATTTTAATCAAAAATAATTATAAAAATATAAATAATATTAATATATGATCTTAATTAGTAATTTATGTAGCTAATATGGTTCATTATGGGTGATAAAAAAATGAATGTTATTATAATGTAACTTATTTGTTAGGTGTAAATTACCAAAAACATGCAAGTTGTGGATTCCCTTCTCATGAACTATATACATACCTTCCAACAAATGAAAAAGGAAATAAATACATATATATATATATAATAAAATATTAATGATTTAAATACCTTGACTAATTAATGAATAATGAACTTTTTTTCAAATAATGTTGGTCGGCGTCCCCATCAAAAAACATTCATGATACAATCAAAATTACTAATATTGGATAATGAAAATGAACAATAACTGACTCATATAAGTGTAATAAATGAATATATTTGAAGAGTATAAAATATAATATATATTAATAATGTTATTGAATAATCATTTAATATGGTTATATTGAAATTGTTTAAACACTATCGTGGAAGTCGAGATTATAGTTGAGGGTTTCATTCCAATGACATTATGAAATCGATATTGTCGCTGAATAAAATTTCATTGTCAGATAATTGAATTTTCATCCACTCAAAACACACATTTATTTTATTATTCAATAGTAATTTAAAGGGTTTAAATGTATTATTACAATTTCAACCCCATTTTCATTATAGTTCTCCTAAAATTATGCTTGTAGGTAAAACTAACCATATAATTTTCAGTCTATGAATACTTCTTCTCCATGTCAATATTATTAATATAATACTATAATTTTTATTATTATTATTTATATTTCTTTTAAATTCATTTTCCTGGGAATTTAATTTTCTTTTAATATTTTTGAAATGGTTTTTTCACATATTTTCATGGTATCTTTCTCAAACTCATTTCTTTGATTTTCATTATGATGCTCCTTTATAATTTTTTCATAATTATTCAAAGTAATTTTTATTTATTTTATCATTATATTTATACAACAATTTATTTGTAAATTATTTTATTTTAATATTAAATTTCTCAAAAATTAACGTAAATTTCATTGGATTTTTCAGAATAATATTATATTTATCTTAAAAAGGGATTCGTATCTATGCCAATATCCTTTAATATCTCTTATGTTTTAGTAGGGATATATTTTCATTGAATCATCCACGTTATTTCATTACATGACTAATTTTTATGTAGTCTGATTATTCATATGAAATCTATTTCATTATCATGGGGTAATTCTTCAATGATTGATGTTTTCATGTTTTCATGTTCATGTGGCATGTAGATTTGTGGTTTTGAAGTGTATAATATGTTGTCCTGGTATTATGTATCCCTCAAAAGAAATATATAATGAATTATATTTCATGATATGACATTTACGAGATGATGGATTGAACCACATCCACTATGGGACTCTATCTACTATGTTATTATCATGACATTTCCTCATAAAACCCCCTCTAGGGTCGATGAAAGAGACCTGAGTGTCCCCCAAATCCCACATCTAATAGGCCATCGGATAGAGACATGAACTAAGGGTATCCATGTATAAAATTAGAGGTAATATCATATTACATTACCAAAAAAAGTAAGCATCCACTAAAAAACTCCATATATATGAACTGAAAAATTAACATCACCCATCACCATCCTTAATATATATTTAATGTGTTAAATAAAATATGTGAAAATACATGAATACCTTATACACTCGATTGTAGATATCAAAAAAATAACTTCTATGATCTCCATCAATCAATCCAATAATAACACAATAAATATTTTAGTGTGGTTAGAAATTATGATTACTCAATTGGATCATATTTTGAAAATGATATATATTTATATGAAATAGACTTATTTGGAAACACTTACTTGAAAAAACAAATCATGGAATGATTATGGGTTAAGATAAAAAGAAAAATAATATTTCAAATACTTTCGACCTAAAACTTCATCCACTAGAATGGTCTTTTAAATTTTCGTAATTTATAAATATTGGAAAATAATCAATTGAATTTCATATTCCCAGGGAGATAAAATAAAAAAGTTATTCCACAATTAGAAAATCGTCATTCAAATAATGATATAAAATATTACTATTTCTTTAATGATTTCGTCACAAACACCTAAATATCACTAAAATAATCAAAACAAGATGTTAAAACTAGAAAACCCATCTCTCTACCTGTTCTAATAATTTCAATCACATTAAATCATCATTAAATGTAGGAGAATAAAAAATCCCACCTCTAAACCAGTTCCAATCATCCTAACATCATCAAATAATTAATACCACTAGGAAAATAATAAATCCTTGATCTTAACATATTTCATCCCTCTCAAAAAAATATATCAACATCATAAAAATTTCCTCTAATCCACCCATGTCCACAAGACATAATTCTTAATCCATTAAAACCCGAGAATATGTGCACATTTCATCTCTTTAGTCATTATATCCCACTGATGTATAGTATCAAATCAATATAAACAAGGGAGAGGAAAAAAAGTAAATCATTGGAGAACATATTCAAATAACCAAAATATATAAAAAAAATTAAATACAACCCTAAAGTACACAATACAGGATAATAATATTTCAATATATTACAATTTAATAGTACTTAAAAATACCTATCATTTTGGAAATAACTACTAAGTATTACTATAATATTTACCTTTAGTTCTATAATTTTCTAGAAGGTTAATATACTTCACCGAATTATCTATTTAACAAAACTAAGCATAAGTAAAAATCCTAAGATGGTAGCCTTTGACACAACATTCCCATGATAATTTGAACTGGTTATTAATAGTTAACTAACTCCACAATCCCAAATCCTAGAATACAAAAATGATCTTTTTTTTGTAACATACACCAACACTTATCCATTTTCCATATGAAATATCTCACCGAAATTTAGATAATAAAAAGACCCCTTAAATTCATTACCATAAACAATAGATTGTAAAGATTTCATAATATGACAACCTTAAAAATAGTAAATGTCCACTCAGTTAAGAGATAATTCTTACTCCTTAACCCCCAAATTACTTTACTATAAAACTTACTCATAATAATAATATTAACAAAATATTTCCATATTATTTATACTCATTACTAAGGTGATTTCCATCACGTTAACTCAAATTTCTAATTTTCATGTCATATATATCATCATATTCATTTTAATATAAAGAAAATATTTCAATACAACATTACAATCATAATTTTGAAACACATACTCATTTAATTAAATTTTACCACATAAATTTTACATTGTAACATGTATTCCTTGTACATTTAATAAATAAAATATTGACATAAAATAATACCTCATTATTAATATTTACATTTCCATTCCAAATTTAAATATTATAACCATAATTTCACTATTATCCATTTACTTGTATATTTTTATCACTGATCTATAAAAAATAAACAACATAAAATTAATATACAATGATGAAAAATAAAATCCATTCAAGGAAGTATAGTATAGTCAATGAAAAATAAATTAAAATTATAAAAATGAATTATTATCTAAACCTTTGCATCTTTTCACATATTCTTTTGTAATTATCAATTACCTTCCTCATTTCCATATCCATTTCATTCCCCATTTTCATGGATAGTAACATAAAATTGGATACCGATAACTAATATATAACTAGAAATGAAATTATATTGGAAACATATTCTTCTTCCATTATTCACTATATTTATATATTTCTCATTTCCATTCTTATTACAAAAATATTTATCATTTCTCATGGGGAGTTGTACAGTATCATCTCATATGTATCATATAATTTCTAGAGTTTTTGGAATAATTACAATATAACATCAAGGTAGGATAAAGAAATGAAAAATATAAGAAAACATGAAGTCATTATAAAACTAAAAAATAAATAAATAAAATACAAAGAATTAAACAATGAACCCTTCCCCAATACTATCATAGTATAACTAGGTTTATTAAAATAGATTTATAATGAGATGCATAATAGGTGGTAACCCCTCCCTCATATTAAATCATCCCCACCAAGCCCGATGAGAGTGTAAAAACATAAAATTCTATATAGGGTTCAAAAAATTATCATTAATGATTGTAGGAGATATATAAGGAGTCCTATATTATGGGACATGAGGGGAGGGTTTCAATCAAGAATAATGAGGATTTATACCATCTATTATTTTAAAGTGGATATAAATGAAATTAGAATGATGATAATTCAATTAATTCTATTCATGGGGATGTAAATATAGTGTATTAAAGGTTTCTATAGAAACAAATAATATTCTCTCATAACACACCAAGAAATATAAATTATTGTATATAGAAGAAGGATTATAAATCCACTACCTGAAATTCGAAAAAACTCTACATCTGGGAAGTTGTAGCTATGATTGGTGAATATGTAAGAATCTCCCAATTAAATATTGTATTATAATATTCAACAATCAATATACTATCCACTTTTTTATTAATGATAATACTCTATTGGAAAATAATTGAAATAACATTGGAATTTTCAATTGCCATGTAATATTTTATAATAAAATATATTCATTCATATGGTCCAGATGATATGAATAAAGAATTCCATAATATTTAAGAAAATTTACATTCATGAAACCACCAATAATTTATAATTAAATCATGGTATAGAGTGTGAGTGAATAGACATATAAAGGGTTCTTCTCATTTAAGCATCACGCGGTAATATTTAAATACTCATATTCCTTGCATAGATATATCCCCCAAATCTCATGAGTTATTTTAGAAATTCTAAGGCCAGTTTAACTGATGCTGAGGCATGGTCTCCTATATCCTTCATATTCCATGGATAAAATAAGAACCCTTGAATCAGAACAATGTTGAATATTCTATGTCAAATCACTATGAAACGACAAAATTTTCTTTTATGGTGTAGGTAGAGTTCCCTAAAAATTTCCTACCCACCGACACAATTAGATCAAACATTAACACAACACCAAAAATCCTCATAGAGTATCCTTTCTAGCCATCCCATTTCCCCATAGGGAAATTCTACAAGAACCATAGACTTGAAATAGTCATTTCAATACATATCATGGATCCTAAAATGGTTAGTGGTTTTATAGAATAAGCTTATAAGATCCTTGTGACACCACTCCCTACAAATTTGAAATAATTCTGCTTGCTCTACACAGGGTAATCATATATATCCCACACCTTATAAAATTGTTTTTTCTGAGCTACAGTTAACCATACACTAAAAACTCAACCCAGTATACATTCGGAGCACCTAATTCCCTCGACCATGACGAACAATATGGGAGTTTCATAGAATAGTATCACAAGACTCCACAACATCTATATCTCATGCCCAAAACTCCACAACACCATCAACCATGAGATACAAAACCTAGGTTCAAGACCCCATGGTTCGAAAAATAAACTAAATCCCTATAAAAGCCTCTGAATATCCTTTGAAACCCAATAGAATCTAAAAAATCAATGGAACTATTCATAAGAAATAAATACATATATTAGATACATTTAAAAATAATGTATGGCTTCTATAAATTAACTAAAATTGAATAAATATAAAACTAAAACAATGATTAATAACCATGGGATGATATCTCTAAAATAGAAAATATTCTATATAAAGACTTCTTAGGGGAATATTTCAGTTAATTATCTAAATAATCATTAATAGAAAAACCCTAAAATTATCACAACAACATAAAATACCCCCAGAACTCGGAATTCACCACTATTGTAACACAATAAAGTCAATTTCCACCACGACTGACATACAATCTCCCACAAACCAATCCTATCAATTGAACCATGTTGAAACCATAGATTCTAATTTAAAAAAACATAAATAGATTAAAATCTATTAAATTTATTGAAATGAAATCTCATTAAAACATCTAGTGTGTAGTTAGTAAATTTCAGTAAGTAGTGAATTTATTTATTTAAATCAACACACACACAATTTTTAAATAAGGACTTTAGGATTAGTATCAATATATATACCCATTTTTAATATTTTTAAAACATTGAAAAAAATTATTTTATTAAAAAACATTTAATACTTATAATGGGTTTTAATTATTTTTAGTAGGAAGAAAATGTAGAAATCAATAAACTGGTTTTTTAATTGATCCTTCATATTTATCTTGAACACCCACATCATAATTATTTAATGGAAGGATTAATTTTAATAACAAATAATATTTCATACTTCACATAATATAACTAACTATCCACTAAATATTAATAGTCATAGTCCATAATATTGTTCATGATGTTGATACCCTAATATAAAAAATGGTAATGAAATATTTAACTTATTTCATGAAATTGTGAATCATCCATATCCAAAAAAAAAGATGTAATATCCATAATTTAGAATGAATTTTTGATGAAAACATCATGTTAGTGAATATTTCATGATTCATATCAATGATGAAGAAAACATCATAGTGTTCAAACAAATGTAAACACAGGTTTACATTTTTGATCGCAACAAGGATTGATATCTAATATTATAAATATTATTATACATAATAGAAACATAAATATCCTTTCACTTATAATTTAATTCTTTTATTTTGTTTTTACTGGTTTTAACTAGAAACAAAAATAGTAGGACATCATGCATAAGAAAAAAAAATCATTAAATAATATTAATAATGCAATGCCTCATTATATAAGTCCATTCAGAAGACATATTCTTATAATAAATAAAATGAAAAGTAATAAATGTACATACAATAGTTATAAATTATACAATTAGTGGATAACAATTAAATAATAATTTTCTATAAAATAATTTAATGGTAGATATCAAACTGTCCATCAACAAATAATCATTATAACTTTCCTTAAATACAATTCCATATCATTTATTCCATTAATACCTTCAACTATAAGATATCTTATCAAATTATTACAATTATGTCACGACATTAAAATGATTTCATATGTTAAATATTTAAGTGGAATTGGTAATCAAATAGACATTTTTAGGATTTATGAAATCATATAATTAGAAGTAATTTCAAAAATTAATCAGTTGATCTAATAATTCAACACATGATATTATACTATTATTAGATGTATTGTTTCATGATAAGTTCAAAAACATATTTCTTTCATAACTACAAAATATTAATGGTTTTTAAAGCATAATTCACATAATAATTTGATTTACTAATTATTTTTTATCATTTTTCACTTCATCATTCTATTTACACTTATTTAGTTTTCATGATTACACTTATTCAATCTTGGAAATATAAATCATTTAGTGAATTTAAATCATGTTGTAATTTTTAAACCCTGTCTTGATAAACATGGTTGAAAATTTATAATGACCTTGAATCTAGTATCCCACAACCAATGATTATTTTATTACATTGGCATAGATATAAAGGTTCAAATTCACTATAACTGATACATTTAGTAGTTTTATAGAACTAGATACATACATTATACACATTTTACATTGAGAATAGAAAAAAAAGATAATACATAACAAAATAATATGAATTTTATCCTTTAAAAATCATTTCAAGAATTATTCTTCATATCCAAGGGAAATGAAAAAAATAATGGCAATCTAAAATGATTAGTACATGTGAATTATAATGGAATCTATCATGAATCAATAAGATTAATCATCACGGAAAGGTTAATAATTGAATATAGATTCCATTTCAATAACTATAATATCAACATAAGATAAGGTCTAATCAATATATAATGGTAAATAACTTGAAACACAATACATTTGATCAAAATAATTACTATTATAACTTGAGAAGTAATAATGAATATTTCATGGTATATAACTTAATACACAATCCATTTAATAAAAAAACTAAGAATGAAATTCATCCTTAGATACTGTAATTGTGAAAGTATCTTTGATAATAATAACTAAAATAATAATGATAAAAATTAATAATTATTTGACATAATTTCTTATTGACATGAATCCTTTATCGGTAATACCTTTCATAAGATGGAATAAAACTATAGGTAGAACCCCATTAAATTTGGACAACTGATTTGTATCTTAAGACATACCGATGAATTGAGGGGATATATAATACGAAGCCCCGCCGTCATTATTATTCCAAATAATTCCTCTTATTTTTAATGATTATTTAATTCATGGAATAATTTTTCATATCATCAATTATTCGTATTGGGTAAATGAATCATATTTATCAATATTTCCCAAGTTAATCATATAATTTTAAAAGTAGACACCATATTTAAAAATGATATATATTTTGGTAATGTATCACCAACATCATAAAATAAAATTTATATTTAATATAAACATAATTTATAAAAAAAATATCTCATTACAGTGATTGTTTCAATACAATGTTAACAATCACTAAATAAATAGATATTATACAATAAATTTTACAATTTGGTAATTATCAAGTCAAATCCCATTTAATCAAATAATTTAAATTGAAACATTAAATACCATAAAGTATTAATGAATCATGATATTACATGTCAAATGAGAATTATCTTCAATTTAGAAAAGAAATTATTTTAATAACAGTAGAATATTCCTCAATGAAGGGAAATTGAGATAATGTCCCTAACTTCATGCTGTTATTCGGTTGAACATGCTTTAACCTAATGTATAGTGGTTTTAAACATGTTATTAACATAAAATAAAACCATATTAATATTTATAATATCATATATAATACTTTTATAAAATCTTATCACCCCTTCATTAATTATCGTTCATTATGATCATTGTTTCGGGCATTAATTTCCTTGCTTTATCGTTCGTGATTTTTCAATAATTATATCATTGTTGTGCCTATTATATAGTTTAATAGTATAAAAAAAATAATTCTAATGATATAATTAACAATTTTATTCCACAATTATAATTTAAATTCCAATCATGAAATATGATATTCATAAATAAAGTACATTACGATCATGGAGACAGTATGCCATGCGTACGCATGAGTAATGTATCCATTATTCAGTGATCATTATAAAATGTATGTAATTAATATTTTATATTGTCATAATAATAATAATATATTTTTTCTTTAAATAAACTTATATATATGATCCATGTGGTGTGATGATGAAAAGAGAGTCACATCGCTTTGTGAGGGTGGTAGTCCACACTTACAGGAGCGGTGATAGAAATTTTAGTGTGATAAAACGTAAGAAATAAAATGATATATTATATTTTAAAGATGTTAAATATTTTACTAATATAATAATAATTTCATCAATATGACATATAACAATATATTTTATCCTTTTCACCTTCTATGTTAAGTGATAGTGAAAGATGAAGCACATTACTTATGGAGGTGGTTGTTTGAAGTGTACAATAGCGACATTATTTTATCATATACAAAATGGAATGTACACAATGTATATATTATATAATGACTAAATAAATATAATTAAATCCTAAATAATATATATATATATATTACTTATATCCATCATCATACCCAACCATGAATGGTGTTAATGAGTAATTGAGTGACATCGGTTCACAAGGTAGAAGTCTGTCGTAAACAAAAATGAGGATTTCATAACCCACTTGACAGAAGTGGGGACAATTATAGGTAATTAAATTAAAATAAAATCATATCATTTTATTTAATATATGTATTTTATTATATATACATGGTTTAATAACAATTTAATGTGGTGGAGGAAGAAATTAAATAAACAGTCATTGATGATTATTTCCTCTTGATCGGGTAACATCCTTTCTCAAGAACCAAAAACAATCCTAGGATGTACATATGACCAAAAAATGGTTATTGGATTATAGTATATAATTTTTGATGTTAAATGGGAATTTATTTTCCAAAAAAGTGATGTATGGGGTAAGGAAGATAGGAGAGGGGTAGACATTAATAAGTGAGGTGGGTGGAACACTTGTAATTTTTCAAAATAAAACTGTGTACCAACATTTTCACATGAAAAAAGTAGTATAAAATATAATATAATATGAAGATAAATTATATAGGGTAAAAATATAACCATAAAATATATTTTTTACAGGTTTTCATTTCATTTTAATGATTATATTTTTAGTTTAACCTTAGATAAATCCATTTTTATCTCAACCATGATATTTAATTTATACTATTTTCCGTATTAAATTTGTTCAAAAATTAAATATAATTATTTAGATACTATAAATTATTCTTATTTAAAATATTTACTTAATTTTCAAAAATTATAATCACATAAGTGAAACAAATTATCATAAAATTTATCTCGTTGATGCGACGAGAAATAAGGTTTTTAAAGTGAAAATGTTCAAATGTTAAAAATTTGTTATACCAAAATTAAATATAAAATTGATTTAAATGACTTTAATTGGATGAATAAATATATAATTGAACTAACATACCATTAAAACCAATTAAACATATGATTTATCTTTATAAATAATTTAATCAAAAGAACATTTTTCAATTAAAATGCTTCATTCTTCAATATTCAATGAAAAATGAAACATTTTAGAAAAATACCCAAAATTAACCTTATTATAATTTATATGTTATGATTTAAAAAATTAATATCATTTTATCAAAAAAAATTATACTAGTGGTATAAATTAATTTAAAATTATTTTCGTGAAGTTTTCCAAGACTACCTTTTTGAAGAAAATATAGTTTTTTGGTAAAATAATTCTTAATCATTTAAATTATTATTACTTGTATTTATAATAAATAGATTAATTATGAGTGTTTTTAATCTATATATTTTTCATAATTTAGGTAGTTTGATTAATAAATGTTAATTTATCATGTTGTTTATAATGGTCATGTTTAAATAATTTTTAATAGAGCGTCACATTTTGTTTAAACTCGATGTTGAATGAATGAAACGATATTGAAGAAATTAAAATTATTATAAACGAAATATTGTATAGTTTTCTGCAGCATTCCATTATTCCCTCATAGAATAATTTATTCCTAAATATTTGGTAGATGTTACCTTCTAAAAATATGAGGGTGGTTCTTCTTCATAAAATCCCCATAGTCCTTAGGTTACTTCCTCCATTTTTTGATTTCTCCAAAGTACCTTTACCAGATGAGTCGTCCAATTCCTCAAAAAAAATTCTCTAGTATCAAACATTTATATGTGTTCTTAAAAACATGACAGATTAGTTTCCAATTATATATCATCAGTGGTGATCATGTGAATTGGTTCAGGGATTTACTTTATTAATAATTATATATAATACAGATCAGATATTATTGATAGATTTGGTTCAATATACATATGATAAGAAAAAAAATATAATTATTTCATTTATTTTAAAGGTTCTAGTATACCTGGTCTTGAGTTTGCCTTTATTATCATACTTTATAACACACTTATATATTATACTTTAATGAAAATATTACCTCTCATATGGAATTCAAAATCCTTCCTCTGATTATATGCATATATCTTTTTCCTTTATTGAGCTATTTTAATGTGATCATGAAAAGCCTTTATATTTTTTTGTATCCTCAACAAGTTTTTGTCCTACGATATTCCATTAACCATATTCATCCAAATATTTTTGGGTAAAACATCTCTTCCTATATAATTCTTTATTCAACACCATTTGAATACTTGAATCGAAACTATTGTTATAGGAAAACACTAAAAAATGTAAATAATGATCCCACAAACCATTAAAGTAATGTGTCCATGACCTAAAATTTTCTCCAATTGTCTGATTATTTTATTTTTACTATCCATAAGTTTGAGATGGTAGGCAGCTCTCAAATGAAGCTCAGTATCAATAGCCCGCTGAACTGTCTTATGTTGTTCCACTCTAGGGGATTCTCTCTGAATAATGGTGAATCAGACTCTAATGTTTTCTATAAATCTTATAAAGGTATCCCATGTGATCCTTGTAAAATAACATATTTTATATTTATATTCAAAGCACTCATTCATTCTGGAATAGTGGTTTCTCATACATTGAGGGAAGGCAATTGTTTGACAAATTCTTTAGCCTCTAAGGACTCTTTTGATGTCCTAACCACGATATACTATTATAAATTTTATCTTCCCATTTGGGGTGAAAATATTTCCATTATTAATTCTCTTGGTCTTCATTTTTACAAACCCGTACTAATACTTGTGTACATTATTCCTTTCAGCTAATAAAATTCTATATTTTCATTGTTGTCAAGATCCATCTGAATATTTTTCCAGAATACTAATTTAAAAGGGGAATCCCAATAATTAATAATTGAATGTAGTGCACCATAATTTCATTTAACTTTATTAATATAGAGACTTTATTGGTTCTCAGGTGGTAAATTTCCTCTCAACACGAACAAATTTGATGATTTGGTTATCAAGTCAATGATATCCCAAATTGCATCATTCTTTATAGGATTATTTGGTAAGCCTGTGAAAAGGTATATATTAATATTGTCTCATTTATATATAGGATATATAGGAGGTTTAGTGACTCCCCTAGTATGATGTCTGATAGTGTTAAACTTTTCATAAACTAATCATCTTGACACATATTCACCAATGTCTTGCTTTATGTTTTCCCACCAAATATTTTCCCTAAAATCCTTTAAAAGCATTGTTTTAATAGGTTGTATAATGATATTTGATATATGATCATCATCCAAAAACTCCATTTTATCTAAAGTATATAAGAAATTATGGTAATTCATATTTTGATCTACAGAGTTAGAGTTTTTGATATGCAAAGTTTATGTAATGATGTAGTGAAGATGTAATTGAAGATCGGATAGTCAGGTATGAAGGAAAATGTAATGAGTTTATGATATAAAGAAATATGAATCTTGTGAATATATTATGTTTCTATAATGATAGTGTGTACAATGTTCAAGTTGAAAAATATAAAAAATTAAACAAAAAATTTTGATGTTGAACACAGTATAATGTTTAATGTTATAAATAGTGAGAGGATGATGTTTTATGAATGTTATTGGTTATAGTTCATTTAACATATTTTTTTTAATTATCATTAGACAATCATGTGTAAATATTATCGGGAAGAGAGTGATATTTATCAGTGGAGTTCTAAAGGAAAAATTTTTAAAAATACCATATAATAAATTTTTTCATTGTGATATAATTGTAGAATACTAGGAAGCCTTCTAAATAGACAATGATCAATGTGAAATGGATAGAATGAAGGTTTAAAAATTTCATTGTAGAGGATTTTTTTCTAGTCCACCAGATTGGGGAGTTGGAAGTACATTATATGAAGAGAGTATATGATCAATTAATCTGCCATGATGAGTCTAGTTTTCCATGTTAATCACTAAAAGATTCATTGGAATGAGGAGAATCGGATATAGAAATGTGGTATCATCAGATGAAAAATTTAATAAAGTTATTCTAGAATGAGATTTCTGAATCATGCCCTATAAGAAATTTTTTGGATGTACTTGGACCATATAGAGATATTTTAACTCACCGAATATATCAATCTTGAAAATAATATTGAAGTCTATAAGTAGGAGGTTGCATATGCAGAGCACCGAAATGGGAAAGTAAGTGTCTACAAAAATAAGACAATTTTCAAGGTATAATATGGAGAGGTAATGAACTATACTAGACATATATGTTCTTGTAAATCTCCCAAACAAATATTCAATAAATATAGGATTTTTAAAAAAAAGTAATTAGGTTTGCAATTTTTAGATCGAGTTACAAAGATCTTTATGTTAACTCATTAAGTCCCACAACCATGATGATTCTGATATTTTCTTTCAACACAAATAAATATAGACATGTTTTGAGTAATTTTATGGAAATTCATTATTACCTAGTTCTTAGGAAACTTCATTAATGTTATAAAAGGTTATATTGGCATTCTAGATAATTTTATGTGAGAAAAAAATTTCAATTTTAATTTTGGAGACCCCAAACTATCTCATCGAATTTTAGAATATGTGTGAATAAATAAAAAGGTAAATTTCTTTTAAAAATTTATAATATTATTATGAATGATATATCTATAGTGATTGTGTTTTCTTATGTGGATAAGCTAGAGATTTGAAACATGAAAACTATTTGTTGAAGAAGAGGTAATAGAAAAATGCACCAGACATAAGTGCACTGGATTGAGTAGTATAAATCATAGGAATAAAGTAAAATGACTTACCTATAAGTGGCACTGGTTAGATGAATGATTTTTTGAGTTGTGATAGAAAATTATTGATGAACACTATAAAAATTCTAACTATATAGAGAGTAACCAGATAGAGAATATATGGTCATGTTTTTTCTGCTATAATAAAATGTTTTGTATCTTATTTTAGATCAAAAATTTATAAAACATTTTAACAGATATTAGTTAGTATATTCAACAATTATGAGATAAAAGGATCTTTATTATTGTTTGATCATATTTATTAACTGAATATCACAGTAAATTTCCAGGGACTAATGGGAGTCAACATGGTAAGAATGTATTAAACCACACTAGGGGTGAACCATGTAAATCTTGTGTTTATTAATTTACATTAATATTATCTAAAACAAGTGATCATTGTATATAAATTTGAGATAATAAAAACTAAAAAAAGTTTTAGGATTCAATTTCGAGGTAAAATAAATTAAAAAATATCACACCTGATTCAACTTCCACATCATTGTGCTTTGTACATTACTAAGATCTTTAAGTGGTATCAAAATATCTAGGTCCACTATATATGATATTTTCATTCCTTATCATTAATAATATCAAAATATTTATTATAATTAATATTCTTTCCATTGATGGGAAAAAATTCATAGATGTAAAAATAGAATGATACCCTATATTATGTCTTTTGGCCTAGAGGGGATCGATTCTGCTACAATTGGGTTTCTACCATTAGGCAAAGATGCTCCTGTGACATTTTTTGACTGAAATAATTGTGAGGTTCTTGATAAATATCATTATTTTATTTTTGTATGCATCTCAAAAAAAATTATATAAAGGTGATGGGTCCTAAGAAAATAATGAAAAAATGAAACACACTTGATAGAAAAATTAATGGAAATATTAATGTAACCTAAGTGTGATATTAAATATGGAGTAGAATGGTCCATTGGAATAAATAATTTTTTAAGTGTTTTTGATGAGGATGCAATTTTTTATAAAAAAAATATTATAATGTTTTGTATATTTTTTGTTAAAAAAATTGATGATGTATTCAATTTATTCTAAATATTAGTGAATGGAAAAACATTAATAAAAATTTCCAATATATTTGTAATTCCAAATAATGATTTACTATCTAAGGAAATGGGTTTATTGTGTCTCGGTTTTGTTAAAAATTATCTAATAATGTTTTTAGAGAAAATATAATTTGGTGATTCTTCCTTATTTTTAATGTTTCCATCATTATATATTATAAATGATCTTTTTATCCAAGTGTTTAGTAGAAATTTATGGGATGTTCATGGGTGTAAAAATATCACAATATGAAATTATATGGAAATTTATTTGGTATAGTCTATTATAAAAAAAGTGTTGTAAGAGATGGGTTTGTGATAGTAAAATAATTTAAACACTATAGAATGCTTTATAGAGTTATACCTAAAGGAAAAATATAATTTAATATGGAGTTTTTAATTTATAATATACGATTTTTTGAAGATACCTCAATAATAAATGTTTGTTAAAAAACTATTTTTTATATTTGGTGAGTAGAAGAAATTTTTTGATTTTCAAACGGAATATGGTAAATAATGTGATAGATTGGTGTCCAATTAGGAAAATTCTTAATCAGACAAAGACTAATTGGGAAATGCCTTTATATTAAGTATATTTGTAAATATCATTATACAATTTCCAAAGTAAAAATATGTATGAAGTTGTGAAGTTGAAATTTATAGAAGATGATTGGATGAACTTTTTATATAATTATCATTAGAGAGAGATTGGTAAATGAAGGATTTGATGTATCTCATCAGATAGAGAAGGTATTCGGAATATATTTTGAGAAATTCATATAAATATTATTACGCAACAATCATATGGATATTCTCAAAGTGAAACATTTGTTACAAATACTTAAAAGAAATAATTTAAGTGTTTTAAAGTTTTACTATATGAATATTTCATTAGGATGTTTTTTAAATGATATCAAATATGATGACTTTGTACTAAATTTTCAATGTTCTAAATATAATGGAAATATATCCAATGATTATCAAAGAGTTTGATGGATGATTTTTGAATAATTGGGTATTATAATTTGTAATAACATTTGATCTAGAAATTTTATACTTTCCCCACTCTCTTAAAATAAATTTATTAGAGAAAATAGAATTGGAAAAACAAAAGGCATCTTGGAGAAGTTGTTAAACATCTATAAGGTAAATATGGAATTAAATAGGTAAAGATAAAAACATATGGGTTTATGTATGATGATATTAATATGGGTGATTATGAATTTATTGGAGACTTCTTTACAAGAGTTAAAGTAACCATAATATGCCTTGGTGATAATTTTGATGATTCAAGAATTATTGAAAATAAATTATGAATTCTTCCTGATAAATATAATAAAAAAGATTCACCATTGAAAAATATATATCTGAAAACTAAATCTCTATATGATATACATAAAACTATTATCACTTATTAAATGAGGATAGAAAAATTTATGATAACCAAAGAAAATTTTGATTAATAATTTTTTTTCAAAGCTATAAAGAAATGAAAATCAGAAATATTTTATGAAGATGATGATGTTTTTGACTCTAAGACTAAAGAATAGGTTAGTAAAAATTATGATAATTTTTTTCCTTTAACTTATAAAAAGAAGATAATATGTAAATGGAAAGATAAAGGGAAGTTATTTATGGAAGGTTTTGGTTGTTGAGATATAGACCATTTTTCTGAAAATTAACCTCAACAAAAGGAAGAATAAGAATTTACTAAATATGAAATAAATAAAAAAATATCCTCTAATAATAAAAAAGATAAACCAAATTTTTATTTATGGTTGAAATTTTAGAAGTTATCTAATCACAAAAGGAGAAACTATTTTTTCATGTGTGATGAAGATGATGAAAATCAATATGACACACAAAACTTTAGTGATGATACTATTATGTAAAAGGTATTGGAAAACTAAATAATGAAAAAAACACCAAATATGAAAATAATTGTTCATAAGATGATGAAAAACAGATGAATTTTATTCTAAAGAGAGTTTTAAAAGAATGCCTTGTAAATATTTTAAGACTTAAAAGACAAATCATGATGTTTAAAAAAGAAAATCTTACAATAAAAAGGTATGAAATGTTGTCCTGAATAAAAAAACTATTTCTAAAATATCGTGAAAAAATTAAGATTTTTGTTGATGGAAATAATAACAACAAAATCAAGCTTGAATAAAAGTTTAAGGAGAATGAGGAATAGTTGTAACTAATTAAAAAACATAGTAAATTTGAGAAAGGATTGTCAAACTTCCAAAACATAGTTACTATAGATTTTGATTTTTCTGAGAATAAAAAACATAATATGGATAAAATAATCCAATCTCTAAATGTATATTAATGGAATCAATTTGCTCCAAAATAAAAGGATATTAATAATACTATGTAGGTTTTTAAACAAGATGGGTTGAAAACGCATATATTTCTATGGTTAGAATGTCTGAATAGAAAGTTGCTATTACATGTGGTTCTGTTAAGGATTAGATGAAATCAATGATAAAGAAAAAAGTCTTCTAAGGTAACAAAAACATTGGGGATTGATGAGATTATAAATTATAAGGTGGGAAATTTGGTGAAAAATAAAAACCCATCTATATACAGATTGAAAATTAAATAGGAATATATTAATTCAATTGTACTTTTTTAAATGTTGTAGATTTTGGTATACAACATATATGTGTTGGTTTAACAATCAGTATTTTAGGGAATCTTGAAAAATTTGGAGGCAAACACTAAGGGGTGTTTTCCGACTAAAAAATTCAACTTGAGAAATTTAGTCTAGATATTGAAAATAGAATCCATATTTTTGAAACTATTTTTAAATGTTGTTATCAACATGGAAATCCTGT
Source organism: Viscum album (assembly GCA_963277665.1). Classification (NCBI taxonomy): domain Eukaryota; kingdom Viridiplantae; phylum Streptophyta; class Magnoliopsida; order Santalales; family Viscaceae; genus Viscum; species Viscum album. The sequence continues at coordinate 4,492,816 of OY728120.1, read as the reverse complement.
AGAATATTGTCTTGTTATGATACCAGCACAACATGGTTTCTAAAACAAATCAAAGAATATATGTGAAATTAAATAATAGGTCAAATAAAGTGACTATGTTTTTTAAACTACTGTTATTGATAGAAAAGGGGAATGACCCTATATTTTAAATAATGTTTGTTTTTTATATAGGAAAAGATACTTGATTATATTGAGGAATTTGAATGTTTTTAATAATGGTATAGTGACCTTTGGGAATGATTAGTCACATGGAATAAAAGATATTGGATCTTCTATTATTGTATATGAAAATTTTTTAATCCAAAAGAACCTTGTTTGTTAAAGGGATGAAACACAATTTATTATGTGTTACACGCATCTTGATTAAGGTAAAAAAATTGGGTTTCATATAATATTATTTTTGTGATGATTATTGATTCTTGGAAAGTTGTTACATGAGACCAATAGAAAAGTGGGAACATTATCGACGTTGTTATTTCATAATGTTTGTGTTATCTCATGATGAAATATTAAAATGTTCCATGGCCTAATGGGATAAGAAATATGTGATATTGGGTCATGAGAAGGTTAAAAAATAATGAAATATTTTTTAAATTAATGATATGATAATAAGAATATGTTTTTGTCGATCTATTTTTGGAAAGAGAAGATTACATGGTCTTATCAAAAGAAACACAAGATACATTAAACTCATCACTTAGATAAGATACATTATAAAATTTATAGTCCCATGAGAAAACAATCAACATAAGGGGATAAGAACGATATTTCATTCATTAATAACTTTCATTAAAATACATGTATTAAATTTCTAGAACATAAATTAGAGGTTCTAAATATGTTTATGAGTTTTAGGAAAGTGTAGAAAAAGAAAGTGGATTTTTTATGAAGTATATTTGAGAAGATAATGGTGGTGAATATAATATTATTCAGTTCATATATTATCTTGAAAATACTAGAATATTTTTTGACTTTATTGAATCATACACACAAAACAAAATAGTTTCGTATAATCTTGAAATAGAAGTTTGGTGGAGATTGAATGAGATTTTTTGAAAAAACCTAAAATTTCCCAATAATTTTATAGGAAACCAATTAAATAAGTATTTTATATTCAGATTCTATGTTTATATAGGCCAAACTCATAAATGAATTCTTATGAGATATATTACATTGTTTCACTATGTTTGAATCTCTTAAGGGTATTTGACTATCACTTCATTATAAAAGTCATGGGTAAAAAACACAGGATATTTTATTAGGGAAGTGTTCATGAAATATTTCATGGATACCCTTCTAATTTTAAGGGATACAAATGGTGTGATTAAAAAATAAAAAAAATTATTGTTTTAGAAGATAGAAAATTTCTTAAATTATCTGATAATAAATTTTCTCCAATAGCTGTAGATATTGATGGAAGGGATGATGAGTTGGTTTCAATTGAAAAATGTGAAAAAGTATCCAATTTTATTAAAAATGTTGAAGATACTAACGATAAATATTATAAATTATCTATCTCAAGTGATGAGGAATAATTACATATATCTAATATTAGTAAGGTGAATAAATTTTAAGATCATAACATCATTGGAGATCAATGAAAAAAGGATCAAGCATGATAAAATTAAAATTTTGTTTAACATACTTCCTTATATTCATTAGTGGATTCGAAGTATATGGATAAAGCTATAGAATATACTGAACATATTTATTCCATGAATGAAGAATTGGTACATATTAAAATTAATAATACTTATGAAATTGTACTCAGACCACATTAGAAGAATGTTACTGGTAAAAATGTGGTGTGTGGAAACATGTTCATTAAGAATGGTGACATTAAAGGAAACAATTCCTGACTATTTTGTAATAGTTACTCAAAAATTAAAGGCATTGATTTTTAGGAGAGATATTCTATAGTATAAATATTATAAAATACAATAATATTTATTTCTATATCAACTCAATGAAGATATAAACTTTTATAGATGGATGTATAATCATATTTATATGTTGGATATATCATTAAATAAATATATATTGAACAACCATGTGGATTCATGGATGGTAAATATTAATGATATTTGTATAAATTAATGAAATATTTATATAGTTTGAATAATAATTCAGGGGAATGGTATTCCAAATTGGAGACAAGCATATTGAATTTGAACGTTACGAAAGGAAGAGTTGATAATAACCTCTACATCAAACAAAATAATGAGGTTTCCATCATTATGATTATTTTTTTTGATGATATTATATGTTCTTAGATGGATGAATAATGTTCTAAAATGTTTTTTTAGGAAGTGAAGATGATTTTTGAGACATCCATGTAAGCATAAATGAAATATTTTCTCAGATTATAGATAACAGAAAACAAAAAATTTATATTTCTTTCTCAAGAGAAGTATTCTAAGTAACATCAAGGTATGTTTGGTAAGGAATACTGAAACCCAATATCAACACAAATTTTTGTGGGAACAAAATTGTTAAATAATGGTAAAAGATTGAACATATATCAAAATGAGTTTAGAAATTTTGTTATAATTATAATATATCTTACATCCTCAAGACCAGAGATAATGTATGTTGATACTCATTTTCATAGAACAAAAGTTCACCTAATGAATACCATGAATGGGATATAAAAAAATCAAAGACAAATGAAAGTCATAACTGAAATTGGGTTGAAAAAATAATGTATAGGAAAGAATGATTTGTTTTCTTATATTGATGACAATTATAATGGATGTTTTGATAATAGAAAATCCAAAAAGTGTAGAGTAATTTTTTAAGGAGAAATATGTGTTAGTTGGAATACAATGTAAAACAATTCAGTAACTCCTAGTATAATAAAAAATTATTATTTTTTTTTCAAGTAAGGATTAAACAAAACATATGTGGATGAATATTGTATTGGAAGTCTAATTTCCTTATACGAAGTTTCTCATTATCCTTTCAGTAGAAATCAGTGTTCTATATATCCCACTAAAAATCAAGTGCCACATTCTCATTCCAATAAAAATGATATAACTTATCACTTTATCTATGATAATGTAGATAAAAATGAAATGATGTTTGAGTTTGTTTCTAAAATGGTTCATGTTACTGATATTTTCACAAAATCACTACCAAAGGAATCATTTAACAAGATATGGTTGAAAATTAGTATTCTACCAACATATCATCAATGATAAGGTATGTGATATACATACCCCCTCAATATTGTCTTTATATATCTCAATAACGGGGGATAAAAAACCATGAAACACGTATCTATTAATTTCTATGTTCATAAAATTTTAAAGAAGATCATGTATTTAGGGGGAGTTAGTAAAACAGGTATAATGTGATTTTTATTTATGTTGAAAATTATAATAGTTTTATAATGTAGATGTACCAAAGTTTATCTTACAAAAAAATTATTTTTTATGAATGTTTGAAGAGTTAGAATATGTATAATAAAAATGTTTCTTAATACACTATTTAAGGAAAATGTGGTATGGTTGTTCAATGATTCGTGTTTCCCAAACAACATTTTCTAAAGTATGATTCGAAATTTTCTATTTATAAAGCTTTTAATGAGTTTAAAAGTTTTATGGATTCATGTACATTGGTTGAAAATTAAATCAAAAGGGTTAGAATATTTTGACCATGATGTCCGGAGGTGTGTTTAAGTTATTGGAAGTTGGTATGAAATATGTTAATAATTTTTTATTTTTTTTATCAAACAAAATCCATCAATGTTTTTTGTCAATTATAAAAATTGATAAGAAGAAAACATTTTTAGAAAAATTTTATCTGATGATGTCTTTTAGATGAATATTTCTTAGGTAAATAAATGCCCAAAATTTTTAAAAGTTTTTTTAAAAAATCGCCAAAAAAAGTGATTCATGAAGATGAAATATAGTGATGATTAATTATTATAAATTATAATAAGATCATTATTTATAATTGATATCATGATCCATGTATTTATTATAAAGGGGTACAAATGTGTTCGGGTTGTAATTCTCAAAATACCAAAGCTTGTGAAAATTCACTAAAACGAATCAATTGGACAAGGTTTTGGATGATACTAGTTGGTTATTGATAAATTCATGAAATACTTCAAATGTTTTTCCTGAATTATTCGTAATTAAAAAATATCATATGTTATGAAGTTTTTAATTTTAATTATAATAATTTAGAATATGTTTCAGTATCAATTTTTTATTGTAACATTATTTTTGATGTTTGGTGAGTAGAAGAAATTAGTTAATGAAAAAGTACCATTTTGAAGAATGTAATTGGATGAATTCAAATCTTAATAATTATAGTAAGAAAAATTCCATATCATATGAATTCCATTTGAAAAGATAATTTATAAAAATTATATCAGACATACTCTTTGTACAATTCCCTCTAGACAAACATGAACAACGTTGTGATGTTGAAATTTCAACAAGTTTATCTCAAAATAATTATTATATAATTTTAATTGGAAATGGTTAATGAATAAGGATTAGATTTAATTCATTTTATTGAAGAAGAATTTAGGAAAACATTTTGAGAAGTTCCTGTGAAATTTTTAATGAATAATTAGGTGTAAATTCTGTGGATACAATATTTGTTATAAATTCTTACAAAATAAACATTCGGTGATATAATGTTTTTTTTGTTTAAGATATGATTACAATGTTTTCATAAAGATATGAAATATATTGATGTTTTTATGAATGTTAAATATAATAAATATCATGGAAGGATAATCCATGATTCTCATAGAGTTTAAAAAGAGGTATTTTTTTAGAAGCTTGTATTTAAATTTATTAGAGGATTTTAGTGAATTATTTTTCTAGAGTTTTTAATTTCACATTTTCATTCAGCATAAAATTAAAATTAATTTCCCCAATTTCCTCCATTTCATGAATATTTATATGTTATTCAAGTACACATATGGAATGGGAATAGTTAAGACATGAAATTGTTGATGTGATACAGAATTGGTTTCAGATAGAGATACCAAAGGAACTTTTGAGAGGCAATGTTGAGTTTGAATATTTCAACCAAGGAATCCATATTTTTAATAATAGTAATAATTCCGTGTTTATAAGAGGTTTCTTTATCAATGGAAACATACGTACATTAGTGGATAAAATTTTGTATCTGGTAGAACTAGGCGTAAAAATTGTATGAAATGTTGTTTTTCCAATTTGATGAAACTAAAAATACTTTTCCAAAATATTTATTGGGCATAAAAATCAGAAAGGGATATTTGATTCAACCTGAATATATGGGTGTTTTTGACTAAATTCCAATGATGTATTTATTTCCTGTTAATTGGTATGAAATTGAAGAATAAGTTCTACAAAAAAATATAAAAAATGAAGAAGTGCAATGAGCATAGTGAAAACATACTAAACATGTTGGTAATGTTTTATAATGTTATTATGAAATATTAGTTAAATGTTTATCTATGAACAAATTACTTGCACTATAGTTTTACTGATACTGAAACAAAAGTGCCTACATACTAAAAACATATAAAAAGGATTGTTTTATTTTGAATTTTATAGTATTGTATTATTTCCAAACCATGATAATGAATATATAATCTTACTGAGTTATGATCCTTGTAAATTATGGTGTTCTTGTGTAATTTTATTGTGTTTCACTTATCATAATAGTCATAAATCATTGACAATATTTGAAATTTGTTTTTTTTAAAATAAAATGAAATGATTAATGATTCACCCCTACCCTTTATTGTGATCACATAAATACTATTTGGTACCATTAAGTTCAAATATTCTATATGTATTAATATAAAACTATTTATGAATACTTCATGGAAGTTAATGAAATTGATAGTAAAATAACATGACTCAGAGATGTATTGGAATACTGAACTATTGTAAGAAAATTAATTATGAACTTTAAATACATTTTTTCCTAAAATATTTGTTTTAGAAGATAAAGGTGATTTATCACGTGATTAATTTGATAACATTATTTTTGGGTATGAAATGAGGAAATCTCAAGCATTGAAAATTAATATTGAGGAATAAATTTCATCTGAATCTTCTGGAAGCACAAAATATATTAACCTGAACAGGATATATTGGGTCTCAATGAATCAGAATATAAGGAAAATGATACTGAATAAAATGTATCTATTATTTAGTTTATATGTGAAAATTATTTGAAAGGTAGAAGAAAATATAAATACAAGCTATCACATTATTTTTATTTTATGTGGAGGAATATCATATTTTCATGAAAAATCCATATAAGATATATAAAAAATATGATTATGATTATGAAGCAAATCTTTTGGGGAAGAAGTGGAGAAAAAATTCAATTATGATATTAAATTGACTGGATAAAATAAAAAGTTCACTGAAAAAATAAATGATATTTGTTAAATACTAAATTTGTGTATGACTCTATAGAAAATAGTTTATTATGTGATAAAAATATGGAGAATTCTAGAACATTGATTTCTTTGGTTGTGTGAAATAAATATTCTTCAAAACGTGAAGAAGAAAAATGTGAAGAAATATATATGGAATATTATCTGAGAGTATATTAAGTGTTATCTCTTGAAAAAACGCAAAAATAAGTAGATAATTTATAATTTTGAATATAGAATGTGGGAATTAAAATTATGTAGTATAAAAATTTTGTAAAAAAGAAGATGAGTACATTGAGTATATTTAAAACCTCGTGATCAATGTTTTCGAAAAAGGGATGGTTTTGAATGATGATAGTAATAAAACATATTGATAAGAATGATTATCAATTAAAAAATAAATCATCCAGTCTCAAAGATAATCGTATCTTAATGAAAATAAATCAGGATTTTATAAAATATATGGTTGTATAATCTAAATCATCTCAAGCTACATGAAGAATGTTTCTAAAGAATCAGATGAAATATACTCCTAGAAAACACAAAAATTCTTCTGATTATCCAAACCATGTATGTGTAAGAAATAGAAATTAGTGTGATTGTGTTGTGAAAGGATTTTATAAACATATCACATCAATGAAAGATAAACATAAACTCTATAATAATGTTTTCCCCCATGTAGGGAAATTACATGTCAAAGGATGTGTTAAAACTAAACAAACTCTTCATAAGGAAACCCATATTTCAATAAAAGATCATGGTTTAGTAGATATTGATGATGTTGTGGATTATATAGGAATTATACATATAATTAGTTGATTAAAATGTTTTTTATTAAGATTATGAATTAATTTAGGGGTTGAAACAATGGATGAAAAGAGAGTAACATTCCAAATATATAAAAAGAATAAAAGTCAAAAGAAGTTAAAAAGTTCCCAAAGAAAACCTAATTTTATTACATGGAGGAAGTTTTTGGATGGTGCGACCAACTATGTCACAATGATGAAGAATGTATGAAACTAAATACAAGAAATTTTTCTTTAAAAAAAATTAAAGTAGGGATGAGGAAAATTAAATACATATCATTTGTTATTGGTATTAATCTCAATGTTACAGAAATAATTAAACCATGGATTCTTGATAATGTTTGTTCCTCACATATGGTAGGAGATATGAAATTATTAAAAAATATCAATCAACATGAAAGATGACAATACACATTCAGAAATGATTGTTTCTTCTAAATTGGAAGATTTGTAATGGAAAAAATTGATGATCACAAAGTAATGTCAAAGGAAGTTATATTTATTTATGGGAATAAGAATAACATGAAAAGTCTTAAAGAAAATTTTAATGATGTTAGGTAACTTACCTTCTTAAAATAAAACTTTATCATTTATTGTCTCAAAAAAATAAAATTTGTTAATAAGGGAGAAACAACTCATGGGAATATATTCAATATTTTAGGTCATTATAATGCTTGTATTTCAAGAACTGATGGTGAAACTATGTTATGGGGGTTATGATTTGGGAATCATGGATAGAAGTGTATGAGTATAATTTATATAGAATATTCTATAAGTGTTTTACCATATATAAATAGAAAATATTATTCTCTTTGTATAATATTATGTAAAATAATGATTATTACTGGTCAACATAAGAAAACTGAAATCTAATCCACTAGACATTTTTAACTCATATAATCTTATTTTTGTGGGATGATGAAAAATCAATTAGAAATGAAATTTATACATTATTAATTTTATTGGTGATTTCTCTTGAACTAATTGAATTATATTCTGGAAATGAAAATTGAAGGCATTATTTAGTTTCATAAGAGATATTCAGAAAGAGGTGGGTGTATATATATTGAATCTAATGAAAGACAATTTAATGGAGTAAACAGGTACCTCTTTTAATTCCCATAGGAGGAAAAATGGAATCAGAAACATATACAACACTCTCTATACTCATAAAAATACATTTAAAAAAAATATAACTATAGTTTAAATGTTAAAGAGAATTTCCACTTAATATAAACATTATGAATTATTTATCAGAGAACCTATATGTATTGTAGTGAATGTTCAAATTAGATAAATTATTTGGCCAAAAAAATGTCACCCTTCAAGATGTGTTATAATAAAAAGCATACAGTGAAATATTTTATGTTTTTTGGGAGTTGTTTCTTAATAGTGATAAAAAATATTCATTTTGGAAGGAATTTTTAAAAGGACAAGGAATTTTCATGGGATATTAATCAAATGATAAATGTTACATATACTGGAATAAACATCAACATAATTTTGTTAATTCCATTGATGTGTAAGTTATTGAAATTTATACTTCCTTAAAAACAATTATTGAAGATTAAAAGGAAGTTATTAAGAAATATAGAATGTTGATTTCATAGAATCCTATTCTTGAAAAAGTTGATTTATAATAGTTTAGTGATAATAAAATTAAAATATTAATAAAAGCACTTATGTTCCAAACTTTAAAAATATTGGATGAATCTAATAACATCTTCTAAAACCAAAAATATATATATTTGAAATGATAAATATTGATAGATGAGAACATGAAATCACATATCTTACAGTTGGAAACAAAGTCTATTTCAGAGGTAATAGAATACAATGCATGGTAAAATAAGGTGGACATATATATAAATCAATATGATAAAAATGGCATCATAGGTCCATTCTCAAGAAAAAAATAATGATATATGTACAAAATGGGTGTTCATAAATAAGATCATTGAACATGTATAAAAATAAAAAAATAAATCATGGCTTATTTAGACGGGATACTCATAAGTGTAATATGTTTATTTTGATGAAATGTTTTCATGAGTCTTGATTTTTTAAAGTATCTAAATGATTTTGGTAGTTATTTTCTATCGAAATAAAAAACACTCTAATAAGGGTATTAACTCATATTTCATCAATAGATAAATTAAATAATTTATTTATATTGAGAAACTAATTGTGTTTATACTTGATAAATAATATAACATGTTTTGAAAACAAAATAATTTTTTATACAGGTTGAAATAAGATCTTCATTCCTATTATACAAAAAAATATGCATTTCATAAAAAATTTGAATTTTTTTATGTAAAAGTTGATCGAAACTTTAGTGTGATGTAAATGAGCATAAGTACCATGATTTTCATTATTTATGATAATGATGTAGTTTTTATTGGTGTCATGGTGAAATATTGTTATGTATTTAATAAGAAATTTATGAAAAACATTGTGACGTGAATTTTCATAGTGTTGAATTTATTTATGCAGTTACAAGTCCAACATAGGGGAAGATACATCTTTATATCACAAGAAAATCATACCCTGGAATTTTTAAGGAGTTTTGGAACAGAAGTATTAGAGGATGTTTTGACACCTATTTCTATTTTAATGAATATGGGTAAAGATGTTCTTGAGAAAAGTGAGAATCAAATTTAATTCCATATGTTTATTAGATAAATAATATATCTTACTACAACAATTCTAGAAATTACCTTTGATGTAACATTTTTCTATACATTAGAGAGATCTAAAAAATCACATGCTAAAGCTTAGAGAATACTTTTATATGTTAATGGAAATTAAATTATGTCCTGATGTAGAAAATATGTAATGAGATATCCTTTATTTAACATTATAATATTGATTAGGATGGAAATAGTAATGATCTAAAATACACATTAGGGTGAGGTTTCTTCGTAGGATAATTTTGTTTGAGATGTAATGGTAAGAAGAAACATTCGGTTACTTAGAGTATTGTGGAATAAGAATATATATCAACCACCCAAGATTGTACACATCTGATGTGTATGAAAGTGTAGCTACAAGAGTTGAGGGTTCATGTGTGAAAACCATGAAATATTATTTGTGCTAATCAAAGTGGAATTTATCTTTCAAAAAAATCATATACAACATTCCAAATTATAAAATAGTGAAACAAAATGTCATTTTATTATGGAGAATACTGTTAGTAGAGATATAATGCTCAAATATATTCAAAAAAGGAAAAATTAAGGATTTTATCAAAAAATATATTATAAGGTAAATATTTATATAAACAATTCAAAACCTATATGTTCAACCTCCAGAATTGACTTAATTATGTTCTTGGATAAATCCCTAAATTTGATTATATGTATTTTTTTAAAGGGGTTGAAGTCCTGGAATATTGTTTAAAGAAGTAAATAATTTTTACACTATATTTTGTGAGTTTGAAGATGGTTTTATCTGAAAAAAGTGTAGTAAATAATAATGGAGAGGTTATAAATATCATGGAAAAAAAATCCGGTCACTGTGGGGTTAAATTCCTAAAAACAATTTCTTAATTTGACAGTGGGGTGTGGTGGAATTCTCTATGGGAATGGTTTTCATTTGAAAAATTTACAAAAAAATTGTTGATATGAGTTTTGAGAAAAAAAAATTCATAGTGTTTATTAAAATTCAAATGGGGGTATTGAAGATCCCTTGGGTTCTTTTTTTAATAGTTTTTTATTTTCTGTAAATATTGTATTTATAAATTATGTTTTGTTTCTGGTGAAAATAAGTTACTGAAGAAGTTTTAAGAAACCTCCCCATGTATTATGAAAGGAGGTATTTAAGAAAAAATTTATTACTATATCAATGATGTTTTCATGGTAAGTCACATAATAATTTTCTGATCTTTAAGTTTCTATCATCATAAAGATACACAACATTCTATCTGAGTTTATACAATGTTTGATAAGTCATGGTTCGACCTATAAAGATATATTTTTAGCTTTAAAAATTTCATGTTAAGATGTGGTGATGATACAACTGGTGATTTAAAAGACAATTATAAAAGATAATAGAACAAGTCTCTTGGAAATCGGTATACGATGTTTCCAATAATATGATGTTTCCAGCAAATTGTGTCTAAAAATTTTATGGTGGAAAATATATAAAGATGAAGCTACAATGATAATGTTTTATTCTATATAATGTTAATTGTTATAAATCTATAGATGCTGGATCTTTCTTAGGGATGTCGTATTGACTTCATTATATAGTATTTAAAATAGATTATTGGACGGATAATTGTAAATATGGTAATGTATATGGTGTTATTGATCAATGAAGTTCCAATGGATATATATTTAAAAAGTCATTCAAATGAAATTTTTTAATGTGGTATTGGCTGAAATAACCGGGAATTTTTCCAGATAGACAATGATCAAATTTTATAAGATAGTATAAAGTATTATAAAATGTTCAAGAGAGAGAATTTTTCAATAGTCTTATAGACATGGAAGTATAAATTACATCATATATAGGGAGATAATGATCAATCAAGCCTACATGATCAGTCTAGACAGTCAAATTGATCATTCAACGATTCATCGAATGAACAACCATCAAACAGATAAATATAGTTTTATCAGAATGATTATTTTGTGATGTTTTATCAATCTATGTTTTATAAACTAATCCCTTTTTGATGTTTGAATACAAACAAGGGGACCAGACCAATATGTGGAAACTCAATGGAAAAATGAATCCGAAAAAACATATTTTAGCACATCGATCAAAATATTCATGTCAAGAGCACAAGATAAAGAATATATTGTCTTTCCCACCCAAGTTAATCTGCCAAAGTATATCATAATGAGGTTAATAATATAACTAGATAGATAATATCTTGTGAAGGAACCATACGGTTATTAACTAGATATAGGTGTCAAAATTAATTCATTATAAATACATTTTCTATATATAGTTTAAAAAGATTTACATAAAATTCCTAAATTTTTTAACCATGATGATGTTGACTTATTCATTAAAATACATAAATCAATATGTGGTTTGATGAAGATTGGGGAAATTGATGGAAATTAGGATTTCAATAAACATAAATCTTGTTATAGATATTTTACGAGGTTTTCTAGGGAATCTAGGATGAGTCGGAAAATTTGAATTCATAATTTGTTGAGTTGGTGCTTTCTACTTTAATTTTAGAGAAATTCTTTCTATATAAATTTTTTAGGGATAATATGAATGAAAACAATAAATTTATATGAAAGAGTAAAAGAAATAATGTTTTTTTTAGAATACAGTCATGAGTTTTGTATCTAGGTATCTCTTTATTGAGTAAGAGTCAACTGATAGGGGTACTAAAAAATAGTGGATCATGCTGATGTGTAATGATCATAGGTGCAACCAGAAGATATTCATCAAATAACATAATAATGTTTTTACGGGTACCAGATGAAGCATACCAAATAAAGAATTTGGTGCACTGTAAAACGTCTTATCATATGGATAATAGCTAAACAGAATATTTATAGAAATATTTTGTGAGCTATTTTGAATGTTTTTTTATCTTGATACGGATTGGAAATATTAAAAAAATTAACTAACAGTTGTTGGTATAATTATCTATCAGGAGAAAAATGGATTTTAATGGATGATGGATCAACTGTATTCACTTTAAATAATATTTAATTTTCATGGATCGATGGGAGTTAACACAGCAATGACATAGTAAACCACATTGGGTAGAACCATATAAATATTATATGCCTAATTTTACTATCTTATAATTTCATATGATTGAGTATAGGATATAAAGTTTATGGGATTGAATATCTGAAAAAAGTACAAGGGTTAATTTAATAAAAATATAAATTATAAAAAATAAACATAGATTCAACCCCCCTTCATAATGGATATAACATACTTTGGAACTTCAAGTGGTATATCAGCATAAAGGTACATTATATAAACTCTTTTTATATCATATCATGGATAAAATAAACTCAGTTAATTACAGAGTTATTAAGACTGTTGATGGAAAACATTTCATCAATGAAAAAATGGAATGAAATATTATCCTTTGTCCCATTATCTGGTAGTGACTTATAAAACTACATTTGGTTGTCCACCATTATAAAAAGACACTCCTATGAAATTTTCTGAAAAAAATGTATCTTACGGTTATAGGGAATGATCCAAATTCTATTTACATTTCTTTATCGAGAAATCTGTATATGATGGTGAGGAGTATTAAGATAAAAATAGAAACTGGGGTGAAAATTTAAAACATATATAATTGTTATGTAAAATTGAAGGATGAAAAACATTAAATACATATAAAAAAGATCAAAGATATCTAAATGGATGAATATTAAACTATCACTGAATACTTCACAAAATTTAATGAAATTTCTAGAAATATTATTGCATTAAAATATGTATTATAATATTGAACTATTGTTAAAAAAAATAAAATAACTATATAAATATTTTTTACCCTAAAATATCTTACATAGATTATATATTGACTTATCTCTTAATTAATTAAATAACATTCAGGTTGCATATGAAACAAGGATTACTATAGAGCTAAGAAAGAATATTATAGATGAAGTACTTTTTGAATCTAAGAGGAATCTCAAAATCTATGAATCAAAAAATTACATATTGGGACTTATTAAATTAGAAGATAATGAAAATTATGTTGAAGAGAATAATAAAATTATTCATCTTATCTCCAAAAATTAGTGGAAATATAGACAAATTTATATAGGAAAACTCCCACATAATTTTTTTCAGTGTTGAAGAGAAAGAAATTTTTCTATGAAATTTTCACATAAGATAGTTAAAGAATATTATGATGATTTTGAAGAATATCCTCAGTGGATTAGGAAAACAAATACATCCATGAAAAATAAGGAATTCACTTGAAGAAAGAAAATGATCACTAAAAAAATTCGATAAGTATGTTAAGTAATAAGGTAGTGTATTAATATACTAGAAATAGTTCCATAGAAGATGAAAATCAGAGAAGTTATGAACTATCTTTTCTAATATAAAGATAAAAGAAGACACGCTAAATAGTGAAAAAGATGATGGTGTCGAAACCTATGGGGAATATCAGCTGAGATCAAAAAATGTGAAATTTCTTTATAAAAACACAAAAATGAATAAAAATGATATAGTGTTAATGGGGGAGAGTGATAAAAAAATTAAGGTGATGAAATATTACATAAAAACAAGATGAGTACATTGAAGAGATTAAAAACTCTGGTTGGAAGATATAGAAGAAGGGAAGGTTTTGAAGAATAATGATGAAAAATAAACTACTAAAAAAGAATACATATGAAAATCTCTATCATGATGTCTCAAAGATGAAAATATCATTAATAAAAAGAATTTTTATTTTATAAAATCTTTGGGGTAATGACGCAACATCTCAAGCTATTATAGGAATGATTCCCTGGAATCAGATGTCATATGTTCCCAATAACCTCAAAAACTCATATGATTCTAAAAACTATGATGGTGTAAGAATCCCGAATAGGGGATAATGGAATGTGAAATAATGTGAGAAACCAAACCCATTGGAAATGGGGAAAAATAAAATTTGGAATAAATTTCCCCAATTCTAAGGGAAATTAGTTAAAAAATATTAGTCAAACATCGACAAACTCATTATAGAGAAAAATTTATTTCTTTAAAATATCAAGGTTTATTGGATATTTTTTCAATTTTAGAAAATACTAGAAAAAAAGTATAATTTAATTTGACAATATGTATCTCCTTGGTAGTAGGCATTAACTGAAGGGAGATAAAAAATTAATATCAAAGAGTAACTTTTTAAAGGCGGAAAAAGAACCAAAATAAAATTCATTAAAAGTTATAAGATTATCAACAAAAAAATATATTTGATTACATGGAGGATTTTCATAGAATGTGTGACCAACCAGATCACTATTCTAAATATTTTATGACAACACTTATGCTAAAAATTTCTTATCGAAAAATAAATGTAATTTGGGGAGTTGAAAATTGGATATAGATATTTTTTATTTATACCTCTCTATAAGATAGAAAATTTCCCAAATAATGGATTCTTGATAGTGTTTTTCCTCACATATGATAAGAGATATGAAAATCATAAAAAAAATATTTAATTACAGGAAGTCTGAGAAGTTATGTTTTTAAATCCGAGGTCCATAAAAATATGAAAGAATTGAAATGATAGTGTTTGAAGCACAAAATCTTTAGTCAAATGATGTTCTATTTGATGATTATATTAAGCTCAACTTACTAAGTGTCAGCTAATAATGTGATGATAGTAAGGAATTTATATTCAGAATATATTCGTGTATCATCTGATATCTAAAAAATGGAAAACATGATACTAAGGGAGAACAATGTGGTAATATATTATAGATTCAATATCCTTATAATTTTTTTATATTAATAATCGAGGATGAAAAAAACATGTTTTATTGATGAATATATTATCTTAGATAGAAGAGTATGAGAAAAATGTCTACGTATAATTTAATAAGAGGATTAGAAAAATTAAATATGAATGACGATTCTATTTGTAAAACATGACTAAAAGGAAGGATGGATAGTTGTAGGCTTGTGAAAATTGAAATCAAATCCATGGAAACTCTAGATCTCATACAGTCTAATCTTTGTGCGATAATGATACGTAAGTCACTAATGGTTGTTTTTTTACTTTATTACTTTTATAAATTATTTATCTCATATGAATGAAATAGTGTTTGTGAAACATATATTAGAAGCTATTAAATTGGTAAGATGTATCAAAATAGATTGTTAAAAATAGAGGGGTGTACATATTCGGATGTTTGGGAAAAATGGAATGGAGTAAAAAAGTAACTCTTTCAAGTACAATTTGAATAAATATGGAATAAAATACTAATAAAAACCTCCCTATACTCGTCAAAATAATGGAATAGTAGAATAAAAATATTTCAGATTATATTAAATGGTAATTATAATTCTTTCTGAATATAAACAATGAAAAATCATTAGGATAGAATAAGTAAGTAAAACTATCCATGTTCAAAAGTGATATTTTCTTCGACTATAATAAAAAATAACTCTATATGAGGTGTGGTACAAGAAAAATCCAATAGTTAAATACTTTAATTATTTCGTTAGTCCATTCTCGATAATGGTAAAATATCTAGATGTAGGAAAGTGTGATAGAAATGATCAAAAGGATTATTCATGGGATATTCATCCCACTGGAAATAATACAAATGTTGGAATAAGCATTTAAAAATGTTAATAAATTCCATTGATTTGACTTTCCTTGAGTATCTGATTTCCTTAATATATTTTTTGATGTTTTTGTAGAATATATTATGAATGATAGAATGTTGATATCCATGGAAGATAGTGAGAATGGAGATATCATCGAGTCAAGGATTGTACAAGTTAAATCAGATTAGTCTATTGATTAAGAAATTTATATTTAAGGAAAAATATAGATGTTTATATTTAAAGAAAATGATTAATCTTATATCATCATTAGGAATAAAGGGGATTCAGGTTTTCCCAAATAGAAATTGATATTTTATAATAAGACATCACTTATCTCGTAGAAGGATCCAATGTTTGTTATATTAGAATTTGAAAATAAATAATGGTTATATTTGATGAATTTAGAGTAACATAAATTTAAGATAAATTAAATGTGAAATATTGTTCCTTGATTGAATGAAAATAATTATATAACAATATAATGGGTGTTCATAAATAAGCTCAAAAAACAACGAAAAAATCATAAAATAAAGAAAAAATTATTTGTAAAGGTAACTCCAAGGTGGAAGATGTTCGTTTCAATTAAATGGATTCTTTATTTGTTATATTAGAATATATTAAAATGTATTTGGTTGTTTCTTCCCATAAAAACAAAAAATACTATAAAATATAAGTTTTTCTTTTTATTGATTAGTGAAATTTAAGAATAAGTTTATAGTGATAAACTAATGGTTCCATCAATATTGAACAATTTTTTAAAGATGAAAACTATTAGTAGGATTTCACATAGGCTCCTTGTTCATGGTATTCGAAACATGAATGTTTAAGAAATGCATTCAATTTTTTTAATGGAAAAGTTGACAAAAACATCTATGTGAAGGAAATGAGAACATTAGACTTAATGTTCACTATATATGTTGATTCTATAATTTTATAGGTGACATGGATAAATCCTAAGAATCTTTTTTTGAACAAATGAAGAAAAATAGGAAGTATGAATACTCAAAGAGTTAAATATCATTTAGGGGTTTATATTGTAATATAAATGAATACACATATAACTCTTGAAATAATTTAATGTCATTGAATTGATACAAAATTTTCCCTTGATAGATTCAAAAGAATTTTCCACACCTATTTCTATTGCGATGAAGATTAGTAGAGATGAATATTGGAATGGTGTGGATCTTAAATTTTTTTGGATGTTTATTGGAAGATAACACTATCTTACTTATTCAAGTGAAGGAATTACATATTCTATAATTTTTATTGAAAAGATATCAAAGTAATCCAAAGGAATCACACATTGAAATATTTAAGATAATACTTAGCTATATAAATGGAATATCAAATTATGAAATGATATATAGAAGATTTAATGAGGAGATATTTCTTGTCTTCATTTATATGGATTATGTTGGTGATTTTAATGATCAATAATCAACATTAGGATAAATTTCATTCTTATGAGAAATTTCTCTCTGATTTTATATTAAGAAACAATGTTCAATTACATTGAGTATAGTAGAAGAAGAATGTAATTCACCACCCATGATTATACATAAATTATGTATTCAAAAGCGCATCTAGAAGGATTAATTTAAACTTTTGGGAAAAAAATAGAACTTTTTTTATACATTATATTCCCTCAATATCCATAAAAATTGTTTACTAAAAACAAAATCAAAAAAAATAGAAATTATATTTTATTTTATTAAGGTGAAATTTTTTGGTGGAGATGTCATGATTTAATATATTCCAATGAATGATCAAAATAATGATCTTTTCACCAAATCTATTACAAGGGAAATATTTCAATAGTTTAGTTTGAAACTAAATGTTCATACACCTTTATGGACTAGATAATGTTATTGGTTCCTTCCATTACTTTTCTTCTCATGTTATTTAAATGTTTGAGAAGTAGTTAAACTTAATTAGAAGAAATACAATCAAAATACCATATATTTTATAAATTTGATGATTGTTTAATCAAAAAAAGGTGGAGGAAATATTGATGGAATTTTTATCAATATCATGGGAAAACATTTCTCACTTAGAGATGAAATTTCATCAAAAACATTCATAAATGAACAATTTTTTTTAAATACATTATCTATGAGAAAGACTATGGTTTGATAAAATTTAATGAAAATGTGTTTATATGATTCTAAAAAATGGTTATTCATCATGATTCCAAAAAAATACAGAGGGGTAAATTAATAGTCCTTTGGTATATTTTGGTAATAAATGTTTTATATTTTTTCGGAATTGTGTTTGTGAATGTTTTTGTGTTTTAGATGAAAATATTTTTCTAAATAAGAATGAAGAAAATTTACTTATGTGTTATATATAATGGTATTTATAAATGATTTATTACCATGTTAATAAAATTACATGATATGTTAGATAATTCATTACGGATATTCAATTTTCTAACATAATAATAATATCCACGATTCTAACTGATTTTGTACAAAGTTATGGAAGTCAAAGATTAGACTACAATGATAATGTTGTGGTTGTAATAATATCAAGATATGATGTGATAAAGCTATAACTCCTAATCATATAGAAAAGTATGAAGGCCAATATATTTTTTCTATAGGAAATATTTAGGTAACATTTTATGAAGATGAAGCTACTTAATAGAAAATGTGTAAAAATTTGATGTCCAAGGATATATAATTTTGAAGTTATAATTTAATGTTACACGTAGTATAAAATATGAAGTGATAATTCCATGGATTAAGATTCTATAATAATAATATGAGTAAGAGTTCATCAGATTGTATTTAAGAAATGTAATTTGATGTTTAGGTGTAAAGATAACAATATAAAGAGATCTGGGGATCAATGGATTTCCAACCAATAGATATTTTTAAATTCCATTGAACAAACATATTTAAGGTGGTATAACAAGAGAATACTGGGAAGTATACCAAACAAAAAATGATAATGTTCATAAAATATTTAATGGTTATAAAAGTTGAAGAAAAAATAATTTTCTTCAATCTAATGGATATAGAATTAGAATGTATGTCTGATATTGGGGGAAGATGATCAATGAAACATACATGATGAGAATATAAAGTAAATTAATTCACTCAAAGATTCATTGGATGGACATGAATCAGATATTGGAATATGATTTCATCATATAGATGATTCTGTGATTTTTTACCGGGCTGAGTTTTGAAAAAATAAATCCTTGTATAATATTCAATCATATGCAGTGGGACTGGAATGAGTTGTTCTAACTCAAAAAACAGATTATCCTAGAAAAATATTCATTCTATCAGTTAGAGGTTGAATGTGATGATTATTAGATGGATAAAGTATTATTATAATAGACCAAGTCAATTTGTGAATGTAGATCATAGAGAGGTGAAGAAAATTACCAAATTGATAAGTTCGTGTAAATAAACTAGAAATATATTCTCCATACATTGGAGTTCTAAATGATGTCATCAAACATAAATTTTTTATATAGTGTTGTGAGGATGTTTACATAAAATTTGTAATTTCCATAACCCTAAACATTATGATCTATTCTTTCAAAATAAATAAATAAATATAGCCATGGTTTCAATAATTTTTTAGTATATTAATTGACAGTGATTTTTTATGAAACTTATTTAATGTTCTATAAGGTTTAATGGGAATTATAGAAAGGTTGAGTTAAGCTACAAAATTTATATTTGTTGTTTGGGGAGTGTGTTACTTCTACTATATTTTCAATGGAAGTGTACATATAAAAGGGGTAAATGAATAGTATAAATGAAAATTATTTACAAAAATGATAGATCCTAAGTGGTGATATTTTCATTAAGATAGTAACATGATTTTACAATGATGGAATCTATTTATTGACAAAAAGACACAAGATAGAGGTACCACACGTAAGTACAGTAGGGAGAGGTGTACCTGGAACATATGAAAAACTTCCAGATTTATTGGACTTAGGATCCCTATTTTTTGGTTAACTGGAAAAATAATATTGAACAAATATTGAGGTGCACCATATTTTGTCTAACTAGATAAAGATAAATGGTAAATATAATTTTTAGGTATGTTTTTTCTGCTATTTTTAGATGTTTCTTATATTTTTTTGTCATATAAACATAAGGAGAAATTTTTAACTGATGGGAGTCTGTATTAATACATGGATAGAGAGAGAAGTATCTTAATCGGATATGTATCTATAGTATTCACTTTACATCATAGTGAATTTTTATGGACCTATGGGGTTTGAAATGATAACGACATATTCACCCACAATGGGGGAAAACCTTGTAAATATTGTGTGGATTTACTTAATTATAATTGAATATCAGTGAGTTTTGGATATAAAGAGGAGAGGAATAAAAATATAACAATTTTCATGGGGTAATTTAGAGGTAAAATAAATAATTAATGGTCCCCACTGATTCACCCCCAGTGGTTCTTATATTCATAGAATCCTTATATTTTTATTTCATACAAAGAATAATATGGTTTTATTTTTAATCTTGGGGGAAAAATTATTGGTCAATTCCAATAATTGATTATATTAGTATGATATTATTTAAAAAAAGAGATGAATATCATGAAATACCATATATTATTTAAATAGTCCTTCGAAATCGACCATCACTTTGAGAATAAGGAGTACTGAAAAAAAAAATTATCCACATATTTAATTACTATTGAAGAAATATTTAAAAAATTGTGTCATAATAGAATCTTTATCTACCATAATTAACACCCACACAACATGTATCCTCACCAATTCATGGATATTGAAATTTTTAATATACAATTGGGAGAAATCCTTTAATTTTTTGATAAAATGGGAAGACCTGGTTAATAATGTAACAATAACCCATATGGATTTATTTCATATTAGTGTCTTATTAATACTACCAAATGATATGTAGTATTGTTTTACCAATTCCATACTTGTATAAGGAGTGGTGGTACAAAACCATTATTTTTTAAATTATACAATAAAGTGTACAATTTGTTTAATTCATTAATTTAATGGTCTGTGAAATAGATTTTCATTAAATTTTTATTATCTAATTATTATTTTTTGAAATTATACTTTTTTGTCTCATGATTATTTGGTGTGGGAAATTTTGTGGGTTGTGGAATTATTCCATGAGGTTTTATGTAAACATAATGACATTGATATTTGAACATGTCATATTAATTCTACATAATGTGAATGATAAGTAATTTATTGATTTTAGTGGGATTAGATATTTTAATGGTTTAAATGAGAGTTTTATTACAATAATATTTATTGGTGGTTTTATTGAATTATCATATAAAATTAAATGTGAGTTTTGAATTTTTTATAATATCATAATATCAATGTTAGTCAAATTTCATGAATTTTGGGAGTTGAATACAATTGAATAAATGGGTTATTTAAAGGGAACTAATAAGTTGGGATTGAGACAGTTGATGTGGAGATAAGGTGATATTGAATATATAATGGGAATGAAGGTATAACCCTATTATTTTATAGTATTATAGGAATGGTTTATCATAAAGTAAAAGTAATTTATTTATAATATAGCTTCGGACTTCCCTATTTTGAAATCTCTAATACATATCCTCTCATCTCCATCACACTCCCTATTCTCCTTGGAATACCTATGTAGAGAAGGTGTGGTGATGGAAAAAAACAAAGAAAATAATTATAATGGGTGTTTATAATATAATTTATGTAATGTACTTTTCATCAAATATTTTATATAAATTATTCAATGTGTTTGGAAATTTTTCAATTTCATAAACCAAGGACTCTAACTCTCTCATATTTAATTAATTATAATGGGATTTAAGTAATTTGGAATAACCCATGTAAAGTGGAATGGGGGCCATGACTCATAATAGATAATTCATCTTTGAGTTTCAATTTTACTAAAGCATGAAAATAGAGATTTACCCAGGGTATGGCCAAGATAAAGGGTACGTGTGCCCTTATTTGGTGGCAACGTGCTTCCAAATAGATAGTTATGTGGTCACTATGTCCAATAAAACAAGTCATGGAAAAAATTATTTTTCCATGTAATATTAATTAATGAAGATAATTATTAAAATTAGTTAATAAATGTTGTTCTAGTTATGGATTTGGTTTTAGGGCACAATGCTGCATCTCATAAGGATCATTAGATTGAGGATTTATGAAAATTTTAAGAAAAGTGAATCTATTTAGTTATATCTAAACCAATCCCATAATTTTATTCTCTTGAAATTATTTATTTATTGATTATAAAATAATTACTCTTTTTATATTTTTCATGGTAAACAATTAAATTTGGGTTCTGGAATCATTATTTTATTAAATCATAATTTTTGAAGAAAATGCAGTTTTAAAAAATGTAAATATTATATACATCACACTATTTTCACAATTTTATTGTTTTAAATAAAAGTTATTGAGATTATTTTAAAGAAATATTTTATATATTAAATCATGTAATGAAATATATTCTTTGATTCAATTTGAAATGCATATTTTTTAAGGTTTTTAAATTATATGTTTATTATGAAGCTTTCAGGTTCTAATATTTTTAGGTAAAAGTGATCGTGATTCATTCCCACGAACATATGATTGAATCATTGGTATTTGAATATTTAATGTGATAAATAATAACTAATAATGATAGTATAATCATTTATGATATCATCTATATAAATATAGGGTTACCAAATACGAACCTCGTGTTTAAGGGTTGAGTTACACAAAAGTGGATGGTGTTGAATCATTGGAAGATTCATGTTCAAGGGTTCGGTTATGTATCAAAGAAATTATACTATTTAATTTTTATTATTATTATTATTAGATAATCAGTTGATGAATATTATGATTTTTGATATAGCTGATTTGACCTTAAGAACACCAAGGGGTTAATAATGGTACATACAAATTAAAACCTATTCCTTTTTCTTTTAGTCCCTTAGGTGGTTTGGAATTTATTATTTTATTAAAAATAACTCATTTAATATATCTTCCTCATAGGGCAATCACATAAAATAATAAATAGATAAGTAAAATAGAAAATTTTATAGAGCACATGGATTTTATTTGGTTTCATAGTGAGGTAATATCCAAAGAGAATATACATAGTGATGTGTTGGTGTAATTGAGTTCACTATACTAAAAGTTTTGTGGTTTTTTATGGTGGGATATTATTTATTCCAAGGTTATCCTAAATTATATGTATTCAAAAAATAAACACTATTGATCTAAGCTCCACCACCTACTCCTCTACACTAATCTTTAGTGAAGGATAAGTCAGTTCATAGAGGCGAGGGTCTATCCATGTTCAACATGTGTGTATACATTCATCATGATGCTTGATTTGATGATTATTTGAAGTTCACATCATTTACCCTTCTAATACTCTAAGGCCTCATGATATCAACTCCCCAATATATGGGTTTAGTTTTTTTCTTTAACAAAACACAGTAAAAACAACTCTTTATACATATGAATATAATTTATCCATGGAATTAACTTTTAATGCTCATTCTTCAACACTCAAATATAGTAGTGTATATCCTCCTCCTTCATATCTCTTTATCTTATACAGGAATAATATATTAGAGTGAAGATATATTTTTTATTATTATTATTATTATACTAATATAAAAAATATATAAACCACTTCTATTTTGAACATATACAAATAGTTAAATATATTTTCCATGAATTTAAACCATTGATCTAAAGATTAATAATAATTTTCTAGGTTTGAATAATCCATTTTCGTTCCATGTGTACCACATGGTTTAATTTTTTCATTATATGATAATTAAATTTAGTAAATCCCCATAATATTGATCCAAAACAAACATTTTACTTTCCATCTAACGCTATCAAAATAACTATAATAACCTATTCTCCAAAATGATGACATTTATTAAAGTGCCAAATAATTGCAACACATTCAGACTAGGGTTTGGTATCAATCATCATGAGGTGGTTCTTAACCAAATTATATATCCATAAATTCCACTCAAAATAATCAATTTAATTCACAGGAATATTGTGGTGTAGTCCTGCAATATTTTTCAAAAATCATAATCCCATCATGGCATAAAATATTGAATCAATGCATGGATTCTATTTTTATTTCAAAATAACACTTGTCTAAACATCCCTAGAATGTGTTACTTTTATTCAGGGATTAACATCATGATATGAACCTTTGAGTTAGAATGTGACTTTCCTTCTCTTATATAACAGCATTTAAATAGTCTAGATCATAAAATATGTTTAAAAATAAATTAATTCTATGGTGTAGGAAACATTACATTTTTATAACTATTGAAAGAAAAAAAATATTCTTCATAGAAAAGCATCTATATTTTTAAATGTAAAACATCAAATATATTTTAAGATATCCATTAGAATTATACATTTTACAGCATGATACAAGAGTCCTAACATTTCCACCTTGAAATAGGAAAACCCACTGAAATGAGTTTAAGATATTCTATAAAAATAATTGTTTTCAATGGATTGTAATGTAAATACCCATGTGCTTTTTGGGATGTGAAAATGTGTGGGAATATTAATTTTTGTTTCCAAAATCAAGTGAGTGTAAGGTAAAAATTTCACCTAGTAAATTATCTCAGAAATATTTTTTGATTATTTTGTTGATCGTAGAATAATGATTTTACCATAGGGATATAATTTGGTAAAATTACAAGTTTTATATATTTATTTGAATATATTGATATTTATTTAATAAATATTAACTATTCACCTCACATAAAAACTAATATACATGGAATATCAAAGGTCCATACATACCAGACCTCAAATTTATTTAGAGAAATATGAAGTACAATGTCAATAATTTCAATGTTTTTTACAAATATGGGATTGGACCACTCCTATCATGTCATTTTCCACCATCGATACATAGTAATTAGGTATCCAAAAGGACAACATAGTTCACTTGTTCAGGACTACTCTTTTTTACAATGCATATACAATTTTATTTTCATCGCTATATACTTGAGAAACTTATAAATTAAGATTCTTTTCTAGATTGAGGAATTTGATCCATTGAGGAATAATTTTCAATGTGAAATCCCTAGTTCTTCACTTAAGAGCATTGATAGACATAGTATAATCTGATTCAATTAGAATTAAAATCCTTCTATGAAACAACCCATACATTATAGTATATATTAGGGACCAATTCCCAACTTCATATTCATTTCCAATCCCAATAAAATGAAACAATCACCCATTGAGAAATCCATGGTGGGTTTGGAAGACACCACCACAACATGAATGCCACGGTATTCAAGATGATTCCCCATAAACATTCACTTTGACACATGAATAAATAGGCATAATTTAGTAGATACTCTTAAACATTAGTGGTATATTTTACCAACCATAAATTCCTAGCATCCTGACATTATTGAGGCCTGAAAGGCTGTTATTCAGGGTATCAATTTTAACACCTATAATAAAATGAGGATACCTATGAATTTCCAATATAGTTTCATGGGTGGAGGGAGGTGTTCTCTCAAATTGAACTATATTTGGTTTTTCCTAGATAGGGCTATAGTCAGCCACAAATTCCACTAGCACTAGGCTATGAATCTTCTTGATTCATCTATGTTTATAGATATAGGTTAATATCTCCTACAAATTTTGTTAAACACTCATATCAATGTTAAATATATTTCCAATATAGTTTCATAGGTTCTTATTAAAGGTACATCTCATGAAAATATAATGAACAGATTCTTCATCCATCAAGAAAATGTGGAATGCGGATACAATATTCAATCCAGTAATTCTCAACATATCATGGGTAGGAAGATGATTTCTCTCTATTATATAAAGGAGTAGGGTCATTTAACTCTGAAAAAGGGAATCTTATATTTAAGCATACATACATGTTCCTTGGTGAATCCTTCGCACTGCAAGATATAATATTACATAGAATTGTAGAGTTCATTTTTTTGACCCAAAATAAAGGTATTATCATCCATAAATGTATAATTTTGAAGCTCCATAGAAGATTATAGAGTGAAAATACCCACAAGAATGTAATTATGGGACAAAAAGTTAGAACCTATCACGCTAAGCATTAAATAAGGCATATTTTTAAAGTTAATTGGATGGCCTTGATATGTGGTCTTCCAAAGAATAATGTTGGATTGTCAAAAAACAAAACATTTTGGGTTTAGAATAATATCACTGAAGGAGTTTCTAAGTGGGGTACAAATATATGAAGTGATATAATGGAGATATCCATTCACCAATTTCATCTTAAAATTTCATGGAATAAATTCTAGAGATGAATCATTATAGAATAAAACATTCCACATTAACTTATTGATAAGTCCTTCATTAAAAATTCCATGGTCCTTGATACTAAGGCCTCCCATCTAAATAGGATGGATACACTTCATCCATGAAATAGGTATCTGATTCCTTTTGTGTAGTGATCTGATCCGGATGTTGTTTCTCCTTAGGCATTAGATGTCATTTAGGAGACTTCATAAAAATTTATTAATTAAGAAATACTACACTTTTTTTGGCGTGATAACCGAGTAAATCATAAATACTCTTTTAGCTTGATACATTACATACACTTTATATCTAGGTAGTTGATTAATGATTATATTGTATATGTCCCCAAAATACCACCTCGCAACATTTTCCCAAGTCAAGGGTACTCCAAGATAATAAAATGGGTGGGATACTTTTTCACTCCAAGAGTCTTGGTGAATCTATTTTTCTTACCAATAGTTATATCATCTCCAAAACCATATATATTGTGTTCCAACTTATGGTATAACCTTGAAAATTCTCATAATGATAAATAGATAATTTAATTGTTGAGATAGTTTTCCTTGAAGACTTTCCAAAAGGAGGATTTCCGAAGAATATAATAAGTGCAATGGAATGATATTGTTCCTACATGATTTGATCTATTTATAAATAAAAAATTGGATGAGTTCAATATAGCACCTACTCATATAGTCTTCCGAAATAGAAAACAGAAGCCTAGAGAGTGGATCTCCTTGTATAAAAAATCTAATTCATTCAAAATATCCACTTGGGGTTCTAATTATTTGGATTTACAACCATCAAGTTTAGATGATACAATTGATTATCCAAATAAATCCATTTTAAAATTCATTCTTTTTCAAGAAATATTCAACAAAACTCCATTTTAGATTGTAAAAGACCTTGAAGAATTGAATTTTGATGGAAAAGTTCTCTTTATTACACTTACTTCTCATTAAACTGATACCTTTTTATGCACATAGGAGAAAATTTAGGATGTTACTGTCAGGAATAAATCCAAACTTATTAGAGAATACATGTTCTTTGATGATACATCCCTATATAGTCCTCTTTATTGCACTAATATCTTTGGGGATGGTGTTTTCAATGGAAAATTTCATGAATTACCTTATTTTAACTACATTCTCCAACTAGAAAATCGAATTAATGAAGTTGGTATTTATCCCATAAGTCATATGGGTCTGGGTAAACAAATAATTTCATGAATGTTTCATATGATCTTGTAATATATCCCAATAAACATTAAGAATTTATTGCTAAATTCCTTCGAGCTAGCAGAACGCTCCTTGTTTAGAGTAAAAATAGATTCTTAAATTTTATCCCTGTAAGGGACCATTTTAAGGGCATAAGTATTCAGATCATCTATATAATAATATAATTTATCAATTATATTATGAGTGAAGTCCATTCCATCATCACAGTAATTTTTTAGAATAATCCACCAATTCATTTGATATTTCACGTTCCATGTGTATAGACAAAATTAAATATTGATAGCCTTTATCCATACTCTTATCCTTCATTTCTTATGTGGACTATGAGTGATATTAGTGTTCTTATCACCATTCATCATCCACATAACATGAAAAATAACTTGTTCCAATGTTTCCTTTATTGTTAGAAGAACAACAAGCCTTGAGTGAGATTATAATTTATCCCTTGAGGGACAATTTTAATACTAGTTTCTATGGTGGAATCTTTCTACATTTTCCTCAGAAATCATAATCACAATATAATTATTAGATAAATAGTACCTTATATAATATCTTAGTAACCCTTTTACATTATTTAGATTTTTAGGAAGAATATGTATAAAAATTTCATGAGAAACTATCTTCCAAAACTCAATAATAACTTCCCTATATATTGGAGTAAAAATGAACCCATTTTTGAAATGAAAAGGAAGAGGGAATGACCGGAAAATGTGAGTGGATATCACAATTAAGAATGGATTATGATCTTTCTGATGTTTATAGAGTTTAAAACCATTGATTCCTATGTCAACACCCCTATCCTTCTCCTAAACCAAACATTTACCATGTTTTATTAACTACCTTCCACTCAAGGTATACCAACTCCATATAAAATCTGAAAATTCATTGGGTACCACATCAAGGTGGAATTTATAAATGAATGAGAAAAAATACATTCAGGTTTCTCTAATGAAATTTATTCTAGTGTTTTATTTAGGTATTAGCACAATATTAAAATCTCACAAAATTACCATGTGTGATCTTGGATTTTCACTCAGGTATAGATCCTTGAATTTTTTTATCTAAATCCCTACTTTGGACCCAATATGCATGCCTAATGTGTTAGTTAATGTTTTGAGGGTGTCTGGGGCTTGTTCAGAGCCCAGAACCCATCTTTTTGGAGAAAAAAGAATTTACACATGGTTTAGAGTAAACTTTGCAAAATTTCTGTATGGTTTCTCAAACCATGCGGAAGTTGTTTTTTCAAGTAGTGTCACCTCACATGGTTAGGACACAACCATGTAGCCAAAAAGTGTGAACACCCCTTTTTCCTAGGTAAACAAGTATGGATGGTACACGGTTTGATCAAACCATGTAAAGGAAGTCTTTTCGGGTAGAACCATCTCGCACAGTTTGTGCATGGTTTGACAAACTCTGCGGACAAATCATGCACAGGCTAAAAAAACATTGTAAAATGTCTAAAACTCCCTTAATGATTTATTAATCAATCCCATTCCTCCTAATCAGATAACCAATAGTACTTTCCTCCATTTTCACCCATTTGGAGATTTTTGAAGGCTAATTCTATAAATTAAGAGATATCCTTCGTCTGACATTCTATCGAGATTCTATTTGTGATGTTGGATTTGCAATGGTAAGTACTTGAGTCCTCTTTATCTGTTCTTATTCCCTTTCACTCTCGACCTAGATAAATCCATGTGAACGTTTCTTTCCTTTTCTTATATCTACTTCATTCTGAAGAAAATCAGGGAAAATACTAGAGGAGGGGAGTCATACAACCCTAAGGTGGGTGGTCTATAACTCATCCCTAATGTTTTTTGTTTTTTGAACGTTCGTGTGGGGCCCACCTATTTTGTTGGAAACCATTTCTAGAATTTACATGCCATTATTATACTTGTTAGAATCGTATAATTATGATCATTCAAATTATTTGATTAGTTGTTTGTTGTTACACCCTCAAATCTATCCGCCCCATGTTGAAGGTTATGCCATAGTTGGGGATTTTTTGTTTTGACACATTTGAGCTGTCATTTGGGTGTGCCCTTGCTTCACCTTCCTAAATAGGATCCATCTTCAAAAAAAATGAATTTTTATTGATGATAATTTCATAATGTAATCTACCATGTATTCTCCACACTTGACCCGCATAAGATAAGTGCTTATAAATGTTTTTTAATTGGGAAATATGAAATTTGAAATGGAATGTTTACTAAGTATATAACTTGGACTTATCAAAAGAGTCTGAATAAAGGTTACATGTCAATAACACCCTTTCTAAGTTAATGGAAGGTATTAGAGTGAACCACAATATTTTGATAATCCTTAATATCTAACTAAGACATGATTGAATTGTTGAAATGCAACTTGGCCTATCAACAGTAATAGAAAAAAAGGAATAAACCAAGAAATAAATGATTTCAACTCTACATGACCTATCTACACTAATGGACGGCAAGACTTAAACCAAATGAATTGTTACATGATTACAATATCAAATAGGAATGGACTGACTCGACCTCGCTTTGGACTCTGAGAGGAGAATACATTGGGTCTTGGGAACCCCATTTCGATTCAACGACATGATTTGTATAGGTTAATACCCACCTAGAATATGGTTATTTTCTATTCATTGGATGCCCAGTATACTACAATTGGGTCCCATTCATTATTACAGGATTCCTCGGATACACTTCTTTGATCTAGTATTGACTAGTAGGTGCCAGGGTGAAAGCCCATTGTTCCATGTCATGGATTTTCTCAGTTTTACCTTGGTAAATCACTGAGGACTCGGTTGGAACATTATTATTGAATGAATTGGATTATGCTCCTTGGATTACACTCCTAACCCTTAGCTAGACTCAAATACTACTATGATAGCATCCCAAGAGTTTACGTTACCTTAGTTATTACCCTAGAACTCCCTCACTAGATATCATTTATCAGGTTTCCTTGTTATGTCTTGGGACCTTCACTACTTATAGTATTACGAGGTGATGTTAGTGTTGGATATGCCACATAGGGAATATTAACATTTAATGGTAATTACTTAAAATTGAATAGGATACATGTTCAGACACTAGCTGAGGGCTAAAGTTGGTACTTGGTTATTTTGTTATTTTTTACTGCTTTCATAGTTTATATATGCTTGCACAGACACTGTTATATTCCATTACATGGGCGGGATGTTATAGACACTACTGGTGGTGGCCCACTGAGATTTATCTCACACCCTCTCCAGGCACCGTTTGGTACCTGGACAAGATTACATGGTTGTAGTTATTGTCCAAGGGAAGCATACAGCTTCAAACACCTGATTATGTGATGATAGGATAGAGATTGATAGAAGACGGTCATGATGGATCTTGGTATGATTGAATTAGACTTTGTTTTTTATAACTTGTGGAACATGTTATGCCTATTGTTTTGTATCCATGCTTTCCAGTTTTCTAGTGACATAACATTACATCATCACAGTTCTAATAGATACAATAATTGTAGTTCTTCTTTATATATTGCATCTGTTTTGTACCGCTATATATTTATATTTCTTCGGTTTTTTACTATTAAATTATATTCCATCCACTGTGAAACACTATTCTAATGGTGGAATTGTCTTCACAAGGACACACCCTAATATCTCATGACTAGTCAGCTTCCTCTGGCATCGGGAAGATGCACTTAAGGCCATGTGGCCCACCGAGCATGGGGCACCCATTAAGTGGCATCCAGGTCCAGGTCATCACAATGTGGTATGAAAGGTGGTTTCTATTCTATCCATACTATTTAGAGATAATATATTGGAGAATTAGAACACTTGAGACTTAGATATAAGTCGTGCATGGGAATCGCAAACCCATGTTCGGGGTAAAAGTCATGTTACCCATAATGAAATTGTTGTTCTATTTTGCCTATTACAATTGATATCATTTCTCTGTTTGGTGAATCACTTGGTGTGTGGTGTTTTTTATTATTACTCTTTGTGAATTTATTCCATCCATTACCCGTTGATATGGGGGAAAGCATTATTGCTACATGTATCATCATAGGAACCTATAATTCACATGTCATTAATATTGTCATTCCATATAGGTGCATTTCACTACTTTGCATTGCTTGATATTCTTGTGATTGTTAAGTGATGTAGTGATTGTTTCTGGTACTTGTGTTAATTTGGCATTGATTTAGTGATTTCTTGTCTCAATTCTTGAGGTGTATGGGACCTCGTGGGTTGGAATGTGTAATTAGCCGAGTCAAGCCATTATGCTATAAGTAAATGGGTGTCGCTTTTGGTGATAGGTGTATGGGGACTGATTCTTTGAGAATAGAAATCCATTATAAAGTAAATCCTCAAATAAAAAATGAATTAGTTGCACATCCTTATCTCGCATGGTCATGTTTATGAAAGGTAAAGTAGTGAACCTGGAAATTAACTGTAAAATGACATAAAACATATGCTTGAGCACTTACCAATACCTGGATATCTAAGCAGGTAGTTTCAGTAGTATGCCTTGGGTAGTGAGTTTTCTTATGATCAATTTCTGCTGGTGTAGCTCTCTTTTTTCATATAATTTTTCTAAGGAATGTTCTTGGAATTTGTATACCAATGCTGCCAGGATGTCCTTATGTATTTCTCCAGGAGGGTGGTGACGATCATGCTCCATACATGGTGGTCACTATGCCGCCAGTCTTACTTCCAGAAGTGACACAAGAAGAACTGCCTATTGTACCTAATCCGATCACTGATTCCCACATCTGTGATAATTTCATGCATATGATGCAGTCCATGATTGGTGCTCCACGGGTTTCACCTATGATGGCTTGTCGGACCTACAAGTTCCAGCAGTACTATCCTCCTGCTTTTTTAGGGGATGGTGGTTCTCAAGCTGCTGAGTTTTGGTTATAGGCAATGCTGTCTATCATTGATCATCTGGATATGCCTCTAGAGATGAGTGTAAATATTTCTACAAACATCCTTTGGGATTCGTCCAAGTGTTGGTGGGATGTCATTACCCATGTCGGACGTCATCAGGGCATATTATGGGTTGACTTCTAGACTGTCGTCTATGATCAATTCTTTCCTCAATCACTAAGAGATGATAGAGCCAGAGAGTTCATGCATCTTGAGTAGGGTTCTATGTCAGTTATGGAATATTCACTACCTTTCACTAATTTATAGCGCATTGAACCGCTTCTAGCCAGTGATGAGTTTTTGTGTACTGCATGTTTGGAGGATGAGCTCTCGCATGCCATATGAAGTCAGGTGAAGGTCTTTATCCTTAATACCTTATTTTAAATAGTTTATCAGGCCCTTATCACTGAGCATATCCTAAGGGGTGGAGTGAGTACCGGGTTTAAAGGATTCGTTCTGCGTCAGTCTAGAATTTCATTTGGTGGTAGGAAACATTCCCTTGAGGCTTTTCGTCAGGGCAATGACAGCCAGAGTATCCATTTTGATAGCTCTATAGTGTTTCATCAGAGTAGAAAAACTTAAAATAATAAGCCCCAGTGTGATAAAGACAGTATAGAGTCTCAGGATTGTTCCCATATGGGTCATCTTTAGTGCTTTTGTAGGACCATTCCACTAGCATTGAGTGGAAAAGGATCAGCATCAGCTCCACCTTTAGGATCACGTTCTATTGTGTCATGTCAAGAAGGGAGTTGGAGTAGCACCAGTAGGTCTAGACAAGGAAGTAGTCATGGATGTGGTAATATTTTCTCTGATCACCAATAGTGCTTGTAGAGTATTCAAGATCATGGTGGTCTATCTGTAGCACCGGGATGTGGATCAGGTCAGTTTCATGCCTTATAGCCGATACCTGAGGATCAAGCTGTGGTGCCATCTATAGTAAATGGTATTATTCTAGTAGCCTCTAATATTATCTCTTATTTGTTTTATACATGTGCTTAAAAATCTTTTAATTATATATCCATTGTGGAAATTCTCATACTATAGATACAGTATAACTATGTTCTAATGACCCTCAATGAACCGTTGGGAATACAGACAGAGGGCATACACCAGTGTAGCGACTGCCCCCTTGTGGTTGGCAGTTTCCCTTTCATATGGAATCTCTTTGTTCTCGAGATGGTAGGATTTGATATCATTTTCAGGATTAACTGGTTAGTTCATTACCAAGACTTTATATACTACTATCGCAATAGGGTTTCTATTACATCACTAGAAGGTGGAAGATTTCTTTTCAAAGGAGAGTGAGATGTCAAGGCTAGGAGAGCTGTACTGAAGCATCATGGGCTAGGTGGAGTGACTTCCCATATTTCAAATCCTTTCTTGGAGGATCATGGTTTTCTTAAAATCGATTTCCCTCCCAGTAGTTGATCATTTCAAGGATGACTTTCCAGATAACTTTTATAGCTTACCACCTAAGAGAGAGGTATAGTTTACAAGTTATCTTTTTCCAGGAGCAGCTCTAGTGTCTAGTCCTCTATACAAGATGTAACATAATGAGATTTAGGAGCTAAAGTGGTAGATAGAGTACATAGAGGCCAAAGTTATTATATGTCCCAATACATCCTCTTGGGGTTCACCTCTGCTTTTCACCAAGAAGGCAAATGGAAATCTCTGATTATGCATGTATTATAGAATTTTTAACCATATTGTGGTCAATAACTGGTTTCTACTTCCTCGAATAGATGATATCTCTTACCATCTCCGAGGAGCGAAGGTGTTCTCCCTAATCAACCTAATATCAGGTTATCATCAGGTGTGAGTTAGACCATTAGACATACCTCATACAGCTTTCTATAGCACGTACGGTCTGTATGAGTATCTTATTATTTCATTCAGTATTAAGAATTCACCTTCAATTTTAATTGATTTTATGAATATTTTTTCCATCCCTACCTGGACTCTTTGATCATGGTCTTTGTGGATGACATATTGGTATATCTGTGCACTCGTAACGACCATTACAAACATATTGAGATCATTCTGAGTACACCGAGAGAGCATCATCTTTATTCCAAGCTTGCTAAGTGTGACTTCTAGATCGGAAAGTTCCACCTCTTGGTACATATTATTTCTGAATCAGGAGTATTTTTTGACCCTAAAAAGGTTAGTGTTGTATTCTCCTTGGAGTAGCCTAAGAACATGTTTGATATTAGGGGATTCTTAGGGCATGTTGGATATTACATACATTTCATATAGGACATATCACTTCATTATTCACCACTTATGCGACCTACAATGAAGGGTGTTAAGTTCTTGTGGTCAGAAGCATGTGAGAAAGTCATTCAAGAGATGAAAGAGGGGATTTTTTTGACAACAATTCTAATTCTTCCAAAACCTGTAAAGGTTATATCATCTTCTACGATGCATCAGGAATTTTCCAAGGATAAGTGTTGATGCAAGAAGAAAAATTCATTGCGTATGGATCTCGGTAATTGAGTCCCCACGAGAGAAGTTACCTGATACATGACCTCAAACTAGTAGTAGTTGTCCATGCCTTATAATGAAGGAGACATTATCTATTGGGTGAGCTCTTTGTGGTGTATACAGATCACAAGAGCCACATATATATCTTTTATCAGCATTCCTTGAACCTATGATAGTGAATATGGGTAAAATATCTACAATAAATTGATTTTTAGATAGCCTAGACACCTAGAAAAGGCAATGTAGTTGCAGATGCACTGCTTCAGAAAACTCAAACGCAGGCCGTACATGAAACTAGTGATGAATATAAGTTAATTTCCCTCTTTTCTGAACTTCATATAGAGTTTCATTATAATCATGAGATGTCTTACATCTCAGAATTAATAGTTACCTCTTCCCTCCTTGATATGGTGAAGAGTGGGTAGTTTACAGATCTCGATGGTTCAGTTCTCCATGAGAGTATATTATGGGATAACCCACCTCCGAATTGTTCTGTGAACAGAGATGGCATCCTGCGACTATGTGGATGTATGTGGGTTCCTGAAGATATGAGAGAGGAGTTTATGAAAGAGTCCCATGCTTCCTAATGGGAATTTCATCCAGAAATCTAAAATATATATCGAGATATGTGACACCAGTATTGGTGGCTTGGGATGAAACCTCGTATTGCAGGATTCATCACCTAGTGTTCCACCTCTCAGCAGGTAAAGGCAGAGAACCGGAGACTTAAAAAATTATTACAGCCACATCCAGTCCCAGAATGGAAGTAAGATGACTATTCTATGTATTTATAAGTCGTTATAACTAGGTTTCTGATGGGTATCTATGTTATCTGGGTAACTATTCACCGACTAATGAAATCATCACGCATCAATCATATTCGGGATACTTTTTGCAGTTGATGAACTCGGAAGACTGTATGTCCATGAGATCATATGAATACATGGAGTTCCACTTACTATTTTTTTAGATATGTAACACACCAAGATTTTATAGTACATTATCTCATTAAAGTAATTCAATAGCATTGCGCTACACGCAACACTGAGTTTGAACGCACCACAACTTACCAAACTAGTCGTTCAAAAGAGGTTATGAATAGTATTAACTGCATTTTCAAATTTATATACTCCATATAATTTTAGAATCCATATTATGTGTTTATTAGACATAATATAAGAACAAATTCATTTTTTTCAGATAAAAGAAGTATTTTTCTAAAAATGCATTTTTACCGCCATTTAATGGAGATCCTTTTTAAAACAAATATTTGAAACTTTTATAGATTCAATTTAATGAAATTAAATTATTCTTTAGAAGTAGGGCCTAAAAATTTAGTTTGGATAAATTTTTGGTACTTTTCTGATAACTTTCATATTTTGATGAATAGTGAAAAATACTATGTTTTAATTGAAAACAACTTTTTTAATCGAAATAATTTATAGTGTTAAATTTTTCATTTGAATGGTTTTTAATTATAATTAGACTATATTTTTATCATTTAATATAATGTAGGTCATTATAATTAATTTCACATTTAAATGTGACATAAACACATGTCAATCTTTTGATAGTTTTTACTTTTTAAAAACCTGCTTTTTGGTTTTGAGTATAGAAATTAAGTTTAAATCAATAAATGAAAGTTCTATGTATTTAATTTCATAAAATATAATTCATTTTTGAATTCAGAATATCTAAATTATCTTAGGGTGAATTTTTGATATTTTTCTAAAAACGTTCATTTTTTGATGAATAGTGTAAAACACTACGTTATTGGTTAAAACTGAATTTTTTTAAATAATTATTTATTTTATTTAAATTTATTTTAGGTCAAAATAGATAAATAATAACTATATAAGTTCAATGTAATTAATTGGAGTTATTTTATAATATGTTTATATATATAAACATTTTATTGAATGTTTTACCGTCTTTTACCCACCTCCTAGGAGCATTTTCAAATTTTTAAAAAACGTAATTTTACCACTTCTATGAGTTGAATTTAAAAAATATGAGAGACACAGTTGATATCAATAAGTAAAATGTGGTTCAATAAAATGAAAATAATTTTTGTGAATAGTAATTTTTTACTTTTATTTACCACGGTTAAAAGTAAATTGGGTAATTAAGGGTAAACATGATAATATAATTACCCTAACACATGTCCTAATTCTATTGGATAATTTTAATTTGACCAAAAAACCTTAGGAATAAAATATTATCCGCTTTGGACCACTTGGATTAGATTAGGACATTTTTTATTATTTTATTTAAAGAAGCATTAAAAGAGTTAAATTCAATGTTTATTAACTAAGTCATTTTTAATATAGGGTTATAAACACAATAAAATTGACTATAAATACTCATTAAAAATATAAAAATATTTCCTAAATAATGGTATTTTATTTATAATTTTTATATGTTATATAATTTAATTTATTTTTGACACAATGATGATGCAGTAATTATCTTATTAATGAAAGATTAAAATAATTCATATTATAAATATCAAAATAAATGTAATTTGAGACTTTTTATGAAATCCAATAATTTTATAGGTTACTATGACATGTTAGGGTTGATTGAATAATTTTTTTCGAATTAATCATGCTGTTATGATTTTCAAAAAAACCAAATACTAAATAGTGTCAAAATTGACATAACTAAGTTTTTAAAAACAATACTATATTATTAATTGATATAATATTCCTAAAAACCTATGGTTCGGCCAAAGGACTTATATAAGATTATATATATATATAAATAACCACATGGGGTTATCTTGGCATGTTATAGTAATTTTATCAACTATATAATATAAAAATACAATGAGACATGGTAAATGTCAAACTATTCAACTAAGAGTTAAATCTAAAAGATAAGGTTAATATGATAACCTAAACTTGTCTAAAACCTATTGGTTGAGAGGTGTTTGACCCATACCCACCTTATCATGTAAATAATTCATTTTTGTGCCATTAGAAACCGAAAATGATTTTATTATAAAATAATATTTCCATCTTTTCCTAAAGTGACACTCACCTCTCTTATAAAAGGCTACTTCCCTTATCTCAAAATCACACCTCTAAATTAATTTAGATCATCCAAACCCTGCCCAAATATACTCCCAACATTCCTACCTTCAGCCTAGAGGACATCCTTTGGTCATAAATCCAACCAATGGATCCCTTTTGATCAAATAAAAAGGAAGAACCCTAAGAAGAGATAAATATTTCCTCGCCTCTTTCAAGTTCTTTTCTTCTTCCATGTATTATTTCCTTGATGTTTCCATTATAAAATAAAAACTCCAATATCTTCTATATATTGTGATGTTATTATAAATATGGTACAACTGTATTTGTTATTTTATTTATCCTCTAAATGACAAAGCCACCATACGTGCGTACGTATGTATTACCGTCTCCACGTCGTGGTGTCGTTTGTTATTAAAACACTTCATTATTTGGATGGGTATAATAATGGGTATAACTGATTTAAATAATAAATATCACTTGTTAATTATTATTTATATATTAATTACCAACAAATTACATATGACTTCACCATTAATATAATGATATTGTCTCTCATGCGTACATACGGGTTGTCGTCTCCACAACGTGATGAGATTCATTCCCACATTCACCATTCAACGATGATTATAAAAATATATTTTATTAATAAGTATGTAATATATTACATAATAATTCTACTGTATATATATATGTGTGTGTTTTTGTGTGTATTTATGTACTTATATATATCTTATTCACTTACATCCCTTCAATATGATATAATAAAGGAAACAACGTTTATGCATACGTACGGCCTATCGTCTCCATAAATGGTGCCTTCCATTTCATATATCTATCTATTATAAATATTTATATTCTAAATATATATGTTATATAAATAAGGGTTGTTATTCTGGAATTACTTAAATCATGATCTAAATGATACGATCTAGAATAACAAGTTAAAACATGTACGATAAAGAAAACGATTATTACACAAAATGGTAATTTAACATGGAAATCATTATTAAAGGGTTAGTATAAAGTCATAAATGAATCATTTATGATATAATAAATATGAATATGGTTTTGTTATAATTTATTAACATACTATGGTCCTTATACAGGAGGTTAAACGTACCCTCGATCAATGGAAAGTGCAAGGTAAGGGTAAATTTTACAATCTCTTTATTATCTGATGTTGTTTTTATGTAAGTATCTATTGGGACATATTTATTATCCATGTCCATGTTTCATAAAATATTTTTTAAAGGGATTCATTTTAAGGGACATTTTTTTACTAAAACATCATTTTAAATGTTTTAGTGATTTATTCTTCTAAACCTTTTTCATTAATGTCCATGTTTTTAAAATGATTTAAAGGATTTATTTTTAGGGACATGAATGTTTTAAAATGTTAATTACATTCAAAAGTTTCAAAGTGGTATGGGACACTTTGATTCAAAACTATCTTTTAAATGAATTACTTTATAAATTATGTGAATTTTAAATTATTTCATGAAAAAGGTATTTTTCTCTCAAAGATTTTTGCTGATCATTTTCAACTATGCTAATATCCTTTATGGGAAATTATTCTTGATCGAGGTTGATTTATTATGATACAAATTTTTCATATTGTATTCAATGTTTTATGATATATTTGATAGTGGATGTGTTATTTTTATACCATTCATAGTTTAGGGTTAAAGTATAGACATTTCTTATGATAGTTCTAATGAGAATGTTTATGTTATGTTTCAAACTTTTCATATAAAGAATTTAATGGACATAGTAAGTGACGGGGGGAGCCCGCTATAGCTCCTCGATGCATCGGTAGGTCTCATGAGACAATTAGACATGGAATTGGCTGAGGACTTTCCCAATTTTATATATGTTTTTGGCTGAGTCCTTAATCTTTTTTAGATGTCTTGGCCAAGGCCTTGACAAAAAGTTTCAGAATGTATGGTATTATATATTCCCTCATTATGAAAATAATATTGTTGGTTCAGGTGGTTATTCGACTAGTATAATATCCATGACTATGTTTTATTATGGAATTATTTACTCAGATCATATTTCTTCCATAAATTATTCATGTTTATTATTTTTAAAGGCATGTGTTTTTAATTATTCCCCATGTCTATGGTTTATATTATCTTCTGCTAAATTGTTTACCCTTACTGAGTATCTAAGCTCACCCCTTTCTTATTTTTTATTTTCCCAGAATTTACAAGAAGTGTATTATGACTGACCTGTAGGGATAGTCTAAGGGATATGAATGTGTTCAATGGATACAATTTTGTTGTAGTTTTTAATTTACTAATGTAATGTTACATTCATTATGTAATAATTTTCCAAGACTACTAAAATAATCAGTCTTTCAGGAGATGATTTCCTTGTATCATGCCAATGTATTTAAATAATGCACAGACTCTGGGTAACTGGGGTTGGGGTGTTAAAATTGCTATCAGAGAAATTTTAGTACAAACCTTGGAAACTAAATTTAGAAAAACTTTCAATAGATAACACTACCCTAAGATAGACTTTGAGGAATAGTATAGAATAACTTCCTAGAATTTTTATAATATAGATATTTTGTTAGTTTTCCAAGAAATACATCCATGTTCAGATATGAGTAAGTAGAGGCGGCTCTGGAAACGATGTACCTAGGGGTAAAACATGAAAACACCACTTTGATCTAGACTCGAATGGGATCTGGTGCACGACAATGGGCCTTGCTGCACTCATGGTCACAACACTCCCAGGGGATATGCTTAGGATAATTCTCATTTTCATTACTAACCATTATGAAGGATTTAAGAGTAAATAATTCCTTAAAGAAAACATTTTATGATTGCACATTATATTCATAACCTTTTCAAATTACGTTAAGTATTTTACAAGTTTTTAATTATGCAGTGTTATTCATAATACCAACCTAGTGTATTCCATTGTTTAGAAATAGCACCCAGTAGATTGAATGAGAACTCCAACAATACGCATGATCCAAAGAGTAATAAGGATCATATATTTCATGGTATTAAGCCAACATTTATAAAGTAAATAGTCTCCCATGTTTTATCATCATATGAAGAAATGGTATCATGTGTTAATAAGATAAGTAAATAATTCTCAGAGTCCTATGGCTTGGAAGGGAAGCCAGAGAAAAAAGGTTGGAAGAGAGAAAGATAGATAAAGGAAGAGGGGAAAGAAGGATTTTACCATATGTGATAATTCTGGAAAGAATCACCTTGGTAAATTCTTGAAGGGAATGGGAGATTGTTATAAGTTTGGATAAAAAGGAAACCAAGTGCATGATTGTAAGGGTAATAACAAGGTTTCAAATGTATAGTGCATCATCTACAAGGAGTTGGGACACTACGTGAATCAATATCCAAATATTCGGAGTATGCGTCAAATGATGCTATTGGATAATAATCATGTAATGATACTTCCATAGATGAAGAGGAATGACTAGTGTTATTATGTTTTTATTAAAGAATTATTTCATTTGAGTGTTGTATCAACTATGTACCGCTTATATGAATTGTGGTAATAAATAAGGATTGTACTGCCATACTATTTCATTAAGGATTTGAGATTGTATGTTACCAAGTAAAGTGACACACTTTCAGGTTAAAAATTTTGGAAAATACATGGTTGAAGGAAAGATAATCCTAAATATGGTCCGATACTCAGGTTGTGATTGTTGAATAAGAAATGGTTCATTTGGAAAAATTATATTGGATATTCTTGAATACCTTGGAACTGATTAATGGTTTGTTTATTCCATTAATATTGGAATATTCAAAAAATTTGGATATAAGGAATATATGTAGTATTCTATGAGGAATAAGGGAGAATGAATGTAATCAATAAGGATTTATGGTAATTCATGGTGTTAGAGTGTTTTAAAAAAAATATGTAATGAAGGTATTCACAAGTTATTATGTGGAAAAAAGGATCATCATTGGGTTTTCCTTCATTATAAATTTTGGACTGTAAGTTTGGATAGAATTATTTTAGATAAGTATAAAAGTTGGAATCAATTAAGTTTGACATTGGATACTATTGTTAAGGTTATATCATTTCTTTAGATTATGTTTTGATTGTCATAAAAAGGAAAACTCAGAGTTACGGTGACAACCCGTCGAGTCCGACAAGGCTGCGAGACTTGAACCCGCAACTGAAGGGCAACAAGGGTGGATCACCTACCACTAGCATACATGATGTCATGGTTTGTATAATGTAGTTTTTTTTAAATAGTATGACAAATGAATTATAAATTCATTATTTTTTTAAACCTTATACGATTTGGATAAATAGAATATTTTTTAATTTTATTATCTTTTTGTGTGAAAGATGAGTTTGTGGTAGGAATTTGTTGAAGGATAAAACTCTACTTGCCAAGTATATTTTTTCATCTTATTAAATAAATAAATTAATACATAAACTTTAGGGAAGAGATCCTCAAACCAAAAATTTGTTATCTAATACCTTATGTTTAACGAATTTTATTTCCAATAATCATAGACTGATTGCTATGGGACCCTCAATTTCACACTTCTTTTTGATTGATGACCTCAATCACTCCCTACAAATATTTACGTTTTTCTTCCAATTATTTGTCTCTAATTACCACCAATGTTCTCCTAATTGAGATCATAATCTTTTGGTGAAATATTCATTTCTCTTTCCCTCTTATTAAGACAAAATTTTACTAACCCAATTTCCGATGAGGGTTTTCCACAAAGGTATTTTTCTATTTTTAACATTTCATTTTCGATTTACAATTTCAAATTACAAGGAATAAATTTATTGAGGGATGGGAGAATGTAACACCCCATGATTTCATAGTACATTTTCTCATTAAAGTAATTCAATAGCTTGTGTTACACGCAACACCAAGTTGAACGCACCACAACTTACCAAACTAGTCGTTCAAAAGCAGTTATGAATAGTATTAACAGCATTTTGAATTTTATGTACTCCATATAATTTTAGAATACATATTATGTGTTTCTTAGATATAATATAAGAAAAAATTCATTTTTTCAGATAAAAGAAGTATTTTTCAAAAAATGAAATTTTACCGCCTTTTAATTACCATCCTTTTTAAAACCAATATTTGACACTTTTATATATTCAATATAATGAAATTAAATTATTATTTAGAAGTGGGACATAAAAATTTATTTTGGAAAAATATTTGGTACTTTTCTGATAACTTTTATATTTTGATTAATTGTGGAAAATACTATGTTTTAATTGGAAACAAATATTTTAATCGAAATAATTTA
Source organism: Viscum album (assembly GCA_963277665.1). Lineage (NCBI taxonomy): Eukaryota > Viridiplantae > Streptophyta > Magnoliopsida > Santalales > Viscaceae > Viscum > Viscum album. The sequence goes on along the minus strand of OY728120.1, from coordinate 4,449,083 downwards.
TAGTGTTAAATTATGTATTTGAATGGTTTTTAATTATAATTAGATTATATTTTTATCATTTAATTCAATTTAGGTCATTATAAGTAATTTCACATTTAAATTTGATATAAACACAAGTCAATCTTTTGATAGTTTTTATTTTTTAAAAACCTGCTTTTTTATTATGAGAACATGAATTAATTTTTAATTAATAAATGAAACATATATGTTTTTAATTTGGTAAAATATAATTAATTTTGGAATTAAAAATATATAAATTATATTAGGGTGTATTTTTTTAATTTTTCTGAAAACTTTCATTTTTTGATAAATAGTGAAAACATTATGTTACTGGTTAAGAATAATTTTTTCTAAAATAATTATTTATTTAATTTAAATTTATTTTAGTTAAAAATAGATACATAATACCTATATAATTTCAATGTAATTCATAAGATTCATTTTATAATAATTTTAGATATATAAAAATTTTATTGAACTTTACCGTCTTTTACCCACCTCCTAGGAGCATTAGAAAATTTGCATAAAATATAATTTTACCACTTCTGTGAGTTGAATTTAAAAAATACAGGAGAAACTATTGATATCATTAAGAAAAATTTGGTTTAATAAGATGAAAATAATTTTTGGTGAATAGTAATTCTTGACTTTTATTTACCACGGTTAAAAGTAAATTGGGTAATTAAGGGTAAAAATGATATCATAATTACCTTAACACAAGTCCTAATTCTATTGGATAAGTGTAATTCGACCAAAAACAACCTTTGGTATAAAACATGATCCCCTTTGGCCCACTTGGACTTGATTAGGACATTTATTATTATTTTATTTAAAGAAGAATTAAAAGAGTTAAATTCAATGTTTAATAACTAAACCATTTTTAATATAGGGTTATGCATAAGGTAAATTCGACTATAAATATTCATTATAAATCTAAAAAGATTTCCTATATAATGGTATTTTATTTATAATTTTTAGATATTATATAATTTAATTTATTTATGACACAATGATGACGCAGTAATTACCTTATTAATGAAAGATTAAAATAATTGATATTATAAATATCCAAATATATGTAATTTGAGACTTTTTATGAAATAAACTAATTTTCTAGGTTACTATGAAATTTTAGGGTTGATTAAATAATTTTATTTTAAGTAATCATGGTGTTATGATTTTCACAAAAACCAAATACTATATAGTGTCAAAATTGACATAGTTGAGTTTTTAAAACAAATACTATATTATTAATTGATATAATATTCCTAAAAATCTAAGGTTTTGGAAAAATAACATATATAAGGATATATATATTAATAATGAACCACATGGGGTTATATTGGCTTCTGATAGTAAGTTTATTAACCATATAATATAAAAATACAAAGAAACATGGTAAATGTCAAACTATTTAACAAAGAGTTAAATCTAAACGATAAGGTTAATATGATGACGTAAACCTGTCTAAAACTGATTTGTTGAGAGGTTATCAACCCCTACCCACCTTATACATTAAATAATTCATTTTTGAGCCATTAGAAATAGAAAATAATTTTATTATAAAATAATATTTCAAGCTTTTCCTATAGTGACCCTCACCTCTCTTATAAAAGGGCACTTCCCATTCTCTCAAAATCACACATCCAATTCCATTTGGATCTGCAAAACCCTACCCAAATATCCTCCCAACATTCATCCCTTCATCCTAGAGACCTTATTTTGGTCATAAATCCATCCTAAGGCTCCCTTTTGATCAAATCATAAGAAAGAACCCGAAGAAGAGGTAAATATTTCATCACCTCTTTCAAGTTCTTTTCTTTTTATACTTATTCTTTCCTTGTTATTTCCATTATAGTATAATAAATCTAGTATATTATATATACTATTATGTTATTATAAATATGGTATAACTATATTCATTATTCTATCCATCCTATAAAAAACAAAGTCACCATACGTACGTACGTACGGATTACCGTCTCCACGTCGTGTTGTAGTTGGTTATTCAAACACTTCATTATTCAGATGGGTATAAAAATGATTATAACTGATGTAAATAATAAATATAACATGATAATTATTTTTATATATGATATACCATCCAATTACATATGGTTTTACCATAAATATAATGATATTGTCACTCGTGCGTACGTGCGGATTACCATCTCCATTACACGATGAGTTTCATTCCCACGTTCACCATTCAACGATGATTATAAAAATATATATTATTAATAATTATGTAATATATGAAATAATAATGATACTATATATATATATATACAAATGTAATTACATATATCTTATTCACTTACTTCTGTTCAATAATATTTGAAAACGGAAACAGCGTTTATGCGTACGTACGACCTACCGTCTCCATAAACGGTGCCTTCAATTTCATATATCAATATATTATAAATATTTATATTCTAAATATATATGATATAAAAAATCTAGTTTTATATCCTGGAAGTATATAATTCATGATCTAAATGATACGATCAAGAATAAGAAGTTAAAACACGTAAGATAAAGAAAGCGATTATTACTCAGAATGTAAATTTAACATGGAAATCCTTATTAAATGAGTAGTATAAAGTCATAAATGAATAAAGTATGATATAGAAAATATGAATATGGTTCTGGTATAATTTAATAACATACTATGTTCATTATATAAGAGGTTAAACGTACCCTCTACCAAAGGAAAGTGTAAGGTAAGGGTTAATTTCACAATCTCTTTATTATCCGAGATTCTTTTTATGTAAGTATCTACTGGGACATATTTTTTATCCATGTCCATGTTTCCTAAAAGATTTTTCAAAATTTTCTTTTTAAGGGACATTTACTACAAAAACATCATTTTTAATATTTTAAATATTTATTCTTCTAATCCTTTATCATTAATGTCCATGTTTTCAAAATGTTTTAAAGGGTTTATTTATTTGGATATGAATATTTTAAAATGATAATTCCATTCACAAGTTTCAAAGTGGTATGGGACACTTTGATTCAAATAAATAATTTAAATTACTTCCTTTATAAATTATGTGAGTTTTAAATGATTTCATGAAAAAGGGATATTTCTCTAAAATATTTTTACTGATCATTTTCAACTATGCGAAAATCCATTATGGGATATTATTCTTGATCGAGGTCAATTTATTATGATACAGATTTTCCATATTTTTTTTAAGGTGTTGTGAAATATTTTATTGTGGATGTGTTATTTTTATACCATACGTGGTTTAGGGTTAAAGTATTGACATTTCATATGCTAGTTTTAATAAGAATGTTTATATTATGTTTCAACCTTTTCATATGAATAATTTATTGGACAAAGTAAGGGATGGGTGGAGCCTGCTATAGCTCCCCGATGCATCGGTTGGTCTCATGATACAATTAGATGTGGATTTGTACGAGGCCTTTTCCAATTTGATATATTGTTTTGGCTGAGGCCTTAATCATTTTTAAACGTCTTGGACGAGGCCTTGACAAAATGTTTCAGAATGTTTGGCATTATACATTCCCTCATTATGAAACTAATATTGATGGTTTGTGTGGTTATTTTACTAGTAGAATGTCCAAGACTATGTTTTATTATAGAATTATATACTCATATCATATTTCTACCATAAAGTGTACATGTTTATTATTTGTAAAGGCATGTTTTATCATTTATTCATTTTGCTTATTGTTTATGTTATCTTCTCCTAAATTGTTTACTCTTACAGAGCATTCAATCTCACCCCTTTCTTATGTTTTATATTATTATTATTTCCAAGAAGTGTATTATGAATTACCTGTAGGGATAGTATAAGGGATATGAATGTGGTCAATGGAGACAATTTTTTTTGTTTTTCATTTTATAATGTAATGTAATGTTCTTGTATGTAATCTATTTCCAAGACTGCTAAACTGATCGGTCTTTTGGGACATGATTTCCTTGAATTTTGTCTATGTATTAAAATAACACACCTACTCTGGGTAACTGGGGTCAGTGCGTTACAAGATGTGGATGATCGTTTAACTTCACAGTTTTGTAAGGGTTTGTAGAAATCTATGGGAACTCATGTTCTTTTAATAAAATCTTTTCACCCTTAGAGCGATTGATAATTGTAATGGACATCATTGGTTTTGTATGATAAGATCTGAGCATGCATCCTTGAATTCAGCGGTTCTTTGGAGAATCATATTGCTCGTGTAAGGTTTTCCAATAATAATGGTTTTATGGATATGATTCAGATGGATTCTTTTGGGGTCTTATATTGTACGACATTCCGTTCACCCTTGTGTTGGCTAGGGGTAGGTGAGGCAGCCCTACTAGGTCGTTGTCTCGTTCAGGAGACATCAGAACAGGTCCAGTTGATTAGGAAGGATATGAATACTGCTTTGTCTATAAAGAAATCTTATGTTGATCACCATCTATGAACTCTTGATTTCGATGTTTGGGATCATGTTTTTATTCATGTAACAACCAAGCTAGGGCATAAAAGGTTAAGAAATTAGGGAAATTTATCGCCTCGTTACGTTGGGTTGTTCAAGATTCTATAAAGGGTTGGGCAGGTAGCTTATTAATTTCTACTACCTCAAAGGTACCAAGCCATGCACAATATATTTCATGTCTCACAGCCTCGCCAATAACATTATAACCCATATCATACCTTTGATCCCGAGGAAGTTGAGTTACATGTTGATCTACCTTTGAGGAATATCCAGTATGCATCATTGAACGAAGCACGGAGGCTCTCCGTGGAAATTATGTCCCTCTCGTATAGGTTCAATGGAAACACTTCCAAGTACATGATGAGACTTTGGAGAAGGAAGCTGATGTATGTGCTCAGTGGGTAGGGTTTTTCCTAGACAGTGTTTCCTTACCTATGGAAGGAGAAATCAGGGGGAAAGTTCTTTTAAGGGGGGAATACTGTAAGAACCTATATTTTCACTCAGGTATGGATCCTTTAATTTTTGGTCTAAATCATTACTGAGGACCTAATATGGATTCCTAACGAGTTAGATAAGGTTATGAGGGTGTGTCGGGATTGTTTGGAGCCCAGAACCCATGTTTTTGGAGAAAATAGACTCTACGCACTGTTTATATTAAACCGTGCGGAAGGAGTTTCTTAGACAGTGTCACCTCACATGGTTGGTGCACGACTCTACAGTCAAACCATATGAATTACCCTTTTCACAGGTAACCGTGCATGGACGGTTTATGGATTGATCAAACCGTGCAGAGGAAGACTTTTTGGGTAGAACCATCTCGCACAGTTTGTGCACAGTTTGACAAACCATGCGGACAAACCATGTGCAGGTTAAAAACCTCTGTAAAATGTCCAAAATGCCCTTAATGATCTATTAATCATTCCCCTTAATCCTAATTTGAGAACTCGCAATATTTTACTCCATTTTCACCCATTTTGATCTTTTTGATTTCCAATTCTATGGATTAATAGATCTCTTTCATCCAACATCTGATCGAGCTTTCGTTCATCATGTTGGATGCACAACGGTATATACTCAAGTCATCAGAAGTTGGTCTTCATCTCTTTAACTCTCTACCTAGATATCGCCTTGTGAACGTTTTGCACCATTTCATAGATCTACTCCGATATGAGGAAAATCAATGGTAGATACCGGAGGTGGAGAGTCATACAACCCTAAGTTGGGTGTTCAATAACTCATCCCAATAGTTTTTTGTTTTTGGAATGTATGTGTGGGGCCCAACAGTTCTGTTCAAAACTCTTTCTTGAATTTATATTCCATTATTATACTTGTTAGAATTTTATTATTATGCTCTTTCTAATTATGTGATTAGTTGTTAGTGGTTACGCCCACAACTCTATATGTTCCATGTCGAAGGTTATTCCATAGTTGGTCCATTTTGTTTTGACACATTTGAGCCGTCGTTTGGGTGCTCCCTTTCTTGACCTTCCTAAAGGTGAGCCTTATTCTAATAAATGAATTTTTATTGATGATAATTTTATAATGGTATATACCATGTATGCTATCCACTTGACCCACCTATGGAAAGTGCTTAGAAATTTTTATTAAATTTAAAGAATGAAATGTGAAAAGGAAAGTATACTAAGTATATAACTTCGCCTTATTAAAAGAGACTCAATAAAGGTTACATATATGTAGCACCCCTTTCCATGTTAATGGAAGATAGAAGAGTGAACCTAAAAATTTGAATAAGCCTGAATAGATTACTAAGACTTGATTGAATGGTTGAAATACTACATGGCCTATCCACTCTAATAGAAAATAAATAATGAACCAATAAATAAATGGTTTCAACTCTACTTGACTTTATCCACACTAATGGAAGGAAAGACTTGAACCAAATGAATTATTACATGATTAAAATATAAATTAGTAATGGACTGACTCATTCTCACCTTTGATTTTGAGAGGAGAATACATTGGGTCTTGGGAACACCATTCTGATTCATGGATACAATTTTCATAGGTTGATACCCAACTAGACTATGGTTCTTGTATATTCCTTGGATCCCCGATATACTACTGTTGGGTCTCATTCATTATTACAGGATACCTTTAATACACTCCTTGGATCTAGCATTGACTAGTAGGTTCCATGGTGAAAGACCATAGAGACTTGTCTTTTCTTAGCCACATTTTACGTTCGTCAATCACCTTGGACTCGTTAGGCGCCTTATTGTGGAATGACTTGGATTACGCACCTTGGATTAACCTCTTACCCCTTAGCTAGACTCAGATACTACTGAGTTATCTTTCCATTAGTTTATGTTACCTCATTTATTACCCTAGAACTCCCTCATTGGATATCATTTTTAATCTTTCCTTGATACGTCATGAGACCTTCACTACTTATACTATTACGAGGTTATTTCAATGTTATCTTTGCCTCACGTGTCCTATTACCATTGAATAGAAATTACTTAAAATGAACTGGATAAATTTTCAGACACCAGCTAAGGGATGAAGTAGGTACTTGGTTATTTAGTTATATTATAATGCTTTCTTACTTTATATATGCATGCTTTCCCACTGTTATATTCCATTACATGGGTCGGATGTTATAGACACTATTGGTGGTGGCCTGCTAAGATTTATCTCACACCCTCTCTGAGTTTCGTTTGGTAATCCTATTAGATTACATGGTTGTAGGTATTTACAAAGGGAAGCATGCATCTTCTGACACTTTATTTTCAGCTAATTGGATAGAGCTTTATAAGAGATGACCGAGAAGGATCTTGGGATTCTTTGAGTAGACATTGTTTTTCTTTTACCTTGGGGAACATGTTATTCCCATTGTATTGTATCCATGATTTCTAGTTTTCTAGTGACATGACATTACATCATCACTATTCTAGTTGATACAGAAATTGTTGTTTTCTTATCTATTGCATCAGTTTGCTTCTGCTATTTATTTATATTACATCCATTATTTACTATTAAATTATATTTCTTCTGTTGTGATACACTCTTCTAATTAGGGCATAGTCTTCCCATAGACACACCCTAATCCCTAACTGCTAGTCAGCAGCCTTGATCATTTGGGAAGATGAGCTTGAGGCCATGTGGCACACTAGGATCAGGGCAACCGTTAAGTGGAATCCAGATCCAGGTCATCACATACCGATATATGATTTGTGTTTCTAAAATTTCCTCATCTTCATTCCATAGGTCCATAATTTTTATGTAGTATGAGGGGGCATAGAAAAAATATGTATCCATGATGTAATCATGGAGGCTGCAATTGACTGAAATCCCTTGTCATTTCTTTGTTTTAGAGTGTATCTCGATTCCCTTATGCTTGAAGACCCATAGATAGTCTAGGATAATATCATAAAATTTTGGTAAAGATGTTTATAACCATGAGGTTCCCACTTAGAAGAACATCATTTATAAAATATCATTTTTTTGATTTCCAATGACAATCAACATGGGTTTATGGGCTAGGATAAAGTTCCAAGGGGCTTTAGTTGTGGAGGGTTTCTAAATCCCTTGGAAATTTCAATTGATTTTCTTCATTCTATGAGGTATTGGATCCTTGTATGTGGACCCTCTTCATTTTCAACCTTCATATGGACTTTTATCTTCCTTCTTTGCAAATGTTTCTAACATGTAATATTATTTCTGTCCATTTTCAATATATCTTCATTTCTAGATTGATTAGTCTCATTTTTTTTGTCAATATGTTCCTCCTCTTCTAACTGAGTTTTAACTTACTTAGTAGGTTGTACGTCTTCATGTTCATTTGACCAAAATATTCCATTAAGATGTTGGAACATTTTTTTAGACTACATGTGGGATGGATCACTTCTGATTTGAGGATTCGTTTTACAGTCCTTGAAGGGAAGTGTTTGCTAATATGGAAATTCATAATATTCTCCCACATGTGTATAATCATATATTTGAACAAAAACATAATGAGAATATAATGATCCCATTTTTATACAACCATAAAGTCTCATTTATCTTGGTGTATAGGTGTTGTCAACTTGATTATATCCACAATAGGGCCATCTAATATAGTGTCATTAAATTGGGGGAGCAAAGGGATACCCCTATATATTAACATCCACAGAGGCCTCTGGAACACCAACAGTATCCATTAGACAGCGTTCCACATACAAGATGGGTGTGTAATTAGGGTGTTTCTTCATTCCACTATCATATATGAATAGGATCAGAGTATCTGGGGGTCTATACCCTTCCAAATTGAGGGTTTCCCAAGTTTCCTTCATATCCATCTACTAGTACAAGTTTAGTATTCTCAATGAATAATCGTTCCTCAAATCCCATTGATGTTTCATATTTTATATTATTATGAATATTTCATGAATATAACTTATGTTTTCCATTCCTCCATCAACATGTAACATCATCATATCCTTTAACCTTGTAGAATTTTCATTCATTTTTCTATTAAATTAAGAAATCAAATGTCCAATGAACATGAATCCCATGTAGAATTTTAGTTTTCCTTCATATTGGATCTCATGTTTCATTTTTCATCTCTTATTATAAGAATCACTTATTCAACTAAGGTTACAGACTTGTCCAATTCCATAATTATCTAAGAACAATTCATGAACTTCCATTTATCTATATTTTAATTAATTATAAGGGGGTCTCCAATAGATGAAGCAATGTCCCATAGGATTCGTTTGTCCATATATAGCTAATGAAACTAAAAAACTAGGGTTGGGAATTTTAAATGGGTATTTATGAAAGATTAAATTAAATAAATTAATGTATTTTAATTAAATTTAAACACAATATCCCTCACATATCTCCATTTTTTAGTGATTTAGGATGAATAGTTTCTTACCTAGGAATCTACAAGATTTGAGATGATAAAGAGGGGAGAGAGGTCTATGGTGTCACTAGAGATCTCAATTGAATACATATCTGGGTGTAGTGGCTATGGGGAGAATGTCCATGATCAATGATTTTGTGAGTTTCTATGTGGTCTGTGGGGTCAATTTACATTCATTGAATACTAATGTGAGTTATTATTTTGTATCTTTTACTATGTTTGGGATTTTTTTCCATTGTCCATATCAAGTGATTTTTAAATGTATTTGGGGTTAATAATTATTTATTTAAATTTTTATTAGGATATTTAATTGATATTTAATGTTTTAATAATTTATTTATTACTATTCTTTTTTTTCAAAGTAGAATAGTAATTTAATAAATTTTAGTTATGGGGGAGGTTTAGGGACTCTATCTAATCCCTCTTTACTGGTACATGTGTAAGCGTGGGTCTTAAATTGCCCTTATACAATTGTACCTCTGTGATTCTTGGGATTTGATTACTTTTACATAGTGGTAGCTTTATAATGATAGGGACTTATATACACTGATGTAGCATTACCTACATAAGGGTGGAATTTTTTAATCTTACGTAGGTACCACTCCCCACATAAGGGAAATTTTCATGAAATTTATTAAAAAACTATTGGGTTTTAATATTTCTTAATGGGTTATATTAAAGAAAAAATGGGTTTCGGGGAAATAATTTACTATTTACCCACTCTAATATAACTAAGAAATGAAATATATAATAATTTTTTAAATTATTTTATAAATAATGAAATTTCTATATATGAATTTATGGATTGTATTGAAGAAATATGATTGTTTGGACTTGGAATTATATTAATTAGGGTGGTTGACTTCGTTTACCAAGGGAATAACCCTATAATTGATGTTTGTGGTCCCTCAAACATACACCTTATGTAAATTCAATTTATTTATTTGGAATGTGATATGTTATCTATTCACCTATATTTAATTGACCTTTTTTTAAATAATGTTCTTTTTAATTAAATGACTTATTTTAAAAATTTCCAATGATATGAAAAAGGAGTCAATTATGATAAAGACCCTTGAATAATTGATTGATTCATCATTCATTTATGGTTGAAGATCTATTGAAGATATAGGATATGTAATAAATTATCTTTATGGGTCCTATCAAAGTGAACTATTCTATTTAAATTTTCATTGATAAAATAGAAGTGTTGAGGGGTCGATGTACCCTTAGGAATAAGTTGATGCCTCAACAATTGGTGGTTGGGGACTTGTTTAAAAATATTTTCCATGAGATAAAATGACCCAAGATGAGTATGAATTTAATGATAATGATTCGATGAATGAGTGGGACCCTATTATAGTCCCTATAGTAAAATAAAATGATAGAAGTGTTTTTTAGTGATGCTTCATAAAAAATGCTATGATTTCTTTTAAACATAGTCCTCCTCCTATCCCTCCCTTCCAATAAACTTTTCAATTCCCCTATAATTTTTCTATTACATTCACAATTTTTGTCCCAGTGAGATCTCTCCATCATGGTGTGGGCATCTGATTAGTTAAAGATCCCTCTCTTTCCAATTTACCTTTCCCACAAGACAACCCTTCCCCTCCCCTAAGCCCTCCCTTTCCCTTGGTAAAAAACAAGATCTCCATCATGGTTTGTTTTATAAAAATATGTTTGAGGAATATAAAAATATAAAATCATCCCAATGATTAGTGGGACTGATGATAATTTTTATCACTATGTAGTTTGATGGTATAATCAGTTTTCAAAGAGGTATACCTAATTTTTTATATTTCTTTTAGAATTTAAAATGTAAGGTCCAATTACAAAGATATTTGATGCTTTAACATTATTCGTACTTGAAATGATATTTCTTATTATACATATTCCATGATATGGGTTAATATTGGTGTTAATTGTAACACTTGGTATCCAAGTTTTGGTTCTAAAGAAATATAAATGTTTATTTTGGATGGTTTTTCATTGTCTTATTGTTTTGTTTTGTGAGTGTTCTTTACATTTCAGGTTTTTAATTATTTTGCATGTATAACTCATATGCATGATCACATTTAAATTCTTTTTATTGATGGATTTTTAATTTAGAAAGAAAAATAATATACTTTTTTCATAATATATATGTTAAAATAGTTTAAAATTTTTTAAATGATAGTAATGCATATAGAGAAATGATTTGTTGACAAAATTAAATTAACACCAGATGGTTTTCCATCCATCCAAACATCATCAATTTCATTTAATCATGAAAATAAAGTGGTTTATAGTGATCCCTAGGTTTTCCTCCCAATAATATTTAGAATCTTCTCTAACTCCCTCCCAATAACAAAATGAATTCCCTATATCCCCTTCTTATGATATTTTTCACACTCTCTAGCTTTCCTCTAAATATATCCAGCACAATTACTTTAGATTCATCAGGTTGTGCAGATGATGTTCATGAATTGAGGGAAAATGTTTTCATTGTAGTTACATTAAGGGGATATTGGGGGTGTGTTATGATTGTACATGAAAACATTATTATAAAAGACATGTTGTATTTTCATATACTAATGGATTGATTTTTTACAAACAATAAAAATTACAAGGTTATAGAGAAAAAATCTATAGTTTAAAAGAGGAAATCAAAATGTAATGATGATTATTTTACCATTTTATAATTTCAGGATCATGAAAGAGGACGCTTTAGGATTTTTTAGGAAGATATTGGTATAGTTTTCTTCTATGTCGATGACCATTCCAATTACAAATTCAGATTGGAGAAATATGATACTAACTTGGAAAAATGAGCTATTTGATTTATATATAAAGTTAATTTTAAAAAAATCCATCCAAGATTAAATTAAATATAATTTTTTAAATTAAATTATAATAATTTTAATGAATTTATTAATAGATGTTCATCCAATTTATTTTATATAATGTTATCATACATCATTGGTTGTTAAAAACATTGGGTAATAAATGGAATGATTTTAAATAAATATAGTTTATTAATCTCAATGATATTTCATTGCCCATTCACCTCATATATGATGAGGTACATAAAGGTGTACCTCAAGAGTAGTTGGAAGTTTTTGTCTATGCTCATCGCTAGGATAAGAATAGAATATTAAATAATATAATATTAAATTAATATCATTATATATATATATATATTATTCAATTACATGTTTTTTATTTGAGTGACATTCCATAGAAATACATCGATAAAAGGGAAATAGATCGTCCCTCACACATCTAATTCAAAGGGTTTTTGGATAAATAGATCTACAATGGAATTTTTTACAACAATTTCAATATATATTTGATAGAATTATGTATTTATTATATTAAAATATTTATTACTATATTTTTCATGTATTTGAATAAGTTAGGGGTAGAAGACACTCAGACACAAGTTTTATAAGATGTCCAAACAAAACCCAATGGATGTTGTGTGAATAAACCATCCAAAGGCTTTGGGGGTAAATTTATCTTGATTTCTTTTTTTCATTACTTAAAATCTGCTCTATAGTAATATATTTTAGAGTGTTATTCATATTTCAAGAAACTGAACATGTTCTCTTCAGGATGTTGTTTGTGACACCCCTTTATTAAGTATCATTGTTGTGTAAAACCAATTGATTTGAGGTATACACTATTCATTATTAGAATTGACTAAAATATTTAAACAGTTTTCATAAACAATGATATTCTATTCAATTTTATATGTTTTTTCAGAAACAATAAGAATATTTCTTTAGTTTTATATTGAGTTTTTAAAATGATAGTTATTGGTCAAAAGTATTTATTGGAATCAATTCATTTGATTTCTATTTTATGACTATATGGTTGAAATATTATTTTCCTTGAAAATATAATGGGTGAGTTTTTTTAACCTTTAATTTTAAAATCACTTATTTGGTTTTTTAAAACCATTTGAAATAATTTTTAATATTTTTTAAATCATTTTCAATTATTTTTTAGATTTATAAATCATCTATCATCAAATTTTTAATAACTTTTTTTACAAGAAATTTGAATTATATTTGATTTAACTATAATAATAAAATTATTACGAGATTCAAACACCGTGTACCCATTTCAGGTCTCCTTGTAAGTTTCCATTTTCCAAGTCATTGTGAAGGATCATCATGGTAATCTATACAGGATAGATTCTAGACCGTTACCATCTCAGGTATTTGGAAAGTAATTGGGTCCATTTTCTATGGCCACATCTACATATGATTTTTGGAAATCTATCCCTCAAGATGCTTCAGGGGAATTTTTATGTTATTAAAAAAATAAAGTTCATAAAAAAGCAATATAAGAACATGGGATATATATAAAAATTTTAGATGCAATGGTTGATATTTTTCCAAAATAATTAGTAAAATTACATAAGAAGACAACAAGATATATCCCTAGTGATATTATATTAAAGGGTGGAGAATTTCATTGTGTAAATTGAATAATTTTTTAATCACTTATGAAAAAAAATTATTCTTTTATATTGAAATATAAATTTAATTTAATTTTTTTATCTTAAAACAAATTATAATACAGTTGCTGAATGAATGGAGAAGAGATTGATATGTAGATGAAGATGATTTTCACTCATTATGAGATAGTCATGAATATTGATTTTTAACTCCTTCTCAATTATTTTTTATAAATAAACATTACACATGTTTCTTTTTTTATAAAATTTAAAATAAATTCAAGTTATTATTTATTATTTTCCCATTAATGAATGTAAATTTTGTTGTTATTTTGTTTGATAGTGCATAAAAGTAACGAGAACTCTCCTCTTGGACCATTTTGTATAGAATATTTATCTCAATATATATGATGTTTTATAATATTTATGTATTTTAGATATTTTATTCCTTGTTATTTTGAGAGATACTATTTTATTTCTACTTTAATTGCATTTTATGATATTATTTTTTAGATAATTCATATATAATGAAATTGTTTTAATTAGTATTTCCTATAAATGTTCATATAATTTCAATCATTCTACCAAATACTTTTCTCCATTTAAATTATTTCTTTTATATTCCATACTCATTATCACCATTTATTTTTTTATGAAAATATTCTTTAGTTTATGTCAATTCATTAAAATGAAAACTGAAAAACTCTTTGCCTTATTTTTGAATATTTCAATGTTTTGAAAAACCTATAGAATATTCAAAAAAGAAATTATATATATTCATAAATAATTTTAATCTCTTTTTCATCTAAATAAATAAAATTATATTATATACCTTTTTGAAATATGTTGTGTTATATTTTCTTCTTTTATTATTATATATATAGTCTTGTTAGAATCTATATTCTTTCATTGAATGAGTCTTTTAACATTGTGATCATATTTATATATCAAATTTTATTTAAATGGGACAATAATTATATAAAATTTGACCAACATATAGTTGTTTTTTTTATGCGGAACATATATTTATATATATATAGTGTTATGTGATGGGTTGTCCTAAAATAAAATAAACCCACATTACATTAGGAAATTCATTAAAACATGTGATCTAATTTTTAATGGGACATTGGAAATTAGACTATTCTAATATGTGATGATTGAATTGGTTTTTACCATAAACTTATGATTATGAAATAATATTATGGTCCTTCTGATTCACCCCTATCATATGTCACCATAGTCCTTGAGCATTTTATTTCAAAAATATTTTGTTCTTTATCATGTTCATTTTATTTATATAACAAGTTCTAACATGTCTATTTTATTGTGTCTTAAATGTTGATCATTATTGCATATAATAGGGTTATTAAATATATTTTACCCTAAATTACTTGTTTATATCCCTATTTATTTTTTATGTGTCAATATATTAAACCTCATGCAGTGTTCTGTATAAGATAAATAACCTGTGATGAATGTTTTTGATGAAATGTATGATATTTTATGATAATATAAATTGTATTGTTATTATTTTTTATGGTGTATATATGAAGATTTAATATATTAATTTAATTTTTTACCAGTTATGAAATATTAATTTTATTATTTATTACTAAAATAAATTGTTGTTATTTAAAATTCCGATAAATAAGAGTAACATTATAGCAGTAGTTTAAAAGAATACTAAATACCACTATATATAGTGGTATTAAAGATTATCAAATTAATAAAAAAAACATTTGATATAAATATCAAAAAATATAGTAAACATAACATGTTGTAATGTTTGATTAAAAATACAATACAATTCAAAAAAACCATGAAATATTTACCAATGAAAAATATAGTTGTAGTTTATTAAAACATCAGGAAATGATATGGGAGTAGTTTAAATCATTTACAAAAAAACTACTACTTTCAACCCATTTTTCTATAGTGAGGTTTCCTTAAACAATTACATATACTTGAAAGTGATTAATTTGAAATATTCTACATCTGTAGTCCATGATGGAACTTCGTTTTCCTGAGATCCTTGGGCTAGATGATTTTTGATTGGGGTAGGTGTCCCTTCCCCATTGGTATATGAGTTCTCTAATAGTATATTATGGATAGTTCCTATATGTAGGGACCAAAATACTGTAATTCTAGAGTGGGTAACCTTATGAGTCTAACGAGTTTATTATATAAATCTTATGATAAGGATGAGGGATTTTATACCCTTTGAGTGATGGTTTA
This sequence comes from Viscum album, assembly GCA_963277665.1. Taxonomy (NCBI): domain Eukaryota; kingdom Viridiplantae; phylum Streptophyta; class Magnoliopsida; order Santalales; family Viscaceae; genus Viscum; species Viscum album. The sequence goes on along the minus strand of OY728120.1, from coordinate 4,433,082 downwards.
GTTCAAAAATAAGAGATTGCAATAAAAGGAACCCGTATATGGTTTCTTTGATATGAAGGGACATAGGGAACCCTAGTGGGTTCCCCTATGTTATTTTTACCCCTATATGGTACAGTGTGAGAATGGGTAGTGATGATTTGAGGTTTACCTTGGGATTTAATGAAATAAATAGGTTGTGCACTAAAGTGGTAGACCATGGTAATACGAGATGGGTTTGGAAATTAGAAAACACATATTATTTTTAATAGTAATAATAATATTTTTATTTTTATTTTTATTATTTATAAGTGATGATACTAAGAAGATGCATGCACCCAAATCTATAATAATATATGTGGGATATTACCTCCTTAGGATCGAAAGGTGATTGATTACGATAGATTATATGGAATACCTTTCAAATATTAAGATATTATTGTCTATGGATGTAGGGGATTAAATCCCTAGGATCTAGATAATACACTTATGCTGCAACGAGGGGTTTATAGTGATTCATAGAATCGGACATTATACTTTATAATGTAGGGTGATATGCCTAATGATTCCTAGGATATGTTCCTTATGCCTAATGTGTTTAGTGATGATGGTTATCCAAGGATCATATACCTAATATCTAATAATTTTTTTTATATTATATTCAGAGTTATGATTGTACTATTTCATTTGATATAATATTCTAATATATAAATGATGATTCATAATATTTAGGGGTTATACCCTTTCTGTAGAAATGTTCACAATGTTGCATGGTAGGACATGTATCCCACATAAGATAGGTTACTTACTCAATTACACTATTGCACTGACTGAAGTAGGTATGGTTGATATTAAGAGTCATGTTAGAACCTATAGATCAATGGTTATTGATTTATTACAACTTTAAATTATATTTATGATTCTGAGAATATCCCATATGCACATACAACACATTTAATAATTATTTATGGTACCACATTAGTGGTTCTATACAGACTTGTTCTGAAACTCTGATTCGGTTTTCATAGCCCCTAGGTACTTAAGAAACATTCACTATACATAGGTTCAAGGTGGGAATTATCCCACTATTGTTAGATTTATTGGGATATCCCATAATAATATTAGAGCCAGAGATTGTGGTATGGGTCAGGATGGAAGTATAGCTTCCCATAAATTATTTTAGTTTATTTCATTATGGTATTTTGATCATCATACGGGTATATCAGTCAAGGGACATCGAAATTACCATGATTATTTATATTTAGGTTCTTCCATATGACCATTCATTATAGTGTGTTATGTTTTTTATAAACTATCTAATTATTATTGTATGATTCTTGGTTATTTTATAATATTATGGCTGCTCTAATATGTGGGTATAGTCTCCCCATGTTAATTACCTAGACCCCCACAAATAGTTTTAATCCTCTAGTATATGGGGAGGAATATCTGAGTCCTCAAAGTGACTCGAACTGTAACATCCCATGATTATAAAATTTAATTGGCGTTTAAATAATAATTTTTTCAAAGTATTATGATAAACATAAAAAAATTAAGCGAATAATACATTATTAAAATGAAAATTAAACATTAATACATTTTTGATATAAAATGTATGATCACATAAAATAACAGTCATTGATAAATTATATGAAATAATGTTAAGAAATCATAATGTTTTGAAAGGATATTTTTCTATAAAATAATTTTATCTATATTTTGAATTTTCATTTAAAAGATAAATTTATAAAATAAAATGTTTTAATATTATTAAATTAACTAAATTTTGGAATTCATCATGTCAAAATTATCTTATGGTATGATTTTTTTGTAAATAGTGAAAATACCATTTTTTGAGAATATTGTCACTTGTTAGTCATCTACAAGATATAATCATGAATATAATGTTTTAAATACATTTTATATAACAGATATATATTAAATAATTAATATATGTCATTAAAAAATATTATATTTATTTTAGAGATCCTTTTTTCATTTTAGAATGGAATTTATATTATATTATATTAAATGAGCTATTTTTATCTATTTGTTTAATTAAATAATTACAATGATAAATTCAGGTTTGGTTTGGTTTTAAGTTAATGTAATTCAAATATTATCAAACATTATCCAATTATTTTAATTTAAATCAAAATTATACGTTATTTTTTTGTAAACTAATTTTATTCTTAAAAATAAATTTATCAAAAAAATATTTCAATTGTTTTTTTAACTAAAATTTAGATTATTTTTTACCAACTAAAGAAATTGAATCATAGAAAATTAATTCCATATTTTGAATTAGATTTTTCATATTTTTTATTGTTTTAAATTTCATTTTTATCCATAATGAATAGTTACAATGGTAAAAGTTTTCACCGTGATAATGCATAAAAGTGTTAAATAAGGGGTTAACCGATGATATAAGGCTTTAAATATATATAATACATGTATAAATTTTATTTTATTTTTTTATTAAGAAAATAAATCATAATAATTTCCAAATTGGTCTAAATATAAGCAATATTCCATGATAAAGTCATTTAATATATTTAAGGGTTCATAATATTTATAAGAGTGTCACTCCTCTCACATATAAAAGGGATCCTCCTGTACTCACTTACACAAAAACATTGTGAAATATGGTACAACCAAGACCTACCAAAATACCCCCAAATAGTCTTTCAAAAATTATAGTGCTTCTAGTCATCATAAAAGTCAATTCCGAGAATTCTTAAGGTCTTTTTCAGAGGATATTATCCATGTATGAGATATAGGATCTTACCAAACTCTATTACATTTTACTCTTCCATATCCTTAGGATGTGATATATCCATCATAATGTAATTAATAAGTATGAATATACATAAATGGAATTATAATGAAGTAAAAACCATTTTCTACCTCTATTCCATCAAATAAAAACTGAAATTGTTGCTCATGTGTATGTGTGGACTACCACCACCGTGAAGAGATATGTATCATTTTTCATCACCATATCACAAGGATTGATATAAATTTTGATTTAGTAAATATATATTACATATATGATAGAATTACGAATATATAATGAAAAACTATTATCTAACTTCATTCCCTTACAACAATTGAAAAATAGAAATATCACACATGCATACGTACAAAATACAGCCTCCATTAACTATTTATTTTATTTTTTATTACCACCATAAATGGATTTTTAGGTCTTGAAGGGTTAAATGGAAATAAAAAAATAGGTGGGGATTGGAATTGTATTTTTCTAAAATTATCAATGTTATTAGAATTAATTGTTATATTGGGTGGATTATATATATTAAACAATTATTTATTTATATGATTAACTATTATGGGTGCCTCAAGAGTGGATATAGAAAAATAAAGATATGGACAAAATAATTTTATAGTATTTTGGATCTGTATAATATTATTTAAATTATTCACACTCCAATAGATGTCTTATGAAACCCTAAATAATATGAGAGAAAGTTTTTTAAATAAAATATGTAAACTGCGACTTTTAAAATGGGTTAAATCCCAACCAATATATTTTCTAATGGTTCATCCCCAATCCTATACACCCAAAAATTTATAGATAATATAAAAACGATAATATTTTTTAACAGGTTAGCCCCAAACTATTTTAATTTTATAAAGTATAACTTATAACCTATGTTCTTGGTTTGTGGTTATGTTATCATAATAATGGAATGATTTTTTATAGTTGGTATAACCTATAAGTGAAAAACTGTAGAGTAGAACACACCCAACACATAAGAAATAAAATAAGATAATGAAAAACCTACTTGAGATTTTAATATAGATATGTCAGTGTAGATCAATTCCTCTCATGCATTCAAATTATTAGAGTTTTTTAACTCGGGCAACCAAAAAATGTACTTTAGCAGTAACTAAATTATTTATGAAACTTCTCTTCTGAATATTTCTTCAATACATCACATTGAGAGTATAAATCATGTAACAGTATCTTATCTCTTTTTTATATTATGTTAAATTTATTATCAACAATATCACATTCCGTATTTCTAGAAAGGGTCACATAATATGAATATTTATTTCACTCTTTCACTACATTCTTTATCACTTTAAATAAGAATAAAAAAACAATAAATAGTATTCAATGAATTCTCTATTATTATTAAAAAATAAATTTATTAATTAATTATACAAGATTAACATAGAGAGTTAATATTTTTTAAATAATTATCTTTGATAATTTATTCATTTCGAATATAAAAAATCATTCAAAATGAATAGAATGCATTTAAAATTTTATACATATTAATTGGACAGAAAACATTCAAAAATCATGAATAATATTTCATCAATAGGAATATTTAAAATTTGAATATAAAAATTTCATTATTTATTTATGCATGTGAATAATCCCAAATCCTGAATGCAGTAATAAATAAATAAAAAATATTGAACAATACCATTATCTTTAAAAAATAATATGGAAAATTTTATTTCCATAAAAATAATATAATAAATATAATTGAATTGTTGAAGAACAAGATGCATGTTCTCACCTTGTATAATTAATATCTGGAAGCTATTATGATCATTATTTAAATACATATAAAACACTCCATAATCATTTCACCATGATTTTATATTATTTAGATGAGTATATTAATCAAAAATACATAACACAATTGCTGATAACATATAGAAATTTAAGATGTGATCACAAGTTAAAAACATGGTATTAGATATTTTCATTAAAATACATTTTGGTTTATCAATAAACATACTATTTGAAGAAGTATATGAAGAATAATAAATATAATTACAATGATGGGAACCTCTAGTCGATGTACCTACCATGAGAAGAAGCTTAACCAATAGTATGAATAAATGATAAATTATTAAGTTGTTTAAGGGTTTTCCTTAAAATAAATATCATGTATAAGTGTAACAAAAACATTCTTCATAGATATAATTTTAAAAATTGAAGAGATATGTAAGGGAAATTCAAAATTTTGATTATCTATATAAAGGTAATATAATACTCACCTAAGTGTAAATTTTCCAGATCGTATAGGGGTAAAGCTCATACGAAGCTATGTAAAGGTAGCTATATATTTCCATATCTTGTGAAAAGGTCATTGTATACATGTATAAAGGTAAAAATAAATATACATAATGGTAAAATTTACCTAGTATAAAGGTTGAAGAACATTAAAATATTTAACATAAAGGTAAGAAAAAATCTCATATATAAATGATGAGGAATTTAAATAGTTTTTATAAGGGTTTGATCATGTTTACATAAATGTAATTTAAGCACATTGAAAATTAATATAATAAAAATAATTATAAATATTAGTATGAATTAAAAATAAATATTAATAAACATGTAAATAAAAAATAACTGATAATAAAGGAATAAAAAAATTAATTATCATAATAAAATAAAATAAAGAGGTACATAGAGACACTAAATCATACTCCCCCGTTTTTATAATTATAAAACATAATATTAATTTCAAAACTTTCGTCCCCTTTTTGTTTTTTATTAGAAATATTTAATTTGAAAAATATTTATCCCATTAATTTTGTTCCCAATTTTATAATATTAAATAAATTCATAGAATAATTTAAAATATTTTTCCAAAAAAACAATATACCCCTAAAATTAAGCATTATACAAAGATAAACCAATCATTAAATCAAAACTATAAGTCTCTTATTAAATTAAACAATATTTGAAAAACAGGAAAAAATATGGCTCTCTAAATTATTTCATTTCTTCCAAATGGGGACACACCAACCTGTATTTAATATCCAATGATTAATAAAATATACATAAAAATTATAAAGGATTTTGAAATATTTATTTTTTTCTATTTCAGTTAAATAAAACCAATACATAAAAACATGGGAAAACCTCATGGTCTATAAGAAACAAAACCTATAAGATTGTATTTGTATATCAAAAATAAGAACATTAAATACATGCATACTGACCCTAAAATAATAGGAATTTATACTTTGGTAACCATATCACCATTGGACCAATAGGACATAGAAAGGATATTTTAGGCGTCGATGCTATAGAATGGTTAATACTCTTACCTCTAAAAGTATATTTAGAAATGAAATCCTTTTTATGACTGAATGATAAAAACAATTAATGAGAAATCATACGAATAATGTAAAAAAACTGTATCAAAAACATGAAACATGGTATGCCTCTGGGCCTTCAAGTAATGTATTGCAGATCATGTCGGTCTTTGTGTCTTTTCCCTACGGGTCATGTACGGGTTCCCCTTCAACCCTTAAAATGGGGATTTTCCATAATAAATTAAAAAATAAGAAATTTGGGCCATTCGGGGTATATTTTTTATTTTATAAATTTTTTGAAATCTCATGAATTCATTCAATGTTGGACTTGAAATAGTTAATTAAGATACAATTTTTATAAAAAGATAAATTTTATCTATAAGATTATGGTTTTACACTGGAATAAATTCAAGAAAATAAAAAAATTCATATTTAGTACTATATGAAATATTTTTTTAAATCTAATTATCTTTTTTACATATAAATTTTTTTCCTCTAATCGTTATTTTCTCTTTACCTTTATCAATATAAAAAAAATTATATTTTAATTTTTTTCATTTCCCAAAAAAGAAATTTTTTTCATTAGAAGTTTTCTTATTATACTCAGTTAGGATTTCATATTGTTTATAAAAACTTATCATTCCATATTGAAATTCGTCACATAATTCACTTAAATATTTATCTATCAATTTACCACAATCTAAATTTGAATAGGATTGATGATCAGAATCATAATTGGAAATAGAAGAACCACTAACCCTAATTTATGAATCAATTAAAAATAGATTATATAGATTTATAATCTCATCAAATGGATCTATTACCTGAAAATATTTTCTCAATAGAGTACGTTTAACTCTCATCTTCTTACATCCTGATTCTTCGGTAAACCTCCAACATCTAATAAATTATTTCTTTTTTTATTTTTTTACTTCCACACTAATTTTATTTGATATTTTAATACTAAAAAATCATATTTTTTATGGTTAGGTTTCCATAATTCATATCATATAATAGAAAATTTATCTTTAACAAGTTTATTAGAACTTCTTAAATATCATTATTTTACCTTCATCATTTTTGGAAGAATGCAATTTCATTATAAATAAATCATGTCACATAAAAACACAAAAGTTAAAATCATTATCATTGAGCAAGAAGAACCCAAGTAATCACTAGAAGAGTCAAAAGATAAATAATTATATTTAAAAGAAACTTTCTTTATTTTCACATGCTCCAGCGCAATTGTGCCCATAGTCACCCCGGTATGGTTTTCCTGTCCGAAACCATACTGGAAAACAAGGACACCACTAGCATTGCTCTGAAATGTGGCTTCCAAGGCTGTCTCCCAGTCTCTAGACAAGGACACTCTTGGGGAATCTGTCACCTATGGAAGGACCATTTTGACGTCAATATATTGTCTTTCTCCTCGCACCACATGGCTGCAACTATTCAGGTGGACCACACCCCACCAAGGACCTTTGTGGGATTCTATGGGTGGTCATCTCATAATGAGAAGGTTAAATCCTGGGATCTTCTCTCCAAGATTCGTCATGAGCTTCCAAGCCCTATTCTCTTCGAAGGGGACTTCAATGAGATTATGTTCCATAGGGAAAGAAGTAGTGGAAATGTCATACACTCTGCATCGATGTCAAATTTTAAGGACGCGGTCACTTGGGCGGACCTGGTCTATTTGGGATACGTGGGTAATCCCTTCACATGGTTCCGAGGAAATATGGATGGCACACGCATCACCGAGCGACTTGATAGATTTATAGGCTCATCAGATTAGATAAATCTCTTCAGCATGTTCCACATTGGCCACATAACGCTCAACTGTTCAGACCACTGGCCAATTTTCATTGACTACACACAAGGTGAACGCAAAAAACAACCCAGTAGACCCTTCATATTTGAAATCTTCTGGTCAAAGAACCTAGAATGCGAAGATGTTACCCGATCAAGATGGGACAGTACTCACGAAGATGTTGGCCTCAATATCTAACAGGTCACATCCGATCTAAGATCTTGGAGAAATAAAAATTATGCCATCCCGAGAGGCAAATTGGTTTCCTTGAAACCAAACTGCACAACCTACTCAAACAAAAGCCATCCAATTGAAATCTTTCTATGATTGGTTCCATTCAAAGAGAGTTGGACACGACCCTGCTCGTTAAGGAAAGATTTTGGGCTATGTGGGCGTGGGATACCCATATTTCAGAGGGGGACGCCAATACCTGGTATTTTCACCAGAAAGCATCTGCTAGGCGCCGGAAAAATTTTATCAATTTCATCTCACATCCCGATGGGAGCAAAGTCTCTGACACTTGTGGAATTCAGGAAACTTTGACATGCTACTTCCATAACCTCTTCACTACAGGAACTCCTATCATTTCTGCTGAAGTGGAAGAATGTATCAGACCAGTGATTACCAATGAGATCAATCGGAAGCTTACCAAAGATGTGACAGATGACAAGATATGCCTGGCTCTGAAATAGATTCACCCCACTAAGGCCCCAGGACTGGATGGGTTCCACGCCCTATTTTTTAAGCAATACTGGAAAATCATCGGTCCCGACATCTGAAAAATTATCAAAAATATGTGGTCTGGGAGAACAAGAATTTCTTCCATCAATGAAACTGTCCTCTTCCTCATTCCCAAAATTAAAAAACCTCTGGCGCTCCCTGACTTTAGGCCTATCAGCCTCTACAATGTCTCTTATAAGATCTTCTCAAAGATCCTTGTTAATCGGCTGCGACCGTGGTTATATGATATTATCTCGAAAAACCAGAGCACCTTTGTGGCCAAGAGACTGATAAATAATAATTCAATTGTGTCCCATGAAGTGTTTCACTCTATGAAAACATGCTCCACCGCGAAAAGAGGAACCATATCCTAGAAACTAGATATGACCAAGCCCTATGATAAAGTGGAATGGAAGTTCCTCAAAGTTGTGGTGATGAAAATGCGGTTTTTCACTAAATAGATAAATATGATCATGAAATGAATCTCGACCGTATACTTCAGAATCCGGGTCAATGGGGAGCTCACTCGAGGATTCGTTCCATCCTGAGTCCTTCACCAGGGAGATCCCCTCTCCCCTTTTCTCTTCATCTTGGTGGCTGATGTTTTTTCTAAACTTATTTTCAGGGATGCATCCGCTAATTCTATTCATGTGGCAATGGTATGCCGCGTAATTCCACCAGTGTCGCATCTCTTTTTCACCGAAGACTGCCTCCATTCCTCCAGAGAAACTATTAATGAATGTTGAGTGATCATCCAAGAGATCCACCAGTACGAAAGGGCGTCTGGCCAGTCAATCAATCACAGAATATCAGAAATCTCCTTCAGTGCAGGGGTACCTCTTTCCAAGAGAGATTAACTCTACACATCATAAGGCATGAATATGGTTGAAAAACACCAGAAGTATCTTGGGTTACCCATTGTGATTGTCTAGTCCCAAAAATAAATATTCACATCTCTGGTGGATAGGATTGAGAAGAAAATTCAAGGGTGGACCCCAAAAAGAATCTCAAAAACAGGAAAAGAGACCCTCATTAAAATTTTCACCCAATCTATCCCCAGCTATTTGATGTCCCTATTTAAGCTCTTGATGGTCATCATCAACCAGATCCATACACATACTTCCAACTTCTGTTGGGGGAAAAATGATAGAAGGAATAGACCCCAATGTATGTCCTTGGAGAAACTTTGCATACCCAAATCAGAGGGAGGGACGGGATTTCGGAATCTTCTTATCTTCAATGATGCACTAATATACAAGCAAGGATGGAGCCTTATTGACCGTCTATCATCTCTCTGTGCGCGGGTACTACGAGCTAAGTACTTTCCCCACACGGATTTTCATGCTTCCTCTCTTGGCCCTCATCCAAACTTCCTGTGGAGAAGCATTTGGGGGGCTGAAAGATCCTGGAAAATGTAATGGGATGGAGGATTGAAGATGTCTCATCTATCAACATCTGGACCGATCCCTGGCTGATCGATGTGAAAGGTATGCGGGCTACATCCCATGTCCAACCAGGCTTTGAAGATTCCACGATCAGATGCCTCCTTTCAGACCAGGGGACGGGGTGGTGTTTGGATAAGATCGATGAATGGTTTAATGAAAGAGACCAAAGAATTATCCTAAGCATCCCCTGGGTCCCAAACACATGCCTCGACCATCTCTACTGGAGCGATGACAGGTCGGTCGAGTACACGGTGAGATCCGGATACAGACTTGCTCTTGAAAACTACACAGTTGGCCAGAATGAGGGACCATGGAAATCGCTTTGGAAGCTCAACGTCCCCCCAAAAATACACCACATTTGGTGGCAGGTGTGCACGGGCACCCTCCCTTCTATGAGCCTTCTCGTTTACTGACATATGTCCAGTGTCGTTTGCTGCCCTTTCTTCCCGAATATCCCAGAAACCCCATTGCACGCCATCATTCACTGCCCAGGAGCTAAGGAAATTTGTAATAAATGGAGCCCAACTCTAGATTCATCACTGGACATGGCCTCTTACCTCCACGCTCTACTGATGCACTGGTGATCCTCTCTCTCATCGGCTAATGTAGGTTCACTCTGCACCCTAGCATGGATCAACTGGGTCCGGCGTAACAATGTTGTTTTCCATCACGTTCATAGACCTCCCAATTTCTGGATTGAACGGGCCACTTCATGGATTGATGGCTAGAAGAACCACAATGAAAATCATATGCCAGATGTTCCCCCCTCATATCCCTCTCATTGAAACCCCCTAACAGAAGGGATTCTTAAGATCAACATGGACTCGTATCTCCCCAAGGATGGTCTTGTCTCCCTCGGTCTCCTGGCCCATAATTGTCTGGGGAAAATCATTGCTACAAATATGAATCACATCATGCTTTTTGGGAACCTGCAGTAGATAAGGCCAATGCCATCCTAGCAGGTATGATGCTGACTTTGGAATGTGGATGGGTCGGTATCAGCATTGATTCTGACTGCCTCACCGTAATCAATGCCATTAACCACAACGACGGCGGACTCCATTCATTTGGCCTCATCATCAGTAGAATTATCTCGCCCCACCAATGTTTTTCATTCTACACCTTCTCCTTTACCAAAAGGGAAGGAAACAATGCGGACCATCAGCTGGTGACTTCAGGCCTCTCTGCTGCCAACCATCTCTGGCTGGACAATTTCCATTCATGGCTTTGCATATGTACGTCTGCAGACCTTCGTCATTAATAATATCTGTCTTTTCTCAGAAAAATCTCATATTGTATCAAGGAGCTGATTATATTGTCTAATAATTAATTAAAACATGTTTATTATTTAGTAAAAAATTTATTAAATTCCACTTCTTTAGTAAGGGTTGAAATATTATTTCTATTAGATATTAATTCTTCATTTCATTCTTTATTAAACCATGAAGTATAAAAAAAATTGAATCTATTAAACATATCCTTAAAATTTACTTGATTATACATTTTAAACTCTTAAAGTTCATCCATATGAATTCTATATGTAGTTCTCTCAGTTCCTTGATGAGTGAATTTTAATGTCCTATAAAACTCAAAAGCTGTTTTTCAAGATGATATATGACTATAAACATTTCTACTATGTGAATAACTGGGAATATTATGGAAATTATAATTCATGAATATTTTAGAGAATCATTACCATATAATGTTTCAATAACAACTTCAGAAATTTTATTTTATTTAACCTAGATATTGAAATAAAAAATACAAATATTATTTAAAAATACATCTATTTTTCTAATACTGTATCTATAATAACATCCATTGAAATAATATAGTCTCACTATATGAAAAAATTAAATTTATAGAAGTTTCATTAATGAAAAAGATATTTTCCCTTCTCTTCATAATGACTTTGATGGATGATAGGTCAAAAGAAAAAAAATTATTTTTTAAAATAAAACAAAAACTATCCCTTTATGGAAATGCTTTGATATAATTTGTTATGCCTTAAAGGGGTTCATTGAAATATATAAGAGGGATGAGTGGGGGTGAATTTTTATTCTATAAAAACATATTAATCATTCAAATTAATTTCATAATTTTTCCAATAAATTATATTAAAAAATTATTTCAATAAATTATTAATAATATTGGATGTGTGAAGGGATAATGTAGAAAAATAATGGGTTAAACATAAAAAGTTTATAGTATTTTAGATATTAATGATCATATGTCTCCTTGAACGTTGTAATTCATTTTTCAATCCCTATATCATATGGATTATTATAAATGAAAATATAAGAAATATATATAATATTTATATTATGGTTAAGATATTGGATATTATGGAACCATGATCAGTGAAAAAGGTCCAAAACTACCAAACAAAATGATATTTAAAAAAAGAGTAGTTATTACACTGAACAATGATTTTAACAAATAATTTTTAATAAAAATGTGTTCAATGATTATATTTCAATCATATACGGTATGATTTATTTGAGTATGTTTTAATAATATATGTATAAAAAATCTATATTTATTATATAGGAGGTTTGGACACATACAATTGAAGTCAAACATGTTGTAAGGGTTTCTCAACTCACTTTTGACTCAGTGGGACATAAGACATTTTGAACACTCATTTCATTCATAGTGTATATGTAATGATCATTTGATATTATATATCATGATTATATTTATATTCATAGTATTTAACATTTAATATTATTATTATTTGTTTCATTGGGGTTTTTTTTTAATTTACCAAGTAGTAATTTTTTATTTTATAATCTCATTATTACTTGAGATTTTTTAGGTTTATATATATATTGGGGAAATTATATGGTCATTATATCAAAAATCTAATATATTTTATTCCCCTATAGTTATTAATATAAATTTAAAAATTTCCTTTCATTTTATTATCTTTAAGTACTTAAGATACTAAGATTTTGTTTTTATGGGAAAAAGACATTTTTTCTACTCTGTATGAAATCTTTCTCTTCCATGTACATATTTTCATAAAATTGTGTAAAATAATTTTTTAATATTATCCATTGATTTATTAAATATTTTCTTACCCATGTTTTAATTCCTTACATAATTGTTTAAAAATAATCTTCTTTCCATTTTTTGAATGAGGTTCTTTTTTACCTTTTCACCAAATGGTGAAAAGATTATATTTTATGTAATATAAAATGATTAAAATTTAATTACACCATTAAAACTCATTATTTGAGGCTTAATTTACAATTTTGAATGTTTATTTTTAAATTAAATGTATTTATTAATATTTGGTATATTTTTATTCTTTAAAATTGGATTTCAATGTGAAAAGGGTATTTTCATCAAGAATGTTTTAAATGGTATCTTTATAGTATTCAAATTCATAAAAAACATAAAATTTATTATAAAATAAGGATATGTTTTAAATATTACCATCCATATTATGTTGTTGAATGATATATTATTAGTAGTTTTGTAGGGAAAGTATTGTATTTCCCATTTTAGATCATCTTATATAGTCAATTATTAAATATGGCATATTGATTATGTTGTATTGTTTATTCATATGATAAATTATTTGGAATTATTAACTAAATGTTGGGGATCATAATAAAATTGTGCCTAAATAAATCATTAGGTATAATTATATAAACTAGATTGGTTATTCGGATGAGGACATTCCAATTTAGATATAATTTCGTAGAATAATACCTTAATGATATGTTTCAGATGTTTAACATAATGCATTCCATCAATATGAAATCTGTTATTGATGGATATAGAATTATTGGGTTATTTTTGATATCCACAGATAATATTTAACATCATGTTATTATTTATTTGGAATTATTTTATTATCATTCATTTCTCCCATATTATTCATTCGTTATTAGAATTTTTTATATGCATACCCTTAATGAGAATCTGAGATCACCCATTTCTTATATTTACATTCCTCAGGATGATAGGAAGTGTATAATGGTTTATAATTATGGTTATTCTAAAGGCAATAATGTTATTTTCAAATAAAATACTATTATTTAAAAAATTTATTCAAATGTAATGTGTGATTTAAGAATATATTAAGTTTTTTATTACTACTAAAATATTTTTTCCATTGAGATGTGGTTCCTTCCATCCACTTATAACATAAAAATGAAACCATAAATATGAGGATATTAGTATTGGGGTTTTAATAGTTGGAATCAGAGGAAATTTAGTAGAAACCTTGAGAAATAGAATTTGTAAAACATAGGTCTGGGAATATAACATATGAATGGATATGAGGATAAGTTTAGGTATATGATAAATTCTTAATGTTTTGGTAACATAGAGATTATATGTTACTCCTAAAAATACATCCAAATCTCGATACTATGTGTGGGTATGGTTTTTTCAAAGATACATATAAGGGAAATTACCCTGGAAGGAGTTAGTCGAGTATATCTCAACATTCATTCCGGTGTATGGTTAGTGTGCCTTTATCGCACACATATTTTTAAACTCTTGTGGAATATACTTGGGTTAATTAAAATTTTATTTATGAACTATGTAGAAGGATTTGAATAGATTATGACCATGGATGAACTAGGATAAATCTAAGGTGTCATATATTAAAAATTAGGTGTCATGTTTTAAAAATCAAATAATTTTTTTTCATAAATATGATTATTGTTGCTCAAACCAAGATTTTTGGTTTTAGTCAATAGATAGAACCACATGGAATGATGTTAATGCTAAATTTTGGGGAAATGGAAGTGATTCTAAGCAAAAAAATGGTATGATGAATAATGTGAATGATATTGTTACTAGGTTTGATCAGTTATTCAAAACAATGACTGAAAACATATATCTTAACCAAGTAATACAATCAACAATGAAATGAAGGATGAAGTCCGTTAAGATATAAGGTGGTCGAGACCATATTGGAAAGTATATTCAATTTACTTCATGTCATAAATAACAAAAAATATACCTAGGAGATTGTGTAAAAGTAATAGAAAAAAAATTCTGTGTGTAAAATAAGGGCATAGAGAAATGAATCCCTAAGGATAAATTAGGAGTTCAATGGAGAAAAATAAATTCCATTCTATAGATCCATTTACTTTTTTCTCTTTATATGAGGAACATTGGAATTATTTAATTCAATAACCTCTTCTGATGGTTAACTATAAAACTTAATAATGAACTATGTTATACTAATCACTAGAGTGACAGTTTTGAAGAATTTATGAAATAATATTCCTGAATTGTGTTTTAGAAGTATTTTTAGTAATGTTTATTTGGTTATAATAATCATGAATCATCTTAGGATTATTCCAAAAATAGTTTTTCTTTAAATATTTTTAATCATATACTGAATGGTACTAATAACCATGAAAATTTAATTAGAAATAACATTATATTTATTTAAACATGTGATTAAGGGGGAGATAACCTTTTATATATGTCAACTATTGACTTAGTAATATTTAGTTAGTGTAAATATATAATTTAAATTGATGAAACAAACAAGATAGATTTGATGGAAATGTTATTTATGTTATCTTTGATGTATTTTATTTAATGTATTGATTTATAGAATATATTCAATAGTCGTTGATTAATAATGGTTGTGTTAAATTTTGGAAGCATATGTATATTTTTTCGAGTTTAACATAAGAGTAATAGATACCATAATGATTTTATATGTATAAGGTTAATAATATGTTCAATGAAATAGATACACCTTTTGAGGTTTTAAGCAATGGAAATTTGAGGTAATTTGAAACTTTTACTAGTTTTAGAAAGAATACTCTATTGAAGTCTAAGTAACCCTTTAGGTTATTATATTATTTGATTTTTAGAGTGTGATATTTAGATAATATTTATGGTTAAAAATTGGTACATTTTCAAGGAAATATTTTCTGAGATATTTATTTTCAAGTGAAGGATTACCTTTCAGGTACGTTTCTTAATTTTATTCATGGTATTTTGGTAAATATCTCCACATTATAATTTTATATAGTCACTTTTAATGGTATTTTGGTAGATTATTATTTGGGTTGTTATATATATATATATATTAATATTTATATATATATATATAATTTATATTTAATATGTTACTTAACCTAAAATTTTATTTGGGAAGAATAAAATTATGTTTTTGTGGTTATAAGAATAAATGTATTAGAACACCATTGAGGATAAAAATTATTTAATTTTTATAATGTTAAGGTTATTTTGGAAGTAGGTTTATTTATGATAAGAGAAAAATATAACATTTTTTATTATTATGAAACTTTTGGAGTTGAATGTGTTATTTTATCATATGATGGTTTATAAAATATGTATATTATCTAAACCTATGCAAAAAAAATTATTTTTTTAACATTAACATTAAAGAGGAATATGCTGAAATCCATTTTTTGACTATGAAGATAATTTTAGTGATTCAAGATAAAAATAATCCATCTTGAATACTTAATATTTGAAGGAAAAGATTAGATTTCTGTGGAAATTGATTAAATGGTGGAATTATACTTTTCAAGTAGGTATATTTCTATATATTCTTTGTCAATATGGTAATTTTATACCTAAACTCTATAAAATTGATCTTTAAATGAAACAATTTATCATATTGCCTTTATTTTCGATGAATTGAGGTTTTCTCACACCTTTTTGGTTTATGGTTTTATAGTTTTTAACTTTCTCATAATCATTCACTTTATTGTGATAAATGGTCTCTATAAATCTCCAAAGTTATTTGGGAACTAAAATTTTTCCTATTTACATATTTTAAATTTCAACTAATGGCCTCTTATATATAATCCTAGTTATATGATGAACTTAATATTTATTTTTCTCTCATTAGAAGATAATGTTTTATTAACCCTTTTTATGATGTTATATTTCAACAATGATATTATTAGATATAAAAACACTTAATTAATGATCCTCATTTCAAATGTAAACAATTAAATATATTAAATCGGGGATGTAAGGACTCTTATTTTCCAATTTTTATTTTTAGAAAATGTTGGGGAGAATTCAAAGACCAGGTGTTGAGAAGGCTTGCGATTCTGAGGCCCAGTGTGCCCAAAATGGTCCGTTGAAAAATTTTATGTATCTAAATAGTGTGTGTGGCTGGTTTTCCTGAAAAATGTGGAATAAATCATAAATGGGTGCGTGGATCAGAAATCAGAGGGAATTTTTGTGTTGAGGAAGGCAGGTTTACACTAGGCGTGACTTGTGGGCCTCCCGTGAGAAACCATGAAAATGGCATAACCATTAATAAAATAATTGAATAGAATTATTTTATTTTTCAAATCCTTATAACTCATGAATGGTGACTTAGATTGAAAATATAAGACCACTTTTGAGTTTTTAATGTGGTTTTTTCCTAAGGAGAATCCTAAAATTAACCGACATTGATCAAATGTGGAATGTAGTTTATGGGATGTGACCAAAAATAAAATAATTAAATAAATATTATTTTATTTCATAATCCTATAACTCAATAATGATAACTCAGATCAGATATATGAGAGGACCATTGAGCTTATGATGGTGTACATTCTTTTGGCAGGGCTTAACCTCGAGCGATTTGATTCAAGGGTAAAAGTTAATTCTCAGATGTTTTAAGGAAATATAATATAAACTTAAGAAAGTTTATTTATTCAGAAAAAAAATTTCTTGAAAACAATGTCAAGATAGATATTTCATTTCATAAATGATATAGTGTAATGATATTGTAACACATGTGTAATAGAAATGTTGTTTCATTTCATAAATGAAATAGCATAACAACATATCGACTCAGAGTAATAGAAACACTTAAATGCATTCCTTCCATTAAGTTGATTAAGTATTATACAAGATTAGGGGAGGATCCAAGACATTCCACTAAATCCATATAGGAAATTTGATTTTAAAAAATTAGCATTGAATAATGATGAAAGACAATGGATCAACAAATAGATTCGGATCAGACATCAGTAGATTGAAAAACGATGAACACAGGTTTCAACCTTCATTAGTGATCGATTCAGAACCAAGTAGGGGTTTATTTCAAAGTGATTTCATTTTCCTAATCATAACATCAAAATGAAGAACATATATCAACTCACTAACAAGCTGATCTGTGGGTCGATCATTCTTCTAGGTTCAGGAATTTTTTTTGCAGGAATTTCATGGGAAGTAGATTATTGTGATTACTAACTTTATTTACATTCTTTGTAATCTTACTAACATGAACAATCTAAGGCTGACACAGTCAAAGGCTTGTATCGTTCTCTGGGTGTTCATGGTATTCTCTTCTACCCCCGTTCTTGATTTCATCAATGATAGACCCACATGTTCACGTCAGGCATTGTTGGGAGGTCCCAAATGTGTCAAGAAAACCGGAGCAGTGAATGGATTCTTGGATCATGCATTAGTTATAGTAATGAACCAATGATCCCATAGGTGATCACTGTTTGGAAAATGGAAAACCGAGGCGTGTCTGGTGGCCCACGAAAGATCCAGCAGACACTTCGGCGGTGGATGAAGCTTCAGAGAATGTGGCAGTGAGCCACATAATATGGCTGGAGAGCTGTGGTCTAGCATGACCATGGTGAAAGGACTGTACGGTGACCCATGGGGTGGTCCAGATATGTGGCACATGCCGCATCCCGGGTGGAACAAATTGGACCTCATCTGTGGGATGGGATATGTAGGTGGGCTAGCACGGAGGACCAGGCTGAGCCCTATAGGATTAGGCTAGGTGAGACCTAGTGGGTTGGGTCGGCAAACCCCGATCCAGGTCGGGCCATGTCGGACCAGACCCAGACCCAACCGGCCCCTTTTGAATAAAAGTATCATATCATCAAAACCATTTGTTCGATTGATGATATGTTTTGAGTGTTTGGACCCTCATGAAGAGTGGGTCATTTTTATATACTTAATGTGTGGTTTAATGGAAGTTGGGATATGAAATGTGGCTTGAGGATTAGATTCTCTAGGAATCTAGTGAGCTATGATTAGGAATCCTACGGCTGGTTGTGACAACAAGGCTATGAAGAATGGGTCTAGGTGACCTAGCATGCCTATGTGACGAGTGGGTTTAGGTGACCCAGTATTCTTAAATAACGAGTGGTTTAAGGTGACCCAGCTAACATAAGTGACGAGGGAGTTTAGGTGACTTATCAGGCCTAAATGATGAGCCGGGTTAGGTATCCCAGTTGTCCTAAGTGATGAGCAAGTTTAGGTGACATAGCATGCCTAAGTGATGAGCGGGTCTATGTAACCTAGCTAACCTAAGTGACTCATCAGGGATGAGTGCCTCTATAATACAATATTTTCAGTGTTGATGAATGATAGTCCTTCTTTCATACCATAGTTATACATGGGTGAGCTAACTCTAGTGGCTATCTTCACTGTACTTCTTAGAAGATACACTTAGTGTAAATATTTGGATATCTACATTGTGTATTTCTTTATGGTATAACATTATAGTTTGGGGTCCCTAATGAGTATTGTTTTACTCACCCCTTCACGAGCACCACCCGCACGTGTCATGTCTAGTGAAAATGATCGACTCTTTGACAGATTCCTTGGTGGACTGATGCCAGGTGGTTCTTAGAGTGAACCGATGGATGATATGTACTTCTGCAGCTTTATAAAACTGTTTCTGTACATACCCTTCACGTAGGTTTTTCTACAATGGATTTCCAGAGACTTGTAATTTTATATTTCTGTTTCATTTGGACTTGTATTATAGCCCTATTTATCTTCAGTTTTATACTGTCGTGCCTTGTGTTTGTTTACTTTGTGTATTCATCTTCAAAAATCTATGGCATGGAGTTGTGTCTATGTGTATAGGTACTTAATAAAATTCCTCCCATTTTTTGGGGATATTCCTACTCAGCCTTAGTGGCGAGCCCCTGGCCAATAGTAGGTGGGATTGGGGTATTCTCATCATGGGCCCCGGGGGATGGGTCATGATCGAGTGGTATTAGATGAGGTTATTTCTACTATAAAAACCACATTTTATGAGTTGGGTTTCTGGAATAAATGTTAAATGTTTCTATTTTAGATTTTAGGCTAGGGAATCTAGTGTTGGTGTGGTGGCCGACATATCCATACACTAGGACCCTTAAATCTTTTTTCGGCTCGATACATGAAAACACTAGTTGCAGAAAAACAAGGGTATATGCATCATATAGTAATGACCATGTATACTATACTAATCATGGCACATGTTGCTTTAATTCAAGATGCTTCCATGTAGACAACCATCCAGGATTCCACCATGTGATCAAAAGGATGATATATGGGTTGACGATGTGGGTACAGGGGTTCATACCAGAGACAACACCACTGGGGTGTGTACCAACTATACCACCACATGTGGAGTAGCACGTTATTCTCATAATAATATAACAATGAGATTTTTGGGATGAGTGCACATCAAAAATATATGTGATAGAGACCCCTCAAGTTCTGAGGAGAGCATGACTCACATGCACCTAGGTAATGGATTGTGGTGGTGATTGAGTTTTCCATCTAGTAATGACACTATTAGATTAGATGGTGGTCCTGGCAGTGGGCCTTCTATGTGTCTTAAGAGGGTGATGGTGGGGTACATATTACCTAATTATATAATGTGGTGACTCTTCAGTGGACAGAGATTGATAACCTTTTTACAATAAAGGGATCTTTCCCTAAAATCTAAGGTATATGCGTGCCCAATAGCTTCTAAATATTCGACGGGATGACATGTTGATAGCTGAGTATTCATCAAAGCGTGCTAACCTTTCCAGGTACTTGATGAATGTGATTCGTCCAGTGATTTATGAATCGGACCTACGAGCGAGGTGTGTTTAAGGACAACTAATCTAGATCTATTACTCTTTGAAATCATACATATTATAGGGTTCTATATAGAACATTATGGTTGGATTTCCCTTGGATGAGCAGATACAACTAGTGGATATGAGGATTGGGAATGTAGGAGTAGACACCTCAGAAGAAAGAAGCTGAAGTCAGTCTCAGAGACTTGGATGTGTGACACATTCTAAGAGGAGGTCTCTTGATAAAGGGTCGACAGTTCAGGGATAATTGGGTGTATCCAATCAGGATACAGAGAGGCAATGATTTTCATGAGACATCTAAGGGAATCTTTATAGATATTTTCCTGCCCATCGAGGTGCTAATAGGTAAATGGTGGGTGAGCCACTAAGTCGAAGACAGTTATAGGAATAGATGGATCTACAGGGAAGCATGCATGGTAGAGTATTTGGGGGGTTAGTAGGATGTAGTATATATATTTATTTGTCACATCCACCACCCCAATGTTTTCCACACTAGGCTCCGTGAGATAGAGAACATGGGATGGGGTAGCTGCATGTTGTCAAGGCATACGACCAAAGGGATCCAGGAATGATTTGAGGTATGGTTTACGTCATCTCATAGATAACATATTAATATAAATATGTGTTAGTCATTATTTATGATCAAGAATCTTGTTCAAGACCTTGAGTTTTTTTGTTAAACTGTTGACTTGACCCATACATATGGAGAACACTTGATAATCATACTTATACTGATGGTGTGATCAGAACCTTGAGGTGAGAGTTTCAGTTGGAACTACTTGGTGTAATTATTGAGTCTTTATGACATTAGTTTGAGTATGGACTGGTCATCCACAGTTTATGCTCAGATTGACTATCTTAGCCAATAGGATGTGGCATATCAGCAACGATGGAATTGGGTATTCCATAGTTAGTGAAAAAGGAAACCCAGGAAGCACGAGATAGACTCATGCATAAGAGAGTGCAAATAATCACTCTTCTATTGGATGGAATGACCCTCAGAGCAGTGGATTAGATGAATCCTAGATTTCCTACAGTGGTGGACAAGTACGAGAAAATAATTCTGTAAGATGTTCCTGGACTACCTCCTCATAGGGAGGTATACTTCTGCAATGTCTTTTACCCCAAAAAAAAACCAATTTCTACCTCTGAATATCATATATCTCCCATAATGATTCTTGAATTGAGTGTATTGTTGAAGTACTTTCAGAGGAAGGGATTCGTGAGACCCACAGTTTCACCATGGGAAGCCCTAGTATTGTTTGCTAAGAAGTCAGACGGGAGATTGTGGTTATGTTTGGACTTCTAGAACCTGAATCAAGTGACTATTAAGAATAATTATCCACTACCATGTATTTATGTTCTCTTCGAGTAGCTCAAGGGAGTGAGATGGTTGTCAGAAGTTTGGACCACATGAGCAGAAGTATGCAACCCACAACCTTGAGTTGTAATTGGTATCCATCACGTTCAATATGTGGATAAATTGCATTATAATTGAACAGTTTACCATCTACACTAACCACAAGAGTCTAAATAATATCTTCTCTTAGAAGGATTTAAACTTTTTAGATAGACGATAGTTGGAGTTCTTGCAGGACTATGACTTTGAAGTATTCTATACTCTTGGTAAGGGAAACGAGATAGTAGATGCTCTCAGCAGGAGATCTAGTTCATATTTGTTGAATGAGGAAATGGATTAGTTGGCCCCATTATAGTTATCCTTTAGGGATAGAGATGATGTATCTTACTTCTAATTGGTGGGTGTTACCCCACCCCACCCCCCCCCCCCCACTCTTAAATTGAGTTAGGGAGGCACAACTCAATGATACCGACTATGAGTCTTCAAGTGCTCAGTTGTCTATAGGGATTACCATTGATGGATATTAAAAAGGTGGGGAGCACTATGTTACTTTTAGAGGATGTGTAGTAGTGGTAGTGGATTCCTAGAGTGACGATATGCATTGGGATATTCATGTGGGTGTTGTGGAAGACACTGGGGATGACAAAACAAGTTGAATTTGGCCAAACATATTGATATGAAAGCTGAGTGCTGGATTAAATAGATACATGGTTTGTTGACATGCCATGACATGCCCCTATGATTGGAAGGGTTTTCTCTTTTTTCCTTGGGGTTCCAAGAAGGGATTTAGGAAGGATATATATTGACTTTATGATGGGATTATCAATTACGTCAAGGGGACATTGTACCATCTGTGTGATCGTTGACTAACTCATCATGTCAGTAACTTCATAGCATTCAAGAATAAAGTCCCATAAATAGATTTAGATGCCTCTACATGAAGGAGATAGTTCAACTCCACTGATTATCATCAACGATAGTCTCAGATCAAGGAGAACGCTTTGCATCTATGTTGTGTAAGTGATTTTAGGAGGTGTTTGTGTCTCGATTGTGCTTGAGCACAGCTTTCCACCAGCAAATAGACGGCCAGATGGAGCAGACCATTCGGGACCTGCAGGACATGCTACATGCCTACATCTAGAAATCTAGTTGTATTTGGGAGTATAACCTACCTCTGGTGGAGTTTGAATAAAAAATATATATAAATCCACAATCAGTATGGAACCATTCTAGGCCTTGTACGAGAAACCCTGCAGGTCGCCACGTTGCTACAATGACCCCAAAGAGTTAGCGCTCATGGGCCCAGAGTTGCTGCATTCTACTATAGAGAAGGTGCAGGTCATCTAGGATTAGATGAAGATAACACAGATCCATAATAATTCCTATTTCTATAGATGAAGGATACCCTTGGAGTTCAAGGAGGGAGACTATGTGTTTTTCTGGGTCTCTCATCAACATGGGGTATAGATATTTGGCTAGGGTGGAAGCTATCTACGAGGTTCATCAGAAATTTTCTAATACTCCATAGAGTAGGAATGGTGGAGTACCTCATTGATGTACCTCTGTAGTTAGAGATAGTGAAAAACACCTTCCACATATCCCAGATGAGTAGATACATACACATCCCATAACAAGTCATTGACTAGGGAGATATGGAAATTGGTGATGGTGAGAGTTTTGTAGTGTTTCTGATAAAGATTGAGAATCCATAAGAGAGAACCCTCTATGGCTGATCTATTCCCCTAGTGCACATTTAGTGGCAGCACATGAATCTCTAGGAGAGCACATGGAAGAGGGAGGCTCATGTTCGTGATCGTACCCTCATCTATTTGGGAATCCCTTGGTTTGTCTTTTGGGGATGTAAATCCTTAAGGTTTGTAGAATGTATTGATTCATATTTTCCTGGTTTTTTTGAAAGTTTCATGGAAAATTCGAAGACCATGCATAGAGATGGAGTGAAATTCTGATATCTGGTGTGCCTGGAATGGTCCGTTAAAAAAAGTTGTGTTTTTAAATAGCATGCATTACCGTTTTTTCAAAACAAAACGTGGAATATCACATAAAAGGGTGCCTAGATCAGAAATATTAGGGATCCATCACATTCAAGATGCAGGGTTTAGCATAGGAATGACTTAACATTAGTCGGTGCGGTCTTCCAGTGAGAAAAACCCAAAATTGAATAACTTTAAATAAAATAATTAAAAAATATAATTTATTTTTCAAATTCATATACCTCATTAACATTTACTTGAAATAAAAATATAAGACAATTTTTGAATATGTAAGGTGATGATTTACATAGGGGGATCCTAACATTGGACGGCATAGGTCAACAATGGAATTTATTATTTAGGATGTGGATGTAAATAAAATAATTAAATTAAGATTATTTTATTTTCAAATCCTATAACACCTAAAAGGTAACTCAAATTGGAAATCTAAGAGCACCACTGAGCTTGTGAGGGTTTCATTTCCTTAGGTGGGGCCTAACCTTGATCGGTAGAGGTCAAGGGTAAATGTTAATTCTTGGGTTTTTTTTAAAAAATAAAATAAACTTAAGAACATTTATTTTATTCAAAAATGTTGTGCCGCAATACAACTCCAAGCTATCTGTTTCATTTCATAAATGAAACAATGTAATGATGCTACAAACCATACATAACATAAACTCTATTTCATTTCATAAATGAAACAGCATATCAATGTGGTGACTAAGCATTACAGAAATGTTGAAACATGTTTCCTCTATTAAGTTGATTAACAGAGATAAGGGTTTATGGGAGGATCATGGAATTTCACTAAATCATTGGAGGAAATTTATGGGTGAATGACGAGTGAAAACAAATGATAAACGATGATGGATCTATGAATGAATTCAGATCAGGCATGGGGGGATTGATGAACGATGAACACAGGATTCACCCTTCATCAGTGATCGATCCAATCCCATGTAGGGGTTTGTTTTTTTGTGATTACCCTTCCCCATTTTTTCCTTATAAATAAAGAATGCGAATCAAATCAATAACAAGTTGATCTATGGTTTGATTGTTCTTAATAGTATGGAAATTGTTTTTTAGGAATTTAATGGGAAGTATATCTTTGTGATTACTACATTTATTTATATTATTTATAATCCTTGTAACAAGAATAATCTCTGGATGATAAGAAATATTAATTGGTTTATTCTTTGGGAATTCCTGGAATTTTCTCATACCCCCATGTTCTTGTGTTCATCATTGATGGACCCCGGTCCTCATGTCAGGCTTTTCCAGGAGGACCTGAACATGGTTGGACCCCCAGGGTCATGACATGATTCTTTGGAGCATGCAGCAGTGATGACGATTAGCCAAGGATCCCAGAGGTCATTGGGGTTTGGAAAACAGACCATATGGGAAAGTCTGGTGACCCATGGAAGAACCTTCCGGTGCACTAGAGGTGGTAGTGGTGACAGGCGGTGGTGGAAGCGGAGGACGCAACAAGATAGCCATAGTCCAGGTGGACTACAGTGGAAGGACCCTACAGCGACACATGGGGTGGTTTAGAGACACAGCCCTCACCTCGTCCCCGGTGTAACAAACTGAACCAATTCTTCAGGACTAGCTAGGTAGGAGGGCCGAGCTGGAGGGCCAAGCTAGCAGGTATAGTCGGTGGACCCCAAACTAGGTGGGGTCGAGTCGGACCGGACCCAGGCCCAACCAGCCAATTTTCGGAAAAATTCTCATACATTTCAAACTATGCATCTGACTGATGATTCATTTGTGTTGTTTGAACCCTCATGATAAGGAAATAATTTTCATATACTCTAAGTGGGTTTTAGTCAAAGTTGAGATATAAATGATGCCTTGAGGAGTAGATTCTTTCATATTCAAGTGTAGTATGAGCAGGAATCCTACAGCTAGTTGTGATAAGAAGAATATGATGAGTGGGTCTTGGTGAACCAGGAGGCCTATGTGACGAGCAAGTTTTGGTGAACCAGTAAGCCTATGTGACAAGAGCATGTAGGTTACTCAATAGGCCTATGTGATGAGTGGGTTTAGGTTACCCAACAGTTCTAAGTGATTAGTGGGTCTAAGTTACCTAGCTGGCCTATATTACTCAGCAGGGAGGAGTGCCTCAATAGTACAAGGTGTTTAGTATTTATGACTGATAGTCGTAATTTTCATAATTTAGTTTATACCTATGTGATATGACTCTAGTGACTCTCTTGAATATACATCATAGAGTCTACACATTATGTGCCTCTTTGGTAGTCATCTTTATGTATTACTTTTTGGTATACCTTTGTAGTTTGGTGCACTATTGAGTATTGTTTTACACACCCTTGCATGAGATTCGACCATATGTGTCATGTCTTTTGAAAACAATCGATGCTTTAACAGATTCCTTGGTGGACCGAAGGTAGGTGGTTATTATAGTCACCCAACAGACAAGATGTGCTTTAGCATCTTCAGACAGTTATTTCTATACCTAACCTTCATGTAGGATTTTTTGTGAAGGAGATATAGAGACTTGTACTTTAAATTTTCTATTTGGGTTGAACTTGTATTCTATCCCCATTTACCTTCAGTTTTCTACTTTTATACCTTGTTTTTTTTTTATTAGTCTATTCTACTTCCAACATCTATGGCTTTGAGTTATACTTTTGTGTGAACATGTATTTAGTAAAATGTCTCCCATTTGTTTGGGATATGCCTACTCGGCACTAGTCACAAGCCCTTGGCCTAGGGGAGGCAGGCTTGGGGTAGTCATGGAATGGGCCATGGGGGATGGGTCATGATAAGGGAAAAATGTAACACCTTCAGATTAAAAAAAACTATCTTCAATAGCGTTTACTATATGTAACATCGAGCCTAAACAAACCATGAAATATTATTATTTAAATATAAATATTATGATATTGGAATTAAATTGGAAGGTATGAATAGTATTCAATACATAATAAAATATGTATTAATTTCCTACATAATATAATTTTATTGAAAATTTATTTACAAATAATCACTCAGTTTATAGTAAATACATTTAATTTTTAAAAAATATGTTTTCTTCATAAATGAATTTTATTTATTTCCATGTGAAATATAATAATTAATTTCAATATATTTTATAAATTTTATAAAATTTATATCTCTTTTTAGACCATCAAATCAAAATTTTATTAAGGTGAAATTTTGATATGTTTCTGAAAATTTTGATTTTTCAATGAATAGTGAAAAATTATGTTTTTATTAAAAATTGTAATTTCATTTAATGTGCTTACAAATTCATATTCTATTTTTATTTTTTAAAAAAAATAATTATTTACTTATGATTAATTATAATAAAATTATTAATGATTTAATTAATTCTTTTCCTTAAATTGGTATAAAAATATTTTTCTATTAAAAAGCCATTTATTTAAAAAACTGTTTTTCATCATGTTTTCATGGGTTAATTTTAAATTATATTATAAATGTTTTATTAATAGAATCATTAAAATTGAGTTAAATAAGTTTAATTAGTAGTTCCATCATTTTTAAATATGTCTTTTTTTAGTGATTATGAATAGTAACTATATAAAATATTTTTTCCCATGGTAAGGGAAAATCGAGTAATTAAAGTTAAAAATAATATTATAAAAACTAAAATTTAAACATAAGGCATTTTTTTATCCTATTTTATGACTTGATTTTGGATATTACCATCCAATTATTTAATATATATCCATTGTGTTCCATATTTCTTTGATTTTGGCCATTATAATATTTAAGTAAAATATGAAGACAAAAATGTTACTTTCATTACATTAATAAGAAAAATGTATTATGATAGGGATTAAAATAACATACATTATGTCAAAAATAATCATTTTAAATATAAATTATTTTAATCATGGTCATTTATTTTTAATTTTTAGTAATGAAATAATCACTATATAGTCTTATGCAATGTTGACAAAGTATTTATTCAATTAATAGAAATATAAAATAAATGATTTTAAAACTATTAAAATTTATATAAATCGAATGAATTATTATTTTCCATAAATTATAAAGATATATATAAAATTTCATTAATTTTTTGAGGGAATTTATTCAAATTTTATTGTTTTAATGTTTTTCTCAAAGTCATATTAAATGAATAGTCCTCGAAATGATATTAATGAAATTTTATAATAAATAATATTTTTTAAAATGATTTAAAATTCCTAAAAACTCTATATTTTCCCAATTTATAGGATATGGTTAAATATATCAACCATTTTCAATTTATCATTTAATTTTTCTTTTATAGTAACCATCCTCTCCCAAAAAAGTAAAATAATTTTATATCATGGAAACTGACACAAAACATTAGCTTAGAGTAAATTAAAGAGATAATGGTTCAAACATAATCAAAAGTTTTAAAAATAATATTTTATAAAATTATTTAAACCCATACTAAACATATATTATAATTATATCAGTGTGGAACATTTATTTCCATCAAATTTATCTTAAATAAATTAAATATATTAAGGAATTTGAAAAGTTCCCTTCCCCTCACGTATAAATGTAATCCTAATATACTATTTTATTTACCATAGAAAATATTTTTTTCATCAAATAACTTACCAAATTCATTCATTAATTAAGTTATAATTCCTTATATTAATTTTTTTTATTAAAAAATCCTTCTGTAAAGGATTATATTGAAAATCTTAGGAGGTTTTCTAAAGAGGAGGTATCATTTTCAGATGAATATTTTGGTTTTATTTATTCTCCATCCCTATTGAAATATAATTAAACCATTATAACATAATAAAACCATAATATTATATAGACTGAGACTTTATTAGGTTAATTTAAAAACCTATATCCATCTCCTCTTCTATCAAATGGGAAATGAAACTATCCAATGTGGGTAAAATGGTTTATCACCTTATGAACCCATGTAATTTTTTTTCATCACCATCTCCTAAAGATTTATATAATTATGGATTAAATTTATATATATTGTATCTATGACATTAATATTTTTCTTGAATTATAATATAACATATACCTGTTGAGTCAAAGGTTTTTCTTTGACATCACCGTTCATTTTGTTTTCGAAATCCCAAACTCATTATAAATTCATTAAATGGTTATTCACAACGAATATGATTTATACTATATTATTATCAATCATAAACATATGTATTGTTTTCAATCGTAACTGTATGTATTGTTTTTAGTCGTAACTGCATATTTTGTTTACAATCATAACTTCATTCTATTGACATTCATAACAACATATCTATCATAACTAAATGTCATATTTTCAATCATAATTGATGTATAATCATAACTACAAATCATGACATCAATTTTAATTGCATGTCGTTGATTCAATTGTGACCACCAATTCTTTTCTTTATGAAAACCATCGATTTTAACCATATCATTTCTAGTCAATAATAATTATTATAAAGGGAAATCATTTTTATCAAATAGATGTCGTACAATATGTTATGAATTTCAATTTAAATGATTTCATGAAATTTGTTATTTGTTTCAATTAAAATTATGTCGTGTATTATGTTTTAACATAACCATTGTAGTTTAAGGTGTCCATGTACATATTAATTTTTAGAAGAAAAAAAATATGATTGTTTGAGCACTAATATGACTATTGTAATGAAGGATATAAATACCAGGTAATTTCAAATGAGCTCATAACACTTTTGTTGATCTAGAGATACTATGTGAGAGATCTTTCAAAATCAATACCTTTTGTGAAAGCGATGAAGAATATAATTCATGAATAGATTCTTCCAATAACATGTATCTTTGAGAAGTTTTGATTTTAATTTTGTAATAACAATCAATTGTGTATACGATTGAGGGATTCCAGGGATAGTAAAATAGGCTAGTGCTGATCTTTTACTAATCGAGGGTATCCAAGGATAGGAAGGCAAAGGTGCTGATTACCTACTTAATCGAGGGATGTTGGGGATAGGAAGACATACTAAAGTCAATCATAGAATTGAGTTCTTACCATGGTGTGGTTAATACAAAATTTATTGAAAGTATAATTCATGGGTCCTTTATTGTAGGTTAAAGGATACACTTCTCTTTGTTTTCAAATAATGTTATTCATTACATTTCCACATTGATTGTAATAGAAAGATAAATCATTTAGTTTATCATTCTATTAATATTTCATATCATTGTAATTGTTTCAATTAACATACATACACTTTAGATTGTATTAGTGCTTACAATAATATATGATGTCTGTTAGAATCATCAATTATTGTAATACTATGATTATCATAACCATTGTACTTATGATAATTTATTTTCTAACTCTGAAAATAATATTCATCTTGGATATATTGTTCTTTCAACACAACATGTGGTATACTTATCATAATCAATATTAGTACAATACTTATCATAACTGACCTAATTAAGCTTATCTTTTTCATCGGTACCCAGACACATACTAATTCATAATTTTATCACATTTATAGGTATTGTGAATTGGATTAGTTTAAATCCTTTTAAACTAATATTATTTTAGGCTTGATAACAAAAGTTTTTAAAACCTAAAATTCACCCTCCTCTAGTATTGTTCCTTATACATACATATTTCGGTCCAACAATTGGTATCTGAGCCAAGTGTCTATTTTTCTAATATATACATTTGGAATTATAGGAGGATTTTGTTGCCTTGTACTTGTTCAATATTCTATTAATTTTTCAAGAATTTATTATTATAAACTCTTTGTTTATAATAACATACTAAACTAACATGTGGATTGTAAAAGATTTGTTTTTTAATATGGAAGGAATAAATTTTGGATCTATTGATAATATAAATCCAACATGAACATCTATTTTTTATGTTAATTATTATGAGTATTGTACTGATCTAATGAAGAAATGTATTATTAAAAGTAGAGTAGAAATTTTCTTGATGCTCACCGGAGATTATAAGATACCTGATAAGGATGTCATAACTTTTACTGATCATAAAAAAATGAATATCAGCTAAACTATATTGTACACAGTACCATGATTTATTTTATGACTAGGAATATATATATCCAAATATCTTCTTGTAAAGCAGAAAAAAACATATTGAAGAAACTTGAAGTTATGCATTTTGGTACTTCTAAAGTTATTAGAAATAGAAAATCCATTATTAGATAAGATTATCATGGTTTTGTTTTACCTTATGGAGAACTGATAAGTAATGTTCAATAAATATTGATGAATATTGTAAATAGTTTACAATCAATGGGAGGAAATGGATATATTTTGATATGCTTCTAGATATGATCATAGATATCATGCCTAATGAATGTGAATCAAAGATAATGGCTATTGATGAGTCATAGAATGTTAAAAATCTAACTAAGATGAGTTATTTGGAACTCCATTGCAACACAAGAACAGATTAAATAGAGAAGTAGAAAATGAAAAGATTAATAATGGAAGTTATTCATTTACTTTAAATACTAATAAATTTAATTCACAGACTCCTTATAAATTTTTAAATTCTTTAATGAAAAAGATATTTATTTTTCCTTGAGACTCAAGTTAAGGAGAGAAATATGAAAATGAATTATCTAATCTTTCTCTAAGGATGAACAAATTATAGGAAATATGAATTCTCAGTATATATATAAATAGAGAAACAAAGAATGAAATGATAATAAATATTCATAAGTTAACTATTATGAAAGTAAAAAAATAGGTAACATGAAAATAAATTTTCCTAAACTTAATAAGAAATATAAAAGGGATAAACGTTCAAATAGAATCCAAAAGATGTTTTGGAAAGCCATAGGAAATAAAGTGCTCATGGAAAATGATACTTGGAGTGCTAGTGGTGAAGACGCATCTTATGAATCTTCAGATATTGAATATTATAGAAAACAATATTGGTATTTATTCCAGGATTACAATAGAAAATAATTGCTTCATGGCTAAGGTACACAATTCTAAATCATTAACCAATATGACTTTAAATACTAATTATACGGATGATAATTTTTCTGAATCCTCGAATGAAGAATCCTATTTATCTATTAATAATTATATGGTAACTTTTTTGGAATATGTATCTTTATTTTATATGTTACATGAAAATGAAAATAATGTGATCGAAAAGAAACTTGATAAAGAAAATTCTAGATTACATGTTCTGAAACAAAAAGTGTCAGTTCATTTTAAATATCTAAAAGAATAAGTGTTTTATTTTGAAAATATTTCAAAAATAGGTAGTAAAGGTTGAGAAGTATAAACCTTCTAAGGATATTGAAAATATTTTTTTTGAGAAAAAAAATGAGAGACTAACAATAATCTTATGAATAATGAATGTGCGGAAAATAATTTAGTCATTATATTAAAATCTAAAATATTTTCCCTAATGAAACCTTTTTTAAACATTAATTTTAGAAAATATGGTTTTGATAAAATCTATTTAAAACTTATTCTTCTAATGAATAGTTCTAGAATGGGTTATAGTCACCCAAAACCTATTTTTAGTCACAACTATTTTTTACTTCAAAGTACCCTTTTTTCCAAAGTGTCAAAGCTGTGGACATTGGTAGGAAATTTTTTCTTTAAAAAAATCCAATATATAGGATTTCAAAAATAATACCTTTCTAAGAAAATGTGGATTCTTAATATTTTACTTTCTAACAGTTATAGATCCATGAAATTTTGGATTCTGAAAATATAATAGTTTTATTTTCTGGAAAACAAAGGGAGTACGGACAATAATAGTATTTGGTACATAGAGAGTGGATGTCTTGATCATATGACTGGAAACAATGATTTCTTTTAAATGATCATTAAAATTAAATTTATAAGATTTACCAATGGAGTAACTCTCACAAAAAGATCATTGGTATAGGTAATATTGTTTTTCTTGGAAAATTCATAATTTTAAATGTTTTATTCATGATAGGTCTTAAAAACAACCTTATAATCATATGTAAATGATGTGTTTAAGGTTAAAATGTGAATTTTAGTAATGATAAATGTGTATTTAAAAAATAAAAGGATGAATGTATTCTTTTTTCAATAGGAATGAATTTTTTTTAGGAATCACATTTTTAGATATCACACAATTAAACGAGATATCAGTTTACAATTCATCAGAATAAATGAACTAATTTCTTATATTTTCAAAAAACCATTACCTTATGATAGATTTTAATATATTAAACAGAATCTAGGAATGATCGCTATAAATTAATCATTCACATCTACTTTTAAACCATCTTCTTACATTAAGCTATTTCTTTTCAAAGGGGGGTACATTTTATTTTCCTATTTTTAACCTGTTTTATGTTATCAATTGGTTTCATGTTTTTAATCAGTTTCATGTTTTTAATTGGTTTCATATTTGAAATCAGTTTCATGTTTTTTATCTCTTTCATTTTTGGGCATGACAATTTTATTGGTATTACAATTTTATCAGTATTAAAATTATATCAGAATTACACATTTATCGGTATTACATTTTTATCAATATTACAATTGCTTTGGTATTTTATTGTAATGGAAATATATATTATATTAAAAATATATTTTAAAAAATATATCATAATTCAATTATATTTCACTACATTCAATTTATATTTTAGAAGAATAATATATTGAAACCAATATACCGATCCTGATACTCTGACAAGTAGAATATCTAAACCTTACACATTCTATTACAATTCAAAATTATTGTTATTTAAATTCATTCACATTATTTTAAATCATTATCATATTCATTGTTAATTTGACATTTTAAACAAAATCTCAAGATAATAAAATCATTTTCAACCATTGGATTTTTCTTATCTAATCTAATCCGCAGAATCTCAATGGTTGGATTTAAATCACCTATATAGAGGGATCCCCTGACTTGTCCCACATATAATTCTCTCTAAAGTGTACCAAATATTTGATTCCGTTCAAATATTTGAAACTGTTTGTTTTTGTAACTAGAGGAATCTTTTTTGTTTGTATTCGGAGAAATTTTAAATTTTCAAGTCATACTCAACTGCCTAAACTTCATAATAATCTTCATCAAAGGACTTATCATCTACAATCATTCAAGGTGAAAGGTTAGTCTATCAATAATTTTATGATTGTTCTAATTCCTCATTGAAAAGAATTATAAACATCCAAGGCTGGATGCCCATTTTTATTAAAAGACACGGATCATATATAGAGAATTGTCACTCTAAGGAGGTGTTGTAAATATATAATACTATATAAATATATGATAATATCAAAGTTTCATTTACAAAGTATGATAAGAAATAGCCCAAATTGGTAAATAAAGGTGAAATATAGTGGGAGTTTTATGTTAAGGAGATTCTTTATGTCCATCCCATAGAATTCCCAAATCAGAAGGGACTGTGGATAAAAAAAAGGAAGAGGAATCTATTTTCAAGATTTATGAAGATAAAAGAAATGTGAATCATCTTTCAGGTGACAACCAATTAATATCCCTCTATATGCAGGGTTTTTAGTGCTGAGAAATAGTGATAATGATACCCTAAATGTGTCTGATTTTTATTTCCTTGAAAAATTAGTGAATATGAAGAAATTAAATCTCTTGGGTTTCATCTTTTTGACTATCAATAAATTGAAGTACAGGGAAATCAATTACGAGTTGATTATGTTTCCTAGAATCTAGAGAAAATTACATTCAAAATATTTGGTGCAATGAAATGCAGAAATTATATCAAAGAAAAAAAGTTTCAATGTTCTTATTATTAGTGCTGGTATGATTATGAGGCTAAAGTTATGATTCAATTCAAAATAAA
This sequence comes from Viscum album, assembly GCA_963277665.1. Taxonomy (NCBI): domain Eukaryota; kingdom Viridiplantae; phylum Streptophyta; class Magnoliopsida; order Santalales; family Viscaceae; genus Viscum; species Viscum album. Next base: position 4,398,053 of record OY728120.1, on the reverse strand, counting down.
TGAAATTTGAAAAAGATCCTTAAGCAGAAAATAAAAAAGAAATAGATGTAGGGAGTCTACAAGCTACCAAATAATAAAAATTGGATGATTATAATAAAGGAAGGCCTAGTTTGAACCACCCAATAAATTAATGAAGAAAAACATTTCTGATGAGGTTATAGCTAAATAGAGAAAGAAAAATTCAGAAAGGAAAGAGGTTGATACCAAATTAGACTTCATCCAATTGAGGCCCTAGCTGAAAGAATTTGTACCCAAGAAACTCTCAAATATGTAAAGAATAAAAGGAGGATGATGAATATAATTTCTTATATTATTGCTATTGATAATATTTTCAGAAGGAGTAGAGAAATCCAGTGATGAATTGTTTTAATAGAAACTATTAAACTATCACAACCAGAACCATCTATGCAAACAAAAGGTAAATTGTTTGTTTGTAGAGAACTAGCCTTAGAATAAGAAGTATAAGATAGTGTTTTTAGATATATTAATGATTAAATTTATGATAAAAAATACAAGTAAGGATTCTAATTATAATAATATGAAGAATAAGAAGAAGGGGACAAAGAGGATGAAGAAAATGAAAATCAAGTTGACGTTGTTAACCCAAAACCACTATTGAATTAAAACCCCCATGAAATACTCACAAGTGGCATCATTCAAATTTATATATCCAGATCATCTATCTTCAAAAAAAATTCATAGAATACAATACCTAATAAATTATTATAAATCCCAAATTAAGAATAACCAGAGGTAGAATCCAAAAAAAATGACAATCAATATATTTAGAATGTGGATATAGGAACTCATTATATTGTTCATCCAGATTTCAAGGATGATATAGATTCTGAAAGAAAAATTAAAATCAAAGGAGTGAAAAACATAAAGAAATTATTGAATATATTATAGAACATCATTCCTTGTTTTCAAAAAATTGGTGTAAATATTGACATTATTTCAAATAGCCATATTGAAAGAATGGATTCTGTCAGGATTTTGATGGATAGTTTTCTGAAAATTGAAGCAGATTATAATGTTTTTGAAGAATTAAATCTCGAACATAACAAGTCTTGTAATAAATTATTCAATTGGTCCTATAACATTGATGAATATTTAAAAAAACATGAAGAAAATATTGAGGAAATTTTGAATCTTTTAAATGATCTCAACATGGCTTACAAAAGGCTGGTCAGTGATATGAATAACAATGTGAAAGCATTTAAATGACCTAGTACTTCAAATAAAAGTCACTCTAAAGATTTTGAAATTATCAAAATTAATATATCAGATTTACAAAATGAAAAAAAATTGACAAAATGAGTTAAAATCCTAGAGTAGGACTTCAAAATCCAAATAGATGATTTTCTTGCTCATGAAGAAATTTTCAAAGCACATGAAGATGTTAATTAGATTCTATTATAAAAAATTTGTAATCAAGAAAAGATTTTTGTAGAACAGAAAGAAAAGTGTTGGGATAAACAATAATCTCTTCACATGTTTATGGAGGATAGAAAATAATTCAAAAAATTGAAGTTAGCTATTTTCAATCTCATGGAGAAAGAATAGGAGAATAAAATATTTTTTTGAACTCTTGTTTTATTTTTTTATCAAATAAAATTCATGATCTGTTTCATCTTTATTCTTATGTATGTTTTGTTTTTCTAACCCTGTATTGGTTTATCTAAATTTTTTCTATTTTTTAATATTACAAAATGGGAGAATAATCTATATGGGAGGGAATGTTTTCAAAAAGGAATAATATTATATTAAGGGGGGGAATCGTTAGGCAAGGGGGAGTAAAACCTTATAGATAAGAGAGTACAATCCTTATAGTTAATTTTATCCTAAGGAGGAATTAGTAATATTCACCATTATTCTCATAATATTTATACAACTCTAGGAGATAAGTTTTTATTTTATCCATATCTTTATGTTTTGGGATTTCCAAAAAGGGAGATATTTTTTGCGTCAAAATTTTTGTTTTCACTTCTCTATTCATTTTGTTTTTGAAAAAAAAACTCATTCTAAATAAATTACATTTTTATTCACATCAAATATGATTTATAATATATTATTTTAAATCTCAATCATATGTATTTTTTTCAATCGTATCTACTTGTATATTTTTCAATCGTAACTGCATGTATTGTTTTCAATCATAACCGCATGTATTATTTTAAATCGTAACCAAATATTTTTCTTACAATCATAACATCAGTCTATTGAATTGACTAACTACATATCAATTATAACTACATGTCTTGTTTTAAATTTCTACTATTTTATAAACTTAACTAAATATCATGATATCAATCATAACCACCAATTCATTTCTTTATAAAAATCAGTAGTCTTAACCTTATCATTTCTTGTAAAGATTAATTATTATAAAATGAAATAGGTTATATCAAAATGTTTTCATAAAATCTGTTATATATTTCAATTAAAAGGATTTCATGAAATCTATTATGTATTTCAATTAAAACAATGTCATGTATTCTGTTTTTAATATGACCATTCAAGTTCCAGGTGTTCAAGCCCTGTTGAATTATCAAGAACAATATGAAAATTGGGTAATGAATACTAACATTAGAATGAAGTCTATAAATACCATGTCATTTGTCTAATCTTCTAATACTTTGGTTTATCGAGATATACTTTATGAGAGTTTAGTCAGAATCACTACTTTATGAGAAATCTCTGAAGAATACAAGTCGTGAATAGATTATTCCAAGAACATGTATCTTTGATGAGTTTTGATTTGAATTGTGTTATAATGATAAATTGTGATTATTATTGAGGGATTTCAGGGATATTCAGATAGACTTGTGCCAATCTTTTTTGGATCAAGGGCTTCTGAGGCTTAGAAGACAAAGGTTCCTATTACCTAATTAATCAAGGGCTGCTTGGGATACGTAGATAAACTAAAGTTGATCTTTGAATCAAGGGATTAACCATGTGTGGATAAGATAGAATTTAATGAAAGTATAAATCAAGGGACCTCTATCCTAGGTAAAAGGATACCCTTTTCTTTGGGTTAAAAGAATTATATTAATTACATTTCTGCTGAAATGTTGATAGAATGATAATTTTTTTCTTTTTATATTAATATTTAAAATCTTTGTAATTATTTCAATTAAAATACATACAATTAATGTTGTATTAGTTCCTAAAATTCTATACAATGTGTTTTAGAATCATCTATTATTGTAATACTCTAATTATTGAAACCATTGTAATTACGAACATTTATTTTCTTACTCTGATCATCGTATTCATCTAGGATAAGATTGTTCTTTAAATAAAACCTATGGTATACTTATCATAATCAATCTAATTATGATACATATCATAACCAACCAAAATTCAATTACATTTTTCATCAGTATGAGGGCCCATGTAGATTCATAGTTTTATCACATTTATCAGTATTGTGAATTAGATTAGTTTAAATATTTTTAAACTAAGATTCATTTTGGATTGATAATGAATTTTTTTAAAATATTCAATTCACCCCAAATTTTATTATTCCATCTACATACATATTTCAATCAAAAAATACCTTATTACCTTCGAATCATTTGGAAGATGATAACGTCACTCGTTCTTATGTGTTGACTACCAACCCCACGAAGTGATGTAATTCATTTTTGATTTTATTTTGATGGGTATGGTAATAAGAAAATATTTAATGAATATGAATTACCTAAATGAAATAATAATGATTCAATTAAGGTAAATTACTATTCACCTTTTATGTTTTCCATCATTTGAAAAATTCAAATAGAATTCATGTATACATGTGACCTACCATCTCCATAAACTACATAATTCATTTTTCTATCACTAAATTTTATTGTTTATTATAAATAAATGTATAGTTAATATATATATATATATTAATTATGTCATGATTATAATTATTGATATTTTTTAACAATGATCAATGTTAAAGGACCAAAAAATACCAAACTAAAACATACATGAATAACAAAGCATTTATTACCTAGGCAGGGGATTATAACAATAATTTTTCAATAAATGGTAGACAAAATATTATAAGTAAATAATATATGATATGATATATATGAGTATATTTATGTAATATATTTATAATAAATCTATTTTTTATATTGTAGGTTTGGGAACATATGACGAAAGTCAAACCAGTGGTAAGGGTTTATCGTCTCACATTTGTTTCTCTCAGACATATAACATATTCACTACTTGTTTACTTCATGAGGTATATATAACTCACCTTTGATATGATATATCATGATTCACTTTATACTCAAGGTATTTAATGTTTCTTTTTAATAATATCTTTTTTATGGGTGTTATGAATCAAAATTTAACAATGCAGTTTGGATTTATTTTGTAATCTCATCATTATTCATGATGGCATATGTATATGACTCCACCGTGATAATTATTTGATATTTATATCATAAACCCAATATATTTTATTATCCTATAATTATTTCTATAAATTAAAATATGTCCTTTTATTTAAATCTCTATAGGTGTATAATATGCTGAAATAATGTTTTTACGGAAAACTAGGCTTATTCTTATACTCTGTCGGGAATATTTCTATTCCATGTCTATATATTACTTAAAGTGTCTAAAATGTGGTTTTTGACATTGTCATATGATTTATTAATGAAAATTTTACACATTTTTTATTTATATTAAAAATAATTAAAAATAATCTTCTTATCATTTCCCCAATGAGAAACCTTTTGACCTTTTTAGAAAATGATTAAATGAATTATTTTCGAACTTATATAGAATGCATATAATTTACTTCGATTAATAATGCTCATTATTTAAAGATTCATTTGCATGTTTAAAAGGTTATTTTAAAAGAAATTGATTTCTTAATATTTTAGAAATCATTATATTTTAAATGTTGAATTCATGTTAAAATGTTATTTTCCTCAAGAATTTTTTAAATGATATCATTACATGATTTATAATAATTAAATAAAAATCCATTTATTAACTATGAAGTACATTATGTAATTCTTCCATCCTTATTATTTATTCTGATAGGTTTAGATCAGATTGACTGGGTAAAGTATTGACATTTCATATTCTTGTTCTTTTTATACATACAATTTTTGAATAAGGCATATTTGTTATGCTTTATTGTTTATTCATATGTTGAATGCATTGTACTTATTAATTGATAAGTGGGGTTTGAAGTTACATTTCCCATTTATTCATCAGTAAGGGTCATGATTCATAATATAAGGTGAATATGGATGAGTCCATACCTATTAATGTAAGATTTACTGGTATAAGGTCACGATAGTATGTTTCATATGTCGGAAATTATGCATTATATCATTATGAAATCAGTTATTTATATCCATATTATATTTTTAGTTGTATTGATATACATAGATAATTTTCCAAAACATGTGATTATTTATATGGTATTATTTGATAATCATTTATATTTTCCATATTATTCATGCCTTATCAGATTCCACAACACACATACCCTTATTAAGCATCTAAGCTCACCCTTTTATTATGTTTCCATTTCCAAGGATGCTAGGAAATCTATTATTGTTGATATAAAAAGATATAATAAATGGAATAATGTTTTTATAAAATAGTATACTATATTTTATTTTAGTTTTTCCTAAGAAATGGGATATTCATGTATGTATCTAGTTTTCCAAGACAACTAAATTATTCGGTCTATCAAGATGATGTTCATTGTATCTTTTGCCAAATTAATAATGTAACTATCAAAACTAGGATATATTGTTTTGGGAATTTATAATACATGTCCATGTATATTGAATCTCATGTTGTATATGCATGTAGGGTGATTCCATTGACCCAATAAGATTCTTTCACTCACCTCAACTCAATGATGGCTAGAAATCATGTTGAAGAACATACATGTTTATGGGGATGTGTTGGTGTGTGTGGAGTAAAATTAACCCTACATATAAACATATCCCATTCAAGATCGTTCAAATCCACAATTTTGAGCCATCAAGGACTAAAGATTCACACATAATATAGACTCAACCAATTCTTCCAAACAAAAGATTTATTGTCATATTCCCATAATCAAAACACACATAACGTGATGACCCAATGAGGAATAATCCATAATCTAGATCATATCATATTATGATTTCATTAGTAGATAACACTACAACAAAAAAACTCTCTAATTAGAGTACCACCTCATATATTGGTTATCATACTATTTATCAACTACCTAAACACCAAAATATCATAATAAATATCAATCCTATCAAGGTATATAACAATGGGTAATGAAAGGGTATTGAATATTAAAATATAGAAAAAAAATAAGGTAAGAAAAATAAGACCCAAAGTAAAAAAAATATCACTTGAACAACAATACCATGGAAAAATAAATAGGGAAATAAAAAATTGGGCCCAATGACCAAAAATAAAAATCCAGACACTCTTTCTCTTCCCCATATCAATCACCAATCCTTACAAGACCTAAATTTATAGTACATTTAGATTATCTATAGATATAAACCATATATCAACTAGTAATAGGGGATGAATCCCACTACATGGAATAACAAACCAATGACTAAACATTAATCCATCAAATATCATATCAATATATTCCGTCTAAAAAGCTGGGTTCATGGCCATGGAATGACCTTGTAAAATCACTATGGAATACAAGGTAATGTAACATTCATAAACAAATTTCCCTACTAACCGAGAGACTAATAAATCACTTCACTACATCCAATCACTAATGAGGAAGTGTTTTTAATATAAAAATACCATCATTAACTTGGAATATCATCAGTATACACAACCTCAAATAGGAAGTGATCACTCTCCAATAATCAAACATCCAACATTTATTTCATCATAAAAATAAAATTTTATTGGGGTCATATCTGAATCAAGAGGTATCCCATGAAATATTCATTTCCTCACATGCTACATGCTGAGTCACTCAAACTCATACTGACCTAATCCATCATAACTAAAAAATAATCCCCTAAAAGTTTGTCAACAATACTAATAATGTAAACCACTCACGTTATAATCCCACATCTTAGACTATATTGTGGATCAATATCAATGGGGTATTACTATCATTCAATTTGGATGTTTCAAAAAAATAAATTAGCACATTGATTATTTACTAATTCAAATAATGAGGTCCAACCAAGAGGGTTCTACTACTAAATAAGGGAAGACAAAACTCATAAATTTTTTAAACCTAAATTCTAAATGTCTAGTCAGACCCTAATAACAACCAATATGTGATCCATCAATCATATCTATACTAGAACCAAATTTCCCATGAATATATCATTAACAAGTCCTCAATAGACATACAATCCTAGTTTAATTGGTCCATCACCCAAGGTAATGACATATAAAAATTTCTTCAATGATATTAATATAAATCATGAAACATGAGATATATTACCAGAAATTCATAATAAAAATGCATGTACATAAGAAAATGGTCATTGAACCACTTTTCATCACCAATAATTAACAATTAATCCAAATAATATATCCAAACTCAGACTATTTACATTCTTTTAATGTCCTAAAAATCCATATTTATAAATATTTTTTAAAAATAATAATTTTTTGGCTTTACCCACATAAAAAACATTGAAAAAACACTAACAGATATCCTATTGGAAAAAATATTTTTTCCCTTCCAAATCTCAATTCAAACTAATTTGTTTAAAAAGATATTAATTTAAAATTATTTTTTAAAACATAAATATCCTTGAAAATAATATTTTAAAGGCATGAGTGTATTATTTTTCAAAAGTGTAGTGAAAACAAACTCAAACCAATAATAAAACCCCAAAATTGTTCACCACCACTCATTTGAACAAAATGCATCAAAAAAATCACTTAGAAAGCTATAAATTCCTTATATACTATAGCCTAGGGTGTTCTTATACCATTTATAGAATGAACACAAACCATGTAATAAAATATTTCTAATGATAAAAACAATAATAATCACACAAATATAAAATTCCAACAACCAAGATAAACAATTAATAAATTTTCATAATCAATAGGTAAATGCCAATAGCCATTATTTTTTTCCAGTTTAATTTAATACTTGCCTATATCAACCAATATTTCACCTACATTATTTATAAACATTCACAAGTCAATCATCTAATAAATTAATAAAAATCAAATGAAAAACATAAACTCACAAAGAGACTCTATGATGAAAAAAATATGAGAAAAGTGGTAAATTCACTTCATGATGGTCCTATAGACTTAATACATGAAAACCCAAATTATAAACCTGAATCAATGGAAAAATTATTTAAATTTTATAAAAACCATAAACTAATACATCATGAAATATACATTAAGAATAATATATTATAATTATGATATTCCAACCTTCCTAAGCCACATTTAAGCATCTCACATGAAATCCTCGTGATTTAATTATGATTCCACCATCCTTTGGTCAGATCAAAATTCAATGATCTATAAAGGTATATGAAATTAAATAATTATTAAGAAGAGTAAGATGGTGGATTATGAAGAAGTTATTTACTATAACCACTGTAATGAAATAGTTCCAAACCACACAAATTTAAGGAGAGAAATGGTAACGAGGCAGGAATCCAATTTGATTAACCCCCTTCATTTAGTTAGTCTATATAAGAAAAACTGATGTGAGGGAGGTGCTAAATAAAACACTTCTAAAAGGACCAAAAACTCCCCTTTAAAATGGGATAATAACCTTCCATTTATATAGTAGGCTCCAACAAGGTACCTAGTGGCTCACTAGGTACTTAGTGGAAGACTAATAGATACTCGGTTTATAAAACAATGGGACTGACCCACTGTTTCTTACATCATATACCTATCAGATTCATACCTGGAACCCAATGGCTATTTCAACAACCACATATAAATTTTTGAAATATAAACCACCAAAAATATTTATTTATCTTTTTAAACCCACATTTCCACCACCAAGACATCTAATAATACATCGTGATTAGGTCAAAATCTCTATTTAATTTGAATTGGAAATTTTAAATTCATTTTATCACTAAATCAATTGGATTTTCAGCCTACATTATTTTAATTCAAATTTAAATTCCCATATTGTTACATTATTATAATCATCATCACTATTACTATTAAAAATATTTTTTTTGAGAGAAATCATTGGTTGATAACTGTTTAGTAAACCCTTATCATGAGACTACCATGATCAAAGGTTATAGACCATGTTTTGATTACTTTGTGACTATGATTCACAGACATCAAAACTTCTAGTTGATATTTTTCTCATTACATTATTCATGGTACATTGGATAAAAATATTAATGATCCAAATCTATATTTTTTAGTCTAATCGTATTTTTTGTTCAGTTTTTTCATTATTGGGATGCATATTAGAACTATATTCATGGTGGTGTTTCCATTAATGGTCGATTTATGTAGAAAATATGTTGAGTGTCAAATATAATGTGATATTTGATGAATTTTCTACCAGGAGGAATGTAATAAACATAGATTTCTATTGGGGGGCTATCGGGGTAACGAAGAATGATCATTCGATCAAAATTATGATATGGATAATGTATAAGTGGCCCAATAGGTATGTGTTATGGGCTAGATAGGAAGGCTAAACCCATTGTACTGGTGGATTTGATTAAATAATACTTTTATATATTGTTGTATTATTAAAGAGATGATATATTTCCATGATCACCTTGGAAATTGGATGATATAATATAGGCATATGGTTATAGTATACAATAGTTATAGTAAGGGTTGTGTGTGTAAATATAGGAAATCCCTAGTTAAATGTTGTTATTGAAATCTATATGGATACTATTAAATTAAATATAGTGTGTGTTGAGTATTCCAAGTATCTTGTATATAAAAAGTATATTCCTTTAATAAATGTTATTTAAAGGGGTTATAAAATAGTATAATCAATGTATAAGTACAATGTATCACCATATAAGTTAAATTTATGTATATCAACATAAAATAGGCCTAAGTGGATAATGTTAAGTATATGTGATCTTTCTTTGAAAATCTATATGAGGAAAAGGGATCTCACACATCTTCAAAATTAACTTTCAAGACAGACACACTTTGAGGAAAGTAAAATGATCATGACAAAAAAATGTTCTTTATTGTGAACATAGTATACAAAAATGAATTTATAACATATATTATTAATAACATAAATTGATATTACTTAAATGGATATAAAAATTTTGAATAAGGAATTGAACATGAAAGGATTAAAAAATAAACATTATATCTAAAATCAATAGTGGGATAGAGAACTAAACAAGTTTCTTTAGTATTTCATTTTTCCCTTTGAATATGGACTCCATAAAAACTTGATGTATTCTTGAAAATATATATTAGAAGTATGAAATAATATTGGATATTATCAATATATTTTAAGTGAATAAAAATGAATATGATTGGTGGATATTTATTAGAAAAAATGGGATATGTTTTATTAATTTGTAAATACTACCCTTGGAAAACATGATTGTGGAAAATTTATATAAATTTATTTTCACATGTCTTTATCTTGTATAATTTTAAATTTTAAATTTTGAAGGTTTATTTTTCAGTCCTAAACTATTGAAATTCTATTATATAAATTATTCTGTGCATGGAATAAAATATTTAGATATAATTAAATAGATTTTATAAGAGTAAAATATTTGTTAGACATTGAAAAATAATTTAAAGGATTATATGTTGAATTTATTACCTATAAATAGAATATTTCAAAATTTTAAAACCAATTATGTTGTATAAACCATTATTTAAATCCTTAAGTAACATTAACATTTAAATGATTTCATAACGAAACATTATATTCAAACTATATTTTGTTATTTAACATAAAAAGTCATTATTTTTTGGAAAATAGAAAAAAAATGAATAATTGTTTCTTGATAATTAAAATTGATAGTCACAATAGTCTTCAAAATTTTCTAAATGTGGTAAATTCAACATTTATGTAGGATATTGAAAAAATTCATTAATAATGGTTTTCAAAACTATTTCATTAACATACTTTCTTATAATTATATTCATTACAATATTTTATTGATTTATGTTTTTTTATATTTATATATTTCAAATATATTAATTTTTTAATTTATATATATGGTTTCTTTCTAAACTTTCCATAACGATCATTTTAATATTCTAATGATTATATTATTATTCTAAATTTCATATTTTATTGAATTTTTTAACTATTTAATCTATCATATTTTATATTAACATCAATATATACCCCTCAATTCCACACATTTTCTCACATAGTTTTCACTCCATGCTCCCAAAATTTTATTTAGAAAATGCATAACTTATTTATAATTTTTTATATATGATTACTGAAATTCGTGGATATAATTATTATTATAGACAATGATATGTTATATTTTTAAATTCATGTAATGATATTTACCTTTATTTATTATACTAATTAATTTTTATTAATCCTATTTATTTTATTTATCAATGTTTTGTAATATAATATTATAAATAAATAAAATAACTCCTATTTCTTAATTTTTTTGAATACAATGTATTTATTATTACTATTATTATTTAAAAAATTGTTAATTCTAAATTTACCCACATTTATAAATTTCACTATTGAATTATAAAATTTTACCTCACTATGATAATATGTGAGGATATTTTTCCTTTCCCAGCTTTTCTGGATTCCATGTTCATTATTAAAACTTACGGTTTTCCAGTAACACCTTCACCTAGTTTTGGTATTTGATACCATAACACTTTATTACTTTCATTAAGGACCTTGATCGACACTTTATAGTCTACAAGTTCAGGTTAATATTTCACCCCTTCACAATAGATTATATTATTTTATTTTGGAAGATAATCCCATAATAATGTGGTTTTGAAGACTTTTTGAACTTTAGATTTTTTAGGTAAAAACTATAATATATATTCTCAAACACAAGTGTGATCAAATATTTAAAATGGACCATTTTACAATAGGAATGTTTTTTCTTACATTTTAATATGATAAATTATATTTCTTGGATTTAATGTTAAGAAGTCATAATATTGAAATTTATACTCAAAATAATTCCATTAATAATCAACATAACAAGTTTGTTATATTTGTACCATTTTTTTGATTTTGGATCATGTGAATATTATTTATTATCCCATGAAAATGTTAAATCCCTATACCCACTTTTCTCTAACATTGTCCAAATATGTTATATTTTTACATCTATTCCTATAAAAATCATACTATTGAGTCATTTATTTTCTTGATTGAATATTATTATTATTAAATAATATTACCACAAGAAATATGTTGGTCCAAATAACACTCTAAATTCAAATATAAATCCCTTAATATATCATCTAATTTTTGGATAGTCATTTTACACATCCCATCAGATTGGGGATAATGAGTGTCGTTAATATTAACTACTATGTAAGACACTTTTAAAGGACTTTTACGAAGAAAATATATTAAAAATGGATCATAGTATGAAATGATCGATTAAAGGACCCCATTAATTCTCATTACATATTGAATATAATAGTGATAAAGGAACTCATGGGATAGTTCCTCTCTTATATCTATATATTTGGAAGACTTTGGTATTCATCCAATAATAATACATATATAATTATTTACATTGAGTGTATTAGGTTTTCTTATAAAAATTATATAGTGATGTTTACCCTCTTCCATATTGGTATATATAGTGGTGGCGTCATTCCTTTATATAGTTTTCATTTCACCTGGACTAATTAACATACTAGATAATTTTTTTATTATCCTATAGTCTCTCTAGTTATGTTATTACACAAATAATTTTTTAAAAAATATATATACATCATGAATGTTTTAGGGTTTATATAGAATGATGAATTATAGGTTTCATATGGTTAGACTTTTTTAACTTTAAAATAATGGGTATATATAGCCTTTTATAAAATAATTAAACAAAGTCTTGATCATTGTTTAAATTAAGAAGCTTACCATTCAATACAATTTCTATAATTTTTTGTATTATAGGGTCATCTCATTAAGATTATATGACCATATATAGTAATTATATCTTAATAATGATTTGGTTTACCCATAATGTGGTCCCTTTATAATTTTCATGCCCATCTTTACTGGATCCCGAATCAATGGGTGTTTTTTAATCCTCATGAAAACATGGGTATTGGGTTATTTTTTCTTAGTGTATCCACTAACATGTTCATTTTTATTATATGTTAGTAAATATTTTTTTCAAAATATTTATGAAATTCTAATAATTCCTATAGTCACCTTTGCCTCGTATTTATTTCATTCTTTGGGAATATAAAATTTATAATTTTATATTCTTTGTATATAATATAAATTTACCTAAAAAAGTAATGAATCCTTGTCATTAAAGTAAAACATTTAAAATATATAACTCTAATTCATTAGTTATATAATTAAAATAATGATTTTTTACTTTAGAATATGCATAAAATATTACATTCTCATCTTTCATAATAAAACACCCATGTATTTTCTTTGAAACTTATTTTTTTATGACATATAATTTTCCTCCTAAAGATAAATTCAAAAAAATTGAAATACCCAACCATTTCATAAACTATGGAAGGTTTTTTTACACAATCTTTTCCAAATAAATGTAACCCCATTTTTTGTTAACTTGGTTTGTGGGTTATAAAGTCAATAATCATTTTTTCAAAAATCTAGAATAATACATAGATATATAAAGTGTCTACGAATATCTATTAGTGTTATGGTAATGTTTAAATCATCTCAAACCATTATTATATGGGAGATAAATATTATTTCATTAGTAGTTATAATATGTCTCATGAATGAATCTTTTTGTAAAAAGAATCCGTATTTGTAGAATCTAATACATTAAATCTATTTCATTATAGATTTTATCATATAAATAAGGCGATATTTTCACTCAAAAATATTTAAAATATATCAGAGCATCATAAATAATGAATAGATGAAATTTTCCTTGGAAATATATGAAGAATCTATTCATTAAATCAATAGATATCGTCAAATAATTTTTAAATCCAAAGGACAAGAAAAAAACTCATATTAACCATACATTTTTCAAAAATAAATATGGGAATTTCCTCCTTGTTTAAATTCATTTGATGGTACTTGAATTAAATATCAATATCATAAAATAATTCATCACCATGAATGATGTTGAACATGTCAATAATTCTTGGAATAGGTTAAAAAGTATTGATGTTGATTCCATTAAACTCTATATAATTATTGAGCACCTTTAGGGATTTATCCTTGTTTTACAAAGCATGATAAGTTCACCCAATAGAGAAACATTATTTCATATAGAACCATTATCTATGTGTTATTGTAATTTATTCTTTAGTTTTTATAAATCTCCATGTGTTAACCTATTTGGAGTTTTTTATATCTCTGGATCTATAAATCATTTTAATTTAGAACTCACCCACTTAATTTGGAGGAGATCTCGAGAGGTCACATGTGAATACATCAACATACTCCCAAATAATAGGCTTTAATTATATATATATATATATATATTAATAATTACAGTCTTTTAAATTACATTTATCTTTATTAAAAATATTATATGGGTAGTAATTGACAAGAATAAGTCAAAAATAGTTCTCATTAAATTTTTTTAGACAAGCCTCTCAAGATAATTGATATTTATTTATATCAATAAATAATCATGTAATAATACATTTAAAGGAAATCCATTCATAGTATTACAAAAAATATTTCATTGGTATAATATATATTTTTTCAAATTTATTTCACTCATGGAAATAAATAAAGAAATTTTTTAATAATATTATTTTATTCATAAATCCACATGGAGTTTTTATAGATAAATCCACTTACAACAATATAATAATTGATATAATATTCAATATAAATATGAATGGAATAAATTAATGAGTATATATATAATAAAATAACATAATATATAGATATTATATTGAAATGACATTACCTACAAATTTTTTTATCCATATTTTCAATCAATGTGAATAAAGAATAATTACATTGGTAATAGAGCCTTTAGTATGATAGATATTGGTTCCTATCTAGAATTAATTTCTTAGGGAATTTTTTCGAGAAGTATAATTTATCTCCCTAGTTGAAACAATGAACAAAGGGATACACTTTCACCACATTACATTATTTACATTCATTTTTGTATATGTGGTTTCACATCCCCATGAAAATATTGAGCGTAGTGTTTGTAAATTCAAAAATTATTTCTCCTTAAAATTCTAGTAAATTAGTTTCCTGGGTGTTTCTTCCCTATCTTTTGACATGTGTGTGGTTACTACTTATTACAATCTCTTTCATAATCTCATATCATTATAATATATTTATCCATTTTAATATTTTTATATATTATCCCTTTATATCACTAAAAATATAAAAGACTCTATTAATACCTTTTGGGATAAATGAAATATTTCTTAATAAGTATTAAAATAAAAATTAATAATTCATTTTTAGGTGTAGGTCTTAACCAAGAAAAATATATTAATATTTCTCTCAGGTTCAATAATAAAAGTAGAGGTGTACTCGGTAGTTTTAGTTAATATAGCCTCATATGTTCCTATTATTGCATCCCAGTTATTTTTATGTTCATATAATATCATTTCCATCATGACATGGAATGATAAATTGATATATCTTACATGAAATAGTTTTTAAAATATTACCACACAATTGATTAAATTTAAATCCCATAAATTTTCTTGTTTATCATCATCTACCACTAATACACCTATCCTAACATGTGAAAAACCTGTAACACCACCTTTTCGGTCTTCATGTAAACTAGTACTATAAATAAAATCTCCAAACAATTCTCCCAATATTCAATAGATTTGGTATTTTTGTACCAACTAAGTGTGGGAAATCACTACCTCATTAATTAGTCCATCATAAACATAGATGTGTTTGAGATGGTAGATGTTCTGTATTATTTTGGTTATTAGTGATGGGAATATTCATTTGATCGAAAGAGCCCTATTGTTATCAAAACCCATGAAATTTGTAAGAACATTCAAAAAATATATGAATTATCCATTCCCACCTATCATGAACTGATCAAAGTCATCTATGAACCAAACTCAAAAATAGGACAATGGTATGGCTTGAAGGGTATTCTTGATCCACAAGAGTTAGAGAAAAGCAACATGGAATCAAGAACTACATTTGGGAATGGTTTTATCCATAGTAATTATCAAGGGAGACAACATTAGTATAATCATAAAGAAAAGTGAACTAGCCAACATAGAGTCAAACAAAGGATGAAAAAGGTATACAAAGTAAAACATGTTCCAAAACAAAACAAGAAAACAATAGTACATAACAATAAAGAAAACCCATTTCCATGTGATACATGGGCCAAAATCCCACTATGTCACCTCTAAACTCGTATAACCCATTAACACAGATATCTATTGCCTCTATGAATTAGCTTTTATTTTCTTGAGTTAGATAAAAATAGAAACAAACACACCTAAAGGTATATACAACATGTGATAAATCAAGACAAGTATGATCCCACAAAGTGTTCCATATTAATTATTTATAAGATAATGCATTTATTCTCACTTAACAAAAACAATGGAAATAATTAAAAATTTCAAAATTTATATCAAAGCTTATAAATTCAGCATTTTTGAATAGTTCGCAAAACCTTTTAAAAATAAATAAATTTTCAAGGAACATTAAATAAAACCATTTCCTTCAAAATACCTCAAATAATATAAAGTCATTTCATACATTTCAAATATACCAAGAATAAACAATCAACTATTTCATAAATAGAGGAAACATGGACAATAAATCCTAAGTATAATAGGTCTAGGTTAGTGAGGATTCACACGCTATTTCAACGATCAATGGACACATTTCGAGAATATTAACCTATAATAATGGGTTTAGTGGGTAATATTCCACTTCTTTTATCTACAAACCCCATACATTATTTAGTTATATTTTTAATCATGTATCCATTCTCAAATAACAAACCATGCCCAGCATGCTCTTCCCAATTATACCCCTCTTATGTACCCATTTCTCCCATGTCCCATAACCTACACATGGGGATTCAAATTTCTATTTTGTATCAATTTTTGTTTTACACAACCTAAAATAGGGATCATTCTAATTTAACAATTTGAATAAAATTCATGTTTTGAAATCATTCACTTTACAATCCAAGGATGCTTTGAAATGAAACAATGATTTGAAAAAAAAGGTAAAAAATCCACATTAATAAAGTTATATATAATAATTAAATTTAAATAATTACAAATCATTATATTCAATAATTTATAAATACAATTTAAAATCAACATGCATGGAATGGTCATTAAAAACAGTATAATATGAAACCACCGACCACAAAACATTTGTAATTTCAACACTCACCCAAGGTCCACCAGAATATAAGGATTGAAGTATAATGGAAACATGTTAGAACTTTAAAACATGAATATCCCAAAAAATAATATCAAATTCATCAATTTCTAGATCAATGTAAATGAGAGGAATCACTTACCACAATGATTCCCAAATAGTTCACTATGAAGAATGAAGATCTAGAAAAAAATGATTTATTTGATTGTCATATTATAATTATAATTAGATAAAAACAATAACCTTATATTATGATATAACATCCCCAATATAATAGCCCATTCTTGAAAAATATAGAGTATCATGTAAAAGGATATAAAATGGATTCATATTTTTGATTTCTAAGATCTGATACCACTTTATTTTTTAGAATAAATCTATGGATGGTATAGGATCACCAAAATATCCCAAAGGAATCTCTATGGTTCAGATTTTTATATTTATAAATAAAATGATAAAATATATAGGTTTTTATTTCTATAAATAGTTTTTAGATTAAATAATTCATGTTTAATGCTTTGGACATATGGGTAGGAAAACCATGCACCAACTGTGAACCCCATTTTGGGTTATTGGAAGAGTTTCATAGTCAGGATGTTTTGTTTAATAAACCTTGAACTAACTATAAAAAACACATTTTACTTTGTTACATGGTTTTAGGAGAACAATATATAGTTTCTCTTAATTGTGTTCCAATAATTAACACTCATCAAGTGTACCAAAACATGATGCACTATTATAGGGGAATGCAGAATAGTTTTCCTTAACTGGAAGTTAACTATGAACATTACCAAAAAAACATAAACTCTAAAAACGACTAACCATAAGGACCTAGAAAATGTTTGAAAGGAATTATGGTAAGTACAAATGAATGTATGTACCTGAAAGTGACATTGGGGTCTGACAATTTACCCCACTGTTGAATTTTCTATCCTTATAACGTCAAGCCAAAATGATAGGTAGAATAAATGATGGTTCCATTGCACCCTCATTATTGTTTCTCATTCTCACTTATCATGAGTATCTATTACATGATTCCATAACACCTAGAACAATGAAATCGACCTCCCATGTAATAATTTATTCTATGAATTGATAATCTAGACTGATTATTCAATAATCAACATATTGGGGTCCAAATGATGGTATTCCAGTTTAGAACATGGGAAGGATGGGGATGATACTTCTTATGTTATGACACATGTAATACTAAGTGAATTGAAGTCATCTAAGATGGAAAATACAAACAAAAATTATTCTTCCCAATCTAGTCAGAGATCTAAAATGTTACCATGTATCTCTTAACCAACTTACCATGTTTTCGAAGCCGAATGTGACCTAATAGTGGTAATATATTTAAGAAATCCATATCACAAATATAGAATCTAATAGATGATACTAATAATATGAATAAGACTTATACCGACTCTAATTAGTCACCAACCATTGAAATATAACTTGATCCTTCATTGATGTATTATAAAAAAGTCTTTGTTCAAACAAATTAGTTGTGCCCACCCCATACAGAAAAGAATATGATTTACAATGGTGAATATAAGGATCTTTATAGGGATTAATTTAAAAGGAAGAATAATAACTATAGTTAGTAAAATAAATAATTCCCAATTGGTTATCCTAATAACCTCTAAAGTCCACAACACAAGAACATATCATATCCTCCAAAATCTTAATAGAACACTCCATATATCCATCTAAGTATGGTACATCATATTATATTGTACTAAAGAACCCATCAACACCTAGATACCTATCCAAAATTGAGAGGTAAACCAGGAGTTCCTATCTGAGATTATAGGATATAATAACATGTGCATCCTCTTGATCTATTTCATGTATAAAATTCACAAATCCTCACAATTGGTGTTGTGATGAATCAGAATGAAATGGGTATACCTGGTCAACTGATCGATTACTACACATATAGAAATTTTTCTATGGGATTCTGTGGTAGTCGAGTAATGAAATTAATGGAATCTTCATCCGACATCCACACTATTACAAGAATAGGTTGAAGAAAACCCAATGTATTTTGGTTTCCAAACTTTATTTCATGGAATTTTATCAATGAGAAAAAAAATTAAATAGAATCAATTTTTTATGTCATAATACCTCATAGTGGTCCCTATAAGTATAATACTACAAGAACAATGGTAAACCACTATCACAGCCATTCACATGGATACATTGAAAATATACCAACTATTGAAGAAAATAAAACCTTATGAAGAGAGAAATCATTAAATGATTCTCTCCCCACCATATTAATAATTCTATATAATCCTAAACTCATCATCATATGGATTATCTTGAATAATTGACTCTAGAAGATATGATGTCAGCTGGAAAATCACTAGAACAATAGAAGACTCTTTTTTCACTTCGGTGCATCTGAGTAAAGAGTCCCATGATCTCACATTCAATCTATGAATCCACCATATCTTAGGAAGAAAATTTATTATTAATAATATCATCAATGAAATACCTCATTCCTATAGTATACGATATATCATGGTGAATTTTTTAAAGTTACTCCACCTATAGACTCTACCTAATGTACAAGTACATATTATGAAATATATAATTTAAAATCTTATAATCATAATTGGCTAAAATATTTTCCACTAAAGGGAAATATTTATAATACATAATAGTATGTATAACAAATATGAGTTCATGTTCATTAGTGGGGTAATTATTCTCATGAGGTTGAAGTTGACAAGATCTATATACTACCACAAAATCCTCAATCATCATCACATATCCCAACCCTGAAAATGAGATATCAAAATAAAATACATTTCGTATATTTGATTATGGAAACATAAAAATTGTATCTGAGGAAAGAAGTTATTTCCTTTTTTAAAAGTATTTATAACATGTAAAATCTCATTAAATTTTCACTCTAGTTTTAGAAATAGTATTCAATGTTGAATAATGTTCTCATAAATACTTTATGAACATCATATAATATATTATCTAACCGAATAATATTTACAAACCACCAAACCCAAGTAGATAATAATAAATGGTTACGTTATTACATTGGTACTAGATACAAGTGATCGTATACCAGAGGACTGAATCATTTGTAGACTTGGTAAACTGGATACATTCTCATATCTAAAATTACATTTGAAAAAAGCAAAATAGGACATTGTATTTTCTTTGAGATAACTATTATTCGCTTTATCATATCAATTTATATAAATCATAATACACATCATATCCTCCCAAGGAAAGGAAACTTAATAAAGGGATGAGATCATATGTTTATTAAGGGAATGTGTATGACATATTCTACGTACAAAATAAAT
Source organism: Viscum album (assembly GCA_963277665.1). Taxonomy (NCBI): domain Eukaryota; kingdom Viridiplantae; phylum Streptophyta; class Magnoliopsida; order Santalales; family Viscaceae; genus Viscum; species Viscum album. The sequence continues at coordinate 4,377,218 of OY728120.1, read as the reverse complement.
AATATGATAGGAATAAATGATAATAAAAATAAACATATAAAAAATCACATGAGATTTAAACTTATCCATGGATATCATAACTAATAAAATAATCACATAGGCATCAATAAATTATTTCATAATGATGAAATGAATAGCCTCAAACATCTGAAACTCAACTTCTAGGCATTATTCATGGAAATCATACATAAATGGGTAAGGCCACGACGAAATACCTATTCTTGTTTGTCTCATAAGACAAACCAACACCTTGAGAGAATATTTAATTATAGGATACACCTATTACATTATAATTCCAATTCATTCATCACATGAATAAACAATAGAACTTAATCAACATGGCTTAGGAATAAATAATAATTAGTATAATAAGAATTAACATATATAATATCACACACTCCCCAATAAAACTAATAATAAAATATAGAAATAAATATTGTGGATTGTATCATTATATTATATTCTCATTAAATAATAATGTTTAACAAAATATATTGATATAGATGAAAATACCTAAAATATGTTATTGACCATTTTTTTAGGAAAATGCCATTTTCCCTTTGTAATCACTTATTTAAAATATATAAATTTCCCAAATATTATGGTAAATTTTTAATGAAAATAATCCTTGAAAACATATAATGTTATATTCAATGAAATATGTGCTTTTATGGAGGTATATTATATTCATTCAAAATATTTTGATAACATTACATTCACACTTTTATAAATATGTCAAAAAGTACCTCATTTATAAATCAACAAGAATATTAATTCTAAAACAATTTTTAAAAAGCAAAAATGTGTAAAAATTCAATTTAAAAATAATTTTGGAATATTTAATAAATTATTTTATAAATTTTAATGAAAATATATACATGTAATAGAATGATTTCTAACTTAGTATAAAAATAACATTAGTTTTTCATAAAAACATTAATTTGGTATCCTAAGTACATAAAGTGATGAAAATTAATGGAAAACATTAATTTTAAAAAAAGAAAAATATGATAATAAAAAATATTTGTTTTAAATTATAAATATCAAATAATTCCCCCATTAAAGACTTAAATATAAATAATCCCAAATAATGATGTCATTTTGAAATAAACCCATACAAGGGGTCCGAATTTTATTGTACTCGTTAGAAAATATTATTTAATAAATATATATATTATAAATCTATTATATAACCATTGTAATATATATAATAGCATATATGGGTAACTTATAATATTTTATCACCACTTAATTGGGAATTCATTGTTTAAATCATAGTTATTGATAATAATTGCTTCATTTTTCATGTTTGTTTGGGTTAGGTAGCTTCAGTCCTCATACATTTATCATGGTTACAAAATCTATATAATATTAATTATGATATAAATATCATATATATTCATTATATATGTAATTTTAGTAATCCATAAAACATAGATATAGAAAAATGAATTATACTATTCATATAGATGGTAAGTCGTACATACACATGAAAGATGTTTTCAATTGTTAATAGATAGAAATAAAGAAAGATAAATAATAATTCACCATTATAGAATCATTATTATATCATATATATCTTATTTAATTATTAAATATACCCTTACTTCAAAACCATGTCAAGCATAAATGAAAAATGAAATACATCGCTTTGTTGATGTGGTAGTCAACACATATGCAACAATGACATAATAATTTTTCATTTGGTAGAAAAGATAATGCAAAGTGTTTGTTTCTCAATAATAATAAAATTTCAGTATATTTAAAATACTCCATATATTATATTATCATAAATTACACATATTTAGTGGAGTAAAAATAATAAGTAAAAATGGAAGTTAACGGTTAAGGTGATTACCAATTCTTTGAATGAACTCATTTAGATCTCCTATTAAGAACCCTAGGTTTTTTAATTTGTCAATAAAAACCTATTTAAAGTGTATAGGGATGTTGGGGAGAAAAAATTTTAGGTATTTTTTGATATCGGGTTCTCAATGTGGGGAAAAGAAGAGAGGAAATGGTTTTCCCTTTATAAGGGAGGGAAACAACAAACTTGGAATTTCAAATATGATTAAAATATAACTTCATATTTCTCATAAAAATGCTATAAATTGGAAAAAGATTAAATTATAATGTAGTATATTATTTAAATATCATCATCCAATAGAATTTTTATTATATTATGTGGCATTTTAAATATCATCTTTCAGTCACACCCATTAGTTAGCATATTTTAAACATAACCACAAAAATGACTTTTCCAATCAAAAAATTTTATAAATTTACATAAAATATGAAAATTGAACCGTAAATGGAAAATGGATGAAATATTATACCATATATTATAGCACATTGTTATGTTTAATTTTTTTTATGATTTTTATAAAATTTAATAAAATATTACTTCTATAAAATATCATTAATGTCATTTTGGAAACTATTACTAAAATTCAAATTTAAAAACATCAAGAAATTATTTAATTTGAATATAATACTTTATAACTACCTAATATGTTATATAAATCAATAAAATTTGTTTAACAATATAAATAATTCAAATTATATTACTATTAATAATTTTAAAATAATTTATTTTATTTTTTTTATTAACTGATGTGATGTTATTTCAACATTGTGTAAGAATTGAACATAAGTATACTATCAATGAAAAATATAAATAAATTAACATTAAGATAATAACTTCATAAATCTTAAATAACTATTTATATTAATTCAATAATTTATTTTGACCTTATGTTAACATATAATAGATATTTAAAAATAAGAGAGTGACATGTTTTACTTATCTTTGCTTTAATTATTATATTAGTCCTATCAATGAGAAGTGTCACTTAAAAATTCAAATTTCAAGAATAAGGTGATATTTTTCTAATTATTTTCATCTAATAATAATTAATATGAAATAAATTTACTCTTACACTTATTTTTATCCTAGGTTAACCTGATTTACCATTTAATGATATTTTAATTTTCATCAAAGTGAATATTCATATTTCCAAAAAAGACAAGGGATATATTTAATAATCATGGGAATCCAAATTCAAAATAGTAAATATGTTTTTCAAGATTAATTTTCTATGTGGAGGAAATTAATTTTATAATAATTGTGTAAAACATGATGAAAACATTTTTAGAAAAATATAGTATATATACATAAAACTGGATTTATTATTGTTCCATTTTTAAATAAATATTATATGAATGGTAATATATTTTATTGAATATATAAAATATAAATATGATTAAAATTATTTATCAATATTTATTAATTTAATTTATGAATATAAGAGTAAATTACATGCCTAAAAATAGTTTTTTTAATAACATTTCTCAAACTTTAAAATGTTTTTATTTTCATTTCTAATCAATTGATAACCAATTAATTTATTCTATAAAATATTAATACATATAAATTTTTTAATTTTTTTATTCTTATTCATACCCTCCAATTTAATATCTAGGTTATAATTGTATACTATATTACATTTCATTTAGAATCGGGGTATCATGTATCCTAAGCTATTGAAGAAACTGAATTTATTATAAATAAATATATTATAAAATCTCAAAGAGTTACATTATTTCCACCTTATAATTAATTTATACATTTAAGAATCATTAATATAATACAAAAAATCTGGGATATCTCTACATGCTCACATCCTTAGGTTCCCACATATTTTCTTCGAATTTTAGATTCGTCTAGAACACATTTACTATATGAGTATCCTTTTTCTGAAGAACATTATCTATATGATCCAATATTAATAATAGTTGTTTGTTATGGGAAAGATCATTCTCCATTGGTATGACCTTTGAGTTCGGTATGTGTGGTATATCAACTATGTTTTTCCTCCAAAGAGATATATTGAACTTATCAACAACATGAGGGAGGTTCGGTGGAAACTTCATGTGATAGGATATCATCCCTATTTGATCCATAATATCTAAGGGCCTAATATAAAAATGGATTTAAAATACCTTATTTTTTAATCTCAAAACCTTCTTGCATGGATACATTCCTAGAAATACCTTCTCAAAATATTCAAACTCTAGATCTCGCTGAAAATTATCCACATAAAAATTATGTCAACTCTCATCTATATTGATATGCTACTAAAAGTGTCTTTATTTTTCCATTTATTCAAATATACCAGTCCTGAATATATTTATTTCTCAAATTTATCCCAAAATTATTGATTTCTACAATTATTTCCCTATAGGGTCTCATAAGGATGCATGTCAATACTCGATTGAAAGATTTAATTGTATGAAAATTTATCTTGACGAAGGTGTTAATGTCAGCCACATTTGAAATTCAAAGAATAAGATCTCATTATAACCATTGGTGTTTGAATAGTCCTTGAATCCCCACTATCTGTATGAGGATGATAAAAATTACTTAAACCTAACTATGGATCTATATATTACTGAACAATTCATTAGAACATCAAGGTAAACCAGTGATCCCTCTCAGTAACATTAGAATGTGGTACTCCATAAAACTATACCACATTCTTATTATATATTTTGGAATTATTCTCAACAGATATATATTATTTAATAGTAATGAATTGTGCGAACATTGTATGGTGATCAACTATAACACATATAGAAGTATGACCTTTTCTATTTTTTTTAGTCTAATGAAAAAATATATAGTGATGTTTTCCCATTTACATTATGGTATGGGTAAGGGTTGTAACATCCATTTATATTTCTATCTCTTATCCTTAACATGATGAAATTTCAGACACTAAGATACACACTCAATTTATTTATGGCTTCATGTTGTCCCACCAGAAATTCTCGTTTATATCTCTATACATCATCAAACTTATAAGATAAGTATATAATGATGAAATATAAACCTAATCAATAGAGACTTAATTAAATTTGGTATAGAAAAAACACATACATGGTTACTAAACCTTTTCATTCCATTACAGTCAAGGACAAACACAAGAATATTTCTCATCTCCTTCTACAACCCCATATCTTCCTTTAGTGCCACATTAATCCTCGCATGGATAGATGGTTGAACCCTAATATGAAAAATATAATATTTCACACCCTAATTTAATATATCAAAATAAATAATTTTTAAATATAGAAAAATTGGGTCTTTTTTATCAGCAACATATATATTCTATCATTATCCTTTCAATTTAGAGCATTAACCAACTTATTTTCATTCCCATGATGGAAAAGTATAGATAAATAAAAATCATTGATTAACTAAAACCATATTCATTAGTTCATATTTAACTCATTGTTTTTAAATATATAATTAAATATTCTATGATCAATATTTATCACACCATTCTCCATATAGATAATGCCTCTATATATTTAGTGAAAAAGGTATGATGCCAACTCTAAATCACGAGTCGAGTAATTTTTCTACTAAATTTTTAATTGGAGAGAGAAATATAATATCCCCATGTAATTATGTGTGAGTAAGCATAATATTCTATTATTTTATGAATCACTAAAGATCACAATCCCTTATCTATTGTGGGGTAGTGTCTGAATAAGTACACTGACCAACCATCTCTTTAATTATTTGAAACCCTCTTCGCATTCATCTGTATACATGATATTACCCCCTTCTATGTCAACTTGTTGAGTGGATTAAATATTCATGGTAAATCTATCACAAATAATAGTTAGTGTCCATCCAACCCAATAAAACTATGTATTTCAGTTACAATGGTTGGTCTCAACCATTTCTTAATAACTTATCCCTTTAAAGGATCCATGGATAAACCATCACATATGATTATACCATATAATGGACCATTCTAAATCCAAAATACACACGAGTAAAATTTATCATAAACACCATCCTCGGGGTATTAAACATAATTCTAAAATATTAGTCATGATCTTCAATTTTCTTTGAATATATAATAATATCATCTATAAAGACTACCAAAAACTGATCAAGGTAATATCTAAAGACTATTCATTAAATCCATTAATATATTTGGATCGTTGGTAATTTAAAATTGGATTTATCAAAATTCATAATGATTATACCTCATACAAAAGGATTTCTTTGTTATATCATCTTTCTTGATCTAAGGATGATGATGTCCAGATTAAAGATCCATCATGGAAAAATATAGAACTCCTCATAATTGATAAAATTTATCATCAATACATGATATATGATATTTTTTCTTAATAGTGATCTTGATTAGTTATCGATAATCAATGATAAGAAGTGTAGAACCATGTTTCTTCTTAATTAAATGAATAGGTGCACCCCATGGATATTCACACGACCAAATGAATCCCTTACCTTTATTCTCTTGGTGTTTCTTCTGAATTTTTGAAAATCAATCGACGTAATTCTATAAAGAGCCATTGAAATACACGTAAAATAATGCTTGAGTTCTATTGAAAACTCGTTGTTATGGTTAGGGGTAAGGCTATAAAATTATTTAGAAATTACCTTATCATATTCCAAAATAATTGGATCATTTTTAGTATTGAGTTTCTCTAAAATAATTCAGATAAATACCCCATATGGATAGGTAAAAAAACCCATGATTCAATTAATTTCCATCAGGTTTTCTAGTTCATACTCAAGCATATATATCAAATGTGACATCCCTTCAAAAATATTTTATATGGTTTTAAAATTTACCAAGCCAATCCATACCCAAAATAAAATACAATTTAACTCGAGGAAGGATACAAACATTCTCTTAATGAAAATTCCCAAAAACATCTATCAGATAGGTGTTATAAACCTAAGATGGATTCAACCTACCATTAGGTTTTTTCACAACTATGTCGATATATTATCATTGATGTGATGATTTGATAAAATTATAAAATTATTAAAATATAAAAGATTAGATATAACCATTATCAAATAAAACATTTTCAATCCTATATTGGATGATAAGTGAACCTTTCACCACATCTCTTAGAACTTCTATGTTGGTTGTAGTAATTTTAGAATCTCACCCTTATCCCTTTGGCTTATTTTGTGGTATTTTCCCTTGATAATTAGAGAATTGGTTGGAATAATACCCCATATCCTTATAGATAAAGCACTATATGTTGATGGATTATCCCTTACCATTTCATTCATAAGAAATATTTCCATTTTCTATATCCTTATTGCAAACTCCTTTTACATTTAAGCATGTACAAAGTTGTTTCTTTCCAAAAGTATCACATGATGGAATGGTTCACCTTACCTTCTTCTTGTTATCCATTTTCTAATATGTCATCCCCTTCATCTCCTAGTTTCCTTGAAATCCATAAGAATCAAAGAATTACTTCTCAATCTTGATAATACGTGACACTATATCCTCATATGATGAGTATTTTTAGGGGAATCATACACTTTGAATGATTAGATTAATCCCATAAATGAAACTATCAATATTACTCTATAGATTACATATGTAGTATGAAATGTTCCTTTCTAGACTTCTAAATTTAGTTTTAATCTTTGTAACAATTTCTACATCTATTTTTCTTGTAATTATAAATTATCTCTCCATATCCACTCATTAATCATAAGGAAAATATTAATATAAGAAAATTTCCTTAAAATTCTTCCTTTTGATGATCCCCATTTCCTCATCATACATATTGTTTTGAAAATATTTGTCCCTTTTATTACTACCCAAAGTGAGAAATATCATATCTATGGAACTTATCTATTGTTCATCTAAAAATGGTATTATAATACCATTTAATGATGAAGTTTTTTGGTGAAACTAATGTACAAACATTGATACAATACATTTTGTATTAGTATGATTTTTCAAATTGGAATGGTTATTGGTCATAACTTGATTCAGTTTCCTTAATATAGATATAATTTATTTAGCTCCAACTATAGTTGTAGGTAAATCTTCATTATCTTTCCCAAGGGGGTAATCCCTTTATGGATTATGTGCATTGATATGACTCACATTACTTATTATAGGTGAAATTTATAAATAATGGAACACATTATGAATGATAATGTATAATTTTGAAACTACTAAAACACTTAAAATAAATTGATTTTTACCTATCTAATATCAAAATCTTAAACAATATTGGTTTTGAAATATTCTAAAATCATAAATATATTTTCTAATCATTCATAATGGTTTTATTGTTAAAGTGAATTGATCGAATCATATCCCCCTAAAGTGTCAAAGAAGGTACACATTACGAAAAAACTCACCATGATAGCTAAGATATTCGCGACTAGCATGTTTCTTGGTTATCACCTCTAGATGAATTTGTTACAAAGAACAATTATAATTTAGTATCTATGCAAGGGTGTATTTATCGAAAAATAACATAATCCATACATTACCAAAACATTAGGATGTTTTTCTATACTTATCCTTATCTTGAAATTCTCAATTGGGTTATATTCCCTAATGTATGTTTTTCTAAATATCTTTCCTAATGTTTATACTAAATACTATTGATACCTAGTATAAATACCCTGAACCTAGTAACCCCAAGTCAGTTTCTACTTTATTACATTTCTTCTAGATACAAGTGATCACAACCCAATGGAATGAATAGTATAACAGTTCTGGTAAACTAGATACATTATTGATTCCAAAATTACATTAGAAAACAATAAATAAAATGTAGTATTTTCTTTGAGAACTCAATTATTCCCATTATAATACACCTATATATTAATGATAATACACTTCCTTGAATCATTGGAATGGTAAAAATCAGAAATTCGTGAGTTCAGATGCTCTGTAAGGGTATTCATACAAAGGAAGATAAATAAGGAATCAATAATCTAGAAAAATGATGACATGAATAATGTTGGACATATAATCATATAGACATAAATAAAATATTTTATAATAATGACATGAATAATGTTGGACATATAAAACATACCATCGATGCCTCATGCTAAGACATCATACATAAATGGTTAACACCTCGGCCAAATACCTAATATAGTTTTTCGTATTGGAGAAACTGATGCATTGAGGGATTATTGAATTAAAAAACCACCAATTTCATATTTATTCCAATTCATTCATAATTATAATAAACAACATGCCTTAATCAACATGCCTTAAAATGAGTAACGGTCTATATTGGAAGAATTGGAATAAAAAATATCAATACTTTCTCCAGTAACACTGATCATAAATAATCCACATAAATGTGGAAGATAGTATCATTAGATTATATCCTTACTAAATTATAATATTAAAAAATGATTTTAACATATATGGAAATACATTAAAATGGACATTGGGAAATTTCTTGAGGAAAATTCACTTTTTCACATAGAATCACTTATATAAAATCTATAAATTTCACAAAAAATAAAGAATAAATTTTATTATAAAATTATTAAGTATGATTATAAAGTAACATTTATAGTAATATGTAGTCAGGAAGGCGATAAATTTCATTAATTTTGTTTAAGTAAAAAAACATTAACTTCATACTTTTGTAAAAATTTCAAAAAGTACCTTATTCTGGAAAAAAAGATTCATTTAAATAATTTGATAAAAATTACAAAATTGATAAAAATGAATTTAATAAATCTTTGTATAATATAAAAAAATTTATTCATTTTGAGGAAAATATAGACAATTAATAGAATAATTACCGATCAATCAGAATCAAAAAGGTAGTTTTCCATAAAAATATTACATTATTATATTTGGTAAATAAAGAGAATAAAATGAATGGGAAACTTGTAATATCAAGAAACATCATGATCAAAATAAAATATAATGTTTTTATGTTAAAAATGTCAAATAATTCCACCTGTAGATTCTAATAATAGAAATAATCCCAAATTATAATTAGATTGTGCAATAAACTCTTACTTAAGATATCAATTCATTAATACATGTTTGAAACTAATGATTAATAAATATAAAATATAATAAATAAATTATAAAACCATAATAATATAAATATTACCAATAATTATTAAATTATAATATTTTATCACTGTTTTATTAACAATTCTTTGTTGAAATCGTTGTTCTGGGTATTAACTGCGTCATTTTTCATTTATGTTTTTATTTTTTAGTTTTGGTACTTTTAATTTAATAATGGTTCCATAATATCCAATATTTTAATCATTGTATAAAAACCATATATATTCATTTTATAATTATTCAAAGTAATCCATGCAATACATAGATAGAAAAATGAATTACACTCTTTAGGGAGATGATTCACCATATGTATACATGAATAGTGTTTTAATTTTTCAATAGATTGAATGAATGAGAGGTAAATAAAAATTAAATATTATATAACCATTATGATATCATTTATGTCATATATATTTATTAAATATATACTTCTTACCACCCATGTAAAGCGTAAATAAAAAATGAGTAACATCGCTTCGTGGAGGTGGTTGTCCACGCTTACGCATGAGTGTCGATATCATTTTGTATTTGATGGACAATATGGTCGATAATAGTGGTTTAATAATAATTATTAAATTAAATTATATTTAAGAAGGTGAATGTTTTATATTATTATGAATTAAAATGATTTATGGTAAGATAAATAAGAATTAAAAAAGGAAGTGAGCAGTTCAGGCGATTACCTCTTATCTGAAAGAACTCCATTAGATCAAGTCTTATGGACCCTTGGGATGGTCTACTGAAACAAAACCTTTAAAAAATGTTTAGGAATGTTTGAAAGAAAAATGGGTAGGTGTTGGTCATATTATATTGCTCAATGTGTTGTAAATAAAAGAGTTAATGGGTGTCCTTTTATAAGTGAAGAAAAAGACACACATGGAATTTTTAAAAATATAAAAATATAATTAATTATTTCTCAAAATATTTATTCCAAATGTATATATATTTGATTATAAATAATTATATAGTTTAAATATAATCAAAAAATAATATTCTTAATGTTTTAAGTGGTATTTTAAAACAAATCTTCTGGTTTAACCTTATAATTATACTATTTTAAACTTAAATGTATTAATTCATTTATTCACTCACAAAGGGTTATAGTTTTAATTATAATGTAAAAATTGGATCATAAATGGAAGAAGGATGAATCTTCAGACCATTTGATATCTATATTTTTTCTTCTATTATTTGTATTACTTTTTAATAATTTTATAAAATATTATTTCCATAATATATCATTAATTTTATTTTTAAAACTATAACATTAATTTGACATTAAAAAATCTAAAAAATATATAATATATTATCCTATAATATTATTGAAAAATATGACTCACTTAAATTATATTACATTTCCCATTTCTAAAATCATTTATTTTATTATTCTAGTAAATAGAGAAATATCATTCCCATGTTGTGAAATAATTTATGTTAATTATATAAAAACAATTATAGATAATTTAACATCATGAAAATAATTTCATATTTCTAAAAATATCTATTTAGATTCATTCAAATAATTAGTTTTTTAACTTATCTAACCATATGATAAATATTTACAAGTAAGCAAGTGACATTTTGTATTTTTAAAAGGTGGGTTTACACTAAAAATATTTGTATGATTGTTATAAGAAAGAAATAAATAAATTGAATAGGGAATTGACACCGCAACTAGCGACCCAACCCCAACCCCATCCCCCTAGACAATCCATCCTATTGTAGAGGTAAAATGACAGTATGTATTTTATTCTCTTTAAATATAATGTTGGCCATTTTCATGGAAACATATCCCTTAAAATTAATTTTAATTCCTATGGTGAAAAAGGATGAATTATCTTAATCTAGTAAGAATTAATTGAAAAATGGAGACCTTATCCCTTTGTTCTAACCAATGGTTAACTTTATTTACTCTTTACCAAGGTGATAAATGTTAACATAGTAACTATTTCATAATGCCTAAAAATAATAGGGACTTATTTAAAAAATATGGACATCCTAATTCAATATATAGAATACATTTTTCAATATTCAATTTATATAAGTGGTAGTAATTAATTTTAAATAATGTTTTCAAAATACGAACAAACCATTGTTTAGAAAAATACAAATTTTAATCATAAATATAGATTTATTCTTATCCATGGCTAGATAAAAAACTCAATGAAAGAAATTTTTATTGAACATATAATATATAGGATTCATGAAAAAAATCACCAATAGCTAATAATTTAGTTTATTTAGATAAAAACACATTTTTTACATAATGTTTTTCATAAAAACATTACTTTTACTTTAAAATTATTTTTATATTAATTTATAATAAATTGATAACAAATAAATTTATTTTACAAAAGTTTAATCCATTTATTAATAATTTATTTAGTCCTTTTCCTAACCACCATCAATACATAATGTTTATAATGGTGTAATATATTATGGTTCATTTAGACTTGTGGTTTCATATATCACAAGATATAGAAGAAACTAAATTTATTTTAAAATAAATATATCCTAATATGTGGGAGATGTTAAAATTTTGAATATGAAAGACTTTTTGTGCATCTTCCAAAGACAATACAACTTTCAACTTCTTAGAATCAACTAAGATAACTTTTTCTGAATCCACATTTTCAAAGAATATAACCTCCCAAATCAAAAATTGGAATTTTGAAAATTTAGAAAAAAGATGATGATCTCTCGGGATTCTGAAAATTGATTTTAGGTGAAGATCATGTTACTCTTAATATCTCACATAAACCATAATCTCATCCATTAATACCATGATAAAGAAATATTTCTAGAATTAGAATATTATATTTTTGGAACCCATGAATACTATAGGAGTATTAGTTAGTCCAAACGACATCAGAAGATGTTCAAAATGGTCATACAATCTCCTAAAAGTTGTCTTTGGAATATATTAATCCTTAAATATATGTGAGTGATATCCATACTGAATATTAATTTTCAAAAAAAACTATTGAACATTCAATTGGTTAAATAAGTTATCAAATCATGTAAAATGGTATTTTTCTTAATCATTACCCATTTTATCTTCTAATAACTGATATAATGATCCAGAGTACAATCATCATTCTTCGCAAAAATCACATGATCGTCCCAAGGAAATACACTTTGATGAATGAAACCTTTATCATTCAAATATTCTAATTTTTTCATAATATATTTCAATTCAATCCATTACATTAAATAAAAATAAATATATAACATTTGAGTTCTAACCAATGAATCAACTAAGAGATCCATATTTCTTTCTTCAGGAAAACCGAATAAGACACCATAAAACAACTTATTAAATTACCACACCACCAAGGGAATCCCCCATATTTAGGACTCATATCTATGTTTAATCATTAATGAAAATATAAATATTCAATGATTTTGTAGAGGAAGTACGTCTTGACTAGACCTCTGATCCCACATTCCCTAAAATACTTAGGAGATCCCATTAGAGTAAATAAAGTATAACCACAAATGAGAATGATTAATATGTGATTTATGGTCATTAAAATAATCCACTCCAATAACAATATCAAATAAATCTAATTTGATAAATAGAAAATACCATAATATCTTATCCTTATACATTGATATAGAACTTGAGGAACATCAAAAATCATGCTCCCACTTCTTCCCAATAGGCATTGACAACTCCATTACATAGGGTGTGAGTTATGTTGGATGTTTCAAGAGATTCACAAAGTTGGATAATACAATGGAGTGGAATGAACCATTATCAAATAATGTAATCACTAATGATGAATCAATAATAATAGTATTTTTCCTTATCGAAGGACCTAAATCACCTTCCATTGAAGACTCTATCACTATTTGTAACTGCTTCATTCTAGAGGCCCATGACTAAAACCATTGTGACTTTGAATCATCCAACTACACCAAAAATACATTAAGGAAAAAGAACCTAAACTATACTGAGTAGAAGAACACTATGCCAAAAAATGCTTTAATATCTATTTTACAAAACTTCTATAAAATTGTATATCTTTAATTATTTAGAAACAGTTATAAAAAATATTCAAAATTTAGAAATTCCCATTAAAAATATTATAGAATTATTTAGTGGTCGTATAAACCCCCCACTAAATCATTTTATGGTGAATTTTTTATATTAACATAATTAATTAAAATTCTTATATAATTTTTTATTTATTATTTAATTATTGTTTCTAATTATTTATTATTATTTATTATCTATCCTGCTATGTATTCCATGAAGGAACTGAAATTTTATATTTTTTGAGTGAGCATTGAACCCCATAGAACTTTGTTGTTTTAAAAAGACATTTCTTCTCTATAAATACATTCATATGGTGAGTAAATATAATTCAATATAAATACATATAAATAAAAAATAATATTAAATAATAAAGCTATAATAATGGAATTTTTGTTACATCTCACAATGGTGATGGTCAGTTGGTTGAGGTAGCCAAACCTAGTCATGATAGTAGTGGGAAATATTCCAAAACATGGGCTGCAGTTATGGATGGACATGTAGATGGTGGCCCTATTGACCATTCTATAGGGGTTCAATATTCCCTTATAGTGGTATCTTTAAATAAATGTGATAATAATTGTTTTTAGGGGGTGGGGTTTGTGCAGGTGAAACAAATGGTTCAGATGGTGGACTTATGGTGACATTAATGGATTACCATTCCACTGATGATATTTATATTTAGGAATCAGCTGTCCAGTACTTAAATATAGAGCTTATATTTTTGAAAAGATATCTCAAAGTAAAGAAACATTCAGTAGATGAAAAAGGATTCATGTTTGTATTAACATAAAAATTAAAAAATTGAGTCTCATAAACCCATGGTGGTTCATCAATCTGGTCACATGGACAGGCTAACCCTTTAGGTAATTTTCAAGCTTTCTCTCTACATATTGGGAATCAAAATGATGGTTTAAACATGGAATGGGTTAATCCTCCTCAATTTACCAACGTAATGAAATGGGAATATAAATCATTTAGAAAATGCATGAATGAGGGGTGCATAATTGCATGAGGAATGAATTGAAATATGATTCTTCCAGTAGATTAGGAACTAGGAAGGCCATATAAGGTGTTAGAATGGAAGATACAGAATAGATTTCCTTATATATGGAAGCTATATACTCTTTTATAGGGCTAGATGTTTTTGTGTTTAATGTCTATGTAACAGATCGGAAGTTGTTATCAATTAACATAGAAGTATTATTCTACTCTATTTTTGTGATGGACATTCGGGATTTATCATGGAAATTCGGGATTTTCTCCATCCTGAAGTATACATGTTATTCATCATCAGAAGAGGAGTATAAGGCCCCAAAAGAGGTCAAAACATGGAAGAGAGGCCGATAACTTATGGTAAGTGGATAAAATCCTAGAAATGTGGGATTTATAGGGTTGACAATGGCTGATTCTAAATTTTATGTTTCTATCTTTTTCATGTGGGAACTCTATGTCTTCTCTATGTTTTTTTTTCTCTTCATTTTTCAATAAAATTTGGGTCATGGATTTAGTCTCCAAATCCATGATCAAGGTTTTTTATTAAAAAAATATATAATAAATAAATAATAAATTAATAAATATAGAATAAAGGAGTAAAAAATTAAATAATAAACAATAAACCATAAATTGTAAATTGTATATACAAAATTATAATTACATTTTAAATTTTTTAAATATAATTATATATATATAATATAAAAATATTTAGATATAAATAAATATTTATAAATGTATGTATATACAAGAACATAGATACACACAAAGAGAGGGACAAACAGAATACATATAATATACATACCCACAACATATATATAAATATAAATCAATGTATATAAATATAAAAAAAAAGATATTAATATCTATAAATATATATACATATAATGAAATTTAGATAAATATATTTGAAATCATATTTATATTTCAAAAAATATATCCAAATGAACACATATATATAATTATATATTAATATAAATATAGAAACAAACTTAATTATATATATATATATAGACACCCACAACCACATGTAGTTGGGGTTTGGATTGGTAGTAATCACCCCATAATACAACATCTAGGTTTGGGGTTTTAAAACCCACTAGGAAGACATTATTATTGTAATAATGTAGTAGCGAACAGACATTAGCACCGACGACATTATAGTAGTGGAAGGTACTATAATAATTATTGTAGCAGTAATGGTACTATTACAGATATTATTGAATCCTAGGTACTATAGTATTACTATTTACCAAAGGGGACTTTGGTCCAAAAATGGTTCTTCAGAAATAGAATTATGAATTTGAATATAATAACCTTGATCTTTTTATAACACACTTAAACATGATTTATTACATAAAATATTCACTTAATACAACATATAAGGTTAATAGGTATTGAGTCTTTGGGGATTAGGAACATTACACAACAAATTAAAACATGAAACACAACATCTTTATTGAAAACATACTTTACATGACCACTACATTTCCTCGTACGTATCATTTCATGGGATAACCTGAGGACATGCATATGAAAAGGGTGAGCTATAAAGCCCGGTAAGGGAGTAAAAAAGGTATAACATGAATATTACATCACATGTTAGGCAATAGACATATCAATGTACAAGAAGAAAAACATGACCGTAAAGAAATTATATAGCATGATTATCATAACATGGAAATGTGGAAACAACACATAACATGGTATTAGCATGAGCCAAGGATCATTGCACATGGATCATGATTAAACCCTTATTGCACATGAATTAACATGATTAAAATCTCATTGCACTTGAATTAGAATGAGTAAACCCTCATTTAAATCTACGTATCATGACACTAATCTTTACATAGTGCATTGGAGCGCTATCAGGGTGCACCCTTCTAAAACATTTCATTTCACGTATAAGTGTGCCACAAGACCATACAACATAGATTCATTAAACATCACTATTTATTCCATGGTAAAGGAATGTAGAATTTGTACATGAAACTATTTTATCAATAAGTAAATTTGAATAAAGGTGAATACCCTTGATAGGGAAATGGTTATGGTATTCATTACACAATGATTTTGGCTTGGAAAAGGCGTTGCAATTTCGGCAGCATAACAATGTGACATAAGATTACATAAAAAAGGTTGATGAGAGATAAAAGTGTGTCTCATAATATGTACATGATATGGATAGTAATGGGGTCATATAGATACATGTCCCAACATAAATAATGGAATTTGTATTCCTAATACAAAATAATTTCATGAATTTAAATGAGGAGAGAGAAATTCCTTACAGAATTTCGGAATGGTAACGGGTATACATAGAAGGAATGGATGAGAAAGAAAGGGATATATTATCATTCAAACATAAAAATGACATTATAGGGGAGGTGAGAAATTATACCCCAACATTTATAATTGAAAATAAAAGGGCATAACAATATTAAGAAACATGGATAAAATGAGAAAGGAAGGAATCCCTTACCTGGAAGTGTGATCCCAACAGCTTGGGAGGGGCTTGAGAGAGGATTATTTGGAGCATGGGTCACCTTTGGAAAATTATAGAGATATGAGGGAATAGGTTGGATAAACTTCAAAGGCTTTGAGAGAAGAGGAAGTGGGAGCTTGGGTGGGATTATATAGGAAAGGAGAGGGAATTGTTTATTATTTAGGTTTGGGACACCACACTTTAAAATAATAAAAACCACAAACCCGCCCATGGTTTTTGCCCATGGTTTTTGCTAAAGGGGGGTATAATATAATATTTTACAAGGCCAATGTCCGAACTTCTTAAAATTAGGGGGTTACTTATGTGGAGGTGAGTCACGCTCTCAATGAAATCAATTTAAAAAGATAAAATGTCTTATAAGACTTGGAGGGTACACTAAGGCTTTGTAAAATAAATAAAACAAACCTAATATCACATTATTTTAATTTAAGAACATATATTGGATTAACATAATTTTTATCATATTTTATTACATCAATATTGGGTCATTAGTATGTTATAAAACAAATTATATATTTAAACGGTATTTAATGTCTACCCAAAAATTCGACTATCTAATAAAATTATGAAAAATTCACAGTTGGATAATTTCAACATCCTGATTCCAAAAATAATATTAATTTATCCAAATAATTTTCTAAATATGTGATTTTTCACTTTTAAAATAAAAATTGACAGTTATCAAAAATTCATGTGTTTTAACAAAAATAGTTTTCAATCCTTAATAAAAATTACAATAGTATTCATAAAAATTATATGATAATTTATATTTAATAAAAATTAATTTTGTAATAATATTTAATTAATATATTATTAAATTCAAAAATCCATTAATTCATCAACATAGATTTCTTAATTTAATATTATCTAAAAAATACTATTTCTGAATTAAAAACTATTTACAAAGTAACAACAATAAATTGAATGTATATTATTTATTATATTCAAAAATATTAATTCACATAGTCATAGTGATAAGGTCTTGTTACATAACCTCTTATAACACCTGCATATGACCGAAGGGTAAGGTGTGTGATGGTGACAGACTCTTGGGGTGGCTTAGATGACATCGCTCAGGTGTTAATCTCTATAACCTTCCACTTCTCCCATAGGATTTTCCATTCAAGATTAACATGTTGAAGCTCATATTAAGACTGGTCAAAAGTGAAGCCCAATGACGCTACCTCATTTCTGAGCTCTGACAAATGATCTTTGTATGGGGAAAGTCTATTGGATGAGGTCATCGCTTCCTTTGTCTGAGTAAATTGGATTTATTAAAGCCCTATATTCATACTAGTCGTGTGATAATTGTTTAGTAGCTATATTAGAAATGGTAACAATTCTTAATGGTATTTTAAAATCTAAAATTATAAAACCAAATAAGTGGATACATTATGTAACCATTTTTCATAATAATACATTTAATTAGATCAAGAGAAATTTACATTAACAAAAGTTTGGTCATTACAATCATCCCCCCTTAAGAAATTTCTCCCTCAAATTTTTATTTTCCCACACTAAAAAAAATGTGGGTAACTCTGATTTATCACTTCCTCTAATTCCCATGTCGCTTCTTCAAACATGTGGTTTCACCACAACAACTTGACGAGGGGAATTTTCTAATTTCGTATAACTTTTTCTATAGGATCTAAGATCTTCACTGGTTTCTCCTTGTAAGAAAGATAATCCTATAATTGTACTACCTTTGAATAGAGTACATGTAAAGGGACTATTATGTACTTCCTTAAGAGGGATACATGAAATACATCATGTACTTTGGCCATGGTGGTTGGAAGTTCTAGTTGATAGACCACAGCCCCAACACTATCAAGAATCTTGAAGGGGACGATGTACCTAGGACTTAATTTCCTGTTCATTCCAAACCTCATGACCTTCTTCCATGGAGATATGAATAGAAATACCATGTATCCAACTTTGAACTCAAGATCTCGTCGACGGTTATCTACATAACACTTTTGTTGACTTTGGGCTTCATTGATATGCTGCTGAATTGTTTTCACCTTCTCTATCATTTCTTCAACCATTTAACATCCTAGCAGCTTATGCTCACTGACTTCATCCTAACACGCATGTGTTCTACATATTTCCCCATAAAGGGCTTCATATGGTTCCATTCAGATGCTCATGTGGAAACTATTATTATAGGAGAATTCAACCAGAGTAATATGTTGGTCCCATCCTCCTTTGAATTCCATAGAACATGATCTTAACATATCTTCCAGTGTCTGAATAGTTCGCTTAGAGTGGCCATCAATTTGAGTATGATAGGACATACTGAAGTTTAGTTCAGTTCTTAGAGCATGTTAGAGACTCTTCCAGAACATCAAGGTAAATCTCATATCACAATCGGATACAATAGATAGTAGTACTTCAGGCATCCTTTCTACTTCTTTGATGTGAATCTGTGTAATTTGATCCAATGAGAACTCCTCTCGAATTGGGATAAAGTGATGTGTCTTTTAATATGATCCACAATGACCCATATATCATTGTTTCCTCTGGATGTACTTGGAATTCCAATGAAAATGTCCTTGGTAATGTTTTCTCACTTCCATGTTAGTATGGGTAATGGTTGCATCATCCCCTTAGACTTTTTCCTCTCCTCCTTCACTTTCTGACTCACCAGGCACATTGATGTATATTCAGCAATCTCCTTCTTCATTTTATCCCACCAATAATTCTCTTTAAGATCTTGATAAATCTTTGTGATCCCTGGGTGAAAATAGAAATTTAAGCTATGTGCGTCATTCAAAATATCCTTCTTTATTTTTGGATTGTATGGTACACATAATTGTGACCCAAATGTCAAAATTCCATCCCTGTCAATGACGAACTCTCAGGATTTCCCATTTCTAATATATTTTATCCTTTTTATAATTTCCACATCCTTTCTTTGATCATCCTATATTTTCTCCTTGAGGTATGGTTGAGCAATCATTTGAGAAAGGATTGATTATGTTCTTCCCTTAATGATTCCCATGTCCATCCTCTACAAATCAATGAATATTGGATTCTTTTTAGTTCTCATCATTGATAATGATGCAGGATCCTTTCTACTTAGAGCATATGCCACCATGTTTGCTTTACCAGGATGGTAGTGGATTGAGCAGTCATAATCCTTGATGAGTTCTATCCAAAATCATTGGTGAATATTATGCTCTTTTTGTGTGAATATATATTTTAGGATCTTGTGAGTATATATCTCACACTTCTCCCCATAGAGATAATGTCGCCATGTTTTCAATTCAAAGATCACAGCCACTAACTCTAGATCATGTGTGGGATAGTTTTTCTCATGGATTTTCAGATACCTTGAGGCATAGGCTATAACTTTATCATTTTTCATTAGCACACAGCCTAAAGTCCTCTTTGAATCAAAATTTTACACCACAAAGAGTTCTCCACTTATTGGGAGTGTGAGTACTAGTGCAGTGATAAGCCTCATTTTCAACTCCTTGAATCTTTATTTACATTCATCACTCCAAGCAAACTTGACTCCCTTATGAGATATCCAGGTAAGAGGGTTTGAAAATCATGAGAAATTTCTCACAAATCAGTGATAATATCTATCTAAACCTAACAAGCAATGGATATTCGTTACCAATGTTGGCCTCATCCATCCCTCTATTGCACCTGTCTTTGAGGGATCCATAGATTTCCCATTACTTGTGATGATATGACCCAAGAATGATACCTCCTTCAACCAAAACTCACACTTGTTGTACTTTCCATTAATCTTCTCCTTTTGCAAGGTCTCTAGTACAATTCATAAATTCTCCTCATGCACCTCCATGGTTTTGGAGTATATTAGAATAATATCTATAAAGACTACCAAATATTTGTTAAGGTAGTCTCTAAATACTCTATTCATCATGTCCATGAGTATTGTTGGAGCATTAGTGAGTCCTAAAGGAATTACTATGAATTCATAGAGCCTGTAACTTGTACGAAAAGTAGTCTTGGGTATATCCTCCTTCTTAACCCTTACTTGGTAATATCCTGATCGAAGATCCACCATGGAGAAGTATTGTTCTCTACATAGCTGATCGAACAAGTTATCAATTTGGGGTAGAGGATACTTGTTCTTTATTATGATTTTGTTGAGCTCGCAATAATCAATGTAGAGGCGCATTGACCCATCCTTATTTTTAACAAAGAGGACTGGTGCACCCTATAGTGAAGCACTTGGGTGTATAAACCCTTTACCCAGATTATCCGGTAGTTGTTTTTCCATCTCCTCAAGCTCCAAAATTTTCATTCTATACATAGTATTTGAGATTTTAAACTCCCTAGGTATAAGGTCAATTGAGAATTCTACATCTCTTCTAGGAGGAAGACCATACAATTCCTCGGGAAACACATCAGTGAATTCCCTCACAATAGGCATGTCTTCAAGGGTGGTTGCCTCTATACACTCAATCATCTGAGCCAGATACACATGACCATTGGTTAGTAATATCCATACTTGAGATGATGGTGATAAAGAAGATTAATCTTTCTCATTGCACTTTTATAGAATTAGGGTTTAAATCTACATAAGAAGATTGGTTTCCCTCTAGCGGCAGTTTATGATGGCTCTATATAAGTAAAGTCAATGCATGCTAATAATTGAATAAAATTTCACTAGAGAGAGTATGAAGTGGTTCCCTAGAATGGTTAATCCACATATTATGATAGGGGAGGAGTTGTATTCAAGGGAGGTAATGATTTTCCCATTTTCCATAATCACTGACATATTCACTTCCATGATTTGTGGTGGTGTTGGGACTATTCTACTAAACTTTCATGATATAGAAGAATGCGTAGAACCAGAATAAAAAAGTACATTTTTTATTCTTGAATGTATAACTAGCATACCTATCACAACATCATTTTCGAGGTTCACTTCAATGGTAGGGATGGAAAAATCTCACCCTTTCTACCTTGGAGGTTGTTGGTTGCTCCGAAAACCCTTGGCTTTGGGCACTGATTTGCAAGGTGCTCTGGTTCACTGCAGTTGAATCAATGAAAAAAACATTGAGAGTCGAACAAAGTGTTCATCTCTTCTGTTTCAGCCATAGGTTTCTCTTATTTACTGTTAATCGGAAGGTTCCCTTCTCTTCTACACCTAAATCATTTCCTTGTCCCCTTTGGGAAATTTCCAGGGTGCTTCTTTCGGCACCTTTGGAAAGTGGGGTGCTGGGTTTTCTTAGCACCATTGGATTTATCCATCTAACCACCATAATTTAATTCCACCATACGCTTCTTATCCCCTTGATACCCCGGAGATTCTTCTGATCTCCATTTTGACCTTGATGGAACATCGGAAAATTTCCTCACAGTTATCGAAGTCATGGATCTCCATGTATTTCCGTAGGCTAGGTTTTATCCCACCAAAGAAGCGGTCAACCTATAACAACCTTGATCTTTTTATTACACACTTAAACATGATTTATTACTTAAAATATTCACTTGATACAACATATAAGATCGAGATATATAGTGTCTTTGGTGATTAGGAACATTACATAACGACTTAAAACATGAAACCCAACATCTTTATTGAATACGTCCTTTACATGACCACTACATTCCCCCGTACTTAGAATTGCATGGGATAACCTAAGGGCATGCATAAGACAAGGGTGATCTATAAAGCCCATTAAGGGAGTAAACAAAGAAAAAAATGAATATTACAACACATGTTAGGAAATAGGCATATTAATGGAGCACAATAGAAACATGAACACAAAGGCATGATATAGCATGATTATCATAACATGGAAATGTGGAAACAACACATAACAGGGTATTAGCATGAGCCCAGTCTCATTGCACATGGAGAATGAGTAAACCCTCATTGCACAAGAATTAGCATGAGTGAAATCTAATTTCACTTTAATTATCATGAGTAAACCCTCATTTCACTTGACGTATCATGATACTAATCTTTACCCAATTCATTGGAGCGCTATCAGGGTGCACACTTCTTAAACATTTCATTTCATGCATAAGTGTGCCACAAGATCTTACAACATAGATTAATTAAACATCACAATTTATTCCATGGTAATGGAATGTGGAGTTCATACATGAAACTATTTCATCAATAAGTTAATTTTTATAAATTTGAATACCCTTGATAGAGAAATGGGTATATAATTCACTACACAATGATTTTGTCTTGGAAAATGGCGGTGCAATTTTGGCAGCATAATGGCATCACATAAGACTTCGTAAAAAAGGTTGATGAGATATAAAATGGTGTCTCATAATATGTACTTGAAATGGAAAGTAAGGGGTCACATAGATACATGTACCAAAATAAGTAATGGAATTTGGATTCATAATACAAAAGAATTTATTTAATGTAAATGAGGAGAGATAAATTACTTACGGAATTTCAGTATGGTAACGGGTATACATGGAAGGAATAGATAAGAGATAAAGGGGTATCTCATCATTAAAAAATAAATATGTCATTATAGGATATGTGTGAAATTATACCCCAACATTTATAATTGAAAACAAAAGTGTATAACAATATTAAGAAACTTGGATAAAATGAGAAAGGAATGAATCCCTTACTTGGAAGTGTGATCCTAGAGGCTTGGGAGGGGCTTGAGAGAGGCTTCTTGGGAGCTTGGGGAACCTTGGGAGGATTCTAGAGAGAGGAGGTCAGATTTTGGACGAACTAAAAAGGATTTTATTGAATATTAAGGGGGAGATTTGGTGGGTTTATATAGGAAAAGAGAGGGAATTATTTATTATTAAGGCTTGGGACACCACACATTAAACTAATCAAAACCACAAACCAGCCCATGGTTTTTTCTCATGGTTTTTTTCAAAGGAGAGTGTAAATAAATGTTTTATAAGCACATTTTCTATCTTCTTAAAATAATAGGGTTGCTTATGTGGAGGTGAGTCACACTCTCAAGGAAATCAATTTAAAAATCTAAAATGTTTTATAAGTCTTGGAGGGTCCACTAAGGCTGTTTAAATAAATAAAACAAGCCTAAAATCACATTATATTAATGGTAAAACCTATATCGGCAGAAACTATCATTTATAGTACTTTATTACATCACTATTGGGTCATTATTATGTCATAAAACACATTATATATTTAAACAGTATTTAATTTTTACCCATAAATTCAACTGTCTCAGATAATTATAAAAAATTCACCATAGGATAATTTTGACATCCTGATTCAAAAATTATATTAATTTTATCCCAATAATTTTCTATGAATTTGAATTTTCACTTTTAAAATAAAAACTTACATTTTTTGAAAATTCACGAGTTTTGACAAAAACATATTTCAAACCATAATAAAAATTACAATTGTATTAATAAAAATTATACAATAATTTATATTTAATAAAATGTAATTTAATAATAATATTTCATTAAAATATTATTTAATTCAAAAATCCATTAATTCATCACAATTGATTTTTTAATTGAATATTAACCAAAAAATACTATTTGTGATTTCAAAAATATTTACAAATTAATAATAATAAAATGAATGTATATTCTTTATTATATTCAAAAAATAATTATTCACATAATCATAGTTCTAAGATCTTGATACATAACCCCTTATAACACCCGCATAAGACCAAATGGTAAGGTTTGCTATTGTTACAGACTATTGGGGTGGCTTAGATAACATCGCTCGGGTGGTAATCTCTATCAACTTCCACTTCTCCCACAGGCGGTTCTATTTGAGCTTAACATGTTGAATCTAGGCTTGTGATTAGTTTAGAGTGAATCCCAATGACGCCAACTACTTTCTGAGCTCCAACCAATGGGCTTCGTATGGGGAAAGTCTACTAGATGAGGTCATCACTTCATTTGTCTGAGTAAATTGGATTTGTTAAATAGATATATTTATACTAATCTTGTGATCACTCTTCAAAAAATATATTAGCAATGGTCATAATTTTTATAGGTATTTTAAAATCCAAAATCATAAAACAAAATAAGTGAACACTTTTTATTATCATTTTACTTAATAATACATTTAATTAGATCAAGTGGAATTTACATTAATAAAAGTTTGGGTCGTTGCATTGAATCCCCATGTAAATTGAGCTATGATATATAGTCCTTTGGGAGATGATGAAGAGGGGATTTGGGTCAAAGACAGGTGGCCCTTTTGTCCATTAAAAAATTATAATGGATTGGGTGGGTGGGATATAACTTGTGTGTTGGATTACTAATCATCCATAGCATGTGTGTGTATGTGTGCATGTTTCATTCTATTATATGCTGGATAAATAAGTAGATATATACACACACATAATATATAAGAATATATAAACATAAATATGTATATATATATATATATATATTAGTGTGTATATAATTGTAGAAAAATACACATAAATACATATAAATATTTATGCATAGATTCAATTATATATACTTTTAAATAAATATTCTTCGATATATATATTATAAATAAGTATGCATAAATGTTTTTAAATACACACACACATAGATATATATATATAAGACAAAAATAACTAAGGGGGAAAACAATACCAATTTCACCACCATCAAATCAATAGGACTGTAAATACATGAAATAAAATCACAGGTGAACCAACAATCATACGAATACACTCTTAAACAAATCTAAAACCATATCGAATGTTTTAAAATCATGGTATCCAAACAAAAAAATCAATTTTTGATGAGTTTTATACCTTTTATGACCTCACAAAATAGTTTTCAGGGTACCCACAATCAATATAACATAGATCTCTTCACATGACCTAATTTGACATCTCCTAGAGCCCAAACAGAAACTCATATCAAATGTTATGGTCATTCAAAGTTGATGTTCATTTTTTAACTTCTGTCAATGTAGTAAAAAGTTGTATTCTATTACTTATTACTAAATTATTGTCCAATTTTTATTTAATTCATTAAATAATTTTCGATTTTCCTAGTTGTAGAGATAAAATGGATACCCGGATCAAATGTTATGATTATTTGATAATGAAGTTTGTTTTCCCCTTATCCAAGAATTAATTTTTGTTTCAAATAATTAAAAACTAATAATTAAAAATCATTTTAAAATTAACACATAATAATTAAATAAAATTATCATAAATAAAAAAATAAATTATCATAAATAAAAATTAATAATTTTTAATAATAAATAAAATTTTTTAATAAAAACTAATAATTAATTATTTAATAATAAATATATTTTCCATTAATTTTTTGATATTCAATAAAAAAAATATTTTATTCAATATTTTTTTAAAAACCTTCGTTATTAATATATTTAAAATTTTAAAATAAAATTAAAATATTGGATTTAATAGTAGGCTTTCAAAAACTGATTCAAAAAAATATTAGCAAGAGTTTTTCAAAATATTCCGATAAAGTTTTTTCAAAAAGTATTTACCAGAAATTTTTAAATCCACCATAAAATTCTTCATTATTTGTAGTGGAATGAGATGGAATGAATTTATAAATGAATAATTTAATTCTACATGAGTTTCATATCTTCTTAGGAAGAGGTAAAAAGTGTCTCATGTGCTCTGTCTTTCCACACTGGTAGTATGTCTAAAGAACACTAGTAGATACTGTTGAAGGTGTGGAGTAAGCATGTTGTTGGGTGACACTACCCCCTCCATTGAATGTTTCATTATACTACCTCTTCTTCTCTAGATAATCACTAAAACTAATAGTAGGTGTAAGATGAACTCCAACCGACCCCAACTTTCCTTCCAAGTCATCTTTACCATCAATGCTCTATCGACCACCTCAACGCAATAGATAAGAATCATCATGAAAAATTGAGAACAAATATCTTCTCACAATCCTATTTCAAACCTCTAATCCTCTAACATATCATTTGTTAACAAATCTGGAGAAAATGGACTACCATAGAAAAACAATTGGTTTACTCATTCATAGTCTTATCACTCTACAAATAGGTGAGGAACTCCCAAAATATGGCCACCATGAATGATTCTAGATAGAACTATTAGAAAAAGATAGTATTGAAGTATCTCCACTCTAGAACATAATTTTAGTCTTACATAACCACTATTCCCTGCCATATTTTTCTTAGTCCATCGAGATTAAAGTTATTATTTCTTTACTTAGTAGAATATGGAGTTTTCACAAAGCCAAAAATCCATTAGATCTTCACAAACCACTCTTCTGCTTCATGATGATAATTTTCCCTTAGTAGTATGATGGTTTCTAGAGGAGAAACTATTTGGATCCATTTTTATATCATATTTTTCTAGTTTATCCCTCCCTATCTTGATTCATGATAGGGAATCCATTTTGGTCCATTACGTGGACTGCTTGAAATACCACTTCAATAATATTCTAATCAACTGGAGGGTTTCATCATGAAGTAACAAATGCAGAACCCTTTAGAGGAACTCTACAAATACTTTTGGGGGGAATCGTACTATAATAAATATTGGAAAGTTATCATTATAAAAAATAAAAGTCTCAAGTTGAGTTAAGATAACATAATCAATAACTGAGATAAGATAAAAATTCAACATGTGTGAAAAAACTACCCAAGGTCCCTTTGTAATTTACGGATCAATATAAAGAGAGTAGGCTAAAAAATCAATCATATTCAACCCATTAATTCTAAAAAAGTAAAATAACCTTTCTACCAATGATCCTCGAGACATGAATATAATGAAATAAAAAAGAAAACATTTATTTGATACTAATTTTTCATGAAATAGTCTAGGATATCTCTTAACCAAACACCAAAGACTGCCTATAGAATTCCAAAAAGGTAATTCCTTATCCCTAAAGGCTGTTTATAAGTTATTGGGAATCATGAAAAACCAATTGGAATGGTTTCTCCCATAATAATAACAAACAGATACAATATTAGCATTAAAACTAGAAATTCATCAAGACAATAAAGAGTCAACAAATCTAAGAAAAAATAATAAAAGGAAAATAAATTTCCCAATAAAAATATTCAAAATAATGTAATGAAAAACAAAGACAACCCATATCCCCTGGATACATGGGTCAACATCCCACAATGTAACTACCAGAGTCTGGCACACTACTAAAACTAATATCATCCTCTTACATGAGGCTCCTTACCTTTCCCTACATTAGACAAAACCATATCTACTAACACCTAGAGCCATATAAATGGTTTGAGAAAACCCTTCCAGTAGAATTACACTAAGTATTTCACATCTTTTATTTATAAGAGAAATCCTATATATTAATTTAACATAAATAAATTCATTAAAATATGTGTTTCTTATTTTATATCCAAAAATGGGAAATCGTGCTTTTAAAGTAGTTAAAAAATCAATTATATTGTGCTAAAATAACATTTAATGAAATCATTTACCTTTAAATCCTAAATATAATTAGAATTCATTTCATACATTTCAGATGTAAAATCTTGAAAAAAAAACCATTTCAGAAAAAAAAAATATGGAAACTAAATCCTAGGATATAGTAGGTCTGGGATTGCGAGTATCCTCACACCATGAATGCAATCAATGGCCACCTAGTGCACACCTTACACAAGGAAAACAATCTTAGGGGGTAAGAGTCCACTCCTATAATTGTCTCCCCACCTAAAAGTTTTTTTACTTAGTGTTGTAATAATGTATCGATTATATACAACATAAACCATTCCTTGAGTGCATTTCTTAGTTCTATCCACATCCTATGTACCCTTGGTTGCCATGTACCTTGAAAACCACTTGGGTATTTCAATTTTTCATTTCTAATCTATTCAATATTTATATTGGCTATGATTGGTGGCATTCCAATTCCACGATTCAAACCCATTTCATACTTTGAAATCATTCGCGTAACAAATCAAAGGTGTTTTGAAACTAAACTTTAATTTACAAAATAAAATGAGAATGTACATCTTATCAAAGGTAACTAAAATACTAAATTTAAAATAATTATAAATCATTCCATTCAATAATTTATATAACCTATTTAAAATTAGCTAGAATACGTAGTTCATAAAATAAATACTTTATAAAAAACTACCAACCTAACGCCCCTATGGATTTTAAAAATCACATAATATCCACAAGACATGAAGGATTGAGGATCTAAGAAATGATGAATAATCCCAAACTAAGAATTTCCTAATTAAGGTTTCACAATTCATAAATTTTTTGAACAATGGAAATGATGGGAATCACTTACCACAACGATTCCTAAAGAGTGTACCATTAAGAATAATGATCTGGAAAAAACACCCAATTCAATGACTACTCTAATATAATTATCATTAGATAAAGAAAGAAACCACAAATTAGGAAAAAAATTCACTAATATAAGACTCATTTCCAAAAGAGAGAGGATATTTAGTAAAATAGTGAAGAAGGAAAAAAGAATAGATTCATCCTTTTATTTCCTAGAACCAACCCCACTTGATTCATCAAAATCAACATTCATATGGAATGTGATCTCTAAAATCATGAAGAAATATCCCTAGGGATAATATATTAAGCTATAGAATTAATAATTGGAAAAACTTGTGTTGTTTAGGGTCTGAGAAGTTATTTTCAAATTAATTAATTCACATTTCATAGTTTGGTAACACAATATTGAAAATCATGCGCCAATAGTAGGACCCTTTTAGGTTTACCTGAAGAGATTTATGGTTTGGACACATGGTTTGACTAACCATGTCCCAACATTGGGAAACACCTTTATAACATGTATCACAGTTCGAGGAGAATACAACATCAATTGTCTTAACTAGGAAAAAATTATGCTCCCTCCTCTAGGATACCAAAATATGTAGCATGGTTACCTGGGAATTTCATATGGTTTTACCAAACTATGAACCAACCATTAACATGAATATAAAACCCTAGAACATCCAAAAAACATTAAAAACTACACACAAAAATGTTGAGACAAATTGTGGTTGAAAAAATAATGTAAGTGCCCAAAAGTTACATTGGGATGTGACACCATCTCAGTAGTTTTTAACTATATTTTCACATTTACTTCATCAATTGAAAATTAAATAATATAAGTACATGATTATTTTAATGAAATATCTTATTATATAAAAATTTAGATACTAACTTTCTTCAACTAAACTTTTAAATTTATAGTTTCTCTAGTTCAGTTGTACCCCATATTTTTTTAATAATATATCAATGTCCTAATTTATCAAAATAACATAACACTATTATCATATTAACTGAAATTATCCAAATTGAAGTCTCATATCTAGTACTAAAATGACAAATTAAATTTTTATATAAAATTATATTTCAATAATAAATTTTATATAATTATAATCTTAATTTATTTCAATGATCAATATATAATACATAAATTAATATAATAATTATTATTTCAAATTTCCTCTAATATTTTTCGTGAATTGTATGTGACCTCATACTTCCCGTGAAGTTATTTATTCACTAGTGATTTATAACATCCCCCAATTTGGAACTCTCTCACATTCACAAAAAGGGTTAGTTATGAGACCACAATCCTGAATCCCCATATTCTAGAGGTTGCTGACTAGAAGTGGGGGTGTGAAAATTATAGTGGGGAGACTATACCCCCTGGTATGAAGTGTCATTATGGTAAAAAATTAATAATAAAATGGAAATAATCAAGGTTACACATAGTGGAATATAAAAATAAAATATTACTAAATTATCAAAAAAATAAATAAATAATCATGTAATTTCATTCTGGAATGTAACTAAATGTCATGTTAGGAAAAAATAATAAAAATACTAGAAGACTAAAAAAATATTTATGTATTGGGTTGTAAACTCTATATCGGTCCAATCTCCAAACCCCAACCCATCTATAAAAAACAATAGAAATTTCATTTTTTTTATTGTCTAAACCCACATCAAAATAATCATACTGGTTACCAAACAATGAACTAAATAGGATGTGAGTATATCTGAGTAGGTCAACACCACCATGTCTAAACAAAAAAATCCATATAATGAGTGTATGAAATAAAGTGATAACCTAGTGTATTAAATAATTTAAAAATTATTAAAATACAAATAATACATACTTTGTCTTTGTGCCAGAATATCTTTGAGCATGTCTTAGGACTATTCCAACCAAAACCATATAACCAAGGTAAAATAAATTACTTTAGTGTCGTGTTGGAATATCATTAAGCATGTCTTACTACCAAACCAAGAACAACCATATAATCATGGTATAGTCACAACAATCTAGGTTAAATCCATATAAGAATTAGAACATTAAATTAAAATCCTTATAATAATTACAACATGGGACTAGGCATATCCCACTTTCTATAAGCATTACAGCATGGGACTGGGCCAATCCCACTCAATATTAGCATTACATCATATAAGAGTGCAAGTTTTAGGGCCAAGCCAGATATATAAGCATTATAGCATGGAACACATCCCTATTATATAGCATGTATATCTCAATATCACATTACAATACTCAATGGTTAACTATTTTCATTACAATTATTCATTTATATTCCACTTTTAATTTAATTCGGAATTGGTTAACAATTATATTAATAAGAAATAAGCCACATTTTTGGGATGATATAACATGAAATAATCCTAGGTCACATGTCATGAAAACATACATTAAGTCATATTCCAATTAAATTATAATCATGGTTTTATCACCCCATGGGAATCCATGATCTGGTTACAAGCCATTTGAAACCAAAGGACTTCAAAGAATAATTCCATTCATTTATTTAATTAATTTTGGTTTACTCAATGATGGAGCTATCACAATATTGATTAAAAACAGAAATTATCAAACCATAGGGTTATGGTTTAGGCCCCAACCTTTAATTGTTGATCCAACAATACTTCTTATATCTGAAGACCCTGAAGAAGATGGGGTGGAAAATTGAAAATAGGTTCCAATATCAAAACTACTCTCGATCGAAACCAATAACAAATTTGGTCATGGATATCAACGCAATGGATAGAGATGAAGGAAGAGAAGGATGAAAAATAACTGAAATGGCTTACCATGCATCCCTCACACCAACAGGATATCCAGAAGGGTAGATTCCACCACAATATCACCTAGATAAATGCCTCATGTCGAGAAGAGAAGAGACACAACCGAAACAAATAATAATTCAGCCACACAGCATGCTTAAAATAGAAAGTTTGGCATTAACCTGACATGTAATATGATTACACATCATGTAATTTTTTTAATGAAATATGTCAAAAACCCATCCACCTCGTTTTTATTTTATTAATACCCTTGAACAATTACATGTTGTGTAATCCCTTTACATGGTGTGTAAATGTTTTTTAATTTATTTCTCACCCTATTTTTATTTTAAACAATACAAACATATTTTATTGTTTCTAATCTCACCAAGAACCCATGAAACATTTAACCCAATTATTTCTAGACTCCATTAAATGAAATAAGCATACATCCTTGAACATTATGTCATTTTATTTAACAAATCACTTCTCGAGAATACTCTATGATCTTTCTCAAGTTTCTTTACACCCCAATAATTTGTTTATTCAAACTAAAGACTCGCACGATGAAAATAAAACCAAAATAAATGATTAATGAAGGAATATGATAGATTCATTCATGAAAATATATGGGATCTTACAACCTCCCCACCTTATAATAGCTCATCCCTGAGCTACTCCAATTATCACGGTAGGGTCTCGACGTACTAGTTCTTACACTATGTTCTCATATTTGATTATCCCTCTATGTTATCCTTTTGAACTCTCCCATGATTCCACTGAACCTGATCCAACATTTTAGTACTAATGCAAAGTTATTTCTCACTATGATCCAAAATTCATATCAGATGCTCCTCAAGGGACGTATCCACAAAAATATAGATGCCTGCAAAATCAAAAATCAATCACATGGGAAGGGTCTATGTGATATATCCATAGTTGTGACATGTGGAACATTTCATTCATGGATCTATAACAATATGGAAGGGATAAATGGTACTCCACTGGATCGATCCTTGCCACTATTTCAAACGGCCTGATAAACCTAGGTGATAGCTTTTATTATTCCCTAATATGATGATACCCCGAACATAGGAGAAATGAGAATGAAAACATGATGACCAACCTCAAATTCAAGAGCTCATCTCTAATGGCCAACATATGATTTTTTTCCTACTATTTATGGTCACCAACCATTGTTTGATCAATTGAACCAATTCAGATGTCTCCTATATGAGACTAGGCCCAACAAGTGTTGACTCACCTGATCCCAACCAATAAAGAGCTGAACATCACAACCTTCCATACAAAGAAATAAAAGGATCCATTTATATAAATAGATGGAATATATTATTAAATAAATACTCCATGAGTTCCATATCTTTCTCCCATGAACAACAAAAATCCAAAACAAAGGATCATAACATATCCTCTAAAACCTGAATAGTCTACTCAAATTAACCATTACTATGTAGATGATCAGATGCGATTAAATTAGTTCAAGATCCTAGGTCTTTCAAAAGACCCTACTAGAAATGTGATGTGAAATGAGGATCTCTATCTGAAATGATACTTATTTTAACTCCATGTAACCGAATAGCCTCGCACACATAATGATTTCACATAACATCAACTATAAAGGTTTACCTAATAGGTAACAAGTGGGACAACATAGTATGTTTATCCACAAAAACCCATAAAACATCATTATTTTGGGTCATCCTGGGTTTTCCTGTCATGAAATCCATTGTGACGTCATCCCATTTCCACTCATGAATGGGTAAAAGGATGCAAAATAAAGTTGTCCTATGATTATTGGCTTTCACCTGCTGAAAAGTGAATCATCAAGACATGAATCTCACCACATCCTTCTTCATTTCTGAGAACGCATAATTTCTATGGATATCACAATACATCTTTGTAAAAATAGGAAGCACCACCCATATATAATCATGAATGTCTCTCATCATCCTCTCACACAAGCCCATAAGAATCCATACACAACCATAGAAAATATGAAAATTACATCTACTGAGAGACCATCCTGATGGTGTCTCCCCACCATATATTTTTTCTCTCATAACCAAGCCCCCCAGATTAGAAAAATTCTTAGTCTTAATTCATTACAAAAGGACGAGTATAATTGATGTCGAAGTCAGAGATACTTTCCCCTGCGATTCCTGAACATGCAGATAAATGCCTCCAAATACGGCCACTATCCTTCAATCATAAAATGAATCTCATATTTCCTCATTCAATTTCTTTCACATCAATTATTCAGAAAAAACAATTCCCATTCCTAGTGTAGGATTGCATTCATAATCGAAATATTATAGGCACTCAACCTACCTCATCTTCCCACTGTTGGGGATCTTCTAATAAAAGATATAATTGAGGATTTTCTGATTTTTGAATACCAATAACTTCTCTCCCATGAGATAGTGTCTCTAACATATGAGGGAATGTACCAATTCATGTAACTCCAGATTTTGAGTACGGTAATTTTTCTCATGTTGTCTTGTATTCCTAGAGTCATAAGAAACCACATGATCATGCTGCATTATAACTACTCTGAGTCCAACTATGGATGCATCATTTTTCATGGTATATGATTTACCCAAGATAGGTCAAGTGATGGGTTGTGTTTAGGCTATTATAACTTTCATCTCCTTAAACTTTATCTCTTACATGCATCATACCAATCAAACCATACCCCTTTCTTATTCAACCTAGGAATTAGTTCTACCCAATGAGAAAAATCATGTGTAAAATCCAGTAACAAACTCATAACCCAAGAAAGCACCAGATTCTCAATACATTCTTATGTTATTCCCATGATATCATAGCTATGAATTTCTTTGGGTCCACTGACACTCCTACCTCAAAGATGACATGGCCAAAGAAGTACACTTCCTTAATCCAGAAACTAAATTTGGTTATCTAGTCGTAAAGTTGATACCCCCTCAATGTACTTGAGAATATATCAAGATGTTTTGAATCATAGACTACTTTCTTATTGTAGATATCATCAACAAAAAATATCAAAATATGATCCATAAAAGGATAAAAATCATATTCAATAAGGCCCTGAATTCCATAGGCTCATTAGTCATCCCAAATGGAATCTCTATGAATTCATACAATACATAACTACTCTTAAAAATAGTTTGAGGGATGTCTGATAATAACATCCTTAACTGAGGAAAATATAATCTCAATTAAATCTTGTAGAATACATTATCAACTCTCAACTAACCAAAAATATCATCAATGTGTGTAAGAGGATACCAGTTCTTAACCATCGTATTGTTTATCCTTTGATAATACACACACAAGCATAATGGTCCATCGGCCATTTTGGTGAAGATAACTAAAGAACCCCAAGGATATGTACTAGGATGTAGGAATAATTTGGATTATAGAACTTCTAACTAAACATTCAACAACAGAAGCTCTTCTAGTTCCATTCGATAACGCAGGATAGAAATTGGATCTGTTTCCGACACCAACTCGATCATTAACTCGATCTCTCGTTTGGGCGGTAAGCCATGGAACTCTTTTGGGAGAAGATCCTATAAAAATTATACCACAATAGAAAATAAATATTATTATATTCCACTATTATCTAGAGAAATATCATTGATCTAATCCAAGAGACAATCCAATATGTACTAGATTGGTCCCACATAACCATTCCAAATATCCCAATCTACATTTTGAGAAGAAATTATTCCTTCTATAGATAGAAAGTTACTCTCCTACAATAACAATCGATATGATCCTGGTAGATAAATAATAAATACATACCAATAATCATGTCAATTCCTATCATTTCCCACATGAACTATTCCCGAAATAAATATTAACCACCAATCTATAGAGAACATGTCTTGCAACATTTGATATTCTATGACCACGATACCAATGTTGTGTCAATAGTTAAAACACCATCTATGAATTCCAAATCCAATCACAAACCATTTTCAAAATGAGCAGATAGAAAATAATGGAATGATCTTGAATCAATCAAAATAATAACTATGATAGAAGATGCAAGAAATGTACCATTGATGGTAGTTGGTCTAGCATCCATAATAGCTGAAGTAGTTTGCATAATGTCAAACTGACTTTTCCCTATGAGCTAGACTCCATTATTACTACCCAAAACTATTTTCCTTGCCTGGTACTAATGGTTATGAATTGGGGTGCCACATCCCCTATCATAGCATAAACAGCCTGTGGAACACTAGCTACTACCTTGATGAGGGGTGTCTGGTTCCCTTCCTGACTTTGGTGCCTATCTCTATCCTCTACCACTGGTGTTCTATAAGTGTTTTCCCATAAACTCTGAATATGACAAAATATACAACATATATGATGCTCGAATGTAAGGTAAAGACTCTTAGGGTTCCTGTGGCCAATTTTTTCACATCGATAGCACTATAATGGAACATGATCTTGATATGGTTTATCACCACCCTAACTTCTATTCCCACTACTAATTTGGTGGAAACTGTCATAATAGTGATTATTACCACTCAATGAATAACCTATAGATAACCCTGGTGAAATACCCTTGCCACTAATCAGGGCCTCTCTAAAATTCCATTCAGTGATAAGTTAATGATTCATCATGTCTTCAAATCTACCTTAATGTAATTATATTACCCAAGATCTAATCTCATAACTAATACTGTCATGTAAATGTCTTTTCCTTGAGATCTATTCAGTTGCCAAAGATTTCAAAAAAAATAGGTCGGTATAACATACATCATAGTTTGACATTGTAAATCCCACCAATCAAAGATGTGTGAAATCATAAGATTATTCATCCATCATGGTCTTGGGATAGAAATGGATCAGTAACATCATCTCAAAATTCATCCAAGATGGCTCATCACATAGCATATATTCACCCACAATTTCCCACCAACTCTTTGTATATCCATGAATCATATATTCCTCAAGCTTCACCCTCATATTCATTGTTTTCTTGAGATGAATGGAGACCGTCTGGAGTGAAACAATCCAGAAATTGACTTCCTGGGGTACCCCATCCCAAGTAAACATTTGCAGATGTTATATTTGAAACTCTCTTGTTTGTTTAGACATCGAATAATGATATGAGCAGTCTCCATTTCCATGGATTGCATGACCCTCAAGACAATTTCATAAAGCAGAACATCCTTTTGCACCATAGGAACTAAAGGCGGCTCTGGTTCATTTACATTAGGATCATACTGATTAACACTCTCCTTATTATCATTTCAAAGATTATGAGGAACCATTTTCTCTAGAAGACAAACACATGCCTTATAGAATAGGGTAGCCACAAAGTCAGCCACAACACGTGACCATTATAGAGAACCACTGAATACTTATATCTCCAATATTGACATTAAAGTGTTTTAGAATTACCAATCCATTTATTTTAGTTATCCAATGAAATAGATATCTCATATTATATTTTTACACGCATGTATATATCACATGAAAAAAATAGGTATTCCACTGTCATGAACAAATCATGTCAGTATATCCCTATGTTCTAATTATGATGCATGTATTCTCATATTATTCCATACCAATCCATGAGTATAATCTCAATAAATAGTAACATTATAAAACAATAACCTCACACAAATTGTGAATCACTCAAGGTGAAATAACATCAACAATAATAAGCACATAGGCCAAACAATAATCCCATACCAGGGTACTCAAATTTCCCCCCATACATGGGCTAGCTAATCCCATTCAAAAGTTCATTACTAGGTCACGATACGTCTTAGTATTTTTCTACCTTTCCCAAATAGTAAATATGAAAAAAAACACTACATATCTGATACAACTTTTTAATGTTCCCAATCTATAACACTCTCTCATAGCCTGAAAGGGTTTGTTATGAGACTTCAAGAATTCATCCCCAAATTCTAGTGTATGCTGACTACAGTAGATGGTGTTCAATGTATAGTGGGAAGGCTATACCCCTGGTAAGAAGTGTTATAGGAGAAAAAAATCATTTTAAAATAAAAAAAAATCAATGTAAGACATAGTGGAAGAAAAAAATAAAAGCCAAATGAATAATCTAATAAATAAATAAGGAAAAATATACTGACATGATGAAATGTAACTAAATATTATATTAGGACAATATAATAAAAAGTATAGAATAATCAAATAAAATAATTAAGTATCGAGTCTCGAACCCCCTCTCAGAACCATAACTAAACTCCATCCCATTAAAAAACAAACACTCAACATGAATGTCAGTTGTCCTTATCGAAACTTGTATCTACATAATCAACTCAGATACCAAACAACAGCCTGAATATAGTGTGATTATAACTTAGTTTGTCAACACCACCAAGATTAAACAAAACCACTCAGATAAGAGGTGTATGAAAAAATCAGTTACCATTTGCATTAATTACTTTTACAATTAATAAAATACCACAACAACCTACTTCTTCTTTGTTCTAGAATATATGTGATCTTGTCTTACAACCTTTCCTACCACAACCATATAACCAAGGTAAAATAACCAACTTTGACTCTATGACAGGATATCTTTTAGCATGTCTTATGAACATGCCAAAAACAACCATATATCCATGGTATAGTCACAAAAATCCGGGTAAAATCCCTATAAACATTATAACATCTGAAAGAAATCCCTATAAGCATTACATCATTGGACTAGGAATATACATCACTCTATAAGTATTATAGAATTATACTAGGTTGAGCTCTCTCAATATCATCATTATTACATATAAGTGGGAATATTCCTGGGAAAATCCTAATATATAATTGTTACAACAAGGAACACAATCCATGTCATACAATATGGATATCACAATATCACATCATAATTATCAATGTTTAATTATGATAATTACCATTATTCATTCATATACCACTTTCATTTTAATCCACAATTGATTAAAAATTATATCAATAATAAATATAATTTAATTTTGGGATTCTCTAATAAGAAGTCACCCTAGGTCACATGTGAGGCTAACCATAATTTAGCCATTTTACAATTCAGTTATAATCATGGTTCGCTCACCCCATGGTTATCCATAAGCTACTTATAAATCCATTTGAAACTAAAGGGAATACTTAAATAATTCCATTCATTTATTTAATTATCTTGGGTGCATGTAATAGTGGCTCTATTACAATATTGCATATCCATGGAAATTATCAAACCATAGGGATTATATTTAAACCTCGTACCATTAACAAATGCTCCAACAAAGCTTATAATGGCCAACACCTATGAGTAAGAAGGTTTGGATGATTTAAAAGAGGTTCCTAGATCAAAAATTATCATGATAAAATCAAAAAATACATTCAGATAAGGGACAACACCACTATGGTTGGAGAAGAAGGAAGAGAAGGAAGAAACC
Organism: Viscum album; assembly: GCA_963277665.1. Lineage (NCBI taxonomy): Eukaryota > Viridiplantae > Streptophyta > Magnoliopsida > Santalales > Viscaceae > Viscum > Viscum album. The sequence continues at coordinate 4,337,337 of OY728120.1, read as the reverse complement.
TAACCGAGAATACTTACCAGGGATGTCTCACACAAACGGGATGTCCAAAAGAAAATTCAGTACCCCAAAATCACATTGAGAAATCCCTAGGGTCAAGAGGAGAAGTGATATAGCATAAAAAATGAGAATTAAACTACACAACATGTTTCAAATAGAATTTTGAGAATTTAGACGGTGTGTAATGTGGTTTTATGTCGTATAAACATTTTTAATGAAATATGCCAAAAAACAATTCGCCTCAAATTTATTTTATTATAACACTAAAATAATTACATAGTGTGTAATCCTATTACACAAAATTTAAATATTATTAAAAACTTTTTTATTCCATTTTATTTTTAAATAATTTAATGTTGTTTCAGAATTTCTCATCTCACCAAGAACACATTCAATATTTAACCCATTTATACCATGACTCTATTAATTCAAACAAGCATACATCCATGAAAATTTGGTCATTTTATCTAATAATTATCTTCTCACAGATGGACTATCTCCATTTTTATGTTTGATATCACCCCAGGACTGAATTTATTCAAACAATAGACTCTCAAGATGAAAATAATACCAAATGAAATTACCAACAAAATACTCATAGTGAGTCTTACCTGGAAAATGTAAGGATCTCAAAAAAATTAGAAAAATAATGGATGAACATCATAATTCCTTTATGGGTATCATAATAAAATGGTGTTTTTTGTCACAACCCCATCCCCTAAAATCGTACACCGCCTGGCTAGAAATGATGGGATAGAGATAGTGACACCTGATTCCTGCCTCCAGTAGGCCCCAGTTTGGAAACTAGCCCCAAGGTTTTAGTAAGAACAAAAATGTGATGCATTACTCTCTAAGAGAACACATGCTAATGATATAGATAAGAAAGTCACCAAAAAATCCATACTGAAAATAAAATATAAAATAAATCCAAAGTACACATATGTAGTGTCATGCAAGAACTACTATAACTAAAATGGAAAATTGAAATTACCAAAATAAAGTAAAATGGAAGTGACCACGAATCTTGAATAGCTCCTACAACCCCAAGCTATTAGTAACCAACCTGATCTTCAACCTTCTCCAACTGACCTAAAAATAGTTTATATAACATTGCATTAGTATAACAGTATACTCATTAGGATCCTCCCTGGATCCTCACATGAAAAAGTAAATAAATAATGCTAAAGTATAGTGAACAAGATGTGAAACTAACTCATCACCTAAATAAGTATACTATGTTCCCAGACTCACCATGGATACTCTCACTAAGTGTCAATAAAATAGTATAAAATATAATAATTAATATCAAGGGTACCCTGCTACAACCTACCCAATAGTTTTCGTCTTTTCCCCACATCATACATCAAAATCATCACTCTCCAAAAAGATTTTCTCGTAGACACCTGGGTGTAGCACCACAACATACACCTCGTGCAACAAAAACACTAGGTCCACATAACCAAATAATCAAAGTAGTTTTTTGGAGCCACTGTTTCTCACATAACGAGTATCATATGTTTGGTATTATACCTCTATCCATTATAGCCCATACACTGAGTAAGGATCCTCAATCCATCACAACCTATACATGTTAGAATTATAGTAGTCCATAGAAAAATATATCCATAGTATATTTGTGTGTATAACCACAATCCATTGTATTCCTCTATAGAAATATTTGGGGAAAACTAATCTTCATTCTTACCAACACAATTTTCCACAATGGGAAGAGTGTGGGGCCAAATGGGGTAGTCATCCATCTATCCTCCCATCTGGTTGTTTGGGGAAATACCCCTTGGGATCAAAATCCATAGGGTGTTAGTTTCCCTAACTGATAGGGTGGAGTAGCATATAGAAACACAAAAACTATAAAATATAATATATCTCACTACTACACTATGGGCATAACCTATTCTTAGACTCAACTGCAGCTAACGTCTCTCAAACTGTTGGTTTCCACTACTAAGACTAGATATCCTATAAGAACACAACCATTTAAATAGATTTATTAAATCAAATTTTCCTTTTTAATCAGTTTCACCTTATTTTGATTAATTCTTTAACCGTTAATTAACAATTAACATTTTCCACATTACATTTCATTAAAATTCCTACCAAGATATATGCCCTCCAGGCATTTCCAAACCAAGTCCACGGTTCCATTAAATTATATCCTCAACATTGTATCCCATAAAGCTCCAACCCTATGATTTAAAATCATTTATTCATTCATTTATTAATAGAATTATCACTCATCCATAATTCTAGAAAGTCTATAAAATCACACTTAGCTACCAAACATAAGGGGATAAACACGCTTAGTAGGTGAACTGGACAATTGAGTCTTTTCCACCTATAGAAATAGTGTAGACCAATCAATCCTTTTGAAGATAAACACAGAATGTATTGGGCATACCCCATGCATATTTTCCTCTTTTGGAAGGAGAGTAAGCAAAACCAACTTCTTCAAGTAGGGTGGAAAGTAAAACAGATAAAAAAATAGATTCAACAGCAACCACTTTCATATCAATGGAAATCTCTACTTTAACCCATTCCATAATCCCCGGTGTCCTCCCTGATACCCATATGTATAAACCAATTCATCTTTCCACTCTAGGAATCAACTGCATCCACTACCACTAGGCCTCCATGCCCCCACATACTACAATATCCCTCTAGCCTCATCCATCCTAGTCTCACACCACAACACAAAAAGTAAGAAAAAAACTAAATCAATTGTGCTCTTGGACTTAAACAAGGCCTTGAGCCTTCACAGGCAATGTGAACTCAGATATCCAAAGAATAAGGAGGTGTAAATTAAACGTAGAAGGGTAAATCAGAACCCTTCAATGAATTATCATAACCTCACAACTGGTTCTTTAATACAAATTGAATTAACTAATTCATTTAAACATGCATAATTGCACCCATTTGATTTTCATCAAATTATAATAACATCTAGATTCATTTACATTCCTATTTATCTTTAACCAATCAATCTACAATTATTCCCGGATTTACATTAACTTCCAATTTCTTTCAACAACGACATGATAAACAAGAGAATCATAGATATAACACTTTCTAGCATAACACAGTGAAATAACACTGAAAAGTAAAAGATATCATTTCATTAATCCAATTCAATTATTTATTATGTCAATTTCTTTGTGATCCAATTGATAAAAAATTATAAATCTACGATTTCACAAAAAATAATATAAAATTCTTGAATCCCCAACACCAAAAGGTTTCTGATGTTCTTTGTACAAGAACATTCCAACACAACAGATTATGATCACCTCTCTGACAAAAACTACATCCACCCAATGATGTCGTGACACAACTGCATCTACAAACACCCTTGAAAGGTCCATTGGAAACATGGATATCACATTTCATAACATGGAAAGGGGTATGGGACAAAACATATTGAGGGACCCAGATGAACGGAGATATAACATACCTTATATCAAAGAAGGATTGACACTTCTTGGTTGCACAAAGTTAGGGGGTGTGCATAATGTAGGAAGAACTCTAGGGAAAACATGATCCAAGGTCCTAACAACAATCACATGACTCCTTGGGAAATAATGTTCTGGGGTGTCTCATACCAAGGTAAAAAAGAAGGAAGAATAAGGTGGAATGTATCTCGGCCTTTTGAAAATCTAAATGGAGTAACAATTTAGATACGGTTTAGATTTTCCATTAATGGTGGATCTCATCCAAACTATGCAGTTTGACTGAGTAAAGGAACCCAGACACTTAAGAATAATATGATAGGAGTTATAGGATTTTAATCAGCCTTAAATCCCCCAAAACAAGGCTTTTAATTCATTTTCCATCAAAGAAAATGTGAAACAAGTGAAACTGTAGGAAGCTAGAATCACTGCTCACCAACTGATCTAGAAACATAGTAGCACCAACCAACAGATGACATACCAGAATATGACCTACTAATAGGGTGACCTACCAACTGGACTTACTGATAGACGACCTACTAACAAGACCTACTAACAGGACTTACAAATTGAAGACCTACCGACGGGACCTACTGACAGAGGACCTACTGACATGACCTACCAATAGACGAACTACCGACATGACCTACTGATAGGACCTACCTAAAGAAGACCTACTGGTAGGATGAACTAATTATTGAACATATCAAAAGATGACCTACCTACAGGACCTACTGACAGATGACCTACTGATAGGACCTGTAGATAGAGGACCTAATGACATGACCTATAGAAAGACGACCTACCGACAGATGAGCTACCGACAGATGACCTTTTGAAAGGACCTACCGATAACACCTACCAATAGATGGCCTACCAACATGACTTACCAAAATATGACCTACCTATAGGACCTACCAACAAATGACTAAACGTCCAGACCTACCAATAGATTACCTACCGATGACACTGTTCACAAAACTAAAAACATTGTTCACACTATTTTAAATTTGGTAAATTGTTGGAAATAAGTCACCTTGACCTCTCAAAACATCTAAAAATAACAGATTTTTACAATGGAATAAACTAGAGCGGTCTAGGACATTACATCATATACCTCTAAAAACATTCTCATCCTTGTGAATTCGAAACAAACTCAGAGATGAAATAGAAAAGGGTGTTCGAACAACCAGCCTTCGAGATACCTCTCAAGGATATCACCACAAAAGGATCTCAACAACCTCACTATAGGGACAATAAGAAATCTAAAAAACATCCAAAACCAGCTACAAAACACACTCCAAGGGTAGATACCTCTCAAAAATATTAAACCATAAGAAACAACCAGAGAAAGCCACATCATAAATTGGAATGCTCTATAACCACAAAACTATAATCATTACAAGAAAAGAGCTAAATATAAAATATCTCAGGGTACTAAACCTGTATCTACAACTCATGTTCCCTAGTACTCTCCTCTATTCCATTGTGTCACCACAAGACATGAACTAGGGGAAAATAATTTATGCACAAAATCTTCTCCTTATGGTCCTAGATCTCTATAGGCCGCTCCTTGAAGGTCGCACCACCATAAACATCGATCTCTCCCCAATCAATGATGTGAGAGTCTTCATAAAGATAAAAATGAAGCTACGACATGGGAACAACATCATGTATCCTACTCATCTTTGGGGGAAGTGCTACATGATACCCCATGACTCCAACATGAGACAAAACCTCAAAAGGCCCAACAAACAGGGGAGAGAGATTACATCCATGACCAAACCTTCAATACCCATGATTGGGAGTCTCCTTTAGAAACATGTGATCCCCAATGTTAAACTCCAACGGTCTCCTCCTATAATCAGCATATGATTTCTGAAGATCCTTCACCACTTTCATCCTCTCAAGAATCACCTCAACCATCTTTATCGTGTTCTATACCAGTTTGGGTTTGTGAATTGATGACTCTCCAACCCTGGTCCAGCATAATAGAGAATGGTAAGGTCATCCATAAATGGCATCCAATGGTACCATACTGATTGTGGAGTGGAAACAATCATTGTAGGTGAACTCTACCAAGGTTAAGTGCCTCATCCACGAACCTCTAAAATCCACAACATAAGAGCACAACATGTCTCCTAGAGTATGGATGGTCCACTCTACCTGACTGCCTATTTGTGGTTGAAAAGTAGTGTTATTTCATAGCTTAAAACTAAAATCATACTGGAGACATCTCCATGTCTTAGAGGTAAAACTGGATCTCGATCAGAAATGATCATCCTCAGGACTCTGTTATGTCTCACCACCACCTCCAGATACTTCCTTGACAAAACTTCCACTAAGCTCAAATCCTTGATCACTATAAATTGATTCGATTTCATCAAATGATCCACTGCTACCCATATAGTGTCATATTCTCCATGAGCTCGAGGTAAACTGGTAAAAAAGTCCATTGAGATGTCCTACCACTTCCACCGAGGAATGTATAATGGATGGATCAAACCACTGGGAACGCGGTGCTCCAACTTCACCTTCTAGAAGACCAAAAATTGATACACAAACTCTAAAAGTAAAAAAATTTATCCCAGGACACCAAAACATTATCCTCATACCATCCATGATGAGCCTCTCCATAAACAACTAAATCTCTCTACACCTCCACCTCAAGATCCCCAACTAGGATACCTCCCCCTATTGTGCTAGAGATGACAGCACCATCTAAAAACGAAAACCACTTCCCCCAATTTCTCCCATATCTAGATGTAGTGCTTAATTTTCTTCCATTACACTCCAAGAATCACCTGATTAACGCACTACATCACTATGCGAATTCCTGGTAATCGCATCGGCTATAAAATTCCCATTACTAGGTGGATATGATATTTCTATGTCGTAATCTTATAAGAATTACATCCAATAACATTGTCACAAGTTAATGTCACACTCGAAGAAAACATACCTCGAGCTATTATGATCAGTGAATAGCAAAAAGAATTGTCCAATGAGGTAATTTATCTACAATGTTTGGGAAAACACCACTACTACCTACTCAAGGTCATGGTTGGCATAGTTAAACTCATGGGGACATAACTTCTGAGATCCATAAGAAACGACTGATCTCTACTTCATCAGAATGCATCCTAACCCTAGATGTGAAGCATCAAAGAAAACCTCAAACTGAACTCCTTCTATTGGCAGACAAAGAACTGGAGCACTGACCAACTTCTCCTTTAGATACTCAGAATATTCCTAACACTAATCAGTCTATACGAACACATGATCCTATTTATTCAATGCTATCAGAGGAGTCACAACCTGAGACAAATCTGCTACAAACCTCCTATAATACCTTGAAAGACTGGGAAAACTTTGCAGCTTTACCACAATCATGGGGAATTCCCATGACGCAACTGCTTATATCATCGATGGATCTACAGATACTCCCTGATTGGATACAATGTACCCCAAAAAACAAACTTCTTGAGCCCAAAACTCACACTTTGACAACTTCTCAAGTAGCTGTTGTCGACAATGAACTCCCAAAATAGCATACAGAATATCTTTATGCTCCTCCTCAGACACATAGTACACTAGGATGTCGTCGATGAAGTCCCCCATGAACTTATCCATGAACTCAAAGAACACAAAATTCATCAACCCCCAAAACATATCTAGAGCATGCATCCCACTGAATGACATCATAACAAACTCTTATTTCCCATGATGATAATGGCTATAAGTCTTCAAGATATCATCATCATTTACAGAGATCTAATGATAGTATAACATCAATTTGATCTTCAAAAACCAACTTTCAACCTTCAATTTATCGAATAAATTATCAATTTGTGGAAGAAGATAGTGACTGTTCATGGTTACATTGTTCAAGCGATGATAATCGATCCACAACCGCATAATCTTGTCAACCTTCTTTATGAACAAATTGGGTGAACCCCACAGAGACACAGAAATCCTAACAAAACCACACTGAAATAGACCATCATTCTATATACGTAACTCCCACAACTGAGGAAGAACCATCCTATATGGAGACATTGATATAGGAGACGCACCGGGCTGTATCTCAATCCTAAACATGATCTCCCATAGAGGGGGTAACACTACAACCAATTATGTAAATACATCTAGGCACTCTTCCATGGCCATCATAAATGCAAACTGTTGAACCTCCAAAAATCTCAACATCTTCTCATCCATCAAGGATGACAAGTATGAAACACATATCTAACCCATCATAGGGTCTTGCTTGCCAAAAAATATTACTGGCTCTCCATCAGCATCAAAGAACACCACTTGCCTCTAGATGAAATTCACAATATCCTGAATAAAATAAAACCAACCCATGATGAGGATGACATAATTTGGTTTTATTTTCAACATAGTAAATATCCCCAATAGTGTTGTTTCATTATAACTAGATGAAGATCTCTATATACTTCAAACAATCCAACTCGACCTCCAACTGGCGTAGTCAACTACAAGGGCACTGAAAGCCTCTCCACCTCAAGTCCCACGGAATGGAAAAGGGTAGGTTATATGAAGGATTTATTATCTCTTGAATCAAACAAGGCATGCATGCAAGTAGAAAAAATCAAAAGGGTGCCTCAAATGATGTCTCGCTTGCCCGGAGTTGGCAACGCTAAAGAATTAAGCTGGACACGACATGCTCTATGGCCTCTCTAACCCAAATGAAGACCACCAATATAGCCATGCTATTCTCTCTGATGAACTGGAGCATCCTAGGGATATCCACTACCTACCCCATCTTCCCTCTACCGATCCAATTCCAGTGCAACCTGCAGGTGCTACCTCAACTGGAAATGCCTCAATAAAGGAACTTTAAGCAGAACACCTAACACACGATGAATGCTCTGAAAGTTCAAGCACTCTATTTTATGATGACCTAGACCTCCACAAGAAAACCAAGAATGTAATCCCTTGGTAGGGTTCTGAGATCCACTTCCTCTAAATAAATGAGATAATGGGGGCTGGACTTACCCCTGACCGAATGAAAACTCTTCTACTCTGAAAACTAGGAACCTCGGGCCATAGATCTAATTTTTGAGTAATCCTAATGACTCCCCTCTCATAATGATCTGGTTTAGGATAACATCCTCTCAAATACCTATTCCCTCCCTAGAACCTCATGACCTATCTTTATCATAAATGGGGTTACCTAGCACTGGATCTCTGGATGCAAAGCCTCTTCAAAATTCCTCCTCCTAGCCTCCTCATCTGGAAACAGTTCCAAAGAATATCAAAAATGGTTCCTAAAATAGATTCCAAACTCTCACACACTAGATCTCCCCTGTCAAAGGGTATAAAGCTCCTAAGAACTGGCCACCTTTCTAGTTGAAGAAATAAACTCAGCTCTGAACATATATTGGGACTCCTTCTACGAGACTTCTGACTCATCACAATCTCCAAGGAACAAGAACAACCTTTTCCTCACTACTCCAGGAAGCATTTTCACAACCAATGACTCCCAGTTATCCTTCTAAGAGTAGATTGAGTTGAAATATATCTCAACCTCCTATAACAAGTACTCAATGACTACAACGGAAAAGGATCCATCATACTTCTGTAGACTCTTTTCCTGAAACTCTTAGAGTATCATCCTCCATTTTTCATCATCGTTAACCTCTACTCTATGATGATCGGGTGTCACAACCTGTTGAACATCTTCTGTCAGAACCTGGCTAGGACATCGAACTAGAGCCATACCTACTATGTAATAAATTGTTAGAGATCCTAAACCTGGAATATAGAAGACTCAACATTAATTAATTAATTGTTTTCTTTTATTCATTTTTGGTTAAACAATCCCAAGGTCTACCCATTCAAACACAGGTGCAATGAATAATGATGCAATATCCTTTCCTAGTTATCTAACATGAAAAATGTATCAAATCATTTATTATCCCTTATAAACATAAATATATATGCATCAAATCATAATAGGTCCTAAATAACAGTGTCTCAACCGGTCTCCCATGTTTACAGTTCTATCTAAACACATATGAAACTGTTTCCTACCAACCCACATAACCTCATATGTGCCTAACTCCAAACTCCATCCTATCCCTCAACCAGACCTCTGATACCTATCTGTCACGACCCCCTCCCCTCAATGTGTACCCCTCCAGGATGGCAATGAGAGGAGAGAAACAGTGACACATGAGTCCCACTTCCAATAGGCCCTGGGTTGGTGACTACCTCCAAGGGTATCGTAAACACACAAATGGGAGAAATTACCCTCTAAGAGAACACATGAAAAAGATAGAGATAAGACAGACACCAATGAACCCTTTCTCAGACTACAAAATTAATGAAATCACAATTAAACATATGTAATGTCATGCATGAAATACAACAACTGAAAGGGAAAATTGAATGTACCAAAAGAAAGTAAAATGACAGTGACCACAAAGCCCGAACAGCTCCTACAACCCCATTCCATTACTAACCAACCTGATCTCCAACCTTCTCCAAGTTACAAGAAAAATAGTGTATATAATGTAGGGTGATTATAATAGTATATTCAGTAGGATGCTTCCCGAATCCTCTCGTGAAAAAGTAATGAATGAATGCTAAATCATAGTGAACAAAAATTCAAACTATCATGTCACATAAATAGGTATACTACATTCCCACCCTCACCATGGGTACTCTAAACAAGTATCGTATACTAGATTATATAATATAATAACGAATATCAATGGTACCATGTTACACTTCCCCGCTAGTTTTCCACTTTTCACCAATGTCGCACGTCCTAAGTATTTCTCTCCAAAAAGGCTTTCCCTTAGACACATAGGAATAGTACCACAACATGTACCCCATGCAACACAACCACTATTTCCCCATAACCGAGGTAACTAGGTAGTTTCTGTGAGCCAAAAAAACTCGAATAACGTGTATCATACGTCAAGTGTTATACCTCAAACCAATATAGCCCATACACTAGTTAAGGATCCTCAAGTCATCACAACCTGTACACGTTACACCTATAGTAGTCCATAGGAAACCATATCGATGATATATGTATGTGAGTAACCATAAGCCATTATATCACCCTACATACATATATGGGGAAAACAAACTGTCAAGAATATCAGCAAATGTAACTACCAAGATAAGATAGTGAGACCAAAGGGGGTAGTCAGACATCCATCCTCCCATTAAGATGTTGGGGAAAACACCCCCAGGGCTCAGAATCCTCCCACAGTGTTAGTTTCCCTAACTGCTAGTGGGGAGTATCATATAGAAAAAAGTATGGAATATAATATAGATCACAACTGCACTATGGGAATAACCTAGTCTTAGACTCAACTCGAGGTAACATCTCTTAGACTCCATTATTCCACCGCAAATACTATATATCCTATAAGCACAAAACTATTTAAAGATATTTATTAAATAATCTTTTCCCTTTTAATTAGTTTCACTTTACATTGATTAATTATTTAATAATTAATTAACCATAATCATTTACCACATTACATTACATTACGATTCCAACCAAGATCCATGCCCTTCAGGCATAACCATACCAAGGCCATAGTTCCTTTAAATTGTAATCTTAGTATCATATCCCAATATGATCCAACACCATGAGTTAACATCATTTATTCAATCATTTATTAACTACATTATCACTTTTCCATAATTCATGGAATTTTAGAAAATATTTCTAGCCTACTAGACACAAGGCCCTCAACATGATGTGTTGGTGAACTACCCGTCGATTCTTTTACACCTATAGAAAGAGTGTTGACCCATCCATCCTCGAGAATCTAAACATGGAAGGCACATGGAAATACCCACGTGTCTTTGACTCTTTTGGAAGAAGAGTAAGAAAAACCATCTACCTAAAGTAGTGGGGAAAGTAAAGCAGATAACAAAAAATAGACTCAACATCAACCACTTCCATATCAATGGCAATCCCTGCTTCAATCCATTCCATCATCCTAGATTTCCTCCCTCACACCCATATGTATAAACTGATGTGTCTCACCACTCTAGATTTCAACTGATTCCACCACCATTGGGCATCTCTTCCCTCACATACCACAGCTTCCCTACAGCCTCATTCATCCTAGGATCACTCCACAACATAGGTAGTAGGAAACAAACAATAGAAATTTGGATCTTAGACCTAAAAGATCAATTTAGTCTTCACACACAACGAGCACTCGTGGATCCCAAGAATAAGTCACTTTGCCTTTAAATGTTGAAGGGTAACTCAGAACCCATGAAGGCAATACCACTATCAGACAACTAGTTCCTTATTCCATGTTGAATTTACTAATTCATATAAACATGCATAACTACATCCATTTGATTATCATCAAATTACAACAACAACTAGATTGATTTACATGCCTCTTTATATTTATCCAATTAATATACAATTAATCCAGGATTTATGTTATTCACCAATTTCCATCAATAATGAAAATCTTAAAAAGAAAAGTATATATATCAAACTATCTATAAAAACAAGATGCAATAACATCACTATGAAAAAAATACCAATTATTTAATACAATTGAAGTATTTATTATGTTAATTTCATTGAAATCTAGTGGCTAGCACATGATAACTATATAAAAACAAATAATAGAATATATAATCCCTGAATCCCTTACCTAAAATGGTTTCTCACATTATTTTCACAAGAATAGGCCAACACAGTATATTACAATCACCTCTCCTCCAATGACTGCATCCACCCGAGGATGTTGTAGTACAACTACATCAACCAACACCCAAGAATGGTCCATTAAAAACATGGAGATCACATGATTTAACATTGAAAAGATAATGGGAGGAAATATATTGAAGAACCTAGAAGAACTAAGGTATAACATACCTTATATGAATGATGAATTGACACTTCCTGGTTGCACCAAGATAGGGGGTTTGCAAAAAGCATGAAGAACTTTTGGGAAAGAATGATCCAAGGTCCACACTAAAGTCACATGAATCCTTGGAAATGAAAGGTCTGAGGTGTCCCATACTAAGTAAAAAATGGAAGAACAAGGAGGAATGTATCTCAGCCTTTTGAAAATCTAAATTGAGTAGCAATTTAGATACAATTTAAATTTTCCATTAAAGGATGATCTCTTCAAGACTATGTGGTTTTACTAATTACAGGAACCCAAAAACATAAGTATGTTAATATAGGAGTTATGGGTTTTGAATCGGTATTAAAACCCTTAGAAAATGCTTTAAATACACTTTACGTCAATGAAAATGTCAATGGGGTGAAACTATAGGAAGCTGGAAACATTGTTCACTGACTGATTTGGAAACATTGTAGCACCTACCGATACATGACCTACCACTTGTATGACCTACTGACAGGACCTACAGATAGATAATCTACCAATATTACCTACCAAAATATGACCTACTGATAGGACCTACCGACATGACCTACCGACAGCGGACCTATCGACAGGAGACCTACAGACATACAACCTACCGACAGGATCACCTACTAACATGACCTAATGAAAGAAGACCTACCGACATGACCTACAAACAGACAACCTACTAAGAGCACCTTCTTATAGAGGACCTACTAAAAGAACCTATCAGAAGATGACCTAACAATAGATGACCAATTGATAGATGACCTACCAATATGAACTACTAATAGACAACCTACTGATAGGACCTGCCAATAGGATCTACTGACATTACCTACCGATAGGACCTTCCAATAGATGACCATCGACCAGGACTACCAAAAATACCTACTGACCGATGACCTACCAATGACACTGTTTATAAAACTAGAAACATTGTTCACAGTATTGGAAATTTGGTAAAGTGTTGGGAGTAAGTCACCTTGACCTCCCAGAACACCTCAAACACCAGATTTTCACAAAGGAATGGACCAAAGATGTCCACACCATTATATGTTTAATGGAATATTTCTCTTTATAACATAGGATATGTCTTGGAATAATCATAAATTAAGAGTATGATTATAAATGAAAATGATATATATTTAACATGTTAATCTAGAAATTATAAACATATGAAAAAAAAAATTCTACCCATATATCTTAATCGTAGTATGAAGGATCTTCACAAAGATATCATATATTCAATTCCAACAACCAAGACATAATATCACATTTTTCTCTATAGATAAACATTACAGAATGAATTGGTGAACTATGTTATGGCATCAAAATGTTACTGTTGAGGTATATTTTAATTAATTTGGGGAATTTTTTATTTTTTTATGTTTTTGGATTGAATTTTTTAGTTTTATTAGAAATTTGTCTACTTTTTGGTTACCACACATTTTTATGAAACTTTAAATATTTGACTGGAAACCATTCGAGGGGGTTCTGATGGAATCCTGGGGATTTTTACTTGGTTGGTGTGTGGATTTCCTAACAATTAAGGGCTTTAACATAACCATGTAATTTATTTTTGTGTGTGTGGGTAACCTGAATGGTGTGAAAATAGTTAGCAGTAATAATGTGGAAAATCCTGAGAGGTGTGGGAGTTCTAATATGTGGGTCTTATATAGTTGGCCTCTGGATTTCTTAAACATGCAGCCTAACCAAGTGGTCAGTCTAGTTTCTTAAACACATGAAATTTTTAAAATGGACCTATTAATTTAAAGGTTTTTTATTCTCCCATATTTCCCCACTCCTTTGACCGAGCCTTGAGTACTTGGTAGAGATATTGACCTCCCATTATCTTTTATTTACAACCTTTCCTCTAACAATTTCTTGCGGATTGTTGAGGTAAATCCATCTATTATCTCATTAATTCTCTCATCTTTTTCCCCTGAAATCCATTCTTTCTATGTGGGTCATTCTCCCATGATCTCTATCGGCTATTTGGATAAGATTATGATTTTAGGGTGGTTATAATTAGTTTTTTTTTTTGGTTTTTATAGATTATTGAGGGATCCACATTTCATGGTTGAGATTTGCCTTTATAATTGAATTGTTGTGACTTGATTCTAGTTTGATTGATGTAGATTTTTTTTTTATTTTCCTTTTTCTTCCATGTCATTAACATTTTAGAAATTTTCAATGCCACATTTTATTAAATTACATTTATATGTGATAATCTTTATTGATTTTAAAAATGTTATAAAGGGTTTCTCAAATGGAATAAAGGGTTTTCAATGGATTTTCTCATTTCTAAGGGATGTTCAGCACCATGTTTTTGAGAAAAATGCTTACATGTCATATTTAAAATAGAATTTTTATGATTATTGGAATTTCACACCATTTGGTTCTTGAATAGGCTAAATGTTCTTTTAAAAAAATATTAATTGAAAAAATTGTATTTTTTACTTTCACAAAATTAATAATTGTTTCTAATATTAATTTAAATGTGGTTTAAAATGGATTGGTTTTAAAGGGTGTTCCAAAGTTTTATTCCAAATTTCTGTCAATTTATTTACATTCCATGTTAGCTTTTTTAAAATTTTGGGTTTGAAATTTATAAAGAATATTTTCATGATGATTATGAGACCCTTAGTTATTCCCCTTGTTTTTTATATGATTGACATGGATTCTCACCTCCAATAGGGATTTAATATTTATTATTTTTAATATGGATTTTTTAATAGTGGATCTTTCTTGTGAGAGTTTTATTAGAGAGGTAAGGCTTTATATATATCATTAAATTGATTAAATGTGTGTGTGTGTGTGTGTATTTGACACCCATTGACCTGATTTTTTTCTCACCTACCTTAATTGATTTAATGGGAACCCTAGTTTTCTATGTAGTAGGTCTGGATGAATGAGATCCATAATGTATATTGTGCGCTAGATAGTTATAGTTTCCAAAATAGTACAAGTTAGATAATTGGATAGATTAGTACCTTTTGAGGTCAGGATATCTTCTATAATTGTAGGTTCATGAATTTCAGTTACTGTTCAGCAAGCCATGTCTAGTACCATTCATGTTACACCCTGGTGAGTTCCCATTATGATTATATTACATTGAGCATTACATGGGGTATCCCTTCCTTTTCTATACTTGTATCCCCTAGTTCATGATTTCATTATACATAACAACTTATTTGGTTTTCAATTAATTTAAATTATTCCCTATTAAGATATTGATTCCGGTATATTTTCATATTTCATTTCAGTTATATTCGACTACTTTCTTATTGAAAAAATAATAATTTAGAATGTTTGATTTAGAAGGAATGTGTTGTGAATTTCATAAAAATGGGTTTTAGAAATGTTTTTGTAAATGTAAAATGGATTTTTTATTATTTAGTGTAATCAATTAAAAATCATATTTCCTTGGATTAAAATTATTTATATCAAAATGAAATTTGTTATGCCCCTAGTTTTTCAATAAAGGGTATGATTTTATAAATTTTATTATGGAATTTTATTTTTTTTTTCTCCTTATAATGTGTGAAAAAACTATTTTCTAGTTATATTTCAATCTAAAAATAATGTAATTCCCTTTGAAACGAATTTCAAAATATTTTTGTTAGAATACATCTAGGCCTATTTCGTCACATCTTCCACACACTAATTTATGTATATAACATTCATATGTTCTTCCATGTTCCTAGGCCATGTTATATTATGGGGTTTATGTTTTGGTTTGTATTATTATGGATGATATGGTATGTGGTGAGTGAGAATGGGTCATGAGGAGGTGGGTGGTAGTGGTATATTTTTGGTTTTCAATTTTTAGATGTTATTTATCAACCATGTCAACCAAAATATTTCTTTTGGTTTGTGTTGATTATATTATGTTTTCATTATATTAAATTTCTACTTTTATGTGGTTTATGATTTATTTTATTGTTACTGATACAAATCCAATTATTTGGTTATTTCATTTATATTGAACTAATTATTTCATTTTCATAGAGGTACATTGAATGGGTGAACCATATAGAATTCTTATTAAATGTTCAATTATTATTATAATTATTATTAATATTATTATTGTTGTTGTTGTTATTATTATTATTATGGTGAAACCACTATGAAGAGTTTATTCTTGATTCGTAGATAGTAGATTCTAGCTTGTAAGAAAATGAAATTCACGTTGGGCCTAGTTTTGGGCTATAGTGAGTGATATGTCAGGTAATCCATGGCCAGTTCACTATAAATGGAGATAAAGACAAGGATTTTTTTCATATATTCTTTTGGTTTACTCTTTTTATTTTGGAATTCTAATAGAAAAAATATAGTAATGTCATAAATAGGGAGATAGGTGCAGGTATATTTTATCTATCTCTTTATTATTTAGAACGTCTAGTTTCTATGTATGGTTTGGATTTAAATCATGAACTAGAGTTAATTTCTTATTATTCTCAATGTATTTGGATATGATATGATGATATTTTTGTCCCCATTGTAACACCACTAAGTCTTATATGATTATCTTTAAATAAGTTAATGTATTCAATAAAATTTCCATCAAAAAATACCCCACATATATAAACCACAACATATTATAAAATCATTACTAATTAATCTAATATAGTAATTAATAAAAAATCATTACCTTAAAATATAAATAGTTTATATTAGTTAGTGTTGAAAATGGTGTTTTTAATAAAAACTGTTTTCTTTAAATTTTTCATTTCCCATTAAAATAATAGTTTAAAAATTTTATAATGTTAATTAGATTAAATAAACAACATTTTTTAATTCATCAAATCAAAATTTTATTGTTATGAATTTTTGTGCATTCTAAAAATATTTTTTTAGTTAAAAAATGTCAGATTTATGAAAACTATCATTTACATGATTTTATCACTATGTAAGAATAGCATAAAATATTTCAAAAAAATAAAGTACTAAAATATTAAATTAATTAATAACATTATGAATTTTAAATATTCATTTTATATACAAAACCTATGTAAAACATATTTAGAACTAAAGTAAAATGTTACTTTTCTATAAAAACTATTTTTGGTCTTCTTTTTAAATCAAGTATTTTCAAGGTCCGGATTAGATATTTATTTCCATGGAAGTCTAATAACTTTTATTAATGTCATAATAAATCAATTTTTTTATTTTAAATAAGTAATTATGAAAATTTCATCCTATATAAAAATCATCATAAAATTATTATTCCAAAACTCTGTTTCATGCGATCAGGTATTTTTATTTTAAAATTAACTCTTCATACCTAAAAAAATTTAATTAAATAAAATAGTTTTAAAAAATTTAAATCATAAGAATGAAAATGATTTTTTAGATAAATTTTATTTTTTTCATTAAAATTAAATGTTAAGGTTAAAAATTAATTATCGCGGTAAAAGTAAAAGGGGTTAAATTATGTTTAACCTTCTGTAAAGTCCATTTTTTATAAAAAACCCATTCCTTTAATTTATATTTTTATCTTGGATAAACCAATAAATGTGTCCCCTATATCATTTAACATTTCATGTCTTCTTACACTTGATTAAAAACAATAGAGTATTGAAAATGTAAGGGTTACTCCCAAAAATACCATTCTATTCACTTATAAAAGGGTAACATCTTCACCAAGTCAAGGCACTCATTACATTTTAATTATTTCTTGTAAATAAAAAATTTTACTCTTCCTATAACCTTATCCTATAAACATAATCCCATGTTCACTCACATTTATACTATTCCCTTCAAATTCAAGGAGTCTTCAAATGAAAATTCAAGTCCCCCATGCGAGTATTATCAACTACTTAATTTTATTATTAATTATATTATTTAAATCTGTTCTATAATGAATAATATAATGGTAATATTATCATTTATCTACTATATTGTTACTATATTAAGGTTATTATAATTATTTCTTTGTATATCACATTAATTAAGAAAAACAAAACCATTGTTCATGTGTTGTGTGGACTGTCGTCTCCATGACAATAATCTGTTTAATTTTCCTTCACCACATTACAAGGCTAGATATTAGGATGAGATTAATTTATAAAATTTAATATTATTACATAATTGTGGGTTTTTAAGAAAAAATTAATAACCTATTAATGATATGAACAACCAATGACAATCACTAATTTAATTTTTTAAAATAAAAATATTAAGAGGATAATATTTTAATCAGATTGTGTAATGGTTCAGTTTCCATTATTTAGTTATATAATTCAATATAATTGTCTTATATAATACTAATAAATAATAAATAATATCATTATATTTTTGATATAATGACATTAGACTAAACCACATTATAATCATTCATTAAATGAGGGTATGTTCATGTTTTGGTCTATTTAACCACCAATATGAAAAATACATTTAATTTATTTAATTAATTAATATGGGAACATAATTAATGGTATACTATGATCTAAATAATTAAATTATATTTCTATATTATAAATATGTTATGTTAATTTTTTAGTCATCAATTATGAAAATACCCTTCTTTTCTAGAAAATCACCAAAACATGCTTATTATCAATTTCACCATCACAGATAAAGAATAAGAACATATTAAATTAATTTGAAACATCCTAAATAATAATAATTCATAACTAATTGTAAAATTAATTATTTATTAATTATTAACATTGAAATAAGAATGTACATGGACATCGCTATTATGAGAATAATACAAATGATCTAAACTATAAAAACTCGATGTGGAAAATTAGAAAAATTAATGCAGTGAATAACTAATTATGAAGATCATGAATGAAAATTAAATGGAGTATGGTTCTGATAATGATTAATATATTTATGTATTTGATACATGAGGTTGAATTATTTTTTTGTAATGTAGGACAAATGGTAAGGGTTTTCTTCTAAATTTCCTTTCATTGAGACAACTGTGATTTTTATTAACACAGATTCATTTATATGGTGTAAATAATTCATTTTTAAGATATAATATCATAAAATATATTTTAATAATTTAATTTTACGTTCAATTTCAATCCCATCCTTTTAAAGGGCTTTGGCTAAAGTGCCACTCATGCTACAAGAGGTTTCTTTATCTCAATTTTGATACTTTGTGGCATGTTGCATGACATGTGCCACATTTTCATTATATGGGGTATTCAATTACCATGAATATATTTTTATCACGCTCTTTTTATCTCATGGTATTCACTATCCATATCATGTTACCTTAATCAAGTGGCCATTGATGGAGTTGTTTCCCCGGTATTAAGTATTTATGGTAACTCAAATACGCTTTTTGACTTATAATGTTTTATCATGATAATATTTATTCCATTATTGGGTTATTTTGACCCAATTCTATCCTCACTAGGTTCCCATAATTAGCGGTGTGGCCCCCCTCTACATGTGGTGGTGGGATAACATGTCTCCCAATCTCTCCATGCCAAAAATCAGTAATTACCATTCTCATAACCTCTATCCCTTACCATAGTCCCTTGATCTCACTGTTCCGTAAATTCTACATCATTTTGACAGGTTTTCCCTTACTCCTAATTTCCAAATATGATTTTTTGAAATCTTCTTACCCTATCATCCTCTCATTTATTTCTCTCTTTTGGGGGTAGTGTCCTCTCATCAATTCTTTAGAAATAGTTTTCAATGAAGCTCATGGTATCCAAACAAATGTTCTGATGGGGTGGGTAGACTCTTAGAATCTCCTCATCCGGTTTGGGGATAATAAAGATTTGATCACTACATATCCTAGAGTCCGTCATTTCTTCAATTTAGTGTGCATTTATTTACTGAGATGGTCCTTGTATTTCCATTTGAATTGTGGCTTTCCTTTATAGGTGTTTTGGATCAGTCTCCCCAGAATACCCCTTCTATTCTAAAACCCATCCATCCTTAAGATAATCAGTTATATAGTTGGACTACTTATTTGTTCAAATAATTAAAATTGAACATTGATTCACCCAATTTTGATTCATATTAATGTTAGATATGAAATTTTGATCTCCCCTATAGAGTTTGTTTGGATTGAGATAGAGGGTTGGTATCGACATAAACAATATGTCATCATTGAATGTTGGTCCAATTATTTCCTATTATATTTTGGATAATTTCATGTGTCCGGAAGCTATCATAATTGATGTTGTATTCCCCCAATATTAAATGTTTAGGATCCCTTGATTGATTGTATTTCTGATCTAGCCAAATGAAACAAATATATTTATTTTGGTCATAGTATGATAAATGATTCTAGAAAGAGTGTAAATTGTTGTAACACAATATCAACAGACTCAATTGGACTTTTAACATTCTAGGTTTGGGAGATGATTAAGAATCCAGTAGCTATTTTGGTATCCTATAAGATTGTTCTGAGCCCTAGTCAGGCCCATACTGAGCCCAAGTCGGCTCATTAGGCAAGTCCTACTCTAAGAGGGACTCCTTTACTGGTTCCCCTAGTATCCTACCTATGATTAGAGTTGTAGGATCACCCTTCCTCAGTCTAAATTCATAATTTATTTAATGTATTTAATTCTTATATTGAGGGAACAATTGATCCCACATGGTGGAATTTAATCTTTCCAAAGTGGAAAACATATTAGGTTGTTTCAAATAACCAGGAAGCTCCTAATTATATTGATATAGAAGAAACCTATCAATATTCATCATACTATGTGAAGAATCATCAAGATGTGGATTCATTAGGGTCTGTATCATGGAATAAGAAAAAATGAATTTATGATTCTGGGAACTATCAAGTCAGAAAAGTGAAAAAACTAGGAGTTATAATGAATATTATAATTTAATGAAACCAATGGTCACCTGATCATTAGGTATGGTCAATGGTCCTGAGAATGTGGTAGAGGATTTGTTAGATATGTTGGTATCTAAAATGTGTAAAACATATGATCTTAAAAATTTTGAGGATAATGATCCAACCCTTTTTTATATAGTTTTTCTGCAAGAGGAAACTAGAACTGAAACAATACTTCTAGTTTGTCTTTAGGAAGTATCCATTAGAATAGGAGGGCTTGAATGTATCACTAAATCATCGTTTTATAAGGATAACTAGAAAACCAACTTAGTGCTTCTTGAATTTGATCCTATTTATGGTGTTTTAATGGATACAGGAATGGAGGAAGTCACACAATAGATAATTATATTCACTAAAGAAGAGATGTTAGAGGATGATTTCAATGTCAACATTTTAAAGGAGTATACCAATAGAATGATCTAGATATTTCTTTAGGTTGACCTCAATTAAGAGTAATATTATTGGATCGAAAAATAGTATCTGATTTTGACATGAGGGTATAAAAAATTTATTATAATCTAGGGGTAGTATATTCATACATAGGACAAGATATCCTACCACTTTGAGGATCTCATCATGGATGATCTAGATATGAAGGTAATGTCAATTTAATGTATCATATATAGAGTAAATTATTATAAATCTCATAAAATTATCTCGAATGGTCTAGTGATATCCTATGTTGGTTGAGTTTTGTAGTTGACCTATATTTTATGAGTGTTCCCACTACTCACTTATAATATCTATCTGAAATAAAGAAATTAATTAGCTGACAGACAGTCTTGGATTCGAGCACCCTAATATTTTCTAGTATTTTATAATCCTCTTTCTGAAAATGAATACTAAATATAAATAATGTTTTATTACACATTTTTATAATGTGTGTTTTGAGAAAGGTATTTTTGAAAATATTAAAAAGGCGTTTTCATTTAATTTTCATATACGTTGTGTTCCTCTACACATTTATCAAAGGAAAATGTTATGTCTTTTTTAGGCCCTATTGTAGAATATATTTTTAAAATTAATTATTCTAAAATATTTTTCACTTCACTTTTGAATGATTCATTTTTAAATGACCCACAACTTACTCTTATTCATCAATGATAATTGTTTTTCTAAAATATATTTTATTTTTTCAGTTACATTTCCATTTCATTTTCAAAAGGATTTAACCAAGTAGGTTTTATGTTTTACTATTTATAATGTACTATATACTTTTCCTCTAGGTGAATGAAATCATCATACCAAAAACTACAATTTCAAAACCCTTATTGGGTGGTGTTATTCATGAATTATTTTGAAAAGAATTTTTTAATAAATATAAACATCCTTTTGTATTCCCACTGTTAGGTCCCATTATATTGAAACCATTCACCTTCTTTCTATGGATTTATTATGATCAGATTATTATAGTGTTTTCATAGATGTATAGTTAATGCTCTATAAAATGTGAACACAACATATTATATAATTAAGACTACATGATGTTCACCTAGAACATATGTTATTCTATTAACGATGCGAAAAGTATTGGAAGTACTTATGTCGTTATTCAAATATAGATGGTTATTTTCAAGTTGACTATGTGTTATTTAACTAGAAACCTTCTTCCTCAAGATGGTTTATCATCATGTTATCCCTTTTCTTTTCCTCTGGAAAAGTGTTGATATACTTTATATTATTATTCCAATATGGAATATTGTTGGATAGATTATTATGTATAGTTTGATTATCCACCTCCTTTATCAGGATGGGTTATGATCATGTTATCACTTTTATATTCATGGGGGAAATATTGAAATTATTAATGATTATTCTTTTCTATCATATGATGATCATTTATTAAAACTCTATATTTCACATTATAAAGATTGTCATGTTTTTAGTAAATGGATCCTTAGGGAATTGTAAGAAAGGTATTAATTACCCTTATAATGAATGTATTTAAATTAATTAGGTGATTGGTGAGGCCTAAAATTATGTATCCCTATGATTCATTGAATGGACTCATGAGAAAAAACATATATGAGTATTTGATGTATACATAATCAATTTATCAAGATGTATTGAATGCGATTTTGATAACAATTAAAGTGACATTGAAATAGTACTTGAGTTTAGGTTATTAATGTCTAAAATTGTGCATTAGATCAGTTTGAGATCAATATTATTGATATCCACGTTTTTACATATTGTAATGGATATATAATTCTCTTAGTTCCTGGTTGATTATGGTTTTATGTTGTTTACATACTCCCTCAATAATATTTATTCCTTGTTTATACCATTATTGTTCTGGTTATATATTTCCCCTATTGATTTGTTGAGCTAACACCTTCTAATGTTTCCATTTCCCTAGGATATAATGAAAATTAGTAAACATGAAATGTTTAGAAGGATTTCAAGGACGAGGTTTAGGCTTCTTCTCGGCTTGACGCTGGCTTTATGAGGTGTGCTGGTTCCTCTTCGGTGTGCCTTCGGCTTCTGCTTGGCTCAGCTCCGGCCTTGCGAGCTTCCAGCTTCGTCTTCCCTGGTCGTCGGCTCGTTGGAGTCTCAACGGGGTCCTGCCGCATCTTGCTGGTGGTCTTGGACCGGGGTCGGCCTCAGAGTGGTGTGGGGGGGGGGAATCTTGTTTCCTTTCTGGTTTCATGTGGTTCTTCTTCAGGTTTTCTCTAGGTGTTTTCTGTGTATTTGTTGTATGCGGTGAAATGGAGGTTCTATTTGGAATGGGGGATCAGCTCTATTGGGATTCTGTGGATCGGTGCTGATTTCTTGGTTTCACACTGGATGGCTTGCAATTGGTCTTGACCACATGGAACTTCTCATAAGAGGATTTAGAGCTGGCAATTCACCTTTGCAGAGTTTTTCGGAGTTGGTTGTTTGAGAGGGTATGGCAGCATCTATCGAATCGGGCCTGTGCATTGACACAGGACATTTGCTTGCTGAATTGCTTTGCAATGGTGGAGAGGTTCATCATATTCAAATGCTGGGAGGATTAGTTTCTATGTTGTCAATATGATCTAATCTTTCTTGGCCCTCCGGTCGTGATTTGTCTTAGTCATGAAGTCTTTGGGTTCCCCCCTTCATCCCTTAAAAGGGGGACCTATCTTAATAAAAAAAATTAAAGGCCTTCGGGCCGTTGGATGGATGATGGATGTAACTGGAACCCAAACTACTACCATCAAAAAATTTCACAAGATTGTTTAATTTTATGGGTAGAAACCCATCTGATTCATCTTAGAAATAAATGTGAATCATTTTTCCTAAACTTTTTGGTCACATGAGACCTGTCGATGCATCAAGGCATTATATAATGTCGGGTGACTTAATCATCATTAAACAATGTGAATGTTTAAAAAATTATAATCTCATACTTAATACTATATAGCAGTTTTTAGGGTCGAACCCAAGGGAAGGCTTTTTTTGTGGGACCAAAAATTTTCAAAACAAACCCCACTGCTATTAACAGTGGGTGGAATTTCTTTTTGACTTTTTACTTTTTTTATATTTTGTGTACTTTTTATGAATACAGTAAGATGAAAAAATGATTGAATAAGAAACTAAGTCTTCAACTATAGTAATGATTAATAGTAGAAATTACAATGAACTAGAAACATGAAAAAGGACTGAGAAAAATCTAATAAAGAAACAAGCCCATGGAATCTAACTATACCGGTTGAAAAGCGATCATCTTCAATTAATTATAATTGAATCCACAACCTCTAAAAAATGATCAATTAATCTCCATCGCTAGGTCAGTAGTCACATAGTTAAGTGATTCTGAATGTTCACCATAGCTAGAGTCACCAAAATGATAAGGAAATTGAGTTAAAGATGTTAGACTAAATATCACTGATTTAATACAATAGAAATGAATCTTACATTTGTAAAGATTCATCCATGATCTTTTTCGCCAAAAGATCATGGTGTTTTGATGTTATATTATTGAGGAGCAAAAAAATCTTAATTTAAAAATAAGATTGATATTCCACAGTTGAGTGTAGTTCTTTGTTTGAATAAATCAAGTAATGATTGGAAATAATATAACCATCAAAAATTAAATTCCTCGAACATTAGGTATTTAACCTAGAATCATATTCATATTGAAATTTGAATTTTTTTTTATTACAGGGTAATGAAATTTAAAAGATAATTAAATAAATATCCCATTCAAACCTATTCTACTACTATGCTCCTGCTCCACGCGTTCCGAAGGTCTGTGTTCTGCTTCTACTCTACTGGTCCTCTTGGAATGTGTCGAAGGAATAGGATGAATGAATGTTGTGAATTAGAGATCTATGATTGTTGTCTCTTTCATCTTTTAAATCCCTCTATTGTACTCTGTTTTCTCACCCATATCTTCCACTTACTTCAATCATTCATCACTAAGTCACTGGTCATCTATCTTCATTTACTTCCTTGTCACTTTTGTAATACCCCTCTAACGTACTTCTTCCAAAGGTTGGGTTGGATCTGGATGTAATTACATCTTTTAATTGAATCTACAAAATAAAAACATAGATTAAATAATAAACTTCTTAATAATATGAAAATATTAAATAAATATTTACTTATTTAATCCGATCAAGGAATGTTCAATGGAGAATGCTTTCAGACTGGGATGACTGTCTCAAGCTTGTGGAGCAGTTCTGTTTCGTTCACTCATGTTTATAGGGAGGCAAATCGGGTTGCTGATTCTCTCTCCAAACGTGCCATTGAGGAGGTTAGCTCTTTTTGGTCCTTTGTCCCACCAACTTTTTGTTGTGAGTTGTTGGCTGCGAATGCGCGTGGTGATGTGTACACGCGTTCTTATTAACCCATGTTTTTTCACTCTTGCTTTCTTTTAATGTTTTTTTATAAAATTTTCTAGGGACAGGCTCTTCGCCTGTTTCTGAGCTTTTTGGTTATTTACTTATTTAATTAATTAAGATAATAATTCTTGGATTAAAAATAATAAATCATTATTTTATATTTATTTATAATTATTTGGTATTAATTATTATTTTAATTGATTATTTTATTTATTTTATATTTTTTAAAATTGTTATTAATTATTAATTAACATTATTTATTTATTTATTTAACATTATTAAGGTTAATATTTTAATACCTTTATAAAAGATAATCTATATTGTTTATTAAATTAAATAATATGAGTCGTTTTTATCTTATTAATTTTATACTTTAATAATCTTATTATTTTATTTAAATATAAATTAAAACTAATTAATTTATTAAGGACATAAATTAATTATTTAATTAACTTTATTATTATAATTAAATTATTTATTAATTATAGTAATTAATATAAATATTTTATTATTAAGATTATTAATTTACACTTATTTAACCAATTAAACCTATTATTTACATTATTTAATTTAAATTATTATTTTCTTAGTATTATCTTATTTATTTCTTTATTATAAATATTTATTTATTTTAATTTATTTATTTAATTTTTATTATGTTTTTATTTATTTTTATTATTACTATTTATTATTTTATTCCGCCCTTTTCTTCTTATCCGTGAATAGTGGTGTTGACTTCCTCCGCATGCTATGGAGCACATGACTCCATCCCTATAGGTCGCCATAGCTGCTACAGTGATAGGTTCTCCAGCTTTGGCGACACCTTATTCCTCAGCGGCGGTTACAGGTTCTCCTCAGACGACAATGAGTGTAGAGATGGTGGCTTACGGTAGTGCTTCGAAGCGGTGACCGGTGATGACCAGTGGCGTAAACAGGTCCCAGATACTGTGGTGGGGCACACAGTGGATTCACTAGGCCGCTGCGATTGCAGTTCCATACCCGAGCGATGGCTGGGAAAATGTGAGGAAGTTGGTGGAGACATGAGACACCATTGAGTTGGAGATGTCTCTTGTGAAGACAACCCCAATGGTGTGAGGGACTTGGAAAATTTTTTGTGGTTAGAGTGGTGACTCACAAAGGAGGACGCATTGGAGATGTCTTAATATCAATCAACAAACTAGAACAAAATTTAATTAAAAATGAAATTTAAGTTAAGTAATTATTATTTTTAATTAAAAAAACATCAAATATTACAATTATAGAAGGAATCCAAATAAATTATTGATGTTATTAATTACTGGTTCAGATTTATTAAAATTATAAATAAATGACATAAAATCAAATAAAAGAAAAATTAATTAATGGAACAAAAATTAATAAAATTATTTATTTAAAAATGAATACTTGTAATATTATTAGTTATTGTAGATTTAAAATTTTAAAATTAAATTGGAAAAAAATCTAAAACAAAAAAGGTGGAACTAAATTAATGAGTTTAAAGGATTTAAATTACAATGTTAAACATAAAAATGATTAATTGATAAATATAACTATAAAATAATTATACACTTATTTAACAAAAATGCCAAAATTAATAAAATAAATGATTAAAAAAATAAAAAAAGATATATCAAATCATTTGATTTTAAGGCCCATCAAATTCCCCTACACTTAATCATTGATTTTCCTCATTCAATTCCATGATATAATGTCAATTCAAAATAGAAAAATGTTTTTAAAAAATTAAGCTCACAAAGAAGCTAGTTAGTAAATTTAAGGAAAGAGGAACAAAAACTGAATATGAGGATTTTGAAATGAAATGTTGAAAAGTGGTCATGTCCAATTTCAAATACCAAAAGATAATCAGGAGAAAAAAATCATTCATTGATGAGTGTGTCATGCCTCGTATATGAAGCTACCTACTGACTTACTTCAATTCAAGTTCTACTACTACAAAAATGGGTAAGGGAAGCGCCACCTTTTATCAGCGCTAAGCAAAAAGAGCTGATAAAGGAACCGTGTATCAGTGCTAGAATTTTAGCGCTGATAGAGGGATGCTTTATTAGCGCTAAAATTTTAGCGCTGATACAGGGAGGATTTATCAACACATTTTTAGTGCTGATACAGGGAGGATTTATTAGCGCTTTTTTAGCACTGATAAAACCGTAGTCCCATATTTTATAAAATCGGGCGCACAGTATCCTCTGTTCATCACGCCCTCAAACTCTCGCGGTACTTTACCCCTACAACAACTCCCCCCCTGATCTTCTCGTTGCCAGACCTCCACCGCTAGCCCTACTCCTTATCCTCCCCCTCGAACCACTTATGCGGATCCTCCTCCCCACAAACCATACTTCTCCTCTCCGCTCGACCCTACTCCCCACGAACCCTACTCCATTTCTCAATGGTTGGAGGCTCCTCCCATGCTCCTCCTCCTTTGGCGGTCGCGCCTTCCCCTCCTGACGTAGCGCAGAAAGCTCCCTGACCGCTCTACGGTTCTTCTCTCCCTCAATCGCGGGTGCGATCAACTCTAGGTAAATCTCCCACTTCTCCTTTTAGGTTTATTTTTGGTGGATAGGTTTTGGAGTGTAATTTTGCTTACTACATGAAGTAGTTTTGTCATGGTGTAAAGATCACTAGGTTATTCTTATATAAGGATGTTCCTGGATTAATCTGATATACTCCCTTTTTAGTGTGAATTTTATATATGTTTTCCCTTTCAGGATACTAGGTATGGGGTATTTATCACTATGATTATAAGGGTGATGGTTGATTGATGTGGTTGGGAGCATGTGGTGTGGTAATGAATACGGTAGTGATGGATGGATTATTGTGTGGTTATGATAGCAATGATATGGCTATTTAGGCAGAACATAAGTTGTTTTATGGATTTTAGAACGTGTTTAGTGGTATTTTATATCAGGAAAATTTAGTTGTTATTGGGTGGTGTTATAGTTTCTTTTTGGCGTGGAATATGGTTGGAATAAATGAAAATAGTAATGGTGATAGGTTGGAAATGATAAATGATGGTTTGTTAAATGATTAATGATAATGATTGGAATAATTATGTTTAATAAATGGTTAAAGATAGAATAAATGTTATTAATGATTAATGAATGAATTATAGTGGGTAGTGATTTAATGATTGGTTTTACATTAAAATGCTAAATAATTGAAATTCATATGGTAATAAAAATCCAAGAAATTATAATGTTAAATGAAATGAGAAGTTGATAATGTTGATATAGATTCTTATGTGATTTGTTGGGGATTATTTGTGGCATTATAATGGAAGTGGTTATTAGAGGGTGGTAGTAACAAGGCAATGGTTGACGTGGGTGTTTATAGTGTTAGTTAGGATTAAACCCTTAGGAAATATTTATGTGTGACTATATACTTATTGTATTTTCATATTATTTCTTAAGCACCACCACTTGAGTCAAGTAAACTGATTGAAATCCATATGGGTACTTTGGTTCTGAGTGTTTTTCTCAATATCTAGTTTATAGAGGGAACACATATAGAACCACTCCCTCTTCCCTTCTCCCCCATCACACTTAGTATGAGTTGTAATGGATCACAGTGGGTGTATATATTCGACCTATAACGATTTTAGGTTTTGGTGTTTATATATTCTTATTGACATGATTATGTGTATTTGGTGTGGATACATAGTGGGGGTTGTGCATTGCAGAAGGAGAGTATGATGTTTATGTCCTTCATGTTCACGATATCATATTGTGATGAGGATGTGATGTTTGGTTGTGATGTGGATATGGTTTTTTATGTGTCAGTGACATGTGTATGTGTGAATATATGGTTATGAGATTATATAGAAGGGGTTGAAGCATAAGAAATATTTCATTAGAGTGTGAGAATGACCAGATTAGTGGGGGAGTGGATGTGGGGTAATTTCTTAATATATATTCTTTTGATATTATGTTACTATACTTGAATGTGATATTGGGTGAGTGATCCTTAGTGAGGTTGGGTGATATATGACCATATATTGGTGTGTATTAGTTCTGTTATTTATTCACTAAGGCATTAATATATTTCATACATATTTTCATGAGAGGTTTTGGGAAGGATCGTATTGTGTATACGTGTATGCTCACCCCTATTTATATAATTATTTTTTCAAGTTTTTTAAGATGGATTTGGTGACAAAGATGGAAATTACTATCTTGAGGTTAGGAGTTACCACCAAAGCCACTGGTGTAGGATTTTTTTTTGATATTTTATTTTAGATACCTTTTTTTGTATGAAATACACATGAATTATGGATTGGATTTTAATTTATATTATATGAAGTTGATTGGTGGTTTTTCTCTGTTCTTGGGATTTATGGGGGAAACACCCCCCATTTCTTTATTTTATACCATCAATGCTAGTCTCTAACCTATGTACTATTAGAGGTAGGATTCATGAATTACGAATATTTTCACTGCCATTTTAGGAGCAGTTCCTAGTGGTGGTGAGTTATGATAGTGTGGTATCAGAGCTTTAGTTGAGAGTTAAGATGGAGTTTGGAATTAGACACTCATGAGGATTGAATGGGATGATAGGTCAATAATATTTGTTAACATTTTCATATGGAATAACATGGGAGAGAATCTATGACACAAGTGATTACCCCCCTTGCGATTTAAAGTATGTAACTTGAGCTTACCAAAAATATTAGGCATGATGATATTGAATGTAGGGCAGAGACCTAGGAGTGGTAGATGTATCATTCTTGATTATTCTTGTATTTGTAAGTCTTGTTTTGTGTATTTGAACCATAAATACTAATATTTGACATTCAAATAGGATGGAGATGAATAAAGATTGGATGGATGCTAATCGTTGGACAATAGAGTAAACTGAGTGAAAGTGTTCATCAAGTTTGCAAAGGATCATGCAATGGATCCTTCTCAAATCCTTTGTCTGTGTTTACGTTGTTGTTATTCTAGACTAATTACTCCAAATGAGTTGGAAAAACATTTGATATGTCATGGAATAGATCGGAGTTATAAATGTTGGAATAAAAACAGAGAAAAAGAGAATGTTGCTACTGGCTGGGATAGAACTGCATTTTATGGATCATCAGATATGAATAAAAATATGGATAATGAAGAAGACCGTATGGAGGATGTGATTACAGATGTTAATGATGATGAAGATCATATTGAGGAAATGACAAGGGAAATTGAAGATGAACTCCGTGATTGCCCAAAATTGTTTGAGAAGTTAAATAGTTGTACAAAGATTCCATTGTATGCTGGTTTCACTAAATATACAACATTGTTAGTTGTACTGAAGTTGTATAAATTGAAATCAAGCAATGGATGGAGTGATGTCAGCTTTATAGAACTATTTTCTCTCTTGAATGACATGATCCCAGAAGATAATGAGCTCCCAATCTAGACATATGAAGCTAAACAAATGCTACGCTCGATGGGTATGATTTCTGAAAGAATACATGCATGCCTGAAAGAATGTATATTGTTTCGCAAGGAGAAAAAATCACTTACAGAATGCCAAAAGTGTGGTGCTTCTTGATACAAGAAAGATGAATCCAGTCCTATGAAACTTTTATGGTACTTTCCAATCATTCCAATGTTTAGGCGTCTATATGGAAGTGAAAAAACTGCAAGACAATTGTCGTGGCATGCAGATAAGAGAAATAAATATGGGAAATTACGTCATCCAGCCGACTCTCCTTGATGGAAGAAAATTGATCATGAGTATCCTGAATTTGGAAAAGAGCCGAGAAACCTTCATCTTGCATTTTCTATAGATGGAGTAAATCATTTTGGTTTTCAAACCAGCACTCATAGTACATGGCTTGTTATGTTGGTAAATTATAACTTGCCACCCTAGTTATGCATGAAGTGGAAATTCATCATGTTATCTATGCTTATATTAGGACTAAAAAAACCAGGTAACGATATTGATGTTTATTTGTCTCCTTTGATCGAGGATTTTGAAGTTATTTTGGGATTCAGGTGTTATGTTGTATGATGCTTATAAAAGTGAATACTTCACGTTGAGAGTGATGTTGTATGAAACGATAAATGATTTCCCTGCTTGTGGAAATTTTTCAGGCTATAGCATTAAAGGTGCTCAAGGGTGTCCTGTGTGCGAAGAAGATATAGAATCAATTAGGTTGAAACACTCATCGAAATTTGTGTTACTGAGACATCGTATATTTCTACCTTGTCGGAATAAGTACCGATTTTGGATGACATCATTCAATGGGAGTTCAAAACAATGCACAAAACCATCTCCACTAACAGGTGATCAACTGTTTGAGAAAGTAAAAGATGTGAACACTGTTTTTGATGAACCAATTTGGAAAAATCTTACAAAAATTGGTTGGAAAAAGAGATCAGTTTTTTTTGAATTACCATACTTGAATTGTTTGTGCGTCAGACATTTTCTTGATGTGATGCATGTGGAAAAAATGTATGTGCCCGTGTTATCGGAATGTTGCTAAATTCCCATAAAAAACAAAGGATGGAATTAAGGAAAGGTTGGACGTAGTTGACATGGAAATACGAGAAGAGTTGGCTCCCGTAAAGGGTGAAAATAAAATGTTTCTTCCTCCAGTTGCTTACACTCTTTCTAGGGATGTGAGATATCAGTTTTTCAACTTCTTCGATGATGTAAAGGTTTCATATGAGTATTCATAAAATATCAAGAACATTGTGACAATGAATGATTTGAAGTTAAAAGGTTTGAAATCACCTAACTGCCATGTTTTGATGCAAGATTTAATTCCTATAGCTTTGCATTGCATTTTTCCCAAGAGTGTTCATCATACATTAACCAAACTTTGTTTATTTTTTAAAGCTATATGTAGAAAAGTTTTAGACCTGGAGAAATTTCCAGCAATAGAAAATGAAATTGTCATCATATTATGTGAATTAGAAATGTTCTTCCCGCCAACATTCTTTGATATGATGGTTCATTTGATGATTCACTTTGTGAGAGAGATTCGACTTTGTGTTCCTGTGCACTATAGATGGATGTACCCCATTGAAAAATATATGAAGATTTTGAAAGGTTATGTAAAAAATCGAAGTCAGACATAGTGTTGTATAGTGGGGCGATATATTGTTGAGGAAGCCATTGAATTTTGTACCGAATACCTATATGATGTGGAAAACATTGTTCTCCTGAAATCTCGTCACACTGGAAGCATTGGGGGTGGGGGAATTTTTAGAGGAGATTTTGTGACAGTCAGTATTATAGATCGGGAGAAGGCCCACCATTATGTTTTTCATAACTGTTGGGAGGTTTCTCTATATACTGAAACTCACAAAGATATTCTTAAGCAGTTGAATCCATCAAGGGCTGAAATGGATATCAAATACACATAATCACCAGTTTATAAGATGGTTTCAGGACCATATTTTTAAGGAGTTTGATGAGAATCTGAATTCAATTTCAGAATGACTTCGATGGCTAGCCGCTGGACCAAGTGTGTATATATTATCTTATAATGGTTATGTAATTAATGGTTATACATTCTATACAGATGAACATGACGAAGATAGTACCATGAAAAATAGTGGAGTTATAGTTGTGGTTGAAGCGATGCATGTTTCTAGTAGTAAGGACAGGAATCCAATTTATGAAAATATGTCATACTTTGGCATTATCAAAAAAATATGGGAGTTGGTTTATACGACATTCTAATTGTTGATTTTTCAATGCAAATGGGTTGATAACAATAGTGGGGTTAAAAAAGATGAATGGGGATTTTTGAAAGTTGATTTTAGTAAAGAAAGGTTCAAATATGAACATTTTATAATGGAATCACAAGCGGTACAAGTTTTTTATGTTCCAGATCCTGCAAACCGAAAGTGGTCAATTATTCTGTTATCATCCAAGACTATTGAAGGGTCTGATGAAAATTCAGTTGAGGATGATCCTTTTAGTGGTACGTCGTAATTATTTCGTAGTGGTCCCAATGTAGATGATGTTTTTTGTGTTAGATTAGACCACAATGAAGGGATTTGGATAATCGATAGAGGTGTCAAATCCCTTCAACATTTCAAAAAAAGATAAAGATTTCAATAAACAGGTTATATTTTGTTTGTAATATATATTTTTTCATCTCTTGTTATTATCTTATCATTACTAAATTTATGTAATATAAATTAACAATTCAACAACTTTTGTAGATAATGACTTCTTCACATTCTGGTGGTCTTAACCTCGAGGCTGAACAAGTCTCTCAAGCTGTTGTTGTTGTTGTTGTTGCTGCTGCTTCTGCTGTGGCTGCTCACAGTGCAGAGCAACAACAAGTTTTTGAACATGTTGTTGCTCCTAGTGTTGAGGTCCAACAACCATCAACACATGCCATTGATACCATTCTAGATGAATATATAGATGATGTTTATATCGATGAAATAGTCAGGGATGAAGGACCAACGTCGCAGAAAATACAGGTGCGTCGTAGTTTGATGGTGTTAGCCAAAGTTCTTAAGGCGAAAAGCAAAGGAATCAAATTTGATGTTGGATGGAATGCGTGAAGGAAACATATGAATCCAAACAAGGATATGTTTATTAGTTACATT
The DNA here is from genome assembly GCA_963277665.1 of Viscum album. Taxonomy (NCBI): domain Eukaryota; kingdom Viridiplantae; phylum Streptophyta; class Magnoliopsida; order Santalales; family Viscaceae; genus Viscum; species Viscum album. Next base: position 4,302,771 of record OY728120.1, on the reverse strand, counting down.
GGAATTGTCACTCGGAAATGCATGCCGATTTATAGAGATTCGTGGCACCACGTTGTGTCCGTGCTGAAGGTTGTGATCTGGGAAAAAATTACGGTAAAATTATGATATTATTTCTTTAATTTACTAGAAAATAAAATAATGAAGCTGTGTATTACTCTTCTCAATATCTTTCAGATATCATTTATAGTATATGATTTACACAAGAATTATGTACTAAGGTATACAGGAAGGATTCATCGAGGGTTTCGCACTATTTTAACAAACTGTCACCTGAAAGATTCCAAAGGTAAAATAAACCTGCACCCACCCCTTGTCTATACTCACCTGATATCCCAAGAAGCATGGGATGCATTTATTGGCCACCATGGGGATGAGAAGTTTCAGGTACATTGTGGGTGATAATAAATTGTTTTAGGATACATGTATTCATCACTTTGATTGTCAATATTTCATTTATGAAACAACAAATCAGTACTGAAAATAAGGAATGTGCATCAAAACCAACATAACCCTATCATAAAGCAAGGATGGGGTATGCATCACTAGAAAATAAAATGGTATGTATTTTAAATTTACAGTAATATTGTTAGGTTCCAAGCAACAACATCATAATTATCTTTCTATACTTATATGTAGGTTGATGAGTCTAAAACCAATGACACTTCCATCCCATGTCATGTGCTATGGAAGGAGGCACGTGTGAATAAGAAAGGGGAGCTAGTAGATGAAAACACCCAAAAAGTGTGGGAAATATGTGTAAGTATGACATGACGATAAAAAGATTTGTTTTAAATTGCTATTACATAAAAATAATTAGTTATTTTCCTATACCCGACAGTCACAGGAATCAGCTACTCCTGTAGCGGATGTAGACCTACTATCGACAGCTTTGAAGCGGAAAGAACAATACGGTCATGTTATAGGTGCGGGGTTTGGGGTGACACCCTGAGTATATTATGAGAAAAAAAAAGAAACGGATGATAGTGATGAAAAATTGAAACAAATGAGCGAAATACTAGAAACTCTTGAAGAATGAATTCAATGGCCGGGAGAGTTGCTAGAAACTTTTATGGGTGGGAACCAAGGAGAAGACACAACTCTGGAACAACCAGCATGTGAAGATCCCGCCCCACCCCCACCAGCTTTGAGGTGAGCCATTCACCTCAAAGAGCTATCATAGCCATGATAATCAATATTCTAATAATTGTTCCCATGAAATGTGAATCAGAAAAACACTGATACTTTTCCTGTACTAATCTTCTATAGGGTGATAATGACTATGATTTATATCTATCAACACCCACAAAGCACAATGTGATGAGGGATACAGTGTTCAACATCCCAGAGGAAAAGCTGAATAATAGACCCCTTCTGAAAGATCATCTGATAGTGACGATTACGGTAGTTCATGATCCAAATGCAGAGCTACCTATTCCACTTGATGACAATGATATTCATACGGTCAAAAAGGCTATTGTGACATTCATTGCATGGCCATCACAACTTTTAAGAGTACATGGGGACAAAAAGGTTTTTATTTCTTTTTTTTCAATCTAAAACTTTAACAATTAATGAAAAAATGGTCTGAACTAATGAATGTTATTATAGATGAAGAAAGGTAAGGGGTGATAAGAAATGTTGGCTCAAAATCATCTAAAGGATCGACCAACCGATCCCAAAGAGCTACTGAAAGCACAATAAAACCACCTGTTCTCTATCCACATTTAATAGCATTAAAGACTCATGTGGATACGAAACTAAAAGGTGGTAGTAGTCATATAGTGGTTTTCGAAAAGAATATATACGAAGAGGAATGTCAAGATTTCGTTGCTGTAGAAAATGTAAATGAGATCCTTGAAAACGGTTGGCTAGGCTTCACAGTTGTAAATTTATATATGAGGTATGTTTTTAGGAATTGATTTTATAAAAGATGATATAATGTGAAAATTATGACCAAATGCATTTTATATTGTTGACAGATGTATATATGAAAAACAATTGAAGTAATTTCCCCATGATCCAAAATTCAGACTCGTTAGTCCTCATACCACATCAACATGTCTAACGAAATTAGAGACATCAAAAAGGATGAAATACTGAACGAATTTCTGAAAACATTTGAAAGCAAGATTACAGATGACAGACATTTCCTAATACCAAACATCCAGGGGTAAAACTCTATGATTAAAGCATATCAACTATATATTCACTTATTTTATTAATTATTCCTTTTTGTGTTTTTAGGAAGCATTGGATGCTAATTGCGGTGAACTTGGATACCCCAAAGATTTATTTTCTGGATTCAATGCAAGGATATCCAACAAACCGACCACACATGATGGAGTTTGTGAATCTGTAAGACACTACATCCTAGGTTTTAGGTCTAAAAATCAAGTAATATAATTTATATTATATTTTATTGAGGATTCTGTTATGATAGGTCGGTGTATCATTATCATCTAAAAAAAGGAATGAGGACAGGGGCTAAGCCTAAGGAGGCGAGCAAGTACTACATCTGGACAAATATTAGGGTATATATAATACAATTTCACTATCCAAAGACATATCAACACAAGTTACTTATTCTCCTCATGATCAAATTTTTTTCAGTGTCCAAAATAAACAAATGATGATGATTGCGGTTATTATATTTGTAAATTTATGAAAGAGATTGTTTTTCATAAAAAAAACTAGCATCCCTAAAGAGGTATTTTCAAAAACAACTACAATTTCATTTAATTTATTTATTAATTAATTATTTATATATTTTTCAGTACCACCCTTACTGCCGGAAAGCCTCATTCTCACAAATTACCCGATGGAAGATTGTACACAAATTACATAAAGATCTGACTTGGGGATATGTACAATTGGGGGTCCTTTTTGAGGGGGGGTTAAGGGGATCAAAAGATGAAACTTTGTTGTATGTAAATGTTTGTAGGAAAATTTTAATTGTTATTAAATAAAACATCCTTTCTTCAATGAGTCATTTTCCCATTTTAACAGATTAAATGAACCAACAACATGCAAGAATGATGAACCACTTTTCTTTGGGCCTTGGATAAGAAAAACCAATAAAATCTCAAAAATACCTTCAAATCCGACCAAAAATATTCAGATTGTGTTAATCCTTTATGAGAACGATCCATGGGTGAGTTTGTGATGTGTACGAGTCAACCCCACCTCAATCTGAGGCACGGTGTGGCCGGTATCACTCAAAGTGTCTCTCTTTTGTTTAAAATGGACAAAATTTTAAGTGAAAACAACAACTCACCTATGGAAATCTGACCAAATGCATTAGGATTGTGTTGATCATTTAAGAGAAAGATCCATGGGTGCATTGGAGACATGTAAGAGTCAACCCTACCGCAATCCGATGCACGGTGTGACCGGTATCACTCAAAGTGTCTTTCTTTTGTTTAAAATGGACAAAATTTTAAGTGAAAACAAAAACTGACCGAAGAAAATCCATCCAAACACATTCGAATTGTGTTGGTATTTTATGATAATGATTCAGGGGTCATTTTTGACATGTATGAGTCAACCACTCCTTAATCTGAGGCACGGTATGGCCGGTATCACTCAAAGTGTCTCTCTTTTATTTAAAATGGACACAATTTTAAGTGAAAAAAACAACTGACCGACAAAAATATGTCCAAATGCAAAACGATTATGTTGATCCTTTAGGAGAACGATCCATGGGTGCATTGGTGATGTATACGAGTCAACGCAGTCTCAATCTGAGGCACGGTGTGACCGGTATCACTCAAAGTGTCTCTCTTTTGTTAAAAATGGACAGAATTTTAAGTGAAAACAATAACTGACGTATGGAAATCTGAAAAAACGCATTCTTATTGTGTTTATACTTAAGTATAAAAATCCATGGGTGTGTTGGTGATGTGTAAAAGTCATCCCTGCCTCAATATAAGTCACGGTGTGTCCGGTATCACTCAAAGTGTCTCTCTATTGTTTAAAATGGAGAAAATTTTAAGTGAAAATAACAACTGAACTATGTAAATATGACCAAACGCATTTTTATTGTGTTTGTCCTTTAGGAGAAATATCCATGGGTACATTTGTGATGTGTATGAGTCAACCCCACTTCAATCCGTGGCACGGTGTGACCGGTATCACTCAAAGTGTCTCTCTTTTGTTTAAAATGGACAGAATTTTAAGTGAAAACAAAAAATGACGTACGTAAATCCAACCAAACGCATTTTGATTGTGTTGATACTTTAGTATAACAATACATGGGTCATTTGGGACGTGTACGAGTTAACCACGCCTCAATCTGAGACACTTTGTGGCCAGTATCACTCAAAGTGTCTATCTTTTGTTTAAAATGGACAAAATTTTAAGTGAAAACAATAACTCACCGATGGAAATCTGACCAAACACATTCAGATTGTTATTATAATTTAGGAGAAAGATCCATGGGTGATTTGGTGACATGTAAGAGTCCACCCTACCTCAATCTTAGGCATGGTGTGACTGGTATCACTAAAAGTGTCTCTCTTTTGTTTAAAATGGACAGAATTTTAAGTGAAAACAACAACTGACATACATGAAATCCGACCATACGCATTCATCTTGTGTTGGACATTTAGGAGAACAATCCATGGGTCATTTTTGACATTTAAGAGTCAACCACGCCTCAATCCGAGGCACGGTGTGACCGGTATCACTCAAAGTGTCTCTCTTTTGTTTAAAATGGACAAAATTTTAAGTGAAAAAAACAACTGACCGACGGAAATCCATCCAAATGGATTCGTATTGTGTTTATACTTTATAAGAACAATCAATGGGTGCATTTGTGACGTGTACAAGTTAACCCCACCTCAATCTGAGGCATGGTGTGACCGATATCACTCAAAGTGTCTCTCTTTTGTTTAAAATGTACAGAATTTTAAGTGAAAACAAAAAAATGACGCACAGAAATCTGACTAAACGCATTCAGATTTTGTTGATACATTAGTATAACGATCCATGTGTCATTTTTGACGTGTACGAGTCAACCACTCCTCAATCTGAGGCACGGTGTGGCCGGTATCACTCAAAGTGTCTCTCTTTTGTTTAAAATGGACAAAATTTTAAGTGAAAACAATAACTGACCAATGGAAATCCAACCAAAAGAATTCGTATTGTATTAATACTTTAGGATAACGATCCATGGGTGCGTTGGTGACATGTACGAGTCAACCCCACCTCAATTTGAGGCATGGTGTGACCGGTATCACTCAAAGTGTCTCTCTTTTGTTTAAAATGGACAGAATTTTAAGTAAAAACAACAACTAACTTATGGATATCCAACCAAACGCATTTAGATTGTATTTATCCTTTAGGATAACAATCCATGGGTGCGTTGGTTATGTGTACGAGTCAAACCCGCCTCAATTCGAGGCACGGTGTGTCCGGTATCACTCAAAGTGTTTCTCTTCAGATTAAAATGGACAACATTTTATGTGAAAACCACAACTGACCTACGGAAATCTGACCAAACACATTTATATTGTATTGGCACTTTAGTATAATGGTCCATGGGTGTATTGGTGATGTTTACGAGTCAACATTTCCTCAATCCGAGGCACAGTGTGGCCATTATCACTCAAAGTGTCTCTTTTTTTTAAAATGGACAGAATTTTAAGTAAAAACAATAACTGATGTATGGAAATCCAAACAAACACATTCAGATTGTGTTGATCCTTTAGTATATTGATCCATTGGTCATTTCTGACATGTAAAAGTCAACCAAACCTCAATATGAGGCATGGTGTGGCCGGTATCACTCAAACTGTCTCTCTTTTGTTTAAAATGGACAAAATTTTAAGTGAAAACAACAACTGACCTACGGAAATCCGACCAAACGCATTCGGATTGTGTTGGTCCTTTAAGAGAATGATCCATTGGTGCATTGGTGATATGTACAAGTCAACCCCGCATCAATTCAAGACACGGTGTAGCCGGTATCATTCAAAGTGTCTCTCTTTTGTTTAAAATGGACAAAATTTTAAGTGAAAACAACAAATGACATACGGAAATCCGACCAAACGGATTTGGATTATGTTGGTCCTTTAGGAAAATGATCCATGGGTCATTTGTGACATGTACGAGTCAACCACACCTCAATCTGAGGCATGGTGTGGCCATTATCACTAAAAGTGTCTCACTTTTGTTTAAAATGGACACAATTTTAAGTGAAAACAACAACTGACCTATAGAAATCCAACCAAACACATTCGGATTGTGTTTATACTTTAATAGAACAATCAATGGGTGAATTGATGACGTGTAAAAGTCAACTGCGCCTCAATCCGAGGCATTGTGTGACCAGTATCACTCAAAGTGTCTCTCTTTTGTTTAAAATGGACATAATTTTAATTGAAAACAACAACTGATGTATATAAATATGACCAAACACATTAGGATTGTGTTTATCATTTAGGAGAATGATCCATGGGTCATTATTGACATGTACGATTCAACCAAGGCTCAATATGAGGCACGATGTGGCCAGTATCACTCAATGTGTCTCTCTTTTGTTTAAAATGGACAAAATTTTAAGTGAAAACTACAACTGACCGACGAAAATCTAAACAAACGCATTCAGGTTATGTTGATTATTTAGGAGAATGATCCATGGGTGCATTGGTGTTTTGTAAGAGTCAACCACACCTCAATATGAGGCACGGTGTGACCGGTATCACTCAAAGTCTCTCTGTTTTTTTTAAATGGACAAAATTTTAAGTGAAAACAACAACTGACATACATTAATCTGACCAAACACATTCGGATTGTGTTGATACTTTAGGATAATTATCCATGGGTCATTTTTGAATTAGTCAACCCCTCTTGGACACCATCCCACCCCTTGGACACCCCCACTGATACCCCCCACCCCCTAGACACCCACCAACCCCCTGGACAACACCACCACCCCTCCTAGACACCACCTCACCACCTGGACACCTCCCCCACCCCCTAGACACCTTACCCCCATGGACATCTACCCCCACCCCCTTTACACCCACACCCACTTGGACAACCCAACCAACCCCCTGGACCACCCCCACCCCCTAGACACCACCCCACCCCATGGACACCCCACCCCTATAGACACCCCCACCCCCTGGAAAGCCCCCCCAACCCCCTAGACACCCCACCTCCATGAAAAACCCCATGGATAGCCCCACCCCCACCCTGGATAGCCACCCGAACCCCCCTGTACACCCCCACCCCTTAGAGACACCACCCCACCACCTGGACCCCTCCCCCACCGCCCTGAACACCCCCACCCCCATGGACACCCACCCCCACCCCCTGGACACCACCCCACCCTCCATGGACAACCCACCAACCTTGGACACCACCCCACCCCCTGGACACCCCACCCCTCTGGACACCCCCACCCCCTAGAAAGCCCCCCCAACCCCCTAAACACCCCCACCCCCTAGACAACCCCCCACACTGGACAACCCCCCCCAGACACCCACCCCCTGGACACCCACCATCACCCTGGACACCCCCCACCCCCTGGACGGCCCCCAAACCCCTGGATGGCCCCCACCCCTAGACACCCCCACCCCTCCTAGACACCACCCCACCACATGGACACCTCCCCCGCCCCCTGGACACCCCCAACCCCATGGACAGCCACCCCCACCCCCTTGGACACCACCCCACCCCCTTGGTTAGCCCCACCAACCCCCTGGACTGCCCCCACCCCTAGACACCACCCCACCCTCTAGACACCCCCACCCCTTTGGACACCCCCATCCCCCTGGAAAGATCCCCAACCCCCTGGACACCCCCCCAGACACCCACCCATTCCCTGGATAGAACACCCACCCCTCCTAGACACCACCCCACCACCTGGACAACCCCACCCCTAGACAACCCCACCCATGGACGGCCACCCCCACCCTCATGAACACCACCCACCCCCCTTGGATATCCCCCCAAACCCCCTGGACCACCCCACCCCCCTAGACACCGCTATCCACCCGGACACCCCCATCCCCCCGGCCACCCCCTACCCTCCTTGGACAAGCACCCCATACCCCTGAACAGCCCCCAACCCCCCTGAATTCTGAATTGAATTCTTTATGTATTTAATTAACTTATGAATTACGTGTTAATGGTGTATGGGTATACTTGTTTTATGGGTATGCTTGGTGTAATTACCTTATGAATTATGAGTTAATTTTGTATGGGTATACTTGTTGAGATGGTGAATTTTTTGTAGGTCTTGTTTGGGTATGCTGTTGCAAAATTTTATGTTGCAGTAGATAGGGTATTTATCAGTGGGTTTTTAGCACTGATAAAGGATGCCTTTATTAGCTCTAAAAAAGCAATGATAAAAAACACATTTATCAGTGCTTTTTTAGCACTGATAAAGGAGTCCTTTATCAGCGCCCTTTTAACACTGATAAAGTATCCCTTTATCATCGCTTTTTTAGCACTGATAAAGGTTTCCTTTAATAGCACTTTTTCAGCGCTGATAAAGGCTCCCTTTATCAGCGCTGATAAAGGGGACCCCCCCCCTTTATGAGCACTATGCTTTAGAGCACTTTTTTAGCGCTGTTAAAGCCTGTTTTGAGCGCTGATAAAACCCATTTTTGTAGTAGTATTCATGTTCTAAATATAAGAGTGATAGAAGGATAAATATAAGTAGAAATAAGAACTTAAACAAAGCCACCATTTACTTTTTCTTTCTCCTAGATTCAAAAGAAAAAAATTAATGTTAAATTAAAAAAAATAAATAACATTACTTATTCAATTTAAATTATTTCATGCAAATCAATTTTACCCTTCTTCATATGGAGTTCAAAATTCCACTCACATTAATGAACTCATTTATGAAAACTAGGAACATTATTTACTTTTTTATTGAATTTTTCCTATACATGTAACATGTGACAAGAATTGTACATATGAACATATTAGAATTATATAGAAGGATTACTCACATACACTATAACTAGTGTCTCATACATTCACTATGGTTTCCCCAATACTGATCTTATTCCAGTTTCAAAAGATTTATTTGAATACCGTTTAAATTGGATAAAAAAAGTGACTATTTTTTAATAAATAAAAATTGAGTCACCCAGGTTGTTGTTCAATCTTCCAGTTTCATAAGGATATGAGCATAACTCCAAAAAAAATATATCCTAGATCACTCTAAAAAATCATTCCCAAAATGAACATTCATAATAGCATAAATCAAATTCACTTAGAAATAATTCATCTTCAAAATATTTTAGGTTTTAATCATCTCTTAACTTCTACTGAGTTATTATTCTTAGGAATGATATATTTTATGTACAATTTGAAGCCTAAAGAAACAAAAATTGTGTATACATTTTGACAATTTTGAAATTATTATCAAAAAAAAATTATAGGGTGGAGGGATTTTATGGGATACCATTAAATCATATATTATCTCAGTATACATTGACTCTCTCCCCCACACATAAAACCCATAATTTTCCCCAAAGTTGAATTCAGAGGTGCAGAAGGAAATAAATTTACTTTTAAATCTCATACTACATTTTCAATTATGTTGACGAATGGCATGTTAAGGGTCACAGTGAAACTCAAATTGTGTGATTCTTCCTCAATAAACATATTACAATACAACATGTTCACATGCATTTTTAGTAAAATCAGTGAATATAATTTTTAAATTATGATCAATGTAGTATCATGAAAATCATGAGTACACATTAAATACAGTGTCAGCTATTTCAAAATTATGATTCATATAGATGTACAATAGAGTAGTGAAATTTATGCTAAACACCCTGCTTGATGAACAAATAGCTAGGGGTAATTCCCCCACACTTTATTTCTAATAGTGAGTGAATTTCAAAAATTGAATAAAGCATTATATATTTTTTATCATAAATCCAACACATGTAGTAAAAATTACATGAAAATACACACATGCAGTAGAACATCACTAACTTACCATTTCATTTCTGGTGAGTTGAGGACTCGATGTTGTATAGACAAATAGTGACAAAACAATGACTTTTTTATGAAAGTAATATAGAATCATAAAAAATGAATGCATAAATTTAAACAATGAACAACCTTGATTAAATTTTATCCAATTTTAATCCAAGAAAACTTTTTTAGTTCTTTGAAAATAATTATACTCCTCTAGGGACACATAAATTAGACTTCTTACTATAATAATAAGAACCAATAAGACTAGAAACCAAAATCCATAATATAAAGAACAACATACATAGAAAGTATTCAATTTATTAAAAAAAAATGCAGACATAGTATGGGTTGACTCCCACAAATAACAATGTTTTTTGTTTTTATTTAGACTTTATTATAATTCTAAAAACCAAACAAAACATTTTTTATTGAAATCATAAAAATCATAGTTTGCTGCACCTACAGCTCGAGATTTAAATTCCCCATCCGGACTCCCCTAGAAACCAACCAAAGTCTCTAAGAGGATGTCATTTCTTGTCCATAAACCACTACAAGTATTTAGGACATTTATTTTTAACAAAGCGTTCAAATTTTTTGTGCACTTATACTATTTAGGGAAAACTTGACTCCCTTCACACATACTGAAATCCCTATGAAACACCCTTTAACATCAAGTAACAACACAAGGGAGTCTATAAGTTGAGCCGAAAAATAATGACCCCAATACAAATTTTTAGTGTTTTCATGGAAATAATGTTCAGGTGGGAATGAATAAAGCCCATCAAGCTCTACCATGTTGCTTTTAAGCTCAGTCACATCATAGTCATTCCCGTCAACATTGTTGTCCTCTTCTAGAATAAATTATGATTTGAAAAATATAAAATTTTATTGAAGGGAAACACATGAACATGTTGATTATAAAGGTGAGTCATTATCCTCAAAACATACATTATTAGGTTTAATCCCAGAAAAATAGAAAATAGGGTTTTTGTGCCTATGTTTCGAATATTAGGTTTGAGAAGGGTGGCATTATTATACTGATCAGATTTAAAAACATTATAACTCATGTGTAACTCCCCTTTAAACTACTATCAGTATCTAGATGGTATTCTACACTCGAATCATTTGAAGAAGGATGTGAATAACATGGATGAAAATTTATTTCATCATTCATAGATTTTGGTTTCACAATATTATAATTTTATTCCAAAAGATCAACATCAGTAAATAGAAAAACAATATCTATTGCTTCTGAAAATTTTACTCTTCATAAATGATAAAGTGTGTGTTCAACATCGAATTAATGTTCACTATCAAAAAGTTCATTCTCAAAAAAAATTGTTGAGTGTTCCAAAAAGTTCATTTTATGTGGTGAATTGTTCAGTTTAGTTTAAATAAATTCATATTCCATATTCTTCAAATATTTTTTTTACCTAAAACTATTTTCTTTCTCATTAAGAAATTTTTTAGAAATAAAATTATTGTGAGAACAAGGAAGTTAAAGAACATCAGTCAACCATTCATCAAAAAAAATTCCCTCATCTTTATTATCACACAACATTTAATTGATTGTGGGTTTACAATTTCAAAACCATGGAGATCTGAAATATAATATCTTATTTACTACTGTATAAAGGTTTGTAGGTTTGATCCCATGGAATGGATAAACATTAGTTTGAGTGGCCAAAAAATTTCAAAAAAAACCCACTACAATTAATAATGGGTGACATTTATTTTTTTACATTTTATTGTTTTTATATTTTGTTTAATTTTTATTGAGACTGTAAGAGGAAACAATGTTTTACTCAGAATCTATGTATAATACTAGATTAATGATGAACAATAGAAATAACAGAGAACTAGAAATAGTAACAAAGACTGAGAAAACTATAATCAAGAATCAAGCCCATGAAATCTAACTTTACTAGTTGAAAAGATAACATCTTTAATTAATTACTATTGAATTCCTAACCACTAAAAAATGATAAATTAATTTCCCTCTTTAAGAGATTAATAACATATTTAAGTGATTCTAGAAGTAAACCGTAGCTACAGTCACAGAACTATGAAATAAATTGATTTAATGATGCAGGAATAAATCAAACTGATTTAATCTAGTAAAAATGAATCTAATATTTTTAATGATTCATCCTTGATATCACTCCCCAAAATATCATGGAGTTTTGATGTTTCGATATTGAGGACAAAAAAACCAACTTTGACAACCAGATTCAACTTCGCCAGTTGAATCTAGTTCTTTGTTTGAAAGAATCATGTGAAGATGAGAAATAAAATAACTAGTAGAAATTATATTCCCCGAACTCAATATATTTATCCTCGAATCATATTTAATTTGAAAATTGAAATTGTTCGATTATAGAGTAAAGAAATTTAAAATAAAATGAAATAAATATCCCTTTTAATGATATTCTGTTGCTCTACTCCCACTGTATGAGGTATGCAGTTCTCTATTCTATATTTTCTCTACTAGGCCTCAAGGAATGTCTTGATGTAATAGGATGAATGAATGTTGTGAATAAGATCTCCACTAGTTTTTCCTCTATCATCTTTTAATTTCATCGGTTTTACTCTCTTGTCTACCCAAAAGCCTCCACTAACTTCAATCATTCTTCACTAAGTCATCGACGATATGTCTTCATTTACTACCTTTCTTGTCACTTTAGCGATACACCTCTAATGAACTTCATCAAGAGGCTGGGTTGGATCTGGACGCGATTCTAGCTACCACTTGAATCTTCTCAAAAAAACTGAGAGTAAATAATATCCATTTTAATACTACAAAATGATTTAATAAATATTTACTCCTTTAATTAATTAGGATTATAGTCATTGGATTACAAAATTTAAATTATTATTTTAAATTTATTTATAATTATATTATAATTATTTGTTATTAATTTATAAATTAATTTATAAATTTAATTATTTTAAGTTATATAAAATTATAATTAACTATTAATTAATATTATTAAATTATTTAATTCATGTTATTAAAGTTAATATTTTAATACCATTATAAAATATAATTTATTTTATTTATTAAATTAATTATTATTAAATTTTTTTTCTTATTAAGTTAATACTTAAATAACATGTTTATTTTTTTAGATTATTATTAAAAATTAATTAATTTACTAAGGAATTTAATTAATTATTATTATTAATTGTATAATTATAATTAGGTTATTTACTTATTTAAATAATTTATTTACTATAGTTATTAATATAAATATTTGATTATTAAGATTATTAATTTATACTTATTCAATTAAACTAATCAACTACATAATTTAATTTAATTTCTGATTTTATTAGTTTTATTTTATTTATATTTATATTATAATTATTAATATAGATTAATTTATTTATTTATAATTATTATTATGTTTTTATTTCATTTTAATATTTTTTTTATTTTTTATTTATTCCCCCTTGTCTTCTTATTCGTGCGTAGGGGGTGGGGGTTCCACTTCCTTTACAAGATGCGGATCTCGGGGCTCCTTCCCAGTAGCTTACCAGGGCGGTAGTGGCGAAAGGTTCATCATCTCTGGTGTCTCCTTCTTCCTCAGCGGCGGCGTCAGGTTCTCTATAGATGACAGTGAGGGGTAGTGATGGTGGCACGCCGCGGTGCTTCGGAGAGGCGATCAATGATGACCAGTGGCATAAACAGGTACCAGATCCAGTGGTGCGGCTCACAATGGGATCACTAGGTGGACACAATTGCAAATCCAGGCCCCAGCGGTTGCTAGAAAGTTGCATATCCCGACCCAAGCGACTTCGATTCTTCCATATTTGTGTTTCTCTGCGGCTCTGAGGAGAAGAAGTTGTGGCGGTGCGTGGTAGGATTTGTTGGTGGATTGGTTCTTAGTGTAGAGTGGCGGTGTGTTGGGTACTGGATCTGGCAGTGGATCGAAGAATTGACTGTGCATCATGGGGAGGAAGGCCTGTGGTGTGAGGTTTGATGGAAGCTTGATACTGGCGACCTGAGGGTTCGGGTAAGATCTTTGGCAGAAGATTGGGTAGGACGGTGTGTCGAGAAGATCTACTGGCGTTGCTTTGCAGATGAGAGGGCAGAAACCGATTGTGTGTTAGAGACACCGTTAGTAGTGGTGGAAGCAAGGGCCGACAATGTGTCAGCCTTTGCGGGAGCCAAAGGTGATGAAGTTTGGTCGTGTATTGATACACCATTGAGTTGGAAATGTCTCGTGTGAAGAGAAACCCAATGGTGTCTCAAAAATAAATTATTGAAGTTATTTTAAAGGTTCAAAAATATTAAAAATATAAATAATTGACTACAATTTAAATAAAAATAATAATTAAATGAATATTAACTGTAACGCCCCGACCCTAGTTGCCTAGAGTCGGTGCATTATTACATAACATTGGCATGATCACAAGAATGATCAAATCTCGAAAGACCGATTGGTTTAGTAGCCTTGGAAACACTAGATATATTCATAAGTTTTACATTACATCATAAAATGAAAAACTACTACAACAACATAATGTCTCCATAATCCACACTACTATCCCCTCATAATATCCCTGCAGGTCATTCATAACTTACTTCTTCACATCCTGGGGAAAAATAAAACATAGAAAAGGGGTGAGCTCAAATGCCCAGTAAGGATAACAATATAGCGGAAACTTTCATAAATAAGAATAAACATTTAAGGCAATGCATTACTAAAACAAAAGCCTTTTAAAATTGAATTTCAACATGGTATGGCAAAAGTAAAATGAAATAATGCCATTTACTTATTCACATGGATATTCTACTAATCGAATAATCACATGCAAAAATCAATAACCACTTTCATAATGTTGGAATGCATAATGCCAGACTATCATAACCACATAGCCAAGGCCTCGTGCCAAGACTACAAATAAGATTTTGTCAAGGCCTTGTGCCAAGACACTAGTTTGTCTCATGAGACCTACCGATGCATCGAGGAGCTATAGCGGGCTCCACCCGTCACTTATTAAGTCCAATGCATTCCCATATGAAAAGGTTTAAACATAACATAAACATTCGTATTAAAACTAGCATACGAAATGTCAATACTTTCACAATAAACTATGAATGGTATAAAAATAGCACATCCACAGTCAAACATATCACAAAACCTTCAATACAATATAGAAGTTTTGTATCATAATAAATCAACTTCAAATAATCTTAAAATCCATCAAAGGATGTTGACATAGATGAAATCAAAATTCTTTTAAAAGAAATATCTCCTTTTATTTTGAAATCATTTAAGATCCATATAAAATAAAACATTTTCTTTGAAAATATTCTTATAAGCTTGTATGGGAAGCTTCGACGATTTTATAACGGCGGAAAATAACCGCACCCGCCGTATAAGTTAAAAAAAACATTCTTACCTCAATTCTGTCGAAAAGGTTAAAAAGGACCTTGTTTTGAAAACGACGGAAAGATTCCTTTATAAACCTCTTATAAAAAGTCAAACAAGGGTATAAATGACTTTAACCCATATTCTTGTAAATAGTAAAAATGTTTTGAAATACATTTCGAAGAAACATGGATGTGGATGATAAAGAGATCCCAGTAGATTATTACGTATAATACAACCTCGGATAATGAAGAGATTGTGAAATAACCCTTACCTTGTACTTTTCCTTGGTTGTGGTAGGTTAACCTCCTGTATAATGGTGAAATAATTGTTATTAAATTATACAAGAATCATATACATTAATATGATATCATATATGATCTTTTAATATTGATTTGATAATAATATCTTAGTATTATCGTTGTTTCGGGTGTTAACTTACTTGTTTTCTTTCATATGTTTTGTTACGTAAGACATGTTTGTAAAGGATAGGTTGTATATTATTCATATCCAGAATGATATCAAGTCCTTAAACATCATTTTTAAATCATAAAATGATAATTACGCTTTAATGGTTACGATGGAGAATGAATCTCATCGCGTTCGTGGAGACGGTAGTCCGTACGTACGCACGAGCGACAATATCATTATTTTGATATTAAAATAATATATAAATGGATGGTATATCATATATACAGAATCATTAACATGTTATATTTATTATTTACATGAGTTACACATCATTATTATACCCATCCAAATAATATTATATTGAATAACAATTACACCACGACGTGGAGACGGTAAGCCGTACGTACGCACGTATGGTGACATGTTATTCAAAGGGTGGATAGAATACTGAATATGATTGTACCATATTTATAATAACATCACAGTATATGTGAGATACTGGAGTTATTATTTCAGAATGGTAAGAACAAAGGAAGAAGAAGTGGAAGAAGAAATGAACTTAGAAAAGGGTGGTGAGATCATTACCTCTTCTTCGGGTTCTTCCTTTTGATTTGATCAAAAGGGCTCCTTAGGTTGGCTTTCTGATCAAACTAAGGCCTCTAGGTTGTATTGAGGGATGTTGGGAGAGTATTTGGGCAGAGTTTGGCCGAACCAAAAGGCTTTAGAGGTGTGAAGAAATGAGAAGGAGGAGTGCCCTTTTATAAGAGGGGTGAGGGGCACCTTTGGAAAAGCTAGAAATATTAATTTATAATAAATTCATATTCGGTTTCTAAAGGCTCCAAAGTTGACTATTCAAAGGATGAGGTGGGGATAGGTCGAAAACAACTCATCCAATAGAATTTAGACAGGTTTGGGTACTTATATTAACCTTATCTTTAAGTATTAACTCTAAGTTAATTAGTTTCACTTTTACAATGTCTCTTTGTATTTTTATATAATATGGTTAATAAACTTACTATATACATCCAAGCGACCCCCAAGTGGTCCATTAATGATTAACCTATCATAATATAAGTCTCTTGGCCGAACCTTAGATTTTTAGGAATTTAATATCAATTAATAATATAATATTTGTTTTAAGAACTCTTTTATGTCAATTTTGACACTATTCAATAGTTGATTTTTGTGAAACTCATAACAGATTGATTACTTCGAACAAAGTCCATTAAATCAATCCTAATATATCATATTAGCCTAGAAAATTAGTTTAATTCATTAAAAGTTTCATATTATATTTATTTGGGTATTTATAATATCAATTATTTTAATTTTTCACTATTATATTAATTACTGCATCATCATTGTGTCATAAATAAAATAACTTATTTATTGTCTAAAAATGATAAATAAAATATAATTATGTAGTAAATCTTTTTATCTTTCTAATGAATATTTATAATCGAAAATCCAACATGTATAACCCTATGTAAAAATTGTTCTTCTAAAAGATATATGCTTGTGTCATTTTTGTATTCATTTTAACTTAATTAAAATAAAGTGTCATTATCACTTACAAGTGGATCCATGGGGTCCCAAAATTGACACAAAGATGCCCATGGTCGACCATGTATCAACCAATAGGGTTAAGACACGTTTTAGGGTAATTTTGTATTATTATAATATTATTTTTTTAACCCTTATTTACTGGATTTACCCTTTAACCATGGTAAATAAAATATTTACCGCAGTAATTATTCAAAATGTCTAAAAATAAAAGTTACCTATTTACATAATTTGGACATCCTGATTCCAAATATGGAATCCATTTTCCTAAATTCAAAACACAGAAGTGGCAGAAATTAATTTAAAATTAATTCCCGCTGTTAAAACAAAAAGCGTGTTTTAAGAGATAATAACTATCAAAAGATTGACACTTGTTTATGTTCGGTTTAATTGTAAAATTATGTCCAATGATAAACATTAAATTGAATGGTAAAAATATATTCTAAATATACTTTAAAACCACTCAAATTCATAATTTATCACTATTAATTATTTTGATTAAAAAAGTTGTTTTTAATTAAAATTTAGAAATTTTCACTATTCATCAAAATATGAAAGTTATCCGAAATGTACCAAAATTTCACCCTAGGCTAATTTTGATATTCCGAATCCAAAAATGAAGTCCATTTTGAAATATAGAATATATATGATTTCAAAAATTAGGTATTACTATTCACAACGGCTAGTTTAATTAGTTGTGGTGTGTGTTAGAACTCGAGGTTGCGTACAACACACGCTATCGCATTATTCAAAGGGAAACGTACCGTAG
The DNA here is from genome assembly GCA_963277665.1 of Viscum album. NCBI lineage: Eukaryota > Viridiplantae > Streptophyta > Magnoliopsida > Santalales > Viscaceae > Viscum > Viscum album. The sequence continues at coordinate 4,284,699 of OY728120.1, read as the reverse complement.
AAGCTTGGGGTGTTACATTCTCCCCTCCTTCAAATAATTGCGTCCTCGCAATTTCTAGGGTATTACTGCATAAAAAGACTCGGGTGGTTCTTCATCATAAGTTCCTCGGGTTCCCACGTTGCCTCTTCCATCTTATGATTTCTCCACAAAACTTTTACCAGACGCGTCGTCCGGTTTCTCAGTACTTGTTCTCTTGTATCAAGAATCCTGACGGGCTCTTCACAATAGGAAAGATCGGGTTCCAGTTCTAATTCCTCATAGGTGAGTACATGCGTTGGGTCAGGCATGTATTTCCTCAACAGAGATACGTGGAACACATCGTGAACTTTGGAGAGACTTGGCGGCATTGCCAATCGGTAAGCTACAGCCCCAATTCGTTCTAGAATTTCGAAAGGTCCGATGTACCTGGGACTCAATTTACCTTTCTTACCAAAACGTATGACTCCCTTCCATGGAGATACCTTCAGGAAAACATGATCACCGACTTGAAATTCCAAATCCTTCCTTCGATTATCGGCATAGCTCTTCTGCCTACTTTGAGCTGCTTTAATGTGATTTTGGATTACTTTCACCTTTTCCACCGTTTCCTCCACCAGCTCTGGGCCTACAAGTTTTCTTTCACCAACGTCATCCCAACAGGTTGGTGTACGACATCTCTTTCCGTATAACGCTTCATATGGTGCCATCTGTATACTCGAATGGAAGCTATTGTTATAGGAAAATTCTACTAGTGGTAAATATTGATCCCACATACCCTGAAAATCAAGTGAGCAAGATCTCAACATGTCTTCTAAGGTCTGAATAGTCCGTTCTGATTGTCCGTCTGTCTGAGGGTGGTAAGAAGTGCTCAAATGAAGTTCAGTATCCAGGGATTTCTGAAGACTTTTCCAAAATCTTGAAGTAAAACGGGGATCACGATCAGAAACAATCGATAGGGGTACTCCATGAAGTCTCACAACTTCATTAATATATAGTCTTGCTAGACGTTCCAGGGGTAGATCTTCTCTTATAGCAAGAAAATGTGCTGACTTGGTAAGACGATCAACAATAACCCATATTGCATCGTTCCTTCTAGGAGTCTTTGGTAGCCCCATGACAAAGTCCATCGTAATATTGTCCCATTTCCACTCCGGTATGGGAAGAGGTTGCATGACTCCTCCAGGCTGTTGCCTTCCAGCTTTCACTTGTTGACAAACCATACATCTTGACACAAAATCAGCAATCTCCCTCTTCATGTTGTCCCACCAAAAATGTTCCTTCAAATCTCTATACATTTTGGTGCTCCCAGGGTGTATAGAGAAATTGGAACTATGAGCATCATCCAGCAATTCCCTTTTTAGATCAGGTATATTGGGAACACAAAGTCTCTTCCCGAATTTCAAAATTCCACCTTCATACGCAAAGTCTCTCAATCTCCCATCATTCACAGCTTTAATCTTCTTCTGAAATTCTTCATCATCGGTCTGAGAACTCTTAATCCTTTCTAGTAAAGATGGTTTGGCAACCATTTGAAAAAGCATTGATGTTTCACCTTCCCTGGTTATTCCCATGTCCATCTTCACTAGATCCATGAAAATTGGATCCCTTTCAATTCTCATCATGTTCAGAACTCCATGGTCTTTTCTGCTCAAAGCATCTGCCACCTTGTTTGCCTTCCCCGGGTGGTAGTGTATCGTACAATCATAATCCTTGAGTAATTCAAGCCATCTCCTTTGCCTCATGTTGAGTTCTTTTTGTGAGAAAATATACTTCAAACTCTTGTGATCAGTATAAATCTCACATTTTTCACCATAGAGGTAGTGCCTCCATATCTTCAAAGCAAAGATCACAGCTGCTAACTCAAGATCATGAGTAGGATAGTTTTGTTCATGAATTTTCAACTGTCGTGATGCATAGGCAATAACTCTATCATTCTGCATAAGGACACAGCCAAGTCCTTTCTTCGATGCATCACTATAAATAACGAACCCATCATTCCCCGATGGTAGAGTCAATATAGGAGCATTGACTAATCTTCTCTTCAGTTCTTCGAAACATTCTTCACACTCTTTTGTCCAAACAAATTTAACCCCTTTACGTGTGAGCTTCATTAATGGGTTAGCCAATCGGGCAAAATTCTGGACGAAACGTCGATAATAACCTGCCAAACCAATAAAACTACGTACCTCAGTTATATTCGTAGGTGCTGGCCATTCTTGGATTGCCTTGGTCTTAGAAGGATCAACAGAGATTCCATCTTTAGAGACAATATGGCCAAGAAAAGAAATCTCCTGAAGCCAGAATTCACACTTGCTAAACTTTCCATATAATTCATGCCTCCTCAGAGTCTTCAAGATAATGCGCAAGTGATTTTCATGATCTTTGTAGGTTTTGGAGTATACCAAGATATCATCAATAAATACCACCACAAATTCATCGAGATACTCCTTGAAAACTCTATTCATCAGATCCATGAATACAGAGGGTGCATTAGTCAATCCAAACGGCATTACAGTAAACTCGTAATGCCCGTACCTGGTTCGAAATGCTGTCTTCGGAATGTCTTCCTTCTTCACACACAACTGATGGTATCCAGATCGAAGGTCAATCTTTGAAAAGTATTGAGCTCCATGCAGTTGGTCAAATAAATCATCAATACGAGGTAGGGGATACTTGTTCTTTATCGTTATATCATTGATCTCCCTGTAGTCGATACATAACCTCATAGATCCATCTTTCTTTTTAACAAAAAGAACAGGGGCTCCCCATGGAGAAACACTAGGGCGAATAAATCCCTTATTACTCAATTCCTCTAGTTGTTTCTTTAGTTCGACTAACTCTACAGTGGCCATTCTATAAGGGGTCTTCAATATAGGCCTTGATCCAGGAATCAAATCAATAGAAAACTCAACTTCTCGTTCTGGAGGATGTCCAGGTAAATCTTCTGGAAATACATCTACAAATTATTTCACAACAGGTACATCCTCTGTTTGAACATTCCTTTCCTCACCCGTAGTTATTTCATTCTCTTCCTCCCCAATAATTGAATTTAGTTGAGCTATTGAGGGTGGATCTAAATAAGAATTAGGTGGTGACGATTCTGCTCTAAAAATAATGTGTTCCTTATCATTATCATCAAGAATCGTAACCTCTTTCTTCTTACAATAAATCTTCGCATCATAGTCCGAAAGCCAGTCCATACCGAGGATTATATCAAACTCAATCATAGGTATGACGATGAAATCAGCAGATAAAGAAAATTTATGTGCTCTAATGGGGACTGATTCACAAAACTTTGTTGCAACGATACTTCCCTTAGGAGTTTTAACTGACAACTCCCTTATTAAATCAAATTGGAAATATCTAATTTTCTTAGCAAACTGGGAAGATATGAAACAATGCGATGATCCAGAATCAAATAATGCATTTGCTAAACTTGAGGAAACCATTAAATTACCTGCCACCACGTCTTTCGGAGCTTCTACCTCAACATTAGTGATAGCATAAGCCTGGCCTTGATCCCTTGGCCTTTTCTGAGGTAAGTTCTCCTGACGCTTAGGGAATGCATTTGCATAATGCCCCATCTCCCTGCAATTGTAGCACTGAACGTTGGTAGCTTCCTTCTTCCCCTTGCAATCATGAGCTTGGTGGCCTTTTTCACCACACTTGTAACAGACTCCCATTCCCTTCAGGCAAGCACCGGGGTGTTTCTTCCAGCATTTACCACAAGATGGATATTCAACCTTTCCCTTCTTCCCCTTATTTCCATTCCCAGATTGATCAGCAGGTCTCTTCTTCTCTTGCTTTGCATTAAAGTCATAAGACTTAGAGAATTCCTTTTCGGTCTTGATAGCAAATGAGACAATGTCTTCGTACGATGAAAAGGATTGTGAGACTAATGCTCGACGGAGAAATGGTTTTAACCCATCAAAGAAACGAACAATCTTACTTCTTGGGTTGCGAATATAATCTCCAGCATACCTCGCTAACCTTGTAAAGTTAGCCTCATACTTTGTGACATTCTCATCCTCCTTTTGTCTCAGACTCAGAAATTGTCTTTCCATATCTGCTCGATGGTCACGAGGAAAGTATTTTTCTAAAAACAGATCTTTGAACTCCCTCCATTCCATATTTGATACTTCATCATCTTCCTTCATGTTCTGAATCAATGACCACCATTGATCAGCATCTCCAGTGAGGCGGTAAACTGCCATGGTAACTTTTTCCCTTTCACTACTCCCCAAAGCCTGAAATATTTTCTCTAGGGAAAATATCCATTGCTCAGCTACTAAGGGATTTGTACTCCCATTGAACGTTGGTGGTTTTTGTCTCATGAATCGATCTAACATTGATCCTCCACGCTGCGGATCAGGGTGCTCCATACGGGTAAGGTTATTATTCATAACCTGAGTAAGTTGTCCCAGTATGGTGATTAGCTGATCAGCACCAGTTGCATCACCAGCCCCACTATAATTATCTTGAGCAGGAGGGAAATCCCTACATGGAGTGCGTGCATTGATACGGTTTCCATTTCTTCCACTAGGCGCCATTTCTAAACAATGGCATAAACTAGACCAGTTTATGAATCAAAATACATAATCCCATACTTATAAAACACTTAACATAAATTGAACTATTTATGGATATAATCCATAATCATAAAAATGTTTTCTTTGAGAAAGTATATACTCATAAACCCGTCATAATGATTTGTAAAGAAAATGAGAGTTATCCTAAGCATATCCCCCGGCAGTGTCGTAACCAAGAGTGCAGTAAGGCCCGTTGTCGTGCACCAGTTCCCGTTCGAGTCTAGCTCAAAGCGGTGTTTTCGGGTTTTACCCCTAGGTACATCTGTGCCAGAGCCGCCTCTACCTGCTCGTATCCAGACAGGGATGTATTTCTCGGAAAACTCACAAAATCTCTACAATACCAAAATTCTAGGAAGTTCTTCTATACTAATCCTCAAAGTTCATCTTAGGTCTACGTGCTCTAATCAGAGTTTATCTGAATCTAGCTTCCAAGGTTTGTACTAAACTTCCTCTGATACCAACTGTAACGCCCCGACCCTAGTTGCCTAGAGTCGGTGCATTATTACATAACATTGGCATGATCACAAGAATGATCAAATCTCGAAAGACCGATTGGTTTAGTAGCCTTGGAAACACTAGATATATTCATAAGTTTTACATTACATCATAAAATGAAAAACTACTACAACAACATAATGTCTCCATAATCCACACTACTATCCCCTCATAATATCCCTGCAGGTCATTCATAACTTACTTCTTCACATCCTGGGGAAAAATAAAACATAGAAAAGGGGTGAGCTCAAATGCCCAGTAAGGATAACAATATAGCGGAAACTTTCATAAATAAGAATAAACATTTAAGGCAATGCATTACTAAAACAAAAGCCTTTTAAAATTGAATTTCAACATGGTATGGCAAAAGTAAAATGAAATAATGCCATTTACTTATTCACATGGATATTCTACTAATCGAATAATCACATGCAAAAATCAATAACCACTTTCATAATGTTGGAATGCATAATGCCAGACTATCATAACCACATAGCCAAGGCCTCGTGCCAAGACTACAAATAAGATTTTGTCAAGGCCTTGTGCCAAGACACTAGTTTGTCTCATGAGACCTACCGATGCATCGAGGAGCTATAGCGGGCTCCACCCGTCACTTATTAAGTCCAATGCATTCCCATATGAAAAGGTTTAAACATAACATAAACATTCGTATTAAAACTAGCATACGAAATGTCAATACTTTCACAATAAACTATGAATGGTATAAAAATAGCACATCCACAGTCAAACATATCACAAAACCTTCAATACAATATAGAAGTTTTGTATCATAATAAATCAACTTCAAATAATCTTAAAATCCATCAAAGGATGTTGACATAGATGAAATCAAAATTCTTTTAAAAGAAATATCTCCTTTTATTTTGAAATCATTTAAGATCCATATAAAATAAAACATTTTCTTTGAAAATATTCTTATAAGCTTGTATGGGAAGCTTCGACGATTTTATAACGGCGGAAAATAACCGCACCCGCCGTATAAGTTAAAAAAAACATTCTTACCTCAATTCTGTCGAAAAGGTTAAAAAGGACCTTGTTTTGAAAACGACGGAAAGATTCCTTTATAAACCTCTTATAAAAAGTCAAACAAGGGTATAAATGACTTTAACCCATATTCTTGTAAATAGTAAAAATGTTTTGAAATACATTTCGAAGAAACATGGATGTGGATGATAAAGAGATCCCAGTAGATTATTACGTATAATACAACCTCGGATAATGAAGAGATTGTGAAATAACCCTTACCTTGTACTTTTCCTTGGTTGTGGTAGGTTAACCTCCTGTATAATGGTGAAATAATTGTTATTAAATTATACAAGAATCATATACATTAATATGATATCATATATGATCTTTTAATATTGATTTGATAATAATATCTTAGTATTATCGTTGTTTCGGGTGTTAACTTACTTGTTTTCTTTCATATGTTTTGTTACGTAAGACATGTTTGTAAAGGATAGGTTGTATATTATTCATATCTAGAATGATATCAAGTCCTTAAACATCATTTTTAAATCATAAAATGATAATTACGCTTTAATGGTTACGATGGAGAATGAATCTCATCGCGTTCGTGGAGACGGTAGTCCGTACGTACGCACGAGCGACAATATCATTATTTTGATATTAAAATAATATATAAATGGATGGTATATCATATATACAGAATCATTAACATGTTATATTTATTATTTACATGAGTTACACATCATTATTATACCCATCCAAATAATATTATATTGAATAACAATTACACCACGACGTGGAGACGGTAAGCCGTACGTACGCACGTATGGTGACATGTTATTCAAAGGGTGGATAGAATACTGAATATGATTGTACCATATTTATAATAACATCACAGTATATGTGAGATACTGGAGTTATTATTTCAGAATGGTAAGAACAAAGGAAGAAGAAGTGGAAGAAGAAATGAACTTAGAAAAGGGTGGTGAGATCATTACCTCTTCTTCGGGTTCTTCCTTTTGATTTGATCAAAAGGGCTCCTTAGGTTGGCTTTCTGATCAAACTAAGGCCTCTAGGTTGTATTGAGGGATGTTGGGAGAGTATTTGGGCAGAGTTTGGCCGAACCAAAAGGCTTTAGAGGTGTGAAGAAATGAGAAGGAGGAGTGCCCTTTTATAAGAGGGGTGAGGGGCACCTTTGGAAAAGCTAGAAATATTAATTTATAATAAATTCATATTCGGTTTCTAAAGGCTCCAAAGTTGACTATTCAAAGGATGAGGTGGGGATAGGTCGAAAACAACTCATCCAATAGAATTTAGACAGGTTTGGGTACTTATATTAACCTTATCTTTAAGTATTAACTCTAAGTTAATTAGTTTCACTTTTACAATGTCTCTTTGTATTTTTATATAATATGGTTAATAAACTTACTATATACATCCAAGCGACCCCCAAGTGGTCCATTAATGATTAACCTATCATAATATAAGTCTCTTGGCCGAACCTTAGATTTTTAGGAATTTAATATCAATTAATAATATAATATTTGTTTTAAGAACTCTTTTATGTCAATTTTGACACTATTCAATAGTTGATTTTTGTGAAACTCATAACAGATTGATTACTTCGAACAAAGTACATTAAATCAATCCTAATATATCATATTAGCCTAGAAAATTAGTTTAATTCATTAAAAGTTTCATATTATATTTATTTGGGTATTTATAATATCAATTATTTTAATTTTTCACTATTATATTAAGTACTGCATCATCATTGTGTCATAAATAAAATAACTTATTTATTGTCTAAAAATGATAAATAAAATATCATTATGTAGGAAATCTTTTTATCTTTCTAAGTAATATTTATAATCGAAAATCCAACATGTATAACCCTATGTAAAAATTGTTCTTCTAAAAGATATATGCTTGTGTCATTTTTGTATTCATTTTAACTTAATCAAAATAAAGTGTCATTATCACTTACAAGTGGATCCATGGGGTCCCAAAATTGACACAAAGATGCCCATGGTCTACCATGTATCAACCAATAGGGTTAAGACACGTTTTAGGGTAATTTTGTATTATTATAATATTATTTTTTTAACCCTTATTTACCGGATTTACCCTTTAACCATGGTAAATAAAATATTTACCGCAGTAATTATTCAAAATGTCTAAAAATAAAAGTTACCTATTTACATAATTTGGACATCCTGATTCCAAATATGGAATCCATTTTCCTAAATTCAAAACACAGAAGTGGCAGAAATTAATTTAAAATTAATTCCCGCTGTTAAAACAAAAAGCGTGTTTTAAGAGATAATAACTATCAAAAGATTGACACTTGTTTATGTTCGGTTTAATTGTAAAATTATGTCCAATGATAAACATTAAATTGAATGGTAAAAATATATTCTAAATATACTTTAAAACCACTCAAATTCATAATTTATCACTATTAATTATTTTGATTAAAAAAGTTGTTTTTAATTAAAATTTAGAAATTTTCACTATTCATCAAAATATGAAAGTTATCCGAAATGTACCAAAATTTCACCCTAGGCTAATTTTGATATTCCGAATCCAAAAATGAAGTCCATTTTGAAATATAGAATATATATGATTTCAAAAATTAGGTATTACTATTCACAACGGCTAGTTTAATTAGTTGTGGTGTGTGTTAGAACTCGAGGTTGCGTACAACACACGCTATCGCATTATTCAAAGGGAAACGTACCGTAGAAGCTTGGGGTGTTACATTAATGGATAAAAGGTTTAATTTTAAAACTAATTGTCCTAAAATTATTATTTAAAACAGAGTTAAAATTTAAAAATTAAATACACAAAGAAACTAAAACAAAAAATGTGGAACTGAATCAATGGGTTTAAAGGCTTTAAATTACAAATAAGAACATTTAAATGATTAATTGATAAATATAAATATATAATTATTAATGTACAGTTATTTAATTAAAAGACCAAAATTAATTAAATAAATGATTACGAACATAAATAAAAGACATGGAAAATCATGTGATTCTAAGGCCACATCAACGGGCACCATCCACAACATCATGTCCAAAGCATTCTTCCTATGTAGATTTAATTCATGAATAACATGACATATCTAAATATCTATATTGAGTATAGGACACATATTTGTCAATATTTATCCCGATAAAATAACATTTAAAGTAAACACTATATATATAAATGGTATATGACTTAGACTATAATAATATCCATCATACAAGAAATATGAATATTTAAGAGTAATATAATATAAATTGTAAAATCATCTGAAATGGGTAGTAGACACACCACATAAAAATGATTTGGAGGACAATACCAAGAAAGTCTCAAGGAAATGGGAATTGAGAAAAATCTCTTAGCTATGTTCGAAAGCATTCTTCCCTTGTACTTAATGTCATAGTTAATCAAAGTAGATTAATTAATAACTTAATAAATATCCAATTTAACTTATATTTGATTTATTATAATTTTATTAACATCATTTATATCCATTAATGTAACGCCACGACCCCAGTTACCCAGAGTCGGTGCATTATTACATAACATTGGCATGATCACGAGAAAGATCAAGTCTCGAAAGACCGATTGGTTTAGTAGCCTTGGAAACACTAGATATATTCATAAAGTTTTACATTACATCAATAAGTGAAAAGCTACAACAATATATTGTCTCCATCTTCCACACTCATATCCCCACATACTATCCTTGCAGGTCATTCATAAATTACTTCTTCACATCCTGGGAAAAATAAAACATAGAAAAGGGGTGAGCTCAAATGCCCAGTAAGGATAACAATAAAGCGGAAACTTTCATAAATACGAATAAAAATTTAAGGCAATGTATAACTAAAACAAAAGCCTTTTAAACTTGAATTTCAACATAGTATGACAAAAGTAAAATGAAATAATTCCATTTACTTATTCACATGGATATTCTACTAATAGAATAATCACATGCAATATCGATAACCACTTTCATAATGATGGAATGCATAATGCCATACTATCATAACCACATAGCCAATGCCTCGTGCCAAGACTACAAATAAGATTTTGCCAAGGCCTTGTGCCAAGACACTAGTTTGTCTCATGAGACCTACCGATGCATCAAGGAGCTATAGCGGGCTCCACCCGCCACATATTAAGTCCAATGCATTCCCATATGAAAATGTTTAAACATAACATAAACATTCGTATTAAAACTAGCATACGAAATGTCAATATTTTCACCATAAACCATGAATGGTATAAAAATAGCACATCCGCAGTCAAACATATCACAAAACCTTAAATACAATATAGATGTTTTGTATCATAATAAATCAACTTCAAATAAGATTAAAATCCATCAAAGGATGTTGACATAGATGAAATCAAAACTATTTGAAAGAAATATCTCTTTTCTCGAAATCATTGAATGGTCACACATTTATAAAGGAAGTAATTTAAAAGAGATTTTTGAATCAAAGTGTCCCATACCACTTTGAAACTTTTGAAAAGAAATATCATTTCAAAACCTTCATGTCCATATAAATAAATCCTTAAAATCATTTTGAAAACATGGACATTAATTAAAAATATTTAGAAAGATAAATCTTTAAAACATTTAAAATTATGATCTTGATAAAGAGTACCTTTAAAAAATTCTTAAAATATTCATTTTGAAATCATTTAAAAGTCACATAATTATAAAATAAAACATTTAATTTGAAAATGTTCTTATAATCTTGTAAGGGAAGCTTTGACGATTTTATAACGGCAGTAAATAGTCGCACCCGCCGTATAAGTTAAAAAAACATTCCTACCTTAAATTTGTCGAAAGGTAAAAAGTGCCTTGTTTTGAAAACGACGGAACAATTACTTTTAAAAACACATAAGGGTATAAATGACTTTAACCCATATTCTTTTTAAATAGTAAAAATGTTTTGAAATACATTTCGAAGAAACATGGATGTGGATGATAAAGAGATCCCAGTAGATAATTGCGTATAAACAACCTCGGATAATGAAGAGATTGTGAAATAAACCCTTGTACTTTTCCATGGTTGATGGTAGGTTAAACTCCTATATAATGGTGAAATAATTTTTATTAAATTATAAAAGAATCATATATATTAATATGATATCATATATGATCTTTTAACATTTCTTTGTTAATAATATCTTAGTATTATCGTCGTTTCAGGTGTTAACTTACTCGTTTTCTTTTATATGTTTTGTTATGTAAGCCATGTTTTTAATGGTTAGGTTGTATCCTTTTCATATTCAGAATGATATCAAGTCCTTAAAAATTATTTTTAAATCATCAAATGATAATTTTACTTGAATGGATATGCCGGAGAATGAATCTCATCGCGTTCGTGGAGACGGTAGTCCGTACGTACGCACGAGCGACAATATCATTCTTTTGATATTAAAATAATATATAATTTGATAGTATATCATATATACAGAATCATTATCATGTTATATTTATTATTTACATGAGTTACACATCATTATTATACCCATCCAAATAATAATATATTGAATAACAATTACACCACGACGTGGAGACGGTAAGCCGTACATATGCACGTATGGTGACATGTTATTCAAAGGGTGGATAGAATAATGAATATGGTTGTACCATATTTATAATAACATCACAGTATATATAATATACTGGAGTTATTATTTTAGAATGGTAATAACAAAGAAAGAAGAAGTGGAAGAAGAAATGAATTTGAAAAAGGGTGGTGAAAACATTACCTCTTCTTCGGGTTCTTCATTTTGATTTGATCAAAAGGGATCATTAGATTGGATTTATGATCAAACTAAGGACTCTATGTTGTAGTTAGGGAAGTTGAGAGAGTATTTGGGCAGATTTTGGCCGAACCAAAAGGCTTTGAAGGTGTGAAGTAATGAGAAGGGGGAGTGCCCTTTTATAAGAGGGGTGAGGGGAACCTTTGGAAAAGCTAGAAATATTAATTTATAATAAATTCATATTCGGTTTCTAATGGCTCCAAAGTTGATTATTCAAAGGTTAAGGTGGAGATAGGTCGAAAACCATTAATCCAATAGAATTTAGACAGGTTTGGGTTATTATATTAACCTTATCTTTTATTTTTAACTCTTAGTTAATTAGTTTGACATTTACCATGTCACTTTGTATTTTTATATTATATAGTTAATAAACTTACTATATACATCCAAGCGACCCCAAAGTGGTCCATTAATGATACAACTATCATGATATACATCTCTTGGCCGAACCTTAGATTTTTAGGAATTTAATATCAATTAATAATATAATATTTTTTTTAAAAACTCTTTTATGTCAATTTTGACACTATTCAATAGTTGATTTTTTTGAAACTCATAATAGAATTATTACTTCTAAAATAGTCAATTAAATCAATCCTAATATGTCATATTATCCTAGAAAATTAGTGTAATTCATTGAAAGTCTCAAATTATATTTATTTGGGTATTTATAATATCAATTATTTTAATTTTTCACTATTATGGTAATTACTGCATCATCATTGTGTCATAAATAAATTAAATTATTTAATGTCTAAAAATTATAAATAAAATATCATTATGTATGGAATCTTATTATATTTCTAATGAATATTTACAATCGAATTTATCTTATGTATAACCCTATATTATAAATGTTTTAGTAAATAAACATTGATTTTAACTCTTTTAACTCTTCTTTGAATTAAATAATAATAAATGTCCTAATCTATTCTAAGTGGACCTAAATGATAATATTTTATTCCTAAGGTTTTTTTTGGTCGAGATACACTTGTCCAATAGAATTAGGACATGTGTTAGGGTAATATTAATATCATTTCTACCCTTAATTACCCTATTTACTTTTAACCGTGGTAAATAAAAGTAAAAAGTTACTATTCACCAAAAATTATTTTCATCTCATTGAACCACATTTTACTTCTTGATATTAACCGTGTCTCTCGGATTTTTGAAATTCCATTCACAGAAGCGGTAAAATTAAGTTTTATGAAAAATTCAGTTTTTTTAACTACCACTTAGTAGTTTCACTATTCATCAAAAATTTAAGTTTTTCAGAACAATGCCAAAAGTTCACCCTAAGCTATAATTGATATTCTGAATTCAAAAATGATGTCTATTTTAGAAAATTCCAAACATTTAAGTTTCATTAATTAATGTTATAATTAATTCTCGTTGTCACAATAAATAGCGTGTTTTTAAGAAACAATATATATCAAAAGATTGACAATTGTTTAGGTCCAATTTCAAAGTGAAATTAATTCTAATGAACACCATTGGATAAAATGGTAAAACTATATTCTAATTATACTTTAAAACCACTCAAATTCAGAATTTATCACTATTAATTATTTTGATTAAAATAGTTGTTTTTAATTAAAATTTAGTAATTTTCACTATTCATCAAATATTAAAGTTATCCGAAAACTACCAAAATTTCACCCTAGGCTAATTTTGATATTCCAAATCCAAAAATGAATTCCATTTTGAGAGATAGAATTTATAAAATTTCAAAAAGTAGGTATTACTATTCATAACGGCTAGTTTGGTAAGTCATGGTACGCTTTAACTCGGTGTTGCATGTAGTGCAAGTTATTGATTTATTTTGAAGAAATAACACACTATGAAATATTGGTCTGTTACAATTAATACGAGTTATAATGTTTAATTTCATATTTTTGGGAGCATTCATTTCATGGTTTTATAGTCAGCTCCCTTGTGAATAATTATGGGAGTTCTTGTCAAATAGAAGTGGAACTACACAAGTAGAATGGAATGATATTATTATATTTCCAATATTTTAAACGGTCCTAATATTTCATTATTTATAGGGTATTTGGATGAATCATTAGATAAAAAAATTAATGAAAAATGATTAGTTTAATTTGGAGGTTTTTATGACCATTATGATATTGTATCATTTAATTCAATATTATCTCTAAAAACTGGTCCCATAAAATTAAATATGTTGTAATAAACATATTATAATCTTTTATAACCATAAAATGGTTTTACGACCATCCTTGAAGTAATTAATGAAAAAACATAAACTCATCATCCATGAAGGCGGTGAATCGACACCTCAAGGAAGATGTTTTCAATTTTCAAATAAGAGGCCATGAAAAGAGACTTGATGACTGATATTAAATTAACATAATAATAATCCAGTATATATATATATATATATATCCTACATGTGCTATCATGCCACTTTGGATAGGGGACCGGAGGAGGGGATAATAAAATAAAAGAAATTAAAAGAAAAAGGAGGATTTTACCTCTTGGATATCATCTCCTTAGGGGCCACCTTAATGAACTTGTATTTGGTTTTTTGGAAATAAAATATAGTTTAGAGTGTTGGGGAGAAGATAGGTAATTTAATTGAAAAGAATTTAGACAATATTCATGGCATAGAATGTGTGAGGAGAAGGGGTGGTATTTATAGTGGGAGAGAGGGTTGGTATTTTTGATATTTTATTCATTAGTTTATTAATTTGGATCAAGACTCTTAATAGTTTTTATTATCATGACTAAATATATTAAATAGTGCATTTTATTATTAATTAATGAGTTCTTACCTAATCCATACATCATCAATGACTTAATAATTCTTGAATTTGATAAATACCATAAATTTCTGTATTCCACTATTCCCCAAAAAATCAACTATTTGAGAAAAATATAAGAAATAATCCCTAACCATTTATTGATGTGTAGATTTTAAAAAATGGAATCCATTTTATGAAAATAGTTTTCTAAATATGAGAAATTTAATTTCTAATTAAAATCATTATTTATTCAAAAAATACTAATTATAATATTATAACAGATTTTATGAAAATATGAAAAATTAATTTTTGTCTCATTCAATTATCTTATAATTATAATTAAAAAAATTAATAATTCATGAATATATTTTATGAGAATATCTTTTTTATTTCATTAAATTAATTATAAACTTGTAAATAAACAGTTACGTTTCCCAAAAATACCAACACTAAATTTATCATTTTTAAAAAATTTATATAATTATTCAATGATATAAATATATAATATTTTCATTTATAAGATACCTAAATTTTATTTATAATTTCATAAGTGATGTTATTATTTTAATGGATAAATTACTATTCCCAACAGTCACATTACTATTCCTATTGTCATGTTTTTATTCAATAGTATATCATAGTTCATTTCAACTAGTAATGTATCGAATAAATTGCATTTATTTAAGAAGATGAATACCATAAATTCTTGGGGTGTTATATTATTTCCTCCTTCAAGAAATTGCATTCAAAAAATTTAAAATTTCACTTCAAAATTTAATAGTATATACTTGAAAATTCCTTTGTGGGAAACCCACATCATAAATTGGGTCAAATAAACTTCTTTTAATAAGATGGAAATGAAAATGAGAAGGTCACCATTTCTATCTCATAAATAACTATTTATAATTATCTCAAACTCAAGGATATATTTTGGGTTATCTTTCCCAAGTCATGCTTTTTCACGAAGATCAACTTACCACAGAATCAAATCTATTGATTACTGGTGAAATTCATTACATGATTATAATTCCCTAATGAATAAGTACTATATTTCAATCATTATATACATAAGGATTTCTATAACCAGTTAATTCTAGATTAAATAATCAAATAACATAATTCTTGAATCCAAACATAATAATATTAATCATTCATTTTCATATGTGGTTGTACCATAAGCTTGACCATGATCAATTATACTCTTTTGGGGTATATTCTTTTGGTGCTTGAGAAATATATTTCTATATTGTCCAATCTCATTGAAGTTGAATTATTTAATGTTTTAAACCATTGTCTGAACCTCTAAATCACAATAATGATGGTCTTTTACCCCCAACTTGTAGAAAACTCATTTTCATTTTAAATAAGTACAATTGTGTCTCCTTACACAATTATCACATGTGAGAAAATAATTCTTTCTCTTAATCCCTTTGTATAAAATTTTTTTAACTGTACTCATGTTCTCATTATTCCCTCCGAAAAAGTAAAACTTAGAAAATTATTTTGTTTCCTTTTTCGCACATGATACTATATGCTCATAAATGATAATTTTGGGGAGACTTGTTCCCTTTGAAATATTGGAATAAGACCATAAAAGATATTATCCTCCTAATTATTCAGATCATGTGCATCAGTGAGGATCATATTCCTTCTATGATGTTCCATTTATAAATGTTTGTATATGTTAGATTAGATCATGTCATTATGAATCATAATGTATAATCCCAAAAATAGAGAAATACATAACAGAAATTGAAAAAATATGTGTAGCTAATCTAATAAACTAGGTTTTTGTAACGTTCTTATATAATTATCTTCAATTAATATATTAGGGTTATGTTCCATGATTTATGATTTACAAAATATAGTTCCCATTTATTATACTAAACATTATCTGATACCAACTATAGAAACCCTGACTGAAGTAGCCTATAGTCAGTGTTTATTTTATTAAAATAACATGGATACAAGAGATCATGTCACCAAGGATTGATCAGTTTAGTACTCTTAAAGAACTAGATACATACATGGTTACATTATTATATTGGTAATTATTTAGAGAAAATATCAATGTAAAATAAACTACATCCTGGAAATTTATTCAAAGATTTCATCTTCATAACCTGGGGAATGAAATCAAATGAAATGGTGAGATTAAATACTCAGTAATGGTTAGATACAGAGGAAGATAACTTGAATAAATATTTATAATCAATAGGGAAATTTAAATAACTAAAAAAAATTCCAATCAATAAAATGAGAATGAAAATGAATCCTTAGATCTTGTCATAGTGAAAATATCATGAATAGTAATAACTGAATACTGAAAGAAGAAAATGATTAATTATTGAACATCATCTTTCTGACACATGATCCAATGCTGTCAATAATTTTCATAATATATTTTATGTCTTTTGGTAGAAACTCATCTGACTCTTCTTGGAAACAATCATGAATGGTTTGTCACCAACTATTTTGTCTCATGAGATATGTCGATGCATCGAGGGGATTTAATAATTTTGGGCCCATCCCATCACAAAAATTCCAATTCATTCATTATACATAGAGTTACTTCATGAATAATATGACTTATCAAAATATTTATATTGAGTATAGGATAAAAATTTATCCATACTTACCCAGTTTAAATAACATTCAAAGTAAACACCATATGTAAATATTGAATATGTCTTAGAAAATAATATTATACATGCTTCAAGAAATTTGTTTATTTAATAGTAATATAACAACAAATGAAAAATGATCTTGAAGGGGTAGTATATAGGACACATTAAAATTATTAGTAGAAAAATTATGATTAACTATAAATGAAATGGTAATTTAGAGAATGTCACTTAACTTATGTCTAAAAGCATTATACACTTATCCATAATATCCTGGATAATAAAAATAGATTCATTAATTACATAATATTGAACATGTCCAAAATATATTTTAGTCATGAAAATTTATGAGTTGTAATGTGTAATTTCCTTTTTCCACGAGCATTTGTTTAATGGGTTTATGTTTGGTACCCCTCTGTATAATTATGAGAGTTATTATTAAATAGATGAAAAACTATATAAGTGGATTGTAATGATATTAATATATTTCAATGATTTTAAAATTTTCTCACAAATCATTTGGTTATATGGTATGAGGAACATTCATTAGGTAAAAGATTAATGAAAAATGATTAGTTTATTTTGGTAACTTTTATTACTATCACAAACATGTGTCGTTTTATTTAACATTATGTTTATATACTGGTTAAATAAAATTAAATAAGTTTTAATAGACATATTATAATATATTTTTACCATAAAAATGGTTTTATGACTATCCATCACGGTGTTAAATGAAAAAAAGAGAACACTTTGTCCTCGATGGTGGGGAATCGACCCCTCACAGATGATGTTATAATTATTAGAATAAAATAATAATAGAAGATTCTTGATGATGGATATTACATTAACATAATAACATTATAATGTATATATTATATGGTAGTTACCATTCCTTTAATGTCTTGTAAATTCTAAGTAATTTTTTTTAAATTATAAGGAATTATTCTAAGACCACACTCTTTGAAGACACATGATTCCAAGGCCTAGTGATCCCAGAATGGAATTTTGAACTTTTTTTAAGGTACGTTCAGCAAACATTCGGGTGGGTTTTTTCAACTTTTGAACCAGTGATTAGATCGAAAATATTAGGCCACCGTTGAACTCGGATTGCCGAGATTCACCTTGAAATTACTAAACCTTGGTCGACAAGGGATGAGCAGAAAAGTTAATTTTTAGACATTTTAAAAAATAATAAAATAAATTTAAAAAGGCCTTTTATTTATTTTTCACACCGTTGAGTGGAAGACAGTGACACAATAGTGCAATGACTAGGATTATTAATATAAGGTCATTAATTGCTTGTTTATAACCGCAACACTATTATCATAATGGTTCATTAATGGATCATTAATTGTGGCTCATTAATGTGCATCATTAATGAGTTCAACATTAATATAGATATTTCATTTAATATTGAAACGTGTTAGAGTTGGGGGAATAAAAAACATGGCGAATCTCTGATGAACCATTGATGTGGTCCCTCTCCAATGAAGAATGAAGAACAATGTGATGAACATTGGAGGATCAGATCTGAAGGCTGACGAGTGGCGACGAAATCCAACGACCACATATTGACGACGATGTGGAATTCTTCTTTCATCCTCAGTAGATCCAACGTATCCAGGTAGGGGTTGTTTTATTTTTAAGTTCTTTGCCGTTGTTTTCTTGAAACGATGAATACAGATCAACCCACAAACAGGTTGATCCATGAATCTTGCATTTATGTGGGAGGGTAACTTTATTTAATGGATTATCAATCCGAGATTAGTTTATATTTTTCTGTAATTGAACATCTCCCCTGATCCTCTATGGTTTTAAAAAATCTAATGCAGAGGGTGCAAGATGACATGAAAAAAGGCCCCAAACCCTCTACATGTGCGATCCTTGTGAATGGATTGTCCAAAATGGAGGCAAGGCATGTCAGAGACCGTCGTAGTGATGCAAGCAATGTGAGAGGCTCTTAGGCGTAGAGGGATTGGAAAACTGACTACCGAGGAAACTCAAGTGGCCTACAGAAGGTTATGTAGACATGGCACCAACAACATGGTGGCAGTGTCCATCCCACGCCAACTGTAGGAAGGGGGAGGCACCAACCAACACCCTGACAGAGGAGGCATCTGGCCCTCATCGACCGTGCTAGAGGATGATGGCACGCCCGTCAGCGCGCAGTGGTGGCAGGATGCTACGACTGGTTGGCCATGGAAGCCGTATGGGTAAGCAATGCCAAGGACGCACGGTGTGGAGGGATGACATTCTTCTGGTCCATTCGGGTGCTTCGGAAAGGTATGGTCGCTCGACCACGACCATAGGGGCTTCGTGCGTCTATGGGGCCAGCAGGGGCCGAGCACAGTAGTCGGCCGCATCCCGGCTAGGCGGCGCACCACCAGACCACACCACATAGGCCGAGCTTCGGGCTGGCGGGCCACACCCCCAGCCAGTGGGCCATACCTATGCCAGCATACCAGACTCGTTCCCTTCGGGTCGGGCTAGACTAGACTAGGTCACCGAGCAACCTAGCGGGCTGGACCCTCAGCCAAACCAGTATGGGTCCAGCGAGGGCCATTTCGTATAGCCCACTGACCAGGCCAGACCGAACTGACCCAGACCAAAAACCAGACATGTCGAGTCTTTCGAGTTTAAACTGGTGTATGTGGAACCCCCATGATGGGTTGGTCAGGTTTTTCCAATAGGGTCATATCGAGCCCAGACACAACTGACCCCCGTTTACTAAAATGCCTGTATCATGCAAACTTCATGTCCGATTGAAAATATGTCTATGATGTTGGGACCCTCTCGATGAGGTGGATATTTTAGAATACCCTAAGGAGGATTTCATGGAAGTTAATATGCCAATAATGGCTTGAGGTATGGTTCTATTAGGCACACTATGTATGGAACCATACAGTTGGATGAGACCTGAGACTGTGGACATTCGACTCTATAAGACCTGACCATGGCCCTGTGGGAAGCACTTCTGTGTGACTTTGCAGGCCCACAATAGGAATCACATCTATGTGAATTTTCATGCCCTAGTATGCGACGAGGAGGAGTACCTCAGATGTCCATGATTACTGGGAAGCACTTTAATGTGACATTGTAGTCCCATGGTACACGATGAGGAGGTGTATCTAAGCAGTCTAGGGTTTGTGGGAATAACTTATGTGTGGCTTGGATGGCCCACTGTACTTTATTGAGGAGGAGTTCTCTATAAAATGAGGTGTTCGATAATGTGACTAATGATCATTCTATCACTATCCTAAACGTATACCTGGCATGAGTTGTCTTGTGATTAGGGACTAAATTTGAGGATTGATGTGTGTTTTTTTTATTTTTTGGGTCCCTACTGAGTATTTTGTTACTAACCCCTGCATGGGATTCGCTCACACATGTCATGTCTGGTGAATATGATCAATGTTTTGACAGAGACATTGGTAGACCATGACCCATAGTTTCTTAGGGAGATAGAACTGATAGATGCTATGAGGGTATACTTGGTGGCCTAGGACTAGGCGTGGCCTAGTAGGATTAGGTAAAAATGATGTTCTACTTTGGCTTCCGGTATCTTCTCTACTCTAAAAATCAGGAGGGGTTTTTTGCGGATGGACATTAGAGTTTCCATTTTGTACTTTATTGTTTTCAGTTTTTTTTAGGTTTTTATTTTGTCCCTATTATTTTATTTTTACTTGTACTCTGTTTTTTTAGTGATACTTGTTCCCTTTTTAGTTTTTTGGACTTAGTTGGGCATGTGTGTCCATACAGTTACTCAGTAAAATGCCACTCTCTTTAAGGTTGACACCTTTGGTGCTACTCGTCGACCCCTGGCCATTAGGAGGTCATCTTGGGGTAGTCACGACAAGAGCCCCATAGGAAGAGTCCTGAAAAAGTGGTATCAGAAGACGGTTGGTCCTACCACAATGGTCGAGAGTCTGTGTTCTGTTTTGGGGAAATAACATTAAGTCTTTAGAGTCCAAATTTTAGATTCGGGGAGCCCTGTGTTGGTTTTTATACTGACGTATCCATACACCAGGATATTGAATTCAGCTTTTTGACTCTATAGATGAAAACACTGGTTGCATAAATGACTCCTCATGTTATTTTTTATAAAAGTCAGCTCACCAGGTCTAACATTTTAACTATTGTAAATCTTTATCTATCCTAGGATGCCTCCACATAGACGACTAGCCAAGATTCCGATACGAGGTCATGATGAAATCCCTCCTAGAAATGAGGCTTTGGTTCATGAAAAATTTCTAGAGATGGCCCCACCGGGTGGGGAGCCAGTGGTACCACCACTCTATGGTCAACATCTATTGTCAGTGGATCTGGCTGAGGAAGTATGTAGACTAAGTTCCCTACAAGAGTTTCAGAGATCGAGACCTCTTGGGTTCAATGGAGAGACAGATCCTTAGGTCACTGAGGATTAACTAGAGGTAGTGAAGTGAATATTACACTTAGTGAGGACACCACCTGACCATATGGAAATCGTGGAAGCCAACATTCTAAAGGTCATGACAGGGAGATAGTGGATCTTGACCAACTAGACACATGATGAGGTGACCCTCACCTGGGCATACTTCAAGTTGCATTTCCAGGAGGGGTTTTCCTTGTAACCTTGTGCTCTATGGACATTTCGGAGCTTCTTCACCTATAGGAGGGAAGAATGATGATGGATGAGTACTCAAAAAGGTTCACCAAGCTTTCTCACTACTTGATAGATATGGTGCGAAACACTTTCTTTGGGTCTTGAGCCTTTGAGAAGGGAATCAGTCAGGAACTAGGAATTGCTTCTCATGTGGTGGGTAGGGACACCTAGAACTTGACTTCCCAACCCACCATAGAGATGTCCAGAAGACAGTTGAGGGTCCGCCAAGGTAGAGGCAGTGGTTCAAGTGAGGAGTTCTGTAGGACGGCAGACGTGGGAGGGGAGGATACTGGGCATCAGGTGGTGGGCGACAGTTTTAGGTGTTACCGGCACCACCCCAAGTGGTCCCCCCAACCTCAAGGAGCAGGCATACAGGGGAAGCACAAATTCAAGCAGCGGAGTCTTATGAACACGTTAGTCTAGAGACGATCTGAGGTACGATATGTGTCTTCTCCACCCTAATTTTAGTTCATATAGACATAGGTACGAGTCACTCCTTCCTTTCCACAACTCTCTTTCAGAGCTTAGAGATTATGGTGCAACTGTTGGCTCGATGCTTATGTCTAGAGACTCATACGAGAGGGGATTCGATGATTACACATTGGTGCCAAAAATGTGAGATTATTATAGGAGGTGATAGGTTCATAAGGGATCTCATATTAGTGTCATCTAGTCCTTACAAAGTCCTCTTGGGTATAGACTAGTTATCCACAGTCTATGCTCAAATCGACTATTTTAGTTGTATAGTGCATTGTGTCCGCAGAGTTGGAACCAGGTTTACCTTCACTGGTGAGATGGAAACCCTTGCAGTATAGGATATAATTTCTCTGAGGAGGGTTCAACCAATCACTCACCAGTTTCCTATCCTCAACCTTGATGCGATGTATGAGAGGATTCCATGTTTTCCTATGTTGTTGGATGAGTACGAGGATGTTTTTTCTGAGAATGTTCCAGGACTACCTCATTACAGGGAGGTAGACTTTTGCATCAACCTATACACTAGTACGAAACTAATATCCACATTGAAATATTGGATTTCTCCCACGGAGCATCCTGAGCTGAGGGTACAGCTGGAGGACTTGCAGGAGAAGGGGTTCGTAAGGCCTAGTGTTTCACCATGGGAAGCAGTGGTGATTTTTTCCATGAAGGCGTATGGGAGTTTGATGTTTGGTGTGGACTTTAAGTTCCTGAATTAGGTGAATGTGAAGAAAAAGTGTCCACTACAGAGAATCAATGAACTCTTTGACCAGCTAAAGGGGGTGAACTGGTTCTCAAAGATAGACCTCAGATCAGGCTATCACCAGCTTCGGGTACGAGATGAGGATGTACCAAAGACAACTTTTGGGTGCTTGTACAACCAATTTGAGTTCTTGGTGATATATTTAGGCATGAAAAACACCCATGAAGTGTTCATGGGACTCATTAATAGGATATTCCAACCTTACCTTGACTAGTTTTTTGTGGTCTTCAATGATGAAATTTTGGTGTACTCAGCATCAGAGGAGGAGCACACTACACACCCGCAAATAGTCCTAGATACACTCAAAGATCATGAGTATTATGTAATGATATTGAAGTTTAATTTTTGTATTTGGGAGGTCCACTTCTTGGGACACGTCTTATTGGATACTAGAGTGTCAGTAGATCCAGAAAAGTTAGAGGTGATGCTTACTTGGGAGCCACCCAGTAGCATGACTAAGGTGCATAGCATCTTAGGGTTGGCTAGTTACTATTAGAGGTTCGTGACTAACATTTCCAGAGTATAAACACCCATATAAGCTTTTAAATATAAATAACACCCTTTGTGTGGATAGAGAAATGTCAGAAGAGTTTCTAGGTGATGAGGTAGAGACTGACCAGTGCCCCCATCTTGAGACTGCTAGAGGAGGGTGTTGGGTATGTAATTTACTATGATGCATCAGAAAATAGACTGGGTTGTGTCCTGATGTAGGAGTGAGCTATGGTCTCCTATGTCTCATGATATTTGAAAACATGAGAAGAACTATGCGACCCATAACTTGGAGTTAGCAGCATTTGTCTTTGCATTGAATATGTGGAGACACTACTTGATTGGTGAATAGTTTACGATTTAATCTGACTAAAAGAGTCTCAGGTATATCTTCTCCCAGATGAAACTGAACTTAAGATAGTGGAAATTTCTAGAGTTCCTCCCGGACGATTACTTTGAGATATTCCATACTCCTGGAAAGGGGAATGTGGTGGCATACGCGCTCAGTAGGAGGACTGGTTTGTAGATGATGAGTGAGGAAACAGAGAAACTTTCTGCAATGCATATATCATTCATGGATGATGGTGAAGCATATTATCTTTAGTCGATGAATATTACTCCCTACTCTTACAGCGATTAAGGAAGGCACATCTGGTAGATGTTGACTACAAGGCCCGATGTGCTCACTTATCCCCAGGATGGGCTCCTAATGGATTTTCGATAGGTGGAGAGTACATCATCCTTTTCAAAGGTTTCACTGTAGTTGTAGTGGTGTTGTGGGAGGAGGGGTTGAGGGAGTTCCATACATCCCCTTTGGCGGTACATCCTTGTGTGGAGAATATGTAACTGGACATCCTATGTTAGTACTAGTGTCCAAGGATGAAGAAAGACGTGGCTGAGTTCATTTTAGGATGCCTTACTTGTTAGAAAATATAGGACGAGCATCGGGTTCTAGCAGGCATGGGCCAAACACTCGAGGTACCAGAGTGGAAATGGGAAGGCATCATAATGGACATTGGGATGGGGTTACCATGTACATCTAGGGGTGAAAACTCTATCTAAGTGATTGTTGACAGACTCACTAATTTGGTTCACTTCCTATACATCTAGGAGTAGGGATCAGTAGAGGTATCAGGATACCTCTACATTTAAGAGATAGTGTGTCTTCACAGGGTGACTTTGGTGATCATATCAGATCATGACACTTTTGTTACATCCCATCTATGGAGGAGATCATATTATGCATTTGGGATGCAGCAGCACCTGAGCACCGCTTTTCACCCCTAGATGGATGGTCAGACGGAGCAGACCATACAAACCATAGAGGATATGTTATGTGATTGCATCCTGTATTTTGGTCATACTTGGGAGGACCAACTACCACTGGTGGAATTTTCATACAATAACATTTATTTGTCTTTCATTGGTATGATACTGTTTGAGGCCTTATATGGGTGGCCTTGAATATCACCCCTATCCTGGACAGACCTTGGGGAGTTTCCATTCATGTGTCTGGAGTTGGTATGGCTACCATCGAGAATGTGTCGATAAACCAGGAGCAGACGAGGACCGAAAAGGTCCAGAATAGGTCCTATGATGACAGGAGACAGAGACCGTTGAAGTTTGAGGAGGGAGACCATGTGTTCCATTAGGTCTCACCATGACGAGGATTACAGAGATTTGGATAGGGGGACAAGCTATCTCCAATGTTCATCAGACCTTTTCAGATCCTTAGGAGAGTTTGTGAGGTGGAATACCACCTAACTCTTCCCCCATAGATGAACTGGTTGCATGGTGTTTTCCATGTGTTGTAGCTGAGGAGGTAAATGCATGATCCATCGCATGTCATCAACTATGGCGAGTAGGAAATTGACGATGGGGTGACGTTTGAAGAGTTCCTGGTGGAGATGGAGTACCAAAAGGGGAGGGTCTTATGTGGGTGGTTGATTCCTATGGTGCATGTTTATTGGATACATGATAATCTTAGGAGAGAACATGGGAGTGGGAGGCTCAGATCTGTGCTCAGTACCCCTATCTGCTTGATTAGTTTTTTTTGGATTTTTGGGATGTAAAGTCCTAATGTAGGTAGAATGTAATGTCTCAGAAATTCCGTATATATTTTTTTTAAATTATATGGAATAATTTTGAGACCAAACGCTTTTATAGCACATGATTTTGATGCTTGGTGAGCCCAAAATGTAATTTTGATCTTTTTTTAGGTACGTTCAGTAAACCTGCGAGTGGGTTTTTCTAACTATTGAACACACGCTTGGATAAGAAATATAAGGGCACTGTTGAACTCATAATGTCGGGATATTCCAAGAAATGACTTAATATTATCCTCTAAGGGCCGAGCAGAAATGTTATTTTTTGGACTTTTTGAAAAATAAAAAATTTCTTTAAAAAGTTATTTTATTTTTTTTTCACAGCGTTGAGTGGGGGACGATGACGCAACAGAAAAATGTTGAGGATCATTAGAGTGTCATTAATGGATCATTTGTAACTGCGATACTGTTATCATAATGGTTCATTAATCGATCTTTAAATGTGTCTCATTAATGAGAGTCATTAATGAGCACAATTTTGCTACACATATTTATTTTAATATTCAAATGTGTTGGAGTTTGGGGAATAACAAACTCGAGGAATATCTGATGAACCGCCGGTGGAATCCCTCTACAAAGAAAAATGAAGAATGATGTGATGAACGTTGGATGATCAGATCTAGATATCAACGAGCGGTGATGAACACCAAAAATCATGGATCGACGATGATGTGGAACTCATCCTTCATCCTAAGTGGATCCAACATATAAAAGTAGGGGTTGTTTTATTTTTAAGTTCTTCTCTATTATTTTATAGAAACGAAAAATGTGGATCAACCCACAAACAAGTTGATCTGCAAATTGCGCATTTAGGCATTTGGGTAAATTTATTTGTGGGATTCTCTATCTTTGATTAGTTTATCTTTTTATATGACTGAACCTCTCCCCCAAGATTCTCTGGTTTTAAAAGTTCTAAAGCGGAGGGTACGAGACGAAACAAAAAGAGGCCCTAACCCCTACTCATGTGTGATCCTTGTGAACAGATTTTACAAAAGGGTGGAATGGTGTTTTCAAGACCATCAAAGTGACGACGGTGACCCAAGTGGCGTGTAGGTGAAGAAAAATTAGAAAAAGGACCACCAGGGCAACTTTGGTGGCCCGTGGAATGGGTCATCAGTGCGGTGGTGGGGCGCTGCAGTGGCAGGAGGCCACGTAAGCCACAGGGGGATGTGGTGCCAAGAGGATTCATTGTGGAGGGAAGGCCCATGTATAGGCCATCCAGGTGCTTCAACAAGCCATGGTCACTCCACTGCGGCAGGAGAGGCCCCACACGTCCACGGGGCCAGCACTGGCTGAATGCGAAAGCCGGTCGCGTCTTGACTAGGTGGTACTCTATCAGCCCGCACCACACAGGCTATGCATCATGCTGGTGGGTCGGACCAGCACCGGAGAGCCGGACTCAGGCCGATAGTCTGGACCTGCACCCTTTGTGTCGGGATGGACTAGACCGGGTCGCCGGGTGACCCGGCGGGGTGAACCCTCTTCCAAACTCGGCCGGGTCCAGCGAGGCCCATTGGGCCTAGCCCACTATTGAGGCTGGACCGGAATGATCTGGACCTAAACTGAGTTGGGTCATGTTAGTTGAGATTAAATCAGGGTATGTGGGACCCAAGTTTTGGATTAGTTGGGTCGGACCGCTCCCAGATGCAACTGGACCCTATTTACTAAAATGCTAGTATATTCCAAACCACACTTCCGATTGACAAGCCATTTGTGGTGTTGAGACTATCTTGGCGAGGAAAATCATTTGGAATTCCCTATGGGGGCTTTCATGGAAGTTAATATGAAATAAATGGCTTGATAAACAGTTCTCCCAGGCGTACTACGTACGGAACCCCGCAGTTTTCTAAGACCTGAGGACTACTAAACTTCGACTCTATGAGACTTGACCATGGATCCGTGGTAAGAACTTCTTTATGACTTTGTAGGCCCATGGAGGGAAGCATTTAGGTGCATCTTTTCAGCCCCATGGTACATGACAAGGAGGAGTACCTCAGTTGTCCATGATTAGTTGAAGCACTTTTTTGTGACTTTACATGCCCAAGGTATGAGATGAGGAGGTGTACCAATGCAGTACAATGTTAGTGGGAAGAACTTATGTGTGACTTGGCAGACCAACTGTACTCGATAGAAGAGGAGTTCTCCAGTAGCCGAGGTGTTGGATGATGTGACATATGATCCTTCTATCACTACCCAAAATGTATACCTAGGGTGAGCTCTCATGGGATTCGTTCTATAAATTGAGGGTTTTTGTGTGGTATTTCTCTTTTGGGGGTCCCTACTGAGTATTTTCTTACTCACCCTTGCATGGGCTTCACCCACATGTGTCGTGTATGGTGTAGATGATCAATGTTTCGACTAAGACTTTAATGGACCAGGACCCAAGGGTTCTCAGGGAGATGGGACCGATGGATGCTATGATGGTGGACATGGTGGCCTAGGACTAGAAGGGGTATAGAAAGATCAAGTGGACATGAAATTCTACTTCGTCTTCTAGTAGCTACACTACTCTCACAATTTGGTGGGGTTTTCCGTGAATGGCCATCATAGTTTAATTTTTGTACTTTTCTGTTTTTAGTTCTTTTATTGGGATGGTATTCTAGCCCACTTATATGAGTTGTACTTGTACTCAGCTTTGTTTTAGTGATAATGGTCCCTTTTTTAGTGTGTGGGAATTGGTTGGGTGTGTGTGTGCATACATGTACTCAAGAAAATGCCTCCCACTTATTGGTTGATGCCTTCTGCACTTGTCACCGGCCCCTAGCCATCGGGAGGCATGCGTTGGCTAGTCACGACACGATCCCTAGGGGATGAGCCAGCCAATTCCACATTGGATACATGATCTGAGGATAAGATAATAAAAGAGAAGAAATTAAAAGAGAAAGATGGAGTATTTTACCTCTTGAATATCATATTGTTGGGGACCTCCTTAAGATGCATGGATTAGGTCTTTTGGTAAGGACATAAGTTATTAGACATGGGGGAGAGTCTTGGCAGTGGAATTTGGAAAACATTGGTTAATATTCAAGTCTTATATTATGTGAGGAGAAGGTATGGGGAGGGGTTGTATTTATAGAGGAGGATATGGTGTTTTTTTATTCATTATTTTATTATTTTTCCTCAAGACTATCAATAGTGTTGATTCCCATGAATACATACAGTAAATAGTTGCATGTGAGTTCAAAACAATGGGGTTTTTACTTTATCCATAAATCATCGATGAATCGATAATTCATGTTTTTGTTAAATATAATAAATTACCGTATTTCCATATTCACGAAAAATTCAACTATTTCAGAAAATCCCAAAAACTCACCCTAACCATTTCATGATGTATAGATTTAAAAAATGGAATCAATTTTATGAAAATAATTCTCTAAATAAGATAAATTTAGTTTTTAATTAAAATAATTATTTATTAAAACAAAATCGATTTTAATATTAAAACTGATTTTAAGACACATTGAAAAATTTATTATGGTATTATAAAATTATATTATAATTGTGATAAAAAAATATTAAATAATAATTCTATTTTATGAAAATAACTTTTCACTTAAATCATTATATTAAATATAAAATTGTAAATGAAAATTTCCATTTCACAAAAATTCCAAAAATTGAATTATCATTTTTTAAAAATTTATTTAATTATTCAATGATATAAATATATAAAATTTTTATTTATGAGACACCTAAATAATATTTATAATTTTTTAGGTGAGGTTATTATTCTATTGGACACATTACTATTCCCAACAGTCACATTACTATTCCAATGGTCATGTTAATATTTAATAGTATATCATGGTTTATTTAAGTTCATAAGATATTGAATAATTTGAATTTATTTAAGAAGGTACATACCATAAAATCATGGGGTGTTATAAATTTATCCAAGATTCCAAGACAATAGAATCATTTTGGTAACAAAGTAATGGTTTACACAACTTTATATGTTAGAATCACTATTGAGGATTAGTTGAGGGTTGATAAGTTAAGGTTCAACATAATAGATAACTCTTTGGGATAAATATATGATTAAATATTAAGGAAATAATGCACATTTATATGGTGATTAGGATAAAAACATTAGTTAAAATAGTACGAATAAGTCTAAGTATTAGATAATATCTTGATGTATTGTTAAAGTAGAGATGATGTGGGTTTTTCATTCAATATATACCTATCTAGATACTTGCATGATGATGCGATTATGGAACAGATTGACATAGTGATAATCAACCTGAAAAGGGTTGGTTGAGCATTGAATCAATCATCAATCTTTTGGAAGATGAGTTTTCATAAGTCTTTACACCCGATGAGACACTCTTATGGGGATATTATTTGGTTAATCACATTAATATTATGAACCATTATGTAGGATTAAATAATTTTTTTAACTAATTTATAAGGTTAACCTATAGGGAAATGAATGTGGATAACCAAGGATTGAAAAATGAAGTCATAAGTTGATCCAAAATTATCATATGTTAAAAACATGTTTCATAAGGGAAGATATATTCATATTAATGTTTTTATATCAATTTTTTATATATTATCATAATGATTTTGGTTTTAATATATGGGTGAAAAATGATCATGAATATGAAGCTAAGAAATGTATGTATCTAGAGACCATTATTTCTTATAATTGAATAAGGGAGCATACTTAAGTAGTATATAATAACAATATATGCTTTATATGATGAATAATTTTGGGTTTTTATTATTACCTAAGGTAGTGAGGGAGATATCTCAATAGTAATTTATTCAATATAATTTTAACTATCCTCATTAGTAAGTGATATTTATTGATGATATTCATGTATATTATAAGTGTTATTATGAATTATATGGAATATCAAAGGATTATTCTTCAATAGATTTTCATCAATGGTTTGAAATCATTTATTAAATTATATCATTAACCATGATAAATGGTTTTATGGAAATTTTATATTTTTAGAGATAACTATTGAATAATCAATGTTCAAGGGATGAATATGTTTTAGGTTAAGTATATGTTTTATATTGAGACAATAAAGGGTGTGGGGATTTTGAAAATGTATGTTATGTAGTATCAATATACCTTGGATCAATTATAATTAACTGTTAAAGTTTTTTTGAGATTACAATATATAGTGTGTAGTGTGTGACCACGTGACATAGTGGATAATACCATTTGGGTGTTAAAGATAAAGTTAATTTTTATAGGAATATATAATATCATTGTGGTTTAATGTAATGGAGCTTCAAATGGTTTTTGGAAACATTATTTATTGAGAGTATATGATTAAGGTACATACATACATGGGTATAAGAATGATTAATGTTGTTTGAGGACATATAGGTTTGATTTTGAGATTATAGATTTCTATGATTATTGGTTTGAATTTTTTTTCAATAAGATCTTTGGAATTTCATATATCTATTTTTAGGATTAGGTTAATAAATATGAGAGAAATCAACTCTAATTAACCAAGGCTGAACAAAAAATTACATATATTAAAATGAGAGTGATATTGGTCAAACAAAGTCTTATACATGTTGAGTTATAAGAATTATATGATAACATGGCAGTGTTATAAATTTAGATATCATGTGGATAAATTTTCTTGTAGAAATTCTATTTTATTGGTAATCAACCATGTTAACTATCATGGTTCTTGTAATGTATGAATTACGGAGGAACCAATAAAATGTTTAATACCAAAAATAAGGCAGAAATTATACTAATAAACAACCTAACATGATATGGGATGGACTGAGAGATATTTTAATTATAAAAAACAGACTATCAAGAATTATTATTAACAATATGAACATAGTTGAAGTCCAAAAAATTGAAGGGAATATAAAAATGGATTCTTATGAAATATCATCATATGAGATAATGAAGGAAACTATATTCTATTTCTTATAAATAAAAATGTGGGAATAAATGTTGAGGAAATTTCCTTAAAGGCATGTGTAAATTCAATATGTATGGAGATGAATTTCATCAGAATCACAAGTTTAAGAGATAAGATAAATCTCTAAAAATCCATTGTTTCAATTTCTTGAGAGTTTAGAATTATACAACACAATTTTTAGATATATTTGATAAGGGAAATTTTCAATATCAACTATGGAGACAAATAATATACTATGAAACTAATATTGATGAATCACATAGTGAGTATTCACTTTACATTTTCTAGTGTCTTTTCTTAGGTATGTTATCACCAATTACTAGATATTGAGTTATAAATAAAAATGGATAGTTGTAATATTATTGTATAAATCATTTTATAGGTTTGTGGGATGTTATTACTTATAAATTTAGTTCTTCCATTACTTGAATTCTATTTGAAATTAGGAATTGGGTAAATCTCTTTATGAAGTGCTTATAATAATATATCTCATTCCAAATCCTAGATAAATCCATGATCATATAGTTGTGTATGATTAATTAAAATTATATTATAGATACTACTATGATCATATGAGTCAAATTTAAAAGAAAAAATTTATTTAATGGGTGGGAATGTAACACAAGAAGATATTAATATAAGATTACATAGAAATAATTCAATGTGTTTGATAAATTTTTCTTCCCAAAAAACATGATGTAAAAATATAAAAAAATTTAGAATAAAATTAGTAATTAACCTTATATTTTAATCAATTAAAAATCTCTACCTTTATAATATAAATAGTAAATATGAGTAAATGGTGAACAAGTGCCTTTTCAATTAATGCAAATTTACTTATATTTATTATTTTTAATTAAAATATAATTTTGAGATTTTTATTATTATTATTAGATAATATAAAATAATTTTTTTGATCCATCACATAAAAATACACTTATTATTAATTTCTAATAAATTTTAAAAAGGATTATTTTGAATAAAAAAATAACGGATTTATGAAAATTATAATTTCCATGATTGTATAACTATGTAAGAATAAACTGTATGTTTTCAAAAATATTAGTGTAATAAAATATGAAATTATGGGATGAAATTATGAATTTTTAAATATTCATTTCATATAGAAAACCTATGCTAATTTTTTGAACTAAAGCAAAATTTTACGTTGATATAAAAAATATTTTTAGTTTTCTTTTTAAATCAAGTATTTTGAATGAGAGGTTTGATATTATCTTATCTAAAAAACTCATAACTTTTATTCATGTAATAATAAGTAAATTAATTCCCTTATATTCAATAAACATGTTAATTTTATCACACATATAAATTTAAAATATTAATAATTTCATTTTTCAGAAAAATTGTTTTATATTTTACGTGTTTTTGTTATAAAATTATATTTTCTTACATGTCAAAATTTAATTTGAGAAAAAATATTTCCAAAATAAAATTATAATATTCAAATTAATTAATGATATCAATTTTAAAATTTTCCATTAAAATCAATTATTATGGTTTAAACTTATATATCCCGTTAAATGTAAACTGAATTAAATTAAGTTTAACCTACTATAAAGTATTAAAACATTTTTCAAAAGATCCTTTAATTGAATTGTTGATCTTGGATAGACCAATTAAAATGTATTCAACTTTTTTTTTCCATTTTTTACCTTTTAATGTTGAATATGAAATTTATAATTTTAAAAGTTATGGGTTAGTCCTAATAATAACCTTCCATTCACTTTTAAAAGGGAAACTTTTTCACCACTTCGAGAAACACCTACTCTTTTAATTAAACTTTTCAAATTTTATATTTTACTCTAACTATGACCCTATCACATTAAAATAATCCCCTGGTCACTTAAATGTTTCATAATCCCTTCAAATTAATGGAGACTTACAATGAAAACTCATGTACCGACGTGAGTATTATCAACTACTTAGTTTTATTTTTAATTATATTATTTCAATGTAAATTTATACACACCAATTTGATGATATTATTATCATTTTTATATATTATTGTTTGTATATTAATGTTATTGCAATTATTTTTGAATATACCCCGTCCTTCCTGAAAAACAAAATCGTTTTTTGCGTGTCATGAAAACTACAGCCTCATCGACATGATAAGTCATGTTTCCCTTAAATTCCTACTATGATTGGATATAATATGATCAATAAATAATCATCCCTAATTTTATTATTTAGAATAAGCATACTAAGAGGATAATATTTTATTTAAATTGTGTAATGTTTTCATATCAATAATTTTATCTCAAATTATTTCAATTCTGATATATCACACTAATTACCACTATATTAGATAATTATTCCTACAGTTTAATGATATTTAAAAAAACACCTCATTATCATTCATTAAGTTTGGGAATGTCCATGTTTAAATCGATTAAACAACCTACATAAACAATTCCATGAATTTATATAATGAATGAACATGGGAATATAATTACTATTATAATATGATATAAAAATATTAATTTTTTTTCTCATGATTTTATATGAATAAATAATCCATCAATTAATAAAACACCCTCTGTTTGTAAAAAATCATCAAAATGTGCTTATTGCTGATTTGACATTCAATTATAAAGACTAAAAAATAATTAAATAAATATGAAACATCATAAATAATTATAAATAACCAGAAAATTAATTTTAATGATATTTTCATTATCTAATTTCAATAAATAATGAACATAAAGATCGCAATTATGAAAATAGTAAAATGGTCAAAACTATAAACATATTATGTGGAAAATCAGAAGAATTCATGTAAATAATTACTCACCACGAAAAGTTTGAATTAAATAGTTATGATAAAGGTTATAAATTAATTTATTTATATATCAATTTTTTTATAAGAAGTTTAAGTGTGTTCATTGAATTAATGTCAATATGTAAGAGTTTTCCTCTCAATTTCCAATAATTGAGACATGTGTGGTATTTATGTACCTAATTACGTCAATGTGTTGTATATAATGATTTTTTATGATATAATATCATGAATTAATCTTTAATAATGGAATTATAAGTTTAATTTAAATACCTCTCTACCAATGGGTTTTGATTAAAGTGTTACTCAATCCACCAATGTTTTCTTGGTCTCAATTATGATTCTTTGAGACATGTTACATGTTATGTTCCTTTTTTAATTATGTGATATATTCATTTCACATGGATATACTTTTATCAGTATATTTTTATTTCTATATATTTTATAGCGAAATAATTATTTCCTATTCATTTTCCTATTGATGTAGTTGTTTCCCATTAGTTTGTATTTTTGTTAACACAAATCCCCTTTATTGAGTTATAATGTTTTATATTAAAAGTTTTTTATTCCATGATTGGGTTCTAACACCGTAATACTTTGTGAAATTTTATAATAATGATTTCAAAAATGATGATTTGATATAATTATGGTTTCATTACTCTTTTTATAATGTGAGTTTTGAACATGGTATTTTTGAAATATTAAATGGGGGTTTCCATTCACTTTTATATGTTGTTTAGTTATATCCAAATTTCTATATAAAAAAATTATTTTCATATTAAAGCCCTATTATTGAATATTATTTATAAATTTAATGGTTTTAATTTAATTTTCACATCACCTAGAAAAAAATAATTTTAGAAGTGACCTGTAATTTCATATTTTACATCAATGTTATAAATGACTTTTAAAATCTATTTTATGTTTTCACTTCCATTTAAATTTATTTACATTCAAAATTAGTTACCATAGAAGGGTTTATGTTAAAATATTTATAATCTATTATATATTTTTCCTTTTTTTGGAATGAACTCATCGTATCAAAAAATACAATTTCAAATCCCTTCTTGGGTTTTATCATTCAAGCATTATTTTGAAAGGGTGTTATTATCATTATCATGATACCTTTATGTTTTTATTGTTAAAACAAGGTTATTTTATTTTTAAACCTTCAATCTTATTTCTCTAGATGGATTTAGATCATGATATTACAATATTTTATTATATATATCCCCATTTTGGTATACGGTGTGCATATAATATTTTACATCATTCATATTGGATGATGTTCACATAGAAGGTATGTTATTCAATTTACATGGGGAAAATAATTTGAGGGTTTTATGTTATTATTCTAAAATAGATTATTATTTTCAATTTGATTATAAATTTTTTAAACATACACCTTATTCCCCCAAATTGGAATGATCTTTTTAACCCTTTTGTTGGAATGAGGAAAAGTATTATTATACCTTATATTGTTTTTTCAATATTGATGATTTCTGGAATGTCTACTAAGTATTCTTTGATAATAAACATTCTTTATTATGATTGGTTATGATCATGTTATTACACTTATTAATATAATGAAAAAAATTTAAATTCTTGATAATTATATATTGATAAGAGTGGTTCATGTATTTATTTTATAAAAATCTAATTATATAAACAAATAAGTATTATTCGATAATATTATCCATAGGTAGTGGAAGGACTGTACTTGATGGATAAAATGGTGAATTCATTAGACTTAATCTGGTGATTGTAGGGGCTCAGAATTATATACAAATTGATAAAGCAACATATCTCATGATATAAAACAGTTTATGGTATTTGGTGTATTCCTACCCAATTTAGCAAGATTTATTGATTGTGGGACCAATTAAAAGTAATTTTTATTGGAAAAAGTCCATAAATATATGTTATTTATGTCTAAAATAATTTATTCCTTAAGTATTAGATATGTTTTATTGATAACCATGTTTTTTTATAGATATATCATTCTCCCAGTTTCAGGTTGAGTAAGGATTTCTATTCTTTACCTATTCCAACCTTAATATAAATTAAATTTTTATTCCAATATTTTTTTTTATGTTTCCCTTAAAAGTGTTTGATATCACCCCCTACATAAATTTACATTACCCTATTTTATGAAGAAAACTAGTAGACGTTCCATGTTTAGTAGGATAAAATTTTTGGATTAATTTATGGGAGATGATGAATACTTATCAATAATTAATTTTTTTCTTATATATAACAGAAATAATGCACATTAATTGTGAAATAAATCAACCTTATTAGTTAGTGATGTGTTTTAATTATCTAATTCTCTAAAAATTATATTATATAGAAGTAAGAGAATCAAATATCATTATTAATTTTTTTATTATGGATGGAAATATCCAATATTTTATATCTAGTATCAAATAAAGTATGTAAATTAAGTTTCTCTAGGAACCTGATTTGTGATTGAAGGTCTAGGGAATCACACCCATTGAGCATACTAGTTATTTTTGGGGCCTATTTGAGCTTTTGGGGTGAAAATATATGAAGAACCAAAGACACATGGTTACCTTAAATTATTTATTATATTTATGGGAACACATGTGGTTTTTATTGATTACATTTTAGAGGTTGATACATGGGTTTCAACCCATGTGGCCAAACCATGAACTAACAATTTCTCCGTCAGATGTTTTTTTCTCCCTTGATTTTTGGAATTGATACCAATGAAGTTTACCATTTTATAGTTATTTAATAAAGGATATTTATAGTAAATTATGGTGATGTTTTGATTAATTCATTTTGGATTAATGGTCATAAATTCCCTTTAAGAGACTGATTTTTTGTTTTATGAAACTAATATTTTAGAAGAAAAATGAGATCATTGGGGTTAATTTATTTATAAAATTATTTTTTAATTGGAATGAGATAACTTTTTTCCAAATGATTAGTTTTTAAACTGATTACTCATCCTATTTAATTTTGATATTGATAACATTTTTTCATCAAAAGTATAACTTTATGATGGGTTTTGTTTTTTAAAACTAGGTGTTATTATTTATTTATATGGTATTTTCTACAATTTTTATATTATTCAAAAGTTTTTTATTTTATATTGTCTTTTTGTAAACAATTTTTAATGGAAAGTAAAATTTATTGAAATGATTGGAAATTAAAGTGGTATTTCATAAAGATGTTTTGAATTGAGGGTGATATTTGTGAAAAGGTTGTGTTTTATAATAAAACTCGTAGAAAATTTTGAAATTCATAAGGGAAATTTATGAAGTTAAATTTTGTTTTTTGTTTTAAATAATTTCAATTTTTAAATAAGGTGTGTGGTTTTATTTAATTTACAAAATAAGTTTGCACACATCATTGCCCCATGCTTGTTGCCCATATGACCTCAGGCACACCTCCCCATTTTTCAGAGGTTTCTGACTAGTATCCAGGTTCTAATTTAAATCATGGGAAGACTATACCCTCTTTATCAATTAGAGCGATAGGGTAAAAAAATAATGACCATATAATTGAACCATAACCATAAAAATACCATAATCACAAGATGAACAAATCCTGTAATACAATATCGTAACTGAATAATATATAAGTAATTCCAAAGTACATGCTATGTGTTGAAATGTATCCCAAAATTAAAGACATCGTAAAATATGAATGAGGCCCCGAACCAGATCTAGTTCCCTCATCCATGCTCCATCCCAACTGAACCATCTAAAATAGGTCCATTTCCCTTAACCTATCCTATAACCATGAAATCTCTTTAGGTAATGATCATGTAGATCAAGTATGGTCCGAGTACCACTCAGTAGGCCACCACCAACGATGTCTATAATAATATCCATAGAAAAAGTCTATGAATTTTTATATAGAATATATAAAAGCAAAAAAGTAAATAGATTACATTAATTAAATTATTCATTATTTTACAACATAACCATGAGGTTCATGAGGACACTGGAACTATCAATACCTATTTCAAAACATTAAAGAGTTTGACATATCCCCAAGGGATATCATATATCTAAATTATATTGTAATCATTCATTATTTAGATTCACATATGAATTCTATTGTTTCTAATCATTATTTTTATTCACACAGAAATAGGATTTTTACCATTCATCATTTCAATTCACATATGAATGCATTATTACCATTCATTATCTCAGTCACATATTAATTCCCTTATTACCATTCATAATTTGGATTCATGTATGAATTTTATTATTAACATTGATTATTTCAATTCACTTTTGAATTCCATTTTTACCGCTCATCATTTTAATTGACATATTAATTCTATTTTTGCCATTAATTATTTCAATTCAAATATGAGTTCCATTTTTACCATTCATCATTTAGAATCATATATGACTTCCATTTTAAACATTCCAAATTTAAATTATTAATACAAAAATTAATTAACCACATCTATCACAATAATTATTTCAACAATTAATTAATCACATTTGTCTTATACATTTATCCACCAATTAATTAATCACATACATCTCATTAATTAATTCAACAGTTAATTAATAACATTATCTTAGTAATTAATTCCATAATTAATCACATAATTCCCATTAAATAATTTAGTAATTATTTAATAACATCAATTCCATTAATTAATCTATTTCAATCAATCACATTATCATACCAATATATATTAATTAATTCAAAAAATAATTAATCCTATTGTTGACACATTATTCCATCACATGAATGAAAAAGTGAAAAGGGAAATGCTTTAAAAAAAGGAGGAGAAAATATACGGAGAATTTCATGAGATCTAAAGTCTCAAATTTGTGTTTTCCCAAGGTAGCTCGAATCATAGGTGTTGTGCAAGAAATTTCATACCTCTTCACTCAAATGAAACCTCATCACATTCATGCCAAAGCACCATCACCCGGTGTACCATATTTACTTATAAATAAACCCTTTGGGTCTTTATTTATATGAACAAATTTCCCTGAAGCCCGATTACTGCTCTGACCACCATAGAAATTCACCAAAGTTGTAACAACCTAGGTAAATAAAGAATATTAAATTTTTATATTTATCCCTATTTGTGAATAAAATGTTAATTTTAATTTAAAGGGAACACTATGCTTGATGTCTTACCCAATATGCAACAACAAGTTCCTTTGAAATCTTACGTTGCACTCTAATAATATAATAATTTTATTTTAAATGGTAGTTAACACCTAACTGTTGTAATGACGGGAACTAACTACAAAATTATTATATATGTTTGTCAAATATTTTTACTTTTTACAATAAATGTTAGAGGATTAAAAATGTGAATGAATCCAATTTTAAGCGTAAACATTCTAATATTCTTTAAAAGGTCGATTAACCGCCTTTTAATGATGAAACTCTTTTAAATCCACTTTTTGACAATTTTATGTGTTATATTTGATAAAATAAAATTCTTCTTTATAATTGGTACATCAAAATTTACTTTGTGTAAATTTTTTGTATTTTTCCGATAAAGTTCATTTTTAATGAATAGTGAAAATGTTGTATTTTAATTCAAAACCTATTTTTAATCTAATTTATTTATATGATTAGATTATCTTTTGAATTGGTTTTAAAGTGAAATTAGAATATATTTTTACTATTTAATCAAATAGTGGTCATTGGAATTAATTTCTCTTTGAAATTGGACTTAAACTAGTGTCAATATTTTAATAGATATTATTTATTAAAAACACGCTATTTGTTTTGACGGTCGGAATTAATTATTAAATTAATTAATGAAACTTATATGATTTGAATTTTGTAAAATAGACATCATTTTTGAATTCGGAATATCAAATATAGCTTAGGGTGAACTTGTGGTATTTTTCTGAAAAACTTCAATTTTTAATGAATAGTGAAACCACTAAGTGGTAGTTTAAAAACTGATTTTTCGTTTAAATGAAACTTTAACACTTATGTAATTTGAATTTCAAAAATATGACATACATGGTTTTAATTAGGATGTAAAATGTGGTTCAATGGGATTAAAATAATTTTTTGGAAAATAGTAACTTTTATGTTTTTAATCGCGATTAGAGGTAATTAGTGTAGTTTAAGGTAAACATAATGTTTTAATAATATGAAATGACCTAGAAACTTGTCCTAACCTTATTTTATGTGTCATGGCCGACCAATACAATCCATGGGTCAACTTGGGGACCCCATGGAGCCACTTTGGTAGGAAAATGACATAAATAACTTTTTATTTAAAGTTAAAATAAAAATGTCACAAACATGAGTTGTTTTACTAAACTTTTTTTTATATGGGGTTATACAAGTCATATTTTTTACTATAAATAGTCATTGGAAATATAAAACGATTTCCTACATCATAGTATTTTTTTTAGAATTTTTATACATTATATAAATTAACTTATTTATGACATCATGATGATGCAGCGATTACCTCATTATTAAACGATTTAAATAAAATGAAAATATAATGTAAAATATAAGACATAAACATGTACAAAACCTATTGGATGGGTGGCTTTAGAACCCTTATCAACTTATCCTCGAAATATATCAATTTGGGACCTTTAAAATTCGAAACTCATTTGAAAATAATGTAACCTTTTTTGACATTCCAAGAGTGCCCCTCCTCTGCTCTTATAAAATGCCCCCACCTCTACCACTTTACACACACATATCAAGCCTTTGTCTCGGCCAAACCATGACCATTTCATCACTCCACATACCTATATTAATCATTGAAGCCTCACTTTGGTCATAATCCTTTCCAAGGAATCCTTTGAGCTCAAATCAAAGAGAGTTACCCGATTTGAAGGTAATGTCTTCCCTTGTGTTATTTTGTTTTATTTTGCTTCTCCAACCCTCTAAAATCTTTTTATTCCTTTATTTTGTAACAACACCAGTATCTTCAATATACTATGATGTTTTTATGTGAAGGATTCGAGCTACACTTATACACACCTTCATCTAATGGTTAAAGAACATACTGTTTCTGTGGATGGCGAATTTCTGCCTCATGAAACGATGATTGTTCAATATTCTATTAACACCATTAATGTTGGACATTATGATGTCACTATATTTTATATATGATATAAATTGTATTTATGTTTTCTATATGCTTCTTAATTTTATATTTAAAACATGCCTTTATGCTTTTCATGTTGTGCAAATGCAATAATTTCATACGAGGAAGTGTGGACTACCGCCCCCTCAAGTGATGGGACTCGTTCATGCAATACATGGAATGTATAAAGAATGAAATTAATGAACATATGTTACCTATATAACATTTATATTATACTGGAATTATAATATATATATATATCTCAATTATTTTTAATTCCATTAATATGACAAAGAAATGAAAGTAGCGTTCATGCGTACGTACGGCCTACCGTCTCCATGAACGGTGAATTTATTTATTTTTTTATCTCCAAATGTTATGGAGTAGTATAAAATGAATATGTACTTGATATATATGATATTTAAATCATTAATACTATTCTGGAGATGATTTACTTATAACTACATGGACAATCATTTTCAAACATGTTCATTTTTGACTCATGTACCAAACATCGACAAAAACGTCTGATATGAACTGACATTATTAACCAATTATTATAACATTATAATATGTGATATGAACTGAATAATAATCTTTAAAAGAGTTACTTAAGAAATTATAAATTTAACAATGTTTATTATTCAGGAATATAAAGAAACAAACAAGACAAGTTGGACTTGAGGTAAGGGATCCTACCCCTCTCTTTCTTTTTAAGTACACTATTTTATGTCATTCCTTTTAAGATCATATTTCTTATGATTGGGATGTTCTTTTATATTAATCCTACTTTACTTTTTTTGTTCATATGATGAGATACCCTATTTTCTCTCACCAATCCATTTTGAAAGTTTTGAGTGGCATCGTTAGGCTTCCGAATTTTCGTAAGAGATCTAACCTCTCTCTTTCTTTTTAAGTACTTTCCTTTATGTCACTTATTTTAAGCTCCTATTTGTTATGATGGGGGAAGTTATTTTATATTACTCTTTCTGTAAATTTTATTTTAATATGATGAGAGACCCTACTTGATCTCATCAATCCATTTTTTGAAGTTTTAAGTGGCGTCGTTAGGCTGCCGAGTTT
Source organism: Viscum album (assembly GCA_963277665.1). Taxonomy (NCBI): domain Eukaryota; kingdom Viridiplantae; phylum Streptophyta; class Magnoliopsida; order Santalales; family Viscaceae; genus Viscum; species Viscum album. Next base: position 4,242,055 of record OY728120.1, on the reverse strand, counting down.
TCATAAGGGATTTTTCATCCCACTTTTAGTCCCGTGAGATTTATGCTTCATTTTACACCATTTCCTTTGAGTGGTGTATTTACATCCCATTATTATACTCTTTGTGTAATATAATTTCATTTATGGGTATTTACATATTCATTGTATGACCCTTCTTCAATGGGGTGTACGTTTCGAAAGTTACCCAAGTCGGTAAGGGAACCTTTCACCCTCCTTTTTTTAAAAGAATTCTTTTGTTATGTCTTTTAATTCACATACTATTATGTTGGGATATGTTCTTATATATCCTTATTGATGTAAATTTTATGTCCAAGTGATGAGATACCATTGTCTCTCTCATCAACTCTTTTTCTGAATTTTGAAGTGACGCTGTTAGGCTGTCGAATTTTTGCAAGGGAACTTCTTAACCCAATTTTGATTCTTTGGGATAAACTTGTACTCCTTGAATATGTCGTTATATGAATATGTGTGAATGAACTCTGATTGTTTTACACTAAATATACAATTATATTTGGTGTATTCTTTTGTCACACATAATTATGTAATTGATTTATCCTTAATCTAAGGATACCGTCATTGTAAGGGACTTAGTCTCAATATCTTTTCATTGAGGCATATTTTTTTATACACAACTTTCTTTATATAGTGTATAAACCCCATTTACTTTTACTTTTATTCAAAAGGAATCTTTTTTATACGAATCATTTTACTAAAAGTCAAAAAGTAGGGTTCTTTTAACGTACACAGTGACAACGACCTTTCCGCCGCCGCGAGTATTATTTGATCTTTGGCTTCCTCAACAAGCCGTAATATTTTTTAAAAGTAAATAAATACCATATGCTCTTTTATGTATTTTGGTATTGAAAATGGTTTTGATAATGGATTTGTTAATTCAATATATTTAAGTGATATATTGTGATTGAAATATAGAAATGTTTTCTTTCATTTATAATTGTTTTATGTATTATGATTTTGTAATGGTACTTGGACATTTTTTGGGTGGTTACGTGATAAACCATATGACGGGTGGTGCCGCGAATACCAGGATGGATGGTTACGTTATAACCTCCAATGCATTGGGTATGGAAGTCGGCCGTATGGCTATTCCATTAAGTATGTGTGGAATTCGACTGTATGGTTATTCCATTTAAGTATGTTTATGTCCTAAGTTACCTTTTTATGTTATGTGTTATCTATATGGGTTTTATGGTAATATTTTGGTTACAAAAGGGTAAGTAATGATCTTTTATTCATTTATGTGTTTTTCACTACTTCATAAAGGTTAAAATTATTACTTTGATAAAGTATACATGGTTTACTTGTTGTTTTGAAAAACTAACAGTTTTCCTTCTTTGTGTATCCTTTACTGGGATTTTTATGCTCATCCCAAGTTTTTGAAATGTTTTCCACAAGACTTAAAGATGAATATAGTCAAAGATGGGATCAAGGAAAGACATGCTTTCTAAAACATGGAACTAGTCATGTTCTTTTTAAGTGTTTTTTTATTTTATGGAAACTTAGTAGAAGTGTCTACTATGTAATCATTTGAGATGTAATAGCTATGACCTAATTCTCTAAAACTCTAAACCTGAAATGATTCTCAATGTGAATTATTCATTTAATTCAATATTAAGTAAGGTTTAAGGTCGGGGCCTTATAGTTGGTATCAGAGGTCGGTTTAGATAACTTTAGAGGTTAGGGTATTCTCTAAGCATAAGTGACATTACAATAATGGTTAGGATTTCAGAAAGAGTCCTAGTTTTAGATAAAGTGAATGAGTAAGTATATCTTAGTGTTTATCTTCCTCATTAGTACATGATGGTTTTTATGATATACTCACACTGACCTTTTCGGTTTTAGTAAATGGATGGATCTAGCAGGCACCAAAGTAACAGTGGATGTGAAGGAAACTGTGACAATTTTCTAAGTGAGAAACTGAATGATATGGGAGCTGCAATGAGAACTCTAGTGTTTATCATCAACCAACTATCCGGAGTCATGATTGACCACCTAAACCTTAGTGATTTCTATAAGGCATCGTATATGCGAGAAACAAATCCCTACGGAACTACAGGTAATAATCATAAAGGTAAGTGTGTTCAAAAACCTATGTGTCAATGATGTGGAAAGAAACACCTAGGAAAATGTTTCAAAGGGACAGAAATATGCTATAGATGTGGAAATGAAGGTCATAAAGCAAGAACCTTCCATGGAAAAAGGAAGCATGCAGTTGACTTGAGGAAAGGGAAAGAAGTTCTTTCTGAGGGATCAATTGAAAGTTTTAAATGTGGTGTGCATGGTCATTATGAAAACACATGTCCTATGAAGAAGTTTCGGGAATGGGATCACCAAGATCGTACAAATATTCATTTACCAATACCTAATTCCATTCCGATTGAGGATGAAGAAACTGACAATGACCAATCAAAGGTATGGATTATTTCTTAACATTTGTTTTCCTATTTTGGAATCTTAGGATATGATTCACGATTTTGTTTGTAAGAAAGAAGTATTTCAGAATAAGTTGGAAAGGAATGGTTAATGGATCATGAAGAATGTTGAATGAGTGAGAAGTCAACATATAAGGGCTTAAAGAGTTATGGTGAAATTCTTAAGAGTATTAAGTCTCTTTTGACGACGGGGTTAAATTAGAAGAATTTTTATAGTATGTATAACCCTGATGTTTGATATATGAAAATTTTATTCAATGAATAGTTATATGTTCTTTTGTGGGAATAGTTATAAAGAACCATTTGGGTTTATATGATCCTTAATTTTGAGGTAATTATGGGTTACTATATGTTATGATGGAAAGTGAAGGTCATGAGATAAAATTGAGGTTAAATTATGTTATGGTTATTTTTGATGATTTTATCTATTTTTTGGGAATTATTTGAGAAATATATAGTTTGGAAAAAAGGACAACACGCGGACCATGTGACAACCCATCGCGTCAGACAAAGCTGCGGGAATCAAACCCACAACCAAAGTGTGACTGGTGTTTATCGCCTACCACTGGACTATGTGAAGTCCTTGGTTAGTTTGACTAATTCTTTTTAGTTAGATGATTTTATTAATTAAGAGTGAGTTTATTTTGGGTTATCTATAGAAATTATTAACCTATCATGGAGGATATGTGATTAGGTTAATTACTTTTCAATACGAGACTTTAAGAGAAACTGATGTTATTTGGAGATAAATGATACTATTTAACTTGGAAGACTATGTGATTAAATCCTTTAAATATTTGGGTTTCAATCTTAGTTTCGTTTACTTGTGGTCTTTTTTGAACTTTGGGTTTTGTTGGACAAATTTTGGAGATTAAGAATAGATTATCTTTTTTATAAAGGGTTATCCTTTTCTGGATTATCTGATCTTGTACTAACCTTTTTGGTTTTGGTTTTGGTTAAAGTCTAAAGACATGGGAAGTATATAGTTCTATTTTGTGTATTAGGTGATTCTCTAGAAGTTGATTATAGTACTCTTAATGTGAACAAGTATTCCTAAATACTCATCATTTGGGGAAAGTATGAGTTTGTGTAAGAAATCTAGTAAAAGTTGAAAGTCAACATAACAAGTAAGTATGTTTCCTTAAGATCAAAAATAAATTCCTCAATGAAAAGTAAATTAAAACAAAAATGTTGTCTATTAACTTTTCCTACTGGGGAATCAAATACCTTTTAACCCATCACAAGTTTGTGATTTTCTTATGGTTAACTTTCTCCTAGACATGTTTACTATCACTCTCCCTCAGAACACGACCCTTTTCTTTTTCTTCCATATCCATGTTTTCCGACATGGAATCCTAGTATGGGTTAACTCGAGTGACCTCTATACTTCTCTTTCTTTCTTTTAAAGTGATTGTTTTACCAACTCTTGTTTCGATGTGGGACTTTCAATGATGTTTCTGAGCCCAATTTTAAAATTGCGAGGACGCAATTCTCAAAAGGGGGGGAAGGATGTAACACCCCTGGTAAATAAAGAATATGAAAATTTTATATTTATCCCTATTTGTGAATAAAATTTTAATATTAATTTAAAGGGAACTCTTTGCTCGATGGCTTACCCAATACGCAATAACAAGTTCTTTTAAAATCTTACGTTGCACTCTAATAATAAAATAATTTTATTTTAAATGGTAGTTAACACCTTGCCAGTGTAATGACGAGAACTAACGAAAAAATGTTTATATATGTTTGTCAAATATTTTTACTTTTTATAATAAATGTTAGAGGATTAAAAATGCGAATGAATCCAATTTTAAGTGTAAACATTCTAATATTCTTTAAAAGGTCGATTAACTGACTTTTGATAGTGAACCTTTTTTAAATCCAATTTTTGACAATTTTATGTGTTATATTTGACAAAATAAAATTCTTCTTTGGAATCGGGAAATCAAAATTTACTTTGGGTAAATGTTTTGTATTTTTCCGATAAAGTTCATTTTTTAATGAATAGTGAAAAATGTTGTATTTTAATTCAAAACCCCTTTTTAATATAATTTATTTATATGATTAGATTATATTTTGAATTGGTTTTAAAGTGAAATTAGAATATATTTTTACCATTTAATCTAATAGTGGGCATTGAAATTAATTTTTCTTTGAAATTGGACTTAAACTAGTGTCAATCTTTTAATAGATATTATTTCTTAAAAACACGCTATTTGTTTTGACGACGGGAATTAATTATTAAATTAATTAATGAAACTTATATGATTTGAATTTTGTAAAATAGACATCATTTTTGAATTCAGAATATAAAATATATCTTAGGGTGAATTTGTGGTATTTTTCTGAAAAACTTCAATTTTTAATGAATAGTGAAACCACTAAGTGGTAGTTTAAAAACCGATTTTTCGTTTAAATGAAACTTTACCAATTATGTGATTTGAAATTTAAAAATCCAACATACATGGTTGTCGTTAGGATATAAAATGTGGTTCAATGGGATTAAAATAATTTTTTGGTGAATAGTAACTTTTAAGTTTTTTATTGCGATTAGAGGTAATTAGTGTAGTTTAAGATAAAAATAATGTTTTAATAATATTAAATGACCTAGAAACATATCCTACCATTATTGGATGTGTCATGGCCGACCAAGACAATCCATGGGTCAAATTGGGGACCCCATGGAGCCACTTTGGTAGGAAAATGACATAAATAACTTTTTATTTAAAGTTAAAATAAAAATGTCACAAACATGAGTTGGTTTACTAAAAAAAATTTTACATGGGGTTATACAAGTCAGTTTTTTGACTATAAATAGTCATTGGAAATATAAAAAGATTTCCTACATCATAGTATTTTTTTTAGAATTTTTAGACATTAAATAAATTAACTTATTTATGACATCATGATGATGCATCGATTACCTCATTATTTAACGATTTAAATAAAATGAAAAGATAATGTAAAATATAAGACCTACACATTTAAAAAACCTATTTTATAGGTGTATTTCTAACCCTTATCACCTTATCTTCGAAATATATCAATTTTGTACCTTTAAAATCCGAAACTCATTTGAAAATAATGTATCCTTTTTTGACTTTCCAAGAGCCCCCCTCCTCTCCTCTTATAAAAGGCCCCCACCTCTACCACCTTACACACACCTCTCAAGACTTTGGCTCGGCCAACCCATGCCAATTACATCTCTCCACATCCCTCTCTTAATCATTGAAGCCTCAATGTGGGCAGAATCCTTTCCAAGGAAGCATTTTAGCTCAAATTAAAAAGAGTTACCCGATTTAAAGGTAATGTCTTCCCTTGTGTTCTTTTGTATTATTTTGCTTCTCCAACCCTCTAAAATCTCTTTATTCCTTTATTTTGTAACAAAACCAGTATATTAAATATACTAGTATTTTTTTATGTGAAGTATTCGAGCTACACTTACACACACCTTCATCTAATGGTTAAAGAACATACTGTTTCTGTGGATGGCGAATTTCTACCTCACGAAACGATGATTGTTCAATCTTCTCTTAACACCTTTCATGGTGGCCATTATGATGTAACTATATTTTATATATGATATATATGGTATTTATGTTTTCTATATGCTTCTTAATGTTATATTTAAAACACACCTTTATGCTTTTCATGTTGTGAAAATGCGATAATTTCATACGAGGAAGTGTGGACTACCACCCCCTCAAGTGATTTGACTCATTCATGCAATACATGGAATGTATAAAGAATGAAATTAATGAACATATGTGACATATATAATATTTATATTATACTGGAATTATAATATATATATCTCTCAATTATTTTTAATTCCATTAATATGACAAAGAAATGAAAGTAGCGTTCATGCGTACGTACGGACTACCGTCTCCATGAACAGTGCATTTCATTTATTTTTTTAACTCAAAATGTTATGGAGTAGTATAAAATGAATATGTACTTTATATATATGATATTTAACTCATTAATACTATTCTGGAGAGGATTTACTTATAAATACATGGACAATCATTTTCAAACAAGTTCATTTTTGAATCATGTACCAAACATCGACAAAAACGTCTGATATGAAATCACATTATTAACCAATTATTATAAAATTATAATATGTTATATGAACTGAATAATAATATTTAAAATAGGTCCTTAATCAATTATTAATTTACCAAAGTTTATTATTCAGGAATATAAAGAAACAAACAAGACAAGTCGGACTTGAGGTAAGGGATCCTACCCCTCTCTTTCTTTTTAAGTGCACTCTTTTATGTCATTACTTTTAAGCTCATATTTCTTATGATTGGTATGTTATTTTATATTAATCTTACTGTACTTTTTATGTTCATATGATTAAAGACCCTTTTTTCTCTCAACAATCCATTTTGGAAGTTTTGAGTGGCGCCGTTAGGCTGCCGAATTTTCATAAGAGATCTAACGCCTCTCTTTCTTTTTACGTACTCTCCTTTATGTCACTTATTTTAAGCTCATCTTTGTTATGATGGGGGATGTTATTTTATATTCCTGTTTCTTTACATTTTATTGTAATATGATGAGAGACCCTATTTGATCTCATTAATCCATTTTTTGAATTTTTAAGTGGCGCTGTTAGGCTGCCGACTTTTCATAAGGGATTTTTCATCTCACTTTTAGTTCCATGAGATTTATTCTTCATTTTCCACCATTTCCTTTTAGTGGTGTATGAAATTCCCATTATTATACTCTTTGTGTAATATAATTTCATTTATGGGTATTTACATATTCATTGTATGACCCTTCTTCAATGGGGTGTACATTTCGAAAGTTACCCAAGTTGGTAAGGGAACCTTTCACCCTCCTTTTTTTTAAAGACTTATTTTGTTATGTCTTTTAATTCACATACTATTATGTTGGGATATGTTCTTCTATATCCTTATTGATGTAAATTTTATGTCCAAGTTATGAGATACCATTGTCTCTCTCATCAACTCTTTTTCTGAATTTTGAAGTGACGCCGTTAGGCTGTCGAATTTTTGCAAGGGAACTTCTTAACCCAATTTTGATTATTTGGGATAAACTTGTACTCCTTGAATATGTCATTCTATGAATATGTGTGAATGAACTCTGATTGTTTTACACTTAATATCCACTTATATTTGGTGTATTTATTTGTCACACATAAATATGTAATTGATTTATCCTTAATCTAAGGATACCGTCTTTGTAAGGGAATTCGTCTCAATCTCTTTTCATTGAGGAATATTTTGTTTATACACAACTTTCTTTATACAGTGTATAATCCTTTTTTACTTTTACTTTTATTCAAAAGGAATCTTTTTTATACAAATCATTTTACTAAAAGACAAAAAGTTCGTTTCTTTTAACGTACGCGGTGACAACGACCTTTCCGCCGCCGCGAGTATTATTTGATCTTGGGATTCCTCAACAAGCCGTAATATTTTTTAAAAGTAAATAAATACCATAGAATATTTTATGTATTTTGGTATTGAAAATGGTTTTGATAATGGATTTTTTAAGTCAATATATTTAAGTGATATATTGTGATTGAAATATTGAATTGTTTTCTTTCATTTATAATTGTTTTATGTATTATGATTTTGTAATGGTACTTGGACATTTTTCGGGTGGTTACGTGATAAACCATATGATGGGTGGTGCCGTGAATACCAGGATGGGTGGTTATGTTATAACCTCCAATGCATTGGGTATGGAAGTCGGCCATATGGCTATTCCATTAAGTATGTGTGGAAGTCGACTATATGGTTATTCCATTTAAGTATGTTTATGTCTCAAGTTACCTTTTTATGTTATGTGTTCTTTATATGGGTTTTATGGTAATCTTTTGGTTACAAAAGGGTAAGTAATGATCTTTTATTCATTGAAGAGTTTTTCACAACTTCATAAAGGTGAAAATTATTACTTTGATAAAGTATACATGGTTTACTTGTTGTTTTGAAAAACTAACAGTTTTCCTTCTTTGTGTATCCTTTACTGGGATTTTGATGCTCATCCCACGTTTTTGAAATGTTTTCCACAGGACTTAAAGATGAATATGGTCAAGGATGGGATCAATGAAAGACATTCTTTATAAAACATGGAACTAGACATGTTTCTTTTTAAGTTTTTTTTTATTTTATGGAAACTTAGTAGAAGTGTCTACTATGTAATATTTTGAGATGTAATAGCTATGACCTAATTCTCTAAAACTCGAAACCTGAAAAGATCCTCAATGTGAATTATTCATTTAATTCAATATTAAGTAAGGTTTAAGTCCGGGGCCTTATACAAGTCCTCTGAAACATCCACAGTCATTTTATAACACCTAAAGATAGAGAATTAATGGTGGATAGTGAGACTTAGTTTCTACAAGTGTTAAAAATTAACAACTCTTAAATGAATCATTTTCGCAACCCCCCCATAATTTAAGAACACATGCACAACCACACTTCCTCAAGTAGGAAGATGAGAGCCTCACTTCTGGGAATACCTGTGAAGACTCTTGAAGGTTCAAGATAAGTCTCTCACAAGTCTAGTAATCCAGATTTGTCATCACATAAGGTGAAAAAAATTATCCCAAGCCTATATTCATGCCACATACCTGTTCCCAACTTACATGAGAATCCCTTCTTGATTCATATATCCCCTTTATCCTTCTCAAGACATTCCTAAATAATCCTTAAAATCCACTCATGGAAGGGCCTATCTTCCATTGGATTCCTTTCCTGAAAGGGATTATGTTGAAACCTCCACAAAGACCTCCTGATCTACCAACCCTTCGGGAGAGGCACATCAACATGTTTGAAATTTGTATTTTTATTTCTACAGTTAGAGGTTTCCCCCATTTTTCTAATAAGGGATTCAGGATCCTCAGGATGTGTATAATATAGAATATCTACGGTCACATGTACCCTTACCCTAGGGGAAATGTTGAGGAGATTCCGGTCTCAATGTTTTGTGGATATAACTATGTCCTACCTTCTCATATCTAAGACACAGGGCCTTTGGTCCCTTGTCGGGATGGTAAGAGTCACACTTTTCTTTTTTCCTTTTGGACAATGGGAAAGTCTCCCTACCCACTACAAGACCCATTTCAGTTTATCCATCATAGTGTAATCCCCTAGCCTTTAATGTAAGAGGTTTCAATATCACTCCTATCTACACCCTTCACCTTCACTCCTTCCTTACATTAGACCCTTGTTTAATGTAAATTTATAAATGTGATGATCTGTATCCATGATCTCTTCTTCTATAGACACAACCTCTTCTGTCGTAGTCCTCATCTATTTCACTAGTAAATGAGGAAAACCTTATGTGGTTTGTTGAATATTTAAAAACCTCTTGTTTCTCATACCAAGAATGACTTTTTCCGTCTTAGAGGTTTGTAATGATCATAACATCTGCACAATATTCCTGAAGGAATGAACTATGAGAAATCTGATTCCCACCATAATTGGGATACATAGGAAGCCTTCACCAAGGGCTTGATATCATTGAACATCCTCAGCGGGAGTTCAAACCAAATTACCTTAATTTAGGAATCCTCATTTGGAGTAAACAAAAAATTAATCCCCCTTTAATCTCTATGAGTTATGAATTATATAGTGGAACCTCTTACAAGGGAATCCTCTTTTAGAGTAAGCTGTAACCAATTTCTCTCAATGGGCCATAATCCCCTATGAGACTAATAGAACAATGTGATCTTTAATTTCTATCTAAATGGAATGTGGGATTTGATTCCCATCTAAACATGATACATAAGAAGCCTCCCTGAGGTTCAAAGCTAACACCCTAAATCAACCCTGTTCTCTCTGGGACACATTCCTAGCAGGGTCTAATTCAATATAGAATCTAAAATCCATTAAATGTTCCTTTGGTTGTTTTGAAATAAGTCTCATATCAAGAATTGACTAGGCACCAACCAAGATGTCTTTACCACATGAAATTAATCTATATTTTTGGGTCCTTGACCCATGACCTTAAAAGGTATGATGTGTCCCATTAAGCGTAACAAAACAACAAGTGTTCTGATTCCTTTTATGGGGATAACTAGGTAGTCCCCTATGGGTTTGATCCCAATAATAAAAAAACTAATATCTCCGTAGATGATGAAAAATTCTATAGTTCCCAACTAAGTGTCTTAGAAACCAGCATCATTTTAATGACTAAGGAATCTATAATATGTATATAAAAGGATACTAATGATGGATAATTTCTAATATATACAGATTCTCCCATTGGTTAAGAACCTCAAATACATACAGATGATTCTTGAATTCCACCTGTGCCAATAATTGATTGAAAATTTCAAGGGAAACCTATATTACACTTGGTAAATTAATAAGTTTTCATGAACACATCATAAATCTATAAAATAATTCCAGATTATGAAATAATTCCCCTCAAAACTGTGTAATATTCCCTACGAACCATCCTCTCAACTGATGGGTGTTGATAGGTATCTTGGGTAAAAATCCATAACGAGTGATTACCTTTGGAAAGAAGGTCCCTATGAATATAGAACCATTGGGAGTTTTCGATTCCATAAACCAATCCAATGGAAACTATTTAGAAATACTGATTCTTAAACAGAACACATGTTCTGTTGGAAAATAACGGTGAACCCGACGTGAATCTTAAATCACGATGATTGTGTTACCTATATATTAGGCCCCCATCAATTGATAAAGGATATAAATACAAGGAAATCAATCATTCATATATTCATCTTAAAAGGTGTTACATTTATAGAGTGAATTATTTGTATTTGTCATATATACATGCACTTTATTCCGAAACTCAAATAATTCTAAATAGATTCCTTCATTTTTATTCTAATGAACACTCTAACTATTGCTCATGTTGGATCAGCATCTAATCAAAGGATGCCATCACCAACTCAGTGTCTGCAACACTGGGTCTCTGACACACTAGTTTGAGGTTACCATCAACACGATACCATTCCATCTGTCAAGGCTTCCTGACATGCCCTCCAAATCAAGAAAAATCCTCGATCATCCGGTCAGTGGTGACAAGTGGTCCAGAAGCAGATGATGTCGACAACCATCTCCATCCATTTCAGAAGCGTATCCCTAGAACTCAATAACTAGTCCCTCCATTATTTTATGGAGGTGATCAAAAGGCAACCTATGACCTCATGCCAAAGTCACATGGGTCCTTTCTAAAATCTCGTTCCAACAACCAACACCTATCATGCCATGAAACAACAAAACCTCAACATGATGAGGGTGTTACCTTCGGTTGTTCGTTATAGGTACCTCAGACATGACCATTGAACATGGACCACTAGGGAAAACAGAAAGATAATAGAGGAAATGTTCTACAATTTCCCCCTCTAGAGAGGTCCACCAACCCAGTTTGGTGGAAAATAGTGGGCTGACACATTCACCCGTCAGCCTTCTTCTCATCTTCCAGTAGAAATGTCTAGTATATCCCAACCAATACTTCCATACAAATATGTTTTAGTTCCATAAGCATGAATATATACATGCTTACAATCCTTCATCTATCCAGTAGACTCATCTAGATTCATTCATTGAAGCATGTTAATCAAATGCGGCCTAAATTTTCATGTTCGAACATACACCTTCCTACACTAACCAAGACTGCCAACAGTATCATTTGGTATCACATAAAGAAGTATACATACCATTCATACTCGAAATAGCTAGTAGGAAAATACACCTGCCAACATCCATCAATCCTACCAACAGTCTTGTTTGGCAGCACCCAGAGAAGTTATTTGGAAATATCTAATGACAATATTAGGGAAGACACAACTCTCTACCCCCACACATTATTATAGAAAGTATCCAATGATAGGAAAGGGAGGATAGGAGCAGATACAAACACCTAATCCAAATACGTAATGGACATATATTCCCATTTTTTCTACTGAATTCGCCAAGTAAATTTTGGAAATGCTGAAAGGGTAGACCAAATTCCTTCCCATATCCTAGAAGCATGCTAGAATATCATTGTGGAAACAATAGAAGTACCAGATGGAAGAACACAAAATTCAATCCCAATACATAGGTTGACTCATAGGCATGCCATCCCATGTCAGATACATGCCTCTATTCAAGTCTAGGAGGGTAATGGGGTATACTCCATCATATCATATATACAATCAGATCGGGAACATACACCCATTAAACTTTGAGATAACCAGACTATTCTAATGGCCAATACAAAGTAGCACATACTCCTTCCCATGATAACCACATCGCCTAGAATGTGGCCCCAACTACTAGTAAAAATATATCTAATAAAAAGTCTCATCAAACACAGGTAAAGAATCCAGAGACGATTTATAATCAAACTCTGCTTAATGATGGAGTTTATGAAGCCCTTAGAAATTTATGTATTATAGGTCAAGATCCTACTCTCATGTTACCAAATTATAGGAAGAGTAGTATTAATTCTAAAGGTCCCCATTGGGTGCTTCCTCATGAAGGATTTCTTAATGAGAAAATGGTAAATCTTGATAGCATATCTCTTGATGAGAGCCATAGTTACCCTCCATGTGACCAGAATACTAAGGAGAAAAAGGGATTACAATTTTTTTGTAATCCACAATGATGGTCCTCCTCGTGATGGAATTTTCTTCAAAAGTCCTCACCGAATTAGTATTTCACATTTTCAAGAGAATTTAGTATATGAAAATGTTGTGATGAGAAAGCCATTTTATATTAAGGAACTTGAAAACACATTGACAATCATGCCTAATTCCTTTTCACTATCTGGTGAAATACTTTCTCAGTCGGTAGATAGTAGAAGGAAATGGTATTTTCAAAACCACCCTCAGGTCGCTTCCCTTTTAGTGAAACAGAGGAAATCCCAACCAACCACATTGTTTGTTGTGAAACAATTTAGAAGCATCCACTATAGTTAGACCTGATTGAGAAACCTCTAATGAATGATGAAGAGGATATGTTGAACATGAGGAAACTATTTGCTAATGGTGAAATACTAGTCATGTTCTTTCCTTTGGACACCTCTCAATATTTCATTCCAAAGATTTTGGAAGATGATTCTATTCATGATATCTGCCTCAACATATGAAACACTCTTCTTCATCTCAAGGAGAAAGTATAACCTTATGACGAATATCTATGTAATGTGAAGGTAATAGAAGGGTTACAGTGCCAAATTGACATGGACTCTTTCCTAGTAACATGAAATGATCTAGAAGAAGTAGGTATCTATTCAATGTGTATGCCTCAATTCATTAAATATGCTTCCACAATTGATCGTAGAAACCCCATCTGGTGTTCATATCATAGGATGGGGTTCACATGGAGCATTGCATTTCACTACGATCCAAATCCAGCAAAGCCTTCCAAAAGTGTCCTCATTTAATATTATTACTCTAGCCTTGATACAATAAGCAAATTTTGTTAATTACAAATGAAATGTTCAGAATGAACATTCCTAGACCAGATTCCACCAAAGTTCAACCCAAAGAGAAAATCTACTAAGAGACGTTTGTATCATGCATATGAGAACATCATGTAGGCCTCCATCTTTAAGGATTTCCGCCATCATATAGTGAAAATTCCTAAAATAGCACAAAATTCATCCAAATATGGATATTTAAGTGAGTAATGAATAATGAACCCAACAAACATTTGCACCAAAATTCAAAAAATTAGAAGAGCAGTTGCACTGAAATCATCCCTAGTTGTTGAGGATCCATCCCAGCCCATTGGGATAAGGGATTTTTTTAACCCAAATCATGGAGTCAACAAAAAGAGTATTAAGGGTTGAGATAGAATAACATGACTAGCCCCTATCCTGCATGGTTGGTGGATTTTTTACATTCACAATCCCCTCTTCAGCGGGTGTTAGTTTTCTCAAGATTAGGAATGAAGCTGAAAATGAATGAACAATTGAACTATATGAGGATTCTCTCAAGGTTACTATCTACCAAATAGTTTCTAGGGAACTAGAAAATAGGAGAAAAATCTCATGGAGGGCACATAAGAATGTCATATAACCAAGATACTAAAAAAATACCAGAATGCATTATGTGATAGTGAACGTCATTAATTCCATCATAGAAGAAGCTCCATAAAATTTTCCAATTCACGATAGTTGAAGGATGATGTTATTTTTCATATTATGGTCCACACTGAAAAAAATGAAAGTGGTGTGCATACTAAAAACTTGAGGCTTTCCTAGAATCATGGAATCCCCTAAAATAATAAAATTCCACCAGTTCGAAAAAAACCTTACGGGGAAAAAAATACTACATCTCCGTTTCTCCCTAAATAGGGAAAATCCCATTCACTGGAAAAAATATTTGCACAGTAGGAGGAAGAAATGATTTAGTTAGGAAGACTAAATGTAGAGTTACTCTGAGATAGTATTCCTACCATATATTCTTCACATGCAGATCATCATCTTGTACTTATAGTAAGAGCCCCTTTGGAAAGAGGTTATGTTGCAACTACTATTGTGGATAATGAATTCCCTTAATTTCAAGTACAACCAGAGTATGGTGAGTCACATCCATGTAGGCCTATCCCTATGGGTTATCAAAGGATAATTCTAGCAGCTCCACCATTGGTGGTCTTACTAGACATCACACCAGTTCAGTCTCTAGTAGATGTACCTGTAAAGGTCACAACTATTCCAGATATTCCTCGAATTATTATGAACACCATTGAGTCACTAACAGCTCGATTGGAATCTATGGAAGGATGGAATGCGACAATTCATCCAGAAAAAAATAATTATCCTAAATGGGTGGATCCGACCCCTCCTCTGCCAAACATTGGGAATCCCACATTTACAATCTCCAATGGATATGGTGATATGGAGTATTAGAAGAATCATTTTTTCTCTTGTTATGATCCCATGATGGGGACCCTTGATAAAAAAGAAGCAGTGAAACTCAAATAATTCATACAATTATTGTAGGGGCCAACCTTTGTATGGTACACATGTTTGTAGTCTCGATTGATCACTGGATGGGAAAATCTCTTTCATAAGTTCCTTTTCTAGTTCATCTCAATGATAAATAAGTCAAAAAGATTTTATTTCACAAATTTATAGAAAAGAGAGAATGAAATTGTTTTAGATTTCAGTGATCAGTGGAAAGGATTAACACACTCCTAGAATATAACACTCCCACAAGAAGAGTTACAACCCATTTTTTTAGAAAATATCTTGGATGAGTTGCACACACAATTAATCCCTAGGAAATACAATAGAATGGTTTATTATCTGGACTATATTTCTTAATAAGTGGAAAACTCCATAATAGAGATTAGAGAAAAATCATGAGTTATCTCATCAGCTCAGGAAGAAGAGTAGGGAAATAAGAGGCTGCTACAGTCACACATAAGAAGGCCCCTGTACCTGCTCCTACTTTAAAGAACTCATCATACAATAGGGATCCTACTCCCGAGTGATAGAGGAAACAAACACCTAATAAATATAATCATAAAGATCAAAGTTGTTGAATGTTTAAGTTGTTGAAAAACAAAGTCCTTTCTTTTCCAAATTAAAATGTCCCCAACTACATAACAACATCTTTGGAAAACAACTTAGTCCAGTAGATGAGGACAAAGAAACCTAAAAAATAAGAGGAAAAGTACATCCCAAACTATTTCCCCTTCCATAAAATGTGGGGGAACCCCATCTAGTAGTTTTTTGGTTTAATGGGAATCCTATAAAAGATGGTGGACTCTAGGAAAGTGAATTTGAAAAATTCACCATCCCAGGTAGCATGTGTTACTACCACTGATCTAGATGAAAATGGAGAATGGAAGGAAGTCTAAAGTAATAATGCTGAGAAATTTAATGATTCGATGGTTAGGAAAAAAAATCAATTGAACTCATTCCATTATAAAAAAACAATTTAAACAACCAGCTTTGTATCCTTACGCTTCTGTTACAGCAATGCCATCTTCATTGAAAGCCCTGTCCTATGGACACCTTTCCTCAAAAAAGCCGCATGGCTTGATGAATAAGGAGGAGAAGGAAGTAGATGAGTTTTTGTCATGGAATATTTTTTCCTCGACCTTATCAGATTTCATTCCAACCTTTTAAAAAGCTCAGGCACTACCCCACCAAATGAAATAATAAGAATCAACATATGAGGATGAATCTTCATAAAATGAGGAGTTGATCTTTATTTCTATTAACATTATTCACTTAATGGATCTCTAAGATAATGATGATTCTAATTATGAACCTGAGTTCCCCATACATGATTGGGGAACTCAGGGATGATGTTATCAAGGTCGAGGATATAGGGGAATATGTGGGTAATCACGAAGCCACTACTCCAACCACATCCCTGATCAAAATATTTATATAGCAGAAACACATGGGAGAGACCTCCAATGGGATCAGAAAGAAAAAGGTAATTCTCCCACACATGACAGGGTATTCCTTGACATGATCATCTTGGAATATGGATTAGATGCTATACCACCACATTCTCTGCTATTGGGTAGATTTAATCGTCCCAGTCCTCCAACAGTAGAAATATTTCTTTTTTTTTTCGCTAAAAAATGATCCCTCCACATCTGGAGAATAATTTTCAAAGGAATAAACAAAATAGAATCTCCATACTAGATAATGTAGACATCTGGATAAAAATCATGATATACTGAAGAAATTTTCCCAAGTACCGGCCAAGATATCATTCCTTGATGCTCTAAATCTATCAATAGATCTCTAAGAAGCACTTATTGAGGCATTGTAAAACTCTCAAGAGTTTTTAATTGAGGTTGTGATCAGAGAGGTTTACTATATAGAGAATGATACAGCATAATTCCATGGATTTATATCGTTCATGGCCCCAAATGAGGATTATATCATACAAGGAAACATCGAACCCTTGTATCTATCCATAATGATCAATGATACTAATTTCTAACGACCCTTCATTGACAATGTCTCTACGTTCAATCTCATTATCATCTATACCATTCACTAATTTTTTCTTACTGAATCCCCCTCGTTTCACTCTCCATTGATGTTACATGGTTACAATAAGAATGAGAAAGAACCACTCAGTGAGATTTTGCTCATAACTCAGTTTTCAGATCACATATCTGATTTAGAGTTCATGGTTGTACGGGAGGACATAGCCTTAAACATTCTGTTGGAGAGATCCTGGACACATCAACATGTGGCCATTCATTCATCATAAAAAAAATGTTTCAAATATTGTTTAAATGGTCAAATTGGGTCATTTTAGGGCGATAAGGCCTCATTCAAAATGTGTAAATATCAATACATTAATGCTGAGTTCTATCACGGAAAGGGAAAACAATCCATGATGAATGATGTTACTAGAACCAATGCACTAAATGGTCTGGAAAAGATCCCAGCTAACCCATTCAAGAATCTCAATACAGATGATGTGCTTCATATTAACCAAGTTGAAAGGGTTGGTCCTAATCCATGCACTCGTCTAGTGTCTTCAATAAATTTAGTTGTGGAAATTGAACCTAACATCATAGTAGAAATCATTGACTCGACAAGAAGCGATGACTTCTTAAATAGAGTTGTCTTTATTCCATTCATCAAGATTTATCATGTATCTTCTTCATCATCTAGGAGAGATGAATTTTTTCACACTCATGAAAACTTAGGTATGATGATTCCCATCCCATCATATTCCCTTCAGAACATCAAAATGAACCTTCATCATCAGTTGGGTCGTAGATGGTTGCCTCCTCTTTAGGATTTCCAAATAAGAACTCCTCCCCTAGCTCTGAATGTTTTACACCATCACCTACCCTTCAAAACGAGGCATAAGAAGAAACAAATTAAGAAGAATAATATGGGGTATACCTCAGGTATTCCCCTCAAGGATTTGAGGAGGGCGTCTCCAAAATTGGTGATGAAATCAGAGAAATAAATCTTGGTACAAAGAAAGACTGATGCCTCACTCTGATTAGTGAGGCCATGACTCAAGAACATCAATAGGTTAATACTTCGTTTTTGATGCAACACCGGGATGTGTTTTCGTATAATAAAATAGAAATTCTAGTTATTGATCCTGATGTGGCCGCCCAATATTTTGGTTTTCGGGAAGAGCATTAGGGATATAAGCAAGGAGTAAGAAGAACACACCCGAATCATGCCACAAAAATTGACAATGAAGATGGCTATATTATCGAAGATGACTTCATACGAGAGGTTCAATATCAAATGTGGATAGCCAATATTGTCATAGTAAAATTGAATAATGGTAAAATCATAAATTTCATTTATTTTAGAGATCTCAACTGACATTGTCCCACATATGAATTCCCATTTACAATAACATAACTCTTCATTGATTCAACAACTGGCTACAAAGAACTCTCCTTTATGGATGGATATTATGGGTATAAAAAATCAGAATGTCTCTAGAATATGAGGAATCTACAGCCTTCAGATCCCCACAAGGTGTATTTTTCTATTGGGTAATTCCATTTGTCTTGAATAATGTTTGTCAGGCATATCAATGTGTAATGTACCACATCTATAAACCATTGGGGAAATTTGTTTAATGTTATGTTAATGAAATTTTGGTCAAATACATATAAAAATCTAATCATCTGATTGAATTGGATACTATATTTGTCATGCTTCGATATGATAATCCGAATATGTACCCTTTGAAATGTGCTTTCAGGGAAACCTCGGGAAAATTTATTCGTTTTGTTGTATGCCATCATGGAATCGTAGTTGAACATGATAAGACTGAATCTATATTTGGCATGTCTCTAGCTCAAATCATGAAATAATATAGATGACTTCCAATAAACGTGGCCTATGTTTGGTGATTCGTAGCCAATATGGAAGGCATGTGTTTTCCCTTCACCAAATTAATGAATAAGGGGGTCACATATCAATGGGACAATGACTTCCAAGAAGCATTTGATACCCCAAATTAATTCTTCTTCAGTACCCTGGTATGGATTCTACCTATTGATACAAAACTAATAATTCTTTATGTGATTGTCTTTGAGAAATCCCTGGAAACTTACCATGAATAAAAGAATGATGATGGAAATGAAAACAACATTTACTATCTCATTCGAACCATGATCCACGTAGAGACTCGATATTCATATATTCATAAGAGGTTACTAGCATTAATATTTGAATTTAAGAAGATGAGGCACTACCCACAACATCAAAATGTCCACTTGGTCTCTCATAATAACCCACTCAAATTCATCCTCGGTCGTCCTTTGCATAATGAACATTTGGTACAGTGGGTAGTTATTGTACAATAGTTTGATATACAGTTTGTGCCTAAGAAAATAGTAAAAGTCCAAGACATGGATGAGTTCCTTACTAAACACCCATATGTGGAAGAAACATCACTGAATGATAAATTTCCGATTATGAAATTTTCTCTATTAAGGATAGTCCCAATAAATGGGAAATTTACTTTAATGGTGCCTCTATATTTCCAACAGGGAAGATAATGGATGACCATAATTTAAACAATGATGGTTTAGAAATTGTACTTATCTCCCTAGAAACAATGGTGTTTCCATACTCTTTACACTTATCAGATGGTGTTACTAACAACTAGGTAGAATATCATGCTCTTATTTTAGGACTGGTATTATCACTCCATGGGACTGTGGATAACCTAGATGTGAAAGGTGATTTATAATTGGTAATCAACCAAATAAATGGGGATTATGCCATTAGAAAATAAGAACTAATCCCCCTGTGTTATTATATACGAGGGTTAGTGGTAGAATTTCCATTAGAACCAACATTTTCTTATGTCCCATAATCACAAAATTCCCAAACTGATGTATTGGAAAATGCATTTACAGCCTTGGAAAATCCAAACTAGGACGAGATAATCATTTTCATTGCTCATCGTCATGTGGTTTCACCTATTATTAAAATCATAATAGAGGAAATAAATGATATTAGTCTCATTCTCGGTCCATTTGGTCCTATAATGGGATTGATGACACCTAACATGTAATATCTCCAAGAAAGATTACTTCCACTAGATATAGCTGGAAAGTAGAAATTCCGGTGATAAGTAGTTAATTCCACTCTTTATGATGGCCCAAATCACCAGATGATCCTCTCCAGACAAGGCTTATATTGAATTATCCATAGATGTATTTATAGGGATGAAACCATGGATTCCATGAAATAATTACACATAGGAGCATTAAGTGCCCTGCAGATTCGGCACAAGCATTCTGATCAAATCCTAAGGCTTGGATACTTCTGGCCTTCAATGGTATAGGATTGCAAATATTTCACTAATAAGATTCATCCCTTCGATGTTCACGCTAACTTCATTCATCAACCCCAATAGTAGCAACATACAAACAAATAATCATGGCCATTTTCTATATAGGGAACAAATTTAGTAGGACCTTATCCTCTAGCTATGACCAACCAGTTCAAGTATAACTTCAATTCTACTGGTTTATTATCTAAATGGGTTGAGGCAATACCTCTTAATTAAGTATGGGATAATATTATTGTTATCTTTTTCAAAGACAATATTATAATTTAACTTGGTTTCCCTCATACCATATTGATGGAAAATGGAATGATTTTTTGTTTTAATGAGGTAGGGATGTTATATCACTAATACAATATAAAATCCAACCATTTGTACTGCTATAATATAGTGGAAAATGGATAGATAGAGGCATTCAACAAAACCTTACCCAATATTCTCCAGAATATGATGGATTAAGATAAAATGTCTTGTCCTGATAAACCCTTGCATGAATTATGGGATTACAGGACTAGTAAATATAATGAAACACAATCAACCCCATACTCATTGGTATATTGGGCAAAAGTAGTTCTGGACATTGAAATTCAATGGTCGTCACTCAGAGTTACAGTTTGTGAGATATTGGATTAAAAGAGATTTCATACTTTGCATTTCATGAAAGTATATGAGAACCGAATAACACAATACATTAACAATATGTTTCACCTCCATTCATTCCTTCAAGGAGAGTTGGTTTTGGTCCTTAGAACTCAAATGATATCAAGGATAAATCCTCTAAAACCTAATCCAAATTGGGTAGGACCCTACTCCATAAATAATGTCAACTCTAATGAAGCGTATTCCTTAATCTCAATAGATAGAGAATTCACTGAATATCCAACCAATGCAATGTTCCTGAAGAAATACTATGTAGAATTACAAAGAGTATGTCTATGTTGCATGATTTTAAACAGTGTAATAACTGCCATCTCAGTTGTATGATGATAAACTATTTTAAAACCAATGTATGTGTTGTATGACATAAAATTACGTATCATTTTCAACCTTGTTGAACGATGTTTAATTTCATGGCATGAGGTCTGAGTTTCATGTCTTGTAACTGCAAAACAAATGTTTCCCTCACCACATAACATTACATTGTATAGTTAGTGTCTCCTTCATTTTACATTAATAAATATACCATGATACCAAAAATTGACATTATTTGTGGCCCCTTAATAGATGAACATCATTCATTCGTAAGCATTAATCACATCATTCCCACACCTTAGTGGCACATAAACCCTATTTATCTCTATATTTGAATTAAATTTGTATAGGGACTCCTTTTCAAGAATTACGTATTGCTTGATTCTCATTCCAATGAGATATGTAGTGACACCCAGATCAACTATATTGGTCCTAGACACAACGATAAAAGATAAAATTTCCACTTTCCTTGTATATGAGTTAATTCTATACTAGGAAACCTTCTAGAAAACATGGATTGAATCTCAAACCAACTTGTATTTTGGGCCTGCCCATTATTCTGAAAAGTATTAAATCCCATATTTCTCACATAAACATTCAATTAGTGTGGTATCCATCCTCAAGAGCTTGGTGGGGTTTGATTATCATTCCAATGAGACACATAGTGAATCCTGGGTCCTATCCTCTAGTCCAGCTCCAATATTTCCATCTTTTCATGCCAGTTCATATTCATCCTTACGACATGATGTTAAACTGCATGGAAAATTTCAATACCTATGTATGGATTGATTCTTTCCCATGTAATATATGTATTTAAACCCAATCCTACCATCTTGGGTCAAGCCAAAATGTTGAAAAAGTCCCTTCACCCCTATTAATATGAATCAAACTTGCATATGGGGAACCTTCATGAAATATGTTTGGATGAATTCTTATCTTATCAAGATATGTTGTGAAACAGAGATCTCTAATCATGGGTCTATCCACAATTAATCATTATGGCCCTTTAATTCATGTGCATGAATCAGATCTATATAGGGAACCTATCAAACTCCACATGAGGCTCAATTGATGCCTAGGATTTCATTATTTTTCATAACTAGAATGTTTCTTTCATGTGAGGTCACCCACGTCCTTGCTGCGTGATGATAAACTGGACATAAAGAAATATGTATGGCTTATTTTCCATTGCACTAAGATATGACGAGACACCCAGATCTTCTATACCGGGTCAATCCAAAAATAAATAAAATTTCACTTTCCCAATGTGTATGAATCAAACATGCACAAGAAACATTTCAATAACTATGGGTGGCTTTATTATTATCCCAATGATATATGCAATGATGGCTAGATCTCCATAATAGGGCCCAACTGTGATTTCAGAAGAGAAAACCCCCTTCATCTTGCTCATGAATGAGCCAGATCTATATAAGGATCTCATAAAGGACTTGTGAGTTGATTCTTATTACAATGAGATACATGTTGATGCCTAGATTTCATATTTTAGGCCCAACCATTAGCCTTGGAATTATAAAAATCCCTCTTCCATAGGTCAAAAAATGACCAATATGGGGAATAGATTCAAGAACTACATGTGGATTGATTCTAACTCCAACATAATACATATTGATTCCTAGTTCCTATAACAAGGGCTTAGACACTATTTAGTCATCGTATCCTTATCATTCACTTGTGTTATGTTTCTATTTCAGAATAATCCTCTCATAATCCTTGTTTCTCACATTGATCACAACTCACATGGGATTAGGAATTTGTTAAAAATATTCTCTTCATAAATTGGGTGTCTCAATTCCTATAGGGGTTATCAGTGGTCCTAGCTGTAAGACCTTAAAAGGAATGATAGTTTTCCCCACCTCATGACAATAAACTTCATGGACCTTCATTCAAGAACGGTGTGTGGCTTGATTCTCAACCCTTTTAGATACGTAGTGACGTCTATATTTTCAATCATGTCCCCAACCGCATATAATAAGCCTACAATCCCCCATGTATGAGTCAGATCCACATTAAGAATTCCAATATGAGTACTGATTTTTCAGGTGAAATCCTATCTGTTAGAACTACACGTGCCTTGATCCTTACTCCAATAAGAGACATAGTGATGCTTGGAACCTATGTCATGGTTCAGCCACATGGTATTTTGACATTTCATGTGAAGACTTGTGAGTCCTTACCATAAGATGTTAAAAAACATGGATAATGTCCTTACTTCCTGACATAAAACTGCATGGATCTTCCCTTTCCATTTATGTTGAGTAATTCATAGTCCTCACTACATGATGTTAAAATCCACAGTATTCATAGAACTATGTATGGATTTATTCTCATACCATTTGAAATACGTAGTGAAAACTAGGCCTGAAATCATAGTCACAACCACAGGGTAAACAAAAATCCTCTCTCTCCTGTGTATGATCAATATATATAGGATCATTATCTTAGGCCATCTCCTTAGATAACACATCAATGAAACAATATATGTCCCCTTTTATACACACGAGTCATATATATGTAAGGGAATCTAAATTCATGGCTAGTAATATTCCAAACAACTACATTATTCATTGGACAATGACCCTTTCACAAATAATACTTCTAATGTTGAAATAATTTCAAATCATCATAATCTGCCTTTGGGTTTTGGTGGTAGAATGTCTGATAGCTGAGAGCTCTTATTCCTAACAATGTATTACATGCCCCCAGTTGGCCATGCATAATGTGTCCTATATAATGTGCCTATCAGACTAAGGATGCCACTGTTTGGCTGTGAAACATATTCCTTATTTTTCCCTACATAATAAATCACCCATAAGGGGTTTTTAAATACTGATAGCTTTATTTTTAGGAGAAGTATTTTCTATCCCTTTATGCTTTAATGATGGTATATATGAGCCCCAAAATTTAATGTGGTCATCCTTTGTGTATTTTTCTCCTATCCTTTCTCCAGGAATGAATGTCACCAAGATAACGAATTACATTTTCCATCTCTAAGTGTTCAAAGAATATTGGAATGACCGTGGTAAATTCAACCATAAATCATTCATTGTATCTATAATATTATGGTTTTAGTCATATGAACTAAAACAATAGGCACCATAATTCTTATGTTTTGGTTATACCTTTGTAGAGATCCTATTTCTATGATTCTTTGGAAATCACGAATGGAAGTACCCCTTCTATATTCAACAAATGTTCCTCATAAACTAGAATCCATACTTCAAATGATCCAAATCTCCATAAAAAGTCATTGGCTTTTATAAAATTGAAATTCATATTTCTTGAGAGCTCATTTACCTAACTATGTAGTATGTTACCCAATTAACCTTGCATAAAATTTCCTAAATAATGGGCATGCCACCCTAAGGATGTCATTTTTTGGATATGCAACACATGCCCTAGTTGGACCTACATAATAAAACTCCAGTAATGGGGTTTTGAAATATAGGTTACTTTAGTATTGGAAGAGACCTCCCCTAAATGACATTATCCCTTTTCCCATATCATTCTTTATATTCAAAAATTCCCAAATCACATCTTACAATTCTCCCTTTCCATAACTGAATATAGTAGCAAATTTTCAGACCATATTCCCAATAATTGGAAACCATCCAATATTTGGTCAGAGCTATAGAATATATATTAAAGCCACATTCTGTCATTTTTTCATGACTTTAAACTACACAACACCATAATGTCCTTTCTGAGTCAATTTAAACTGCACAACCCCATAATGTCTATACTGCATGACTTTAAAATGCACAACATGATAATGTCCTTACTGCATGACTTTAAACCACACATCATAATGTCCATGCTACATGAATTCAAACTGAACATCCCCCCATTTTCCTTGTTTCATGAAATTAAAATTCATTGTATATAATCAAAAAGACATTAATTCCCTTACTGCATGACTTGAAACTGCAAAACATAATATCAAAAAGCTCTTTTTTTGACAGAATTGTACCCTCCATCACACATCATATTGGTGTAGAAGTGGTTCCACATTCATGGCCTCTGTCAACACAGATGGCACCTTTTATTCTTAGACATCATTCCTTGACAAATACACCCTCAATGGTCTGGAGACATCATATTCATAAACCCCTTTTCCTATTAATAATAGAATTTCAATATTCCTAAGAACTCTTTCACATGAATTTTCTATACATTTTTCTAGGTGGCCTTGTATAAGTTTTCCACATAATAGGCTTGTTAGCCTAAGTATTCCACTATTTGGATTTATAACACATGACCAAGTTGGCCCTGTATAATACAACCCCCATAATGGGTTTGTAAAATAGAAGTAACTTCGTTCTCGGAAGAAACATCCTATTTTACAATAATTAAAATTGTAAATTTAGTCACCCTAAAAATCATGACTCCAGATTCCCCATGGAAGTATCTAATGTAAAATATATCAAGACATTACTATCCATCAAACCCTGTTTGGGTTATAATTTCAAAATTCATGGTTAAAGCTATTCCACCTAAAACAATATGTTTATTAGTCATAAATGCATGACATTAAAATGACCATAAGAAGAGATATAGTACCCACCAGGTTGAAAACATACAAGGTGAACTTTGGAAATAAGTCGAGTCTCAGTTCTCTAGACCAAAACATTGTATAGTTTTGGCAATATCGAGCAATAAAAAAGTGAAAGGGGAAAACTTGTTTGGATGAAAACCTAAAAAGGGAAGCGTAATTAAAATCTTTGTTATCACCCGTGATGTCCCCTACATATTGGTATTAGGAAAAACATTTGGGTAATAACACAAAATACATAGTGTTTGTAGTGTTTTCCATATGACTATAGAAACAGCTAAACCATGCACACTAGGCCCATTAGCTTAGGTAAAAATTACAACACATTCCATCCTTATCATTGTAATTATGATTATCCAGTATGGATATTTCATCATATGGAAATTAGTTTGAACATTACACTTTTAAAAAAATATGGATTAAGACATAGATTAATAGAACAAATATTCTTTTCATTTATAAGAAAAAAATGTCCCCATAGGAACATCTTAAAAATAGAGTCTCTCTGATATAAATCACAAGAGTCCGTCACTATAGATTTTAATTTTTCTATGGCATCCTCATCCCCATCAACCATCTATTAAAGTTCGATCAATGGACCAACATTAGTCTCCTCACCCTGATGAAGAGATTTCTTAGCATCTGCAATGGCTTTCACCCCTTATTTTCGGGATTCTTCTATCGAGTAATGTAGCTGTTTAAGTTTCTTTATAGCAGTATCAAAATCTTGCTGAAGACATGAGACTTTAATAGTATTCTCTTTAGCATGATGCTTGAATGTTTCCAACATTTATATATGAATGGCCTCATCCTGAGATAATTCTACTCAGAATTTATCAATGTTAGAAAGTAGTATGGATTTTATTAGACCCTTCCAAATTTTGTGCTCGGGATCATTCATCCGAATGGTCTCGTTCAATGTAGTATGAATTACACAATAACTGATACCTATGAATACTAACATGATAAATAATGCTGTGAGCTGTTGGATTCATGAGGGAAATTCCTCGAAGGATGTTTCAGTGATAAGCATCAATATATCTCACTATGATTTACGGTGTGAATGGAGATGATCGTTATGAAACTCTAGATCCGATTCAGAATCACTATCATAAGGATAAATGTACTCTAGGAATAATTCACTTAAAGAAGTGCCTAGTTCTACTCCATCCCAAATAGTGGATTTCTGGACTCCCAATGGTGTTTGAGCTGATGCAGAAGCTTCACCTTTCAACCAATCCATATAATCTGATAATCCTACATGATAATTCAATATAATGGTTTTCTTCAAAATAATTTAATTACTAGGAATAATCATAAAGGTTGGTATCCCTTACCTAACAACATGTCAGCAGCCTCTGAAGACTCCTCCCCAACATTTCTAGCCTCAACAGTTTTGCTTGGTACTTCTTGGTGGGGGATACTTTCTTGAACCTGATCAAGATTCTCTATTTGAACCTCAAGAAACTTTTATGTTTCAAGGTTCACCTAATCTTTCTTCTCCTCAATAGTGGGATTGAGAGTAATTCAAACATTTCTTCTAGGAACCATTAGTGTAGTAGCTTCTATAGATATATCTGCACATTCCAAACAATTATAGTTATGAAATTAGGTATAAAAATATCCGTTGGACAGAAAATAAAAACCCATGTCTGTTTGGTTATATATAAATAAATTCAAATTTTTCTAGAGTAGTAGGAATATTCACATGTTCTAATATGTCTTAAAAATACATGACAAGATTCATCATATCTTATAATGACATCCAATTCCTCATGTTAGCCTCACCGATGGTAGCATATGGAGTTGTTGTTTTATGGCCCTCCTTCAACAATATTTGACCATGAAAAAAATTCCTCAATGACAACCACCAGGTCATCAAAATTTTTCAGAGGATTTTCCAATTCATGTGAAAAACTTGAAATTTTATAGAAATGGAAGTTATTTGTTTTGACATTTAGCTTCAATGGAAGAAATTTTGACATACAATATTCCTCCTCTCTCATAGAATCAGGGATAAGAGAATTGGATTCCTCTGTCTAAGATGCCTCCTTATTCATATGATCTGCTTCATTAGCAGGAATCTGTAATAGATTAGAAGTACCCTCCACGGTCCCCAGAGGCTCATTCATAACATCCATAAGGAATGAATAAAATGAAGTTCATACAATTCCATGAATTTTAAACTCATTCTATTGATGAATATGAAATTAATATATACAGGAATACTTACCTCTGTGGATAAAGCGTTCAGTCACATATTTCATTCTTTGATGTCTATTCTTCATTACCTTTTTAGTGGGACTACCATCATAATGTCCAAAAATAGGTATTGAGGACCATATCCTCCTACAATATCTTCCTCCCTTGTCTTTCATCATGGATATCTCTCTTCTGATTCACGGGGTGAACCAGTAACCCCAATCACGATACCATAAGGGAAATACCATGGTGATGGAACTTCAGTCAATTTTCCATTATAAAACTACAATTTAAGATGGTATTTCCACTATGTAATAATGATTTTACTAAATTAAAATGGAAAAGTAGAAAAAAATATGAGAATAAGGAAACATAGATCTTTGGGGTCGATAAAATCACACCATTACTCAAGAGATGAAGGGTAAATCCCTTCAAGGGTGGAACAATATATCATTTCCTTCACACATTTTGTGTCAGGGATTGATTTTTTGGTTGCATATATAAGAATCTATAGATATTGGATGTGAATTATTACATCATTAGGATTATTCAAAATGTGAATTTCATATGAGGCTTGATGATCTCCCTTTTCTAGAGTACACAACACCTCATGTAAAATATCCCACATTGTTTCACCATCATAAAATAAATTCATCCATGATTGAACTACCTCTAGATGTACATATTCTAGAAACATTATAGCTTGTTGTGAAGATGATATTATAACCTTAGACCTTTTGGCCTTCCCTATCCATGCCGTCATAGATAGTGGATGGGGAAAAGGAACCCGACTCTATTATAAGCAATGAAGACTAGACCACATAGGTGAAACTTTAGTTGGTGATGATGGTGTAGCCCTATCGATTCTGATGGGAAAATTGTATCTTCGAAAAGGTAGCTTTGGTGATCCAGGAGCCTCGTCATACTTTCCATATGACTCTTAGGAATCATTCTTTAAATGTGAGGAAACACCTTCCAAATGAGAGGATTCATTCCTAGTACCTCTCTTTAATCTGTCCTGAGGGAAACCATTGTTTAGTACACCTTCAAGAAATGATTATGTCCAAGATTCAGTATAACAGATAGTCAATTGGATATATACATCAACTATTGGAAGATTAAACACTACCCCTGTATTCTCCATGATTTTCAGCAACCTTATCTATCATGCCACCATCAGATGTTGTTCCAGTCTAACATGCTCTGGATGAGATATAATAATCTATTGAAGAAATTTGAATTTTTGTGAAATCTGTAAGAAGCATAGGCCTCACACATGATTTCACCATCAATCCTAGTGGCCAATACACCATCCCTGTAATCTAGTATATATGTCCTCAGCTCTTGATTGGTTATCTCCTCATCAACCAATCACCCCATAGGAGGATTACCTTAAGGAAAGAAGTGGAATTTCTTGAACACACTCAACCTTGTTTTAATAACTATAGCTGTAATGGAAAGGTGATAAATACTAGATAAATCTTGCAAAAATTGTAAGAATGAACTCTCTAGGACCTACATACCACTCTGCACAACATCGGTTTTGATGTGAATCACAATCTATCCCCACAAAACATGGAATGGTTCTGCTATTCTAAAAAGAGGCTTCTCTGAATGGAAATGAAATAAACTTATATGGATCCTTCCTATAATAGGGGTATCCATGCCCAAAATTTTCCTCTATGCAAGTATAGCTGATTTGAAAAATGTTATAGACATTACACCACCCCTATAATCTTGGATAGGAAACATATATACACTAAGTCACATGGCCTGGAAACACACAAGACCCGTGTTGCCATGAATTTTGGAGTTGACATTATACCCCAATGTTTTAAACACTCATATATCTAGAGTTTTCTAGAAGGTTCCATGGGAACCTCTCTATTCCACCTTAGGAAAACATGTTGGATGTGTGCATTCAGGAACTCTCTTCCTATTATTCATTAGAAATATTTCCATCCAGTCCTTTACATGAATATCCCCTCTTGCATGGGGCTTTGAATTCTTGATCTTGTGAGCTTTATTTCGTATCATATCTTCCAAGGATGTTGTTATTCAACATCATTCCATGTTTCCTTTAGAGGAATTAATTCATTATAAATATCATAAATGATTGGAGCTCCATATATCTTATAAACATCAGACAGGTTGATTCCCACTTCTCAATGTGTTAGATGGAAATAATTTGTCTATGTACTTCATCATCTCAGTATCTCTGGAACAAAATAATCATTCTTATATACATAGGTTTTCTCTACCCACACAACATCATATATTCTGGAACCATTCAACACATCTTGAAACTTAACACATGTTTTGCACAGATAGTATGTCCATATCAGTGCAAGTTTCACACCCCCTCTTGGTTGAAATCCCCAACTTTCCTTCAATCCATTTGATTAATCTATATGTGAATCATAGAAGATGGATGAATAGTAGTGTGGAAAAAGGTTGACTATGTGTGGTTTCAAATATAGATCATATAGACTATGATTAATTACATAGGATTTTGTTTTCATTCCATCATTGATATACATGCCCACACTATAAATGTTGGTAGGTGAAAAGTTCTTATAGTCTTGAAACCAAGATATTAGGTTATAATTATTCGAATCTGGTATGTTGTCTTCACATAGTTGACCATAAGTATAATGTGGAAGATAATTACTCTTCCTAAATTCTCAAGGATACTTCTTAAAATAATTTTCCAGATCAGGATGAGAAGTTTCATAGATGTCATTATAGTCATGAGAGATAGTCTCCATAATGTCTTCAGTCTTCTTACCAACCAATTCATATGTATTTCCAATTCTCTTAGGAGCCAATTGAGTCTCTAAAAAATATCATATTTATTTTAGAGTAGGTTCCTTTTCAATTTTTTTTAAAATCAACAAAATTTGACAAAGTCATTAAGGGGTGCAAGTGATAATACAATACTATGGTATGGCACTAAATATTGGTCGTGCAAGTATCATACATAATATACATTCATGAATAGGAAAATCATCAGAAAAAAACTAATGTTTGCATGTTATAATTTCATATGGAGAGCCGATTCTTCATAATCCTGCGTGATTTTCATAATAGTGAAGCCCCTATATATAGACAAGGATTCTATCTTTCCCACCACCATCTTGAGAAAAAACCTAGAACATGCACGACCCATTTCCTTTTTTCATCCCATATTACCTCTGAATTAGACCCTCTTTTCATTTGGATCCTATCATGTGGGGGTATTTTGTTGAAACTTTATTCCATCACATCGATGAAAAAGTGAAAAAGTGAAATGGCCTATAAAATGGAGGAGAAAATATATAGAGAATTAAAATATTTTCAAAGGATCAAATACTAGTTCACCCAAGCTAGCCCGAATCACCGATAACATGAAAGAAATTGTCTGAAACCTCACTTATGTTCCACCTCATCACATGCACACCAAGTCACCATAACTTAGGGTACTATATTTTCCTTTAATATACACTTGGGGTCTTCTATTGAAAGGATGAATTTCCCTAATTCATGATTGATGATCTAATCGCACAATTGCTTCGCCCTAGTCCTCTGAAACCCCCAATGTAGTTTTATACCACTTAAGACATGGAATTAAATGGGGAAAGTGAGACTTAGGTTCTCAAAGAGTTAAAAATTAACAACACTTGCAGGAATCATTCACCCACCCCTCCTAATTTAATTACACTTGTACAACCACCCTTCCTCAATCATGAAGTTGTCTGCCTTTATTCTGGGAATACCTCTGAATACTCATGAAGGATTGAGCCAAGTCTCACCCAAGTATAGTAATCCATGTTTTTCATCACACAAGGTGAAACCAATTATACATATAATACATGAGTTCAACATACTTGAATGACACTTCCTTGAGTTCCCCTTCATGGGTCACCCCACTCCTTTAGTCTACTCGATCCTTTCATAAAGCCTCTTTCATACCAACTCCTAGTAGTGACTCTCCTTTATTGGAAACCTATATATAAAAAGGGATTATGTTTTAACATCCACCAAGACCTCTGGATCTATAGAATCCTTTGGGAAAGGCACATCATCAAGTCTACAATTTAGATTCATATTTTTATAGTCATATGTTTCCCACAATTATCATATAAGGGAGTTATGATCCTTGGGATGTCTATAGGATTGAATATCTATAGTCATGTGGACCCTTACCATATGAACAATTTTGACGAGTTCCTGATCTCATATTTTAGGGTTAATACTTCATCCTCCCCTTCACATCTCTATGACCCAAATACATCGATCTCTAGTTGGGAGGGTAAGAGTCACAATATAGATGTGCACTTCCTCTTCACTTGTTTACACACGTGAACCAACAATTGTGCCTCTTTCTTTAAATGTATTAACATGTAAAAGAGATCATACAAATGCTATCCACTATTTAATTCTTCTTTCTTCACAAATTCACCCACATTATGCCTTGAATTTCTTCAAATGGAAAGTGCATGCACATACGTACATTCATTTTTCATCTTCTCAAGGACACCCCAAAGCCTTTTTTTGTTCATTCAATTTTAGTTATCATGTATATGTCTATCCATGAATCTTCTTCAATAACCCAAATATGGGTTGTCAACAGTTTTGTTTATTTTTTCACACTTGGGAGTCTCAAATAATTAATATGATTTTCTTGTGAATCATTCATGTGATTTCCACTTGTTCTTCAAACACACTCACTTCCTATGTTCTATTATGGTTTTTATGTTTTCCCCTTTGTTTTTCACACCGAGGATATGGAGTTCTTCTTTGCACAGAGTTTGAGATCCTCCTTCACGAACGAGGATGGTTCGCGGCTCCCCCTCACAATGGGATGCACAAGCTTCCTTCGTGAACCAAGTGACACACCATTCTCTTGTGTGAACTGAGTGGTACGTGGGACTTCCCCTCATGGTACACTCTTCACCATGAACGAAAATGGTATGCAGTCGATCTGAGTGGTACACAATAAATTTTCTCCACAAACCCAAAATGGTATGCAAGCTCTTATCTTCATGAACTAGAAGTGGTTCATGACTTCTCTTCTTCACAAACTAGTTCGGTACGTGGTTCTCCTCTTCATGAACCTAAAGAAGTTTTCATATTGTACCTACTCCTTCATGAAATTAAATATTAAAGAAAAATTGTTTCTCAGAATAGGAGCTCCCGAATGGTTTGGAAGCATCAATTCACTTTCAAATCAGTGGGTCTCTTTTTATAAGTAGAGATCAGATCTTTTTCACATCCAAAATCTACATGATACGATCTTTAAGATTCTTCCTTCAATAACTGATATCTTATGTTCATTAATATCATCAAACCCACATGGAGATATGTCATATATCTTTGATTTTTCCTTATTCAAACTCATTACCTTCCCAATGATAATTCATATATACACGATGGCATGATCACTTTTTTGAATCCATGCTTGAATCCATGTGGCCTTGAAAACATCATTTTCGTCATCCATTCGCTCATTCTTCATTTCATTCGAATGCATGAAAATTTATTTTCATGCATGTGATCCTAGCATCCAAACGATCACTATGGGCTTGAACTAAGATAAAATGGTGGCCGAAGTGGTGAGATCATCATTTGGATGGCGATCCTGGTCCATGGGTGCAGTGGATGTCCAGAGGTTGAATAAAACCACGAAAAATGTGATCTGATGACTCTGATTAAATCCCACGCGACGTGGGGATTATGGAAGGCTCATATTATATTGCTTGATGCAGGATACGATGTGTGACCAATATCTTAGTGAGATAAGATGGACGATCAGGATTGCATCCGATTTTCTAAAACCTTGTCCCACATAAAAACATCATGAGTTCTTCTCCTTTTTTAAATAACATTCTGCTCCATCATTCAGCCAGAAATCTCCTCCCCTACTCTGGTGCCGCCCCACACTGGTTCTCTACGAGCACACTCTTAGTTACAACTCTGCCTCCTCAGGTGCACATCTAGATCCCACTATTCATCTCATGGGGGATTACACATGGCCCCCAAGCACATCCTACTTGCTGGCCTTGACGACATCCCCATGGGTGCAGTCGACCCTTATGGTCCCGCATGAACCTTGAGTTGAGGATTGCTGGCTGGCCAGTCAATTGCTTCTATTTTTTAGGTAAGGCATATAAAAATACATAGTAGAAATATAAGTATTAATTTAAATTCATGGGCACCATAGTATTTCAAACCTCCTCCACAACATCTTCTTCTTATTATATTTTACTCCTTCAAAAGAACACTCCAACCATCCCTAATTATTATAGACAATGTATCACTCCAAATACACATATTTGGAACTTAGGATCAAGTTCAACCAACATATGGTTTCCAATATACATTTCACTTAGGAGAGTTACTTCTTTCATTTTCATTATCATTTACATCCATTGAAAACAAATAAAATCTTCATACACAATGTGGTCCCAACAATCTCCCCCTTCGTGTTCATTTTCGATACTTCAACATTCTCTAAAATGATAATGTCAAGGTGAAAATTAGAGTCTTCTATTTCTTCACTTTACCTCTCCCTTATTGACAAGGAATACAATGTTTATGGTATTGAGGGTATCAGTACATTTTTAAGCAATGTATCACTGTTAATTTCACTCTAAGTCAACTTGAGAAATGCTCAATGTATAATGCAACATGATTTGATATATATAACAAAGATGTCCATTATCCCCTGATCATGACACCTCATGTGATGATAACTCATGTACTTTTCTTCAGGGATATTCTTAATTTTTATATATCACTAATTGATTTAGTTAACCACCATTGTAAAATAATCTTTATTTTGAGTAACCTTGGATGAGAGATTGAGAAATGTCATACCTTTTCCAATGACATGATCATCAGAAAATCTATAGAGTAATTGAATTTGATACTAACTGAATTTCATACATATTTAAATAATAAATCATGAATCTTCTTTATGTGTCTCCCCCTCAAGGGAACAATTCTCAGGTTCTCCCCCTAAGGGCTTTCTTCACCTTCAATTTCCTATAAAATTAGTACAATACATAATGTGTTAAGGGAATAAGGTGGATTATTCTTGATTTATTCAATGTGAGAAGAAAGGATGAGATGATTTTCTCAACCAAGATGCTCCATTTTATCCAATAATTAAACATGCACATTTGATATCCCTTTATGACTTTGGTTGTATGTATCTCAATATTGCTTCCATTTCTTTTTCTGTGAGTCCTCTTTCTTCAAAAGAATTCAATGTACTAGGATATCCGGGTGTAAATTTCATCTTCCTGAGGAAATCTTATGGGGATGGAATAAATGCACTATAATTCTTAACAGTGTGACCATCCTTATTGCACCTCACATACATGACCTTTCTATCATCATGTGAAATCTTCTTATTTCCTTTTGCACTAGACATAGCCTGTGTATCTCCTTTCATTATCATTCATTCCAAATATTCAGGCCAGATAACCAATATGTCTATGTGAACAATTGTAGTAAATTTTTATTTTCCACATGGACTCTTCATAGTGTCATCATTTTTAGGAATTCTTTGGGATGTACATATTTTCAACTTCTTGGATTTTTAATCTATGTAATTATCACCTTTCCTTTGTGGAGTCTTCTTGGGAGAATTTTCTTTTGAAAAATTCTTCTGATTTATTCCCAAGGAAGCTTCTTATTTCTTAGCTAGCTTATGTGACCTTCTATTCTTATCAGCACTTGAAATATGTTGAAATAAGCATGCTCCATTCTTGTGACCACTCCCATTTCCTATATCACATATGTTTTCTAGAATTCCAAATTTGTTTGTGGTATACAAATTCTTCTGGATCTGTTGATGTTTCTTTTTATTATCTAGTTTTCTCTCTTTTAACATAGGCTTTCTCAGTGATATTTCATTTAAAGGATTGTACCAACAATCTAGTGCACAATTACCAAATCTGTTGCATCACTAACATTAACCCACAAGTCTTTTCTTCATTATATCTTCTGTATATGGTTGTTGGGAGTTCCTTTTAAAGTGTTGTTCTCTATCTGGGGACCATCTTCCAGCTTCTTCTTCTTATCTATCCTAGATATTGTGGAAGGTTTCTTCTCCTCACCTTTCCTCATCCATACTTGTTTTAAATTTTTCTTCAAACCTGCACTTTTAGTAGAAATATTTTTAGAAACTATAGTACAAGTTTTTATGGACAGTACCTTCAATTTCTCAGCTATTTGGGGTAGATCAATGAGTGAAGTCATGATCTTCTTATCACATGTTTGATATCTTTTGATAGTATAATCCTCCAGTGATCATTGAGTACCAACAATTGGAAATATTTAATTCATTTTTTAAGTCTCATTGCGTGTCTTCTCAAGAGTGGTCAAATGAAATTCACATTTTAGACATTCCATATTAATGATGGTTATTTGATCTTAAATCATGATAATCTTTTCATCACAATCCTTTTTCAGTATTTCAACCCCATCTTCATGGATCATAATTTTTGTTATTAAAAAGAGTCAAGCTCTTTGTTCTTCTTTGAAGTATCTTACAAATTTAGAATATTGACCTCAGTGCTCTTTTTCAACTCATATTTAAATAAGTGGATAATTTATTACAATGTCTTATTGACTCCCTATTTCTCTTCAAAGGATTAAATTCATCTAGAGAGCTTAAAAACTTCCACACGTTTTGTTTTCAATCCATTTTACACATTATCAGCTTCTCTTTCTAGTCAGGTGATCTCAACCTTCATACATTGAAATATTCTACAAACAACAAAAAGCCATTCTTCTAGAATATCATGCAGATAGGATCCTAATTTCTCCATTTCCAGCTCAAGTGAAGTAAAGGCTTGATCATCATCACCACTTATGTTGGAATCCTTCATTTTAGTGGAAACCAGATCCAAATTATCTTTACATTCTAATCCTGAGATTTCTTCATTATTAATAAGACATAGAGAAAAAGAAATGGATTATTACTTAGGGATGAAGGAATTCTTCAACTGCTTCTTCTCTTTATTTTCCTGTTCATAATGGTCTTTCTAGGTATAGGCATCTTCTCGGATAAAACTGAGATTTCATCAAGATTTCTCTTCATTATTGACTCAGGAATGAAAAAAAATCATCTTTTGAATGCAGTTACTGAATATTATCCATCATACATAAGCCTTTTCCCTATGATACCAATTGAAGGATCCTAGGTCCCCTTGAGGGGGAGGGGATGAATCAGGGTGTCACATTTTTCTCATTTTTATGGGATCTTGTTCCCACATTGGAAGGAGATTAATTGAACCTATATGATGGATATGTTTAGTAATTAAAAAAATCACATGTAGATGGACAACACCACACTTTTACTTGGTTCACCACTAAGGGATACGTCGAAGGTGAATATGCTGATAAGTTTCCAGTCACACATAATTCCACTAATCTTCTAATGTTTAGGATTACAAGGTTCGGGAACAGTCACTCTGTCCCAGGAACATTGCCTTTACAAAAGATCTGGGATAGATCACTGCTTCCCTCAGATCACTCATGTGGACTCCATTAGCTCACTACTCAGGGTAAAGTCACAATCAGTTTATAGACATGAAGGTCCCTTCATTGGATAGGCACAAATGTCATTGTTTCATGTTCATCATGAGTCATTTTTTACATAGATGTCTAGAGTTCATGCTCTTTGATATTCAAAATTTTTCTCCTTTGGAAAAACTATATGTACTATGACATATTATTCTTCTTGTCTATAATCACAAATTCTTTTTGTGATTATTGAAAAACTGAAAATCAGTTCCCTTGGAATCAACAAGAATCAACTCTTCTAATTCCATGTATGCATGAGACCATTCATGTGACAATATAGATGTTCACTTCCTCTTCACTTCTTTACACACGTGCACCCACGATTGTGGTTCATTCTTTAAATGTCTTCACATATGAAAGGGAGTATACAAATTATCTCCACCATTTAATTCATCATTCTTCCCAAATGTACCCACATGCTGCCTAGAATTTCTTCAAATTAAAAGTTCATGCACATACGTACATTCTTTTGTCGTCTTCTCAAGGGCACCCCAAAGCCTTATTCAATTTTACCTATCTTTATTATGTTTATCCATGAATATTCTTCAACAACCCGAATGGGGGTATTCCATTGTTTGGTTTATTCTTGTACACTTAGGAGTCCCAAATCATGCATATAATTTGCATGTACATCATTCTTGTGATTTCCAATTGTTCTTTAAACACACTCACTTCCTCGGTTTTATTATGGTGTTTATGTTTTCCCCTTTATTTTTCACACCGGGGGTATGGAGTTCTTCTTTGCACAGAGTGTTCGAGCCTCCTTCACGAACCAGGATGGTTCGCGACTCCTCCTCATGAAAGGGATTCACGATATTCATTCGTGAACCAAGTGACACACGATTATCTTTTGTGAACCGAGTGGTATGCGACACTTCCCCTCAAGGGACAATCTTCACCACAAAACAAAATGGTATGTAGTAAATCTGAGTGGTACACGAGAACTTTTCTCCACGAACCCAGAATGGTACACGTGATCTTATTTTCACGAACTAGAAGTGGTTCATGACTTATCTTCTTTGCGAACCAGATCAGCATGAAGTTATCCTATTTGAAAACCTAAAGCGGTTCGTGGATCATGCATGTTCCTTCTTAAACATAATTATCAAGAAACTCTGTTTCTCATAATAGGAGTTCTTGAATAGTTTGTAAGAAGCAAGACCCTTTATAATCAGTGGGTCTCTTTTTATAAGTATAGATCATATCTTTTCCATGTTAAAAATACACATGATCCACTCTTCATGATTCTGCCTTGAATAACCATGATATTCAGTTCTTTAATATATTCAAACCCACGTGGAGATATTCCACATATCTTGGATGTTTCCTTCTTCAAACTCGCATCCTTCTTGCTGTTTTTTCATGTGTCCATGATGCCATGAATCACTTTTTGAACCCCTACTCGAATCCATGTGGCCTTAGAAACTTCATTTTCCTTGGACATTCGTTAGTTCTTTGTTTCATTTGAATGCATGAAAATTTAATTGCATTCATGTGATCGTAGCATATAAATGATAATCATGGGCTTGAACTGAGCTAAAATGGTGGCCGGAGGGGTGATATCATATTTCGGCTAGAGCTACTAGTTCACGAGTGCAACATATATCTATAGGTAGAATACAACCATGATCATTGAGATCAGACAGCATCGATTCAATCCCATGCGACACATGGATTATGAACGGCACAAATTACATCGCTGGATGCAGGATGCGATGTGCGGTCGAGATCCTAGTGAGATCAGATGGATGGTCGGGATTGCATCCGTGTTTTTAAATCCTTGTCCCACATCGAAACATTGTGCGTTCTTCAACTTCTTTATGTAACAACTAGCTCTATCATTTGGATAGAAATCTCATATCCCTCTCTGGTGTCGCCCCACACCGGTTCTATGCGGGCACGCTCTTAGCACCCACTCTTCCTCCTCAGGTGTGCATCTAGAGACCACTATGCATCCCCCGGGGGCTTACACATGACCCCCATGTTCCACCTACTGGCTGGCCTATCTAGATTCCCTATGGGTACAGTCAACCCATGTGGTCCCGCACGAGCCTTGAGTTGAGTCTTGTTGGCTGGTTAGTCAAAATGCTCTATTTTTTAGGTAAGTCATATAAAAATACTTAGTAGAATATTATGTATTCAATGAAATTCATGGCCACCATAGTATTCCAAACCACCTCTAAAATCTCTTCTTCTACATTTCTATTACTCCTTCTGACGAACACTCCAACCAACATTAAAGGTTGTAGAAAATTTATCACTCCTTATACACATATTTGGGCCTTAGGATCAAGCTCAACCAATGCCTCATTTCCATTATCCATTTCACTTATGAGAGTTCATTCCTTCATTTTGATCATCATTGACATCATTTGACAACAAATATAATCTTCATACACAATGTGGTCCCAACATAATAACATTAGTATTAATAGATTTATTCTACTTTTGAAATATATATATATATATAATGGATTTGACCAATCATATTCAATTTCTCTTTTATGATAATTTAATTGATATAACCCACATTTTGATTGAAGAAATATCTTCTTACACTATGGAATATCAAAATAGAATCCTCATCCTAACTCCCTTTAAAGAAGAATTTGTATCAACACTTTTATCCCCAAATATTGAAAGTACTCTTGGTCTTTATGGACTCACTAATAAATTATTTATGTTACATAGGTACATATTATACAATGTTGTGACAAATTCTATTATGGAGTTCATGAATCAGTCCACCATGACTTTTGGAATCAACTCCAGTTTAATTTTACTTATTCCAAAGAAATAATGTTCCATTGGAATCATATACTCGAGGCTAGTTTTAAATGAAGACACTTGTCATGACCCATCCTTGGGGCTCGTGCCATGACTACCCCAAGACCGCCTTCCATAGGCCAGGGGCTGGTGACTAGTACCAAAGGCGTAAATCCCGATATTTGGGAAGGCATTGCCTTTATAAAAG
Organism: Viscum album; assembly: GCA_963277665.1. Classification (NCBI taxonomy): domain Eukaryota; kingdom Viridiplantae; phylum Streptophyta; class Magnoliopsida; order Santalales; family Viscaceae; genus Viscum; species Viscum album. The sequence goes on along the minus strand of OY728120.1, from coordinate 4,201,031 downwards.
TAAACAAAACACCACAGAGTACAAGCGGAAGTAAAACACTAACTAAAACTGAAACAAGCTGTTCTGAAAGTAAAGGGGCCGGAAATACAATCCCAACTGTAAAGTACAAGTAAATAAGATAAAACAGTCAGAAGGTGACAAACAGCTCTTGGATCGTCCACTAAGGATCCTACCTGAAGGGTAGGTACAGATAGCGCAGCTCCTGGATCGTCCACCACGGATCCTACCTGAAGGGTAGGTACAGATAGCCTCCACAATTCTCTCGCCCGTCAACCTTTTCCGACTGTCGCATCGTCGTGAAGTCCACCACTGGATACTGTCTCGTCATGAGGTCCACCTCCGGGTACCGTCCAGTCCTCGAACACTCGGCCTCTATCTGCGCTGCCCGTCGTCTGCAACCAACACAATGAGGTGTGGGCATAACCCATGCAGGGGTGAGTATAACGATACTCTGTAGGGACCCTAAGACCCTAAAGGTCTCACTAAATCCAACAAGGATAACCACAAAGAAGATCTCAACAGATAACCTCTACTTAGGTATATGGCCATACATATACCCAAGTTTTCAAGTAACCCATCTCAATCATGAAGAGACACAAATATTATGAAATCAACGGATAACCACTACCCAGGTATATGCCCATACATATTCCTAAGTTATCAAGTGACCCATCTTAGTCATGAGGTAAACACAAAGTCATAGGCTCAGCTCAACCAGGATTTATTCATGATTTCGAAACCACGACTGCTGGAGAACTCCTCCTCTATCGAGTATAGTGGGCCTGCCGCTACAACCAAGCGCGCCTCACTAACCTTGGACTGCTGTAGTACTCCACCTGTCGAGTACTGTGGGGCTGCTGCTACAACCAAGCGCTTCCCACCATGGGTCTGCCTCTACAACCAAGCCCTCCCCCTCATAGGCTCCAGAGGTACTCCTTCTGTTGAGTACCGTGGGTCTGCCGCTACAACCAAGCGCTCCTCCACTGTGGGTTTGCCGCTACAACCAAGCGCTCCCCCTCATAGCCCCTAGAGGTACTCCTTATATTGAGTACCGCGGGTCTGCCGCTACAACCAAGCGCTCCTCCGCCGTGGGTCTGCCGCTACAACCAAGCGCTCCCCACTGTGCTATCCGAAACACACAGAGATGATAGATCAACAATCTTCAAGTCTCAGCCAGCTACTAGGTCTCTGTACTCTGCTAGCTCGTCGCTGGGAGGGTCCGCTCCACAAGCTACTGGTTGATACTCCAAGTATCACAAAGTTCGACGAAGAAGTATCTCAAAGGACCGCCTCATCGTAGGGGTCTCAACGCAACAGACGACGCGTCAGTCGGACGCCCGGTCTGTGAGTTACTAGCCTTTTCGTCCCAGGGGCCCGGTTGGTTTCGTGTGCGAACCAACCCGGACGTATCTCGAATGTACCCCGAACTCTCATAGGGTATGCTCATAGGTACCATTTTTCAACGTGATCACCAACGCCGCTGACGGTTCGTCAAACGAACGTCTGGTCTGAAAGTTATCAGCTTTTCCGTTCCAGGGTCCCGGTTGGATTTCGGGTACAATCCAACCCGACCATTATCCAACTGCATCCAAAACTCAGGCGAAGCATGGCAAAAGTTTCGTGTCATCAAGAGAATCCCAAAAAGTCAACGGCACGTCAATCAGACGTCTGGAGCTCGAGATATAAGCGTTTCTGCTCCGAGGGCCTGGTTGAATTCGTATCCGAACCAACCCGGCCATACTCAAAGTTCTCCAAAACCTTGAGTGTAATATACAGAAACGACCGTCTTGATCCAAGTATCACATTGCAACAGATGATGCGTCGATCAGGGGTCCGTAGCCCATGATATGGGCGTTTGAACGAAAATTTCCCCAGAATAGGGGTTCGGGCCCGGACCGTCCCGGCCCGAGACCCCCCCTGGGTCGGCCCGAACCGGGTCCGTGTCCGGCCTAATAGGGCGCGGACTGGCCTGGCCTAGGCGCGGCCCGACCCGGCCTGGGCGGCCCGACCGGTTGGCCTGGCGCGCTGGCGCTGCCGCGTGGCCGCTCGGCTGTCCGGTTGAGCGGAACAGGGGGGTGCGGTTTCCCCCCCTTGAATGAAGTCGCGGCCCACGCGTGGGGGCCACTCCCTACCAGCGACGCGGCGGCCAGCGCCGCGGCTTCAGCCGCGGCGGCCCTTCCTGGGGGCACGTCGGGCGCCGCCGCCTCCTTGCAGTCGGCCGGTGCCGGCCACCGCCGGTGCCGCCATGCCGGCGTGGCGCGTCTGTGGGATCTTCCGCAGACCACCGGACGCGCTCCGGTGGTCCGTTTGGCCTGCTGTCTTCGACTAAGGCCCTCCCGGGACCCGTAGGTTACAACAAAGGGTCCAGAATCGCCTTTTCTACCTGCTTCATCATCTCCCGTCGATCCGCATGTCAAAAAAACAACTGCGGAGTCTTCGATTAGCCTCTGCAGCCCCGACTCCAGCCGCGGTTTGGTTCGGCCTCAATGGCTCGGCGTGACGACACCACACTCCTTCGTCGCATTCCTTGTTGTTTCCGCGCGGTGCTGTTGCACCGCGCTGCCTTTGTTCGAGCCGCAACGAGCACACATCAAAGGGGGAGGAGGATTGGCCATGTTCGGGCGGTCCGACCTCCTCCCGTTAAATTGATAACAGGCGGCCCGAATATTTAACGCAGAACGCATGGAAAAAAATTCACGAATAAAACCAAACCCCTACCTCGAGCATAGATGAACGAAGGCTCGTCGTGGAATTTCACGCCACAGAAGGAGGCGTCGCGGAAAGAGGATCATCGCGTCGCGGAGAAAAGATTCTTCGGCGTCGCGTCGTCGATCTCTAAGGATCCGGCGTTCTTGTCGACCTTCATCGGAGGTCGGAGTTCTTCGCGTTCTTCACGTTCTTCATCGAGGAAGAAGAACATCAAGAACTTGAGAAAATTCTCCCCAGCCTCACACAACCCAAAAACTCTAATAAAATAAGATTTTGTCCTGTTTTATTTCTCAAGCCATGCTTTTCTCAATTCAAAAACGAAACAATCAATTAAATGAATTAATTGCAACATTTAAACCGCCCAAATTAATAGAGGCGTTTCATAAACAGAAAAACGCAAGGGTTGACTTCCACTTAATATGGGTGCGAGTGCATTACCTTAATTAAGGAGGGGGTGAAGAAAATAAAAGGTGGGGCTCGTGTGGGCCCCACCTCACAAATATCCTACCTAGTGGGTAGGATATTGTGGGTCCCACTCCAATCACTTAGCTTAGGTTAAACTACTTCAAGTAAAATAAAAACTGGTCGCACCATTTTTATTTTAATCCTTTACTTAACCCAAAAATTAAAAAACCATACCCGAGAAAACGTAACTCCGGAAAAGGATTTTCTAAGCAATTAACGGCACTGCGATTCCATCAGTGCCCTTGGAATTCGATTCTGAGCACCGGTTCAAAAGTTAGAAAAACCCGCTCGTTCGTTCACTGAACTTACCCGAGCTAAACTTCAGAAAATGATTACGGGCACACCGGGCCTCAGAATCAGGTGCCGTCAGAAACTGCGTACTCGTAAAATTACAAAGAAATTTAGAAAAAAAATGTCCTTGAAATTTACGGGTCTTTACATTACTCCCACCTCAGGGATTTACGTCCCCGTAAAGCAATAACACAAACTAGGGAAACAAAAGTGGTACTGAGCACGCATCTGAGCCTTCCGCTCCCATGTGCTCACTTGGAGGTTCCCGTGCTGCCAACGAAAGCACACAAGAGGAATCGACCGTCCTCATAGGACCCGCTCCAGTCGTTCCTCAACCTCTACTGGAACCCCGTAAAAGCCACCCCATCGTCCAACCTCCACAACTCATGTCAAGGTGAGACCCGTAGGGAAACGTGGTCGCCATCCTCGAAATCTAGTGGTCTCCGCCTCCTATCAGCACAAGACTTTTGCCGGCTCTGAGCTGTCCTCATCTGCTCTTGGATGACTTGGACCTTTTCTGGTCCTATAAGAGCTACTGAGATTTCTTCTTTTCCGATAGGAGAAATCCGGTCTCATCCTCTGGATGAACCATGTTCTTCACCTAATACAGTCAATCCCGACATGGATGATACTAACCCATAACAAGGATGACGTCGTAAGGCCTCGACGCTACTACCAAGAGATCCAACCGTTACTTTCGCCTCCAAGGGTTGAGTCACACTGTCGGCATCAGTGTGTGGTCACTGGGTCTCCCTTAGTAGGTATCTCAACGATAGGGTAAAGTCAACGGTTTTTAAACCGGAACCTCTAAGTAATAACATAAAGAGATGAAAGGAAGGTAAACTCCACAAGAAAGGTGTCTTTTATTACTGAAGATCAAAGTTCAACGACACAAAGCATCTACAAACAAACATCAACAAAGCTAGAAGCAACATGAACAAAAGTATCCAGGTCTGGAGCTAGTCCCGCTCCTGTCCATCTACTCCCGGAGCTCCATGATCATAGGCCTCAGCTTCTTGAAGACTACTCAGTAAGGAAACTCTCCAATAAGAGGGATCGCTCCAACACCCCTGTCTGTGTCGGAAAGCTGTGAGAAACAACTGAAGCTCTGATCTCTCGCCTGAGCCCCTGCTCGAAGGTTCGGGCCCTGAAGAATGGGTCCCGTACCATGTACATGGAATAACACGAGAGATCGGTAAACCTCGCCACGTACTGGGATACTATCATGCTACCCTTCCGCAGCTGTAGTATGTTTTGGATGCGCACCGCACAAAGGGTGGTTGGGACGAACTTTGAGTGGAAAAGGCTATCAAAGTCCGTCCAAAGGAGAGATGCCTCGTCGTGCACTTGGAGCATCAAGGATTCACCATCTTCCTGCTGCCGCGTGCAGGAGGCTCGCTGCAAGGACCACCATAAGGTCAGTTGGTGTCCCTACCAAACGGAAAACTTGTATAACTGCCTCCAGCCAATCCTAGGCTGCCTGAGGGTCCATCTCCCCACGGAACCTGGGCGGTTGCTGACACTGAAATTCGTGCAGTGCACTAAGGAGACGTTCACCATCAGCAGCTAGGGATGGTAGCATCGGTGGCCCAACAGGTGGTAGTACCGCTGGTGCCTCAACTGGAAGAGGGACCTGTACTGAGGCCTCGTCGCTTAGCGGGCTATCAGTACGTACAACTCTTGGGACTCTAGCTGGTCGTCCGCAGGGAGGCATCCTGAAAGAAACAAATGTGACACAGTCAAATGATTTATACCTAGTGAGCTGACCTGGTTTGAGTTGACTTTTAAAAACTTTTGAAAACACACACGCAATCAGAGATTTCGTGCACAGAGTCGGAAATCAGTTGTCAGGGTCCGGGTATATGGATACGTCGGCCGCCACACCAACACTGGACTCCCTGGACTGATAACCACACTCAATACCCTTAACACTATTTCTTTACACAGAAAAAGATCAGAGTCCTGAGTTCTGCGGTAGAACCGAACTCCTCGGATACCAATTTGTCACGACCCATCCTCGGGGCCCATGCTGTGACTACCCCAAGCCCTCCTTCCATAGGCCAGGGGCTGGCGACTAGCACCAAAGGCGTAAATACTGATAATAGGGAAGGAATTACCTTTATAAAAGTAAACAAAACACCACAGAGTACAAGCGGAAGTAAAACACTAAGTAAAACTAAAACAAGCTGTGCTGAAAGTAAAGGGGCCGGAAATACAAGCCCATCTATAAAGTACAAGGAAAAAATATAAAACAGCCGGAAGGTGACAAGCAGCTCCTGGATCATCTACCAAGGATCCTACCTGAAGGGTAGGTATAGATAGCGCAACTCCTGGATCGTCCACCATAGATCCTACCTGAAGGGTAGGTACAGATAGCCTCCATAACTCTCTCGCCCTAAACCACCTCTGATTGTCGCCTCGTCATGAAGTCCACCACCGAATACTGTCACTTCGTGAGGTCGACCTCCGGGTACCGTCCAGTCCTCGAACACTCGGTCTCTGTCTGCGCTGCCCGTCGTCTGCAACCAACACAACGAGGTGCGGGTATAGCCCGTACAGGGGTGAGTATAACGATACTCAGTAGGGACCCCAATAACCTCAATGTCTCACTAAATCCAACAAGGATAACCACAAAGAATATCTCAACAGATAACCTCTACTTAGGTATATGCCCATACATATACCCAAGTTATCAAGTAACCCATCTCAATCATGAAGAAACACAAAGATTATGAAATCAACGGATAACCACTACACAGGTATATGCCAATACATATACCTAAGTTATCAAGTGACCCATATAAATCATGAGGTAAACACAAAGTTTATAGACTCAGCTCAACCAGGATTTTATTCATGATGTCGAAACCACGGCTGCTGGAGAACTCCTCCTCTGTCGAGTACAGTGGGCCTGCCGCTACAACCAAGCGCACCCCACTAACCTTGGACTGCTGTAGTACTCCACCTGTCAAGTATTGTGGGACTGTTGCTAAAACCAAGTGCTTCCCACCATGGGTCTGACACTACAACCAAGCGATCCCCCTCATAGGCTCCAGAGGTACTCCTTCTGTTGAGTACCATGGGTCTACCGCTACAACCAAGCGCTCCTCCGCCGTGGGTCTGCCGCTACAACCAAGCGATCCCACTCATAGCCTCCAGAGGTACTCCTTCTGTTGAGTACCATGGGTCTTCCGCTACAACCAAGCGCTCCCCACTGGGCTATCCGAAACACACCGAGATGATAGATCAGAAGTCGTCAAGTCTCAGCCAGCTACTAGGTATCTGCACTCTGCTAGCTCGTCACCGGGAGGGTCCGCTCCACGAGCTACTGGTCGATACTCCAAGTATCACAAAGTTCCATGAAGAAGTATCTCAAAGGACCGCCTCATCGTAGGGGTCTTAAAGCAACAGACGGCGTGTCAGTCGGACGCCCGGTCTGTGAGTTACTAGCCTTTTCGTCCCAGGGTCCCGGTTGGTTTTGTGTGCGAACCAACCTGAACATATCTCGACTGTACCCCAAACCCTCATAGGGTATTCTCATAGGGTCCGTTTCTCAATGTGATCACCAACGTCGGTGACGGTTCGTCAAACGGACGTCCGGTCTAAAAGTTATCAGGTTTTCTGTTCCAGGGGCCCGGTTGGATTTTGGGTACAATCCAACCCGACCATTATCCAACTGCATCCAAAACTCAGGCGAAGCATGCCAAAAGTTTCGTGTCATCAAGAGAATCCCAAAAAGTCAACGGCACGTCAATCAGACGTCCGGAGCTCGAGATATAAGCGTTTCTGCTCCGAGGGCCCGATGGTTTTCGTATCCGAACCAACCCGGCTGTACTCAAAGTTCTACAAAAACTTGAGTGTAATATACCGAAATGAACTTCTCGATCCAAGGATCACATCGCAACTGATGGTGCGTCGATCGGGGGTCCATAGCCCAAGATATGGGCATTTGAACGAAAACTGCCCGAGAATAGGGGGATTCGGGCCCGGACCGACCCGGCCCGAGACCCCACCTGGGTCAGCCCAAACCGGGTTTGGGCCCGGCCTAGGGGGCGTGGCCCAGCCCGGACGGTTGGCCTGCCGTGCTGGCGCGGCCACATGGCCGCTCGGCTGTCCGGCTGAGCGGAACAGGGGGGTTCAGTTGCCCCCCCCTTGAATGAAGCCGTGACCCCCCGTGTGGGGGCCACTCCCTGCCAGCTACGCAGCAGTCAACACCGCGTCGCCCTTGGTCCCGCACGGCCACAGGACTAGCCGCCTACCGCCACGACAGACCTTCCCGGTGGCGCGTCGTGCGCCGCCCTGCCGGCGTGGCGTGCCGGCGGGATCTTCCGCGGACCACCGGACGCGCTCCGCTGGTCCGTTTGGCCTGCCGTCTTTGCCTAAGGCCCTCCCAGGACACGCAGGTTACTGCGAAGGGTCCAAAATCGCCTTTACGACCTGCTTCATCATCACTCGTCGATCCGCACGTCAAAAACAAACTGTGGAGTCTTCGATTCGCCTCTGCCGCCCCGACTCCGGCCGCGGTTTGGTTCGGCCTCAACGGCACGGCGCGACGGCGCTGCGCTCCTTCATCACATTCTTTCTTGTTTCCGCGTGGTGCCATTGCACCGCGTTGCCTTAGTTCGAGCCGAAACGAACACACATCAAAGGGGGAGGAGGATCGGCCATGTTCGGGTGGTCCGACCTCCTCCCGTTAAATTGATAACATGCGGCCCAAATATTTAACGAAGAACGCAAGGAAAAAAAATTCATGAATAAAAACCAACCCCTACCTCGAGCATAGCTGAACGAAGGTTCGTCGTGGAATTTCACGTCGCGGAAGGAGGCATCGCGGAAGGAGGATCGACCATGTTCGGGTGGTCCGACCTCCTCCCGTTAAATTGATAACATGCGGCCCAAATATTTAATGAAGAACGCAAGGGAAAAAAATTCATGAATAAAAACCAACCCCTACCTCGAGCATAGCTGAACGAAGGCTCATCGTGGAATTTCACGTCACGGAAGGAGGCGTCGCGGAAGGAGGATCGTCGCGTCGCGGAGAAAAGATTTTCTGGCATCACATCGTCGATCTACGAGGATCCGACGTTCTTGTCGACCTTTGTCAGAGGTCAGCATTCTTCGCATTCTTCGTGTTCTTCGTAGAGGAAGAAGAACTTCAAGAACTTGAGCAAATTCTCCCCATCCTCACACAACCCAACAACTCTAATAAAATAAGAGTTTTTCTTATTTTATTTCTCAAGCCATGTGTTTTGAAATTCGAAAACGAAACAATAAATTAAATGAATTAATTGTAATGTTTAAACCACCCAAATTAATAGAGGCGTTTCATAAACAGAAAAACGCAAGGGTTGACTTCCACTTAATAGGTGTGCGGATGCGTTACCTTAATTAAGGAGGGGGGGGGGGGGTGAAGAAAAGAAACAGTGGGGCTCGTGTGGGCTCCACCTCACAAATATCCTACCTAGTGTGTAGGATATTGTGGGTCCCACTCCAATCAATTAGCTTAGGTTAAACAACTTCAAGTAAAATAAAAACTGGTCGCACCATTTTTATTTTAATCCTTTACTTAACCCAAAAATTTAAAAACCACACCCGAGAAAACGCAACTCCGGAAAAAGTGTTTCTAAGAAATTACCGGTGCTGCGATTCCATTGGTGCCCTCAGAATTTGATTCCGAGCACCGGTTCAAAATTTAGAAAAACTCGCTCGTCCATTCACTGAACGTACCCGAGCTAAACTTCAGAAAATGATTCAGGGCACACCGGGCCTCGAAATCAGGTGCCTTCAGAAACCACGTACTCGTAACATTCCAAAGAAATTTAGAAAAAAAATTTCCTTCAAATTTCCGGGTCATTACAAAACAATCATGAAAATTATTAGTGAATTCACGGACACGAGATGGGGGAAATCATTAGGGGAATGATCAATCCAAACCAATTTGGGGTTTTCCCAAGAACGAACATCAAAATTTTTTTATTACTACTTCATAATGTTTCAACTTGATGAAGAAAAAGGTTATGTATTAGAAAATTTCCCTCAATATATTTATCTTGAAAGAATTTAACATAATGAAATGGAGTTTCCTTAATGTTATACATTTTATGCATGGACTATACACTATTTTTGTTAGTCATATCATCACCACACAATGGTCTAAGAGACTATATTTTCACCAAAATGAATCATCCAAAAGCCTTTTAAAATACTCTAGGAGAATTATGAAAGGAGACCCTCTCTCAGGACATCACTTTCCCTTTACTATATACTAAATTAGAATATATATTAATGATATTTTCCTGGTTTTATTATACACATGGATCATGGTTTAAAGGGTGATATTCACTCTCTATCACCTTTTATATGCTGATGACATAATCCTTTTTGGGAGGGCCTTTAACAACACTCCATATTCCATCAAATCAATATTTTTTCACTATGAAGAAGTTTTAGGGAATATTTTCAACCAAAATAAGTAATATATTAAATTTTTGGAATGAATTAACCTCATTATAAAAAATTGGACTTCTAAAATTTTAGGAGTAAAAAGGGGTTCTCATACCTTCACCTATTTTGGGGTCCCCCTTTTTTGGGGAAAATCCAGAAGATGACACCTTGAGAGTATCTATTATAGAATTTTCAACTAGTCAGCTAGTTGGAAAAGTAAGATCTATATCGCATTCCAAGATAGATATTCGGTCAACATGGTGATAAAATATTGATTTTAATATGTATTTTAAATATTTAAATGTCTATAAGTTTCAACCATAAAATTCAAAATAAGACCACGAATTTCATATCAATTGGATATTTCAACAAGTGGAACATCCTAACATTGGTGGATGAAGTATAAATGATCTCCAAACCATGAAAATAACACTTTTAGGTAAATTAACTTGGAATATCATAACTTCTAATTACTTCTCTATTTAATTCATATCAAACAATATTTTAAAAAATCCATTGGATGTATATTTCCACTACATTGCTTCATTATTTTGGTCTTCCATAATATAATATTTCAATGGGATTATGTTCAACTCTAAATAGATAGTTTTCCATAAATTCATCTTGAATTGTTGGATCACCCATTGCCTTGTAAGACCCCTTGAAGATATCAATGTTTCACCGCCCAAGCCTGCAATACATGCCAATTTTTGAGTTCACCCACAACTAAAAAAACAAGAATGACTCAATCCCCTCTCAATCCTCACATTAACTAAAAATTTCTACATTTGTAGACAAGGAAAAACTCAATTATAATTTTAATGAGAATTATCTATTTCGGTGACATGAGACCTACGAAACAATTATGACATGTTTCTTAGACATAAAAATCCATCAATATAATAGAAGATCATAAAGGGTTAGTGTGTTTGGATGACTAGGTTTCTATAACATTAGAGGAAAATTAATCATCAAATATTTATTTTATTCTTTATAGTGAGACCTTGAAATCCATTAGAGCTCCTAAAATTGTATGGGGTAACTAAGGGAATTAATAAAGAAGCGGGGGACTAAAAACCTAGTAACGGAATAATGATGGTAATGAGGAATAAAAAGTTAGTCAGTGGTATAACATGTTATCATAAAAGACAGGCATATGGGTAATCATGTTTAAGAAGTACATAAATACATGGTATCATAAGATCACAGAATCATAGGGAATGTGAGAAAATATATTATATGACATAAAAATTAAGAAAGTATACCTACCTATATAATATATCTTAGTGGAAAATGTCCCATAATGGATTAGGCTCATTCCCTAATTCCGTAAAAGAATCCTCATCAGACTAAAGCATTACCCAAGGAATTGGATTACTATCTAGGTGCACCAATAATAAAATGTTAATTATCTATGTCATAAACCTAAAATTAATCAATAAAAAGGTATATCATAATAATTAACTGTGGAATGAAATTTGGTTGCATAATCCTGCTTCATATCACAATCATTGGATATTTCATAATGATGTCATTTCAGAAATGGATGTTAACCATGTATTACACCATAAAAGTAAGGGAGAATAATCTAGGTATATATATTATAGACATTTATAAATAATTTAAAATAATTCCATAACATTAGGAAGATATAATGTGATTTAGAGTGATTAATTTCATCACACGAAGGAAAGTGTGGTTTAGAAAGATATCCCTTACCTAGAGCCCAATTTGTCACGTGTGTTTTTTATATTCTAGAATAATAAAGGTAAATAATTATTTAATTTCATAATATAATGTATTATTTCTATTTTTCTACATATTTTAATTTTTATCATGTCATATTCAATTTCTTAACTAATTAATTTCATGTTGTATGTTTTAGTGATAAACAAATAATTTATCCAAAATTACATAGGTAAGTTGAAAAATCAAAAAAATATAATTAATTAATTTTAAAAAAAATTAAACCATGATATAAATAGAATTTTAATAAATAGAATTTAATTTTTAAACCAATAATTAATTATTCTTATGAAAAAAGAATTATGTTACAATCATTTAGACAGTAGGTCATACGTACCCATGATTAACATTTGATTTTTTTTCGAAAATCATACTGAAATGGCGTTAAGTGTTATATTATATTTAACGTGTGATAATAATATCAAAATTTAATAATATTTATTTAGATTACCTTCAAAATTCCAACCATATGTTTTGATAAAAAAGTGATTCTCATCGCTTCTCATTGGGATTGTCAACCATACACACGAACAACATAATCATTTATTAAATGGATGATAAGGTACGAAAGTATTTGATAAATTAATTTTATATAATTCCTAATATGTATTTAATATCATGTATAAAATTATAACTATTCATCACTACATTCCATATAAATGGTTAGTGAAAAACGATTCACATCACTTTATGTTGAGACAGTGCACCGTAAATATGATCGACATTATCATATTCTTTACGGAATAGAAAGTATGAAGGTATATATGATATTAAAATTAAATTTATATAACAATATCATAATTATAATATATAAAAATTCCATAAATCATTATATCCAACAATGAGATGTTTTGGGGGAAAAGAAAATATTTCGATTCGTGAGGTGGTAGTCCACCATACACAAGATCAAAGGTTTAGATTTCCATTTGAAGGAGGAGGATATAGTTTTAGGTAATTCCATTTACATAATAATATATTATTATATTAAATAAAATGATATTTTTATATAATATTTTTATAGTAATATTTTATGTAGGTCGATGAACAAAAAAAAAATAAAACACTTGGTTAAGAACATTACCTCTTTTTTCATACAAATTCTTGTGATTTTCACAAAAAGTATTACTAGGTTGGATTAATGAAAAAAAAATTTATTCTGGGATGAGGGGAGGAAAATATGGAATAAATTTTGGTAGGTATTGTCTATACCAATGGTTTCTAGATGTGTGTGTAAGAGTAGAGAGGGGGTCTCCTTTTTTAAGTGGGGGAGAAGAAACACATCAAATTTTCGAAAAGAAATATTTACCCACACATATTTCTCATAAAAATTTATAAAAAATGGAAAATTATAAAAATTTTAATATATAAGGTCTATATATTACCATCTAATTGAAATTATAGATTTTTTTTATTTTTTACCCTTATCTTTTTTACTTTAACCCGCAGTAAACACATTTTTAACTTAACCACAATAATTCTTTTTTTCGGATTTCACTATTCATTATGGTAAGAAATTAACTTGGATTTATTAGATAATATAAATTATTCTTATTGCAAATATGGAATCATTTTTAGAAAATTAAAGCCATATAATTTGAATATTTTAATTCAAAGTTATATATGTATATGTGTAAAAAAATGATTTTCCCAAAGAAAAACATTCAAAAAATGAATTTTTTTTATGAAAATTATAAAATAAATAAATTAAAATTAATTTATTTAGAAAAATTAATTTGAAATTGAAGTAATTTATCATTTATAACCATATTAATATAAAATGGGATCTTTTAAAATCAATAAATGAAAATGTAGGTTTTAATAAAAATAAGTATTTCTAACTATTGATTAAAAAATAAATATTTTTAGAAAATAACATAGAATTATTCTAGGATATTTTTTGTATTATAATTTCAAATATTAATTTCCTTTTTGTAAATTAAAATTTCAAAATTAGTAAAAATAAATTTTAAATTGTCTGAACAAAGTGTGGCTAAACCACCTTTTATAAAACAAATTGTTTTCCAGATAACATTTTTTTTCAAATGGTTATTATTTTATTTCTAATCTATAGATAATCATTGAATTTATTTTATACAAGTGTAAAAAATATAGGTTTTCATAATTTATATTTTCTTATTCATACCTAGAAACATAACAACTAGTTTATATTTCCCATGATTATATCATAATAATTTCATTGAGTATCACATTTCATTTAAACCCGATGTTGTGTGAATCAAAAGATATGAAAAAGATTTAATTTATTTAAAAAGAAATATATCATAATGTCTTGATGTATTACATTATTCCACCCTAAAATATTTTTCCCTTTATCAATTTCATATTAAATACTAAGGATAAAATATGTGAGGGTACTTCTGCTTCATCAAATCTCCTTACTCCCAAATTTCTTTCTCAAACATTTGGTCTCTCCACAAAACAGTAACCAGGGATGCTATCTTCTATTGTACAAATTTTTCTATTTGATCAATGTTCTTCACTGGATACTCTTAATATGATTAGTGTTTCCCCAATTATACCACATATGGATTCAGTATATGTGAAAAGTGTAGTATATACTTCATCAATAGTGATAAATTGATCACATCCTGTACTTGTGATAGGTTAGGTGGGAGTGCTAGTTAGTAGGAAACCATTCTAATGCAATAAGGATCTTAATGGGGATTTTGTATCCAATATTAATCATTCCATTCATTATAAACCTCTTTACTTTCTTCGGCCCTGAAATGTGGAGGAACACCTTATATTTGACCTCAAACTCCATTTATAACCAATGATTGTCTTTATAGCTGTTTTGTCAATTTTTAGTAGATTTCAAATGAAACTGAATGGTTTAAACATTCTGTTTCATCTCTTGGCAATGATCAGGTCCCCCTAACTTCTTCTCTCAAACTCGATCCCATCATGTCATATTCTGACACTTATTACCATAAAAATCCTCTTAAAGTTACCTTTTCATTTTAGAACGGAAACTATTATTATATGAGAACTCCAATGGGGTAAATTTTTGATTAAAATATCCTTATAAATATATTCAAAAATAAAATAGCATATCCTCTATATTTTCTATGGTTCTCTCATATTGACTATCATTTTGAGGGTGATAAGGAGTGCTGAGAATGAGTTCTGTATCCAATGCTTGTTGATGGATTCTCTAGAACATTGAGGAAATCCCTAGATCTTGGCCAGATAAAAATAGAGATTATCTTCATGAAATATTTACAATTCCCTTATTTATTTATTATATATTTGTTTAAGAGAGAAATATTTCTTGATAGTAGTAAAATGTGCTAACATTTTAAGGTGATCGACTACCACATAGACAAAGTTGTTGTCTTTAGATGTCTTAGGGAGTCGTATGATGAAATCAATGGTTTTATATTCTTATTTCCTTTTAGGTATGGGTAATAGTTTCATCCTACCCATATTGTTTTATTTTTCAATCACGACTTGTTAGCAAAAAAAGCATTGATAATCAAATTCTTCAATCTCATTCTTCTTGTTATCCCATAAGATGTTTTTATTCAGATATTTGTAAATCTTATATATTCTGATATGAATGCAAAATGATGTGTTGTGAGAATAATTAATAAACTATATATTTATATCTAGTTTTTATGGAAAAAAAATTCGGGTTCCAAACCTTATATGTCTATATTCATCAATTTTAACACTGGAATATTCAATTACATTTTCTATAGTACCCCATCATCTTTATAATTCACCTTGATCCTATTAAGAATGGATGGTTCATCCAATATTTGATCAATGCTTGATGAATATCATTTTAATATTCATAAATATATACATTAAAAATTTATTCTGATTGAATCCTTCTCAATTCTCATCATTGATAAAATTACATGATCTTTTCTACTTAGTGCATATTCTACCTTGTTTGATTTCCCTAGATAATAATATCTTGATCAATCATAGTCCTTGATAATATCTATCCTTTTTCATTGGAACATGTTAAGGTCATAATTTGGAATATATATTTTAGACTCTTACAATTTTTTTATATATCACACATCTCCCCATATAGATAATTTCACTAAACATTCAGTGTAATGATCACTTCAACCAACTCCAATTCATGTTTGCGATAGTTCTTCTCATGATCTTTCAATTTCTTTGAGTGATAGGTATAACGACCCATCCTTTTCTAATATTACTATTACATAATTTTAAATATAAACAACATAATAGTATTACACATAGAGGATCCAAAGGTTTAGTGTCGTGGAAACACTAGGACTATACATAACAATTACAACATCAAGAATAAATATTTATTTAATTCCTTCTTCTCTAGCTTATTATTGGCACTTGACCTCTCCTTAGTACACATTGTCACTTGAGGATATACATAAAAATAGGTGATATAAAAGCCCAGTAAGAGGAGATATAATAACAATATAAAAATGGGTGAGCATAACCATAAAATAGGAAAAGGGTCATGAACATGAGAGGAAACATTAATAAGAGACTTGAAATATGGCAATGCATAAAAATGAAACATCATGTCTTAGTGGTTAACTAACACACATACATGTGAACAAGGATAGAATCATGTTCACACATAATTTCAAATTAACTCATGAGATTCATCACTTTATCTAATGCATTTTAGCACTATATAATTCCGGGCACACCCGTCACATTGAAACATTCATATTGCGCTATATAATTCCGGGTGCACCCGTCACATCATAACATTATAATTTATCATGCATGACACAATGAACATATATCAAATATGAACATAACTAACCCATGAAAAGGAATGGGTTTCATCTAATAATAACACATTTATAAACATTGGGTTCCTAAAATAAAGAGGGAATAACATACAAGTTACACGAACCATCAACCTTGAATGAGAATTAAAAGGAGTGTTTTTAAAAGAAGAGTTTGTTTGGAAAACATTTTGTTTGACATAAACACCTGTTAAAAACATGTATATACCAAAAATGGAAATAAAATGATGAAAAAATTATCTTTTAGGAGTAACCATATCAAAAAAGGAGTGAAAGAGGGAGAACCCGAAGGATGAAAGTTGGGTTTGAGAATTTCCCCTTACCTTATATCTGAACGCTTCCTTTGATTAAATGTCCTATATAACCACAATAGTTTCATTAATTAAAAATTCCATAACCTTGTGTACATGAATATGGTTCATTATGGTTTCATTAAGTTAATTTTTGTGCCTTTTTATGAGTTATAGATTTTAAAAACATTGTCCGGGAATGTTTATTTTTAGGGTTTTTCTTGAGCGGTTCACTTGTATTCACAAATTGTAGTGCAGGTAGAACATGGGTAAATATCCAGTGCTTATATTACTTGTTATTAATGATATTCTATGAGTTTATATGATCTTATTATTTATTATATTATTTACCATGTGGATGAATCATAAGATAAGAATTAAATGATGATTGTTTGTGTTAATTTGGGTCGTTTTTCGACCACAACGATCTTGTTTTGTTTAATCATTTAGTAATATGTACATAAGTTAGTTTATTAACATAAAATAGGAAATAATACAAATATATTATTATGTTTCAACCATAAAAATGGTTTTAATACCATATCTGATGATAGAAATGGAAAAAGAAAACATGTTGTTCTTGAAGGTGATAAATTAACAACTTACGAACAATGTTTTCTTTTATAAAATAAAACGACAAGGGAAAGGGTGTTGGATCGTATAATACCCCATTAGTATCATAAAATTACTATATATGTATGATACTAGGGTTACCATACCATGTGGATTAATATAGGTGGTGAGAGAATAAGAAATAGACATGAATTTGAAAGGAAATTAAAGGAAAGAGGAAGGGAAATTACCTCTTGAATCCTCCTCTTGAGATCCTTCTTAAGGGAACTAGTCTTGGTCTTTTGATGAGACCAGAATATCTTAGACTTGGGGAAGGGGATAGGGAAGAATATTGGGAATATTTTAGACAAGGCTTGAAGCTTGAGAGGTGTGAGGAAATGAGGGTGTTAAGGGTGGTTTTTATAGTGGAGGGGAGAAGGGATTTCTCAATTAATTTATTATTTTCCCATAAGACAAGGAATAGTGAGTCTTTCATGACCAAGAATAATATTTTTATCACATGATCCCAAACCAATTAATCTTACATCATCAGAACATCATGTATAACTCTATAATTAGTGTATTTAGCTTATTTTGTAAATTATTGTATTTCTATATTCATAAAAATTCAAGTATTTCAGAAAAATCCCAAAAATTCACCCCAACCTTTTTCCAACCTATTGAATCAAAAAATAAAGTCCATTTTTCAATAATAAGTTTCGAAATATTATTATTTTAATATTAAATTTAAATAATAATTTATTATCAAAAACCAGTTTTAAAATAGACATTTACTTATTCTAAAATATAGGTATATCATACTTTCTACTTGAATATTATTTATATATTATCTTAGGTAAGGTTACTATTCATTAGGGTATATAACTATTCATAAGGGTATGTTACTATTCATAAGGGTTGGTTACTATTCACAAAAAATTATGTTTTTCTTATAGGACTCCAAATAAATTACTAATTGCAACCGTGTATGTTAGACTTTCGAAAATCAAAACAAAAAAGTGAAAACCTTATGTTTAAAGGTCACTTAGAACTTATTAGTTTATTATGTTGTGTTTTCATGTCATTTTATGACATATTTATAAGAAGAAAATTTCCATTGATAAACATTGGGTCATTACATTCTTCCCCCATTATGAAATTTCACCCTCGAAATTTGACTTTACAAAAATAGGTGAGGGTACTTGTCCTTAATCGCCTCCACCAGTTCCCATGTATCTTTTTTAAGCATATGGTTCTTCCACTACACTATGACAAGGTGGGTTGTCTTGTTGCATAGAACCTTATCTCTCTAGTCAAGAATCTCTACTCACTACTCCTCATAGGAGAGATCATTTTCCAGCTGTACCACCTCTGAGTTAAGTATATTTGAGAGATCTTGTATGTACTTTCTCAGGAGTGATATGTGAAACAAATCATGAACTCGATCCATATTCAGTGGAATTGCAAGATGATATTCCAAAAATCCTATGCAGTCAAGGATCTCAAATGGGCCAATGTACCATGGGATTAGCTTCCCTTTCTTTCCAAACCACATTACTCTCTTCCATGGTGATATTCAAAGTAAGTATTTATCTCCAATGTTGAACTCCAAGTCCCATCGACAGTTGTAAGCCTTGCTATTTTTCTGAATCTGAGTTGCATTGATGTGTTTCTGGATGACTTGAACCTTCTCTATCATCTCTTTCACAAGATCAGGTCCAAGTAGATTTTTTTCTCAATATTCATCCCAATAGGTTAGAGTTATACATTACTTTCTATACTGTGCTTTATATGGATCCATATGAATAGTCGAGTGGAAGCTATTGTTGTATGAGAACTCAACCAATGGGAGATATTGATCCCATCCACCTTCGAATTCTAGAGAGAATGATCTTAGAATACCTACATGAGTCTGAATAGTCCTTTCAGATTGGCCATCAGTTTGGGGGTGATAGGTCGTGCTGAAATTTTATTCAGTACTCAAAGCATGTTAGAGACTCCTCCAGAATTTAGATGGGAAACATGGATCACTGCCAGAGATAATTAAGAGTGGAACACCATGCAGTCTTACCACTACCTTCACATATATCTTTGTACGTTGTTCAAGAGAGAGGTCCTCCGGAATAGTGATAAAATGGCAGTCTTGGTGAGTCGGTCAACCACAACTCATATCGCATTATTTCCCTTTCTATGTCTTCGGGAGACCCGTGACAAATTCCATAGTGACATTATAACATTTCCATATGGGTATAGGCAATGGATGCATCATCCCTTTGGACTTTTTTCACTCTGCTTTAACTTTCTGACATACCAAGCACCTTGATATATATTCCACAATCTCCTTCATTATGTTATCCCACCAGAATTGTTCTCGGAGATCACAGTACATGTTGGTACTCCAAGGATGGATTGATAATTATGAGCTATGTGCATTGTCCAATAGCTCCTTCTTTATAACAGGTGATGAAGGCACACAAAGCCGCGTTCCAAACCAAATCACACCAACATCATCGATATAGAACTCTTATATCTTTCCTTCCTTAACTGAATTCACCATCTTTTTTATCTCTACATCATCCCTTTGTGCTTCCATAATCTTCTATTGGATGGATGGTTGTACAATCATTGGGGAAATTTATGATGTATCCCTTTCCCTTATGATTTCTAAATCTATTCTTTGCACATTCAAGAAGATAGGGTCTTTCTCATTCAGTAACATGGATAGGGTAGCTGGTTCTTTTTTTCTTAGGGCATCAGCTACCTTGTTCACCTTTCTAAGATGATAGTGAATAGAGCAATCATAATCATTGATTAGCTCTAACCATATCCTTTGACACATGTTGAGGTCCATTTGTGTGAATATATAGTTTAGGCTCTTATTTTCAGTGTATATGTCACACTTCTCACTATAAAGGTAGTGCTGCCATATTTTCAAGGAAACAATCATGGCTTCCAAGTCTAGATCATGTCCCGTGTACCTCTTCTCAAGGATCTTCAACTACCGTGAGGCGTAGGCTATCACATTATCATTTTTCATGAGTACGCAACCCAAGCCTTTCCTTGAAGCATCACTGTATATCACGAAACTTTGTCCACATTTTGGTAGTGTGCATACAGGTGCTATGATCAGCCTTCTATTTAGCTCCTTGAATCATCCCTCACATTCTTTTGTCCAGAAATACATTACCCCGTTCTTTGTTAACTCAGTTAGTGGGCTTGACAATCATGATAAATTTCTCACAAAACATCGGTAGTACCTATCTAATCCATGAATACTACGGATTTCTGTGACACTAGAGGGCCTCAGACATTCCTCAATCACCTTTTTTTTGAAGGGTCCATAGATATTACCTCACTTGTGATCACATGTCCCAATAATGTGACTTGCTTCATCCAAAAGTCACACTTTCTGATCTTATCGTACAACTTCTCCTTTCTCAATGTTGCCAACAAAATTATTAAATGTACTTCATGTTCCTCCTTTCTCTTGGAGTATATGAGCATATCATCAATAAAAAATACCAAAACTTTGTCTAAGTAATGTCTAAATACTCTATTCATCAAATCCATGAAGATTATAGGGGCATTAGTAAATCAGAAGGGAATCACCAAAAAATCATAGTGCCCATACATTGTATGGAAGGTAGTCTTCAGAATATCTTCCTTCTTCCCCTTTAACTACTGAAATCTTGAACGAAGATCCACCTTTGAGAAGTATTTATATCCTCCTAACTGATCGAACAAGTCCTCAATCCTTGTAAGAGGATACTTGGTCTTTATGGTTATCTTGGTGAGTTACCAATAATCAATACACAACTGCATTGTTCCATCCTTATTCTTCACAAAGAGAACTGGTACACCCCAAGGTGATGCACTAGGGCGTATGAACCCTTTGTCCATATGCTCTTTCAACTGTTTCTTTAACTCATCTATTTAGATAGGTGCCATCCTATAGGAACACTCTGAGATAGGAGTAAATGCACGTATGAGTTCTATTGAAAACCCTACCTCACGATCTGGGGGAATTCCAGGCAACTCTTTGGAAAATACATCACCGTATTCCCTCTTGTTGGGAATTTCTGTAAGGTTGGTACTGTCCTTTTACTCAACCATTTGGGAAAGATATGGATTGATGATATTCCTTACTTTTATAGAGGATCATGGGATGGTTTGGATTATGAAATGATATTTCCTTTTCTCGATAGTTGATATGTGCTCTATATAATGAGAGCCAATCCATTCCCATAATAGCGTCGAAATCTACCAAGGGAAGATTTACGAGATTCACTGGAAGAATCTTCCCACATACACCAACAGGAGAAGATTAAAATACTTGGGTTGAAAGGATTTCACCTCGTGGTGTTTTTATAGATATATCTACTTAAAGGTTTCAGGTATTTGATTCTATAGTTATAGAAAAATTTTAATATATTAAGGAATTCATAGAACCGTAATCAAATAAGACATTTTCCATTATTGAGGGAATAGGAAGTGTACCTTGTACGAATTCATTATCTAGCTGTACTTCTGCATTATTTATGGCATAAGCCTTCCCTTGTTCCTTTGGATTTGGTGGCTGTTGACGCTGATTACCCTCAAGAACTCGACGTTTAGTGAACTGGCTTGCATAGTGCCCCACCTCCCTACAACTGTAGCATTGAACCATGGATGGTTCTCTCCTTTCTTCGGCTACATTATCCTTCCTTTTTATTTTTTTAGACACTCTTGAGTATGGTTTCCTTCATTCCCACACTTGAGGCACTTCCCCTTCCCTTTTGAGGCGGTTCCCATGGTGTAACTTCCCACATTTTTGGCATGTGGGTCATTGAGTTTTCTTCCCACACTTGTCATTAGATCCTCCATCATGAAACTCCATCTTTCGTTTAATATCAACATATCCATGGGAACATTCTCCAAACTCCATATCCACTTTGAGACCACATATAAAAACTTCTTCATAACTCCTAAAGTCTCGAATTGCAAGAGCATTTCAAAGGTCTGGTTTTAATCCACTAAAGAATCTATCAATTTTTCTATAATTATTGATAACAAAACCCAAAGCATACCTGCAAGCCTTGTGATATTATCTTCATTGGTTGGGAAATATTCTCCTTCCTTTTTCTTGAGCTCTATGAATTATCTCTCCATATTTATGTGAAGCGTTCTTGGGAAATACTTGTTACGAAACATTATCTTAAAGTCTTCCCATTCCTTCTCTTTAATTTACTCCCTTAGCATGGTGTTCTTAATCACAACACACCATTGTTCATCCACTCCATCTAGATGATAAATGGCTAGAGTCACCTTCCCTATCTCAGAACATTGAAGCATAGAAAATATCTTCTCCATGGAGATCACCCTCTACTCTGTAACTAGTGGATCATAAGATCCACTAAACATCGGTGGTCATTGCCTCATAAAACATTCGATATCCAGTTGCTCCCTCTTCAGTGAAAGAGGATATTACCCATTATTATAGTTATTGTTCATAACCTAAGATAGTTGGGTAAGCATCATCATGAAGATATAAACACCACCTCTAAAATCATTGGGGATGTCTTTCAGGCAATCTTTTCATTGGCCCTCGCATGAGTTGTTGGCCTGGTTTCTCCTGGTTCCCACCATTTTTATATTAGAAACGTTTAGAACAAAACATAAGTCAAAAAATCATGAATAAATAATTAATTTGATAAATTTATACTAAAATAATAACATATGGGATCCCTATGTAAATATTCTTGTGTGAATATTTGTACTTAGTCTCATGCGAGAGGTTTTCTCTAGGGTTCACTAATCCTAATTCCCAAATTAACTAAACCTTGCCTATGATACTAACTATAGCGACCCACCCTTCTCTTATATTACTATTAAATCATTTTAAAGATAAAAAACATAATAGTATTATACATAGAATATCTGGAGGTTTTGTGTATTGGGAAAACTAGGACCATACATAACAATTACAACATCAAGCATAACCATTTACTTAATTCATTCTTCTCTATCTTCTTATAGGTACTTGACCTCTCCTTAGTACATGTAGTCACCTGAGGATATACATAAAAAGGGGTGAGCTAAAGTCCCAGTAATATGAAATATAATAACAATATAACAATGGGTGAGCATAACCATAACATAGGCAAAGTATAATGAACATGATAGGAAGCATTAATAAGAGGTTTGAAATGTGGTAATGCATAAATATGAAACATCATGTCTTAGTGGTTAACTAGCACAAATAATCATGAAAAAATATAGAATCTTGTTCATACATAATTTCAAATTAACTCATGAGATTAATAACTTTACACAATGCATTGGAGTTCTGTATACTTCTGGGTGCACCTGTCACATTGAAACATTCATATTACACTATATAATTCCATGAGCACCCGTCACATCATAACATTATCATTTATCATTCATGCCAAAATGAAAATATATCAAAAAATGAACATAAATAACCCATGAAAAGGAATGAGTTTCATATAATACTAACACATTCATAAACATTGGGTTCACAAAATAAAGAGGGAATAACATACAAGTTACAAGAACCGTCAACCTTGAATGAGAAGTAAAACATGTGTTTTGGAAAACATTTTGTTTGACCTAAACACCAGTGAAAATATGTGTATCCCATAAAATGAAATAAAATGATGGAAAAATTATTTTTAAGGAGTAAACAAATCAAAAAAAGGAGTGAAACATGGATTATCTGATATATGAATGTTGGGTTCAAAAATATCCCATTACCTTATATTCGAACGCTTCCTTCACTTTAATGTCCTGTATAACCATATTAGATTCATTAATTCACAATTACATAACCTTTTTTACATGAATATAGTTGGTTATGGTTTCATTAAGTTATTTTATGATCCTTTGTATGAGTTATAGAGTTCATAAACATTCATTGGGAATGTTTGTTTTTATTATTTTTCTTGAGCGGTTCACTTGTATTCATAAATTGATGATCGAGTATAACATGTGTAAATATCCATAACTGATATTAAATGTTATTAATTATATTACAGGAGATTAGTTGATATTATAATTTATTATATTATACACCATTTGGATGAATCATTAGATAAGAATTAAATGATGATTGTTCGGGTTAATTTGGGCGGTGTTTTGACCACAATGACATTGTTTTGTATAATCATTTAGTAATATGTACATAAGTTAGTTTCAGAACATCAAATATGAAATAATACGTATATAATATTTTGTTTCAACCATAAAAATGGTTTCATGACCTGATCTCAAGGTAGAAATGGAAAAATAAAACATGTCATTCTTGAAGGTGATAGATTAACACCTTACGAACAACATTTGATTTTATAAAATAAAATAAAAAGGGGAAAGGTGTTGGATGGTATAATATCCCATTATTATAATAACATTATAGTATATGTATTATAAAGGAGTTACCATACCATGTGGATGAAGATAGGTGGGGATAAATAAGAAAAGAACATGAAATTGGAAGGAAATTAAAGGAAAGAGGAAGGGAAATTACCTCTTGAATCCACCTCTTGAGATCCTCCTTAAGGGACCTTGGCTTGGTATTTTGATCATACTAGAAGCTCTTGGACATGGGGATGGGGCTAGGGAAAAATCGTGGGCATAATTTATACATATCTTGAAGCTTGAGAGGTGTGAGAAAATGAGGGTTTGAAGGGTGGTTTTAATAGTGTAGGGGAGAGGGGATTTCTCAATATGAAATCCATTAATTTATTATTTCCCCACAAGACAAGGAATAGTGAGTGTTCCATGACCAATAAGAGTAATTTTATCATGTGATACCTATCCAATTGGTCTTAAATTAGTAGAACATCATGTATGACTCTATAATTAGCTTATTTAGCTTATTTTGTAAATTATGTTTTTTCACAATTCATAAAAAATTCAAGTATTTCAGAAAAATCCCAAAAATTCACCCCAACCATTTTTCGATGTGTAGAATCAAAAAAGAAATTCCCTTTTTCCAAAATTATTTTCAATATATTATTATTTTTATATTTAATTAAAATCACAATTTATTATCAAAAACCAGTTTTAAAACAGTCATTTACTTATTCTAAAATATAGGTATATCATAATTTCAACCTTAGTATTATTTATATATTATCATAGGCAAGGATAATATTCATTAGTGTATATCAATATTGATACGAGTATGTCAGTATTCATAAGGGTATGTTACTATTCACACAAAATTATGTTTTTCTTATTGGACTCCAAATAACTTACTGATTGCAACCGTGTATGTCAAATTTTTGAAATTCCAAATACACAAGTGAAAAACTTGTGTTTAAATGTCACATAGCACTTAATAGTTCATTATGTTGTGTTTTCATGTGATTTTAGGATACATTTATAATAAGGTAATTTCCATTGAAAAACATTAGGTCGTTACAATAGGATATTAATTTATCATTCTACATAATTACAATACAAAAAACCCTTTCATAATGTATCATTGTAAACCCCAAAGAATTCCCCACATGGGGGGAAGAATATGTTATGGTTCCAGGATAGTACTCCTTTTCAACTATTTAAAGTTCTATTTTCATTAACTATTCTAGAAATATTTTTTTTGTTAGCTTGGTTAATGAGTTTGATAATCGTGAATTTTATTCATGAATCATTGAAAATACCTAGCTAATACATGGAAACTATGGTTCTTCATTACACATATTGGTCCAGGCTAGTCCATTATTTCCATTGTCTTAAAAGGGTCCACCTAGATTCTTTTTCTAATGACAATACACCCTAATAATTATAAATTATTAATTTATAACTCACATTAACTTTACATTTCATATATTTTATCCTCTTTTAAATCCCTTAGCACAATATTAAAATTATTCTCATGATCATACTTACTCTTGGAATACTTCATAATATCATTTATAAAGACTATAAAATAATTTTAGAGGTAATCCTTAAGGACTCTATTCATTAAGTCCATAATGATTTATTGACCATTAGTGAGTTCAAAATGCATCAATATGAACACAAAGTGTCCATACCATATTCAAAAGGCATTTTAGAGAATATCACCCTTCTTCAGCCATACATGGAGATATCTTGAATGGATATACACCTTAGATAAATATTGTTCTCCTTTTCATAATTCAAACAATTCATCTATCCATGGTAGGTAATACTTGTTCTGTATCATGATTTTTTTTGAGTTCATGATAATCAATAGATAATTTCATTTACCCATCCTTATTCTTGATGAAGAGGATTAGCACACCCCATAGTAAAGAACTATAGCATATAAAATCCTTTTAAAGATTCTATTTTAATAGATTCTTTAGTTATTCCAACTCAAATGTAGCCATTCTATAATTATTCTTAGTGATGGATATACATATAGGTATATGATTGATTCATAACTCAACCTCTCAGTTTGGATGAAGACTAGGAAACTATTAGGGAAATAAATTAGTATAATCCCTCAAAATAGGCATGCCATTACACATCATTCCCTATATTATATCAATCATTTAGGATAGACATGCTTTATAAAAAAAGAAAATATTATAAATGCTTGAAAAATTACCCCTTTTGAGATTCATCATCCTCCTTACACTTACACATAATTAGAGGAGGACTTCAGACACAAAGAGTAATCACCCTCTCTCAGAAGTTGATGTTGGCCTTATATAAGGATACCCAATGCATTACCAAAATAGAATAAAACCCCACAAAATAATTTATGACGTTATTATTTAAATATTATTTCTACAAATATTGAATGTGTAGGATTCATATAATTGATATTCCACCATCACTCTATTTACAGTTCTTATAGATATATCCACCCCCGTGTTCTGAGGTAGTGTTTGAATAGTTATACTTAACTTATAAGATATGAAAGAATGCATAGAACCATAATAAAAAAGCATGTTTTCCATTCATTAATGATTAACTATAATACATATAACTACAATATTTCTAGAATCCACCTCAGCCTTAGTGATATCATACACCATTCCTTGCTACCTTGTAGGTTGTTTTCGATAATTGTCCTCTAAAACCCTTGGTTTAGGGAACTGGATTACATAATCTACATGTTACATATAGTTAAACGTTAATACAAAAGAAATATTATTGTTTTGAACCTTCTTGTATTCTTCCTAATTAGTGGAATTATTCATTTCCCTATAAAACTAATTAACTAGATTCCCCTCTTCTCCACTGTTGAGGAACCATGATGTTCACCTTAGGCAGTTTTTAGGATTCTCCTCCCAGTACTCTTGAAAACTGGGATGCTAGGTTTTCTTTCTAAAAAATATTTATGTATTGATGGACCTATATGAACCTTTATTTAACATTTTTTGTCTCATGTCCCACAAGACCATATAGATCCACTAATATCCACCTCATCTTTGATGACATAACTAAAAATCACTTCATTACTTGAAAGTATAGAATCACTTAAAAATTCATAGAATTGACATTTACTGCAAAAAGAAACATTCTAACATACCTTTTCTTAATGATAATAAATATAGATTAATATAATTAAAGCCTTGAAAATGTTTCCACAAATGGTCTAATATAATTTTATTCATTTTTCATCAGATGGAGGAACTACCTCTCTATATTAAAGTGGAAAGTTTTGGTAAATTTTTTTATTAATAAAATTTTCTTGATGTCTTCCCATTCCATGGAATCAATATCCTATTTGGACATTGTGTTGTTGATCATTTACTAACAATAAAATTATTATCCCTTAATATAATAAAATATAGTCAAAACATTCAATTTATCTATTAACATAAGAAATTAAGATATCATACCAATGGAGTTGATTCAATTTTCAGTGATTAGGAAATCATAATATCTACTAATATAAGGGGTACATGATCACATAAAATACATGATTACATAATTACCCTTCTTAACAGGAGTATGAAATTATACACGATTCATGTTATTATTTATTACATATCTAGTTGATCCCGTGTTTCCATGAAATTATCAGTTATTGCACCCATGAGATTAGGAAAATCATAAATTTTCTTATCAGGTTAGTTTTTGGCATGGTTTATAAGATTTTTTTATTAAAAAAAAGAAATAAAAGAACATAATGATCATAGTTTAACATAATAATGGAACAAATTTAATTGTATATGGAATAACTCATGACTAATAAATATGTATTATCTTATTGGATTCAAGGTTTCAATTTTGTTAACCTTGGTAATGTATCGTATTTGGTTTTCTGACGTAAAAATTCATTCATATCCTTCATAGTGGTCTATAAAGTGGTATTGAATTTCTAGAAGAATATCCCTCAGGAGTATCAAACTAAGTATTAAACATGGCCTATTGTCATGCAATGGGTATAAATCGAGTCCAAATAAATGAAACATTCTTTAGTTCATTACCCCTAGGTAACTTATGTCATATCCACATCCACTTGTAGTATCAAAATGAAGATTTATTTTCTTGAAAACCACTCTCTCTATACCTTACCAAGATTTCCGAATATTTTACTATATATAGAATTATATTAAGTGTTATCATTATACTTGTACATAGGGTTTTCACTAATTTTGTATTATCCTAGTTTAAAAGGAAAACTAATAAATTTATTTCATTCCAATTATGGAGACCCAAATACTTTACAAATAATATTACATGATTCAGAAACAGAAAAATCCTTTAATAAAACAAAAGATTATGAAGGCCAAGTGTCTTTGGATAACTTGGTTTATATTTGATAAATGGAAACATAACCAGGGAATATTTAATTTACCCTCTATAGTGAGATCCTAAAATTTATTTGAGATCCTAAAACAGAATGTGATAACCTAGGGAATACAAAAATTATTATGTGAGATAAAAATCCTAGTAAGGGACTAAAAATGACAAGGAAGTGTAACATATGAGATAAATGTATAACATGTTATCATAAATATAAGGTAAATGAGTATTCCAGTGGAAAAATAACATAAAGAAAACTATATATTATGATCATGGAATCATAAGGAATGTGAAAAAAAAAATAACATGACATAAAAAAGAGTCATGGGTAACTTCTTAGACAATATCACATGGTGGAAAATGTCCCATAATGTCTTTTCTTTACTCTTTAATACTATTTATGCAGAATCTTGAGATAATTATTTACCTAATGAATTAGATAACTATATGTGAACACCCATATTAAAATTTTAATGATTTATGGGTTCCACATAAATGAAATAAATCATAAATAATAACATAATAATTTTCCATGGAAAGAAAATGGGTTGCATAATCTTACTACATATCAAATTCAATGTAATATTAATAATGAGTGAATTTGAGAAATTTTCATAAGGCATGTTTTAACCCATTAATGGAAGGGAGAATAAGATAGGTATATTTTTTAGAGAAATATATAAAACATTTATTATCATTCCATAATATTAAATTGTGATATAATGTCAGTTAGATAGAGAAATTTCATAACCCAATGGAATGGGTGGTTTTGATAGATATCCATTACCTCGAGATTTATTTTCTAGGTGTGTCATTTATATTCCTAAATAATAAAATTATGTTAAATATATACTCCATTAGATTTTTTTATAAAATTTTATTATTACTTTTTATTTTAATTTTCACTATGTCATATTAAATTTCAGTACCAATAAATTTCACATTAGACGTTTTAATGTGAAATGTATCATATTTCCAGGATCACTTTGGTTATTTTACTCAGGTCAAAGAGATTATTAATTATTCATATATAGAATATAATACATAAATAAATTATCATTTTTATAAATTAATTACACTTTTAAACTGACCATGAAATATTTTTATGAAAAATAAACTATGTTACATTCATGGAGACGGTAGGTCGTACATACTCATGAGTTAAATTTTCATTTTTAGAATATCATGATGGAAGGAAGTTAAGTGATGTTTTTAATTTCCAATATGATATATATAATAAATATTATATTATTTATTTAAATAAACCTAATTATATCATCCATGTGGTTCGGTAATAAAAATTATTCACATCACTTTGCGAGGTGGGAGTCTGACGTATACACAAATAGCATTATCATTTAATGAATGAAAAAAAGGTAATAAATTATATGATATATTAAATTTTATAAAATTATTAATATTTCTTTAATATTTTATATTAACATTAAATTATTCATTATTACATTCCACAAAATGAGTATGTGAAAAAAACTCACATTGCTACCCAAGGAGGTAGTTCATCGTACACCCAAGCTATATGATCGTATTTTATATGGAAAAAAGTAAAAAGTTATATGTGATATTATAATTAAATATTTATAATAATATACTAAAATTATGCACTAAAATTATAATCATTATTATATTTATTTTTGAGTTGAATTGATGGAAAATGAATTGCATCGATTGGTGAGGCGGTAGTCTGCTGTATAGAAGGTCAACAGTTTTGTTTCCCATTTGAGGGGGGAGGTGATGGTTTTAGGTAATGAAATTAAAATAAAAATTATTAGTATATGTAATATACTTATGATATTATATCAAAATGGTTTAATAATATTTCATTGTTGTGTAAGAATAAATTAAATAAAACACTCGGTTAAGGATGTTACGTCTTCTAGAGACAACTTATTTTGTTTTACACAAAAATCCTTCCTAGTTTAGAATTATGAAAAAAATATTACAAGATGAGGATAAGGAAGTAAAATATATATCTAGGTAGGTCTTGTTTGAGAAAATGGGTTTTGTATGTGTGGAATTTAGAAGGGAGTGGGTGCCATTTTATATGTGGGGGAGAGAACACACTTGGAATTATTTTTTATTAAAAATTCCACCAATGTTTTTCACACATCACAATGATCCAAAATAGACCATTTTAAATAATTATAATATATAAGGATTATATATGATTATTAAATTGTAATTATAAATTTCTTGGATAATTTTTAACCCTTATCTCTTTAGTTTAACCATTAAATAAGCCCATTTTTACTTAATAATGAAAAATAATTTATAAGGTTTTCACTATTAATAATGGTAAATAATTAATTTGACCATATTATATAATATAAATTATGAATATTAAATATATGCAATCTATTATTTCAAATTCAACACTAACAAGTGGTATATTTTAATTTAAAATTAAACTCGTATGCGTATCTAGAAAACTGTTTTCCAAAATACAAATTTCAAATATTGAAAAAAAATTATGTCAAAAATAAATAAGAAAATGAATAAAATAAACTAATCTGTATTAATTAATATATAATTGAACAAATTTTATTATTAAAACAACATAAAAATTGGGTTTTTAAATGATTTAAATGAAATTTTTGTTTTGAATAAAAATCTTTATTTTTCCATATTCATCTTACAATGAAATTGTTTTAAAAAATCCCAAAAATTTATCAAAATTTAATTTTGTTTTTTATATTTCAAAAATGAAGTATAATTTTAAAAATTAAAATTTTAACAGTATAAAAATTATTTTTAAAATTTGCTTTCAATGAATTATTGAACTTCATTTTGAAAAAAAAGGTTTTTCAGAAAACATTTTTTTGTTCAAATTGATCATAACTACCTATAATCAGTATATTATCATTGAATCTATTTAATATATCTATAAAACAAAAAAAATCCAAATTTACTCATTCCTATTCATAATTTCTAAATTAAAATCTAGGTTTTAATGACCATGTTTAAATAATTATATTTTCATAGAGTATCAAATTTCATTTAAACCTACTGTAGCATTAATCACAAGATAAATAATAGATTTAATTAATTTTAATAGAAATATATTGTAAATATTTAGGGTGTGGCATATATTTAACATGATACTACACTAAAAGATAAATTTTTATTGAACAACCACTATTACCTCATGGCTACTAATGTTTTTACCTCCATTTATTCAACCCAAAAGATGACTACTTCTCTAGAAAACATGAGGAATTTCCTGCTGACTCATGACCATTTCCAAGGAATACATATCCATCTCCCATCATCCTACCACATATGACTGAGAGCTATGAAAAAAGAAAAACATATCTTTATTATCTTCCATTTTACTTCCATATTATGGGACTATCTACAGTGTTTCATTGGATTTAGTATTTAAATAGATAATCAAATGGGGGACCTGATGAATTCTACCATTGGTGTTTTCCAATGTGAGAAGATTCACAACCAACTATTTATTGTCACTACCTCTATAATTTCATACAATTGGAGTTCTTATCATATAATCATATTTTATAATAAAAAACTTTATCTTTATGTAGGTGTTATGTATATCGACATGTGTGGAATCAATACCTATAAAATTGAAGTTGGTGTGATGAAAAATTCTATTTATAGTATGAATATAATGAGTTTATTATGTGTAAATTATTGGTCTAGAAATACCATGGTATGCAAATCCATTTTGTGAATCCCAATAATTACATCTTGAATCAAATTTAATGTTGATGGTGAGGCTTGTGGAATACTAGGACCCTCTGGTTGTGGATGTGACTTTTTCACCCAATATGGCTTCATCAAAGGATGATTTTAACACAAAATTTAAATTTGATGTGATTATGCGACCTATATAATATCCTTAATTTATCTAATTAGTCATTCTATAAATCACTAATGGAATTCCATATATAATTTTTCAGACTCACAACTTCTAGATAAATCCCTGAAAATATTAACTAGGATTGTAATAGGGGAAGTGTTTCCCCAATGGATTTAATGCCTTCAAATCACTGGTCATCCTAAAATGGTTGTATCTAATTTATACAAGGAATCCAAACATGTTTTTAATTCTATGTCTATGAGATTTATTATGGAGATGGGATCGATGTGGTGCTTTTGGACCCCTAATTTTTACACACCATTGGTGAATAAGACCATGTGGGTTGACTGTAAAACCCCATAAATTTCATGAACTATTTATTAATTTCTTCTTAATAAATTTTATGATTGGGATAACCATGATCTTGAACCTTTTAGTGATACTATTTATGTCAAAAAAAATTTCCAATGTTTTTTATGTCATTTGGTGACTACAAATAAAAATAAATGAAAACTAAGTTAAATTTGAAAAAATAAAAAATAAAAATAGTAAATGGAATTCAATGGAAAAAACCTTAATTCTCGTTAAGGATCAACTCCTCTTGGAATGAAATAAAGAAATAATTTCATTAGAAATTTCATAATCTCTTTGTACCTTCTTTAGAATATTTTTATTTTGTTTCCCAAACTGGAAATAAATAGCTATTTTTGTTCTAGATAATTTTTTTTACATTAACAAATTCCTAGTTTTCATTTATTTAGTTTCCCATAACGATAAAAAATTTATGTTCATTATAATGACCATGTAGCTAATACATCATCAATAATCACTGGAATGATATGGATTATTCTTATCAAACATCCATATGTAACTTATGCATTTCCCACTTGATGAAAATTAATGTTATTTTGGAGGATAAGTTAATGGTTTTTGAAAAAAATTATCCATAAAAGAATTGACGGTGGAATCATGTTTCTTCAATATTCCATCTACCATCCACCCACATTATGAAATATGGTGTGACCCATTCTATGTTCATGAGATGTTGGTATATAAATTTTGTTTATTCCATGTGATTTCCATGATCTCATTTAAAATATATTTATAAATTCCCTATAAACCCTTTTAGAGAAAATAAAACATATAC
Organism: Viscum album; assembly: GCA_963277665.1. Taxonomy (NCBI): domain Eukaryota; kingdom Viridiplantae; phylum Streptophyta; class Magnoliopsida; order Santalales; family Viscaceae; genus Viscum; species Viscum album. The sequence goes on along the minus strand of OY728120.1, from coordinate 4,167,032 downwards.
AAGGTTTTAATAGATTAAATGGTATTTAAATTCATCTTCAATGTTATATAATGTAATCGCATCTTCTATATGGGAGTGAAAAAATTATGTGAATCCTATATCTCCTAATGTTTGGGTAATGAAAAATATTTATCCTTTCCTAAACACTCATTTACACTACCCACTTCATATTAATAAACATTATATATATTATTTACTATCATGAAATATTAACAAACCAAAAAAATCAATTATCCAAACCTAAATTGGTTTTCTTAGAAAGATTCAATATTTCATAAAAAAATCATAATCTACAATCTCAGTCAAATTAGATAAATATTTTAGTTATACTGGTGGTGGAAATTAGTTCATAATATTTTTGGAATTCCACTCATATCCATCATAACATTGAAATTAGAAATATGGATATACTTAATAGTTTCCAAATGTATCATTAAATGTTGGGTATATGGAAAATATTTTGTGGAACAATTCTCCCACCATTTATGATTTAATTAATATTAATATTTAAATTGATCACCAATGGTAGAGATTTGTCTAATTGAATACCTATAATACTAAATACTCATGTCACCAAATGGATCATTATTTCTTCTTTATTATAAGTAATTTTTTTAATATTTTTTAAAAATAATAAATAAAATATATAAAAATTCCAAAATTAGTTTGTTATAGTTTTCCTATATAAAATACAATTACACTAAATAATGACTTAAAAAAATGATCGATCAATCATACAAATTGGTTAGTTTACAATAAATATTTTATGTAAAACAAATTAACATTCTAGCTAGTGGATGTTTTTGATAATCCAATGGATAAAAGGGTAGTATTTAGGGTAATAGATTTTAAAAATTAACTAGGATAACCCAATCATGAGTAAAATATAAGAGAAAAATCCTATCACAGGGTAGTGCTATGAGAGGTACGGTTATAATTATGTATTTAAATACATGATAAATTTTAGTTTCTAGTGTTTTGTGATTCTTATAATTCAAATAAATTTATTTTATTAATGTGGATAGTGAGATTCCGGGGTGTGTTTGGGGCATTGGTTTAGTGGCCAAGTAAAAACCATATAAAAATTAAACTCTTGGTCTAATGATGGATTTTAATATGGTTTTTTGAAATTACTTGAACTAAATGAAAAACTATAGGGAACCAAGTTATCATTGTATCCCCTTATAAATGATAACATTGGATTTCTATCAATTTAAAACAATTTTTGTTGATTTAAATCGATATAAATAAATAAATATAGTCACAATATATTTCTAACATAATTCATAAATATAAAAATAATAATTGACATAAATCACAATGATGCCTCATTATCCAACCAAATTATACTACAATAATTAAAATAATAATTTATAAAATATACATATATATGTATTTATATAATGAAATAATAAAATTTTATAGGAAAACCCCTTATTAGATGTTGATTCAATAACATTACTTGATCTAGGATCATCCTTTCTTTAATAACACCATGATCCACCTTAGAAACATTACTTAGTGTTACAATAATGTTAACGTAAAGTTAAAATAATCTAATAAAACTCTTTATAAGATTAACTTTAGTTAACTATTAAATGACCCCACAAATTAGGTCAAACAATTAACTCAAATGGTTGTTGGGGGATAATATCCACTTTCACGACTGAAATACACTATTTGGAGATATTACATCAGTTTTTGCCTAGAGTCTTGGTATTTAAGAGATATATATATATATATTTTAGAGTCCAATTATTGATACTTTAATTTTTGGAAGATTTTGATTCCATGATAGTACATAGAACAAGTTGAACGATTTAGTAACTATACCACATGAAAAATTAGTATGTTTTTTCCTCAAAACACCACCAAATAATGAGTTATTTTTGGGGAACATAAAAATAGGACAAATAAAACTTAATAAATCATATTAATTCCCTTAAAACATATCATATTTTACATTAACCATTTTAAATGGAATATAATGCAAAATATTTATGACACAAAATGGGTGAATCCAACAGATAGAGAGTGAAAATGAAATGAAACCTTAACATGAGTACAATGTCCCAGACATATAATATATATTCATTAAGAGATTGGTAGATTATTGAAATGATATATATGGGGTACAACAAGTTAAATTGTGCTTAATAGATATCAAGTGATGTGAAATGGATAATAGTGATAGGAATTTATATCAACTCTTGAGAAATTGTTGAATAATTTATTAATATATGCCTTAAAAAAATATATTTATAAAATAATCATTTAAAATTATTTACACATTATATTATCTATTTTTTCTTAACATTTAAATATTGGTTCTTTATTTTTTAATTATAAACCATATTATAAATTATTTTTTAATTAGAAAAAATATTTTGAAATAATGGGATAATTTTTAATATTTAAAAAAATTTATTATAGATTCAAAAATAATTCATAGTTTTAGATAGTGAAAAAAATATTTATAAATTAAAATGATTAAAGTAGTAAATATTTTTAACATTGAAATAATTATATAATCCTTAAGTAAACATTATATCAAAATGATGTCATAAAACATACCATATACTTAAATAATATTTTTCCATTCAACCAAAAATAAACTTTGTTTCAGAGAAGTCCCCAAAACACACATAGGAATAATTTAGACATGAATATTTCAAATTTGAAATCCATTTTATCCAAATTAATTTATAAATAAATTTAATTGAAATTTATAGATTAAATTTTAAAAAATTTGTTTTCATAATAAATGATATAGTATTTTACCTAAAGTAATTATATCATTATAATTTATTATTTTTTGATTAATTAAAAACTATATTCAATTATACTATTTAAATATTACTATATTCATATTATATAATTGGTACTTATTTACTGATAAAATTATTCAGTTGGCTCTCCATAATAGTTAATTTTATATTCCAATAGCTAGGTTTCAATTCTAGTGAATATATTTCTAATGGGCATTTAATCCACTGCAACCCTCACATCGGCTATTTACATCCAATATATACCCCTTATATTTTATACCTTCAATTCACCTATATTTCACTCAAGACTCTAAAAATATAATTTTAGAAACTATTATATTGTTTTTAATTTATTTTAATATGGTATAATGTTCTTTATACCTAAGGATTTCTAGTACACAATGATCCATGATATTTATTACCATTATTTAATTTATTTACTTTTGATTTTTGTCCAAATAGATTTTTATTATTCATATGTAATGTAATCATACCTATATTGTAGTGTAATAATTTGAATGACTAGACTATTATCTATTTCATGATGTTGTATTTATATTTTTTTATAACAGAAAATTATCAATTAACATTATTTTATTACAAACAAAGATAGAGGAAAAACGTGACATATGAATTAGTAATTATGTTACTTAAAAGATATCCATATGCTTGGAATTATGTGACAATCTCAATCTCACTAGTTTTATTTATTTTATATTTAATTTATATATTTGTTATTTTTTTGAGATTCTAGGGAGTTGGGGTTGAAATTGTATTCTTTTGTTGGAATAATTCCCTTCCACAAGGTTTTCCTAACTATGTGGTTAATTTTGTAAAATATATGTTTATGAGACAAAACATTTTTTCATGTCTTTGGAATAGATCATATAACCGTGTTGGTATTCCTGGAAACCATGTAGCCATGTGTTGGGGATATAGAGGCTCCTACATGGTTGGTGTATGGTTTTACTAACTAAGGGGCCAAATCGTGTAGTGTGTCCATATCATTTAAATTTTAAAAAAATTCTAAAAAGCGTGTATGATTTTTTAAGTTACTCCTCATTTATCCTCCCCATTATGGGAAAAAATCCAATTTGTCTTGCAATATATTTTTTTTGGATTTTTGGTGGAATTCTATTGATAATTTTGTGGTTCGTCTTAAGGAATTCCTATTTCTTCATGATTTCTTCTTCTTTTGTTATATTCTACCATTGTACATCCTTTTTAATAGATTTTTGGAATCCTAGAATTCCCCATAGATTACTATAGGATTGCCATTGGGAGAGTTTGGTTTATTATTTTTTAGGGGTGTGAGGTCCCTACATTCTTTATTATATTAGTTTTCACGCATGACGACATGTTTGGAAGTTATTTTGAGGTAGGCATATTTATCTAAGGGTTTTTTATTTAGATAACCTATAATTCCTTATTTCTATAGTTTTATTTCTCAAATATCATGTAAATTGACTTTATGATTTATTTTTATCCATTTTTTGATGTGATGCACGTTTTGTTCTTATAATTTTACATTCTAAAGTGCGTTTTCAGTGTGATTTCTCTATAATGCAATCCATATGTTTGTTAAAATGGATCAAAGATCTATTATGGTTTTAAAAGTATTAAAAAATTGTTTTGTAAATTTAGTTACATTAACGAAGGTTTTTTTATCAAAATATGAATTATGGTTTATTTAGTTTACTTTGTAAATGGATTTTGTGATTAGAACATGTTATTTCATTATTTTTTGGAATCGATTAGAAAATTAGGGACCTTGGGTGAGTGTGTACGTGCGACTTATACATATAGTATGTTTTCAAAGAGACCCATTAAGAAATTTTGAGGAATACTATGTGATATTTGATGATATTATATAATGGATTTAGAGATATTTTGGGAGGAAGTCCAAATCAACTTCGATGACATTGATTAAGGGATTGAGTGAGCTCTTAGAAGTTTTGTATTTTGGAATACCAAGCGATACTTCAAAAAATTTACACATTCATTTCATGATAAAAAACCATGTTCATGTCAAATGGACACCGTAACCTTATTTTTAGACCCCATAGAGAAAAATAATTGTTCCTAATTGGTTTTATGAGATTTATGGCTGATGTTAGTGCCCTGATTGATTGATATGTTTTATTCTTATGACCATATTCCATTATCTGTATATATGTTGGTTATTATTATTATTCCATTTTTTGAGCCATGTGCAGGTGATTTGTGAATTTTTATGATAGGTGGATTCATAAATTTATTGTTGTCTTATTTTCTAATTTCTCGACACATGGATGTTTTTTTAAATGGAAGTTATAAAGGAGTACATTTTCAATTGAACTTGCTTTAAAAGTGAACATGTATATGGAAAATTTATTTTTCAATCTAGAATTATTGGATTTTCTAGTTAAAATTATTATATATATTTATTTTTCTATCATATTGGGCTTTGTTCCTTACACCCAATATATTCTTTTGGGCCTACGAAAAGTTTTATTTTTTTACAAAACAATTAATGTAAAGATAACCACTAATTTGAGTGGATATTATTTAATACCTCTATAATGGGTTGTTACATTAGAAGAGACATTTTCTCCTAGAGTTTAACTCATGTAGATCTATTTTGAGATCTTTTTTAGTTGGGAAATAATTTACTAATATTTTGGGTCATGATAACTATTTTGAGTTCTCAGCTTCTGACTGTGGATAATATATGTATGTCTTGTATATTCCTTATTATATATGGTGGTGTTATTACGTTTATGATATATTCCATTAATAATTGATAGGATTACTGTCATTTTATGTTCATATTAATCAGAAAAATTATTTTTTTGTGTGTCAATATAATTCATGGAAGAGTTATGACATATTTCAAAGGTTGAAAACGGAGAAAAACTGGAGGTGAAAAATTTAGGGATACAATTTGTAATAACTACATGGAACTTGTAAATACATTTCTATTAACATCTATTGGAACATACCCATTTGGAAAATATGTTTTCTAACCATGTTCCCAAATGATGAAAATTGTAAAAAATATAAAATTTCAATTTTTTCCCCTTTCATTTGAAATTATAGTTGATTCTTATGATTTTTAATTTAGGTTTATTATGTGAATATAGTTTTGTTATATTTTTTGTTTATTGAGATTCAAGTGTGTATTAATTGAGTTTTTATATTTTTGTTTATATAAAATGCCTCCTAGAAGGTCTTTTTCTAGGAATAAAGAAGGTGTATAGATTGTCCCATAGGTGAACCATACAATTTTTCTAGCTTTAGAGGATTCGGTGAGCCGTATGATGGTGTACATAGGTCATATTGGTTTTCAAGATCATAAATTAATAGTTGAACACACAATGGAGTTATCTATGAAAAATACACGAGTATTATACGGGGACAAAGAATCCCATGATCCAGAGGAGTGGCTAGAATGGATCAAATGTATTTTTTTCTTTCTGAATACTCTTTTGAACATAAGGTTGTGCTTCCAAAATTATATCTTGGAATGATCGAGTATGAAATATTTGGAATCCATAGTGCTAGTAAAGAAAAATTAGGACCTCATATGGAATACTTTTAAAATATATTTCAATATGTAGATATATTCATAGACATTAATGGTGATGAAGGCTCATGTGTTATTGATGATTGAGAAAGGATACTGTTTAGTGATGGAGTATGATTCTTACTTTACCATGTTGTTTCATGTGACTCATGTGCTCCTCAAGAATGATTATATTTAATTTTGGTATTTTGAAATGGTCTGGAAGGATGAGATCAATTTAATGAATATCCTTATTTTATTACTAAAATAAACTGTGATTGTTGACAAGGAAATTTTATATGAGGAAGAAATGGCTAGTAAAATGGGTCTCAATGGTGTTTGTTTAGTGGGTGGTAGTCGGAGTTGTTCGTCAGTATATAATTGTAAGTATTAGGAACATTTTTGGGGTAGTGGTGGGTGTTTTCAATAGTGTTAAAGTTCAAATTTGTGATTTATTTAGGGATAAATTCATTTTTCTATTATCTATGGGGGAATTATGGAACAACTAGACCTAATTTCCATAATTCATTAATGAAATGACACCGGTGTGGGAACCCATGTCAATTTCAATTCTTGTAAAAGATTTACCAGGATGCGAATATAGTTAGTGCAATATTCTACAACAATTACAAGGTGAAAATAAATACTTATAAAGGTGTAGGATCTCAAACTTAGGTTAATGGTGATTCAATGAATGTAGATAATTTTTACGGAAGGCCAAATCTAGGACATCATTTTACAGTAGATATTGAACATGAGGAAAATGAGTTTAGGCCACCAACTATGATAGGTAATATGTCCATTTCTTCATCCAGGATAGTTTTTTTATTTTATATGGGGTCAACCATTAATTTTTTTAATTAATGTTTCCTAATTATTTGGTAATTATAGTTAATATAATATCATTTATGATAAATTCTATTACCCTTATAGTTGTTAATATAGAACATGGATTTGAGTTCATAGAGTGCTGTGAGAAATAGATGATGTGGAATTCATCTGTAATTTTCACATGTCATCACTAGATGATTTCGGTCATGTCATCGACTTGGATTAGTTTTTTATATTTAATAATTATATTGATTTCTATAATGACAATTTCACGTTTATATATCATGATAGGAGGTAATACATCTTGATGGGTGAGTGAGACTCAAGGTAATGGTGGTTAGGACATTTTGTTTTATAGATGGAGTTGGTATCATGTTAGATTTATAGGTCGTTGATTGATTGTAACGCCCCAACCCTAGATTACTATAGTCGGTGCATTATTTTAATACATTGGTATGATTATAAGGATCATGTCCCGAAATACTGATTAGTTTAGCAGTCTTGGAAAATAGATTGCATACATGAACATTACATTACACTTTATAACATACAATACAAAAAAATATTTCTTTGAGAATGCCATTATTCCCATTAGCTTAAACTTGCATATCAATCATAATACACTTCTTGGAATCCTGGGACAATAAAACATAATAAAGGGGTGAGATCAGATCCCCAGTAAGGGTAAATAATTTAGCGAAATTTATAAACTTTTAAGACAAGATGTGTGATAAAAACAACAGCATTTTTAAACCTAAACTTGAACATAATATAAAAAAATCTAACATTACCATATAAACATGCACATGGATATTCTACTAGTCGAATAATCACATGTAATAAATAATTTCATAATGAGGGAATGCCTAATTCCGGACATCATTACCACATATTCAAGGCCTTGTGCCAAGACTAAAAATAATTTTTTTTTATCAAGGACTTCTGGCAAGACACTAGTCTGTCTCATGAGACCTACTGATTCATCGAGGAGCTATAGCGGGCTCTACCCGTCACATACTAAGTCCACTGCATTCAACATATGAAAAATTTGAAACATAACATAAACATTCATATTAAAACTATTATACGAAATGACATTACATTAACCATAAACCATGAATGGTATAAAAATAAAACATCCACAGTCAAACATATCATAAATAATTCAATATAACATGGAAGATTTTATTATAATAAATCAACCTCAATCCAAAATAATATCCAGTAAAGGATGCTGACATAGTAGAAAATGATGAATAAATTTTTTTGAGAGAAATATCCTTTTTGTAAAATCATTTAAAAGTCACACATTTATAAAGGAAGTAATTTAAAAGATATTTTTGAATCAAAGTGTCCCATACCCCTTTGAAACTTTTGAAAAAAATTATCATTTCAAAACATTCATGTCCATATAAATAAATCCTTAAAATCATTTTGAAAACATAGACATTAATTAAAAAGATTTAGAAAGAAAAATCTTTAAAACATTTAAAATTATGATCTTGATAAAGAGTACCTTTCACAAATCCTTAAAATATTCATTTTGAAATCATTTTTATGAAAAGTGGACATGGATGATAAAAATGCCCTAGTAAATACTTACACATAAACAATCTCGGATACTAATGAGATTGATGAATTAACCCTTACAAATTTGGTAAATTAAGAAACATACACACCATGAAAGGAGTATCATATAATGAAGATGAAAATACACATAAATTAAAGTGTATTACACAAAGAATACAATTATGGGCCGTACATACACCACACAAAAGGAAATAATGGCAATATAGCATGAATCTCACGAGAATAATGAGTGAGATGAAAACCCCTTACCTTGCACTTCCCTTCAGTCGAGGGTACGTTTAACCTCCCGTATGAAGATCGTGGTATGTTATTAAATTATACAAGAACCATATTAATATTTTTGATATCATACATGATTCATTTATGACTTTATACTACCCATTTAATAATAATTTCCATGTTAAATTGACATTTCAGTTAATAATCTGTTTCTTTATCGTACGTGTTTTAACTTGTTACTCTTGATTGTATCACTTAGATCAAGATTTAAATACTTCCAGAATATAGAAAATTATTTATATATCATATATATTTAGAATATAAATATGTATAATAGACATATATATGAAATAAAAAACTCTGTTTATGGAGATGGTAGTCCGTACATACGCATAAATGATGTTTCAGTTTTCATATCGTATTGAACGGAACTAAGTGAAAAAGATATATGTAAGTACATATATATATATATATATATCCAGTAGAGTTATTATGTCATATATTACATACTAATTAGTAATATATATTTTTATAATCATCGATGATTGGTTAACGTGGAAATGAATCTCATCGCGTCGTGGAGACGGTAATCCGTACGTACGCACGAGAGACAATATAATTTACTTAAAGGTGTGTAATTGGATGGTATATTAATTTTACAAAGACATTAGCATGTTATTTTCATTATTTATATACATATTAGTCATCATTATATCCATCTAAATAACATAGTGTTGAATAACAAATTACACCACGACGTGGAGACGGTAGGCCGTACGTACACACGCATGGTGGAATTATCATTCATAAGATGGATAGAATAATGAATATATTTGTTCCATATTTATAATAAAATCATATTATAGAGAAGATACTGGATTTATTATTTTATAATGGAAACAACAAAGAATGATTTAGTGGAAGAATAAGTGAACTTGAAAGAGGGTGGTGAAATCATTACCTCTTCTTCAGGTTCTTCCTTTTGATTTGATCAAAAGGGCTCATTAGGTTGGATTTATGAAAAATTGAAGGAATATAGGATGAAGGTAGGATAGTTGGGAGGATATTTTGGGAGGGGTTGGTAGAGAAAAATGGCTTTGGAGGTGTTAATTGGAGATAAGGGGAAGTGCACTTTTATAAGAGGTGTGAAGGTCACTTTAGGAAAAGATTAAAGTATTAATTTATTATACAGTCATATTCGGTTTATAATGGTTACAAATGAATATATTTAGAGCCTTATGTGTTAATGGGTCGAAATACACTCAACCAATAGGTTTTAGACAAGTTTAGATTACCATTTTAACCTTATCGTTTTGATTTAACTCTTAGTTAAATAGTTTAACTTTTACCGCGTCTTTTTGTATTCTTATTCTATATGGTTAATATCCTTACAATAAACTTCCTAGAGAACCTCAAGTGATTCATTAATGACATATATAATATTATTTAATCCCTTTTTCCTAAACTTACATTTTTTGGAATATTATATCAACCAATAATATAGTATTTGTTTTAACTATAAATTTATGTCAATTTTGACACTATTTCATATTTTGTTTTTGTGAAAGTCATAAAAACTTTATTACTTAGAAAAAGATACATTTAATCATCCCTAACATGTCATATTAACCTATAAAATTCTTTTATTTCATAAAAACCTTGAAATTATATTTATTTTAATATTTATAATACCATTTATTTGATTCTTTCATTAATTAGTTAATTACTGCATCATCATTGTGTCATTAACAAATTTAATTATTTAATCTCTAAAAATTATAAATAAAATAACATTATGTAGTAAATAAATTTATATTTCTAATGAATATTTAAAGTTGAATTTATCTTATGTATAACCCTATCTTAAAAATGGTTTAGTTATTAAACTTTGATTTTAACTCTTTTAACTCTTCTTTAAATTAAATAATAATAAATCTCTTAATCTAATCCAAGTGGACCTAAAGGGTCATATTTTATTCCTATGTTTTTTTGGTCGAATTGAACTTATCCAATAGAATTACGTCATGTGTTATGGTAATAATAATATCATTTTTACCCTCAATTACCCTATTTACATTTAACCATGGTAAATTAAAGTAAAAGGTTACTATTCACCAAAAATTATTTTTATCTTATTGAACCACATTTTACTCCTTGATATTAACTGTATTTATCGGATTTTCTAAATTCAACTCATTGAAGTGGGAAAATTAAATTTTATGTGAATTTACAAATTCTCCTAGGATGTGGGTAAAAGACGGTGAACAGTTCAATAAACGTTTTATATATCTAAAATTATTATAAACTGACTCCAATGAATTACATTGAACTTATATAGGTATTATGTATCTATTTTGACCTAAAATAAATTTAAATAAAATAAATAATTATTTAAATAAAAATTTGGTTTTAAACTATAACTCAGTGTTTTTCACTATTCATCAAAAATTAAAGTTTTAAGAAAAATACCAAAAATTCAACCTAAGATAATTTTGATATTATGAATTCAATAATACAGTCTCCTTTACCAAATTACAAACATAAAAGTTTCATTTATTAATTTAACATTAATTCCCACTGTCAAAACCAAAAGGTGAATTTTTAAGAAATAATAACTAACAAAAGTTTGACACTTGTTTATGTCCAATTTCAAAGTGAAATTATTTACAATGAACAACATTGGATTAAATGGTAAAAATATTATCTATTTATACTTCCAAGCCATTAAAATGTATGATATAACACTATATATTTTTTTGATTAAAAAAGGTTTTTTTCTGTTAAAATATAGTATTTTTCACTATTCACCCAAATATGAAAGTTATCAGAATAACACCAAAAATTTATTGAAACTAAATTCTTATATCCCAATTCTAAAGAAGAAGTTTATTTTGTAAAATTGAATAGATGGAAGTTTCGAATATTGTATTTAAAAATGGTTCACCATTAAAAGGTGGTAAAAGTATATTTTTTGAAAAATACTTCTTTTATCTGAAAAAAATGAATTAGTTCTTACATTATGTCTAAGAAAATCATAATATGGAACCTAAAATTATAAGTATTATATATAGTTCAAAATTCAATTAATACTATTCATAACCGCTTTTGAATGGCTAGTTTGGTATGTCGTGGTGCGCTTGAACTCGATGTTGTGTGTAGTGTAAGTTATTGAATTACTTTGAAGATATAACGTACTACGAAATCTTGGGGTGTTACATTCTTCCCTCCTTCAATAAATTGCATCCTCACAATTTGAAATTGTTCTTCTAAAATAAAAGGTTGAAAATAGAAGATACCTTTGTGGGAAAACCCACATCGGAATTTGGTTTAATAAAATTTAGTCTTAATAGGAGGGAACATATATATATATATATATACTTGACAAGTAGAGTTACATACTTTAACTAATTCCTACCACAAACTCATCTTTCATTCTAAAAGATTTCAAAAAAAAATATTTATCCTAATCTTATAGGGTTCCAAAAATAATGAATTTATAATTCATTTATCAGAATATTTAAAAAAAGATAAATTATAAAAACCAGTACATCACGTAGTCTAGTCCTAGGTGATGCACCCTTGTCGCTCTTCGGTTGCGGGTTCAAGTCTCGCGGCCTTGCTGGATGTGACGGGTAGTCGCCTGAACTCTAGGTTGTCCTTTTTATAAGAATCCAAAAATAACATTAACAATAGCATCAAATTTCAAACTTAATCTATTCCAACCATTAGACTTATCCAAAATACTTATATCCAAACCCACTGTCCAAAATTTATAAGGATGTCAAACACAATGAAGATCCTTTTTTCCAGGTAATAACATGTGAACACCTTCATCATGTATTCTTTTAAAACAATGCAACATCCTGAATTACCATAAAACCTTATTGATTATATTCACGCTCTCTTATTCCTTATATAATACTGGATATACTCCTTCTATCGAAAAAATGTTGTCAACTCCAAAATGATGGAATATAAAAATCATTAATCAGTTTCAAGGATGTCAAGAATATCCAATATAATTTATCCTAATAAACCATCTCTTATTCCAAAATAACCACCTCATTATCAAGACCATATTAAGGATTACCTTTCCTTAAACCATGTATTTTTCAAAAAAAATTAGCTTACTATTAAGTAACTTTTCTTAGAACCATATAATGTCAAATCCTCAATAAAATAGTACTGTAGTACAATACTTATTTATCTCCATAATTCATACAACTAGTATATTGTTGGTACAAAAATCAAATGAAATAATTCAATATTAACAACATAAGAACACTAGTAATTCCTCTTCATATTAGGTTATATCATAACTTTATTATTATCCAATAACATCATTTAAGGTATACTCTGATGACTGAGACATTGATTCGAGTAGTGTCCCAACGCCTTGCAGATAAAGAATTGTACATTTGAAATTTCTTTCTTACCCTTGAAATCACGTACTTGGTGTCCTTTTTCTCCACCCTTATAACAAAATCCCATTCCCTTCAAGCATTTACCATGGTGATTATTTCCACAGTTATCACATATAGGAAAATTCTTCTTTTCCCTCTTCCCTTTATCCATCTTTCTCTATTCCATCCTTTTCTTGTCTTGCTTCCCTTCAAATCCATAAGACCCAAAGAATTATTTACTTATTTTATTAACACATGATACTATTTCTTCATATGTTGAGAATACATGGGGGACTATTTCCCTTGTAAATGTTAGCATAATACTATGAAAGATATGATCATTCTTACTCTTTGGGTAATACGTATTGTTGGAGTTCACATTCCTTCTATTGGGTGCCATTTCTATACAATGGAATACACTAGGTCTGTTTATGAATTGCAATTCATAATTTCAAACATGTAAAATACCTAACGTAAATTTAATAGTTGATGTATATAATCCATAATCACAAAATTGTTTTCTTTGAGGACGTATATACTCATAAACCCTTCATAGTGGTTTGTAAATAAAATGAGAATTATCCTAAGCATATCCCCTAGGTGTGTCGTAACCAAGAGTGCAGCAAGTCCCATTGTCGTGCACAAGTTCCCGTTCGATTCTAGCTCAGTGCAGTGTTTTCGGGTTTTACCCCTAGGTACATCTGTGCCAGAGCCCCCTCTGCCTGCTTGTATCTAGACAAGGATGTATTGGCTTGAAAAAGTCACAAAATCAATACATTACCAAAATTCTAGGAAGTTATTCTATACTAATCTTCAAAGTCTATCTTATGGTAATGTGCTCTAATCAGAATTTATCTAAATCTATTTTCCAAGGTTATTGCGAAACTTCCTATAATACCAACTGTAACGCCCCGAACCTCGATTCCTAGAGTCGGTGCATTATTTTAATACATTAGCATGATTATAAGGATCATGTCCCGAAAGACCAATTAGTTTAGCAGTCTTGGAAAATTGATTTCATACATGAACTTTACATTAAAATTTCTAACATAAAATACAAAAAAAATAGTTCTTTGAGAATTACATTATTCCCATTAGCTTAGCCCTGCATATCAATCATAATACACTTCTTGGAATCCTGGGAAAATAAAACATAAGAAAGGGGTGAGCTCAGATGCCTAGTAAGGGTAAATAATTTGGCGGAAGCTATAAAGTTTTAAGGAATGATGTGTGATATAAACAAAAACCTTTTTAAAAATAAACTTGAACATAATATAAATAAATAAAACATTACCATATAAACATTCACATGGATATTCAACTAGTCGAATAATCACATGTAATAACTAATTTCATAATGAGGGAATGCCTAACGCCAGACATCATTACCACATAGTCAAGGCCTTGTGCCAAGACGAAAAATAAATTTTTTTTCAAGGCCTTGTGACAAGACACTAGTTTGTCTCATGAGACTTACCGATGCATCGAGGAGCTATAGAGGGCCCCACCCATCACATACTAAGTCCACTGCATTCCTCATATGTAAAATTTGAAACATAACATAAACATTCGTATTAAAACTATTATATGAAATGTCATTACATTAACCATAAACCATGAATGGTATAAAAATAGAACATCCACATCCAAACATATCATAAATCATTCAATAAAACATGGAAGATTTTATTATAATAAATAAACCTCAATCAAAAATAATATCCAGTAAAGGATGCTGACAAAGATGAAAATGATGAGTAAAACTTTTTGAGAGAAATAACCCTTTTGTAAAATAAATTAAAAGTCACACATTTATAAAGGAAGTAATTTAAAAGAGATTTTAGAATCAAAGTGTCCCATACCACTTTGAGACTTTAGAAAAAAATTATCATTTCAAAACATTCATGTCCATATAAATAAATATTTAAAATCATTTTAAAAACATAGACATTAATTAAAATGATTTAGAAAGAAAAATCTTTAAAACATTTTAAATTATGATCTTGATAAAGAGTACCTTTCATAAATCCTTAAAATATTCATTTTGTAATCATTTTTATGAAACATGGACATGGATGATAAAAATTTCCCAGTAAATACTTACCCATAAACAATCTCGGATAACAATGAGATTGAGGAATTAACCCTTACCAATTTGGTAACTTACAAAACTTACACCCTATGAAAGGAGTATGATATAATGAAGATGTAAATACACATATATTAAAGTGTATTACACAAAGAATACAATTATGGGCTGTACATACACTACACAAAAGGAAATAATGGCAATATAGCATGAATCTCACGAGAATAATGAGTGAGATGAAAACCCCTTACCTTGAACTTTCCTTCAGTCGAGGGTACTTTTAACCTCTTTTATGAAGATCTTGGTATGTTATTAAATTATACCAGGACCATATTAATATTTTTGATATCATACACGATTCATTTATGACTTTATACTACCATTTAATAATAATTTCATTGTTAAATTAATATTTCTGTTAATAATCGTTTTCTTTATCATACCTGTTTTAACTTGTTACTCTTGATTGTATCACTTAGATCAAGATTTATATACTTCCAGAATAAAAAAAAATGATTTATATATCATATATATTTAGAATATAAATATGTATAATAGGCATATATATGAAATTAAAAACACTGTTTATGGAGACTGTAGTCCGTACATACGCATAAACGATGTTTCCGTTTTCATATCATATTGAACGGGACTATGTGAATAAGATATATGTAATTACACACAAAAATATATATATATATATATCTCCAGTAGCGTTATTATTTCAAATATTACATACTTATTAGTAATATATATTTTTATAATCATCGATGAATGGTGAACGTGGAAATGAATCTCCTCGCGTCGTGGAGATGGTAATCCGTATGTACGCACCAGCGACAATATAATTTACTTAAAGGTGTGTAATATGATGGTATATTAATTTTACAGAGACATTATCATGATATTTTCATTATTTATATACATATTAATCATCATTATATCCATCCAAATAACATAGTCCTGAATAACAAATTCCACCGCGATGTGGAGACGGTAAGCCGTATGTACGCACGCATGGTGGCATTATCATTCATAAGATGGATAGAATAATGAATATAGTTGGGACATATTTATAACAACATCATAGTATATAGAAGGTACTGTAGTTATTATTTTATAATGGAAACAACAAAGAAAGAGTAAGTGGAAGAATAAGAGAACTTGAAAGAGGGTGGTGAAATCATTACCTCTTCTTCAGGTTATTCCTTTTGATTTGATCAAAAGGAATCCTTTGGTTGGATTTATGAACAAAGGAAGGACTCTAGGATGAAGGTAGGATAGTTAGGAGGATATTTGGGCAGGGTTTGGCCAAGCCAAATTGGTTTGGAAGTGTTAATTGGAGATAAGGGGATGTTCCCTTTTATAAGAGGGGTGAGGGTCACTTTAGGAAAAGATTAAAGTATTAATTTATTATACAACCATACTCGGTTTATAATGGTTCAAAATGAATTTATTTAGAGACTTAGGTGGTTATGGGTTTAAATCCACTCAACCAATAGGTTTTAGACAATTTTAGTTTACCATTTTAACCTTATCGTTTAGATTTAGATCTTAGTTAAATAGTTTAACTTTTACCGTGTCTTCTTCTATTCTTACTCTATATGGTTAATAAACATACTATAAACATCCAAGAGAACCTCAAGTGGCTCATTAATGACATATATAATATTATTTAAGCCCTTTTTCAAAGCCTTACATTTTTTGGAATATTATATCAACCAATAATATAGTATTTGTTTTAAATATTAATTTATTTCAATTTTATCAATATTTCATATTTTGTTTTTTGTGAAAGTCATAACAACATGACTACTTCTTACAAGATACATTAAATCATCCCTAAAATGTCATATTCACCTAGAAAATTCTGGGATTTCATAAAAACTTTTAAATTATATATATTTTAATATTTATAATACCATTTATTTGATTCCTTCATTAATAAGGTAATTACTGCATCATCATTGTGTCATTAACAAATTTAATTATTTAATCTCCAAAAATTATAAATAAAATACCATTATGTAGGAAATATTTTTATATTTCCAATGAATATTTATAGTCTAATTTATCTTATGTATAACCCTATATTAAAAATGTTTTAGTTATTAAACTTTGATTTTAACTCTTTTAACTCTTCTTTAAATTAAATAATAATAAATGTCTTAATCTAATCTAAGTGGACCTAAATGGTCATATTTTATTCCTAAGGTTATTTTTGGTCGAACTACACTTATCCAATAGAATTAGGACATGTGTTAGGGTAATAATAATATCATTTTAACCCTTAATTATCCTATTTGAACCACCTTATACTCCTTGATATTAAACATGTCTCTCGGATTTTGAAAATTCAACTCATAGAAGCGGTAAAATTATGTTTTATGTGAATTTACAAATTCTCCTAAGAGGTGGGTAAAAGATGGTGAAAAGTTCAATAAAATTTTTATATATCTAAAATTATTATAAACTGACTCCAATGAATTACATTGAACTTATATAGGTATTATGTATCTATTTGGAAATAA
This sequence comes from Viscum album, assembly GCA_963277665.1. Taxonomy (NCBI): domain Eukaryota; kingdom Viridiplantae; phylum Streptophyta; class Magnoliopsida; order Santalales; family Viscaceae; genus Viscum; species Viscum album. The sequence goes on along the minus strand of OY728120.1, from coordinate 4,149,057 downwards.
AATAAATTTAAATAAAATAAATTATTATTTAAATAAAGATTTGGTTTTAAACTATAACTCAGTGTCTTTCACTATTCGTCAAAAATTAAAAGTTTTTAGAAAAATACCAAAAATTTACCCTAAGCAAATTTTGATATTACGAATTCAATAATGAAGTCTATTTTACCAAATTCAAAACATATAAGTTGCATTAATTAATTTAAAATTAATTCTCGCTGTGAAAACCAAAAGGCGTATTTTTAAGAAATAATAACTAACAAAAGTTTGACACTTATTTATGTCCAATTTCAATGTGAAATTACTTACAATGACCATAATTGGATTAAATGGTAAAAATATAATATATTTATACTTCCAAACCATTAAAATATATAATTTAACACTATATATTATTTTGATTAAAAAATTTGTTTTCAGTTAAAATATAGTATTTTTCACTATTCACCCAAATATGAAAGTTATCAGAAAGACACCAAAAATTTATTGAAACTAAATTCTTATGTCCCGATTCTATATAAGAAGTTTATTTTGTCAAATTGAAGAGATAAAAGTTTCAAATATTGGATTTAAAAAGGGTTCATCATTAAAAGGCGGTAAATGTATATTTTTTTGAAAAATACTTATTTTATCTAAAAAAATGAATTTGTTCTTACATTATGTCTATGAAACTCATAATATGGATTCTAAAATTATAAGGATTATATATAGTTAAAAATTCAATTAATACTATTCATAACCGCTTTTGAACAACTAGTTTGGTAAGTCTTGGTGCGCTTAAACTCGATGTTGTGTGTAGTGTAAGTTATTGAATTACATTGATGAAATAACGTACTATGAAATCTTGGGGTGTTAAATTGATGACATGGAGTAGAGTTTAGTCTGTTTCCTACCTTTGGTCATGGATGTGAACCCTGATATGTTCCCATATAATTATTTTGGTGTTTCCACCCTATTGAGATGTTGAGTTTGTTATCAAACTACCTCTTATAATAATCTCTATATCATTACCATCAAATCAGATGGCTCAAAAAATGATGAAATAGTTGAAATATTAGGTGGATGACCTTGATAGAAAAATATTTATTCATCCCAAAATGTCAATGCTGTCCTCAGTAGTTCTATTTTTGATGATGGATGTCAAGATTCTCCTATATGTATATTTTTCTATTGGATTTACATAGTTACCATAAGGAATAAAAACAATTTACCTAGAATTCAAACTCTTTTTGATCTACTCATAGTATACAATTGGTTTTCTATGATTTCATTGAGATGAGGGTACTACAAGTTGAGGGTCTGGAAGGAGGATGTTTCCAAGAATACTTTAGGAAGCTGATATAGATAGTTAGAGTACTTGGTTATTCCATTTTGCCTTACCGATATACCTATATTATTTATGACCTTGATGAACCTAATAATTTTGTTCTTTTTAGACTCTATTATGGTCATGTTTTTTGATGAAATCATGGTGTATTCCAAGATGTAGTGGGACCATATAAACTATCTAGAGGTTTTTCTGAGAATTTTGAGAGAGAAAATTAAATATGATAAGTTTTACATATTTACAAAGGTGAATCTCTTGTGTCATGTGATTTACAAGATGGGGGTATTGGTTGATCCCTAGACGACTCAAGTAGTAATGTCTTGGGGATGGACCAAAACATGGTTGTGATTAGAAGAGTTTTTTGGATTGGATACATATTATATATATTTTTAGGTTTACTGTGTATATATTTCCCCTCGATGTCCCTTAATAATAAAGGGGTGAAGTTTTAGTTGAGTAACATGTTCTAGAGTTATTTTCAAGTGTTACATGATAATTTTTCTTCCACATTAGTTTTCTTATTGAGCCTAGGAAAACCTATATATGATTTTGTGAAGGATGTGGTGTTGGGTATGGGTGCGTACAAATGTTGAATGACCATGTGGTTTCTTATGGCTTTCATATTATACTCCCACATTAATTAAATTACCATAAACATTAACTGGAGTTAGTATATGTGATGTATTTTTTTTTATTTCATTTAACCATTACCACTTCATTGATTTTTTACAATCTAATATGATCATACCAGCAAGAATTATATGTTTTTACCAAGGCAATTAAATCTTAGATAGAGATATTTGTTGAAGTATATTTAGAACTATTATATATATATATTTTACCCTTTGAAAGGGGAAAATTGTTTCTCACAACAAAAGTTGAATTTCTATGGTGCATGATATTTGGAAATAAGTGGATTAGTGGAGTTTTGATGGATTTATTTTCTAATATGAGTTTTTATATATATAAGGATAAAGAATGTATTTTTCTAGACATTTTTTATGTCACAACCTAAATTTTCATTCAGGATCAGTATGAGTAGGCATACTGACCTGACTACCAAAAGATTATAAGAACATTAAATTTTAGGAAGACCTTAGTTGTTTAGTTTTAGTCTCTTGATGTTTATCTCCACTCATGGAAGAGACAAGAGGTTCCTTTTAACTTGATACAGTGAATAATTCATGAGTGGAATTATTCTAGTTGGCCTATGTACCCTAGGGCTATCATGATGTATTATACCATTCATAGTAGGTATTATTAGCCTGATATGAGGGGCTAAATTGATTATTTTCCAAATATTTTACCTTCAAGAGGATAAACATTGTGAATTAGAAGCTATTTATGTTTTATAGCCTATTCACATTACATATTGGAAGTGGAATGAGATCTTGATTAATTTATTGATCCTTACACATTGTAAAAATGACATAAAAGATTACTTATAAGTGAATGTTGATCATCTGACCATGCCATCTTGTTTTCTTTCCATTAGATAATTGATAAAGGTAGGGTCATCCAGACACCTGTATGTCTCATTGGGTTTTCAGGTACATGTGGTTCCCTCGATGACTATTTTTTGTTAGGACACCTTTTTTACATCTTGTTTTTCTAAGGCACTCCCAGAATCCATGGGAACCAAGATAAGGATGACTATAAACTTTCACCCACAAGTATATGGCCAGTCCGAGTGGACCATCCACAATATTTAGGACATTAATTGGGAATATGGACATGACATTGATGGTTCAAGGTTAAGGGATATTTAATTTCACGAGTATGGTTAAAATAAAAATTCTTATTCCTAGACCAAAATGACCTTATTTGTGGCATTTTATATGGAGTCGTGCTACTCCCTTTATATTGGGACTAGGTAGGTAAGTGTTCTTAGTTAAGATCAAATCTCATGATGGATATTATGATGAAATTATAGTTGATTTGGAAAATGTTAGGGTTAAATTTTTGTTTCTGGAAATCATCCATCAATTTATGTTGCTTCCTATTATGGTTTTAATATGGTGATCAAGTGTTTATTCGAAAATCCATTCGACTGGGACACCATGACTTGGGAAAGTACTGTAAGATGGAACCATGTTATGTCAGCCAATTCTAAATTGTGGAATATCATAGGAAGGTATCATATCAACTAGATTTTTCCAATATAACGAAATTTTATCCATAATTAATTTCATGTTTCATAATTTAATATATATCATCAAGACCCATCCCATGTGTTAGTGTTGGAAGATATGGAGTTGTAGCGTGATTCACCATTATAAAGGAGACTATTTATATCTCAGATTAGCCAATGATTATGTTATATTATAACTGCTTCCCATTTTTCTATGTGATTTCAAAGCATGGTGGAAATATCCATGAGGAATGGGTGTATGAATATTGGGTGAGGGATTGGTGGAATTGCTTGCTTTCTTGTGAGGAAGAAAGAGGAATTTTTGTCGGATGAAAGAGACATAGCGGGGAGGATTTTTATACATGTTGGGATAATATTATTTTTTATTTTAGATTCAATGTATTTATTTAACTTTTCTTAATGTTTTCTGGGTGTATGGGGTTGGAAATTTTGTTTTTGGGGGAATCACTCCTTAGCACATGCTTGGAGTACAATTTTCATAACCACATTGATAGCCATGGAATAGGGAAGTTTATGAGATGCATATATTTTTCATAGCTTGATCATGGTTTTTATGACCATTCATGTGTTCCCATAAACCATGTATCCTTATTTTGGGGAGCGAGAGGCTCCCACGCAGATGGCGCATGATTTATCTAACCCAAAAATCTAAACCATGTGGTGCAACCAGATCATTAAAATTTGGAAGAGTCCAAAATTACCATAGGATTTTTTAAAATAATACTTTTAATTTCTCTTCCCCATTTTGTGTATCCCTCTTCTTTTTCGTGGGATATATTCTTCATGGGCTTTGGTAAAATCCATTTGATTCCATAATTGTTTTTAGGGGGTAAGCCTATTTTATAATGATTTCTCCCTACTTTCCAATATTAAACATTTTTTCTAAATTTTCTATGGGAGTGTGGATCTCTAGCATGGACCATGTAAGAATCATGGGTTGTTAATGGATGATTTTAGTTTAATACATTTTTATATGTTTATAAGGACTCTACCTACTTAGATATAGTGGTTTTAATTGACCGTGACATGTTTTGAAGTTATTTATAAGTATTTATCTCTATATAAGGGTGTTTTTATGGATAAACTATACTTCCATATATCCATTGGGGTTTTTATCAAATTGAATTTAAATTTACATAATTATTTTTATTATTTCTATGTTTAAGGTTGAACATGGGTTCTGTTGGACATTTTATGTTCTAAAATATTTTTTCAAATAGGGTTGGATTTAATTTACTCTACATGTTTGTAAAAATTGATCATAGAGACATTATGGTTTAAAAAAACGTTTTGGGGGTTTATAAATGGTTTAAACTCATGGATGGTGCATTATAAAAATGGGATTGATGGTTTATTCAATTGAATTTTGAAAATCCTTTGTGATTTAAAGTTGTTATAACTTTACATATTTGGAATTGACTAACACATGGGGGAAATTAGGTGTGTGTTTGTGCATGTGAGTTAAAAAAGGGGATTTTCTCCAAAGTACCTAATTCTTAGAGAGGAGTAAGACTCTATGAGATTTCAAGATGTTGTCCATGGGAAATAGTTAGCCTTTGGGAGGAAGACCAAGTGAGCATATAGGATGTTAACCAAGAGGCTAAGTGATCTCCTTGGATGTTTTGACCCAAAGAAGACCATATGTTCTTAAAAACTTCTTACACATTCTTATCTAGGTAGAAAATAATATATTTGAATAAGTCACTACAAACCCATATATTTAGATCCCATGGTGAATATTACTTATCATAATATGGTTTTATACAATTTTTGCATGATGTAAGTTCCGTTATTGTATATTATGTTTTATTATCTTTTCACGTGATCCAATACATTATTATATTATGGTTTGTATGCTTATATAATTTTTTGTTCCATGTGTTGGTTTGTTGAGAATGTTTAGGTTGGGGGGGTTTCATCACTTATTTTGAGCTTTGTTTAAGAATTATTGAAGCATGGTTTTTTAGAAAAACCAATTTAATTTATAAAGTAAAATATATTCAATGGAACTTATTTTTTCAAATAAAATGGTCCTAGAAAAATTATTTTCCAAACTAGTCTTATTGGTTTTCTTGGTTAAAAGTATAATATTTATTATTGTGGCTAATCTGTATTTATTTTTTCCTCACACCCTAAATATGCCTTTGGGTGTATCCATACTTTCTTTTTAAGGACACAGGTAAAGGAATGGGAACTATGAATTTTAATGTATCTTATTGATTATCATCATTCAATCTTATAATATTATAGGAGGTATGATCTCATAGATTTTAGTTCATGCATAGTTTTTTTATGATTTTGTTTAGTTGGGATAAAATATACTTCCAATTTTGGTTATGATCCATGTTTCTTGTTTTGAGCTTTTAAATGTAGGTGTCATGAGTATTTATTTTATATGACATGTTATGTGTAATGATTCTATGATGTTTATGATATATAACTTTATTCATTACTATGTTTATTCTAGTTATATATTCATATTAGTTGATATAGTTTATTCATATGTTACATCCACCCAATTCATTGATTATTCATTCAATATTTCCCAGGGAAAAAGCATCCCGAAAAGGTTTTTTGGTGTCTTTGTGTTTGTCTCCAACCCAGGTCTATGAGGAATGTTCTTCAGGACTTATAGAAGAGTTGATTAAATGAATATATAGGTCACCCATATCTATTTTTCTATAATTTCCATGTTAGTTTCTTCTTAATAATACTTGTATTTAATGTAAATATCTATAAACAATAACCTATATACTAAGTAGATGATGAAAAGTAATCTAATTAGTATTTTTTATATATATATAAAGACATTTTAATTTGAAATTTATTATATACACGACTACCACATTTATATAAATTGTTGAATATAAGTTGAGAAATAAATTAGTGAAATGATATTATAATTATCTTCATAGTTGGTATGGATCTGGGTGTGACCATTGAGTCGAAATTTAAATATGAACATTTTAAATGAATAATTTCACAAATATAAAATTATTTTTTTATTATGAAGAGTTCTTTATTTTTGATATATCTGTATATTATTTAACTTTTTATTAATTTTAATTATTTTTATCTTATATTAACACATTCCCAAACACATATTGATTATGTTTTTTAATATTAATGTTAGAATTTTTATTATCTTATGTGTGTGCTGTTGCACATTTGATCACACATATGAAGTTATTATTTATTTAATAATAATATTTTAATATATATATCTACATAGAGAGATCAAATATGATATTTAATATTTATATTAAGAACAATGCGATCATCGTCATTATTACTATTATTATGATTATTTTACATATAAATAAACTAGATTGAAATGGGGAAAGGTGCTTGAGTTCAGGGAGTGGACTAAGTTAAATGGGGATTTTTATAAACAAAATTATGTAAATTTAATGTTTATGGAAGGGGTTACATAACCATTAACATTTTGGTTTCATTAATAAGAAGGGAACAACCTACCTTCCTCACTGTTCACAAACCCTCTGTCTCTTTCTCTATAACTGTTATGTATTATCCTAAATTTTGTCATTAATTTGTTCTTCAATGGGGTTTCAAATCAATAATTTAATAGGATAACTTAACTACAACTTTAGAGTGAACATACGTCCTAATGATGTTTTTTATCTCTCTACTATTTTATTTTCATGGGTCTGTTTATAGTGTGTTTGATGGGATTATTGTAGGGTCTATATAGATTTACAAATTTAGTTAGAATATTTGTATTAAAAGGATAACTAAAATGATTTGGGTTTTTGAGTTATAATTTTTTAACTTCATGAAATTACTTTACCATAATTTTTTGACATGTGTATGTTATTAGTGAAATAAAATATTAAGCACTGATTTCCCCAAAAGGAAAATTGATTCTCTAGATTTTCATATTAAAAATATAGATTTTACAAAACACACATGTGGAGTTATTTAACTGGATTAAAAATGAATAAAAATACAATAAAATAATATTTTGAATATGGTTATGATTCAAAATGATCTTTTGATGTTTGGATCAAATTTTATATAGCTTAGTTGTAAATTAGAAAATTTCATAAACAATATAAATATGGAAATGTAATTTGTGGAATTATAAATTTATAGAAATGAGTAATTTTTATACAATGATTTTGACCATATTTTAAGTAATTAATTTTTAGTATAAGAAAATAGGGTTTCTAGATTATTTTGGAAGGATTAAATGGAAATAAATAATAAAGGTAACTCTTACTATTAGGTGACTAAATTTTAGTTGGTTTATAACACTATAAAATATATTTTTTCTTTTGTATTATTCATATATTAATATTCTAGGGTATTTTCTTATAAAATTGATTTTTATGTGTCATTATATATTTTTTCAACTAAACATAAAAAATAAATGCAGATAAATATTAATTGGAAATGTACTTTGAAATTAATGTTGATTTACATTTGGTAACCTGTTCTCCTATTCATGATTTTTTTTCAAAATATAAAATTTTTGTTATTAAAATTTATCGATATGTGTAACATAACAATAACATTGTGATATAATATTCATTACAGCCTATGTGTGATGTAATGACTTATAATGATATTAATTGTTTTATTATGGTTTGAGATACATATTTGGGTAATATGGATGGAGGTTTGGGTTCAAAATAGAATGTATCTGATATTTTTCTTTTCCTATCTAGTATAACCCTCTAGGTGGATATTTAGATGTTTGATTTTTATATTTAATAAAGCTATGATATATATATATATATAAAGTATTTATTTGTATCTTTTATGACTTATAATGAACCCCGATGAGTATTTTAAAAGCATGAATGAACTTATTCACATTGGGTAAAACCATAGAGAATGACTATAATGATCTTTTCCATTTTTGATAGGTATAAGAGGATTATAACCAAAAGATTTTAATTTCTAGTTAGGATAAAAGAAGTTATTTTTACAATGGTGTATTTATTAGAAAATTTAAATGATTTTATTTAATTATACGTTACACTTAATGGGTTTGTTGTTCTAGGATAGGGAATAATGATATCATTATATATGGGAAATCATACTCAAAGTGTATATGTTCAAATTAATGTATATATAGATTATTATTATCTTTAATGTTTAGGGACACATTTTCATAGTGTGAATGATGATAAATTATATTCTCAACATAGTCTTTTGGAAGAGTTTAATTCCAATTTTCTTTTATTCAAATTTTTTCCCTCTTTATCTTGTTTTTTTTATTTTTTTTTAAAAAATTGGGTTGATTTTTATTTTAAATGATGCATAGTAAATTTTATAATACCTACTTTACATTACATGTGAATTAGGTTTTATATTCATTCATATTGGATAGAGTTATTGTTTAAATTATTATATTGAGGTTTATGTGCTCTTTATGACTAAAAATTAAATTATTCTTTCAAACACTTTTATGGAAAATGTGAGTAACCAAGTGATCTTCCACAAAAAGAGATAATAGATCCATTAACTGGGATAACTCTTCCTTTGCTTAATGATTTTTGAATTACGTATAACATATGGAAAATTTATGTTAAATTTGATATAGAACCTGAGATGGTATAATATGGTTATTATTAAATGTAAAACACTCCAAAATTTATAAATTAACTCTTAACATTTTTATCTATCCTCAATATACCAGGTGATGTTATTTGGTTCCGATGGTAACCTTTCATCAGTAACTGTTTATGTTTCATAGGTAGATCAATATAAATTTATTCAGAATAATGATTTGAATATTCTAATGTTTGTGTTATGTGGTGGAAATATAAATAGCATTATACTCAATAGGTAATCAACAATAATGTTTAACAAGAATATTTACACACATACACAAGTATCCCAGGTGGATTAAGAATATGAGTAATGTCGTGGGGTTTTTTGATCGATGTGAATGTTGTTGAGTATCAACCCTCATTTTTAGGGAGATATTGACATTTATTATATTTAATTTTTTTGATTTTATTTATTATGAGGAAATATTTATTTTGAAAAAAATATTATTGGTGGAAACATTTTTGATTAATTAATATTCATACTTTAAAATTTATTGGATTATTGAAAAAAAATCAAGGAGAACGTAATTAGAAGGACTAATTTATAATTCTATGTTATCTTATTTTCCTAGTTCTCATTCAAATTAAAAATAATTCTATTTCATATTTACTTGTTAATATGCATGATTTTGTGATTTTGTGATGATGGAATATTTTGATGGTTTATACTTGTATGTGAATCAAAATGATTGATAAGTTATTTATTCCAAAACTATTCCATTTTACATTAACCAAACTCATATTGGTATGAGAATATTATGTGAAATTGAATTGATTAAAACCATTATTTAATAATTCTGTTAAATTATTTTTTTAAATAATATATCAATATGGAATTTTTTTTTGAAAATTAGTTGAATGTACTAATTTTGTTGATATTGATGTTATAATTTGTATCTTATTAGAATGTAAGAATTTAAAAATTCAATGAAATTATTTTATATGGTAGTATATTGAAGAAAAATATTATAAAAAGTCTTGTAATTTTTAAATTTCTAAAATCATGCTTTAGATGACTGTTATTTATTTAAATGTTATACATCTTGATTTCATGTGTATAATTCCAAATAGAAATTGTTTAAGTTTAATGCATGCTTGAAATGAATTTAGATGATTTTTAATATTTTATTGGACCTATATGATAATGATTTTTTTTCTAATTTAATCAAATAGTAAATCAAGAGTATATTAATAACAAATGATCTCTTCAAATTATGTTTTATTTGATTTCTATGACCTTTGACACATATTTTAATTGAAGCATAATTTATTGGACATTATCCTACATAATTTTATTTTTAATGGTTCCATTAATGATATATTCTAAAATTTAAATAGTATGTTTTTTCAAAATATATCATCATATAGTTTAATATGTTTTCTCATTCAAATTAAATAATATGTGTTTGGTTACTTTTTAAATGTACGTTAGAGGTAAAAAAGAAAAAAACAATTGATGATTACTTATATGAGTTAACATGGTTATTTAATGATTCAGCTTCAATGTGAAAATTATTTTAGGATAAGTCTTGTTAAAAATTTATTGAAATTCACTTATTATAATTTCGTAATTAATTAAAAATAAAAATTTATGAGGTCTCAATTTTTTAGACATATGGGGATTCCTTGATATTTTATATTATTATAATAGTGATGAAATATAATGACATGATATAATATGGTTTATGATTAAAGGATTATGAGTTGGATTGATTAATATGAAATTTTTATAGACTATTAAATATATTATGAAGTGGAAATTACTATTACAATTTATGTAGTTTTGTATATTGATTGGTTTGAATGTACATAAATTTAATTTTTTTCATTTAATGAAATCATTGAAAAATGGAATTTAAATGTTATAATTTTTTGATATTAAGATGTTTTATATTTATATATTTTAATAATGAATTTATGGATTTTTTTTATTAAAGTTTGAAAATTATTTTTGTGCCTTTTTGATGAAATATGGATTATTATGAAATATGTTGAGTGGGTTCATGTGTATTTAATGTATTAGTGATCCATTAATCAAGGAATAAGTTACGTGATATTGTTTTTTGAGTTCAGGAGATATAATTAAAATGTTTTATAACTATGAAAAATATTTGGGAATTTATAGTGATATTATTTTAAGTGGAAAAACATGATTTTAAGAGGATGATCTGAATGATGTTCTACTTGAAAAAATGTGGATGAATTGAAATAAATAGAATTATTTATAGGGTTATTATTTTTAAAAGGATCATTCCTTTTAGTATAAAATAATTATCTATTGATTGAATTTATAAGTTACAATGACTTAATTTTCTGCATGAAAACACAAATAAAAAACACAAGAGGCTACAAGATTTGTGTTATTATGGTATCATATAAACAATTTTTTTTGGATGAATTAAAGACGTATTAAAAGTAGCACCATAACTCTAGAAGCCCAGATAAAGTTCATTATTATAATAAATTGGCATGATTACATGAAATCATGTCCTGATGGACCAATCATTTTAAAAGTCATAGAAAATAGACTACAGGAATGAAAATTACAAAAAAATCTATAAAATAAAACATTTCATAGATAATATTTTGAGAACAACATTATTAACCTAGATTAACCCAACATATCAATCATAAAATAATTCTTGGAATCCTAGGAAAATAAAACCTAAGAAAGGTGTGAGCTCAGATGCTCAGTGAGGACAAACAATATAGCATATGATATCACAGATGAACATAAACTTTGAAGGCAAGGTACAAAATTAAAACAAAATCCATTTAAAACATTATATGCATCATGATATGTAATATATAAACCAAATAATTACATTTAAACATTCACGTGGATATTATACTAGTTGAATAATCACATGTAAAATCAATAACTAATCTGACAATGAAGGAATGCATAATGCGGGACATCTTAAACATACCATCAAATCTTCTGCCGAGACACCATACCTAATTTGGTAAGACATTATCCAAAAACCAATCATAATTGTCTCATGATACTACCAATTCATTGAAGGGAGATAGTGGGAATCACCTTTCACAAACAATGTACAATGCTTTCCTCTTACGAAAGGGTTAAAACATAACCCATATAAACATTAATATTAAAACTATCATATGAATGTCATAACTTAAACAATAAGCTATGAATGATATTAAAATAGAACATCCACAGTCAAATATATCATAAAAAGTTCAATAAAATATGGAAGTTGTATCATAATATATTAATCTTAATTATGAATAAAATTCAACAATGGTTGTCGACATAGATGAAAGTTATCTAAAAAAATCATTAAAACTCTTTTAGAAATATATTGTTTTTACATTGAAATCATTTAAAAGCCTACATAATTATAAGAGAAAACATTTCCTTCGAAAATAATCTAGTAAGCATGTAAGAGACACTTCAAAATGTTATGGAATCATAATGGTGGAAAATAGTTGTTCTCACCGTATAAGTTAAAAACAATTCTTTACTTAATTTGTCTAAAAGGTCATATAGTACCTCATTTGGAAAATGATAGAAATATTCTTTCAGTTTTTTATAAAAACTCAATCATGGGTATAAATTAATTTTAATAATAGTCTAAGAATATAAATATTATTTTAAAATACTTGTATATGAAACATGGATGTGGATGATAAATATATCCCGATAGATACTTATGTATAAACAATGCCAGATAATAATGGGATTGCAAAATTAACCCTTAACTTAGGTCTGATACTCTCCATAAGTGTCCAAAACTCTGGTATAATTTTTATAAAAATATTATTATTTTATTTAATAATAATAATTATTGCATATATAATTTTTTTATTAATTTATAATACCCATTTTTTAACAATTCCACGTTAATGCAACATTTTGGCCAATATTCACTTTGTAAATCATTTGTGTTTTGACTTTTTTATTCTAGATCATATTACATAGATTATGATTTATTTAATTTAAGAATGTATAATATTATTTCTATATCATATATATTCATAATATAAATATATATGATAGTTATATTTATGAAATTGAACACACCGTTCATGGAGATGGTAGAACGTATGTATGGATGGACGCTATTTCTTTTTTATTATCATATGGAAGTAAGTGAATGAAATATATGGACAAATAAATAAATATATATATATATTATTCCATTAGTCTTATTATATCATATATTTCATAATTATTCATAGTATATATATATTATAATCATTCTTGAATGGTTAATGTGGAGAATGAATCTTATCGTGTCGTGGAGACGGTAGTCCATACGTATGCACGAGCGACAATATCACTCCTTTCATGGTTAAATGATATGGATTTGAATCATATATTAATTATACAGAATCATAATCATGTCATATTCATTATTTATGTCTATTATACTCATAATTATACACATCCAAATAATGTAATGTGGAATAACAAATTACACCACAACATGGAGACCGTAAGTCGTACGTATGAAGGCATGGTGATATTATTATTCATAGGATGGATAAAATAATGAATATATTTGTTCCATGATTATAATAACATCCCAAAATATGGATTATATTTTATTTTTTATGGAGACAATATATAATGAAAAAGTATAAGAAGAAAATAATTTCGAATAATGGGATTAAATGATAACCTCTTCTTCGGGTGTCTCCTTTTGATTTTCACAAAAGGACTCATTAAGATGGTTTTAATACTAAAGGGTGGACTCTAGGATGAATTGATGGATGTTTTGAGGAGATTTTGGAAGGTTTTTTCAAAGCCAAAGGGCATTAGAGACGTGAATAAAAGAGAAGGAGCAATACCATTTTACAGGAGATGTGAGAGGTACTTTAGAAAAGTCTTGAAATATTAATTAATTATAAATTTATTTTCTCTTTCTAATCACTAAAAAGTGAAATATTTAGAATTAAATATGAGTAGGTGTCTAAATCCTCTCAACCAATAGGTTTTAGACAAGATTAGGTCATGAATATAACATTATCCTTTGTCTATAACCCTTGGTTATATAAGTTAACTCTTATCACGTCTTCTTGTAGTTTTATAATATATGGTTAATAGATTTATAATAAAATTACAAGAGAACATATAGTGGATCTTTAATGAAAATGTTAACACTATATATGTAATTTGGATGAATCATAAATTTTTAGGACTATTATTTCATTTAATAAAACAGTATTTGTTTTCGAAACTCATTATATCAATTTTAACTTTATTTAATAGTTGATTTTTTATAAATTTAGAACAAATCTATTCTTTAAATACAAAGGAATTAAATCATACCTCATATGTCAAGGTTATCAAAAAAATTAGTGGATTGAATAAAAATGTTAAAAGTACATTTATTTTAAAATTTATAAATTCATTCATTTGAATATTTCATTAATATGATAATCATTGCATCATCATTGTATCATAAATAAATATATTTATTTAATGTCTATAAATTATAAATAAAATACCATGATATAGGAAATAGTATTATATTTCCATTTACAACTTATAGTCATAGTGATCAGTTATATAACTCTATATTAAAAATGTTTTAATAAAAGGTACATGTTTATGATATATTTTCTTTTTTTTCTTTAAATTAAATATTATAAAATTTCATGTTGACACCCAAGTGGCTTCCAAATGTAAAACATTTTGCCTATGGTTGATAATGGTCAGAAATATATCATCCAATAGGATTATTTCATGATTTATGATATTTTTATGATATTATAATATATTTTTTTATCCTTATTTACTTGATTTACCCTTTAAACATGAAAAATAAAAATAATTTCGGATATTACTATTCATAATTTCCAATATTAAATGATACCTATTTACACAATTTGGAACACATGATTCCAAATATGGAATCCATTTTATGAATTAAAAACAAATAATTAGCTTAAATTAATTTAAAATTATTTCATGTTGTCAAAACCAAAAAGCTAGTTTTTAAGAAGTAAAAACATTCAAAAGATTGACATGTGTTCATTCACAATTTCAATGTGAAATTAATTTTAATGGATAACATATGATTAAATGATAAAAATTAATCTAATTATACTTTAAAACCAATAAAAATATAGTCTAAATATATAAATAATATAGATGAAATAGCAGTTTTGAATCAAAATGCAGTATTTATCACTATTTATTAAAATATTGATGTTATAAGAAAAAACCAAAATCTTATCTAAACTAAATTTTTATGTTCTAATTCTAAAGAGGAATTTATTTTTTTCAAATTTAATATTTAAAAGTTTCATGTATTTAATTTAAAAAGATTTCACCATTAAAAGGTGGAAAAACATTATTATTTGAAAAATACTTCTTTTATCTAGAAAATCGAATTTGTCCTTATATTATGTCTAATAAACACATAAGATGAATTTTAAAATTATATTGGATATATATCATACAAAATGTGGTTTATAATATTCATAATAACTTTTTAAATGGATAGTTTGATAGGTCATGGTGCTTTTGAACTCAATGTCGCATCTAGTAGAAGATATTGAATTATAAGAACAAGTATACCATGGATTCTTGGGGTGTTACATTATAACCTCCTTAAATAAAATGATTCTTTTCAATTTAAACTCAGGATTGAAAACTGGCAGTTTGACATTTCAAAATATCATAGTTGAAATCGCACATCAAAAAATGTATTAATGAGACATCTATTTTAAAATAAAGAAATTTAATTATTAAGGTTACCATAAATAACACATACTAGGTCTCCATGTAGGAAAACATGGACATAAAAGAAAAATCAAACCATAATGTTCTGATAGAGAGTGATTGAAAATATTTTTTAGAGAATGTTAAAAATATGAAATCCATAAATCTAAGATGATCCAAGGGACCACTTCACTCATCACAAAAGAATATAATAGGAAAACATTTTTGGTTTTATGATAATTTCCCTAGAGTCGAATAATTACATCATAGACTAGGAACATAAGGAAGCATAGTTAATTTACATGTAAAGTTTTATATGTTAACTAATTATTACCACAAACTCATCTTTCTCTGTAAAAGACAATAAAACTCAAAAAAATATTTTATTTATCTTAATTTTATAAGGTTAAAAATAGAAAATTATACCATTTAAATAAAGAAAAACTATGTTATACTCTCTAGGGACTTCCTGTAGGTTAATGGTAGATGATAAATCCTTGTCGCACTTCAGTTGTGGGTTCGATTCCTACAGGATTGACCAACGTGATGAGTTGTTTCCCAACCTGTGGGTTATCATTTTTCACATACTATATTATTATAACATTCCATAAATAATGTTAAGAAATGTTTTGACCATAAACAATACTATACAATGTTCAACTTAATCCATTACAACCTTTAGAGTTATCCAAAATACTTCTGCCCAAACTCTACCTAAAAGGACTCTAAACTTTCAAAATCAATTTTAACATCAAATTCCCCAAACAACATAATGTTTCTCTTATGGTCACATACTAGATATTTGATTAAGTTCATCATATTACAACCTTATTCAAAACATAAAGTAATGTAGTATAATGCCTATATATATCATAGTCTTCATATAACCAGAACATATTTCTTAAATCCAAAAAAAATACATTAATTATTCCACCTTGACTGTAGTAAGAACATTAGCTCAACATTGATCCATTTTCTTCTTCTGAGCTATATTTACATGATTCTTTGGACAATCATTTTTATAATTTCCTATACCATTATAATTATATCATTTCAAAACTTCTTTTATTACCTTACAATCATGATCATGGGGACCTTTTTCTCCACACTTTTTGTTAGGTTGGAATGGATTATGATATTCTCCTATGATACCAACTATAGGATCAAAATAATGATGTAGATGCTAAATATACAAGAGGGGGGGGGGGGGTGAATTGCATACTTTAAAAATTTATTGGGAACTTTTAGAGTTGGATAGAAACCTTTGTATTGTTTTACAAGGTTAAACAAGGTAAATTCACAAAACGTCTATGTTCAAAAAACTTTCTTGATTCTCGAGATGAGATTCTGATAATTTAAATCCGAAAGAAGTAGTTTCGAAAATGAAACTTTAAAAAAAAGTTTACAAAGATAAATATTCTACCTTAAAGCATATATAATCTCACTAAATCAGATTATACAAGTATACAATATTATAATAAAGTTATACTTTCCTCATGAATCAAAATCCACCAGAAAACTTGAAATAATACAAGTAACAAATTGTTTATCTTTTAAACCAAAGAGAAGGGTATCCAAAAACCATGGATAAAGGTCCCTTGATTTATACATTCAAGAAAGTCTATCATAACCACACCAGGTTAAGCCCTCGATATGACGATCGGAGTCTATCTTGATATCCATACAAGCGCTCGAACTTCAAGGTAGTCGGCACCTCTGTCTTCCTATCCATGAAAGCCCACAATTTTACTCAGCAACATTCAGAGTCGTATGAACCAATTATGAACAAGATGTTTAGTACACACAAAGCATGAAAGTCTCTCTCTATAAATCACTTCAGTATCATGTAATCTCTAGGTTGATCATCTTGTTGAGAGCTCTTTCAAATGAGCTCCAATTTATAGGCACATTCTCAACGACCGACTCCCTTCTCCAATAGTCATATTTTTCTTTTATTTCAGAAGGGACTGTACATGTGTCAATCAAATAATGATTAGTAGGTAACTGAATACACAACATCATTTTATAACCAAACCATGAGTAAGAAAAAAATGGTTGCTTAACCAAATTCATTATTCAGAATGTAAAGAAATAAAAGTTCAAAGTCTAACCAAAAAACCATTTGGTGTCTATAACACATAGATATTCGGATTATTTTATCAAAGGAATTCAGAACCTGAATTATATAGAATTACGAAGTCTAAATTTTAAGGAAATTTTGAATGTGAATTCATAAGAATTCAGAGTCTGAATTAAAAGATTTCTGGAGTCTGAATATCAAGGAAATTCAGAATTTGAATTCATAAGAATTCAGAGTCTGAATTAATAGAATTCTGAAGTCTGAATTTCAAGGAAATTCAGAGTTTGAATTCATAAGAATTTAGAGTGTGAGTTCATAGAAATCCGGAGTCTGAATTTCAAGGAAATTCTGAGTCTGAATTCATAAAAATTCAGAGTTTGAATTCATAGAATTTGGAGTCTGAACTCAGAAAGTTCAGAGTTTCAATTCAGCAAACTCGGAGTCTGAACTCAGAAAGTTCAGATTCTGAATTCATAGATCTCATAACCTAAATTTGGATCCTGAAAATAGAATTCTTTATATCTAATAATTTATAATATTCTGAGGTTTAAGTTACAAAACTGAATTTTATACTTAGAAAAAAAATGAAAAATGAAAAACATGGTATGGATAAATTTACTCGGGGAAGGAAAATTTTCCATATCAAGATATAAATTAGGGTAAAAGAAATTTTCCTTAGAATATGGTGTTTGTGATTTTCAAAACACGAAGGAATGGTAATGTCATAAGGAAACCTTATTGACTCAACAATCTTCCCAATCATGAAGGAATGTAAAAGTCATATGGAAATCTTTTTGACTAAACAATCTCACCCTTTTTGGAAAGCACAAACATCCTTATGAAAAAGAATATAAGGTCTTAGAGAATTTTTTTCTGGACATTGAGAATAAAACTTATCTCCCTTAACACTTGGGAAAAGATGAATATGACTAACTCCCCCTTAGGCTTTGGACACACTAAGGGTTGTATTATAGATTTCCGAAATGAGACTTAGAATTTTATTTCATACATAAATCATCTTGGATAAGAACCCCCCCTTATATGAACTCCCCCTTATATAGGGAAATGTTTTCTTTTATTAGTATTCTTTTTCCATTTCTCCCCCTTTCTGATTTTTAAAATGAAATATAGTGAATGGAAAAGTAGATATGATACCTGAAATATTAGTACTAGAAAACAATATATATATGAAGAGAAACCCAAAAAAATGTCATTAGGATGGTTAATTTGTATACAAGGATGGAATGAAACAAAATACTAAAATCGAACAATTTTATCCTTCATTTTCTTCAGCATCAACTTATTCACAATAGTTTTGAGCGTCTTGAGCTCCTTGTGATCTTAATCTGCTTGCTTGAGAATCTGATCCTTATCCTCATATTTCTTTTCTAAGGCTTTGATTTTTTCTTATTGAGACTTAATAACCTCTGCCTGAGCCTTCAAGGAATCTTCTTGATTAGAATTATTCTCTTAAATCTCAATCCTGAGATCCCTTTCTCTCTTCCAACTCTTATCAACTGAATACAACATCCCATTTAGATCTTTCACTTCTTGAATCTGGGAATTCTGTTCTATAGTAAGATTCTCCTCAAAACTATTTGTGGGATCCTTGATCTTCAAATCTTCGGTGTCGAAGGAATCCTTGACACTATCTAGGAACTCATCAAGAATTATCATGTCTTCTATAGTTTTTCTTGATCAACTGGTCATATTCTTGTAGGATCTCTTGTGGGATTTGTATTTTAAGAAAAAAGTTTTGAAATCTGCTTCAATCCTGACACACTTATCCATTAGCATGGATATAAAATTCATTTTCTGATTGAAGTTGTGTTGAATCATTTGGCATCTCGAGTCTATGCTTGGAAATATTGGTATAGTTCCAACATGATTCTTTAAAAACTGGGCAACAAAATCATATCCTATAGAGGATGATTCTGAATCTGAAATTTTTCTTGGTGATGTTTCTTTTTCTAAATCACCGACTTTACTCTTTGAAGAACCACCAGCATCATTATTCTTTACAATAGCCATGGTAGGTGTATCAACAACCACCTATTTTTCCTCATCAACCGATGGAATGGCTTCTTCATCAGGGGATTCGTGTTCACTATCAGAGAGTTGAACAATTTTTTCTTCCTCTATCTCTTTCTTCTCAACTCCTGCCTTATCATCTTCTGGATGAATGAAATCATGATTAGAACATTCTTCTTTAGACAACTTATTATCTTCTTCTTCAACCTTTCCATCTTCACCTTTCTCATCTTTCATAGGGGTATCAAGCTTTAAAGACTCAGCTTCAGAATTTCATATTAAAAGATTCTTTGATGGACTTTACTTCTCACGAAAATACTCTACTTTCTTAATGAGATCTTCAGTGTCACCACTACCTTCTTCATCTTCCTACTACTCCACTAATTTTTCCTATACTTTTTCCAGAGTCACAAATTTCTTTCCCAGAGTCTCCGGTAAAGATTATACTAAGAAGGATTGTGGTACCAGAATATTTTTGGAGGCTTTCTCAGGATCCTTCAGAAGAGATTTCACAATCTATGCTTCAGTCATCTTCTTATTTTCTACTTTCCCTTTTCTTTATTTTCAAGCTCGTCAACAATCTTTTTTCATAAAGAATTTTATTTAACATGATCCAAACCAAAGCTAGGCTCCCCTGCTTTATTTTTTTTATCTTCCCTCCATTTTTCTAATACCACATCTGGATATGTTTTTTTTCTTCTTAGGATTTGGTGGTATGGATTGAGTTTCCTTAGCCTATGGAGTTTTTTCTTTTTCTTCCACTTCCTTCAATTTCCACTTTCTATATCCCTTCATAGAGGTCTTGATGGCCTCCTGTTTCTTTGATAAGGCTTCTTCCTGCTCCTTAAGAAAATCATAAAATTCTTCAGATTCTTTAGAAAATCCAACATTCATCCTTCTCAGAGTGTCATCACTTACCAGCATAACTTTGAAATTCCTTGGATCAGAACTATAAGGTATATTGAAGGACTCTAAACACCAAATAATTCGATTTGAGAGAATGGAAGGGTATATAATAATCTGAGCCTTCAAATTTCCATTGTTTATATTCTCAATTGTAATCAGAATATGCTTCAACATGTTAATATTTCTTAGATTCACCATGAAATCCAAGATATACATGTCACTATTATTCAAAGTATCCTTGTCCCCTTTTCTCATAATGATGAATCCTTGAACCCATAATCCGAGAATCCCGAAATTTGTAGATAGGTGAAAAATATTCGGAGTCTTAACATCTGAAAGACCAGGGCAATCCATAGCCTTCACCTAAACAAAGCTTCCTTAGACATCCGACAGCTTATGGGAGAAAACTCTACCTTAACCTCATAGGGAACTCTAATCAAAATAGAAACCTTGGAACAAGATAAAGAATATTTCTTCCCAGCGCACTTAAAATAAAATTTGTCTTTTCCTTATTCCTTGAAAGACATCCTGACTTATAGAATTCAACTAAAAAGTCCAGATATACCAGATCCTGAGCTCTTGTTTTTCATATGCAGACACTCTCCCATCCATTCAGATTGATGTTATTTGAGATGATAGAATCATACTTAGAAAAGAAATTTGGATGTACCGACCTTTCTCTATTAATCTTCCATTCAGAAATCAGCTGTACAATTGACATGCCTTTCTGGGAAGATACTTCGACAGACATTTGGAGTTGAGAAAGATCTAAGAAGTTGAGAATGAGCTTAAGTAGGAGGGCATGGGGTTAACACACGGAAGATTTAGAATCAATGTGGGAAAACTAATTAAGGGTATTTTAAATAGGATATTGAGGAGACGATTCAACTTCCATAGTCAATCCAATGGTTGAAAAACCTTCTGATCTGATATGACAATTGAGAAGATATTGAGAAGGAAATATTGATACAATCTAATCTTTTGAGGTTTTTAATAAAAAAATTTAGATTCATGAAAGGGTAAATATGAAAATTTTAAAATAGATGAAAATACCAAAAAGTAAAAGATGATTATGAAAAATTTACGATAGGAAACATACATTTCGGATTGCTAGAAAGATTATTCGTATTGAGGAAAATTCTTCTTGAAGAACATTAGATTCTGAAAAACATTGATTATGGAAATTTTAAGAATGAAAATCTTCATTATGAATATTATAAGTACAAAAATCGTTATTACGAAAATTTTAAGTAGAAAAATCTTAATTACCAAAATTTTAAATACAATAAAACTTAATTACGAAAATTTTGAGTTTTAAAATCTTCAGTACTAAAATTTAGCAAATCTCATTATGAAAATATAAAAAATCTCATTATGAAAATTTAGAAAATCTTCATCACCAAAATTTATAAAATCTTCATTATAAAAATTTATAAAATCTTCATTAGGAAGTTTTATAAAATATTGAAATGAAAAAATTTATAGGCTACGAAAAAAAATTTAGACTATGAAAAAATTTTGTGTCTAACAAAAAAATGTACTCCCACTATGAAAAAGAGGTTATTACTGTAATGTGATTGGTTTCAAAAGGAAGTTAACATTGAAGAATACCTTACGATTATCATTCTGAACTTTTGTTTAATGTATTCAAATATACCGGAGGATAAATATTTTGTGAAAATATCAGCAAGTTGATCTTGTGTTCCGATAAATTGAAGAATGATATCCCCTTTTTGTGTGTGATCCCTAAGAAATTGATTCCTAATATCTATCTGTTTTTCATGAGAGTGATGTGCATGTTATTTACATAAGTCAATGGAACTAGTATTGTCAAACAAATTTTGTGTTTTAGTAAAACTCATATCGTAGTCTATGAGTGTGTGTTGCATCCACAACACTTGAGCACAACAACTTCCAGCTGCTACATGTTCAGCTTCAGTAGTGGAAAGTGCTACTGAGTGTTTCTTTTTTCACGACCAAGAAACTAATTAATCTCTTAAGAAATGACATGTTTCGGATGTACTTTTTCTATCCATTATACATCCACCAAAGTCACCATTTGAAAAACTTTTTAAAATAAGATCATTTCTAGAAGTATAAAAGATTCCTAGATCCATGGTTCCCATTAAGTAATGAAAAGTCCTTTTAACTTCTTTTAAATGAGATTTCTTTGGATTGCATTGATATCTTTCACATAATCATAATGAAAACATTATGTCTGGCCGACTATATTTTAAGTAAATTAGACTTCCTATCATACCTCTAGAAGATTTTTGATCTACTTGTTTCCCAGCTGCATCTAGATCAAGTGAATTTGAGATACCAATGGTAGTACTTATACTCTTAGTGTTGTCGTATCCTTACTTTTTAAGAAGATATTTAATATACTTATGCTGGGATATATAGATACCTTCGGTTTTTTGAGAAATTTAAAAACCAAGGAAAAATGTTAACTCATCCATCATACTCATTTCAAACTCATATTTCATTAGATCCGAAAAGTAATCAGTTAAAGATTGCAGAGTTGAACCAAATATAATTTCATCAACATAAATTTGAACAATCAAAACATTTTTATTATCTTTATTTATAAAAATGGTTGGATATGCATTTCCCTTAACATAATTATATTGTAGCAAAAATCCTGTAATCCTATCATACCAAACTCGAGGGGCTTGCTAAAGTCCATACAAAGCTTTGGTAAGTTTGAAAACATGTTTAGGATGTTTTTTATCTTCAAAACCAGGAGTATGTTCAAAAAAAAACTTCCTCTTGTACAAAACCATTAAGGAAATCACATTTATCATCTATTTGAAAATGTTTGAAATTGAAGAATGTTGCAAAGGTAAGTAGAATATGAATAGATTCAAGTCTAGCTACTGGAGAAAAGGTTTCTTCATAAACTATTTCTTCTTGTTGATTATAGCCTTTAACAACCAATATAGCTTTATTTCTTACTATGATTCCATTTTCATAAAATTTATTTCTGAAGACCGGTTTTACTCCAATGACGGAAGTTTCCACAGGTCTTTCAAACAAGGTTCAGAATTTATTCCATTGGAATTCATTTAGCTCATCTTGCATAGATTTAATCCAATTATCATCACCTAAAGCTTCGTCAGTGATTTTTGGTTATAATTGGGAAAGAAATGCTAGATGTTCTACTTCATTCCTTAATGAACTTCTAGTCCTTACAGGTTGATTCACATCACCAATGATACTATCACTAGGATGATTCTTTACAAACAACTGATTTGGGTTTTGTAAAACCTATTCATCAACAAAAGGCAGGATTTCTTTTGGAGTAAATACTTTATAAACATTTTCTTGAAAATTTGCCATATCCAAAGGATCATCTAACAAAGGGTGATAACCAGTATTTGAAAACACATCCGAAGATGTAGGTCGGGGTTGTTTAAAAAAACATTATCAGTTTCATCAAATTTGACATGTACTATTTCATCAACAGTAGAAGTGTTTTTACTAAAAACTCTATAAGCCTTATAAGTTGTGGAGTAGCCTAAGAAAATTCCTTCATCAGATTTAGGTCTGAATTTGTGTAGATTATATTTAGTATTCATAATCAATACCTTTCAACCAAAAACCTTGAATTAGGAATGTCTAGGTTTTCTACCACTGCATAACTCATAATGAGTTTTATTAAGAAAAGGCCTAATCAAAACACGATTTATATTATAACAAGAAGTACTTACAGATTCATCTAAAAAATGTTTGGATATTGAATATTCACTCAACATGGTTCTTGTTATCTCTTTAAGAATTCTTTTTATTCTTTCAACAATACAATTTTGTTGAGGTGTTCTGGGTGCGGAGAAGTTATGAGTAATGCCTTTTCTACTAAAAAAAGTTTCCAAATCAGAATTTTGAAATTCACCTCAATGATCACTATGAATAGTTATTAAAAGAAGGTTTTTATTATTTTTAACTTGGGCTCTAAAAATTTTTAAACAATAAAAAGATTCATAATTATTTTCTAGAAAGTAGACCCACATAAATCTATTGTTATAATCAACTAGGACAAATACATAATATTTACCTCCAATGCTTCTTGTAACACCCCAAGATTTCATAGTGTGTTATTTCTTCAAAATAATTCAATAACTTGCACTACACGCAACACCGAGTTCAAGCGCACCATGACTTACCAAACAAGCCGTTCAAAAAAGGTTATGAATAGTATTAACTAAATTTTAAACTTTATATAATCCTTATAATTTTAGAATCCATATTATGAGTTTCTTAGACATAATGTAAGAACAAATTCATCTTCAGTATTGTAGTTTTACCAACTTTTAATAGTGAACCCTTTTTAAATAAAATATTTTAAACTTTTTGACTAAATGGGGACATCAAAAAATTTAAAATAAAACATCCCAAGCTTCCACGGTACACTTTCCTTTGAATAAAACAGTAGCGTGTGTTGTACGCAACTTCGAGTTTTAACACACACCACAACCGATCAAACTAGCCGTTATGAATAGAAATACTTAATTTTTGAAATTATATATATATTTTATATTTCAAAATGGACTTCATTTTTGGATTCGGAATATCAAATTTAGCCTAAGGTGAAATTTTGGTACTTTTCGGATAACTTTCATATTTTGATGAATAGTAAAAATTACTAAATTTTAATTAAAAACAACTTTTTTAATCAAAATAATTAATAGTGATAAATTATGAATTTGAGTGGTTTTAAAGTATATTTAGAATATATTTTTACCATTTAATATAATTTTGGTCATTGGACATAATTTTACAATTAAACCGAACATAAACTAGTGTCAATCTTTTGATAGTTATTATCTCTTAAAAACACGCTTTTTGTTTTGACAGCGGGAATTAATTTTAAATTAATTTCTGCCACTTCTGTGTTTTGAATTTAGAAAAATGGATTCCATATTTGGAATCAGGATGTTCAAATTGTGTAAATAGGTAACTTTTATTTTTAGACATTTTGAATAATTACTGCGGTAAATATTTTATTTACCATGGTTAAGGGTAAATCCGGTAAATAAGGGTTAAACAATAATATTATAATAATACTAAATTACCCTAAAACGTGTCGTAACCCTATTGGTTGATACATGGTCGACCATGGGCATCTTTGGGTCAATTTTGGGACCCCATTGATCCACTTGTAAGTGATAATGACACTTTATTTTAATTAAGTTAAAATGAATACAAAAATGGCATAAGCTTACATCTTTTAAAAGAACAATTTTTACATAGGGTTATACATGTTAGATTTTGGATTATAAATATTCATTAGAAAGATAAAAAGGTTTCATACATAATGATATTTTATTTATAATTTTTATACATCATATAATTTAAATTATTAATGACACAATAATGATGCAATTTTTACCTCATTAATAAATCATTTAAATAAATAAGATTATAATGATTAAAATATTATCTAAAACCTGTCCAATTCTTATTGTTTGATGTTATTTAGAATATGAGTCATCTTATCTTCGACCTCAATGATTTTTGGACCATTATAAACCGAATATAATTATATTATAAAGGAATACTTTCACTCTTTCCTAAAGAGCCCCTCCTCTCCCTTATAAAAGGAGACCACTTCTACTCATTCCTCACACCTCTCAAGCCACTTGGCTCGTCCAAACTCTGCCCAAATAATATCCACACATCCCTCTCCTCCTCCTTGAAGCTTCCCCTTAGGCAGAAAGCATTTCAAGAAGTCTTTTGGTTCCAACCAAAGTGAGTTACCTAAATTAAAGGTAACATTTTCTCTTAAATTATTTTCAATTATTTTGCTTCTCCAACCCCCAAACTCTTTTTATTTCCTTTCTTTTGTAACAACACCAGTATCCACAATATACTAGGATGTTGTTATAAGAAGGATTCAAACTACACATTCACACAACTCCATCTAATGGATGATGAACATAATGTTTCTGTGGATGGCAAACTAACGCCTCACGAAACGATGATTGTTCAAATACATCTTACCGCCTCTCATGGTGGCCATTAGGATGGAACTGTAATTAAATATGATATTAATGATATATATTTTATATATAAGCTTCTGTAATTCCATTTTATTTCATACAATTATTCGTTTCATGTTGTATATACATACGATAATTTCATTTGAGGAAGTGCGGACTACCGCCCCTTAAAATGATATGACTCGTTCATACCACACATGGAACGTATAAAGGATGGTGTTAATGAACTTAAGTAACATATATAAAATATTATATTTTACTGGAATAGTAATATACCTATGTATCATTTGGATTCGATTCTTTTAAAATAAAAATTAAATGGAAGTAGCGTTCGTGCGTACGTACGGACTACCGTCTCCACGAACACGATGAGATTCATTCTCCATCGTATCCATTCAAGTATAATTATCATTTGATAATTTAAAAATAATGTTTAAGGACTTTATACCATTCTGGATTTGAATAATATACAACCTATCCTTTACAAACATGTCTTACGTAACAAAACATACAAAATCAAACAAGTAAGTTCACACCCGAAACAACGATAATACTAAGATATTATTATCAAATCAATGTTAAAAGATCATATATGATATCATATTAAAGTAAATGATTCTTGTATTATTCAATAACAATTATTTCACCATTATACAGGAGGTAAACCTACCATCGGCCAAGGAAAAAGTACAAGGTAAGGGATTCTCTTATCTCACTTTCAATTCCGTGAGATTTCCATTGTTCGCTACTAAATTATTGAAAGTGGTGTATTGTGTACTTCCATTTGATATATATTATAATGATTCACATTATATTCATGTTATTCTGTAAATCATTTGGTGGTTATTAACTTTTGGCCATGCGACTCAGTTGATTAACGTGGTAAGAGGTTTCTTGTCTCACTTTTAATTCCGTGAGAATTCCATTGATCACCACTTAATTATTGCATGTGGTGTATGTGTACTACCCATGATTGTATTCATTGTGTAATATACTTTATTTTATGGGTATTTACATCATCATGGTATGATCTTTCTTTCATGGGTGTTTGTTTCTTAAGTTACCTAATCGATAAGGGAATTTGAGATTTCAATTTCCACTCATTTGGCTTTACGCATATTTCATTGATTATACTACCCCAAGATTATGTGTGGAATCACTATTCATTTGATTATGTCATAATTTCCACTCCCCTTCCTGTGGATATAAGTTTGATACACATAATCACTCCATAGATAATTCTCAATTCATTGATATGAATTTGATAAGAGTAATTTTAACTCATTCTCCATTTGTTGAGTTAAACATCCAATTAGTTGGTATTGTTTTTACAAGAATATGTGTGAATATCCTTTGATTGATTTACACTGAATATCCAATAATATTTAGTGTATTTATATTTGTCACACATAATTATGTCGTTGATTTATCCTTAACCTAATGATATAACCTTTATGAGAGATTTCATCTCAATTTACATTCCATTGAGACTTCTTTGATGATATACACCAAATCACTTTTATGTGGTGTATATAATGTACTTTGACATAGTATATCATGAATTCCTTTATTCTCATGATATTACAATGTTTTGATTACCTCAATTATTTGTATTCAAGTGTCTCTCTTTTGGTTAGAAACTCTAACCAAAATACCATTTTAAAATGTTTTAAAGAATTATTCTTCTAAATCATGCTCATTAATGTCCATATTTTAAAAATGGTTTTAAGGATTTATTTTTATGGACATTAAAGTTTTAAAATTAAAAATCCTTTTAAAAGTTTCAAAGTGGTATGGGACACTTTGATTCAAAAATCTATTTTTGAATGTCTTCTTGACAAATAGTGTGACTTTTAAAAGTTTTCAAGAAAAAGGGGGATATTTCTCTCAAATAGTTTTGATGATTATTTTCATCTATGTCAACATCCTTCATTATTCTTGATTGAGGTTAATGTGATACAGTACAATCTCTTATATTGTATCGAATGAGTTATGTTTGACTGTAGATGTACTATTTTTATACCATTCATGGTTTGCGGTTAAAGTATTGACATTTCGTATGCTAGTTTTAATACGAATGTTTATGTTATGTTTAAACCTTTTCATATGAGGAATGCATTGGACTTAATAAGTGACGGGTGGAGCCCGCTATAGCTCCTCGATGCATCGGTAGGTCTCATGAGACAAACTAGTGTCTTGGCACAAGGCCTTGGCAAAATCTTATTTGTAGTCTTGGCACGAGGCCTTGGCTATGTGGTTATGATAGTCTGGCATTATGCATTCCATCATTATGAAAGTGGTTATTGATATTGCATGTGATCATTCGACTAGTAGAATATCCATGTGAGTAAGTAAATGGCATTATTTCATTTTACCTTCTCCATTTTATGCTGAAGTTTAAATTTAAAAGGCTTTTGTTTTAGTTATAAATTGCCTTAAGTGTTTATGCTTATTTATGAAAGCTTCTGCTATAATGTTATCCTTACTGAGCATCCGAGCTCACCCC
Source organism: Viscum album (assembly GCA_963277665.1). NCBI lineage: Eukaryota > Viridiplantae > Streptophyta > Magnoliopsida > Santalales > Viscaceae > Viscum > Viscum album. Next base: position 4,119,780 of record OY728120.1, on the reverse strand, counting down.
TTTCAATGTTTTATTTTTCCCAGGATTATGAAGAAGTAATTTATGAATGACCTGCAGGGATAGTATGAGGGGATATGAAGACAAGATGTTTTTTTTATGATGTAATGTAAAAATTTATGGATGTATCTAGTTATTCCAAGGCTACTAAACTAATCGGTCTTTCGAGACTTGATCTTTCTCATGATCATGCCAATGTTATGTAATAATGCACTGACTCTAGGTAATTAGGGTCGGGGCGTTACAGTTGGTATCAGATGGAGTTTAGTACAAACCTTGGTAGCTAGATTTAGATAAACTCTGATTAGAGCACGTAGACCTAAGATGAACTTTGAGGATTAGTATAAAAGAACTTCCTAGAATTTTGGTATTGTAGAGATTTTGTGTGTTTTCCGAGCAATACATCCCTGTCTGGATACGAGCAGGTAGAGGCGGCTCTGGCACAGATGTACCTAGGGGTAAAACCCGAAAACACTGCTTTGAGCTAGACTCGAACGGGAACTGGTGCACGACAACGGGCCTTGCTGCACTCTTGGTTACGACACTCCCGGGGGATATGCTTAGGATAATTTACATTTTATTTACAAACCGATTTAAGTAATATATACATAAGATGAGAGTAAATGACCTTGGTTAATCCTAATATGTTTCAAATTAAGAATATGGTGACATTTTAATCTCTAAATGATTTTACGACTACTATTACTCACACAATGCTTTCTGGTTTTAGTCAATGGCTGGATTCCAAGGAAGTCATAGTGACTTTGAGAATGATGTAAAAGGTGGGAACGATGGTGGCAATGAGCAACAAAATGGAATGTTGATAGGCGTAAAAGATATCGTCTTTATGCCAAATCAGTTTTCCAAAAATATGATCAACAACATATATATTAACCAACTCCCAGACTCAACAAGGAAGAGAAAGGTGATAAATGATAAGATCTCCAGCAATGGAGACCATGGAGAAAAGAAACCTCAATTTTCATCATGCAGGAATTGTGGAAAGAGACACCCAGGAAAGTGTCTCAACGGGACAACGAAATGTTTTACGTGCGGGAAGGAAGGACATAAAGTGAAGAATTGCCGAAGAAAAATGAAGAGTACTATGGAAGCAGATAAAAACGGTCCCAAGAGTCCATTTACAGTCATTTGTCGTAAATGTAGGGGACCTGGCCATTACCCGAGTGAATGTCCTATTCTATAGGATATTTTCTTGGTCAAAGAAGATGTTATGTGGAAATAAATGGTTGGAGAAAAAGTAGCACTCCTTGTTGATGGGTTTACTTTGGAATAATTTTCTCTTGTATTTGTAACCCCGCAGTTTGTCATGTGAAGATGATATTTGAGGAAGAATTGTCTCTTCTCTTGTGGATATAGGTATAAATAACCATTTGGTTTTATATGATCATTGGGGTTTGAGAAAATGATAAGTTATTATAATTTTGGATGAAAATGCAAGGAATGATATAACATTTGTGGTTAAATTTATGTTATAGTATTTTGAGGAATTTATCTCATTTTTGCAATATTATAAATTATAGTTTTTGAAAAAGGACAACACGTAGACCGTGTGACAACCCGTCGCGTCGGACAAAGCTGTGGGAATCGAACCCACAACCAAAGTGCGATTGGGATTTATCACCTACCACTGGACTACGTGAAGTCCCTGGTTAGTATAACTATTTTTTTTTGTTAAATGATTTTATTGATCAATAATAAGATGATTTGGGTTCTTATGTTTTATCAAATGAATACCCTTGGTATAGGAAAATGATTTGGTGATTAAGTGATACATGTTATTTTGGAAGATGTTCGTTTTGTTAGGAACACTATATGCCCAAGGAAAATAGAATACAATGGGGTTTCATTTGTAGAGTAATGGTGGATTATTATCTACATTTTTATTGTTGATTTATAGTGATTTGGGTTATTTATGGAAATTATTAACCTATAACAGAGAATATGTGATGATGTTAATTACTTTTAAGTATGTGACTTTAAGAGTATTTGATGTCATTTGGAGATACAATGTAACATGGGAGACTACATAATCAAATTCTTCTATGTTTTGGGTTTCAATATTAGTTTGGATTATATTAAAGGATTTTAAGGACAATTGGTTATTGAATGGTATCTATTTAACTTTGGGATATTGTTCGTTTAATTTTAGAAATTAAGATTAGTGCATATTTATCTCAATGAATATCCTTTTGGGGGATCATTAGATCATTCACTAACCATTTTGGTTTTGATTAATCTTCAAAGACAATGTAAATATATGGTTTATCCTGCATGGATCATGTGATTCTATAGAAGTTTATTCTTGCTCTTCCAGTGTGACCAAGTCTTCTTGAATACTCATCGTTTAAAAAAATTTGAGTTAGTGGTGGAAATTTATTAAAGAATGAAAATCTACTTAAAATTTAAGTATATCTCATAATGTTCTTAGTCAATATAATAAATGAATTCCTCTTCCTTATGTAATGTAACTTTAAAAAAAATGTTGTCCTAGATGGTACCTTAAATCATCACTAATTTATGGCTTTGGGATTGTTGGCCTTTTCATAGCCATGTTCTCTACCACTCTCCATCAGATAATTGATGGTTAGATTTCTCCTCCATATCCATATTTTCCTACATGGAACCCAAGTATGTGTTATTTTCGGTAATCTTCATACTTTCCACTCTTTATAGAGGCCTCATTAATTCATTTTTCTTTGTGGTATTTCAACTAAGATATTTTGAAATGTCAAAAATGTGTGATCCCAATACCCTATATTTTGTTGAACCGATGGTACTTCAAATCATCATAGATTGATGAGTTTAAGGACCTCAATTTTATACTTGTTTGTGATTGATGACCTCAACCACTACCTATAAATATTTACGTTTTTCCTCCAATTATATGTCTCTAACTGCCACCAATGTTCTCCTAATCGAGATCATAATTTGGTGGTGACCCTTTCATTTCTCTTTTCCTCATATTAAGACTAAATTTTAGTAAACCAATTTTCGATGTGGGTTTTCCCACAAATATATTTTCTATCTTCAACCTTTTATTTTCGAAGAACAATTTCAAATTGCGAGGACGCAATTTATTGAAGGAGGGGAGAATGTAACACCCCAAGATTTCATAGTGTGTTATTTCTTCAAAATAATTCAATAACTTGCACTACACGCAACACCGAGTTCAAACGCACCATGACTTACCAAACAAGCCGTTCAAAAAAGGTTATGAATAGTATTAACTAAATTTTAAACTTTATATAATCCTTATAATTTTAGAATCCAAATTATGAGTTTCTTAGACATAATGTAAGAACAAATTCATCTTTAGTATTGTAGTTTTACCAACTTTTAATAGTGAACCCTTTTTAAATAAAATATTTTAAACTTTTTGACTAAATGGGGACATCAAAAAATTTAAAATAAAACATCCCAAGCTTCCACGGTACGCTTTCCTTTGAATAAAACAGTAGCGTGTGTTGTACGCAACTTCGAGTTTTAACACACACCACAACCGATCAAACTAGCTGTTATGAATAGTAATACTTAATTTTTGAAATTATATATATATTTTATATTTCAAAATGGACTTCATTTTTGGATTCGTAATATCAAATTTAGCCTAAGGTGAAATTTTGGTACTTTTCGGATAACTTTCATATTTTGATGAATAGTAAAAATTACTAAATTTTAATTAAAAACAACTTTTTTAATCAAAATAATTAATAGTGATAAATTATGAATTTGAGTGGTTTTAAAGTATATTTAGAATATATTTTTACCATTTAATATAATTTTGGTCATTGGACATAATTTTACAATTAAACCGAACATAAACTAGTGTCAATCTTTTGATAGTTATTATCTCTTAAAAACACGCTTTTTGTTTTGACAGCGGGAATTAATTTTAAATTAATTTCTGCCACTTCTGTGTTTTGAATTTAGAAAAATGGATTCCATATTTAGAATCAGGATGTTCAAATTGTGTAAATAGGTAACTTTTATTTTTATACATTTTGAATAATTACTGCGGTAAATATTTTATTTACCATGGTTAAGGGTAAATCCGGTAAATAAGGGTTAAACAATAATATTATAATAATACTAAATTACCCTAAAACGTGTCTTAACCCTATTGGTTGATACATGGTCGACCATGGGCATCTTTGGGTCAATTTTGGGACCCCATTGATCCACTTGTAAGTGATAATGACACTTTATTTTAATTAAGTTAAAATGAATACAAAAATGGCATAAGCTTACATCTTTTAAAAGAACAATTTTTACATAGGGTTATAAATGTTAGATTTTCGATTATAAATATTCATTAGAAAGCTAAAAATATTTCATACATAATGATATTTTATTTATAATTTTTAGACATCAAATAATTTAAATTATTAATGACACAATAATGATGCAATGTTTACCTCATTAATAAATCATTTAAATAAATAAGATTATAATGATTAAAATATTATCTAAAACCTGTCCAATTCTTATTGGTTGATGTTATTTAGAATATGAGTCATCTTATCTTCGACCTCAATGATTTTTGGACCATTATAAACCGAATATAATTATATTATAAAGTAATACTTTCACTCTTTCCTAAAGAGCCCCTCCTCTCCCTTATAAAAGGAGACCACTTCTACTCATTCCTCACACCTCTCAAGCCACTTGGCTCGTCCAAACTCTGCCCAACTAATATCCCCACATCCCTATCCTCCTCCTTGAAGCTTCCCCTTAGGAAGAAAGCATTTCAAGAAGTCCTTTGGTTCCAACCAAAGTGAGTTACCTAAATTAAAGGTAACATTTTCTCTTAAATTATTTTCAATTATTTTGCTTCTCCAACCCCCAAACTCTTTTTATTTCCTTTCTTTTGTAACAACACCAGTATCCACAATATACTAGGATGTTGTTATAAGAAGGATTCAAACTACACATTCACACAACTCCATCTAATGGATGATGAACATAATGTTTCTGTGGATGGCAAACTAATGCCTCACGAAATGATGATTGTTCAAATACATCTTACCGCCTCTCATGGTGGCCATTAGGATGGAACTGTAATTAAATATGATATTAATTATATATATTTTATATATAAGCTTCTGTAATTCTATTTTATTTCATACAATTATTCGTTTCATGTTGTATATACATACGATAATTTCATTTGAGGAAGTGTGGACTACCGCCCCCTTAAAATGATATGACTCGTTCATACCACACATGGAACGTATAAAGGATGGTGTTAATGAACTTAAGTAACATATATAAAATATTATATTTTACTGGAATAGTAATATACCTATGTATCATTTGGATTCGATTCTTTTAAAATAAAAATTAAATGGAAGTAGCGTTCGTGCGTACGTACGGACTACCGTCTCCACGAACGCGATGAGATTCATTCTCCATCGTATCCATTCAAGTATAATTATCATTTGATAATTTAAAAATAATGTTTAAGGACTTTATACCATTCTGGATTTGAATAATATACAACCTATCCTTTACAAACATGTCTTACGTAACAAAACATACAAAAGCAAACAAGTAAGTTCACACCCGAAACAACGATAATACTAAGATATTATTATCAAATCAATGTTAAAAGATCATATATGATATCATATTAAAGTAAATGATTCTTGTATTATTCAATAACAATTATTTCACCATTATACAAGAGGTAAACCTACCATCGGCCAAGGAAAAAGTACAAGGTAAGGGATTCTCTTATCTCACTTTCAATTCCGTGAGATTTCCATTGTTCGCTACTAAATTATTGAAAGTGGTGTATTGTGTACTTCCATTTGATATATATTATCATGATTCACTTTATATTCATGTTATTCTGTAAATCATTTGGTGGTTATTAACTTTTGGCCATGCGACTCAGTTGATTAACGTGGTAAGGGGTTTCTTGTCTCACTTTTAATTCCGCGAGAATTCCATTGATCACCACTTAATTATTGCATGTGGTGTATGTGTACTACCCATGATTGTATTCATTGTGTAATATACTTTATTTTATGGGTATTTACATCATCATGGTATGATCTTTCTTTCATGGGTGTTTGTTTCTTAAGTTACCTAATCGATAAGGGAATTTGAGATTTCAATTTCCACTCATTTGGCTTTACGCATATTTCATTGATTATACTACCCCAAGATTATGTGTGGAATCACTATTCATTTGATTATGTCATAATTTCCACTCCCCTTCCTGTGGATATAAGTTTGATACACATAATCACTCCATTGATAATTCTCAATTCATTGATATGAATTTGATAAGAGTAATTTTAACTCATTCTCCATTTGTTGAGTTAAACATCCAATTCGTTGGTATTGTTTTTACAAGAATATGTGTGAATATCCTTTGATTGATTTACACTGAATATCCAATAATATTTAGTGTATTTATATTTGTCACACATAATTATGTCGTTGATTTATCCTTAACCTGAGGATATAACCTTTATGAGAGATTTCATCTCAATTTACATTCCATTGAGACTTCTTTGATGATATACACCAAATCACTTTTATGTGGTGTATATAATGTACTTTGACATAGTATATCATGAATTCCTTTATTCTCATGATATTACAATGTTTTGATTACCTCAATTATTTGTATTCAAGTGTCTCTCTTTTGGTTAGAAACTCTAACCAAAATACCATTTTAAAATGTTATAAAGAATTATTCTTCTAAATCATGCTCATTAATGTCCATATTTTAAAAATGGTTTTAAGGATTTATTTTTATGGACATTAAAGTTTTAAAATTAAAAATCCTTTTAAAAGTTTCAAAGTGGTATGGGACACTTTGATTCAAAAATCTATTTTTGAATGTCTTCTTGACAAATAGTGTGACTTTTAAAAGTTTTCAAGAAAAAGGGGGATATTTCTCTCAAATAGTTTTGATGATTATTTTCATCTATGTCAACATACTTCATTATTCTTGATTGAGGTTAATGTGATACAATACAATCTTCTATATTGTATCGAATGAGTTATGTTTGACTGTGGATGTACTATTTTTATACCATTCATGGTTTGCGGTTAAAGTATTGACATTTCGTATGCTAGTTTTAATACGAATGTTTATGTTATGTTTAAACCTTTTCATATGAGGAATGCATTGGACTTAATAAGTGACGGGTGGAGCCCGCTATAGCTCCTCAATGCATCGGTAGGTCTCATGAGACAAACTAGTGTCTTGGAACAAGGCCTTGGCAAAATCTTATTTGTAGTCTTGGCACGAGGCCTTGGCTATGTGGTTATGATAGTCTGGCATTATGCATTCCATCATTATGAAAGTGGTTATTGATATTGCATGTGATCATTCGACTAGTAGAATATCCATGTGAGTAAGTAAATGGCATTATTTCATTTTACCTTCGCCATTTTATGCTGAAGTTTAAATTTAAAAGGCTTTTGTTTTAGTTATAAATTGCCTTAAGTGTTTATGATTATTTATGAAAGCTTCTGCTATAATGTTATCCTTACTGAGCATCCGAGCTCACCCCTTTCAATGTTTTATTTTTCCCAGGATTATGAAGAAGTAATTTATGAATGACCTGCAGGGATAGTATGGGGGGATATGAAGACAAGATGTTTTTTTTATGATGTAATGTAAAAATTTATGGATGTATCTAGTTATTCCAAGGCTACTAAACTAATCGGTCTTTCGAGACTTGATCTTTCTCATGATCATGCCAATGTTATGTAATAATGCACTGACTCTAGGTAATTAGGGTCGGGGCGTTACACTTCTAGTTTGTGTTGGGCCAAAAAGATCAATGCAAACTAACTGTAATGCATCGGTGTTCGAGACTTCATCGACTGATTTAAAACATGGTTTATGTTTCTTTCCATATTAACAAGGATCACAAACTTTTGAATAATCAAATCTAAGCTTCATTAGATCCTTAACTAGTATTTTCTTAGATATTTTTCAAAGGTTTCTAAGGTTACAATGTAATAACCTTCTATGCCAAAACCATGAATGATCTTCCATTGCACTAAGGCAAGGTAGATCTTGGATCCTAAGGTGTTCTATGATTAGTGTGTATACATTCTCTTTCCTATGGGTAGAATGAATAAAATCATCTTTGTAATTGTGTACTAATCACTTATCATTCCTAAAATTCACAAGGTAACCTTTATCACATAATTTACTTATACTAATGAGGTTGTGCTTAAAACCCTTAACAAATAAAACATTTGAAATCAATGTTTTTTCAAGAAGAACAATGTTACCTCTACCAATAATTTCTCCCTTAGCATTATCTCCGAAACATACTTTCCCTCTTTTCATCTTGATAATCTTTTCAAAGAATTTTTTGTTACCAGTCATATACCGGGAACATCCACTATCCACGTACCAAGTATTGTTGTTGGTACTTTATTTATTTCCGTGAAAATAAGAATGTTAGACTTTTGGAACCCAAACTTTCTTGGATCTGGAAATTTCAGAAAGAAAAATCTTAGGTATCCACATTTACTTAGAAAAACAAGATTTATGAAATCCTATGGACTGGGTTTTATTTATGGAACAATTTTTGGCCCAATTCCCACCAAAATATTACACAGTTCAGAAATTAGAACATTGAGGTACAAAATAATTGTTACTAAAAATCGGTTTGGAACTAGTAGAACCAAATACAGAACTATTCCTTAGAGGTCTAATTTCGGAGTACATTTATCATTGTTTTCCTTACCAAAGGTAAAATTTGACAAACAATTCCTCTAGGAAAATATTTCGGACTTTAGTCTAATAACTATGTTATTGTGTTCTAAAACATTATCTTTGACACTAGAGTTAGGCTCAAAAACATTTTTCTTAGAAATTAATTTTTCTAGGTCCATAGAAATTTTATCCTTCTCAGAATTAACTTTCTCAAGGGTTTTTGAAATACTTTCATAATAAATGGTTTTCTTATCACGATATTTAGAAAGATCTCATATTTCCTTAGTAAGAATAGAATTTCTAGAATTTTCCTTATCAATATTTTTCTTGATTTTATAATTCACATTTTCAAGGAGATTAGAAAACCTAGAAACTTCTTTAAAGGTAGGTAAAATATTATCTTCAGTAGAATAAGATTCTTCATCTGATGATTCATAGTATTTACTATCACTATAATTGGCAGTCAAGGATATATTGGTCATAGATTCAACATTTTGTACCTTAGCCATTAAGCAATGATTTTCAATAGGTAGTCTGGCCATTAGACCAAGATTGTTCTGTCCAGAAGATTCGTAATCTGAGGATTCATCAGAAGCGTCTCCCCCATTAGCACTCCAGGCGTCATTAGCTTTCAAAACATTCTTAGCTTTAACTTTTTAGTACTTATTTATATTTTTCTTAGAATTCTTTTCCTTTATTTCTTTTCTCTTAATCATAGGACAATAAGGCCTTATATATCCAGCTCTTTTACATTCGTAACAAGTGACTTCAGAGTCTTTCTTATCCTTTCTTTTGTTTTTCTTGTATCTGGATTGAAAGTTCTTCTATCCAAAGATCTTTTTCATCCTTTGAGAAAGATTGTCTTATTCACTTTCTGAAGATTCACTTCTACTAGATTCAGATTGAATAAAAAGAATCTTATATTTAGATCTTGTAACTCTCTTAGGAGTCTTGGCTTTCATATGATTTAAAGTAGTTGTAAAAGCAACAATTCCATTCATATTCTTCTTCTTAACATTATCAGCATCTCTCTTCATTCTAGTCTCATGTTGAAGAAAAGTTCCAAAAGGTTAATTAAGCATAATCTGTGTAACTTTTCTATTCTCATCTATAATTGTTCTCTTGGATTCCCACTCATTAGGCACAATGTCTATAATCTTGTCCACAAGAGCTTCATCATCTAATAATTTATCTCCCTTGTATTGTAAGCTATTTACAATAGTCATAAATCTCTGTTGTACCTTACATATAGGTTCTCCATAAGGAAAGTAAAAACCATGGTACTCAGCTCTAAGTATAGCTCTTCTAGTTTCAATGATTTTGGAAGTACCAAAATGTGTAACTTCAAGATTATTCCAAATACAATTTTCTGCTTCACAAGATGAAATCTGGATATATATATTTATAGTCATACAGCAAATCAGAGTATTGTGTACCTTATAGTTCAGTTGACATTCATGATTTTCTTGGTTGGTGAAAGTATTAACTTCCTTGTGAGGGATTTTATATCATCCAGTAATCATAACAATATTGTCTACTCCAGTATTGATAATAAATGTCTTCATGAGAACTCTCTAAAATTCATAATCATTCCCATAAAAAATTGGTGGTCTAGTAGGATTTAGGTTGTCTATGGAACGAACATTGATTCCTGCTATCTCAAAGAAAAACATTGCACACAAACTTGTCAGTAATAAAAGTTTGTAAACAAGGATAAAAATATCCTAAGAAAGGAAAATATAGAACAATGAAAAACTTGAGAAAGACAACTTATATGTGAAGATAGGTATTTCAGAGACCTCCTCTGATACCAATTGTTAGGTTGGTATGGAGTATTATATTCTCCTATGATACAAACTGTAGGATCGAAATAGTGACATAAAAGCTCAATATACAAGAGGGGGGTGGGTGGGTGAATTGTATACATTAAAAATTCATGGAGAACTTTTAGAGTTGGATAGAAACATTTCTATTGTTTAATAAGGTTAAAGAAGGTAAATTCACAAAAACTCTATGTTCTACAAACTTTATTGATTCTGAAAATGTCATTCTGAGAATATAAATCCGAAAAAAGTAGTTCTGGAAATGAAACTTTAACAAAAGTTTACAACGACAAATATTATACCTTAAAGCATATATAATCTCACTAAATCAGATTATACAAGTATAATAATGTATAAGAAAGTTATACTTTCCTCAACTATCAAAATGCACTGGAAAACATGAAACAATACAAGTAAAAAGTAGTAAATCTTTTAACCCAAGGAGAAGGGTATCCAAAAACCTTGGATAGAGGTACCTTGATTTATTCTTTCAAGAAAGTCTGTGTTACCCACACCAGGGTAAGCCCTCTATATGAAGATCGGAGTCTGTCTTTCTATACCCATAAGCCCTCAAACTTCAAGGTAGTCGGAACCTCTGTCTTCCTATCCCCAGAATCCCTCCAATGTACTCAGAAACATTCGGAGTCGCACAATGAAATTCTGAACAAGATGTTCAGTACATAGAAAGCATGAAAGACTCTCTCTCTATAAATCACTTCAACAACATATAATATCTTGGTTAATCAACTTGTTGTGAGATCTTTCAAATGAGCTCCTATTTATTGGTACATTCTCAATGGTCAACTCCCTCCTCCAACGGTCATATTTTTGCTTAAATTTCAGTGGGACCTGTACACGTGTCACTCAAATAATGGTTAGTAGGTAACTGAATGCTCCATGTCGATTTATAACTAAAAAAAGAGTAAGAAAAAAATTGGTTTCTTAACCAAATTCATTTTTTGGAATGTAAGGAAATAAAAGTTTGGAGTCTAACCAAAAAACAATTTGGTGTCTATAACACATATATATTCAGATTCTATCTTCAGAGGAATTAAAAACCTGAATTATATAGAATTTCGGAGTGTGAGTTTCATTGAAATTTGGAATATGAATTTATAAGAATTAAAAGTCTGAATTCATAAGAATTCAGAGTCTGAATTCATAGAATTCTGGAGTCTGAATTTCAAGGAAATTAGGATTCTAAATTTTAAGGAAATTCAGAGTCAGAATTTATAAGAATTTGGAGTCTGAATTCATAGAATTTCAGAGTTGGAATTTCATGTAAATTATGAGTCTGAACTTATAATGTTCAGAGTCTGAATTCATAGAATTCAGAGTCTGAACTCAAAATGTTCGGAGTCTGAATTCAAGGAACTCGGTTTCTGAACTCAGAAAGGTCAGAGTCTTAATTCAGTGAACTTGGAACCTAAATTTGGATCCTGAAAATAGAATTCTCTATATCTAAGTATTTATAAGATTCAGAGGTTTATGTTATGAAACTAGATTTTATACTTAGAATGAAAATGAACAATAAAAAAAATGGTAAGGATAAATTTCATTGGAAAAGGAAAATTTTCCTTATCAAGATAAAACTTAGGGTAAAAGAAATTTTCCTTATGACAAGGTGTTTGTGATTTTAAAAATATAAAGGAATGGTAAAGTCATAAGGAAACCTTATTGACTCAACAATCTTCCCAATAATGAAGGAATGCAAAATTCATAATGAATCCTTATTGACTCAACACTTGTAACAAAATCACATTCCTTTTTCGCATTTAATATTGTGTTTCATCGCAAAATTATCACATAAATGAAGATAATTCTTTCCTTTATCCCCTTTATCTATCTGTTTCTCCACTTTTATCTTCTTCTCTTGCATTAATTTAATTTTTTAAGAACTAAAGAATTTATTTCCATCTTGATAGAACATGAGACCATATCTTCATATGATGATAATGATTGTGATACTAGTGATCATCGAAGGAATGGTTTTAACCCATTAAAAATCTATCAATCTTACTTCACGGGTTATATATGTAGTCTGTAACATGAATTTATAACCTTGTGAAGTTAGGTACATACTTTTCAACATTATCATCCTCCTTCAGCCTCAAACGTAGATGTTTCATTTCCATATCATCTCACTATTCTGAAGGAAAGTATTTCTCTAATAAAATTTATATAAACTCCCTAAAATCAATATTTTATACTTCTTCATCCTCCTTAGTGTATTTAATTAATTACCACCATTGATCTGCATCTCTTGAGAGATGGTAAAATGGTGTGACAACATTCTTCCTTTCATTAAATCATAAAGCAATAGATATTTTCTCTACGGAACTTATCCATTTCTCATCCAAGAAATGATTTAGAGTACCACTGAATGTTGTAGGTTGTTTTCTCATGATGTGTTCTATCAATGATCCTCTGCATTGTGGATCATGGTTCTCTATATGGGTAAGGATGTTATTTATTACTTGTGTCATCTTTCCTAGTATGGTTATATGTTGTTCATCACCAATTTCATTTCCAACTCCATAATAATTATCTTGAATAGGACAGAAATCCCTAAATGGATTACGTGCATTGATAAAAGATACATTACTTCTACTAGGAACCATTTATAAACAATGGAATACACTAGATTAGGATATGAATCATAATTTGTAATTGTACACTATTAAAATAATTAATATAAATTGAAAAAATTTATGCATATCCAATCCTTATAAATATTGTTACTTTGAAGAAATATTTACTCATAAATCCTTCATAATGTTTTGTAAAGAAAATATGAATTATACTATACATATCCCAAGGGAGTGTCAAACTAGGGGCGTAGTAAGGCCTTTTTTCGTGTACCACATTACCCTGAGTCAAGCACCAAACACCTTGTTAGAGTTTTCACCCCTAGGTACATATGTTCTAGAACAAAGTACACATTTATTATCTAGAAAGTGATTTATTTATTATAATATAAACGTAATCCATACTTTAACAAAATTCTATGGGTCCTTCTATATTTATCCTTAATGTCTATCTTAGGGATATGATCCCTAATCTATGTTTTTTGAATCTATTTCCAAGGTTGTTGATAAACATCCTTTGGTAACAGCTATATTTCCCTGACCGTAGAAGCTTGGATCTAGTGAATTATTTTAATACATTGGTATGATTACATGGAATCATGGTTGGAAGGATCTATTAGTTTAGTAGTATTCGAAAATAGATTACATACATTAACTTTAAATCAAAATTTCTAACATAAAACACGTCATAAATAAAACTTTGAGAACAACATTATTCCACTACCTTGACCCTGATTATAAATCACAAAACACTTCTCGGAATCCTTGTAAAATAAAACATAAGAAATTTTTATGCTCAGAATTTCAGTAAGGATAAACAATATATCAAAACCTATCACAAATAAACATAAACATTTAAGTCAAGGTACAAAATTAAAAGACAATCCTTTGAAAACATTATCTATTGAATAATAGGGAAATAATATATCCAATAATTTTATTTAAACATTCAATTGGATATAATACAAGTCAAATAATCACAAGTAAAATCTATAACTAATTTCATAACGAGGGAATGCATAATGCGAGACATCTTAAACTTAACTTCAAGGCACATGAAAAGATATGATACCTAATTCGGTAAAACATTAGCCAAAACCCAAAAAATAATTAGATCATGAGAATACTGGTGAATATAGGGGTTATAGTAGTCCCCCTCCCGACACATACAAAGTCCAATGTATTCTAGTTATTAAAGGTGTAAAACATAACCAACATAAACATTCATATTAAAACTAGCATATGAATGTGAATACTTAATCCATAAGCTATGAATGATATCAAAATAGAAAATCCACAACCCAAAATAACATAAAATATTGAACACAATATGGATGACTGTATCAGAATATATTAACCTTACTTAAGGATAAAATCTATCAAAATATGTTGACATAGATGAAAGTGACCTAAAAAATTCATTGAATTTCTTTTATAAGTATCCCTTTTTTACATTGAAATAATTTGAAAGATTGTGTATTTATAAAATAAATTTCTTTTGAAAATAATCTATTAATTTTTTAAGGGAAGTTTCAAAATTTCATGGTGTCATAATGGTAGAAAATAGCCGCTTGCCCAGTATATGTTAAAAATAAATTGATTCTCTAATTTTTTCAAAAAGTCCATATAGTGCCTCGTTTGGAAAACATCATAAAGATTCCTTTCAAAAAAATTTATAAAAATTTAAACAAAGATTTAAATTACATTGAAAAATATTATATGATTATAAATATTATTTTTGAATACATGTATAAGAATTGGGGATATGGATGAGAAAGATGTCCTAGTAGATACTTACAAACAAACAAACTCGTATAATAATGTGATTGCAAAATTAACACTTACCTTAGGTATGATACTCTCCGTACGTGTTCTAAACTCCTGTATATATTTTTAAAAAATATTATTAACTTATATCATAATAAAAATGATATCATATATAATTTTTATGACTTTATATTACCCGTTTATTAAGAATTATATGTTAATTCAACATTTCGGGTAATGATCACTTTGTTTATCATATGTGTTTTGACTTGTTATTCTTGATCATATTACATAGATGATGATTTAATTACATTAAAAATTTATATTATAATTTATATTTCAAATATATTCATAATATAAATATATATAACAGATAGATGAATGAAATGGAATACACCATTCATGGAGATAGTATGCCATACATACGCTTGAAAGTTTCCGTTTTCTTATGATATGAAAGTAAGTGAATGATATATATATATATAAAATTAATGTAGACATATTATTTCATATATTTCATAATTAATCATAATATATATATATATATTATAAATCTTGATTGGTTAATGTGGAGAATGAATCCGATCGCGTCGTGCAAACGGTAGGCCGTATAAAGGCATGAGCGACGATATCACTCCTTTAATGGCTAAATGATATAAAATAGGATGGTATGTTAATTATAAAGAATATTAATAATTTAATATTCATTATTTATGTCTACTATACTCAACATTATACCCATACAAATAATGTAATGTGGAATAAAAAATTAGAACACGACATGGAGACAATAAGCCGTACATACGCACACATGGTGATATTATTATTTGTAGGATGGATTAAAAAAATGAATATAGTCATAAAATTATTATAATAAAATATAATTATATGGATGATACTATATTTATTACTTTGGTAAGAAAACAACATAAAATGTGGAAGTATAAGAAGAAAATAACTCTGAATTAAGGGATAAAACAATTACCTCTTCTTCGGGTGACTTCTTTTGATTTGAACAAAAGGACACTTTTAGTTGGTTTTATGCCCAAAGGGTGGAATATATGATTAATTTAGGGAAGTTGGGGGGATATTAGGTCAGGTTTTTTTTTCATAGACAAGGGGCTTTGGAGATGTGAATAAAATAGAAGGAGAAGTACCCTTTTATATGAGAGGTGAGGGGCACTTTAGGAATGTAATGAAAAATTAATTTATTATAAATTTATTTTAGGTTTTTAATGGCTCCAAAGTGAAGTATTGCTAGGATAATATGAGTATGGGTATAAATATGCTCATACAATAAGTTTTATAGATGTTTAGGTTAGGAATTTAACCTTATTTTTTCTGGCTTTATCCCTTAGTTAAATAATTTAACCCTTACCATGATTTCTTGTATATTTTAACTATATGGTGAATATACTTACAATAAAATTCCAAGAGAAACTCAAGTGGATTATTAATGAATTTTTTATCACAATATATGTCTATTTTCAGAATCATATATTTCTAGGACTATTATATCATTTAATATAATAGTATTTTTTTAAAAAACTCATTTTTGTTAAATTTGACACTATTTTGTAAACTATTTTTGTTAAAGTAAAAACAACTTAATTAATTAAAAAAAAAGGCATTAACACATCCCTCATATTTTAGTTTCATTTAAAAAATTTTTGGATGGAATAAAAATGTAAAAATTACATTTATTTTTATATTTATAAATTCATTTATTTGAATCATTCATTAATATGGTAATCTCTACATCATCATTATGTCATAAATAAATATAATTATTTAAGGTCAAAAAATTATATATAAAATACCAAGATATAGTAAATATGTATATCATTATAATAACTATTTATAGTTGTAGATATCAGTTATATTACCTTATATTAAAATTTATTTAGTAAAAGATACATGTTTATGTTATATTTCCATTTTCTTTAAATTAAATATTAAAAAATTTTATTTTCACACCCAAGTGGCTCCTAAATGAAAAATGATTGGCCCAAGGATGTTTATGGTATAATGTTTCTCATAAAATACTATTAGAAAACATTTTAGGGTAGTTATATGTTATTATAATATATTTTTACCCTTATTTACCAAATTTACCCTTTGACCATTGTCAATAAAAATAAATACGAAAGTTACTATTCATAAGGTCAAAAAATAAAAGGTACGCACTTAAAGAATTTTTACCTTATGATTACCAATATGGAATCCATTTTTCCTACTTAAGAACACATAATTGTAAGAAATTAGTTTAAAATTAATTCCTATTGTCAAAACCAAAAACAGGTTTTTAAGAAGTAAAAACTATCCAAAGACCGACATGTGTTTATATCCAATTTGAATGTGAAATTACTTATAATAACTAATATTGGATTTAATGAAAAAAATAATACAATTATAATTAAAAAATTAAAAAATATAATCTAACTATATAAATAATTTAGAGGAAATATTTGTTTTGAATTAAAATGTAGTATTTTTCACTATTAGTTGAAATTTGAAAGTTATAAAAAAACACCAAAACATTAGCTAAACTAAATTTTTTTGTCCCGATTCTAAAGAAGAATTTAATTTTATAAAATTTTATATATGAAAGTGTCAAATACAATTTCTAAAATGTATTCTCCATTAAAAGGTGGAAACAATTTATTTTTTGAAAAATACTTCTTTTATCTGAAATATTGAATTGGTCCTTATATTTTGTCTATGATAAAAATAATTGGAAATATTAAAAATTTATGGGATAAATAAAATAAAATAAAATATTTGGTTAATTATATTTGTAATGGATTTTTAAATGGCTAGTTTGAAAGATAATGGTTTGCTTGAACTCGTTGTTTCATGTTGCAGAAGAAATTGAATTATAATAAGAAGAATATCGTGGAAGCTTTGGATGATACATTAAAAGTACTGATATGTTTGATAATGATGAAGTAGACATGTATGTAAATTTATTAAATGAAAACATCCCTATAAATCGATTATAAAATAGTTATTTTTTAGATGTATGGTTATGTTATAATGGTTTTGAGACTCATAATTATTCTTCTCAAAGTGTTTTTTTCAAATAAACCTTTTTTGGATGACCATAGGTAAAGGATAGGTTTTTCTTAACTTGTAATGATGTTTACTAAATAGAACAGTTGGTATATTGAATTTGGTGAAGTGATGTTGAAATACCCATCTAGTGAACATGATTTTTGTAAGAGGAGAGTAATTTCAATGTGAATAAGAATATGATCATACCATGATGTAGAGATCGACCAAAGTTACGATACATTTTTAAATAATAGGAGCTTTACGAAATGAATGTTATTTATTCATGGGATGGTTTATGGGAATGCTAATAGAATTTTTGTAATGATTCTATTAGAAAGGTGAAAAGTCTATGAAATATCATGGGTGATTCATAGAGAGTATTCTTTGATTCATAATATATACAATCGATGTAGAATTATTTTCTAACCTATGAGGTCTGACATAAAGAAGAAATTTTCATATATTCACCAGATTTAAGTGAGATTCTTGAATAAATAATCCAAAAGTATTATTATAGGTAGAAACTAAAAAATTATGTATAATTAAATTATTAATTGAACATATATAATTTATTTCATTAAAGACTTCATGTGATTATTGATAATTTAATAGATATAAATAATGACTTTTTAAAGTATAGTGATTTGGAAATTTAAGAGTACTATATAGGAATTTTTTTAAAAAAATATTAATTTTATTCTTTAATAGTTTAACTAATATTGACATACATCATATTTATCATCCATTAATGGTTCCAGGGCTTGACTTTGGGTGATATAGATAAATTTTTAGATGAGGGGTTATACAAGTATTTCACAAGTGTGACAAATTCTTGGAGAACTACTAAATCTTTTTTATTATAGAGGAATTTAAACACATCCTTGATCAATAACAGATAAAATTCAGTCCATGTTTGAGATATGAATTTTTGGTCAGATCAATGATTACTTGTGTTCATTCACATGATCATGGAGGAAATGACTTAATAGATTGTGATGTATATATGGTTGATAAAGGAAAATTTACAGGCTTATATATCATGATGAGCTATGAAGGTTTTATGACTAAATTTTTGATAGAGTGTATATTTTAAAATTTTAATTATTTATTTAAATAGAAAATAGATATTAATAAATAAATATATAATTAATATAATAATAATAATTTCAGTTGGTCAGTGTATGGGTGTGATCATTGGGTTGAAATTTATGTTTTCTAATCTTTAATCAATATCATTAAAAATAGATGATCAAATTAGTAGTATAGATATGCTATTATTTTTATATATATAATAATAATAATTATTTTTTTTAATTATAATGAATTTTATCTTATATTCATATATATATATATTATTGGAATTATTATCAAAATTATTATTATTTATTTTCATATATGTGTGTGCTTGAATTCATGCTCACTGAAAAACAATAAATATAATTATAATGTAATTTTTTTATTATATATATATATATATATTTATTGTGATATTTTTTATTATTATTATAAATTACCACTCACAAAAAAATTGGGAAATGGGGAAGGGGATTGAGTTCTTAGATCACTAGATAAGTTTTTTTAAATTTGATAAAAAGAAAATTTGTTTATGGGAAGGGGGAGGAAAACAACCTTCAAATATTAGTTCCATGTATAGGGGTGTATAAATCTCCCCTCATAACTCATTTTTCACTATTAGTGAGTCATTTTATAAATGATATCTTCAGAATACCTATTTTGATAAATCACAATACACTTAATATGTTCATCAATTATTTATAGAAAGACTATTTTAGTATTTATATGAGAAAAAAAACCATATAGATTTCAAACACTATAAAATATACCTTTTGAATTATCAAAATATGATAAAAGTACTGAAGCTACATTAATGGATTAATAATAAATGAACTACCAGAAGAGCATCTGAAAAACATTATTGTTTGAACAACTAATCAAAAAATTGTTTGAGAGTTTTTAGATGATTGTTGGAATTTGATATTTATTGAGATGTTTTTATAAAAGGACGTTTTTAGATCCCTATAAATAGAGGTTGAAGCTCAATCCAAAATAAAATTATTTAACATAAAATTCCATTCTATGAGATAAAAATAATGGACTTTTCTTATGTATTATTCTTTAGTTCATTATTTCAATACCCCCAAATTAATAACTTTTCATTGTGAAGGAATACAATTCTTATTTATTAATACCATTTCATTCTACCACTAACCATTATTAATGAAATAATTCTGAGGGTAAGAGTTTGGTTCAACTGATTATGCCTATCAAAAACGCTCTGAGGATAAATCTTTAATAATGTTGATATTTTATTTAATAATATATATCCTTACACTCGGTTTCATATAAAACGTGGTATTTATCATCAAATTATTTTAGATAAAAGGTGAATACATTCCATCGATAGAAATAGATATACCCCCTTAAAAAAAATTTAGGTGTGTTGAATTTTTTTTATCCAAAACCCCATAACATTGTTTTATATTTTATATTATGTAATTATTATAATTTTTGATTTCCTTATTCTAAATTATATATTTGAAATATATTCATATAATTATATTTTATATAATTTAATGCCATGACTTTGGTATATATAAAATATTATATTTTAAGAGGGATTTATTTAATCACGATTAAATAAAATCCTTCAATTGACCCCCTCTTAAAGTTATCATACTAGGATAACCCTTGGTATCTCAGTTAGCCATTATATGTTTTCTTATACTAGTATATAAATAAAGTAATGTTAATCATTACAATTGAAATTATAGTAGGAATCCACTATGGTATAAATTAGAAAAGGCCTACTATATTTGAGGATATGGTTTATTACTATTATAGATTTAGAAAAAATAATTGAATTATCACCACCAGAGCTGATACATATTTTCTATTATATAAATAATACAATATTATAGGGAAGGATGTAAAATGATTTACTATAGATGAATTTTTCTTTGTTTTAGTTAAATTATGATGTTTTAATTAATACATTTTTTATATGATAAAAAATATATAGATGAAGTTAGATGATACACAATTTAAAATATCTAATGTACTTGAAAATAGAACATTAATGTTGAGAACTTTGTATCATAATTTTTAATAATTATTAGGAGAGATTGTTATTTAGATATATCAAATATTCTATACTATTATGAATAAATTAAAATCCTTAGAAAAATATATATGAATGATGATAAGTTATTTGGTAACATCATTCCTGATATTTTAAAATCATGGGAATAACAGAGAAAATTTGGAAGAATACTAAGCATCTTATAGATATAAAAGTGATGGTCTTACGAAAAAATTCTTGAATTATGAACATCATCATTTCATATATAAAGAGATATAAAGAATTACAAAATAGATAATTTTAATATTAATAAAATCAATAATTCATATGATACTAATTTATAACCTAATGAATATTTTTTAACTCAATTATTAAAATTTATGAAAAAACTATTTTGAACTATATCAACTTGAAGCAATAATAAATTGAATGAAAAATTGATAAATATATAAATTCATGGTAAAAGAGAATAATGAAAAGATTTAAATGATTTTATCAATTATTAATGTAATAAACCATGGAATATCATTTTTTAACAGTATCCTATCTGATAAAACACTGTGATCACTATATATGATAAGGGAACTGAGTAATGTGTGGAAACTACAGCTAATATGAAGTTCACTAATTTTAATGACTTACCTCCTAACAGTCAATTTCAAAAAATATAAAAAGGTAGGCCCATTAAATCCTCTAAAATGAATAATTCTTGGAGGAAGTTTAATGTAGATCCACCATTAAATTCAATTCTAAATAGAGATCCTTTATTGGACTGTAAGGGGCCATCCAATGCTAAAATGGCCATCTCCCTCTTAATCCATATTTATAATAATAATTTTTTCCTTGTAGGTGTGACAAAACATAAAAAAATCTTGTCCTCTAGTATTTAAATTCCTAAAATCATGGGTCATCACATGATATATAGTATTAGGTTCTTTACAAATATAAAAAATCATCTAGTTAATGTATATGTTTTACTCAAAGATCCTATTTTATTGTCTCAAATGAATAAATAGTCACTTATGACTACAAATTAATTCGAAATAAACACTTTTTCTCCTTTATTTATAATCAAAATATATACCATGATAAAATGGAACCTTTTAATGAAATTTAATCAATAAATAACACAATTACTTGACAATGGACCATCTTGGGTGACTTCAACTCAATTCAGTACCAAGATGAATAACTCGATTATGTAGACAATTTGGTTTTTCTATAAAATTTAGATATTTCATTGAACTCTATAGATTATTCAAAATAGGCCTATTTTGAGGAAAATAAATCAAGTATAGGAAATATCTTAATAGAATAGTAGTGAGTAAACTATTCAACATTGTTGTCAATGAGTATGTAATCAGTTTTGGGGATTCAATTCCTTACACAACATTAGTAATACTAAATTTAGATCATCATCACATTCTGGTAAACCTTGTGATGAAAGACCATAATATTCCCTTTCTATTTAGCTTTAGTAATTCCAGGGTGAATCATCAAGATTGTAGAAATCTTATTGAAAATGTATGGTGAATGTTCGTCTACAAAAATTCTTCCCTTTACTACATAACCATTATTAAAATACTCAAGAGGAATTTGAAAAAATGGATCAAAGACTATTTTTCTTTATTGATAATGATATTATCTCTCTTGAGGCCTCTCATTAGAATATTCATGAAAAAAAACATTAATAATGATTTTTTGGTGTAATTGTGTTTATAAATTCTTTTTTCTATAAACATGAGTACCTTTTAACTCTATAGGAGGTTATAAAATGGGAAGAATTTTTTTTCATGTAGGTCCTCGTAGGATTAATAAAATCTATGTTATTTAACTATATATAAAGATACTTGAAGGTCTGTAAACAGTTATCCTAAATCAAAAGTGTTTTCAAATCATGGATAACAGGGTGGCCCTATAAGAATCTTTAGTTTCTTATTAAAAGTACCTCTTCAATATAACCCCTATCAACTATAATAGTATTGATGGAATTATCTATACATTTTCTAATCAAGAGGGAAAACCCATGATCACTTATTTTACCTCATTCTTAGAGACTAAGGTGGTTTTTTAGCCTTAATTATGAATGTTCTTATAGTCTGTATGGATTCACCAACTTCATCTTCCTAACGTTCTAGGAGATCATTCAATTTGATGTGTGAATAATTTTTCTCAAGATCATTAAATTTAGATCCATTCACCATGGGAATAATTCCAGTTTTCTTGAACTCATATTGAATTTGGAGAATGCTATTGAAATAAATATTTTTAGGATAGTTTCCATGTTCAAAAAAATTTACAAATTAATTTCAATATCTTATCTAAAAGGATACCCCTCCCTTCAATAAGATTATCTATTCAAATCAGATTGACTTCAACAATTGAAGGACCATTCAAGACTATCTCATCATAAGATATGAGTGTGTTAATCTTCTCTAAAATACTACATAGTGAGGAAACATAACCATTAAACGAGGTATTTAAAATTTATTCTATATGATATAATAGAAATTTATTTACCACGTCTTAGTCAAATTTAGTTTTGATGAATCTTTAATTAATTTAGTGAAAACTATATTTAGTTTATTCCAAGTATATTTTCATTATAACAGCTCCCTAGAAGGGTATTTTTGATGCTCTATAGGTTTTAAAAATATGAATCACTCTATTTAATTATCTTCTCCATTACCAAGGACTACCTCAATTGGCACTTTTCCAAAATAGTATATAATGGATAGCTAATGAATAAAAGGGAAGGAATGGGGATATTAACTCCATTTAATTTTTATTATGAATAATAATTCTTACTCATCATTCAAGGGAATAGAAGAGTATTAAGAATATTAATAAATATCTCTTTTATTTTTATGTGGTCTTAGGGAAATATATTATTTTGAATAAAATAAGTTTCTTAATTTGATAAGAAAATTCCATCTTCTTATATAGATGATATCATTAAAGTGGTTCAAATTAGAGAATGATTATTTCCCATAATGTAATTTAATGTTCCAATATTTTGAGGGATACCTAGGGAATGCTACATTTCTATCATTATGATTCAAATTATAATAATACATTCATCCTGGAAAGAAAAATAATTATCCATGGATGGACATGTATTCTCAGTGAAATCTGTCATCATCTCTGAATTGTTTCTACTCATTCATGGCCAATGAATGGCCTAATTAAATCATTAATTATATTAATTTGTCCATAAGATTTTTCATTTGTATTGGAATAATCCTTGAGAGGAAGCTATCCATGATCTCATAGAATAAATTTTTCATGCTGGATGATGTTGGGGGTATGAGAATAAAAAACTTAAGAACATTCAAACAATTATTGAAATATCATTTGTTGTGGAAACTCATTAAAAGTAATTTAAAATACATTGGATTTCATCTGTATTGAATTTTGAAAAAACTCAAATATGGGAATCACACACACATATATTAATTTTTGGGCCTATATTAAAAAATATATTCTCCAGTATATTCCTACAATCTAGGTAGATAACCTCCTGAGACTCATCTCTCAAATTCTAGAATGAAAAATAGACTAAATATCTATTAATAGACCCTTCCACATGTAATGATCAATATATAGATATAGAGATGTCACTCAGAGATTGAATATACATTTATATTTTCCTTTTTTTTGTAATTCCAGAGTTACCAGTTTTTGTTTCACACCATAACAAAACATAATGGATTGACAACCAATCATTAATTGTTTTCCAACCTCTAAAATATTATATCAATACTCTTTTTACTAGAATATGAATGAATGTAGATGGGTTAATTGGTTTAATAGAAGGTGTATCCGACCCTCTATAATTCTTCTTATTTAAAGGTTATCACATGGAAGGATCCATAAATATTGTTATCTCCATATTTAAATCATTTCACAATTCTCTATATGTGTTCTCTAAAATAAATATTGATATGATATTGATTATCTATTTCTACATTATTATACTACCTCAACTATGTTGAAATATATCCCAAATATGTCTGAGATTGAGTTTCCTCATTTCTCTTCAATAGAGGAACTCCTCAAAGGTTGATTGGATTTTCCACTTTCCCATCATCTGCTAAATATTTTAAGGTTTCCATTACATAATTGATGTATATTGTCTAGGAATTCAAAAATAAGTTGATCCAATATTGGTCTTGCATTATTACTCGAGTTGTGTGGGATAAAATGTTAGTTTCGCTAAGATATTCTAATCCCTTAGACAAGGTTCATCATCACAACTCAATATATGAAATTTCAATCCTTAAATGTCTTCATTTCAATGGTAATTTCTAGCCTAATTTGGGCACGCTTGAGGTCTTTTAGAATATTAATTCTGTAGTATAGGTCAAAATCAATGTGTATAAATCCTCAAGTGGTCGTAAATGGCTATTGGTCTATGGTTCTATCTTTATATACCCCCACAGAGATATCATGGTATACCTTCATGGACCATGTCAAATTGATTCATCATATTAATATGAAATTCTCAATGTCATCAACCGAACTATGAAATCCAACAACTGAGTCTAGAACAAACTTCGACATGATTATGACTCCACCAACATTATTTTGGCCACTAAGATAGGGTTTGACCAACTCTATTTGAACCTAAAGGCTTTCTGGATCAGATTCCTGGGCTTCATCTGATCCATTGACTTGATTGTTACCCATGTATACTGGGAGGCCAAAATCCTATAGGGGAGCCTATAAATTAAGCATGATAACTTTAATGAACTCAATTATTCTTATTAGATTCAATAAGATCAAATAACACTAATTCTAATATATTAGTAAAAAAACATAATATTATACTCTTGTAATCATGTTTTCCTTTTCTAATAAAAGATAATTTTCCTTTTATGAAAATTCTCTTCTTAGTATACATGGAATATCAGGATGGAAATTCCACGGCTGATGAAAAATGATAATTATTTAAAAATATAGAAAAAATATAAATCATATATGTTTTTGAACATAATATAATCCTAGATATAAATTTAATAGTAACTATCCAAAAATGGTTTAGAAATCAAAGATGGAAGGAAATTTTTGATATTTATAACTACATTTCAAAGGTATGAAAATAGAATCTTGGAAACGTTTTTTATATTATTTTAGTTTCGATTCCTTAAATTCATTTCATTACTATGATGAAGAATAATATAGTTATCCATCACATTTTGAAATAAATGAATACGAGGAATATAAAGAATGATATTATGGATTTTTTTGAAGATATAAAAATACAAAAAATAAGATCATACTAAGGGTAATTAATGTATTTCATGATTAAACTTTGAACTAAATTCCAAATATAAAATTTTAATTTCTATTCTGATTAAATATATAAATAAATTTATTACAAAAAAGTCAATAATTTCTTTCCTAAATAAGTCATTATTCAACATTATGATATAAAGAAAGAATATATGAATTTTTTTATAGAATCCTACTAAGGTAATTTTATATGTGTAATTTCCTAAATCAGGGAATCCACCTTTTCAATCTATCATTTTTTTTTCTATTAAGTTCACTAATTTTATTGTTTTTAAAACATGAAGAAAATAACTAATATTATTATATATAATAAAGTCAAAATATTTTTTCATATTGACTGGTTATATTTCTTTAGATATTGTTACTAGTTAACATAGAATATTTAGAAAAATATGAGTTTACAAATTAGTGTTTTCTCAACTATGATGACCCAATAATGTTTAGGTACAAATTTATTAAGCTAAATAATATTATTATAAAATTAATGGAATTAGTTTTAGACTTTTTGTACATGTATAACCATTTCTATAGACATATGATAGGAAACTACATTATATTATGGAAGTTGAATAAAGTTAAAGGAGGGCGTGTTATTTTCAATGAATAATATTAATTTTGGATAATGGGTTTATGTGAGGTATCTATTCTAAGTGTGTCCTTAATTTATAATGGTTTATATGTATTGGGATTCATTAACAACCTCATCAGTATTTTTTAGTGATATAATAATGTTTTCTATATGAATGATGGGAGTGATAAATATACAATAATTATTTCACAAGGAGTTCACATATTGTCATCCAGATCTTATTATAATGATTATATAACAGAACTAATGAACATTTCCAATAGAAACATTCCATTCTGTAGTGAAATATAGGATTATTCTTAGCATTGATATAAAACATTATCACATTATAATGTTTAGGCTTATAATAACATTTCAAGAAGGTAATTTTGTAGAATCTTTATAACCCTATGTTTAATTGTTCTCAATTCTATTATTATTTTAAATAAGGAAATAAATTTAAAGTTATATTTAAACTAATAAGTGTTGTATCAACTTCTATAATACAAAAACTATTTCATATGGATATTTTTAGGCGAAAAAAATTATATGTGTAAGATACAAACACTATATGTTTTTTATTTTAAATTACTATAGAAGATAAAATTGTGTTTTCTTTATATAACATAAATTAGAAGACATAAAATCATTTAATAATTATTCTTATCTAGTTAAAAATGAAAAAATACTTCCTATAATCACTAACAAGAGTGATTCGATCGCTGGTTTTATGAATCATATATTTATAACATTTAATAATGATAAATGAATTCAGTATTTTTTACACCAACAACTCCATAATAAAATATAATTTTTTGATGATTAAATTAATACATTCCACATTAATTTTATTCAATATTGTGTGAATATTAAATTACTAAATATTTCTGGTATTAATATTTGAATACTACTGGATATTTTATAAATAAAATTTTTATTAAACTAATTTAAAAAAAAATTCAATAGGATCCATGGAATTGAAGGTACCACAATGTTGGTTACATCAATGTTTCATACATAATGTTTTCATTTGGAATATAATAGATACTCTTGTTAAATTTTTTCTAAAATCAAGTGATGAAATTTTTCTATGATATATCACCATAAGAAAAGGATATAATTGTTTAAAAAATAATCTCATAGAATTATAATATGGTTTATGTTTTGTGTTTTGAGACCTATACATTAATTAAATAATTTTCTAAATGTCAAGATCATTGAAATAATTTAGATATTTTCTTAAAAAACTATATAATTTCCATATAATTATGTTTCAGAAATATGTATTATATTTGATTGAAACAAAAGTAAATATTAAGGAAATTTATAATATATTAGATGTAATATAACAATCCTCTACCTTAAAACTATGGATTATTGAAGGACTATAAAATTAACAATTTTATCAATGATGTTTAATAACCCATCAAATGAAGTAGAAAGTTATATAATGAATGGGAATATCATAATTTCCAATACAAATTTTTACTTAAAATTGAGGATGTTGTTTTTGGTGTTTAATGTTGGATAACATATATTCAATAATAAATTAATAAATCTAATTTAAATTATATATATAAATTTCTTAAAAATCCCAATAATATTTTAGTCATACGAATTTATTTGATATTATATAATAAATGTGATAAAAATGAACCATTGTATATAATATGGTAAGGCTTGTTACCATAAAATATAATCAAGAGCTTGTATATAAACGTATTGAAAAAGTTTATAGGCTGTATTAATTTTTTCATATCCTGGTATGAAATATTGTTTGGATTTATTATTAATATAAAATTTCTATAAGGATCAAAATATCCTATTCCCTTTATCAATAAATTAATGATGAAAGAAATCATTATAAATATATATATTTATGTTATTATTTCCTGATCCACTCAAAAATCTCTTACTAATTTTTTTATCAATCTTATACAAATGGAATTTGAGATGTGTGTGATTGGTGAACTTAAAATATTTTGGTTAGACCCAAAAACTAGAAATAAGTAATATATAAAATATTTCTAATAATATAGATCTTGATTAATATGGAAATCATATTGATCAAAATCATTATAAAATTATGGTCAAAAGTTTACTCTACTTAAATACTACTTGAACATATATCATGTTTTCCATACATCATTATGAAACATTAATAAAAAATGAGAATGGGTATTATTTGGAATCATTTAAAATATATTTTTATATTTGAAGGGAACTTATGAAAATGGATCATTATATCCTTATAGATCTATGTTTCATCTTAATAGTTGTTTATATATAGATTTTTTTGTTATAGGGTAGATAGAAAAGGACATATAGATCTTTTTTCATCATAGTAGAGTCTCTAATATCCCGGTTTATTAAGAAGAAAAATTTTCTTGCACTTTCTATTACTAAATTCTAATAAATAGATTATTGATGTTGTTGTGCTATATTATAGATTCAACATACATTTACCCTTTTCCAGACTAGTTTTACAAAAACTCTAATTATGTCTGATAAAATAAATTCCATATTAATTTAAAATAATCTACCACTTCACTCATGAGTAAATAACATTGATATATGTCACCATTTTCTTCAATATCATTCCCAAAATAGATGAATATGTCTTAAATTTATAATAAATAAAAATAATATTGTTTATATTTTCAATTAAAATATTCTATTTAAAATATTTTTTCACAATGAATAGAATATGTGAATGATTGATTATAAGTGATTATATTCTAGTTTATTATTTATACTCATTATTGTGAAAATGTTTTCGAAAAAGTGTGAAAAAATTGTTTATATTATATTTTCCCTAGGGATTTAAATATAGATGTTAATTAAAGTAGAAAAATATATTATAAAGGTAATATATTAATAATATTAATAAAAGAAGTAGTGTTTGTAATGGAAACTAATCGATGTATCATAGGATATGAAATAATTATTTCAGTAAACTCCATTTATTTTTTACTTTGAATTTCTATGGTATAAGTTAACTAAATATTTTGGAAATTAGGATTTAGGTTTTATATATATTTATGTTAAAAAGTACAATGATTCAAATACACTTAATCATTATTCAAGATGAAAATATAAAAAAACAGTTTATATTATATCAACTACCTTGAGTTTTTTGCTCCACTAATATAAATGATAACAAAATCCACGAAACTCCTATAATGGATTTTTTTATGGAGGTCTACCAGATGTACTCATGTATTCTATTTTACGTTTTTTAGAGATTCAGTTCATTGAGATTTCATAAGATTCATCTTATCCAATGTTTTTCATGTTAATTACTCTATTAAAATTATAGGAACCAAAGATAAAAGGGAAATTATATCAAGGGAAATTAGTTATGGAAATCTTATTTATTCAGAATAGTTTCACAAGTATGAATCCATTTTGAAAAGGGTTATTAAATTATATAAGTCTTAACATATTTCATTACCAAATAATAAAAATTAAAGTTATATAATTATGTTATTAATCAATTCAATATTTTTTGTTATTATACTATTAGACGAGTAAAAAGGAGATAATTTTTAATAGGAGATCATTTGTTTTCAATTTAAATAGAATAATTTTCTAATGTGGTAGAAATACCACATAATAGAGAATGTTTACATTTTTCTCACATGTTTCCATAATAATTTTAAAAAATTCAATGAAAATGAATATAATATTCAATTATTTTTTCTAAGGAAAAGTCATAAAAAAATTACTATCCTCAATACATAATAATAAATCACATTCAATTAGTTTCTAAGATTCCCAGTTTTATGAAATGGAGATGTAGATACCATTAGGGGTTGGAATATTTATATTCCATAGTTTTTATTGATATTTGAATGTTAATCATAGTTTAGTTTCTATGTGAGTTTTTTAAAACTACTCACTCTAGATAAATATCCTTATTTTTGAATATCTAATACTGTTTTGTTAAGTCATTAATCTTGGGAAAAAAAATTTAACTGGGTTTACTATTGATAATTGATGAAAATATTATCGAAATTTAAACTATAATTAAAATGATATCAATAAATAATATTAAGGATAATAAATTTAATGGTATTTGAGAATAAAGTTTAGCATATATCCAACATAAATTTAATATAAAAAGAGATCAAATGTGTTTTTTTTCATCTCAAAAGGAATTAAATAATTGTTTATCTAATATTCATAAAATGGGGGTTTCAATGTTTATAGGGAGATAATAAAATAATAAAAAAGGAAAAAGAAGATTATTGAAATTTAATAATTAGAATAATTAAAAGGATAAGAAACATATTAGAAAAACATGATAGTTTATAAATGTGGTCCTGGATGTTGATACATGGAAATGATGAAAAAAAATAGAGAAGTAGAAGAAGTTTATATTGAAAAAGAGCCTGTAAAAATGTTAGAAATAATATTGTAGGAGAAATTTTTATTTGAGAAATCAATGAAAAATGATTAAAAATTTATCTTACTATATTTGAAGATGGATTATTTGAAATAAATATTTACATTGAGAAGAAGAAAGAAAAATGATAATGGAAAATGAAATATTATCCAAAAATACATTACACCAATGGTCATAATCCCTCAAGATTACATTATAGAACCAATTAATTAGGAAATGAACTTCCTATAAAGAGACTCGGTTTTTCATATTCACCTCCTAGGAAAGGAAATTGAAATTTTATATAGGTTAATATTCAACCATACTCCAATTCATCATCTAAATCCATTCCTACCAAAACCAAAAATAAGAAAGATAAGGGTTCATTTTTTTATTTAGATTTTATATTCTAAAAGTTTCTTCATGGATAGAAAAAAACATTCATCTGTCATGCCTGTGTCTCTTAGAAAAAATCATCTTCGTATTATGAATCTTATTTAAAATCAAAATCCAAACTCTCTATATCCTTATATAAATGAAGTGATGTAGAGGAAAATACTATCAACGTCTATAAAAAGCATATATAATGAATTTATAGACATTATCTCTATAAATGTATCAAAATAATCTAAAAAGGAAAAAATGAAGTAGGATATGAGAAGTAGAAATTTTATAATTCAAGAAGAAATGATTTGATATTATGTATGATGATAATGTAGAGGATTTCTATAAAAAAATTATTCCATTGTTTTTTATTACCAAAACCAATGAGTTGGGAAATGATATTAATTTAAATATTCCACTTCACGATTTTGATCAGACCTATTTATAATAGTATAAAAATAACTGTATCTTCTCAAGGATAAAATATATGGATATTTTTTTTAATTACTTATATTGTCTCTATTTTTATTTTTATAAATTTATTGGCAAAAGTCTGAGACCAGGCGCTAAGACGACATGATATTCAGAGGCCCGGTGTGCCCGGAATGGAAATGTGAAAAATGATATGTTTTTAATAGTACATGCGAGTAGTATTTTTTTGAAAAAGTGCAATAACATCCACTCGATTACTCGGATCCGAAATATGGGGGCACCATTGCGTT
Organism: Viscum album; assembly: GCA_963277665.1. NCBI lineage: Eukaryota > Viridiplantae > Streptophyta > Magnoliopsida > Santalales > Viscaceae > Viscum > Viscum album. The sequence continues at coordinate 4,087,379 of OY728120.1, read as the reverse complement.
TAGAGTAGTGAGTTTACCCTAGGTGTGACCTATGTTTGGCTGGCGTGGGTCAACTGTGAAATGTAGTTTTTGGAATGTAACTGTAAATAAAATTATTAAATAAAATTATTTTATTTTCATTTCCTGGTAACTCATAAATGGTAACTCAGATTGAGATTGAAAATTTGAGACCACCATTTAGTTTTTAAGGGGGGTGTTTTACTTAGGCAAAGCCTAAAATCGGCTAGAATGGGCCAACTGTGAAAGATAAATTTTGAACTTAAACATCAATAAAGTAATATAATAAAAATAATTTTATTGATGAAATAACAAAATTATTTAAAAGGATTGTTATGGAGAATTTATTGGGTAAGAATCATAACCCTGGAAACATTGGAGAGCTGTTGTAGAGATCTTTTTAAGTACTATCTCAATCAAATGGCAGCAAATCTTGAATCAGTGATCAGCGAAGAGCCTCAGATTTGATGTATTTCAAAAACAACAACAAAAAAACTATCGATCTACATCAGAAAGTGATCCAAATATAGTAAGTGTTTCGATCTATTGGTGATTTAATTTTCCATCTTATATTTAAATTTTGAAAATGGACTAATCCAAGAACAGGATAATCTATGGTTTGTTCACTCTTACAGGATGGAAAAATTTATTATGGGGATTAAAGGGATGATAAATATTTGTGAATATCAGTTGATTGTTCATTGTTTATAATTCTTACATGAATGGATCAAGTCTAATGCGAACAGGGACTAAATCCATCCATTTTTCCATTCACGTTCTTTGTCTCTCCCCCAATCTCCAGTATTTCTCATTCCTTGTTCCCCATGAATAATAATCAGTGGATCTTTGTACCTTCGATCTAGAGTAAAACAATCAGAGAAGCAGGGGTTTGATCCTGTGGTAGTGTAATGAAGTTATAGTGCAAGGTAGAGGAAGGAAGTTCTGGCTTCGCCGGCTCAGGCATAGCGAGGTAGGGAAATGCTTCTGGTGGAGGCAGCACCGACCCAATAGGGGCAGCTGGTCCATCCATGGCACGATAGGAATGGGATACTGGCAGGGAATTCGATAGTGGCTGTGACATGTGGTCTATGTGGGACCTCATTAAAGGATACCAAGGCGTCTATGGTGGGATGAGGATCTAAGACACATTATAGGGGAAACCCATGGATGTGTACATGGGGTAGGCGATGTGGTAACCGATCAGGTGGAACCTGGCTGTCAGCCGTGTTGACCAGGAGAGCTAGCTGCCCATGCGGTTAGGAAACCGCGTGGACTAGGAGGATCTATCTTGGGCATGTAACATCTAGTGGATCATGTTTGGACTATAATATATGGGATGGTATAGAGAATGGGGCCACTATGGCATCCCAGTAGGATGGGCCAGCAAAGACCGACCAGGTCGGGTCAGCCAGACACCGACTAGACCCATTTTACTAAATCTACCATATCATTCAATTAATGTTTCTATTAGAGAGGATTGTTTTGGAGCAAGGACCCTTGTGATGGGAAATAACTTCTCAGATATTATATGTGTGTTTTTTGTGGGATTTTTCTTATGACCTAATGACTTGAGGTGTAGGTTCCCCCAGAACAATAACGCTCTATGTGGAATCAAATGGAAAGCTGTGACAACATGATTTAGTGACTATATGACTTCAGGGTTGCATGAACCATCGATACACCATGTGCCATCGATACTTCGTTCTCCATCGATGCTCCATGCACCATCAATGCTCAACACACCCTCGATGATCCACTTTCCATCGAAGATCCATGTGCCATCGATGCTTTGTTTTCCATCAATGCTCCACGCATCGTCAAACATTCCAATGTCATATAGTTTAGAAGATTTATGTGAGCTGACCATATTGACTGTACATCAGGTATTTTCTTTGTGATGTACTTTGTATGTTTCCTTTGTGGTGTACCACGCATGTTTCCATTGTGGTGTACTTCATGTGTTACAAGTGATATTTTCCTTTGTGGTTTTAGTGTCCCTATTGAGAATTGTTTTAATCACCCATGCACAGGCTATTCCCACACATTTCATGTGTTGTGCAGATTACCGATGAATTGACGTAGTCCTCGGTGGACCATAGCCAGATGGGTCTTAGATAGAGGCCTGATAGACGTGGTGTGCTTCATCAACTTCAAATAGTTATTTCTTTACTAACCATTTAGTTAGGGGTTTTTCAGATGAAAATTATGACCTTTTTCTTTTCTTTTTGGTTGGGATTGCATTCTTTCCCTGATTAGTTTTCTATTTTTTACTATTGTACTATGTTGTTGGTATCTTAGAGGTATGCCCGATTTTTTTACTTGGTGTTTTTAGTTCTTCACTATTTCATGAAGATGTGTGCATGTGTACAAGTACTTAGGGAAATTCCTCTCATTTTTGGTATATCCATATATGGTGCTAGTCTATATCCCTTGGCCTATTGGAGGAAGGCTAAGGGTAGTCACGACACATGCCATGGGGGAAAAGTCATAATAGAGTTGTATCAGAGGATATCCAGTTCAACCTAACAAACCCAGAGTCAAAGAGGTTGGTTTGGGGAAAACATTCGAGTGTTTAAAGTTCATCTTTGAGGAAATGGAATACTGTGTTGGTGCAACAGTCTACGTATCCATGCACCAGAACTCTGAATTTTTCTTTCCGAATCGGTACAAGAAAACACTTGTGGTAGGGAAAATTATGGTATATGAATAACAAAGGATTAAGTTTGTTCTTGTGTATTTATTGAGTTAGTGTTGGTTCACCAGGTATACTCTATTGATTTTGGTATGTCTTGATGTATTTTAGAATGCCTCTATTAAGACAACCATCTAGGATTCTGATTTATGATCATGAGGATGATCTAACATTCAATGAGGCCTCGGTACCTGGACCAATACTAGAGAATGATCGTGGCATTGTACGTAAAACCCTACAGGTTTCCACTATGCTAGAAATAACTGGGAGAGTTAGAAATCACATGTCTAGAGTTGTTATGGGCTACCACTAAGATGGTGCAAAATATATAGGAGCAGAAGTGAACTACATAGAGTCTGTAAAAATCAAATAATTAAAGGAGTCGGAATCCATTAATGTTTGAGGTGGGATACCATGTGTTCCTTCAGGTATCACCTCGATGGGGAATGTAGAAAATTAGTAAGGGTGGCATGTTATCTCTGAGATACATCATCCCTTTTCATATTCTGAGTTGAGTTGGTGAGGTGGCATATCGCCTAGCTCTACCTCAGTAGTTGCACTAGGTGAATTATATCTTTCACATGTCACATATGAGGATGTACGTGCATGATCCATCACACATCATCGACTGGGTAGATCTGTACCAAGATGATGTGGCAATATTTGTGGAATACCATGTGGAGATTAAGTATTTATAGGAGCAAATACTTTGTGGGTGGTCGATTCCTCTTATGTGCATGCGGTGTATGTACTAGAATCTCAAGGAGAGCATTTGGGGGTGAGAGGCTCAGATTTGTTCTTAGTACCTTCATATTTTTGTTAATTAGATTTTTTTTAGATTTTAGGGACATAAATCCTTATGGTGTAGAGAAAGTAATGTCTTTGATTTTGTCTAGTTTTATTTTTATAAATTAATTGGGAAAATTCCGACATAAGGTGCTAAGATAGCGCGAGATTTTGAGGACCGGTGTGCTTGGAACGATATGGTAATAAATATTATGTTTTAATAGTGTGCATGAGATATTTTACTAAAAAATAGGAATATCATCCATTTGAGTGACTAGATCAGAATTCCGAGGGCACTACTGCATTTAGAGCCTCAATTTTACCCTAAGCATGTCCTAATGTTGGACGATCTGTGAAAATTAATTTTTAGGATGTAATCGTAAATAAAATAATTATATAAAATTATTTTATTTTAAAATCATAAATACTCATAAAAGGAAACTCAGATTACAAATCTGAGACCACTATTGAGTTTTTAAGTGGGTGTTTTCCTTAGGCAAGACATAACATCGGTCGATGTTTGATGACTGTGAAAGATAGATTTTGGACGTACACTTATATTAAAATTATATAATAAAAATTATTTTGTTGATTCAAGAGATAAATCATTAAAAATATTGTTATGTATAATTTCCTTGGTTAGCCATATAACCCTAGAAAAAATGGAGAGTAACTAGAGATAAACTTTTAAGAACCCTATCATAAAATGGTGGCAGATCATGAATCAATGATTAGCGACACACGCCAGATTTGAAGGATCTGGACAATGAAAATGACACAATGATCATTCATCATCAGCAAGTGATCCAAATCCCTAAAGGGTGTTGATCACATTGTGATTTAATTTCCCCTCAAAGATTCAAACGATGAACATGGACCAACCCATGAATAGGTTGATCTATGGATGATTCGTTCCTGCGGGATGAATAAATTTCTAATGGGGATTCAAGGGAAGATAAATCTTTTTAATTATAAATTGATTGTTCTTCGTTCATCCTTCTAACATGAACAAATCAAGGCCGATACAAACAAGGTCAAGATCCATCCATTTGAGCATTTCAGTGACTTCTATCTCCCCCAATCCCTTTCATTTATCATTCCTCGTTCATTGTGAATAACAATTAGAATATATTTGGGACTTCAATCCACATAAAAACGATCCAAGAACTAGGGGTATGATCCCATGGAAGTTCAAGGTGGTGGAAATGAAATGAGATAAAAATAAGAACAATATCTAGCTAGATCAGGTGGATTACGGTAGGGAACGACTGCCAGTAGAGGTGGAACTAGCTTGGAAGGGGCAGCGAAGATAAGTAAGGTGTAGAGGAATGGTCCACCAGTAGGGTGGCCATCAGTAGCTATGCGACATGGTCCTGGAAGGACCACATCAGAGGAGCCCGTACTAGAAGAGGTGGTGGTACCCTATGGATGCCATGGGGTAGCAGACATGGCGAGGGGCCACATAGAAAGTAGTGGTCAGACATGTTGACCATGGGAGCTGGATGGCCATGTGGTCAGGCGACCGTGTGGAACAGTGGGACATAGCCTGGGAAGTCCACGTCCGATGGAGAAAGGCCGGCCCACGAGCTATGATTAGGGATATAGAACTGGGCCGACCCAGATTGACTAGGTTGGAATTAGTTTCCCATATCAGGTCTGGTCAGGTCGGTCATACCAGGTCAGGATGGACCCGGACATGACCAACCCCTTTTTACTGAATTTCCTATATCATTCAAACAGTTTGTCAATTTAATGAGTCATTAGTAGCATTGGTTCCCTTGTGATGAGATGGTCATTTTGAGGTACTCTAACTGAGTTTTTATGGATGTTGGTTTAGGAACTAATGGCATGAGGAGTAGGTTCTCCTGGAACAAGCATGTTATGGGAAGAATCCTATGACTCCCTATGACTACGTGATCTTTGTGACAATGTGACTTGGGGGATACATGAATAATCAATGATCCTTGAACCATTGATGCTCCATACAATATCAATACTTTGTTCACTATTGATTCTCTATATTCCATCAACTCCATGTGTCCCATCAAAACTCTGTTAACCGTCGATGCTTCATGTACTATCAATGCTTCATACACCATTGATTCTATTACTATCATATAGATTGGAAGATATGTTTACTACAACTAGAAATACACATCTTTGTTATTTATATTTATACCTATGTGATATGACAATATTGATTGTACTTCATGTTTTTCCTTTTTGGTGTACATCGCATGTTTCCTTTTTGGTGTACTTCGTGTGTTTCCTTTATGGTGTACTTATTAGGTTAGTAGTGGTATTTTACTTTGTGGTTTTCAGGTCCCTACTGAGTATTTTTTTACTCACCCATGCATGGGATATACCCACATGTGTCATGTATTGTGTAGATGACCAATGCTTTGAAGAAGTCCTTAGTGGACTAGAGCCATGTTTTTCTTAGAGAGAGTTTCGACATACGAGTTGTGATTAAACAAATTTAGACATCTATTTTTATACCTACCCATCAGGTATGGTTTTCTATAAATGAATTTCAGGAGATTATAATTTTCCTTTTGGTTGTACTTATATTATGGCCCAATTTACTTTTTGGTTTTGTAATCATGTACTATGTTTATTTTAACATAGAGGTATGCATGCTTATTAACTTAGTGTTTTCAGTTCGACAGTTTTCCATGGAGACATATGCGTGTTTACATGTACTTAGGAAAATGCCTCCCATTTGTGGGATATGCTTACTCAGTGGTTGTCTCCTACCCCTGGAATTTTGGACGCGGACTTGGGGTAGTCACATCACAGGCCCCAGGGGATAGTTCATTGCATACATGGTTGTATAATTTATAAATATGGATAAACTGGATATAAATATCTCAACACATCAGAAAATAAGAACTCACAACTGTACCATTATGCTATAAAATCATTATTTCATGTTGACAATGAATTTATCAACCCATAAAGAAATTGATGATTTTCATATTCATTTTTAGAGAGTAAATGTTTTAATTTAAAGAATATTCTCATTGTATCTTCTTAATTTATAAATATATAATAGAGTTTTAGGAAAAGCAATAGATCAAACTCCATCATCGAGAGAAAATGAACAAAGATCTTGAGAGGAAGTGTGAATTCTACAATAAGAAGAATGAAACCGTGAAATCAAAGAAATTTTATTCTGATAAATAAATTTAAGATATCTAGTAAATGATTAAGTCTAGATTTCAAATATAAATTCCATACATTTTTCAATAAATAAAATATTATTATTAAAAATATTTCCTTTTATATTAATTATATTATGATTTTGTTTATGTTGTTAATTTCTTTTTTAGAATCATAATGGATGATAATGATTATCATGATATTTTCCTTACAAATGGGTTGGAAGGTAAACATTCAGGAAAATACTTTATACGATAGTATATTTATGGAAGAATTGTAAACATGAATTATATTAATTTGATAACTTATTTTTTTCTTACACCATTAATCTCTTTTATTAATGCATCTTTTGATTTTCAAAAGAGAATGATTCTTGAGTAACATTTAATATAAATATTCTAAAATCTATATTTTTACTAGTCACAAAACACATAATAAAAAATATTAATGTTTATATGATGTTTATTTTTTATATATATGAATCATAACTTCATACAAAATGGAATAAATATTCTGAATTAGCATTATATTTAAAAAATAATAAAGTGGAACCTATATAATTATAATGGAAGAATATTCAAAAATTAACTAATATAATCAAGCTACAAAAATATATCCTTAAAATAATCGATATTTATTAGAAGATAATTAGTGTGTAATATTTACAGAGAGGTTCATACAACTGTAATGTTTTCATATTACCATAAATAAAATATAACACCCATTTTGAAACACAACTATTGAACTTTATCTCATAGTCTATTTGACTATGATTGAGATATTATTCTTCAATTTTCATTTTGGTTCTTAGTTTATATGCCTCCATTTAGTGTGATTTAATTATAATGTAATATGAATTTTCTTATTATAAAAATCACATACCTCTGTTTACCATTTTAGATTTATGTGGCCAAAGTTTATTGGATTGGATCTATATATCATGATGATCAAATAAGATCTGATGATAAGAGATATATGGTTTTGATATTTGATCATATAGGTTCTTTATTAAAACCTAGTTTTATTTAGAGTAGGATATTGATCCACCTAATCATTTTGAAGAATTTTTTTAATTTATTGCGGATTATACTGTTGATATCCTCTTAATAAAATAATTACAGTGTTCCAGATTATTTGTTTTAAACACGAATACTTTATTTTATATTATAAACTCTGTTATTTTATAAAGATATATATAGATTATTTATTTTAAATTTATTATTTGTATTTAATTTATATACTTTAAATTTTAGATAGTTCATATCTACCCATTCTTCCATTTGAAATATAATATCTTAATAGGGATTTATTTTATAATTATTATTTACAAAATTCAATTATGTCCATCAAGAATTTTACTTATTAAGGAAACACCTCCCACTATCTCTCAAAGATACATTTCATAATCTAAAATATCTTTTTATATTAAACTAAACTAGGTATTTTAATAATGATCTATTTGTTAATGTGTGACTATTAAAATGAGATAAAGGGAGGACTCCCTAAATTTTATCGTTATCTATATTTTTTTATTAGAAAACTCAGATTTAACATTCATATATTTTCCTTTATTTTTTCCAATATTATATAATTTAACTCTAATTGATATGATCATAATCATAGAAGCCAAAGGACTAGTGTTCTTGTATATAATCTATCCATAAATTTCATATTACTGAATATTTCATTAACATCACCTTGAAAATTCTATAAGCATGATTTAATTCAAAACATATTTCAACATATAATTCCTTGGGAAATGGGAAATATGGATTGGTCTCAAATGACCAGTAAGGGAAATCATATCAAGGAGACTTAATAGTTTAGAGAATAATCATGTGAGGATACATGAAAAGAGGGAAAATAAATTACAAAAATGAACATAAAATTAAAATAGTTTCCTATATAGAATTTTTGGAGGACATATAACATTAAAACATATTACATGACTAAATAGTGTGGAAATAAGAAATAATAATCATGATACATGGCTGATAAAAGGGTGTTTTTTCAAAACATAGTAAATATGGATTATAATATGTGGTGCTGACATAAACATAGGAAATCACAACATCTTTGAAGGCCAACATTCAATAACATCAAAACATAGTAAATTAGAAATTAATACTTACATCCCAAAACATTTTGGATAAAAATGACAACCTATTTCCCACTATGGATCGAGAATAGCAATTTTTACCCATATTGGATTGATCATCAAAACGCATTTTCTATTGTGGATAGAGCATCAAAAATTGTTTCCAAAACTTATATCATGAGGAATACATATTTAATAAATGAATTTGAGATATATATATATATATACTTGTCATACCCATCTCAAAAATGATACATCATATATATCAATTTCACAATATAGTAGTCATACATCTCATCATGAAAACCTATTGAATGAAAATGGGTTATGTAATCATTTTATATTATAGAGTATAAGATTATATTGGGAATCAGATATATTTAAATAAAAAACTAGATATCCTAAATGAAGTAATATCATCATGAAATCTAATCTTTATGATATTTATATATTTTTTATATAGATTAAAATTGATGTAAAATCGTAAAAATATATTTCATGATTCATTTTTAATATTATTACAAAAGAAAATGCTATAATTAAATTTTGAAAATATATTTCAAAAAACAGAAAAAATAATAATTTTGTAAATATTATTTTTAAGGAAAATGAGAAAATGGGACCCTAAGAGGAAACAATGTTCAGGTTTTTAAATTTTATATAGAAGATAATAAATCGATGAATGTGAAATGAAATTATTTTTGAAGAATATTATGCTTTTTTAGAAAAACCAAAATCCATGAAAAATATGTAAATATTGTCTTGATACGAGATAATTTAAAAAATGAACATTATAGAAGATAATAAATCTGAATCTTTAAAAATATTCATGGTAAGCATTTGTGGAATGAAATATTATAAAAATTTAAGACAACGAGCCATTATAAATGAAGAGAATTATTTATAATAAAATCATATTTTTATGAATAAAAAAGTCCACCAAAGAAGAGAATTTTGGAAAAAAATTAATTTCCCTAAGAAATAAATATTTAATTATATGATATAATAATTGGATAGAATAATATAATTAACAAAGATCATGTTCAAAGTGGAAATTTTAGGAATCAGTAAAGGTTTTTTGAGTAAAGAAAAACCCTTATGGACATCATAATTTATAAAGTTAGAATAATTTGAAAAGTGGTTATGAGAAAGAGATTTGAATGAAATAAATAAGAATAAAAAATAATATTATACCATCATATGAGATGAAAAATAATTTTTTATGACCATATTCAAATAGGTATAATTATGACATAAAGAAAAGAGTCGAGTAAGGAAAACCCCTTATGGATTTAGAAATATCCAAATATAATGAAATGAAAGATGGGTCATGAAAAGGCTTATAAAATCCATTAAAGAAACATTAATATTGAAAATATAAGTTACTATTTATATAAGTACACCATATAAAAGAAAACATAGTTCATAATATGAAACACATCTCTGGGAAATGAAATTCGGACAAAGAACACTTACCATGGATTCCCGCCTGATCTAATGTCCTCTAACATCTTGTATAATTATCATAGACTCATAAAAAATATATTTTTGAATATTATTAATATTTCTAACATTTAGAATTAATATTTTATATTCAATTATTACATATTTGTAACATATTTTTAGTCATTTTTAATTATCAGTATGTAAGTAGTTTTAACTATTCCTTGCCATTTTTCTTATAACAGTTTCAGTTATAATTACATGTTCATGATTTTAACATATAGAAAATATTCAATTTACTACGATATATTATCAATCATTATTTATGATGTTTAAGGTTTTATTTATTGCATTTTTGTGTATGATTTATAAATTTAATAGATATAATAATCTTTTTTTGTAAATTTTAATGAACAAAAGATGCGATATTTACAATGAGTTAAATAATAATATAACCATTAAAGAACCCAATTTAATTTATTTCATAATTAAAATAATATATTACAAACAATTAAGTTCCATATTCATTTATGATAGTAATTTATAGCATCATTCATAATGTGATTAAACTGACCAAATGAAGAACACGCAATAATCAATGGGCGAGTATCATTATGATGGTGATTATTATTTTTATAATATATATATAAAAGACATATATTGATATTATATTTATGATATTAAGGTTATTAATCAAAATATATATGATATGGATGATAAAATATCGATAATCAAGGATTATAGATTAGATAATAGTAATATTGATGGCTTGAATCTTCTCTTTGAGGGCCTCATAGAAATAGAGGATTTAGGGAACCATCTTGTGATTGTTATTTATGAGGTGAAAATGATAAGATATTAATGTGGAATTCAAAAAATATTTTAGATTTTTAAGGGGAATATGAGATCCCCATTTATAGGTGAAAACAAGGAACAATTATTTGGAAACTTATATTAACTGAGGAGTAAAGATAAAATCACATGGGAATTAGTTGAGTTATGTAATAAAATATTGGAGAGATATGTGTGATTTTATCCTAACCATATTATTTTTATAAAAATATTAAATAACATTTAAAAATATTAAATTTGAGACACATAATGTAATCCTTTCTTATCATTTTTTTTCTTTGTTTTAATATTTACTATATTATTTTTTAGTATTAAAACAATAAGACCTAGCATCCCAGATTTTGATGCGGATATTCAAAATTTAATCTCTATTCAATCCTATTGAATATATATAAATTAGAAAATTTACAATTAAATTAAAACATGGTATATATAGAAAAACAATTCATCAAAAATTACTATTTAAACATTAAATGTTATTATTCTCATTTTATATTAATTTATAATTTAAATAAGGTTTATTTTTTAAATTTGAAACATCTAATTAATGTCATTATTTAAAAAAATTTCAATTTAATCATATTTGATAAAAATCATAAAACACTTATAAAAAATTAATTGAAAATAACAATTTTCCCTTAATGTGGTATCTATATTTTATCAAAGTAACATAAATTGAATGCCTAAAAATAAAATCAAATATATTAAAAAATTTAAAAGTGATTATTATATATAATAAATTTATATTATTTTATTGAATTTATAAAAGTGGAAATAATTAATTTCAACACATAATGCCTAAAACTATTTTTTTTTGAAAAAATAAATAATTTAGGATAAATAGAATGTATTATAGTTAATTTCCATATTAAACTGATTAGACAAATATTAATTTATTTAGTTAATAATGTTATCAATATATTTCATCAATTTAATTTTTCAATAGGGATCAATTTTTTCTATTACTAAAAAATACAACATACTTCAAAAAAAGTTCTTTGAAAAATTTAATTATTTTTTTTACAAACCCTATTAAGTTAAATTATTCATATTTTGTTAATTTAATTTAATCAATCTATTGGTTTTAAAATATTTCTATTAATTTTATGAAAACATCAAATCATTCATTAATAATCATATTAATAATAAATGTAACTCATAAAAAATGAAAATATTTTAATTAAATATTATCATTAAATTTCATTATATCTTTCTAAATTTGTTAAAGAAAATTACACAACTTCAATATACTTATTAGATAGATTCATACCAAATGAACATGTTTCTAAATAATATATATCCAAATACAATATTTCTAATGACCATATATATAACAATTGAAATTTTTTTACATTTTCCTATATCATTACATTGATTACTAAAATAGCTCATTTAATTTATTTTCTTCTCTCTAAATATGTATATATTATTTATAATTCCCAGAATTGTTTTTATATTTACAATAATAGTGACGATCTCCATGGAAATTAATAATAATTATTATTTTAAGTTCATTTTATTTTAATTTACATTTAAATCTATTCCACTAGTAATTTTCAAAATAATGGAGCACATTATTTTTTCATAATGTATTAATGTTTTACTTGTATTTTAATATTTTATTTTAATAAAATGTATCATAGTTCATTTTAGTTTAGTGTTTCTTGTAAATAATGTTATTCGGCATAAATATTATTTAATGGAAAAATAAATAGTAAAATCATGGGTTGTTACATTCTACCCCCTAAAGAGGATTTCAACCTCAAATTTTTATTACATAGATGAGGGAAAGGAATTTAATTTTGTATCAGTATAAATTTAGGTCCCCATATACCTTCTATAAACATATAATTCTTCCATTGAAGTTTTACAAGGTGGTTTTTCTTACTTTGAAACATATTATCTCTTTGATCCAATATCTTCATCGATTATTCCTTATAAGATAGATGTAATGAAATCCACAATTTCTATATTTTTAAAATTCTATTCATTGATAATTAACCCCCTAATTCATCTAGAACTTAGTCAATTATTTTTTTCAATTAATTTTATAAAATGGAGTTTTTATGTGATGAATGAATTTAATGAAAATTTTTATTGATTTTATTTATATTTAAATTTATTGAAGATTCCATACATTAATATAATTTTAGTTGTAAATTATTACAGGTATTTTACTTACTTTATTAAGATGTTTATATATTTTTAAATCGATTAAACAAATCCTATATTTAATTATTTTTTTCTTGATTCATATGTGTGGTCCAAAAAAAGGGTGTAAAATGAGGGTGTCATCACTATCATGCGTATGTGTCATAGAGAACAAAAATACACATGGTGATACTTATTTTATGTGATATGAGGGATGGAATTTGGAAAAGTACGTCTAATGTACATTGGTGATGCACTATGTTTGTGTGATGGTTCCCTAGGTACATGTGAATTATCCAGCATATGTTTCAACTTCACAATCATATAAATATTTACCCCATATAGTTTATATAAGTTTTAATTCCATGGGATTTTTATTATATATTAGAATATCATTTATTAATATTAATTTAATTTTAATTCATTTTGTTTGTTGTTTGTGATATTATACTCTTTTATTCCCCCATTTATTCATGTTTATACTACATTGATGTAATGGTGATTGTGAATCACTCAACAATAATGAGAAATTATCCGAAGGATATCCCTATAGATGAAGAATATCACATGATAGTCCATTATCTTAGTTATTTTACTATATTTTATTCCTAGAATTTGGGTTGTTTAAGGGGATTACAATATAATCAAAACTCATATCCTTCCTTCCCAAATTTTTTTATTCACTATTGAAAATTATTTTCTCCCCATATGTTTCGATCATTGATAAATAATGTTATTAATGGTTAGGATATTTTTTTATTCATGATTATGGTCTATTTAAGAGAGTGATGAGATTCAAACTTAGGTATTCTTTCTATGATTGTAGTCTATTCAACCTATGTATGTAGTAAAGTTGTGTGTATTTTGTGGGAATAAACCAAGAATATGTTAGAGGTTCAAGGATATAAGATATTGAGGGATCAAAATGGATGAATCTAGGGTTTCCTCATTTCTAAAATTTCTCTTTTTTCTTACACTTAAATTCACTTCCTATTACATAAATAAAACCCCTTATTCCAAGATTTCCTAAAAACCATAATATAATAAAAATAGTATAATAATAGGATAATAAATACTCTATTCCTAGATCTATGAGATATGACCATGTCTATACACAAGGCTATATTTTTAATTTTCATAAATTCAAAAGGCAAGGGTTGTGATATCCTTCAAAACATTTTCTCCATTGTCATGTAGTAGGGGTGAGTTTTTAATATCCCATTGACATCAGTTACTCATGTTTTAGGATTTCATTTGTTTCCATAATACTGGGTTGCCTTTTATTATTCTATTTTTTTCACTCTTTCTCATTTAATTATTTACTAGGTTGAGAACACATTGTGATCAGTTAATTAATAATAAAATATCATCATAATTCATAGGGAAGAGTGGATAGTGATCTTATTTCTAGGTTTAACTAGTCAGTTGTTAATAAAATTGTCCAACAATTATGTTCACAAGTTCAAGAATAAAGGTGGATAAAACACTCGATATGGATGAATTGAAGTACTAAATTTTTACATTCACATGTATATTTTATTCTATGATTTAAAAAGAAGAATAATATGAGGATAAAAAGAAATCCACTCCTTATAATGAAAAAGATCAACCAAAACATGATCCTATCATCTTCATAACTATGATGTTGTAGGAAGATCATAAATAACAGGAATCCCTACTACTATTTACAATTGAAAAATGTATACAATGTCTTTAAACATTTAATATGAGTTAAATGATTATAGAGATTCTTCTTTATTTATAAATTCTTATTTTGTAGTTATTAAAACATAATTTAAACTGGATTCCCCTTATATGTATACCTTTGATTCAAAAAATTTATTACAGGACCTTGTTGATGAATGAAAAGGTTAATTTTTTAAAATCCATTTTAAGAATTTCTAGAATGTCCACTAGTAACCTGTTAATATTAAAAGTCTTCAAAGGGGGTATTGAGATTAGAGAAGGAACTGTGTTCTTAGGAAGTAGATGAATATTACCTTAAACTACATTTATTTCATAAAAGTTCATTCATAGATATTTATAATCTATCCTCCCTTGTGTTATAATATAAGACTCAACTAAATTGATTCCCATATTGGATGATAATAAATTAGCAATAGTGGAATTCTATTTTTTGGATAGACCATAGGATCCATAGGCTATCATAATTACCTGTGACTTTTTAATTTTTCTTTAAGAGAATTAAGAGTTTCAAGAAGTTGTATATGAGGGAGTTGATCAAACCATTACCTCTTTCATTCTAAATCTATGAAATCTATTTTTTAGAAAAATCCTCTTATTTAAATTTTTAGTACTAGTAACACTATTTCTAACCTTTATAGAAGATGAAGAGGCTATGGAAGAAAATAAGAAAAATTCAATTTAGATAACCATATATACTGAAGTATGAGATGAAACAAAATGACACTTCAATTATGAACAACTGGTTGAAGTTGACCCATATGATAAAAAACTAATGGGAAAAATCATAACAAGGTCCGTGGACTGTGTAAGGATTCCAATAGTTAATGAGGATATTGAATAATTATTTCTACAATATATTCATGGAATTAGAATAATATTACCAAGTAAAATTAGAAAATTTTAGAATGAGTTTCAAATGACTTCTCATGATTAAACAAAAGTTAAAATTGTTACATGTTAGGGAAAAAATTTATTACATCACCATTATGAAGGTTTTGAGTCCCCAAAAATTATCATAGATTATATTAGAATAAAATTTTCAAAATTTTCTTTATCTTAATCAATTTTTAGTAATTCATGTTGTGTTGTTCCCTTCAACCCCCTTTAATTCATTTTTCCTCCACTATGACGTAATTTTGATTCTCAATCTCTAATAAATAATGATGTGCTAACCTATGGATCAACCACAAGATAAAAGAATGTGAAATAGTGTCTAAAGACCTATTTGTTTCCTTATATTTAATTCTAGGAATATGGAATTTTTATGTGTTAAAAATATGATCATACATCATGTTTATATTTCCCTAATTATTATCTACACTGTGAAAAACAATTTTGTCTCCATATGTTGAGATCACTGATCTATGGTTGTATAGTGTTCTGGAAAGTGGTTGGAATATAGTTCGTTGTCTATTTGAGAGTGTAATGAGTTGAACACTAGTAGTGGGGTTATGTCTATCTGAATGTAACATACAATGAATAGTATATAGTTTCATGGATATGATAAAATAAAGGATCAAAATGGTTGAATACACATGTGTCACATTAGTGATTTTTAAGGTATTATTCTATTTATATTTAGTTTTGAAATTATGTTGTGTGTTCCACATGAGTTTTTGGGGAGAAATAGAACTTTTGGGATTGATATCATGTGGTGCATGGTCGACATAATGTTAGGGGGACCATGAACCCTTGCCTAAGAAACCATGTGACCAATTTCAATTTTGGAAAGCAACGACTGTACAATTATTACATAGTTTTGAAAACATGTAAGATAACTATAAAGCTTGATCATATTGGATAGTTAATGTCACATAGTTTTTACAATGTTTGGAATGATGTGTAGGAAAAACATGTGACCTGTCTAGATCAATAAAAAGTTTAAATTTACCTTTATACCCTCTTAAATTTTAACCCTAAATCATTCCTCACACACCTGATTTGAGATTTTCATCCATTAAATTTTCCTAATAGCCTTCTTGGACATCTATAGAAATAATATTTGGGTGGTTTTGGTGTGGGGACATCAAGGAGTCATCAAGTATATATCTTATCCTCTTATTTCCCCATCATGGATGGGTTTCTATTCCCTCCTCCTTGAGTTCTTATTTTCCAGTGGATTTATTGACCAATAGTGGGTGGATATTGTTTTATTGGTGTAAATATTGACATTTATTGATCGAACATTCTTTATGGTGGTGTGGTTATGGTTTTTTTCACTAGATTCTAGAGTCATACAAGTGCGAGGTAGGTGGTTTAATGATTTAAAATTATTAGATGATTTTGATATACTTTCTTGGTCTCATAAATTCATTCTATAGATTTTATTGTGGTGAGAAATATGTTTTGGATTGTTTCTAGATACACATGTGATGAAAATGAATTTTCTAAAATAAATTTGGTATGTTTCATTTGATCTTTATTGCATTATTTGTTAAATATGTTTTATGGCCTTGTTTGTAAGGTGTGAAATCTGATTTCAAATAGATTAAATGGTTCAAATTCATTGGGAGTGTATTTACACGGTAAATTGGTTTTTGTTGCATGTTCAATATTTTTTTTGTGCACCATTAATGTGGCATTGAATTATGAAAGTGATTCGAATCATGTAAAAAAATGGATTTGTTGCGAGTATGAATTTGAAATGGGATTTCCCCCTGGAAATGGTTAGTGTTTTTATATGTTCATCTTATGGTGTTTTCAAAGGGGTTTTCATAAATTTCTCAAGTGGTGTGAAATGTATTTAAAAATGGTTTTGGTGTGTGTGAGAGGTAAAATTTTTCTTTTATGGAAAATGGTGGATTCAATGTGGATTTTGGTCATTGGATCAATGTGAAAGCGCGAAAGTGTTGATTTCATTGTTTGCATATGGTTATTGGTATGTGTATGTGAAAGTGTTGATTTCCTTGTGTGCATATGATTCATGGTATATGTATGTGAATGTGATGATTTTTGATATATGTTAAATGGAATTTGAGAAAAAAAGGGAAAGTTGAGTATCTAGATGAGAGAACTTGAACTAGCATTCTAGTAGATTTGGACGGGGTTGAGGCCGGGATACAACTTTCAGGATTGATGATTGCAATAATAACTAAACATGTGATATGATTAAAGAAAACTAGATGTATTTGGTGATATTCACTCTAGTGTATCATGCATTTGAATTCTTTTGGTTTTATCTTATGATTTAGAGACCACTAAAATTTTGGGAGATATTCCCCTTTAGTGTATCATGTGTGATGATTTTTTTGTTAGTTAAGTTAGAGGACTTTGTTCCCCGAGGTATGAGGTTTATAGGGTCCCATTTTTACTAAATACCAATATCAATTTATACAAGGTTCTATTTAATGACATGGGGATTATGGGATGTGTTTCTATCCTTATAAATATGGTATAACTTGGGTACATTTTTAGGAAAATAAATCTTATTTTTAAAAAAGGGTTTTATTTAATGGTGCTTCTTAGGAAATGTTTCCATAAAAATTATTTTCTGAAAATGTTTCAAATATTCTTTTTGAAATGTGCATGTTGATTTTTCTTATAATTTTATCTCATATGGAATTTTTTCTATGTGGAATCCTTCTAGGATTCAGATCACACCCTATATACACCTTCGAGTTTATGTAGACATTATTATGTATATCCTAGGTAAAGGAATTATGTATCATGGTGGTAATGGTGGATCCGGTTTCTAGTTTTCTACTTATTTTAGGTGTTGGTGGCGGTGTCTTGAGGATGATGTCCCTCTTTTTATTTGGAGGTTTTTGGGATGGTTTGGTTTTACCGTCCCCATTGTGGTACTTTGGTTTTTGGTTAATGTAGTAAAATTTGAATCTAAAAATTATTCTAGCTCACATGATTATGGTTATTAGTTATTGTGATGATTATTTTTTATGGTTGTTTATAATTATATTAATTGGTCAAATCATTCCCAATGTATATTTTTGATACCCAGGTACTAGTTTCTAGCCCGTAGAAATCCAGAATGCCCTTCGACCCATTCCATGAATCAGGTTGGGTGTCAGGTTGGATGGAACCCAGGATTGGTTTATGAAAAAATTGTATCAAAATATTTTTCACCCATTTTGGGTAAACTTATTTGGATGAGTCTAGATGGACCTATGCTAGTATTTGTGGGGCTTTATGTTCTAGTTGTGAGTGTGTTTTTTGGTCAACACAACTCGTGATAGGACCTGAGTAACAATGGGAGATGGGGATTTGGTTTCACTTCCCCTCCTGGTTAGACTTATATGACACCTACTGAATATGGACACCATGTGGGGTGTTTTAGTTTGATTTTTCTTGTTATTTTCATGGATTTGGTTATTTTTTGATTAATGTAAGTGTGGGTATATTTTTTTGCTAAAAATTTTCAGAATGGCCATATTAGTGGTTTTTCATTGGGGTTATTTCTTGTTGCAACAATTTTCCACCTCAGAGTATTCCAGTGCATCCAAGGGAAAATGGCATGGATAGTTTTCCATCAAAATTTGATTCATGGTTAATGTACATGGTGGTCTATGTTTTCTAGGCTTTGGGTCATGGAGAGGGTGCAGGTCCTTCTTTAGTTAGAGAATCCGAACCAGGTCCTAGAAGGGACAAAAATCATGTGTTCCTCAAGAAAATTCCTCCTTCTCTCTAAGGTCGCACAGAATATCAAGGAATATATGAGTGTATTGAAAAAATAGTGATAATGTTCATGTTTTTTGATACTTCTAAGGTAGTTAGTTTGAACTGTTATTTTATCTTATTGGAATGTCCAAGTCCAAAAAGGTGGGACTTAGTGGTGCATGTTGTGAAGCATGATTAGATTGGTTGGAAATACTTTAAGGTATTTTATAATGGGTAGTATTACCCTTATATTTTTTCTTTCCCTAGATAAAAATAGTTTTTGGAGCTTGTATAAGGATTATATATTGTGATGGAGTATTTCAACCACTTTTATAAGTCAGTTCAGTATGCGCCTGAGGATGTATCTAGTGAGAAGTGGAAAGATCAAAATTTTGAGAAGGGGTAATGTCCAAAGATCTAATCCTCGTAATTTAAGTTACAGTTTAATACTTATGAAGTTGTCTTTGACCATGCTATGGTGGTGGGAATTTACCATATTGAATGTTATGGTTTCTCTAGGGTAGTTTCTGAATGAGGAAGTGGCTATTTTTCTAAGAATCTGAAAAATAAGGATGAGTAGGGGAAGAATAGTAGTGGTAGTTCATGTCATTATTCCCATATATATTCTTATATGGATTCTAATACAAGGTGAGTTGTGTTCCATCAATGTGGGATGATTGGGAACACACAATCCTTATTCTCATATCCACCCAGACCGTATCACTAGTGCATATCAATTAAAAACATGAATCATTTTTTCAAAGTGGCACACCCATATTAGAGTGGTGAAAAATAAAAATATTCCAACGGGATTTCAGCCCTGTCAGAACTATCTAGGATAATTGATTATTGGTTCAGATTTCTTGTAGGAAGGTTTATATCATCTTTATTGGGAGAGTCAGTTCAGGGTAGATCCATAGGTAAGTGACAATCTATGGTCCTATTTGAGATGAGGCAATTTCATGTTGTGGATCGAGCATCAGTCCAATCAGATACAGGTTCTGTGATAGTTTTGGAAACCATTCTTTTTTTTGCATCATCTTTTGATGTTTCTCAATGTGATACTGGTTAATCTATATCACTTATTTTTTCCCATATTTTTGATGTGTAAATGTTTCCAACTGAGCTTATTCAGTATGCGATAGAATTGGTAACGTCTCTTGTTTATAAGTTAGAGAATGGTTTTAGGCTTCCATCTTATGCCCTCACTGTGTTAGTGGTCTATTTTCATAGGTATTTTTATGGATTAGTAAATGGAACATTTTTACATGATCTTTGGTATGGATTATACATTATTTTTTAGGCCCACAAATATTTCTATTGGCAGTGAGTGTGTTCTGGGGCACCTGATAGAAGTAACGATGTTTTTTAAGGTGAATTGGATTGTAAGTTGGGATGGGCTCGACCTCCTCTACCAGAATTAGGAATCCTTGTTTATCAGATCCTATCTCTTGTGTTGGAGGATGGTTATGGTGCTCTTAATTGTGGATTCACTCTTATGGAGGATGCGTTCCTATAGGTTATTCCATAATATTTCTTAGGTTTTCCTCTAGAGTGGGAGTTGGAGTTCCCTATTGAATTTTCACGAAGAACACAATACATATAACTTCCCTCATACCATATATCTCCCACTGAGTTAAAATAATAAATTTTACACCAAGATGATTTGGTATCAAATGGTTCCATTCTCTAAATAGTTTTAACTAGGTATACCCCAGTTCTATTTATGAAAAAGGTTGATGGACCTCTCCATTGGAGAATTTATTATTGGAAGCTGAATGATGTAAAATTCAAAGAAAATTTTTCTTTCCCCCATATTGCTGACATATTTGATCATCATAAAGGAATAAGTGGTTTTCCATGATTTATTTTCATTCTAGGTATCATCAATTTAGAGTTAGAGAGGTATATTTTTTGAAACTAGACTTCCAGAGTAGGTACGTCCATTTTGAGTACATGGTCAGGCTTTTTGGGTTGAAAATTTATTGAGTAGTATTTATGGCACTAATAAATAGGTTTTCCCCCATTATCTAGATTCCATTATCATGGTATTATTGGTTGGAAACCTGGTCTATTTTCGGAATGAGTAGAATCATGAGAGACATTTGATAGTTGTGATAGGCACCCTTCTGGATCGTCGTCTATATGAAATATTTTATAATTGCAGCTTCTAGATCATGGAGGTGAGGTTTTTGGGCCATGTGATATCAAAACAAGGGGTTTTTATGTACCCTGAGAAGATCAGTGCAGTGATGTCATTGGAACATCATAAGAATTTTTTTAATAATATGATCTTTGGTCCTATATGGGTATTATAGGTGGTTCATTTAAGATTCCTATCATCTTTATCCATCCATAATAGTGCCCACCCAAATGGGGGTGATGTTTTAATAGAGTTCAGAGTGTCCAGCATCCATTGAGGATCTTATGAAAAAGTTTATTACACACAATTTTTTATCTTTCTAGGATCTAGAAAGGGATATGCGGTCTATTGTGATGCCTCAAGTATGGGTCATTGGTGTGTGTTGATTCCGGATGGTCATTTGGTGGCATATGGATATCTCCATCTCTAAACACATGAAAATAATTACATAACCCCTGACATGGAGTTAGAAAAAGTGAATCATTCCCTAAAGATTTATTCCATTATCTTTTTTGGAATAAGTTCATAGTTCCTTCATATTATAAGATTTGGCCTACATTTTTTTCAGAGATATTTTAATTTGTGGTAACATCAATTGGTTGAGTACCTTTAGGTGTTTGACATTGATATATTCTATAAACAATATATTAGGAATATTATGGTAGATTCATTGAGTATGAATGTTATAGTGGAAGATTTTATGAAGACCAATGATGAATGGACTTTGATAGGTCCTTTTACATAAATGCATATCGAGACTAAGGAATACAGTTGGTGTTTATTCTTAGATAGTGGTCAGGTGACACCTACCTTTTCAGAATGGATTCATTTAGAGAATCTTGGTGATCAATTGTGCCATCAGTCAATACAGTTTCAAAATGGTGGTGTGGTTACTTCTGAAAGGTTATTGTATCATGAGAGTGTTTTTTTCATCAAGGGTTACATTGTGGTGTCATTGTCATTGGGGAAGGTACTGATGAAGTATAGTCACCTGTCTCAGTGGGAAATTTATCCAAGGGCCGCCAAAATTTTTTATGACGTGTGATAGAAATTTTGGAGGCCAGGTGTGAGGTGGGACATAGGTGACTTTGTATTGCGGTGTTGTACATGTCAGCAAGTTAAAGAAGAGCAACGAAGGCCCTTCAGTTTGATTCAAACACTACATATTCGTACCTAGAAGTGGGAAGTGATCTCCATATATTTTATTATTTGATTAAATTTTACACCACATGGGATTAATTCCATTTGGTTAGTGATTAAATTTCTAAAAAAACAATCCCATTTCCTTCCAGTTAGGGATTCATCTAAAGTGGATGAGTTTGGGTCGGTTTTATATTCAAGAGGTCGTGAGTCATCATGGTGTGCCCTCATAAATTTTTTTAGACACATATCCCCATTTAACATAATGGTTACGAGAAGGAAATATGAAGTTAATGGGGATATAAGTCATGTTGACCAGGACATACCACCCTCAAACAGATGTTTAGAAGTAGTGGGTGAATAAAAATTTGGAAAACATTCTCTTTGAATGTGTGTTGATTTTTTTGGATAATTGGAAAACCATTTTTTATTTTTTGAGTATAAATATAATAATATTTACAAATACTATATTCAAATATCACCTTTTTTAGTGATTCATGGTATGCTATTTCAGTCTCTTTTGTGTTTGATAATGGTGGGAGAGAAATAATTGTGGTGACTAAGGCTTGTGTAAGAAACTTCTGATAACATTAAGTTGATCAATAAATAATTTTTTATGGCATAGAGTTGTCACGTGTCTTAGGTAAAATAGATGAACTAAGAATTTTAGTTTTCTATGGGTGAATGTGTGTTCCAAAAAGTGACACCTCGCTTGGGTCACCATTATTTGGGTGAATAAGGTAAGCTAATTCCAAGCCATTCTAGACTATTTTTTATTAAAAAGAGGATCAATATGGTGGATTAAAGGTAATAGTTTCCATCTCAGTTGATGTCAATTCTTGACGTATTTCATGTCACTCAACTATTACCGTATAATCTAGATTCATCTCATTTGTGTAATATAAAGTAGTTGAAATTAGAACATGATTTGTCAGTGTTTGAGCGACCAATGCAGATTTTACAATATTAGGGGAAAGTGCTTTATGGAACATATATTTTATTTTTCTAAGTACATTGGTAGCATGTAATAGATATTCATGGGACTTGTCAGCATGTTTCATTGGTCATGGTGGAGTATCCATATTTTTTTTCCTAATCATGATTTGAGTTGAAGTTCTGAGGGTGTAATGTTTTCATGGATGGAGCGGAGAATTGTCACATCCATAGTTTTGTTTCGAGTTGTTCTTATATTTATATTTAGTCTTTTATATATCCCTTAGTTTACCCATGAGTTTTTGGGGAATATAGGGATTTTTGGATTTACTGTATGTTTCGCACAGTTGGTGAATGTTTAGGGGGAACCATGCACCCTTTCCCAAGAAACTGTGTGGCCAATTTCATTTTTGGATAGTGGTGACTGAACTATTTGAAAAAAATGTGGTCTATTCATGTGGCTTGTTTCTATTGAATTGTGAGGGATTCAAAATTTCTACACAGTTTGGAAAATAATGTGGGAAAACTATGAGAATTTTCCAGGTCATTAAGAAGTGGAAATTTACCAATCTATCATATTTTTTTCAGCCTATGTAATCCCTCATCTTCTCCATTAAATATTTCTTGTGATGGTATCTTCCTTGAACCATTATTTAACCTATTTAGAATCAATACATGGGTGGTATTTGTGTGGGAACATTATAGATTCATCATGTAAGTGTCTTCTCCTTCTACTTCTCCATCATTCTAGGGTTTCTCTTTATGGCCCCCTGAGTTCATTTTTTCCAGAGGGTAGATTGACATAAAGAGCGTTTTATCATTTTTTCATTTGGGAAAATATAGATGTTTGATTCTCTATAATTTCTTTATAGGGTCTTTTTTTGGTGAATTTGTGGTTTTCCATTTGATTTCGGATGATTACAACTATTCGGTAGGTGGTTCCATGATTTCACATTATTAGAAGATTTTTATATTCTTTTATTGTTGCTTAAATGTCTACTGTAGGTTGTTTTCATGGTGACAAATATGTTTTAGAATGGATTTTATATTCATATGCGAGTAAAATAGATTCTATAAAGAAAAGTTGTTACAATTCATGTGTTATTTATTTTGGTGATTCTTAAATATGTTTTATTCAATTTATGAAAGGTAAAAAATGTTTTTTCAATGATATTTAATGGTTAAAATGTTTTGGAAGTTGTTTTTCTAATGGAAATGGGTTTTTATTAAATGTTGTGTATTTTTGTGTGTGATATAAATGCAATGTTGAATTGTGAATGTGGTGGGAAGAATGTTATAAAATGGATTTCATGTGATTATGAATTTCAATGGGGATATTCCCATGGAAATGGTTTGATGTCATGACCCGTCCTCGGGGCCCGTGCCGTGACTACCCCAAGCCCGCCTTCCATAGGCCAGGGGCTGACGACTAGCACCAAGGCATAAATTTCAATAAAAATGGAAGGAATTGCCTTTATAAATGTAACAAACACCACAGAGTATAAGCAGAAGGAACAGTAAGTACAAAAGAAAGTGCTGAAAAGTAAATGAGACTTTGAACGAAGCTATCCGTTTTAGGGAGATTTGGGCCCTGTCCGACCCGGCCCAAGACCCTCTAGGTCGGCCCGAACTGGGGCGACCCAACCTAGGTCCGGGTCCGACCCAATAGGGCGCGGCCTGGCCCAGCCGGCGCAGCCCAGCCCGGCGCGGGGGTTCGGCCAGGCGCGGGCGGGGTCCGGCCCGACGAGGGCGGTCCGGCCCGGCATGGGCGGTCCGGCCCGGCGCGGGCGGTCCGGCCCAACGCGGGCGGTCCGGCCCGACGCAGGCGGTCCGACCCGGCGTGGGCGGTCTGGGCTAGCCTAGCGCGACTGATCCGGCTCAGTGGGCACCGCACGCTGAGTGGACGTGGGGGGGGGGGGGTGCGCTGCCCCCCTTGCCTTTGTAACCGCGACCCGCACGTGGGGGGACCACCTGTCCGCCACCGGGGGTTACAACCCCTGGAAATTCGAACGGCCGGCCCGATTTCCTGGCCGGTATGCCGCCACGGGACCCCCTTCACGGGTCCCACCTTCCATGCACCGGTGCCCAAATTATCTGGCCGCCTCCAGATGTTCCACCGGGGCCAAAGGGGGCCGCGGCTCTTGATGCTCCGGCGGCCGGGGAGTCAGGCTGCCCCCTGTTGGGGATCTCCATGACCTTAGGTCGTGGCCTATCTTTGACTGGCGCGGCATGTCGGCGTCGCGCTCCTTCGTCGTTGCCCGCTCCGGCCGCAGTTCTCTCATTCCCGCGCGGTGTGAAGGCACCGCGTTCCCTCCATTTCAAGCCACGAGGAAGATCAACAACAAAAGGGGAGGAGGATCAGCCATGTTTGTGTGGTCCGACCTCCTCCCGTTATTTTGATAACAATCGGCCAATCATTTAACAACGAAGATCTTTAAATAATACTTGAATGAAGAATTAACCCCTACCTCAAGGTGTTTGTCGAACGGTGATCGTAGCAGGAAAAAGGCATCGCAGAAGACAGCGTCGCGGAACGCGACTCCATATACGTCGTCAGTGCACGACCGATGAAGGATGCGGGGTCCCCCTTTCTTTAATGTGGGAAGAGGATCGAAGGTGGGCGTGTCTTCGTTCTCCGGAAAAGACGTCACTCACCGGCTGCGGAGAAGAGGGGAGACGACACGACGATCTTCCCTTGCGGTGACAAAGTTCTTCAACTTTAGAGTATTTTCTCCCCAAAATCTCAACACACAACCTCCCACCCCCAAATAAAATAATGAAGGCTTATTTTATTAACACAAACCATGCGTTTTCAGAACTTCAAAATTCAAAATAAAAATTAAATTAATTGAATGGAATTAAAAAATAAATTTAATTGTTAGAGTTGACATGTCATAAAGAGAGGAGGTGGGTGTGTTACACATTTATGGGGAGTTTCCAAAATAAAGAGGGGGGGGGGTTAGGGAATTTGAAGGGGTGGGGCTCGTGTGGGCCCCACCTCACAAATATCATAGAAAGTGGTTAGGATGTAGTGGGTCCCACTCAACTCCCATGCATAGGTTATAACTATTTAGATTAGAAATAAAATTGTGGCGCAAATTTTATTTCACTCTTTAGTAAACCCAATTATTTAAAAACACCACCCGAGCAAACACAACTTCAGAAAGGGTCTTCTTAAGCAATTACCGACATTGCGGTTTCAATGGTGCCCTCAGATTTCAATTCCGAGCACCAGTTCAAAAGTTATAAAAACCCGATCGTTTGTTCACTGAACGTACCCGAGCTAAACTTCGGAAATTGATTCTGGGCACACCGGGCCTCGAAATTAGGTTCCTTCAGAAACTGCATACTCGTAGAATCCCAAAGAAAATTAAGAAAAAAATTTCCCTTGAAATTTACGGGTCTTTACATTACTCCCACCTCAGGGATTTATGTCCCCGTAATGCTACTTCAAAAACCTGGGAAACAAAAAGGGGTACTGTGCACGCATCTGAGCCTCACGCTCCCATGTGCTCTCATGGAGGTTTCTTTGCAGCCATTTGATGTGAACTAGAGGAATCAACTGTCCATGTTGGACCCGCTCCTGTCGATCCTCTATCTCTACCGGGACCTCCGCCAAAGTCGCCCCGTCATCGATGTTCAGCTCCCCATGGATGATGATATGCATCGGGTCGAGTACCTATCTCCTCAGCTGAGATACGTGGAAAACGTCGTGTAACCGGTGCAACTGAGGTGGTAGAGGCAGGCGATAAGCCGCCTTGACTACCCTGTTGAGGACTTAGAAGGTTCCGTTGAACCTCAGAGATAACTTGCTACCTGGGCCAAATCTTCGTAAACCACGTTGAGGTGAGACCTGAAAGAAAATGTGGCCGCCATCCTCGAACTCTAGTGGCCTCTGTCTCCTATCAGCATAAGACTTATATTGGCTCTGAGCTGTCCTCACCCGCTCTGGGATGACCTAGACCTTCTCTGGTCTTATAAGAGCTGCTGAGATTTCTTCTTTGCCGATAAGAGAAATTCGGTCTCATCCCCTGGATGAACCAAGTTCTTTGCCTAATACAGTCAATCCTGACATGAATGATACTAATCCACTCCACGGATGACGTCGTAAAGCCTTGATTCTACTACCAAGAGATCCAACCGTTACTCTCACCTCCAAGGGCTAAGTTACACTGTCAGCATCAGTGTGTGGTCACTGGGTCTCCTCTAGTAGGAATCTCAAAAGTGAGAGTCAAGTCAATAGTTTTAACGAGAACCTCTTAGTACAAAAAAAGAGAGGAAGCAAACATCACAAGGAAAAGTGTCTTTATTATAACAGCTCAAGTACAAAGACATACAACAATGACAACAATGAAACTAGAAGCACAAAGATCAAAGGTCCCATGCTTGGAACTAGTCCCGCTCTTGTCCGCCAGCTTCCGGAGCTCCATAGTCATATGATTCAGGTGCCTGAAGATGAGCTCTCCCATGTCCACCTATTCCCTATGGTCGGGGTGGAACTCCTATTGGCGGTGGTGGCATCACCTCGAAGCGTCATCCACCTCCAGCTGCACGGACAACTCCCCTTCCTTAGTCTCCTGCTCCTTGCGATCCGTCCCAATCGAACCGCTGCCTCTGCCTGGGAGGTCCTTTGTTTATCTGCTAGTCATCTGTATGGCAGGTCGGATAGTCACGTGCCATGTGACGAACCCCACCGTAGGAGTAAAACTGTCTTCTCTTGGTAAGTCGTTCTCCACCCCGGGTGCCTTGCACACATGGTCCTGTGTCATGTGGTCGACCACCTGTAGGTATGGTCCTCTTGGACCTTTGCGTCATCTGTCTACTGCCTGCTGCATAAGTCTTTGCCGCATGCCGGCTAGTGGTGGGTCCTGTTGTTGGAGACTGCTCAGAAAGGAAACTCTCCACTAAGACGGCTCACTCCAACACCCCTGTCTGTGTCGGGATGCTGTGAGAAACAACTGAAGATCTAATATTTTACCTGAGCCCCTGCTCGAAAGTTCAGGCCTTGAAGAACATGTCCCATACTATATATGTGGAGTAGCGCGAGAGATCGGTGAACCTTGCTGAATACTGCGCCACCGTCATGATACCCTGCTGATGATGAAGTAGCTCCTGTATGCACACCGCTCGAAGGGTGGCTGGTACAAACTCTGCTCGGAACATGCTCTCGAAGTCTTCCCAAAGAAGTGATGCCTCGTCGTGCACCTGGAGCATCAGGCTCCACCATCTTCCTGCTGCTGCCTGAAGGAGGCTGGCAGTAAGGATCACCATGAAGTCTGTTGTCGTCCCTACCAATCTAAAAACATGAACAACAGTATCCAACTAATGCTCGGCTGCCTGAGGGTCTGTCTCCCCGTGGAACCTGGGCGGTCTCTGATGCTGAAACTCATGCAGTGCACTAGGTCAACGTGCAATATCAGTGGCTGGGGCTGGTAGCATCGGTGACTCGGAGGGTAGAGGTACCACCGGTGCCTCCACTGTAATGGGGACCAGCACTAAGGCCTCATCGCTCGAGGGGATGTCGTCTCACACAAAGCTCTGAACCCTAGCTGGTTGCCGTCATGGGGCCATCCTGAGAAGAGACAGGTGCACCACGATAAAAACTGTGTACCTGGTGAGTTGACATAAGAAATCACAAAGAAAAATTTGAAACACACATGCAATCAATGTTTTTGTGTATTGAGTTTAAAATCAAGAGTCAGGGTCCTGGTCTATGGATACGCCGGCCGCCGCACCAACACTGGACTCCATGGACTGATAACCACACTCAATACCCTTAACACTATAGCTTCACATATAAGAACGATCAGAGTCTTGAGTTCTTCGATAGAACTGAACTCCTCTGATACCAATTTTTCACGACCCGTCCTCAGGGCCCTTTTCGTGAACACCCCAAGCCCACCTTCCATAGACCAGGGGCTGGCGACTAGCACCAAGGTGTAAATTCCAATAAAAAGGGAAGGCATTACCTTTATAAAAGTAACAAACACCACAAAGTATAAGCAGAAGCAAAACTAAGTACAAAAGAACGTGCTGAAAAGTAAATGGGACTTTGAATGAAGCTGCCCGTTTTTAGGGGGTTTTGGGCCCGAACCGACCCGGCCCAAGACCCCCTGGGTTGGCCCGAACTGGGTCGACCCAACCCGGGTCAGGGTCCGGCCCAATAGGGTGCGGCCCGACGCGGCTGGGGCGGCCCTGCCGAGCCGGCACGGCCCGGCCCGACGAGGGGGTCCGGCCCGGTGCGTGCGGTCCGGCCCGGCGTGGGCGGCCCTGCCCGACGCGGCCGATCCGGCGTGGCGGGCGCCGCACGCTGAGCGGACGCGGGGGGGGGGGGGGGATGCCCCCTTGCCTTTGTAACCATGGCCC
The DNA here is from genome assembly GCA_963277665.1 of Viscum album. NCBI lineage: Eukaryota > Viridiplantae > Streptophyta > Magnoliopsida > Santalales > Viscaceae > Viscum > Viscum album. Next base: position 4,057,298 of record OY728120.1, on the reverse strand, counting down.
CCACGTGGGGGGACCGCCTGTCTGCCACAGGGGGTTACGACCCCCGAAAATTCGAACGGCTGACCCGGTTGGTCGGCCAGTGTGCCGATGCAGGACCCCTTTTGTGGGTACCGCCTTCCATGTGCTGGCGGCTGGTTTATCTGGCCGCCTCCTGATGTTCCGCCGCGACCAAAGGGGGGCGCGGCTCTTGATGTTCCGATGACCAGGGAGTCCGGCCGCCCCCTGTTGGTGACGGCCACGACCTTAGGCCGCTGCCCTTCTTCGACCGACGCGGTGTGTCGGCGCTGCACTCCTTTGCCGCGGACCGCTCCGGCCGTGGTTCTCTCATTCCCATGCGGTGCGACGGCACCGCTTCACCTCCGTCTCAAGCCACGAAGAAGATCAACAACAAAAGGGGAGGAGGATCGGCCGTATTTCTGCGGTCCGACCTCCTCCCATTATTTTGATAACAATCATCCAATAATTTAACAACGAATTTCATTAAATAATACTTGAACGAAGAATTAAACCCTACCTCAAGGTGGTTGTCAAACGAATATTGTCACGGGAAAAAGGCGTCGCGAAAGACGGCGTCACGGAACGAGGCTCTGTATACGTCGTCGGTGCATGCCCGATGAAGGATGTGGCGTCCCCCTTTCTTTAATGCGGGAAGAGGATCGAAGGTAGGCGTATCGTCGTTCTCCAGAAAAGGCGTCACTCACCGGCTGCAGAGAGGAGAGGATACTGCACAACAATCTTCCCTTGCGGTGATGGAGTTCTTCAAACATAGAGTATTCTCTCCCCAAACTATCAACACACAACCTCCAACCCCCAAATAAAATAAGGAAGGATTATTTTATTAACACGCACCATGCATTTTCAAAACTTTATAATTCCAACTCAAAATTAAATTAATTGAATGGAATTAAATAATCAATTTAATTGTGACTGTTGAAATGTCATAAAGAGGGGAGGTGGGTGTGTTACACATTTATGGAGGGTTGCCAAAATAATGAGGGGGGTTTAGGGAATTTGAAGGGGTGGGGCTCATGTGGTCCCCACCTCACAAATATCATACCTAGTGGTTAGGATGTACTGGGTCCCACTCAACTACCATGCATAGGTTATAACTATTTAGATTAGAAATAAAATTGTGGTGCAAATATTATTTCACTCTTTAGTGAACCCAATTATTTAACAACACCACCTGGGAAAACACAACTCAAAAAAGGGTCTTCTTAAACAATTACCACTGTTGCAGTTTCAACGGCGCCCTCAGATTTCGATTTTGAGAACCGGTTCAAAAGTTAGAAAATCCCGCTCATTCTTTCAATGAACGTACCCAAGATAAAATTCAGAAATTGATTCTGGGAAAACCGGGCCTCAGAATCAGGTGCCGTCTGAAATTACGTACTTGTAGCATCCCAAAGAAAATGAAGAAAAAAATTTCCCTTGAAATTTATGGGTCTTTACATTGGAGTTCATTTGTGTTCTTCTTGTAATATCTTCAAAAGGATTTTCATAAATTGTGAATGTGGTGTGAAATGTATTTCAAAATAGTTTTTTTGTGCATATAAAATTTATGGTGGAAATGTCTATGGAAAATGGTGTTTTAGATGTGGATTTTTATTGTTCGATCCATGTCAATGTGTGAATTTTTTTATTCCCTTGCATTCTTATGATGCCTGGTATGTGTATGCCAATGTATTGATTTATGTGATCTGTGAAATTCAATTTGATCACAATGGGAATCCCAAGTATCTATATTGGATAACTACAACTAGTATACTAGTTGAGTTTTATGTGGCTAAGATCCAAATTTACCTATTAGGATTGACGATGACAACACTAAATAAACATGCGATACAAGTATTGACAACTTGATTTTTGGGATGGGATATCCTTTATTGGATCATTCATGGGAATTATATGAGTTTAGGATTTTGATTTGGAGACCACTAGAATTTTGGAAGGCATTCCCCTCTAGTGGTTTGTTCCTATGGATGTTGTTGGCAGTTGATTTGGTGGGTTTTGTTCACTGAGGTACGAAGTTCATGTGGCACCACTTATGCTAGTTACTAATAGGTATTTTCCCATTGTAATATCTTCTAACAACACACTTATGTGATATGGTCCAATCCGTTAGCATATGGTAGAACTTAGGTACTTTTTTATTACATGAAATATTATTTTTGAAAAAGGGTTTTATTGAACGGTGTTTCTTTATAAAATTTTCATTAAAAAAGTTTTGGTCAAAATGATTCCAATATTCATTTAGAAACATGCATCTTGACTTGTCTTGCATTGTTAAATAATTGATTATTATCTTTTTGTGTAATCATATTGTCTTTCCCTAATTCTATTCAAACACAACTGGGGGTATGTAGACATTGTATTGCATGGATCATATAATGGAACAATGTATGATGGTGGTGTTTTTGGATCTGGTTCCAAGTGTTCCACATCTTGCAGGTGATAGTGGTGGTGGATTGTGGGTGACTTATATCTTGTATCATGGATATTTTTGGGATGTTTTTTTGTTCCCCCACCATTATGGAACTTTTGGTTTTGGTTAAATATGTAAAAACTGAATCTAAATATTTTTTAACATCATTTTCTTATGGTTATAAGTTATTCTAAATCTAATTCTTACTGGTTGTTTATGATTATAAAACTGGGTGAAATCATTCCAAATGTATACCATTGATACCCATGTACTATTTTCCATCCCATAGGGATCCAGAGATCCCTTCAGAATATTTCATTAATCTGGTTGTGTGTCGGGCTGGATGGAACCTTGGCTTGGTTCATGACAACATGTGTCTCCTTTAACAAATAAAAATTTGTCACTCATTTATATTTACTTCATATTCAATCCCCCAAAACCCATAATTTAATAATTTATAAAACAAGGAAATAAAATAAAATAAAATAAATGATATAGTATTATAAATTCATGTGGCCTAAATCTTTAATATATGACATGAGACATCCATTATTCTACATTCTAGTTTTCATAAATTATATGTGAAAGGCCTATGAAAACCTTCACTTCAAGATGATGTTCCAATTTCTGAATATCTAAATTTAGTACTAATTATTGGTATGATCTTTACATCCACAAAATTAATACAAGGAAGACATAATGTACATGGAGATAAATGGTGGGAGTTCCAAGAGATAATCTACCATCCCTACAAAATGAAGAAACTCGATGTGACCGATATATCTAGGATTAATATTCCCTTCATTATAAATGCCATAACTATCTTTCAATGAGCTATTAAAAGGAATAATTTATCCACAACATTAAAATATATACCTCATTGACCATTATCGACATAGTTCTTCTATAGACATTTTTCCATATATATGTGTTTCTAAATGGTTGGATAATTTTTAATCATTTTTTAAACAAGATCATGTACTAACAAATTACTCTAAAAAACATCATACCAATACCTTAGAGCGATACATATCTACTGATATAGATCTTCATAATGTGGAATTTGGATATTATATTTCAATATATTATTTTATAAGAACAAAACTAGAGTATGATTTTAATCCCAACATCCCTTGAATTTCATTGAGAGTGATATTCACTTATCCTCAAAAGTATGAATTGGTCATTGAATATTAAAATTGGTTTGAGGAAGATAAGGTGTGATAAATATCATCTATATATCCAATAATTTTTAAATAAATATCTTGAATTTTCATTTGATCCTCATATCTCGATCAGATATAATTTCTAGTGATTCCCTATGTAGATTTTCCACATCCATTTTGTATAACATGAGTTGTTGATTGAGTGAGGAATCCCCTCAAATAGAAATGAACTATTTATAAGTTGTAATTAAACCCACCACTATCTATATGTAATTTTAGCCTTTATAATTCTTAGGATGAATAATGATGAAATTTTTAGTGATGTTCTAACTTTTCAAATTTGGTATATGTAATGGTTCCATCATCTCATTATATTTTTTATGTTTAGATTTTACTTGACAGAATACCAAGAATTGAGACATGTACTCTAAAATATATATCTTAATAATATCCCACTAAAATGTTTCTTAAGATATCTATACATCCTTCTGTTTCCTATGTGAATAGGAAATGACGATCTATATTCATAATTCAAAATATCCTTATTCAATTCTAGTTTTGAACGATAATTTTTTCATTTCATGAATCTTATAACTCTATTACAGATAATGTTGATATCAAAAATATATCCAAATATCATCTATAGATCCATATCATCCCAATATTCCCCTTTATCTTTAACATGTTATATAATTGAGAAATTATTTTATAAAAGGTATTATTTCTTTGCATACATTATGACTCCCAAATTAATCCTTTGAAAATAAATAAAGACTGGATACCGTTCAATCTAAATGGATGGTAAGTTAGCATGATCCTTTCTTCATAGAGAAATTTTAACCATATTTTCTTCCTATGATTGACTTGAATTGAGAAATAATATAATTTTATAAATTACAACAATCTCTATTGGTGCATGGTCAAATCCTTCCTTGTGATTTTTTACCTCAAGCTCTTATAATAAGAATATATATTAGGATTTTAACCATGTAGATAATGCATCCAAATCTATAATTCAAATATTACAACCTATACTTGAAATGAGGTAGAATATATTACATTTCTATTTTTCATAAGGATATATCCCAATCCCATTTTTGAAGAATTACAATATTTTATAATCCTATATCCATTTCAGAGTAGTATAAGAACTGGTGGAGTGAACAACCTCTTATTAATCCCCACAAATATTTTTTTATATTATTATATCATAAGTAACTATAATCCCTCATATATTATTTTTTTTACAGGATTTGTCAATAGTAATTAATTTATCCAAAAATTTAATTCGTATCTTACTAATACAATATAAATATGAATTTATTTCATAGTTGCTGGTCTAGGCCATTATATAATCACCTCCACCTTGTAGTTATCCACTAATGTACCATCTATATTGATTACACTACCCAAAATATATATTTTTTATATCTCAAATTAAATCATTATAAACTTGGTTTACATTATCTAATTTTGTATGGTCTTTTGAACAATCTAAAATACTCTTCACATTCTTGTATTATTTTGAAATAGATATAGATATCATCAATAATGACACATGTAAAATTTTCAATTAAATCAATAAAATCTATATTTACATGATCAATATAGATTTTAGTGGAATTTATAAGTCAGATTGGCACGATATGAATTATTTGTCCATATCTTTTGTGGAAGTATTTCTTGGGTATATCTTTCTATTAAGGAATAATTGACTGTATCTAGATCAATGATCCACATTAGATAATTATTTATCCCCACTATATTTATTAAATACATCCTCAATACCTAGTAAAATATATATTTCCTTTATTTTTATTTTGATATGTTATCAAAAATCAATGCAATGGCACATTTACCAATATTTATTTTTGATAAAGTGGAATGTTAAACCCCTTAAAAATAAGCATGAACATATTAAACCCTTATCAAGATTCCCCTGATGTTTTTTCAACAGTAATTATATTTATATAGGATCCAATATAACTCTTTAATATAGGCATATAACCTATAATGAGTTCTTTTGAAAACTAAATAACACATTCTAGGAGAATATTGGGGAATTCTTTAGGAAATACATTAATATACTGTTGTATAATTAATATATCTTAAATATTGGGTTCCATATAAACTATTATCACGATTTATCCCACATTACTAGGTATAAAGGACAATATTATGGGGGTTTCCTCCAATGGTAGGTCCTAATAATTCATTAATTGATACTTGATAATATGATTATTTAAGATATTAAAGTAGATTCTTTTATCCTGATAATTGATATGAGTTGTATTTCCAGTGATCCAATCCATATAAAATACCACATCACATTAGAGTAGAGAAATATGAAAAAGATATATAGGAATTATCATTTGACAAACTTCAACATGATAATATTTCTATACATTGTATAAAATCATGGCAACATAAGCGTTTTACAATGATAATTCCATCTATAATATTTGGGCTAGTGAATCAACATTCTTATAAAACAACCAAGACACAAAATAATATGAAGAACCATGGGAAAATAAGAAATTCTAAAATATAGAGTAGAGAAAAAGTATACCTTTCACCACATCATTATCATGATCCACTTTTTTAGTATCAATTCAATTAGATCTTCCTTGTTCCCATTGTCTATAATGTTGGTGATGTCTATCATCTTTGATATCCCTTGGATTGAATAATTATTTATAGAATTCATAACATATTTTCATTTGATGCATTGGAGTGTGGGTGGTAAATTAGTTGGTACCTTATTCAACACCATTGAATTAATTGTCCTCTCTAAGTTTTCTAGTTAGTCAAGTGTTTGATGGACAACTCGACCATGATTAAAATATTATACTGACCCTTTGAGGAAATTTTCCAGGTGAATTAACACACTAGTAGTATGGTTGTATGAAATATTACTTATATTTTTTATAATACAACACAATGGTTAACATGGGTCATCTATTTTAAAGTGATTATGAATTGAATAAATTAATACTCCTAAATAGTTGTTTTATTTTTTGATGTTTCAATATTTTGATTATGAAATTTTGAAAAATATAGGATTTTTTAATGTGGATGAAATCCTGAAAAAAACAAGAAAATGAAAAAATCATATATAATGAATGAGTTAGAAAGAAAGGTGATTGATCCTTTGGGGATTCACCATGACTGTCCTGTAATAATTTTACTTAAATACATTCATTAAACCTTTTATTTCTCTTTTTATTGTCTCATCATAATTAACTAATCAACCCCTATTCTGCCTCAATTATTAGGGACAACACACTGAGATATCGAATGTATATAGGAATGATAATAGATAAAGAAAAATAAATATATTAAAAATGAAGATAAATCTCTTAAATTAGTCCCCCTTAGATCAAAATAGATGTTGTTTCACCCTGAATGGTGGAGGATAATGTTATTCAAGATAATGATTTAGGGAGAAAAGATAGAGAAATATAGATCGATTTATTATAATAATATAACATATCAATTTTAGTAACAAAAAATACTATAAAATCATAGTCTAATTCATATGATATAACCTCCAGTTTAACACCCTACCCAATATCCCTTATATGTAGGAGTTTTATATTTTTATAAGAATCCATATCCCTCTTATCTTTGACATTCATTATAAATATCCAAATAAATATTCAAATGAAATGAAATGTTCAAAATCCAAAATTATTCTTCAATGATATTGTAAAGATTGTATTCTAGCATTAATATGACTAAAAAATCAGAGTGTGACTCATTTTTATATCATAATTCCAATATTGCTAACATATATCACCTTATGAGAACCACTATATGGAAGATTCTATTATGTATTGAAAAATTTGTAGAGAATTGGAATTATCCATTTTTCTATATTTAGAACGGGATATCTATAATTTTTCTAAATTTTCTTATAAAATTTCAATGAAAACATAAAATAAATACAACACTTCCCTTATTTACAGTTAATCAAAATCTTATTCAAAAAAAATATTTTCGGACTATGTGACCACATGTTATTTTGTTTCAGGCATGTTGATGTGACACCCAAAATCTCCTCTTTTATGCATTGGGGAAACCAATAATGAATTCTTGAATATTACAACTTGTGATTTTTTTAAATAATGACTCAAACATATAGCTAAAATGAATCATACAAAGATTTAGAAATGAATCATATGCATCGACAGAGATGGATTGTACAAAACAAGAACTCATGCTTATATGGACATCATTCATCATTACATATATTCAATGGATACATACACATGTTTGGAATTAATACTTATAATGTTTTATATCATTATTACACAATCCATTTTACATATATAATTATTATTTTTCATGATTTAATGATTGTTATGTAGAGATCAAATTATTTTTACTCATAGATGAAATGAATCATACCATTTTTTGACATATCCATATATTCAAATCAATGATTGTTTTTGTTAAAAAAACATTAGTTGACTCCTTAACTTAAGAAAACCGATATAGGTAAAAATAAATGTTTTGATTTAACAAATAATACATTTTTTTTAAATTAATCAATAATAAATAATTTATAATATTCTACATATAAATAAAAAATTATTCTATAAAATATATATGTTTTAATTACCATCAAAATATCAACGCAGTGGGATTAAATTCATTAAAATGAAATGTAAAATATATGAAAATATTGGTTCTTTAAATACCTTCACACTTAACAGTTTCAATCAAGTGAAATAAACATGTAGCAATGTTAAAAACATTTCGCATGATATAATTGAAAAAACATTTCAATTCAAACAACCAATGTAATATAATTCATCCTATGTGGATCTAACATCCCTCTTTCCCCATAAAATCTGAAAATTCCATTCAATATCATGTTAATACCGAGGTGAATATTAAACTGAAGACTCTTTATATTTATCTATATTCAATTAAGGATTGAAATGGATATTTATAATTATTAATAGAGTTCAGGATTTCCATATGCTTGATGATATCATAGAACATCCATTACCCATATTCATAAATTTATGTTAGTCATGAGGACATTACCTAGGGTGTTCTGATGTTAAAGTCTTAGTGTATTTTAAATTAATTCAAATAGAAGTATATTTAAATGGTTTAGGTTATAAGAAATTAAAATCCTATGAAATAGTATATAATTTAGAATATTGTTCTCCATAATACTTTTTCAAAAATATGACCTCTAAAAACCCATTTATATTTAGTAGTATTCCAAATTTTTAAATTTTTATATTGAAAACTTTTTATTCCATATTCCTTGTTTTAGAGTTGTTCTATCCGACTAATTTTTTATATGGATTTATTTATATTTGTGAAATGTATAGGAAAAGAGTGGTCACATTTGGCCTCTAAACTATGGTTAAATACCAGACAAATGTTGAATGGTATTTTGTCATTTTTTCATCATTCCCTCATGTATTTTATTTCCAAAAAATATAAAATATAAGATTAACCACCAATAAAATATCTTTAGTAGATTTTTATTCAAAAAAACATAATACAACTTATCTTCCAAAATCTCACACACTTGAGTTTTACTATATTTTATGAAATTACATTTAGAATAGGATGGAAATGGAAAAATTTATTTTAATGTTGACTCATAATGAATTATTTCAAGGATTATATGGTCTTAATTAAATTGTTAGATGAAAATCCATTCTTGAGGTATAAGTTTGGTATTAAAATGGTATCTATAAAAATTTCATATCAATAAATTATAACACAATCTATAATATCTAAAATTTTTTAGTATGATAAAAAATTATTTTTTTATATTTAAAAAAAAATATTTTATATAATCAAATAATAAAACCAAAAATAAGATGAAAAATGTGTTTATAAACCTCTAAATTTTGGGAAATTTAGATATTGGATATCACTTTTTTATAACATTTTTAAATATACTGTGGATTAATTATACGATAAAATTATAGATTGTGAAAAAATATCTATTTCATAAATCTATTAAAACCATTGAAATAGAAATCAAGAAGTTTTGTTAAAAAAATAATGCCTCATTGAAGTTTCTAAAAGTATTCAATAACGATGAAGGTATCCTAGGATCATTAAAAAATTAAAAATAGAACACTAATCACACAATTCATAAAATTTATTTGTAACAAATCCATAAAATTTACAAATTTAATACCCCCTCTATCAAAAGAAATATATTTATCAGTTTGTAATACTAAATGTCACGACCCTCTCCCCACAATGTGTAGCCCTTATAGGCCGACAATTTGAGAATGGAGTTAATGACCCCTAAGTCCTGCCTCCAGTAGGCCCCGGGTTGGCGACTAACACCGAGGGTATAATAAACACACAGATGGTAGACATTACTCTCTAAGAGAACACATCCGGAAGAGAGAGATAAGATAGAAACCTAATAACTCCAACTCAAATAGAAATATAAAATAAATCCCATGTACACATATGTAATGTCATGAAAAACTACTACAACAGAAAGGGGAAAACTGAATGTACCCAAAAGAAAGTAAAAACATCAGCGACCACGAAGCTCGAATAGCTCCTATAACCCCAATATAGAAGAAACCAACATGATATCTGACTTGCTCTAATTGACTGGAAAAAATAGTTTATATAGACATAGGGTTATTATAATAGTATAATTAGTAGGATCCTCCCCAAAGTCTCTCGTGCATAAGTAAATAAAGCATTCTAAAGCATAGTTAACAATAAGTGAAACTAACCCATCACAAAAATAGGTATACTAAGTTCCCACCCTCACCATGGATACTCTCTCCACGTAACACATACAAGAATATATAATATAATAATAATATCAAGGATAAACCACTACTACTTCCCCACTGGTTTTCCGCTTTTCCCCAGCGTCACACATTATAAGCATCTTTCTATAAAAAGTCTTACCCGTAGACACCTGGGCGAAGCACCACAACCTGAACCTCATGCAACAAATCCACCATTTCCACACAAGAATGTAACTAGGTAGTTATTGGGAGCCACCACAACTTGCATAATGTGTATCTTATGTCAGGCATTATACCTCAAGCCATTACAACCCACACACCGAGTAAGAATCGTTATGCCGTCACAAACTATTCACACTACACCTATAGTATTCCATAGGATACTAAATTGAGAATATGTGTGTGTGAATAACCACAAGGCTTTACAGCCCTCTAAACACATATATGGGGAAAACTAACAACTCCGCTTATTATCACATGTAACTACCATGAGAAATACCAGGTCCAAATGAGGTAGTAAGCCATCCATCCTCCAACCAGAATGTTGGGGAAAACACCACCAGGGCTCAGACTCCCCGGGGTCTCAATTGCCCTAACAGATAGGGTGGATTAGCATATAGAAACACAAAAGTACATAATATACTATAGATCTCAACCACGCAATGGGAATAACCTAGTCTTCGACTCAACTATATTTAACCTCGGTTGGACTCCTGGATGCCACTTCTAAGAAAAGGTATCCTATAAGCACACAACCATTTAAAGAGATTTATTAAATTACTTCATTAAATTTTTATTAGTTACACATTAAGATAATTAATTATTTAAACATTAAGTAACCATTAACAATTCCACATTAAATATCATTATCATCACACCCAAAGTACACTGTCCCTTTAAAATTTTAACGTCAACATTGCATCCCAGTAAGCTCTAACCCCATGGGTTAACATCATTTATTCAATTATTTATTTATAGAATTACTTTCCCATAGTCCCAGGGATTCTATAAAACATTCCATGCTACTAAACACAAGGGAGATCAACACAGTGAGTAGATGAACTACCTGTCAAGTCATTACTGCCTATAGTAAGAGTGTAGACCCATCCTCCCATGAGAAGCTAAACACAGAAATCATGTGGCATACCTCTCGCGTCTTCGCCCCTTTCAAAAGAAGGGTAAGAAAGACCAACTACCTTGAGTAGTGGGGAATGTAAAGAAGATAAACAACCAATAAGAATCAGAAAGAATCCAAACATTCACATCTAACCCATTTCATCATCCCGGGTGTCCTCTCCGACACCCACATGCATAAGCTGATGCATCTTGCCACTCTTGGCATCTACTGTTGCCACAACCAGTAGGCTTACCTACCCCCACATATCACAACCACCATCCAGGCTCACATCACAAAACTAGTAGTAGGAAAACAAAAAACTTATCAATTGGCTCTTGGCACTTAAACAAGCAAGAGGGTAACTCAGAACCCTATAAGGTATTATATTTTATCAAACAACTAGTTCTTTAATCCATCATGGATTAACTGATTTATTATTTGTAGGTTCCAAATTCGGGAACCCAAACCAGTAAGCTATCACAAATAATTAAAAATTCTTACTACACTAATTTGATTAACATCAAATTACAACAAGAAGAAATATATTAATTTACATTCCACTTTATCATTAGTCAAAAAAGTTATTAATTAATTCCCTCTTTACATTCATTACCAATTTCCATCAAGAACGAAAAGAAAAACTAGAAAGAATAGATATCAAACTATCTAGAAAATCAAGAGGCAATAATATACGATCGATATCAATTTATTTATCCATTTAAAATATTTATTATGTGAATTCCATTGTGATCTAGTGGGATAAAACATGTTAACTCTACAGTTTCACATAAAATAAAAGGGAAGCAATGAATCCCCTACCTCAAATGGTTCATGATGTTCTTTATACGAGAACAAGCCACACAACATATTACGATTTCCTGCCCCTATAACAACTTTATCTACAAGAGGATGCAGAGCCACCACGACACCAGTCAACACCCACAAAAAGCCCATTAAGAACCTGAATACACTATTCAATAAATGGGAAAAGGAGAAAAATAAGTAGATGAAACCCAATAGAATGACGATGGATCATACCTTATATTAAAGTATGATCGATACTGCTTGGTTACATCAAAACATAGGGAAACCAATCCAAGGAGGAATGTTTGATCACACAACTCCTATAGGAAAAAGTGAAAGGTTAGAGAGTCTCACAACTCAGATCAAGGAGGAAGAACTAGAAAGGATGATATCTCGTCCCTTTATAGGATTTAACAGAGCATCAGTTTATAATACGCTGGATTTTCCATTAAAATCGGTTCACATTAAACCACACGGTTTGACTAAGTAAATACATCCTGATCCTTAGGAAAAATTAATATTGGTGTTATGGATTTTGAATCAGCCATAAAGTCCTTAAAATAAGGCTTTAACTGCATTTTATGTCAAAGGAAACATCAAAGGGGAAAAACTATAGGAAGCTAGAAACACTGTTCATGAACATGAAATTTAGCGAAGGAAATAGAGGTTGTAGATGGAACCTCACTATCCTAGAAACGTTGTACACCGTATCATTCTGGAAACACTGTACACCCTACTGTTCTGAAAAACAATGTACACCGTACCATTCTTGAAATAGTGTTCATGAACTCTAAATTTGGAAAACGAAAGATGTCACCATTGGAACCTCACCGTTCTGAAAACACTTTTCAGGAACTCAAAATTTGGAAAAGGAAAGAGGCCCCCATTGGAACCTAACTGTTCGAAACTCACCATTGGTACCTCACCATTGAACATTTCACAAAAGGTTACTGATGACACTATTCACAAAAGGTCTCTGTTGGAATGTTCACCTAAGGCTACCAGTGAAACTATTCACATAAGGTTACCGTTGCACTATTCACCTAAGGCTACCGATGACACTGTTCACATAAGGTCACCGTTGCACTGTTCACCTAAGGATTCCGATGACACTGTTCACATAAGGTTACAATTTCACTATTCAACTTAGGTTACTGATGACATTGTTTACACAAGGTCACTGATGACACTGTTCACATAAAGTCACTATTACACAGTTCAACTAAGGCTACTGATGAAACTGTTCATATAAGGTTAGCATTGCACTATTCATCTAAGGTTACCGATGACACTATTCACCTAAGGATAACGTTGCATTTTTCACCAAAGGCTACTGATGACAATGTTCACATATGGGAACCGTTGCACTTTTCACCTAAGGCTACTGTTGGAACTATTCCTAGCAGTCTACCATTGGAACTATTCTCAAGTATACCGAAGAAACTATATATCGAATTGAAAATTTGGCAATGTGTTACTGCTAAGTCCCCTTGACCTCCCCAAACACTTCAGACACCATATTTGCTCAATGGAACAGACCATAGTGGTCCGAGCCATTACATGAGATAAATCTCAAAATATTCTCATCCTAGAGAATTCAAAACCAACCTAAAATGAAATATAACATAATCCCAAACAACCACCCATCTAGATTCCTCTCAAAATAGAGAAATCCACAATAAGAAAACTAAGAAATCTGTCTCATAAGAATGAATGGTCTACAACCACAAAGAAAATGTCTTTACATGAAAAGAGTTAAACATCAAAGAAATCTGGGTATTGAGCACGTATCAGTGATTCAAGTTCCCAGGTACTCTCTTCCATGCCACCATGTCGGCACATGACCCGAACCAAGGGAACAAAACACCCGCACAACACCTTATCTTTGTGGTCTTGAATCTAGATAGGTTGCTTTTCAAAGGTTGCATCATCATCAACATCGATCTCTCACCAATCGATGATGTGAGAGTCATCATGAATGTATTGACATAGCTGTGATACATTAAAAATGTCGTGTATCTGACTCATCAGTAGGGGAAGTGCTACTTGATGCGCCACAACTCCAACATGAGCTAACACCTCTAAAGGACCAAAAATCAGGGGAGAAAGCTTATACCCATGACCGAACATTCACTACCCATGACGGGGAGTCACCATAAGAAACACGTAATCCCCAACATAAAACTCTAAGGGTCTCCCCCTTTGATCAGAATATTATTTCTGACGATCCAGTGCTATATTTATCCTCTCACAGATCACCTGAACCTTCTATATTGTATTCTTCACTAGTTTCGGTCTGAGAATTGCTGACTCTCCAACCCCAGTCCAGCATAATGGGGAACAAAAAATCCGACCATACAAGGCTTAAAACGATTCCATATCGATGATGGAGTGAAAACTATTATTGTAAGCGAACTCCACCGAGGGTAGGTTCATCATCCATGAACCTAAAAAATCTAGGACAAAAGTGCGTAACATGTCTTCTAGAGTATGGATGGTTTGCTCTGTCTGACTGTCTTTTTGCGGATGAAAAGTAGTGCTAAGGCATAGATGAGACCAAAATCATGTTGGAGACCTCTCCAAAACCTAGAGGTAAAACGAGGATATTGATCAGAAATGATCATCCTAGGGACTCCCCGAATTCTCACAACCTTTTCTAGATACTTCTTCAACAAAATTTCCACTATGCTCGACTCCGTGATTTCTATGAAGTGGGATGATTTGTTAGACGATCCACTAAAACCCAAATAACATCATGTCCTCCCGGAGATCAAGGTAATCTAGTAAATAATTCCATTGATATGTCCTCTCACTTCCACTGAGGAACATCTAATGGCTAGAGTAGACCACCAGGAACACGGTGTTCGACCTTCACCTTCTGGAAAACCAAACATCGAGACACAAACTCTTCAACAACATGATTTAGCCCAGGCCACCAAAAATGACTCCTTAAGGCTCAGTACATCTTTGTGACACCACGATGCACCGCTAACAGTGAACTATGGATCTCTTTGAGAAACGTCTTGTGCATCTCCAAAGGATAAAAATGTCTTCCATGATACAACACTCGGTGTTGTTCATCATCAGTCCAACCATCAGGGGCCTCTCCATAAAAAACTCGGTCTCTCCAGACCTCCACCTCAAGATCCCCCTACTAGGACTGTTCCACCTACTACACCAGATATGACTACACCGTCATCTAAAAAAGACAACCTCTTCCCCCAACTTATCCCATATCAAGATGCAATGTTGACGGTTCTTCCATTACTCTCCAAGAATCACCAGATTCACGCAAAGAACCACTACGTGACATTTGAATCAGCACATCAACTAAAAAATTCCAATTTCCAGGTGTATATGATATTTCATAGTCGTATTCTTATAAGATCTCCATCCACTGATGTTGTCATTAGTTCCAGTCACGCTGTGAGAAAACATACCTCAAACTCTTATGATCGGTGAAAACCATAAAGCAATCGCCAATGAGTTAATGTCTCCACAACTTCAAAGAAAACACTACGACTACCAACTCAAGATCATGGGTGGTGTAGTTACGTTCATGGGGACACAACTACCAAGACCCATAAGAATAAACTAATCTCAACTACATTAGAACACAACCTAAACCCAGATGCGAAGCATCATAGAAATCATCAAACTGAACTCCTTCTGCTGGAATACAATGAACTGGAGAACTTACTAACTTCACCTTTAGAAACTCGAATGTTTCCTAACATTGATTGGTCCATATGAATGTCTGATCCTTCCTAGTCAAAGCTGTCATAGAAGTCACAACCTGGGAGAAATTGGCTACGAACCTCTTATAGTAGCCTGCAAGACCAAGGAAACTTAGCATCCCTAACACTATCTTAGAGGCTTCCCAAGAAAAAACTGCATATATCATCAATGAATTCATAGGTACTCCCTGCTAGGGCACAAAATTCTCTGTTAAATGGATAGATCGTGCACAAAACTCACACTTTTACAACTTCCCAAACAACTGATGTTGACGAAGAACTCACAAAACAGCGTGTATATGCTCTGCATGCTCCTCCTCAAAAATGGAGTACACCAAGAGGTTGTCTATGAAAACCACCATGAAATTGACCTAGAACTCACAAAAAAAAATTTTCATCAATCCCATGAATACAACTTGAATATTCATCACACCGAATGACATTACAATGAACTCAAATTCCCTTGATGACAACATGAAGTAGTCTTCTGGATATCCTTATCCTTCACATGCATCAGATTATATCCTCACCAAAAATAGATATTTGAGAACCAACTTACACCATTCAGTTTATTGAATAATTATTCAATACATAGAAGAGGATAGAAATTCTTCACTGTCACTTTTTTTAAGTGATGATAATCGGAACACATCCGCAAACTGCCATCATCATTCTTCACAAACAAAACTGGTGTATACCACGGTGACACACTATGACGAAAAAAACCACACTGTAATAGACCATCAAGTTTTATACGTAGATATCATAACTCAGAAGGGGCCATCCTAAATGGAGACATAAATATTATAGACGCTACTTGTTGTAGCTCGATCCCAAACTCGATATCCCGTAGAGGGTGTAAGGATATAACCTCTTCTGGAATGACATCATGGTACTCTTCTACGACCCTAGGAAATTCTAAATACTGAACCTCTGAAGAACTTGGCTTCAGCTCAGCCATCATGGATGATAAGTACGAAACATGCCTCTGACCCATCTGAGGGTCTCTCTCGCCAACGAACACCACTGGCTCTCCATCCGCATTGAATAACACAACCTACCTCCTGAGGAAATCCACTATATCTTGCAATGAATACAACCAATCCATGCCTAGTGTGACATCATATGGTTGTATTTGTAAACATAGGAAATCTCCCAAAGAGTGGTGCTTCCCCAACACTAGTTCACCATCTTTACATACTTCAAACAAGTCAGCTCAACCTCTAATTAGAATAGTCAACGCCAAGGGAATAGGAAGCCTCTCTACCTAAAGTCCCAAATCATGGACAAGGGTAGGTGATATGAATGAGTGTGTCTCTCTTGAATCAATCAAGGTATACACTAAGGTAGAAAACACACAAATGGTCCTTTGAACAATGTTTGGCTCACCTGGTACTGGAAATGCTAAAGTATGAATCCAACCAAAAACTTCTCCAAATCCTATCTATCCTCGATGAAGACCACCACCATGACCACATTGTACTCTCTAAGGATGAGGAGTGTCACATGGTTGTCCTCTACATACCCCATATACCCTCTCCTAATCAAAAGCTAGTGCAAGCTGCAACTGCTGCCTCGGTTGGAACTGCCTCAATGGTGTATCCTAGAGCGAAACACCTGGTTCATGATGACTACTTTGAAGGGTGGGTCACTATCAGTACTGATGACCAAGACCACGACAAGAAAAAAAAAGAACTTCATCACTTGGTATAGGATTAAGAGCTGCTGACCCTAGTGAAATGAGACGCTGAGGGCTGGGACCTACCCCTAGCTGAATGAAAGTTCTTCTGCCCTGAAAACCAAGAACCCCGGACCATAGCTCTGAATCATTAGGAATCATGAAGATCCACTCTCGTGATGATCCAGTTCTGGCCAATGTGAAATTGATCACTTATACCCTCTCCAACACCTTCAGATATGTCTTATGCATAAATGGGGTGACCTGGCACTGGATATTTGGACACAAAGCCTCCTCGAAATGCCTCACCCATGCCTCCTCATCTGGAAATAGGTCCGAAGAATATCGTAAAATGCTCTTGAAATGGATTCCAATACCTCACGCACTGGAGCTCCTCTATCAAAGGTTAAAATGATCATGGCGATTGGACACCTTTGGAGTCGAAGAAAGAAATTGGACTCTGAACTTGTCTCCGAAATCCTCCCACGAGATCACCGACTCCTCGTGATCCCTGAGGAATAAGAGCCACCACTACGTCGCTTCTCCACACAACATCATCACAACCAAGGACACCCATTTCTCCTTCTGAACACGGATCGAACTGAAACCTATCTCGACTTTGTCCAACCAATATTCCTTGACTATATCTGAAATGGAGTCGTCGTACATCTATATACTCTGGCACATAAATTCTCAGAGTGTACTCCCCCAAGCGTCTTTGTCATCATACTCTACCATACTACAATCTGCTGGTATAACCTATTGGACATCTTCTATGTGATCCAGAAGATGGAGTTGACCTGGAGCCATACATGTAAAATAAAAAACAACAAGATCTCCTAAATTTGGAATAAGGAAGATTAAACATTAATTAATTATTCATTTTCTTTTATTCATTTTAAGTTACCCTATCCTAATGTCCACCCATTAAAACACAGTCACAAGGAGGAAAATTTCATAATCTATTCATAGGTCTCCCCCTGCAACTAATATCACCTTGTTTAGTAGCCATTGTAAATTTAATGGTCTATTTATCAGATCATAGGGGAACCTAAATTCTTGTTCCTCAGCCGGTCTCCAGTGTTTATATCATTTGATAAACTTGACTGACATCGTTTCCCTACCAACCCATACAACCTCACCTATACCTAAAATCCAAACTCCATCCTATCTCTCAACTTGAACTATGATACCACTCTATCACGACCCCTCCCCACAATGTGTACCCCTCCTGGGCCGACAATGTGAGAAAGGAGATAATGACCCCCAAGTCCCGCCTCTAGTAGGCCCAGGGTTGGCGACTAGCACCGAGGGTATAGTAAACAAACAGATGGGAGGCATTACCCTCTAAGAGAGCACATGAAGAGGAGAGAGATTAGATATACACCAACCAACTCGAAATAAAAAAACAATATAACTGAAATCCGAAGTACACATATGTAATGTCATGTAAAACTAATATAACTGAAAGGGTAAAACTAAACGTACCCAAAAGAAAGTAAAAATAGTAGTGACCACAAAGCCTGAACAACTCCTGTAACCCTAATCTAGTAGAAACCATCTTGATCTCCAACCTGATCCAAGTGACCTGAAAAAACAGTTTATATAGACATAGGGTGATTATAATAGTATACTCAGTAGGATACTCCCCAAAACCTCTCGTGCGAAATTAATGAAAGGATGAAAAAGCACAATAAACATCAAGTGAAACTAACTCTTCACCTAAACAGGTATAATAAGATCTCTGCCTCACCATGGATACTCTGACCAAGTAAAACATACAAGAGTATATAATATAATAAGAATATCTAGGATACCCCGCTACAACTTCCACACTTGTTTGATGCTTTTCCCCAACATCACACGTCCTAAGCATCTCTCTCAAAAAAGGCCGGCCTACAGACACCTGTTCGAAGCACCACAACATGCTACTCATGCAAAAAAACCACCACGTCCACACAAGAAATCAACCAGGGAGTTTTGGGGGAGCCACCAAAGCTTGTATAATGTGTATCATACATTGGGAATTATAACTCAAGCCATTATAGCCCACACACCGAGTACGAATCTTTAAGCCGTAACAACCTAAACATGTTATGCCTATAGTATTCCATAGGATTATATATCTAGAATATATGTGTATAAATAACTACAAGTCATTACTTCCCTCTACACACATATATGGGGAAAAATAACTACTGTTCCTATCAACACAAGCAACTACCAAGAGAAGAGAGAGGTGCGAGAGGGGGTAGTCAGCCATCCATCCTCCCACCGAAATGGTGGGGAAAACACCCCCTGGGTTTATAATACCCGGGTTATTAGTTTCCCTAACTGATAGGGTGAAGTAGCTTATAAAAACACAAAAAGTATAGAATATACTATAGCTCGCAACTAAACTATGGGAATAACATAGTCTTAGACTCAACAACAGCTGACGTCTCTCAGACTCCCGACTGCAACTTCTAAGACTAGGTATCCTATAAGCACACCACCATTTAAAGAGACTTATTACATTTATTTATTCCCTTTTTATCTGTTCTAATTTACATCAATTAACCATTTACAATTCCACATTAAAGTTTTCTTGGAATCACACCTAAATTCCATTGTCCCTTTAAAATTGTAACCTCAGTATTACATCCCAGTATGGTCCAACCCCATGAGTTAACATGATTTATTTAATTATTTATTTACATAATTACTTTCCCATATTCCCAGGCATTCTAGAAAACATTCTATGCTACTAAACACAAGGGGGATCAACACGGTGAGCAGATGAACTACCCATCGAGTCTTTGCCGCCTATAGCAAGAGCGTAGACCTATCCTACCTTGAGAAACGAAACATAGAAATCACGTGGAATACCCTGCACATATTCACCCCTTTCTGAATAAGGATAAGCAAGACCAGAAACCTTGAGCAGTGGGGAAAGTAATGAAGATAAATAACCAATAAGAATCAGAAATAATCCAAACATTCATATCCAACCCATTTCATCATCCCTGGTGTCCTCCGTGACATCCACAAGTATAAACCAATGGATCTTTCCACTCTAGGCATCAACTGCAGCCACAACCAGTATGCCTCCCTACCCCCACATATCACAATAGCCATCCATGCTCACATCACAACACAAGAATTAGGAAAACAAACTTAATATCAATTGTCTCTTGGCCCTTAAAAAAGCAAGAGGGTAACTCAAAACCCTACAAGGAATTATCTTTTTACAAATAACCAATTATTTAATGCATCATGGATTACCCAATTTATTATTTGTAGGTTCTAAATTTGGGAAACCATACTAGTAAGATATCATAAATAATTAAACATTTTTACTGCACCAATTTGATTAAAATCAAATTACAACTAGAAGAACCAGATTCATTTACATGCCTCTTTATCTTTATACAAACAATTATCAATTAATTATATATTTATGTTCATTAACAATTTCCATCAAGAATGAAAAGCTAAAAAAGAAAGCATAGATATCACACTATCTAGCAAATCAAGAGGCCATAACATACGATCGATATCAATTTATTTATCCTGTACAAATATTTATTTTGTCAATTATATTGTGATCCAGTGGGATAAAACATTCTAACTTTAAAGATTCACGTAAAATAAAATAGAAGCAATGAATACCCTTGATCAAATGATTCTTGATGTTCTTTTTTTGAGAACAACCAACAAAATAGGTTACGATCTCCTCCCCCCATGACAACTGTATCCACCTGAGGATGCAGAGACACCACCACATAGGTCAACACCCAAGAATATCCCATTAGAATCATGGAGATACCATTCCATAAAAGGGAAAGGAGAAACAAAAGGAGATTAACCCAAAAAGAATGACAATAAATCATACCTAATATAAAATATTGATCGATACTTCTTGGTTTCATCAAAACAGAGGGGAACCAATCCAAGGAGTAATGTTTGATCAAACAAATATTAAGGGAAGGAATGAAAGGCTTGACCGTCTCATAGCTGAGAACAAAGAGGAAGAACTAGGAAGGATGATAACTCATCCGTTTAGAGGATTTAACAGAGTTTCTGTTTAAGATACGCTGGATTTTCCATTAAAATAAGATCACATCAAACTATGCGGTTTGACTAAGTAAGAGCATCCCGATCCTTAGGAAAAATTAATATAGGAGTTACGGCCTTTGAATTGGCCATAGATTCCTTAAAACCAGGCTTTAAATGCATTTTAAATCAATGGAAATGTCAATGGGGCAAACCTATAAGAAGCTGGAATCACTATTCATGAACTCGAAATTTGGAAATGGAAATAGAGGTTGTAGTTGGAACCTCACCATTATGGAAACACTATACACTCTACCATTCTGGAACAATTGTACAACCTACTATTCTGGAAACACTATACACCCTACCATTCTAGAAACATTGTTACCCCTACCATTTTGAAAACATTGTATACCCTAACATTCTGGAAACACTGTTCATGAACTCAAAATTTGGCAAAGGAATGAAGTAACTGTTGGAACCTCACCATTCTGGAAAAACTGTTCATGAACTCAAAATTTGGAAAAGGAAAGAGGTCACTTTTAGAACCTCACCATCGGAACCCCACTATTTCACTATTCACATAAGGTTACTGATGACACTGTTCACTTAAGGTCACCATCTCACTTTTCTCCCAAGGCTACCAATGACATTACTCACATATGGTTACTGTTGTACTGTTCACATAAGGTTCCCAGTGACACTGTTCACATAAGGTCACCATTTCACTATTCACCTAAGGCTACCGATGACACTTTTCACATAAGGTTACCGTTGCACAGTTCACCTATGGTTACCGATTGCACTGTTAATATAAGGTCACCATTGCATTGTTCACCTAAGGTTACCAATGACACTATTCACATAAGGTTACCGATGACACTATTCTCCTAAGGCTACCTTTTCACTGTTCACCTAAGCCTACTGATGATACTGTTTACATGAGGATACCATTGCACTATTCACATAAGGCTACCATTGGAACTTTTCACAGCGATCTACCATTTGAACTATTCACTAGGCTACCCTTGGAACTGTTCATCAAATAGGAAATTTTGCAATGTGTTGTGGATAAGTCACCTTAACCTCTCAGAACAGCCCACACACCAGATTTTCACAAAGGAATGGACCATAGAGGTATGGGGCGTTACACTAAATTTAATTGGTTTTCAAAAAAAATTTACAGAGGGGTGACACACCTATATTTTATGGTAGTGAAATCCATATGTTAATCTTTAAAATTTCAACGACTAAAATCATACAAGGAGACCCAAGAAATAAAAAGTGAAAATTTATTAATTGAAAAATAAAATGAAAATGAATTGATAGGAATAAGGGGTAATTCGTTTGACCAACCATTGTGAACAAGGATTTTACTTACACTAGAAAGGAAGTCCTAGCCATGATCTAAAATCATATTGTGGGTAGGGTATCCGTGATTTAAACTAAAAAATATCTTTCATTTTGGTTCTCTTCGTCATGCACTGATCGTAGAATACCCGAAATAGATAGTATAATAGTTCCATTATCTTAGTTATTAGGTAAAATAGGCATGGTAAGGTTATGAAAAAATAGGTCATCAATTATTTTATCTAGCATAGTTTTTAGCCACTTCTTCAATATGATTATATTTCTCATGGTGTGCTGTAATAATTGAATAATACAATAAAAATTCAACAAAATGTAAAAGTAGAATGAAATTACAAAAAATTGAAAATAATATTTAAATTTCCCCTTTAAGTAGAAAGCATACGAGGTAGTTTTATTTTTCAAATCCACTAGAAATTATTCACTTTCTCCTTCATGAATATGT
The DNA here is from genome assembly GCA_963277665.1 of Viscum album. NCBI lineage: Eukaryota > Viridiplantae > Streptophyta > Magnoliopsida > Santalales > Viscaceae > Viscum > Viscum album. Next base: position 4,033,762 of record OY728120.1, on the reverse strand, counting down.
TAAATGGGTTAAAGGAGCTTCATATATTACCCATGTCGAGAATTAACATATTCTTCTTTACTCTCTATGGAAATCCATTTTTTGGCCATATATGAAAATTATTAATATTGGTAGGTAATATTTAGTTCATTTTCAATAAAATTAGATTGAAATAATTTTTATGGAAGAATTATCTACCAAAGTAGGTTAAGTTTCTTGGTCATCGTCATTTCTCATTTCCACTTGAAGATGGATTGTAATGGATAGGTATAGGTTTAAATTATCTATCATATTCTTCTCAAGTTACACCTCTTTTGTTGTATAAAATTCTATATATTGAGTGAGATATAATTGTTTTTCATGTTCCTCTTATATGGTGGGAGATTCATTTTTTTGGTTACCTTATAAAATGCGATTCCAAAATTAATCAAAAATTTATTGATTTTCCCCATATATATCATAAATAATGTTAAATTTAAAAATATCTGCAACCCATGGATAAGAATGGATGGATAGAAAATCCTAAGGAAGTTATTTTTTAGCCTCCTCAGTTTCTACAAAATATTCGACGAGAGGATAAAGATATTCTGCTACTGGTTCTGGTTCATTACCTAGTTGTTTCACATTGGATTCAAGGTGGTACTCATTTGAAAATTTAATATGGTTCCACAACATATTCATATTTAAATGATTTTCTTTGAGGATGTATTTTATTTCACAGATAATTTATTCTTTATATTTATCTTAATAGTGGTTATTTTATGCATTATATTCTAAATCGGAATAAATCAATGAAATATTTTTCAAAATATTTATTATGAAAACCCAAAAAAATTATTTATAAAATTTGAAAGGATATTATGTGAATAAATTATTTTTCACAATACAATGGCACAAAAATTTAACACACTTTTAATTTTGGGTATAAATTATTATTTATATTTTTCCAAATACAATTTTGATTTTTACCAGTGGAATATTTTTTTGGATATTTTCTAGTAAATCACTCACAAATCTGAAAACATATTATATTTTTTAAGATGTCAATATTTTTTATGAAATAAATTAAAATATGGTGGTTTTTAATATGTATTAAATGACAAAAAAACCTGAAAATGAAAATATAGACAAAAAAAATTATCTATAAAGAAATGACATTGATCCTCAAGTCGTTCAGTAGTAATGTCCTATTATTGTTTTACATTAATGTATAACTTAAAAAAACTACTTATTAGATGAGTGAGTCATTATAATTCAATACCCAACCCCATTAAACATGGAAGATGATTTCCCTCATACTCTATAGAATAATTCCCTCCTCTATCATATGATTAAAAATATATTAAAGGGAATAATTTAAAGAACATGATATGTGAAAAGAAGAGTAGGGTATAGGGGAAAGAAAAAAATCTAAATATTTAAGTAGTTTAACAACACTCCACTATAAATTTGAATGAGAGTAGTTGAAAGTATGCAAATATATTGAAAACTCAAGAACATTCACCTAGTTTATTCACCCTTATATCAAAACAAATGTTAGTTCTCCATTAATATAGGAAGATATTTACATGGTGGAGAATGAGTATGAGAATCAAAATAGATAAGAAATGAAATAAAATTTTATTAAGGTAATAAATTATACGAATTATAATAAAATAAAATAAATTATAAAAAAATGAAACTTCACATGAAATATCCTTTATCCAATCTCTATGGGATGACATCCCTTTCAAGAAGCCGTATTCTCTTATTATAATAATACACCTCCCCACACATTGAATTTATTTCCTAAATTTCCATCCATATTCTCAAGTGAAACATGGTTTTAAATCCATATAATTCTTCTATAAATATATCACAATGATTATATTCAAACATTAAAAACAAAACCCTCATAACATGCCTCATCTGGATAACCATATGTCAATGAATCTGATATAGATCCCATAACATGAATCTATCAATTCAAAATCTATTTAATTGGTGGAAAACACACATGGATCTGGGCATACACATTTTTATTGATTTAGAACATGTCGTATCTACTTGTAAAGATTTTTCATTGAAAATAATGATCCACACTTTCGGAAAATACATTGCTTCCGAACTTTTATTTTGATTTAAATATTTTAAATAAATCATTATTATGATCCATGTAGAGTACTTTAATTTTCATTCATTTATGATTATGTATAACTATGATTCTCTTATTTGGAGCACCGAGAAACCCAATGAAGACTTCTTGAATTATCATCATCATTAAATTTTAATAAATGAGTGAATTCAAAAGGTAGACACAATAACTCACACACAACATTGGAAATTAATCATACAAAATAGAAAATATGACCTACACATATCTTTAACTAATTATTACATATACTATATAATTCCTTAGGGTGATTCAATGGATCCTTATGTATGTCGGGAAACAATTATTATGAATATGAATATTATTCCTATGAAATATAGGACACTTTAAAAATACTTCATGATTGAATAAAATTAATCATAAATATTTATTTAATAATACTTATTAATAATGAATCTAAGGAACTTCCATTTTACGTAATAAATTTTTGTAACAAATTAAATATCCAAAATATTATTCAAAAAATAATCAAATGACTCCTTAAAATGAAAAATTAATTGACTAAAAATTAAATACAAGGAATTTGTAAATATTTTTAAATTTGAAAAAATTAATTATCAATATAAAAGTAATATATTTATATAATTTAACCAAAAATAATCCTATAATCAAAACATGTAATATTTATTATAAATATGGTGCGACTAAATTAATTTTTATGAAATGTGAAATGGCAGAAACTTATTTCTCTATCATGATTTCTCACACACATCTTGAATAAATGTGGTTGAAATTTTATTCCACCATGTGACATATCAATGGAGTTTAAATGAAACTCTATTTTTTATTATGTCCAAATACAATAGAAGAATGAAAATTTCCTATTTTAATTTCCTCCATATGTTCACATTGAACAATTTCTTTATTGATTCAAATTTCCATTATAAGAAATTCTTTTCAATGACTTGGTTTTCAGCTACTAAAGAAATGATAAATCTTGTTTTTTTGGTTATTAATAATACTAAAGGTGTACATTTTGTGTCCTATAATGTTTTCTTCAAAATGTTCCATAGATAATTCTTCATATTGATTCAACATAAGGAATTATCTCTCATTTTTCAGGATAAGAGCTTAGAGAAAATATTTTTTGAATTTTTTTTCTTACTCATTCCATTCTATATAGAAAAAATAAATTTCCCCATATATTATTAACAAGAGTCCACTATTAATCTGATTCACCATCCAAATGATAAATGAATTAGTGAAACGTTTAATGTTTTGGACATAAAATAATGGAAAATATATTTTCCATTGTGTTGATACACTTCTTGGAAATTTGTGGACTGATAGACCCTATAAAGGATATTGTGTATTGATTCAGTAATGATTGAATAAAGTGTTGATATTTACATTTCATTTATTAGTTTTTATAATGGTTTGTGATATTATTCACCACTTTAGAAAATTAGTTGATCATCCCTATGTTATTTTTGACTCCAAATCCCTTCCCATTTAGTTGTTCATTGGGAAATCCCCTACATTGTGTTCATAACAAATTGTTAACATAATTTCTTCCAGATTAAACTATTACTATAACAAAAGTTGTAGATTATTAGTAAAAAAAATATTAAAATAATAACCAGATAAAAAATCCATCTCATGATTTTCTAATTTAGGACACCTTCATTTCATCGTACAATAATTTTGGTTCATCATAAGGTAATTAATGTAAAGTTATCTTATTATTCATAACTTAATCCCAAAAAATAATATAAACCTCATTATAAACCTAAATAAGATGGCCTGAATATAAAATTCATATATTTTACATCGTTCCCATAATATAAAACTTTTTATTTAAAAACAATCCCCCAGTCGAAGAACCCAATGGTTTAAAATCATTATAGATTAGATAGATAAATGACTTATTGAAAATTATTTCTTCATTATCTCCAACAAAATTCCCCATAGATAACTTATTTATAATCATAATCGTATGTATAATTTCTTTTGTAAATGGGAAATAGAAGAATTAGTGAGCTCAAAATGAATAGTAAGGAAAATATTATCATAGATTAATTAAGTTTTAAAACATAATTTAGTGATAATACATGGTCATTGGAAAAATATATGATTAAAAGAAACATTGAATCATATATGTTTTCTATAATTCATTATAGAATGATTTATAACCTTAAAAAAATATACCATGGATTTAGAGAGTAGAAATAAGAGAAATAATCATGATCCATAGAGCCTAACATAAACATGTGTCATAACATATAAATGTTCTTTAAAAATGTGTCACATTTATAAGAATAGAAAATCATAAAATATATCAATGTTATCTACCAAGTCCATTATGACACTGTGAAACAAGATTCACTACCAATACCAAATAACATAGTTTACCAAGCATCATAACCTATTTTTTTTTATCATTTTTCCTGAATCAAAACAATTTTCTCATTATAGATAAATAATCATAAATTGTTTACCATAGTAGATCGAGCATCAAAACTGATTTACCATAGTTATATCAGGATATATAATGCACTAACTAATTATTTTTGGTGTTATATAGGTCCCAAGTCTAACACAATGATAAATGATACATTTCTTTCTTAATAATATAAATCATACATCTCCTCATAAAATCCCATGGATTAAAAATATGTTACCGAAAATTTTACAATTGTATTAAATAAGATGATATATTGAATTAGACCACTTGATATAAAATAAGATATATCCAAAATAAGAAACATCTTTATGAATGTTAATCCATAAAAGAATTTATTTTTTTAAATAAAGAGAAAATTGTAAATGAATTAATTAAGAAATAATTTGTACAACATTTTCAACATTATTATAAAAAGATGAAGTTATGAGCCACTTCTAAAAATACATTTTGAGAACATGAGATGAATAAGTTTTAAAAAATTATTTTTGATGTGTACCCAATTATTGGACCCTCAAAATAAATAAACATCATTTTAGAAATTTTAATTGGTAGAGAAAATTTTTGAGAAATTCAAATGAAATTTATTTTTAAAATTTTTTGGTAATTTTTATGTTAACCCACATCAATGAAAAAATATTAAAACCTCCATTTGAAAACTGGTAGCAACACACATTAATTGGAAAAAAATAAATACATCTTTATAATTCAATATGAAAATAATAATCATTTTTAAAAAGAATGAACATGGACATGGATGATAGAGTACAATTATAATGTATTTTAATTATTCTTGAAAATATGATATTTTATAAAGAATGTAAACAGTCGTACATGAATATCACCAAAAATATAGAATAATATGATACAATAATAGGTTATAATAATAAAAACAAAGAATAAATTTTTTAAGGGATAATGATTATGACTCATAGAATTGAGTTTGAGTCCTAAAAAATATTATGAAAATTGTAATTTATAGATTAAGATTTATTTGAAAAGGGATTTTTGGAAACATGTGTAATTAATAATAGAACATGAACTAAAAAAAATAATACTTTCATTAAAAATAATTAATTTATATTTTATGTCAATATTCAAAGAGGAATGATTATTACTCAAGTAAAGGAGTTGATTCACAAGAAACAATTACAAAATTGATAATAAAATAATCAATAAAATATGAAAGATGGACCATGAAAAACATGAAAATAAATTAATGAAATATTAATAATTATACTTGATCCCAAAGGAGTGACATGTACATCCTAAAAAATATTACATGGTTCATAACATAATGCCTATCTCACACAATGAAAATTATGGCAAATAACCGTTACCTTGGATTCCCAGTTGGTCAAACACGATCTAACCTACTAAATAATAATAATAGAATAATTAACCATGTATTTTAGATTTAAGTTAATATTTTTATTCTTTTATGATAATATTTTAATTTTTTGGTAACATATTTGATGAATTATGTTCAATTAATATTGATAACCATTTTTTGTGTTGTTTAAACTTTTCATTGCCTTTTTTGGTGTACCATTTTCAGTTATCATTCATATTTCATTAATTTATAATATTTATAATGTTAATGATACAATAATATAATATAAATCATGATATATGGAGTTATTGTTTCGTTCCATTATAGTTTTTTGTACAATTCATAGTGATGAATCCTATGTTGAGGTTGGTTTTGATAAATTTTAACGAAAAAAAGATTGTATTTAATTTTGGAGTAAATATTAATATTACCATAAAATAACCAAATTAAAATAAATATTTTCTCACTAATATAATATATTTCCATTAATTATATTTATATAGTCATCTATAATATATGTTTAAATATTTATTCATGTTTTCTGTTAAAAAAACCTCAACAAGATCATGCTTTAACCATTGGGTTAGTATGGTTGTGAAATTTATAATCTTATTATAATATAATTATGAAAACTTTTAATGATAAGTATTATATTTAATTATGCTTATAAACAATATTTAATAATGTCTGGATATAAAAATATCAATAATAAATTATTAAGTATTGCATAATACTCACGTTAAAATTCATAGTCTTCTATTGGAGGTATTCTTAGAAATGGTGATTAGAGAAAAATTATTTTGAATAGTGTCTAAAACATATGTAATATAAAATTTGGAAACGAAAATGGTTAATTATTATATTTGGATTCAAATTATAGATTTGGATTAGATGGGGTGGACAAAAGATACTATTATAGGTGAAATTGAGGAACATTTCTCTCAAAACATAAGTAAAGTGAGGAGTAAAGATAGAATAACATGATAGGTTGGTGATATTGGTAAATATATTGTTTAGAGAAACTTGGGATTTAATACTATACCTACTAAAGGTCTTTTATAAAGAGTTTATATAATATTAATATTAAAAAATATGATCCACTTCAAGTTACCTTTTTTCACTACTTTTTACCTTGTATAAATATTTACTATGGTGACTTTTTATTAACATTAATGTTCAAATCTCCCAGATAATGTTGAAGTGGTGATTCCAAAATTTTTATATAATAAATATAATTAAATATCTCAATATGAAGATATTATTATTTCTAATAAAACAACGGTTTTTTGGGAGATCTATTTTTGTAGAAAATATCCGTTAAAACATTACATTTCCTTATTATTATTTACTATCTATTTTTAATATAAATAAAGAATAATATTTTTTTATATTTAAATATTAAATTAGATTCATCATTTAATATAAATAAATTGTATTTAATTAGATAAAAGTCAAACAGAGTTGTAGTTACTGAAATTATTATTAAGCATAAAAATGAAATTAGAAACATTAAATAGTTTTTATACAGTGATAAAAATATGAAATATATTTTATCCCATTCAATTAATAATAGTCATAAAAATTAATATTAACACATAATTGATAATATTTTTTTTTATAAAAATTCATTTTCAACAAAAAAATATTCATATTATTTTAAAAATAAAAAATAGTTATATAAATATTAATTTAATTTTTTATCTATGTTATCATTTTATTTCATTAACACCATTTTTTAAAAGTTTCCAATTTAGTGTATTAAGATAAAATACATAATACTTTAAAAAATATTCCTTTTAAAAATATCATTATATATTTTATTACCACATCTTATTAAATTTAATTTTCATCTTTTAAACATTTTATTTTATAAATACATCAAATTTTTTGTTTAATAATTATAATAAAACTCATAAAAACATAAAATATTGCAATTAAATATCATCATTTTATTTCACCATGTTGTTCTCAATTTGATAAAAAATAATAATAAACTACAACATAATTGTTTGATACATGTATACTCTATGTCTATACTTATAATGACCATATATCCTAGGACCCTATATTCAATGACAATATATAAAATAATCATATTACATTCCTATATATACCATAACATTCATTATTAAATTCATTAATTATATTCATTTTTTTCCCTGTCAACATGCCATTTATATTTCTAATTCCATATCATATTTACATAGTTCTAAATAGGGTTATGATCATCACTAAAAACCATGAAGATAATGATTTTTTTCAGAAGGTATTAAAAGTTACATTTTGATTTTTTCCACTTATATGTTTCCTAATGATATTTCAAATTTCATTCTCATAATTTATTATTATATATCATCCATTATAAATTTTATCTTTTTAAAATATATCAGGATTTATTTTAGTTTAGCATATTTCATGAAAAAAGGTATTCTTCATAGTATTTATTTAATGGAAAAATAATTTGAAGAATAATTTTGAATTATATTTTTGCAGTCATGATTTTTTACATTATAAGTTTATGGTTTTTGTTGAGGTTCAATTATATTATAAAATTAATTGATTTTTGAGAGGAAAAAATCTTTGACAAGGTGATTCAGGTTGTTTAGGATATGTTATTACTACTTCTCAAAATTATTTTATTTTATTTATACTGTGAGGGTCATATTTGGAATGTGAAATGAAGTGTTTTTATAATAGATTGGTAAATTAATTATTTTATTGTGTGTCAAAAATATCAATTGTTCTGAATAATATTTTTTAATATTTATAGTTTTTTAATAATTAATAATGGTGTGGAAAAATAATTGTTTAAAATTGGGGTGATATTAATTTTTTTAATGAATTGCGAGTCAAACTTATGGCTTCTTAATTATAAAATATATAATGGACTGAACTATATAAAAAAAATATTTTTTGGTTGAAATAGAAATAAATAGAAATATAATATTATTTTAGCTTTCAGTTTGACCGTGTTTGAAGTGATAGATTTTGGATATAAAAATAATTGGAAAACGATACAAATCTTGTCCTATTAAAATGAAAATAAATTATTGTAATAACTTTTGACATAACATGAGTAATTTTACTTAGTTGGTCAATTACCAAAATATTAGGTTTTCTATTTTTTTATGATATTTATTTTCTATGGAATGTTTATGATGAAATTATTTGTCAATGTGTAATGTTATATGTCATGAAAAAATAAATATAATTAAATAAATATGAATATGAATGTGAAATGTAATTTAAAATTCATGTTGAATCAATTTAGGAAACATGTTCAGTTAATCTTGTTTTAAAATTATAATATGTGAATTATGGTAATTAAAATTACTGATATGAGTAACATGATAAAGATTGAGTTGTGATATATTATCCTTTATTTCCTACACAAGATGTTGTGAATTCTAACAATGTGACTTGTGGTATTATGATCTGGGATTTGTTAATTAGTAGTGGATCTAGAGGTATGGGGTCCTTGTAACTAGTAAATTGTATTATTCTTTTCCTCTTTGGCATGATACTCAGTTAGGCTATTCAAATTCCATGGTCACCAATTCCCATATGGTAAAACTAGTGGATATTATTATTGTTACTCTACTTTACCAATTACAATGATCCCAAGGGATACTATTAAGATTATTGAAAGAACTTATTCCCCCATTTAATTGCTAAAGAGGATTCCCCATATAATATTTTCCCTCTAGAAACAATTTGTGGGGATTTAACCATCTATATAATTTTTAGAAACTGGGATTAGATCCTGTTTCATTACAATAATAGATTTTTTTACCATTGAATTTTATTTGTGATTTATTTAATATTACATTACAAAGATTTTGGATGTTCTATATTGATTATATGTTTATTTATGAAATTGGGATGGATTAGGAAAAGTATATTTGCTTATATTATGTACCAAAAACACTAGCTTACACAATAATCGCATTATATTAGGTTGGTGTTTGATGGAGAATTCTCTATTAGGATGATCATACATACACCCTGTATGAACACTTTAATATAAAAATATATATTTAATTTATTTTTGGATTTTAGATTATGGGGAACTTTGGTTGATTGAACCTGATGAACATGTTTTTTGATTGGTAGATTCTAGAGGTTAACTCAACATATATTTGTCCTTTATTTATTTGTTTTGTTTCCATTAGTTTTTATTATCATTTCAGAACAATTTTTTTCTGTTCGTTATATTTTAAATTATAAATATTAACGAACTTATGATATGTATAACATTATTAAATGAATTTTTTTTAATTCACAAAGGATTATATAGTCTTTAAATTTTTCATACCATGGTTTTTATGATTCATAACAAGAAATATGGTAATAATTCATTTAAATTATAGTTTTTTTATTTATGACTTATGAATACTTAATGATATATTTATATTAGACGTTTTTCATAAATATTTTTTTTAATTAGATAAGACTACTCCTTAAGGGTAATAAATTAATCTTCAATACAAGTATCCTTCTTTTAGAAACTAGTGGACACACTTGAGGCCCACTAGAGACCATTCCCAAGAATTGGATATATTTTTTGGGATGTTTGATGTAATATTTTAGGGTAATTATTAATCAAATAAATTGATATTATATGTAAATGATAGGAGAGTTAAAATTATATTTGGTTAAAAATTTATAAATTTATATATTTATATCCCATGAGACCAACTCAAGGGTGATGTTGAAGATGTTTGCTATTAAAGACACTTCATGTGTATCAACAATTGTTATAGTTGCTGTGAAATTGAGAAAATAAATTCCTAAGTCAAGTATAAGTTCAACTGACTATAAGAAATTGATAAGAAGACTACCGTGTTCAACCATTTCCATTATCAGTATTGAAGTTTCAAAAAATATTTTTTCAAGACTCTTGAGTGATCCTAATGTGGATTACAAGAAACTTTTAAAATATAATTTATATATTCCTCCACAAAAGAATAGAATTTGGGTTGTTTTATGAAAAAAATGAGATTCGGTTTTTTTTATATAGTAATGCTGATTAGTTAGTCAGTATATATGATAATAAAAATACTTTATAATGAATATTATTTCTTAGAATAATGTGTGAGTGTTTTCATTGAGAAAAAAAAAATCTACAACACATAATACTACCCAAGTTGATTATGTGGTTTCGTCCGATGAATGAAAACAAATGTTTTGGATGATGGAACAATATGAATACCTAACAGTGGATGATGATTTATAATTAGGAATTAATTATATAATTTATTGTGAAATTAATATATTTAAGAATCAAGAATAACCATATATATATAATTGATATCAAGTACTATTTCATCCAAGAGATAGTTTTTAGGAGAATAATGATGGTTTCGTACATGCTAATGAAAGAAAGGATTTCATCTTTTTTTTCTAAGGAATTGAAAAATGAAATATTAGTAGAGTTGATGCTATGGATGAATATTTTGACTTTACAAATCAATAATTGAATTAAAATTAAAAAATATACATTTTCTCAAAAATGGTTTATATTATATTACCTATGGGGGACAATTAAATTAAATACAAATCAATGGAATTAAATAAATATAATGACAAAAAAAGTGATTTTTTCATTATTTAAATTTGTATAAGAATCATGAATACTTTTTTTTAATGAAGAGGGATATCAATTTTATGATACATGGTGTTATATTGTAGAGGGGTAGAATGAATTATTTTCATAAAACATGGAAATTGATTTTATTTTCTGAAGTGTTAGGAATGATAATTCAAATGATTAATGGTAATGATAAATAAAATCCAAATATGAGTATTGAACGAAACTTTATAGATCTTGTTACCTAAGGGAAATGTAGATAATCCTCTACTATGGATTATGATATATTCAATACTATCCTTTAGTAGTGTTAATAGAAATACTTTATAAAAGGGGTACCCCTATTGGCACTAAAGAATGTACTGATAAAAGCCAAAAATTTTCAATACTGATTACTCGTATATTTCCTTAAAAAATTATATATAATTAAAAATTACATCTGAACATATTAATATATTCATATTGATATACATATAACTTATTTTACCAAATGCGATTTATATAATTCAAAATTTGAATCTGTACATAATATATAAGATATTTAGTGAAAAATGTATAATAAAATAATAAAACATTGAAATTAATTAATAATATCATAATTATTAATTTATTATAAGTAAATTAATGAAAATTGGGATAAATACAAATTAAATTAATTAATTAACGATCTTCGATAAGATTAAAACAAGACTAGAAGTCCAATTTGTCATAACATTTGATTTGAGTGTATATTAGGGCTCTATAACATATAAAATCTATGATTATAAAATATGAACTGCAAAATATCATTAGGGATCCTTGGTATGTGTTTTTTGGGGTCAAAAAAGTCTTGGAAATCCTCTAACACTACGTTTTTTGGGGTACCGTAATTTTTGTATAGTAGATGGGATTTTCATCCCTATTTGAGGGGGAATTATTGTCTTTTTCTTCCCAGAAAATACAAAATTATTCTCTGTGTTTACATTTTTATGGATTTTTTTATGTTTAAATTTTACAATTCTTTATTTTAATGTTCTATTTATAATTATATTTATATATATTAACATAATAAATAACGTATATAAACAAATATTTATATATTTTTTGCACAGAAGTGTATTTTTAAAATTTATAAACCATTATTAAATTAATATAATTTATTTATTTTATTTATAATAAAACATTATTCATTTTATTTACCATATAAAAATTCATTAATACATATATATACACCTAAAAAAGTAATGCCTATATATATATGTGTCTTTTACTAAAAAAATAGATATAAATTTATATTATAATATATGTAAATAAATACAAATATGTTAGTATTTTTGCTTGTAGGTGAGAAAAATAAATTTGTACATCTGTGTGTATATATGTTCATGTTTGTTTTTCTATTTTTGTGCCAATATTGGGAACATTATCCTAAATAAAGGTACTTTTATAAAAATATCATGACCATTCAATAGAGTATATACAAATATTTATAAAAATATTTATAAATACATTAGATGATATTTATATCTAAATAGAAATTTATAAGTAAATATCTATAAATATATATGTAAACATATCAACGAATAAATATATTTGTAATTTTTTTTGAAATTTATACATAAATATAAAATATAAAGATATATTTAAAATATTTATTTTACAGATAATCATATGTACAAATATTTTTTAAAAATGAAGTATATTTATAAATATACATTTATATATCATTACATATTAAAAAAATCTTAACAGTGGAGTGGTAAATCCATTATACAAGAATTTACTGGTTAGAGGCCCAAATATAGTCATCAGTAAGGTTTAATATGGCAGAAAAAGTGGGGATTGACCAAAATTGGTGGGTGGGTGCACGAGGAATACAACAATGATAAAGTGTGTGTGGTGGGGGTGCGTTGATATAAGTGGCTGGTAGATCATTTTTAATTTTTTTAAATTTTATCTGTGTAAAAAAATTGTAAAATTGATTTTATCTTTAATTTATTTAAATATAGATAATTTTTTCACTTTTCTATCATTTTTTAGCATTAATTAAAGGGATGCAATTTTTTTGGGAACATAGTTTGTCAATTATTTTTTTATGCACAAACTATGTATTTTTTTTTCTACAAAATATAGCTAAATCTGAAGTAGTAATCCTTGATATGGGAGACTGAAGAATCCATGAATTTTAATATTAAATACCATGGTAAATTTATTTTCAAAAAATAATTACAAGTTCTATAATAGTCTATCCCTTTATGATCCATTACATTTCTATTTTGATAGTTACAGTTAATCAATGGAGGCTCGATGAGGGTTCACCAGTGTTTGGAGTTATAATTATGTTGTAAATGATTGTTCATGGAATAGATATATGTTCCTTATTTGAATGGATTTTAACATCATGGATCCAAAAAATTCATAGCTCAATGTTTCAAAAGGGTGTTCTATGCATAATTATCTCTTGACGTGAAAGAATTATTAAAAAAATTAAGGAATTTATGAATAAGGGGATTTGAAATTTAATGAATGATATTAATGATTTCGGATTTCAAAATTCAAGTCAAAAAATGAGTTCATGGACTGAATTAATGCGCATCATGGATAATCTTATCTTGAATCACTGTTTCAAACCCTAAATAGGTTGTGTTCCAACTTTTTAATTTTTTTTGAAACCATATGGTTTACCTCATTCCAATATTGTTCCTCTCAATTTCTAATATATCCCTAGCCAAATTTTTAATATCCTTGAGACATATTCCTCAAGTATTTATCAATTGATTCTCTAGGCATGATACTGGAAATCTGTGATGAGTTTATCCACTTCTCCATCATTTTCATCAATTCATTCCCAATGATTTTTTAGGGGTGATGTTGATTTGATCATGGTATTTTTGTTCTTTGATTTTTATGAGACTTTGGAATTATTTCAGCTTATATAAGGGTTTCTCATTCGATTTGGTTATTCTGATCATTTTTCTTCGCCCAATTGTGTGCGGTGATTCTGAAAGATTCCTTGAGGTAAGAAATCCTAATTATCTCCCTATTTTTGTGAAAGTGTATGGATTTAAGGATATTGTCTTTATTTTTATGGATTTTATGGTGCATAATAAAAATATAATTAAAAATCATTAATTGATATTGAATGGGAATGGTGAGAAATTTAATTTGATTACTAATTTTGATAAATTTTCTAATAAATTTAGGATTGACTACTAATGTTTCTGAAAATAACAGATATTGGGAGCCATGATTGTGACATTGTTTTTATAGTTTTGATGGACAAGTTGTCTTTATTATTTTATCTCACCTAAAATGAAATAACTAATCACTTATATATGTCTAATGATTTGGTTACCCCTGGAAATATGGAATTTTTGTGAGAATACCCCTGTTATTTTATAAAGTAAAATAATGAAACCCCATTTTTTGGATTCTAAAATATGTTGTTTTGAAAGATAGGTAATTCTTGAAATTACATATATGCTTATTATGACTTTATTATGGTTATGTGAAATTATTTGGGGCTTGGGTTGGTGACCATCTTGGCTGTTGAATGTGTTGGGAAGGGAAGCAATGGTTGGTTATCAAGGGATGTGATGTGGGATGATGTGTGGTGTTTGAAATGCATGATTGTTGTAGTGAGATAATTGAGTTTCAGTGTTGAATTGGAAAATGTTGTGATGTGGTGATGGTTTTAGTAGGATAGATGAGACATTCTGTGGTGTGGTTGTGTTAATTTCCTTATTAGTTATGGAATGAATTTAAATACTTAAAATGAAATGAAATGGTCCGGTAAAAGAATAAGAATCAGAAGAAATTGAATATAATAATGGGAGTAAATTAAATTGTTTTATAGATTAAATGAAATGGATATTTTTTCAAAGGGATGTCTTAATGTGAAATAAAATTTCATAGTTAATGAGACCGAATGAAAACTCATAAACTATAGAAATGGTGAAACTTATAATTAAATATTGAAATGGGGTGGTTATATGTGGTGTGGAATAATTAGTGGTGGATTCGGTTGTGGTAAATGTCAAGGGTAGCAATGGGGGGATTTTGAGGTATATTCTAGTATGGCTGATGTGAATCCATATCTTGGTTATTGTATTCTATATATCTACAATATATTTTCATGTTTTTTTAATACAAAACCCACTTGAGTTGGTTAACCTTACCAAAACAAAAATATTTTGGGTTGTATGTGTTTCCCTAACATCCGGGATGATAGTGAATGAGATGGATGGATAACCCCACTTATCGACTCTTCCTTCATAAATTGTGATTATATGGGTTGGTGTTGGAGATCACCCAGTGATGATGATGGTTTGGTGTTTGAGATCACCTAGTGATAATGATGTGCAGATATTGGAGGTCACTTGGTAATTATGGTGGGTTATTGGAAGTGATCTCTCCTCATGTTAAGGATCTATTTTTTGGTGGGTGTCATGAATGGTGTTAGGAGGGAATGAGATTATTGTCCTTGATGTTTATGCTAACATCCTATTATGGATATGAGATGTGACATTATGATTAGGTTGTGTTCTAGATATAGGATGATGATTTCACTAGATTCCAAAACCGACTTGTGGTTGGGATTGGTAGGTATGTATCTTCACCAACATAATATAAGGATGGACATGCTATGAAATATTATTGTAAGGGATGAAGGAATAAGATTTTTAACATTTTTGTGTGATAGAAGAAAATAATTATGGAATTAGTTCTCAGGTGCCCTTGTTATATATTTTTTATTACAGTGCAATATGTTTGATTTTTTATTTATTTATAATTCTATAGTGAGATCCAGCTTTCTTAGATGACCTATCTAGGTGGGTGTTGGTTCTATTTCTTATTTATTGGGGAATTAATATTCTTTTTTCAAATTTTCACAAGGGAGTTTAGGTATTATACAACTGAGTATATATGTTACTACCACCAAACATATATATAATCCATTTTCATGTATCTAGGAGTATTTTAGGAACTGAGCTAGAAATTAATGCCACAGATATTGGAGATATCGTTGAGTCACAACTGAAGGATATTTCTTTTTTTATGTACATAAAATGTTTTGTTTATATTGTTTTATATTGATAATTCTTAATTAAATGTGTTTTTATGTTTATATTATGTGATGGAGTTTTTTGTAGTATATTTATTCAGTTATCGGTTCCCTATTATTATTTATATATAATGGCTTCCATATGGTAGATTTTTATTTTCTCGGTGATGGTCACTAACCCTGGACATACTGGATGTGAGACTCTAGGGTAATAATCTATCTTACTACATTGACATTCAAGGAGGGGCACCATTTGAGGCAGGGGTTGTGGAAGAGTGGTATAAATGGATACTGGCTAGGAAACATGAATTTATCCCCTTGAAATCCAATACAAGTACAATGAGTCCATTCAATGATCATGTATGTTGCTACGATTTGTTTGGTAGAGAACTAGAAAGGGTATATGAATCATGATTGAAAGTATTGAAGGTTGAATTGGGTGGATTTTGGGAAATAGAATTAATATTTATTAACTGTACTATCGTAAAATTACACACTACAGGGTTTTAGGTTTTCCCATGATTTTTTAGTAATATCTCAAATTCATTGTCCACATGAATCTTTAGATGTAGAGTATCATTAGACTGATCTGGTTGATTGATAGAGGATCAGAGAAACAGTGGGGAATGAGTCATAACAGACTGTCTTGTATTCATTTTTGTAGAAGATCCTGTGAATGTATGAGAGGAGCATTTTTGATCTATAGGTAGAGAGTTGGTTGGAGGATTTTGGGATCACTTTCGGTCTTATTCATGATCAAACTGAGTTTTGGGTGCCATTGGCAGACAATCCGATTTGGGGAGCTATGTGGAAGTGGTGGACACTATATCATGAGGATTGGAAGAAGGCATATCTATCATGGATATTTTTATATTAGGGGTTATACTTTTAATTCTTATATTTTATGAAGAAGGTGGTAAAGAGTCAAGGGATACTCTCCCTTTAGGAGGGTATCCTAAGTGTTGAGGATCCCGAAAACATGTTTAAGGACCTACTAAATTTTTCATTGAAATATTTTCATATGTGGAGTCCAGAGCACAATTTATAAAGGAGGCACAATTCTTAGTGAATAAGAATGAATTCACCCCATATACACTTTGTACATATTATTAGGTGTAAGAAAAGGGGTTTTTATCTTGAAAATTCATTCTCTGGGATGTGATCCTGGATAGATTTTCTTGTAGGGTATGTTGAGGAGTAGGATTCATGATGTGTGTAATGAATGTTTAAACAGTTGGGGTGCCAATAAATTGGGGACTAAAACCTATATTACATTTCATATCATTCTTTGTCTACTTATTCTAGATTATATATTGATGGATTGCAATTTATTTTTTTTATTTGGGGTTCAAGTTCATTGATAAGATCTTGGACTAAATGATCATAGAGGAAAATATCATAAGGTTGTTTAGGCCCCTTGTTAGGAGAATCAGTAGTTTAATCTGAGATATTATTAGTATCATGGGCCTATGATTTTTGTTTAGAATCAAGGGAAGACATATTTTTTTTCATAGGAGGGTGAATATAGTTGGGATAGGGAAATCACATGATGGTCTTCATCCCCAAGGATCTTGGTGAGTGATTATCCATGTTTTCCATCAACAAAAGTGGTATTGGATCTATCCATTAGTAGATTCATGTTATGGAGGTTCCAAATCCATCATGGAAAGAAGGAGATTGAGTTACAATAAGGTTATCATTTTATGAAATTTATGATTTTGATTTTGGAGCCTTGTAATTATTTATTTCACCTACATTGGACCATGTGTGGGGGATGAATATAAAGGGACTTCTTATTACCATGGTGTTATCACACTAGTAGTAGGTTACGATTCCCCATTTTATGACTGCCAATGAACTAGTGATTGGGTATCACCTATTACAGGTCGATATATTCTTAATAGAGATAAATGCATATTATTTTATCCATGGCATAGTATTGTTGTGTTCTAGACATGAATTAATTGAGTCATTGCATAAGAGGATTTTGGTTTTCTTTATTCGGAGGGCCAACGAGTGCTGTTCATTGGGGAGTGGAGTTGTCAGATGGGTGGTAGGAATGTGGATACTCTGGTATGTCAGTTGATAGAGTTATTAGTTGATAATTATGTATAATATTCTCCATGGGTTGTGGATGAGTTTCTCTATATTTTCCAAGATGATGTTATGAAACAAGCCCCTCCATGTGATGTTGAGTTTGGGATATGGTTGCAGTTGGGAACATCTCTAATTTTGATGGCCCCTATTGTGTAACACATATATTACAAAATTAATTGAGAAAACATTATCATGTGATGATGAAAATGGTTTTCATCTATCCTAATATGTCCCATTTGGGAGATTCAATGTTTTTTTTCAGAAAGGAGGAAGGTAGTAGGAGGTTGTGTGTAGACTATCATATGCTGAATTAGGTGATAGTCAATAACTGTTACCCCTTCCATAAAATATTTATTCATCAACTAGGAAAGTGTAAAATATGTTTTTTGAAGATTAATATGTAGTCTAGATATCACTAGATAATGTGGAAGGATGTGGTTATCCCAAGGAATACATTCAGGTGAATTTATGGGAACATTGATTTTTTGGTCATGGCCGATGGTGTCATGAATGTAACCATTTTGTTCATAGGGATCATTAATTACATTTTCCATATATTCTTAGACGAGATCATAGAATGGTAAATTGAAAACATGTTGATCTACTAAAAGTTTGATAAGGATATTTGTGATCATTTTAGAGTAGTCATGCAGGTTCTTTGACACCATCTACTATATGGAATGATATCTATGGGTATGTTCTAGTCATGAGATGTGAATTTCCATATGAATGTAAAATAATAGTAGGGTGTGTGCATGGAACCATAGATGGTTGAAGTAGTTGTTTGGTGTGAATCTCCCAAGAATGTAGTAAAGGATCACAACTTATGTGGCCTCATAGGAAATAATTGGCAGTTGTGTCTGACTTCACTTCAATTGAAGAACCTCGAGAAAATTTTACCAAGATGTATTGGTCAATTGTAAAGAATGATTAGTTTTTCAAAGTTTTTAATTACATTAAATAAAGTATCATTAGTTCCTCAATGATTTATTTTCTTATGGAGGGTGTGATTTTTGATGTGTTTTATGGTGATTCCCACCTCGAATTCAGATACATCTTTATGATATAGAGAGTGGTTATATCTTATAATTAATGAATTTTATGTACCCAAAATAGTAATTTTGTCACAGATAATCTATAGTTAGTGGTGGTTATGTTTGTGATAATGTTATGGTGGTATTACCTCATCGGTGGACACTTTATGATTTTCAAGGACCATAAGGGCCTAGAATATGGATTCTCTTAGTGGGATCTGATTTTAAATTTTCAGTGATGGATGAAGATTATAAAGGATTATAATTTTATGTTCTAATATGATCTGAGAAATTGGAATTTTTTTGCTGAAGCATTGAGCCAGATGTCTCAAGAAGGTATGGTTTAGGAGTTCAAGGATGTGTGGGAAGGGATGATGAAGCTTGTAGTGATGCATATGGGTGCTTTGGAAGTAAGTCAGAGAGGTTTTATTAAACATATTATAGTTGAATAATCTATGATTCAATAGGATAAAGAGTATTAGTGGTGAGACTCATATTCATAGGTTATTGAAGACCGTTTTTGGCCAAGATGATGCTCCAAAGGGATTGATAGAATAAGGTGTTGTTTCAAAGGATATTGCTCATCCAAATTGGTGATGCATGAGAGAGTTATCTATGATTTTCAAAAACCACCAATATTAATATATTCTAGTGTTTTTCTAATGTATTATGGCTAGAGGTTTTGACTTTGGTGGCCTACAATAATGTGATTCATGGAAAAATTTATAATGTATTGTCTAGTTTTTCAAAAAGTGAAAGATGAACACTATGTTCCAAGATGTTTATTAAAGCCCTTGGATGTACTAGAGTGGATGTGTGAGGAAATATTGATGTATTTTGTAACATGTTATCCATTTGTTCAAGTAGGTTGTAACATTTTTTAGACAACTGTGGTCCAACTGATGAAGTTAGCTAACTTTCTAGTGATCCAGGAATTGAGTCTCATGGTTTTTTTGAAAGACGATATGTGGATGATGTGGTTACGATTCATTGGGTTATAGTTCCATTAATATGTAATTAAGATCCTTGTTTTACATTACTATTAAGGATAGGATTTATGTATTACATTGGCTAATAGTTACTCCTTAGTAGTGTTTTTCAACCACAGATGAATCATAATATAGCAAAGACCATGTAGATGTTGGATGATATATTGAAAATATGTGTCTTTTAATTTGTATTATTGTGGGTAATAAATTGTTTCCCTCTAAAATACATTCCTGTTCAGAATAATTATTTCTGAACAGCTCCCAATGAGTTTGTTCATGGAACCAAAAACACCCAATGGTTCTGTATCCATGGGGACCTTCATTACAAATGATATTTCTCATTAGGATGATTAGATGGCGATTCTTACGAACTCAAAATTGTCAAGAGGTTGAGAGGTAGGGATCATCACACCATTCATGGGGGAATTATTGTCTACTTCAAGACTCTATTATTTAATTAAGATATGTTCATGAATCCTTTATTTATTCCTAATCATGATGTGTGTCACCCTAAAATTTACAACCATTTATCAACATGTGTAGAATTTAGAATCATATGAATATATGTGATATTCTCCATCAATGGAGATGTTTATATGTATCTGATGTATTCCATCAATGGTATCCTCTTATATAATAATTGTATATTCTTTGGTCATTTTTATGATGATGTAGGTTTTCTAGCAACAGAGTGGGAACTTTGGAGTGTGTCATCATTCATGGGGACAAAAGTTGTTTTGGTGTTGGGATTGAAAACATGTGATGTGAATTTTAAATATCCTCTTGAAAGGAATCAGATCTCATTTTTTTCTATGTCACATAATGGGGAACATCAAAACTTTTAAGGCCATTTTATAAGGACCTAACCATACAATTTAACATCATGTGTCAAGTATGTCTAGGGGGAAGGTACCTAGTCATATTTTGGTGTGGGTGTAATGATATACTAGAACAGGGAACCTGGAAAGAATATCGATTCTCATGATTAATTAAAACATATCAGGAAAGTAGCCTACACAGAATCGGGTTGATATGGGATGTTGGGTTTAGACCTCGTGGAGGCTTCCTACTATCCCATATGGACGAGAATCAAATACCACAAAGTTTGGTTATGAGGATCCGCACCTATGGGGCCCTTAAGTTTATTTCACATGGGGTTATGGACCTTTGAGATGGTAAGGTCAGTTTTTTATTCCTGATGAGGAATCCTTATGGTGATTTAGGGGTGTTTATTGGTGTTTATTTACAAGAAGGATGCCTATTGAGCTCAGGACTTAGCTAGGAATTATACATTTCCAATTTATAAAAGGATTCTGATTTCCCCTTGTGAAACTGATGGAATGGATTGTGAAGATTCCATGATAACAATTAATCTATAAGACCACGTGAGTAATGCTCAGTGTGAGAAATAAAAGGTAGTAAACGATCCAGGATACTACACCATCTTGTTTTATTCATAGGTGGCCATGTCAGAAAATCAAAAAAGGGATAGGTATGGTGTGTTTAATGTGCACACCTCCTACGAATCCTCTTCCAATGATAGAAGATGTCATAGGTACGGTGAAAGAGGCTAATGGTAATACACTTCCCTCACTTCAGTTTAACATAAAATGGGTCCAGGGTATGGAAAACAAGGAAAAAAGAATCATGGGAGAGGGGAGAGGACTCTTGTGTCCATCCCCTTTTAAACCAATGGCTTGGAGTCATAGATGATCAACAATGAAATAACATGCAATAAAGGATATGGGTATTACTCCAGGAGAGATTCCCTGAAATTGTTTATACAGTGATGTAGACGGATCTCATTCAAGGTTGAATGGAAAAGAAAGTGTAATTCTAACCCTCCCTATATGGATCTTGGGGATCAGTGCCTTAGTATTGAAAATGGTAGGGCATGGTCCTATAACATGTATATTTGACTAGGAACTCCCTAAAATCGTCCCTTGGGTGGGGGCCCTCGTAACTATAGGGAAGCACACTCACATGCACCCAAAGGACCCTGACCGGCCAAGAATACAACTGAGAGAAACCCCCAACCATATGAATACACACACAAAGGGGGACTTTTTGTTATAACATATTCTATGGTTGTGCATATCCAGAGGCTTCAATAGAGTTTTAACTTGGCCCCTCTTAGACAAGGGATCCAAAAGATGCAAGGATGTACAATTGGTGCATTAGAGAAGGGTTCCTAGGGTGACTCACGTAGGACCTACGCACATGTTGTTGGTGTAAGTGATTTGCATAGGTGCTTGTTATAGGTCCTCAGATATACTGAAAGTGCATCAAGTAGGGGGAATATTTCTTCAGAAGATGAATATTCATGGGTAAGTGGACCATGTGGGAAACAACACTTGGTTGGGATTTTAGCTTATGTAGAATGAGTCTCCATGGATTTCCCCTAATGGTTTTCGTGCAAGTCATTTCTTAAGGATGTGGACTCACATAGGCGGATTCTTGTTAGGAAAGATGGTTCCTTATATTGGTATATTTTGTTTCATATGATAAAGGGACTTTTATCTCACATATCTCTTTTAATTATTTCATCACATGGATTTTAGAGAGCTAGTAGAGATGTTTTGGGGGACATAGGTGAAGGTGTTTTGCAATGAAGGATTTAGGGGTACTTCTTATTTTCTATTGTTCAAATGAAGAGTCATGCTATACTATATATAGTCTATTAGAGACCCATGATTGAAGGGGGATGTCTTTGTTGGTCTATGGTGGAGGTACCCAGTGTAGGTGTACCACATAGGGGTAAATTGAACTTTGGTTCAACACAGGGAGGGCTGCATGGGTCTTCCAATGTGAAGGTTTCGTGTGTTGTCCATGTGCGTAGACTTTGGGTATATGTTTCTTTTATATTTTTTATTTATCATCACTTATTTAACATACTGAAGAATGTTTTCATAGTCTATTCATTTTCTTTTAACTAAATAGGTATAAAAAACCTATCTTAGAAATGGTTCCAATTAAAGGAAGAGGGGTTGAGTCCTAAGGGAGAACTACGAAAGGATTATGGATTTGATTCTACCCAAACACATAGGTTAGCCATTCATGTTTGATGAATAAGTATGGGGAAAATTCCAAAAGTATAGCTTCCTTATTTAGGTCTCAAGAATAGGCCATCAGTGCCTATAAATACTGATGTCCCCCTTTGTTATTTCCTTCTATTCATTAACTATTTTTTACCTCTTCATGAAGATCATTCACCAAGTTGTGCCGGGTTCCTTATTTTATGAATATATCACATAGAGTTTCTTTTGGTATGTCCACTTATGTGGTGGTGCTATATAGATCCACCTTGGTAGAGGGTGTAAGTGAGATTCCTAATCGAGAGACTTGGGTGAGGCACCTAGTCGGGAGGTCTACGTGCGAGACTTGGTTGAGTGGGTTGTGCGCCAACCATCTTTTAACAATGTTTTCGGAATTATTCCAAAATTTTAAATTTTTATTTGTTAATATTTTAACTTAGAGAACTTGGTGTATTCTTTTAGGTATTCATTGGCTGTTATAGTGACTTCCACTACCAAAGTTTCCACATGTTCTTATGAGAATGTCAAGTTTATCAGGAAATATTACTAAGGTGCGATCAATCTTGCTATGCTAGATCTAGTGAAGAACATTACACCATTTCAGCATAAATACCGACACTGTGGATATCTTCTTCTATGTAAAAACTTGTGTTTGAGTGATGCCTCTAACCGTGGACCTCTGAGTTTCACTCCTAATTCGTGGTTTGTGGGGTACACCAACATCCCATGTGTCAAAATATCTTACAAGAGTGTATTTATCAATGAAGGGATAGTCCCTATTGTCTACATCATACATCATCTAAAATGTACTCTATTTTTTAAGTTGAATATCGATGAGTCGAGGCCTCACTATTAAAATTTATACATTCTCACTTCGTAGACCTATAAAAAACATGGTTATAAGGAAGACCGGGTCTTCCACACAGGAGGGGTTGTTAAGACTAAGTGGATGAGGGTATATTTGGTTTGTTGGACCTATTTAGAGTTCATGAAATAGATTAGAGATGTCCACATTTATGAGGTTGTCTCGGTTGGGAAGGCCTATGTCTAAAATAACCCTGATATTATCCCCAAAATTCTTATCTGGTGCAGTTTTAGGCAATTTATTTAAATTTGACTCAAAGAGAAGTTTCTATTATCATATGGGATGTCTACTAACATTTTGGGGGACCTATTCTTAGAGAGTTGTTTGATTAATTCATCCATCCACATTCAATGTCAGATGATGTCTAAAGAACACCAACTTCGGCCCGTGATATTTATAATGTGGTGAAAAAACTAACAAAAAAGGATCCTTTCCCCAAGGGTGACATTCACCTAAAAACATGGATGAGTGATTTTATAAAGCCAAAAGGGGACAGTCCTATATCGCAAGGCCCCACAATATTCCCCATTGAAATGAATTAGGTTTCTTAAAGAACATTTTATCCCACATTTTATATGGGATAGTATATGTTTTGGGGTTACAAGGTTAAACTTGAAGTTGATGTGAATGTTCTTTTATCAATATTCATCTCATAGTGGTTGATTATTTACATACTTCTGGTATGTGAGTTCTAGGGTGGTGTGAGGTTCAGTAGGTGTGTTTTGGAATTAAAATAAGTATAGGGAACTTATATATGGTTATTTTTCTCACTCCTAGGAAAAATATATTGGTTCTTGATGCACAAATACAATGAGAAGGCCCCATTTAGGATTATATGTATATTTAAAGTGTAGTGAGGGTGGGTATTAGCACATTTAAGATCATATTTATTACTATTAATGGCTAAATCCCCATGTTCTTGTTCCTCCCATTCATTCACGATGTCTCTATAATTCAACCCATGAGCCTAATACCAAATGGTACGATAAAGATGATGAATATATAAGGAGATTTTATGTTATTTCCGCATGGTAACCCACCAAATTGGACACATATTGTTTATGGTAAGGAATATAATTATGAGATGAGATCATACATGATTGTCTTTAGAGACAGTGAACAGGTGGCTCATATTGACAACAAGATCATCATTGAGGACTATGATTCATTTCTCTTTTCCCTCCAATTTAAATTTCATCTTGGGTAAATAATTGTTGCACCTATGCAGTTTAGGTTAGATAAGAATATGATGGCATCTTGACCACTCTAGATCTTGATGTCCATGGAAGTATACACAATTTCAATCACACTAACTCCATCAGATGCATTAATTCAGTTAGAGGATTGGTATTCTAAAGAGTGGATCTCTTCATACATCCTAGGTGAATTGATGAATGGTATTTACCGAGTTTAGGATATGATAACAACCA
Organism: Viscum album; assembly: GCA_963277665.1. Taxonomy (NCBI): domain Eukaryota; kingdom Viridiplantae; phylum Streptophyta; class Magnoliopsida; order Santalales; family Viscaceae; genus Viscum; species Viscum album. The sequence continues at coordinate 4,007,813 of OY728120.1, read as the reverse complement.
CTAATAGAATTTTTTAAGTAGAATTAGATTGAATATGATGGTTCTAAATTGTCAAATCCCTAAAAATGATCCTAGGCAAAGCCTACAAAGTGAGATAGAGTTGACAAGACCACAGATCATGTACTAATGTAGTCTAGATTTCACCATTGAGAATAGACTCATGTTATGTATACATATTCTTCTGATAGAGAAAGGAGGAATATAGAGAATATCCAATCAATTTTTGTTGGGTATTCTTTATAGCCATCCATATCCAAGAAAAACTATATGAAACCCTTAGCTATCAATTTTTGGGATATCCTGACTCGAGATGTCATGGATGGATGTGAGTCTCTCCAAGCATCATTGTGATTCCATTTTTTGGGAGATATCAGAAAATCCTCTAATCACCATCCTAAAAATAAATTGGTTGAGGTAATGATGTATTTCATGGAGCTAGTTTCTCTGATAATAGAAATCTATTACAATGTTATGGCGTCAAAGTGAGTGTCCAGTGTGTTGGAATGAGGAGTGCCTGAAGGGATAATTGTTTATCTTAGTTAGTAATGGGACATTTATATTAACCTTGATGATTTATTTTTCATCTCTTTATTTTCTTTCTATATCTTTCTCCCACCATTATTAATCTTGAGATGGTTCATTTTACACATTGGAAGAGAAATAGGAGGAGATGGAGGAGAAATGGCCACGGTGCTTAGGACACCAAATTATGGGCCCATGGGTACCCCTATTAAATAAGTTTATGAGGCCCTTTGGACCCCATAAATATCCCTAGGACAGAGGTCCTTGGTGGAGTTGAGGGTTATAGGAAATCCTCAGTCGTTAACTCATGCATTTTCTAAATAGATAGATGATGTGATCCCTTCGTCGTCTAAATAGAGAAAGTACAAGATGTCATTAAATTTGGATATATTCATATATTATAGTAAATCATTGCATGGGCATCCGATATTATGAATTTCATGAAATACATTTCAAACTATGAATATATTTTTCAAAATATGTATTACTTTCCTCCCTTAAGAGATCTAGAACCGATCCTACAAGGATCGTGGAGGATTATCTAGGTGAGGTATAGATTTGTGCTGATGAATCTATTATCTTTAATGATGAAGCATCATTAGATGTGCCTACATATACCCTCACATCCTTTTAGAATGAAGAGGGTGACAAAATTTTGGAATGCACCCCCTTGGTGTCTTGGGTTGTTTCTAAAATTTCTCACTTCATGATATTTTAAATCCCTTGCTCACACTAAAGGGCCTTGATATTATAAATACTGGCCCTACTGCGGGTCAAGAAAAGGATGATAGGGACCTCTTATGGTTTAGTTAGGGTGTTGATACTAGTCTTGACTTCATAGGTCCTGATTGTGACTGCCCTTCTGAGCAATTGGCAGAGGGTATTGATGGTGAATCCAAATTGGTTTCCTAGAAACACACATAGAATATACCTATTGGTGAGGTTGATAAAAGAGTTGAGGCTTCATATCATGAGCTGTTATACCTAACTAATATAGATAATCAAATTGTAGGTTCTATTAAGAAGTTCAGATATTTTAGAGAGGAATTTAATGCACCTAATTTTTATTAGTCTTGAAATTTTCAATCCTATGTTATTTTATTTAACAGGATGTTTCACATCAATGAAAAAGTTTTATAGAATTTTCTGTAGAGAACATCAAAAAATCCCTTCAGTAATTGCATATTTGATTCCACCATACTCTTGTTATTGAATGAAAAACTGGTTAAGAATCCCATAGTGGGGTATTATAGGAAGTCAATGATTTCTGTTGATGAGAAATCTCAAGAGGATTGTTCTCATTAGGAGGTTCATACCCCAAGAGTTCAGGCAAGGGGTTCTAGAGATATACCGGTTCTTGCACTTAATCCAATAATGGTTGAGTTTCCTAAACTATTAAGGTCATTTCATTAGCTTTGTTACTATTTACCTTCTTATTTTTATTACAACTATCACTTGTTATATAGTTCCTTCAACTTCAGAAACTACGCCTTATATAGTGTTTTCCATGCCAGTTCAACGAACATTGATGAGTGTAAATGATAATAATTTAGATGGAGAAAAACAAAATGGATAATTGAGCACACTGATCCTTGATTGTGTCTCTCCTTTCCAATGCATATATGAGTTCAACCCAGAGATGCAAGATGAATTTTTCCCTACAGGTCTTCTTGTTTGGTGAGATATCTAGAAGATAGACAGGGATACACCTCTTGAGGATATGCTATTATGACTTTGCCAACTTCGATTCATGATTTCCTTGCGGGTATAGGCCTTATTTCTTTACTGTCAAATCCATGATATGGTGAAGGTGACCATCCAGAAAATGGAAGAGGGGTGAAGGTTATAGAATATTTAGTCATTCTAGTGGGGAAATTTGAGGAACTCAAGGTTTCCATGATCCAAGATGATGTCATCCCTCCAAAAAGGTGTGTGAGTACTAAGATCATCTCACTGTGAGGACACATTAAATAATGAGAATTTAATAGGAATTAAATATTTCATGAGAAGATATACATATACTTAATCGATCCCTTAAATAGGTTGTAGTATAAAGGAGATATGTTGTCGATTCTATGATGGAAAAGCATTATAAAGATGAATAGGTAGTTGCTGCACAAGTTTCTAAGGGTTCAGTTCATCTTAAAAAATATTTTATTAAGGGGGAAATTTAGATATTTTGCAAACAGGATCCAACATGTCGATGTTACATGGAAATTGAAAACATAAACAAAAAAGATTATTATTTTCCCATGTTACTTGTGTCTTCATCCCTATTTCCTTTCGGTGATTATAACATAACATTGAAACTAATGTTCATAACCAAACATCATTCTTCCAACTAGTTGTAAACATAGTGACATGTATAGGGAAAATTTTATAACTATTTCCTCTGTTGAGTTTTCGGAAGCCTCAGCTTTGTTGATCCTCACCCTGGTGGATCGATTAAAGCACATGAATCATTCAGTTAATGATTTTGACCGGTTTATCTTCAGATCTTGGGATATTCATGATAGAGAGGTGGTTGGTTTATGGGACAACATACAAATCATGATTAGGTTCGATTAAGAGGAAGACCTCATCTAAGCTTGGTCAAGGGCTCCTCGCAGCTTCAATGGATCTCGTTTTATGCTTTTGTAATGGTCTTTTGATTTACATATGAACTGTGATTCTTCTTCCATTGCGGTTTGGGTAAGTTTCCCTTCAATTCATTTTCTGTTTCAAAACCCTTCGATTATCTGCATGTTGGGAAATCTGATTGATAGATTTCTTTTCTCTGATTATCACACCAAGGTGGTTTTCCATCTAGTGAACCCCCAGGTGTGTGTTGAAATGGATGCTTCTGGTACCCCTTTTGATTTTATTTGGATCACAATTGGTGAGGAATACCGATGAAAACATAGATTTGTTTATGAGAATTAGACTGAGTTTTGCGGCTCTTGCAAGCTATTGGGGAATTCGGTCGAGGTTTTTCAATGTGAACAGCATTCATAGCTATCGAAGGCTCATTGTAATAGGAGTTCTGTTTCTGTGAGCACCGAGGATGGTGTAAGAAGTGGCGTTAATGTGGGTATGGTTTTGAGAAATGTGGAACTGGTTGACAAAGAAAGGGGTCCTCGTTGGTATGGCGCTGCTGGGGATTTCAATTCATCGTGTTATCGTAAGGTGTCTTTTGAGGAAAACCAGGCCACTGAAGCTACCGGTGTTAAGTCGAACCAGGATAATCCATTGGTGTACGAGGTTTTCAAAAGGATAAGGCAGGAATTGGGATTTCTTGCTACTTCCATGGTTGTTCAGGGTTGAGATCAGAGTGGGGAAGGAAGAGAAGTCAGTGCTTTGGAGGAAATCACCACCTCCAATGCTAAGGTTTCTAAAAACCTTGATCCTCCGGTGAAACCTTTTATTTCTTTGAGTAACAGGTTCGAAGGGTTCTATGAAGACCTGTTGGCCGTGGTTTTGGAGGAGGTTGTTGTGGTAGGAGGTGATGATAGTGAGGAGACCTTGGAAGAACAACAGGTTGAATGTCGGGTGCTTGACCCAGCTTCTGTTGGTGTGGAGGCCATGGAGGATCAACAGGCTGTAAGGTTGGGCCATGAAGTAGGTATCAGGATTGTGGATAACAATCATAATGTGGCAAGGCGTAGCCCTTTGGTGGAGAGTACGGACCAGAGGCTGGGGAATAATATCAAATCAATTGTTGAAAGTGCTACTACTGAGGATAGGCGCCTCCCTTTGATGGAGTGTAAAAATCCAGCCCAAAGACCGGGGAACAACTCGAAGATTGCTGATGCTGCTTTGAGGGAGCGAACCAGATTTGGAAGGGAGAATTTTCGGGGTGGGAAAGAGAATGTGAGTGGTCCAGTTTGTCGTTCATTCAGTGATGTAGTTAAAAGTGGGAATAAGATTTTGGCTACAACTGACAGACCTTTATCTGCTACCACAAGAAGATGACCATGGATGGACTATTCATTTCTTCTTAGACCGATGCAGACTCGATCTTAATCAAAGCAGAACAATGAGGTGACTTTGGCCTTTAAAAAGGGGAGCGTGGTCACGAAGGCATACCCAGACCAATCTGTTCTTGATCATCTTAGGAGTCGGGTTCAAAGTGGATGTTTTTGGAGGCATCCAGAATGGGAATCGGCTACTGGAGAAGAGGACTCCTTCTTGGGATGCGGAGATGATTCTGGTTATTATGATGTGTAAGTCTGTTTGGTATGCGGTGTTTTTCTTGTTTGTGGTTGTAAGTTGGGGTACTGGGAACCCATAAACCGACTTCAAAATAATGGGAAAAAATGATTTTCTGTCAGTATATATTGAAAGATAAGAATCAATTTTTTTTTCAGGAGTTCCATTTAAATGTTTTCAAATTTATGAGTAATATTTCTATTTTTATGTGTAGTTTAATTTCATGTGAGCTGGACTTATAAGGTTAGTTATTTAGGTCAATTTTTTTGACCCCAAGTGTTAAAATATTGACCGAAATTGGAATTATAGGCCATGAATGTTCCAAAATTAATTAGATATCTAGTGGGGAATATTGATTTATGATTTTCTGGGGCTTGAATCTGAAATACGATGTTCAAAAAAAGGGGAGGCCTCTCTTGAGGAAGAAGTTACCACTAGTTAAAAAACCTATTTTGTTGGCTTTGTTATGAAAGGCCATCTTAGTGACATACTGTATAGTCAAGTAGTTGTATCCTTAATCTGAATGACCCATTTCATGGGTAACATAAGAAAATAAGGATTGGGTGTGTTATAAAACAGTCAGGTGAAGGATCTATCAAGAATTATAACATTCTTTTAGTGTTGTTTGAGGGGAGTTTATGGAAATTTAGACTATAAAGACCATAATGGGTGAGTTTTCCAATGTAATGTGTCTGAAAATGAGGGGAATATCAATATCCTTGGTGTCCATGAATGAGAAACCTCTCCAATGTGAATTTGGATTGAGTAATGAAGGGAATATATTGATTTATGGTCGATGTCATGGGGAAGGCCCTTTTCTGACAAGGGAAAAAGTATCATTCAGTTTAATGTCATGAAATCAATACATTGACCACATAGTTTAACATATCATTGATAAGATGTTTTTGTAATGTTTTACGTCTTGTGAGTACGGTTTTATATTATGTAGTTGTAAATACATACATCAACTAAATTAGGGTGAATTTTATTTAAAGTTGTTAGGTTTGACAAAATAGTTGAGGATTATCTCATTCTTGGTAATCTATTTGGAAATATGATACCATATTCAGGTGTGAGAGAGAAATTTTTTATGTTATAAATTGGGGATACCTGGATCCAAATAATTATATGAGGAAAAGGGTATAACAGTTTTAGAAGAGGGATATTATGAGGAAGACATTTCTGATTATAGAAAAACCTATTTTGTGGGATTATTTATGCAAGGACAACTGGGGCGCGTACTATATAATCAATAATGTAATCCTTTGACCGACATGCCCTAACATTTATATGCAACTTATAAAAAGCCAACTATGGTGTAATAATACTTAGTCAAGAAAATAATTAATCTCTAATTTCAACATTCTATCACTAAAATATGATATGAGAATGAGGATAATCGTATTTCCTCGAGCATAGAGTTTGGTTGTTAGAAAAATGTACCTGTACTCAAAATGTGAATTTTATGTAAAAAAATCCGAAGAAGGGGTAAAATAGGTTCCCAAAATAGAACTAACCCTAGGATTAGGAATACAATGCTAATATTTTTAGGATATACGAATAGTATTATAATATTTTTTAAGTGATAGATGATACATGTATTATTGAGCCAAGTTTGTTCCTAAATACATCATACATGAGAGAGTAAATTGTAAACCATGACCTTGGAGGTTCTCAAATCGAGATAGAGGACCCAAGAAAAATATTTGAGGGATTTCTGATCACATTGAGTCATGGGTTAGAGAATATTATCATCAAATATTATATGGATAGAAGATTATTATCACAAGGGTGTATCTACCATGATTTGAAAAACCTATTTTGTGGGTTATTTTATAAAAGTACATCAAGGGTACTTTCTATATAGTCAAAAAATTGGCATCTTTTTAGTGAACAACCATTATATGGTCTGTATTATGCAACGACAACTGGGTCATATTATTGGATAGTTAGAAAAAGGAGACCATGGGTAGATAACATTATATCACTAGAATATGAAGAAAGATTAGGAAGATCTAAAAGTACTCAATGTCATGAGTATTAATAGAAAAAGGGGAATTTCTGAGTTAAAAGGAAGTGTTTGAACTGATATTGGCCATGCTATGGAGACACATTCATAGATCTGACTCATATGTAGAAGGGGGGAATTTGAATTTTATTAACAAAAACCATGATGAGGGAGAACTAAATTGAAATCTCCTATACATATCTTTGTTTGTATTATGAGGAGGGGGAATTATTCTTGACCCTTTGGACGGGACTATGTCATAAGGCCTAGGTGTCACTACGTATATCAATGGGAAGAGAATAAAGACACATATAGTTATTTGAGTACTATGAAATATAAAGTCACATGAAAATGAAATTATCCATGAAGTTTAATTCCATTCATTATGGATGAAAGTGTCTCAACATGAATATAAATGGAATATCGATGTAGGACGATGAAATATGGGTCGAGCTTCACTGTGTATCTTATTAGATTAAGAATAAAGCAAAAAAAATTTCTGAAATAAAATCCCCTAGCTTAATTGATTTTAGGATTTAAAGAAAATATTTGTTTTGTTTTGATATGACTTCATGAATAGGGTGATAACTCATATTGGGTCTTCTCACATAAATGAAACTTTTAAATGGGAGAGTTGGAGTATTTACCATGTTACACTATGGCTAGGCCTAGGATTGGAGGTCAGGATGTGTATTCTTGGGTAGGTTCATACATATACATATTCTCCCATTATTTATATACACCATTATCTTGATGAATATATATAATGGGGTTGGCTGTGATTATGTATGTATATGAAAATGCATACGTGTGTAAGGGAAAAGCGATATATGCATGTATAAGAATGTATGTTACGATACCCATGTACATATTGTTTCATGAAAAAATGTACATAGGTGAAAGGTGAACATGCATATATGTGAAGGTGAATATGCAGGGATGTAGTAAGTGGAAGGATTATGTTTTCATTGTAAAAGTCATCAAGTGCCAAGATGTTTCATCATCATCATCTTCATCTGGGGGTAGGTTCCCTATACAGGACCCTTTAATTATAATTCCATGATTTCTTGATTATTTTAAATATATGTTTTTTATTTAGGTAGTATGTATATTCTATGTCATCTTGTTATTGTTGTTATAAATGGTTCATAATTTGTTTTCAATAATTTATCTATGCTTCCAACGTGGATTTTAAATGTTGAAATATTCTCTCAATCCTTTTTTTGGAAAATTTAATTTCTTTTTAATTCACAATTGATTCTAATTTAAATTTCATTAAATGTGGTTTCTTAAATGATTTTGAGTCTATAATTTGTATTTCTAAATATTTTCGGCGAGTGTATAACAATTGTGAAAACTGTCATTAATGAATATATGTTCATGTATAATTTTTAAAATTGGAAATTTCATGTTTTGGTATGTCTAGAAATTTTCATGGGTTTTTCTGTGAATTCGAGGTAAAATATTGTCTTTAATTTCTTAAGTGGGTTGCTTCAATTTAATCATGGATTCATGATTGTTTTACGTTTTGGTAACTTGGATGCTTAATTATCCTTTTAAATGGTTTTGGGACGTAAAAGTGTTGGGTGGTTTTGTTTTATAAAATTAATTCATTCCTTGTAATGTAATGACTCCCATTTGGAACATTTAGAATTATTTTTTGAAGTGGAATATGCATCATGAGGGATACCCCTTATTTTAGAAATATGATGTGTAATTTAAATGTGTGATTTCTAATATGTTCCCAATAGAGAGGATTGTGTATTTCTACATGACATGAGAAGGGGGTGTGCTCAAGGAGGGATAATGGTGGTGAGTGGTTGAATGTTTTTTTCAGTAAAGAAAATGATTTGTTTATATATGTCAGTTTGATGAAAACATAGCACCATTTTAAATATAGATCATGTGAAACCAAGGTACCTAAACGGGTAGACTAAAACTAGTACTCTGTTTTATTTAGAAGCTGATGAGGTCTAGATTCATCTAGAAATATTGACGATAGAAAATAAAAAAATAGTTTACATGATCATAGACCACTAGACCATGGTATTGGATCCCCTCTAGTGGCTCATGTAGAGGAAAAATATTGGTTCTTTCTTATGATATGGAGAAAAACAGAACATTGGATGCATTGCGCTTTAGTGGCTCATGCCTAAGAACATTGTTGGTTTTGGTTTGAGGATTTTTATCATCAAGGATCTGGGTTCATAGGGTCCCACTTATTCTAGTTACCTATAAGGATTTCCCATGGTTCTCTCTTATGACATGGTTCTTTATGATATTGTGCTTACCATCATTATGCGGTGGATGATATGTACATGGTAATTTCAAAGTATGTTTACTTTGAGAAATTATTACCTTAAAAGTTTTTTCCTAAAAAAATTCCTTCACTATTTTTTAGAAACAATGTTTCTATACTGTTTAGGGGTTTCCCATGGTTCTTGTGATGTGATTTTAAAATTTTATTCTTCATGCTTGTTCCCTCCTTTATAATAACCCTATTTTAATCTAAAATGTTGCCTTATCATTTTAAAATATCTATGCATGATTGGTAAAATAACATGGTAATGTGATAGAAATTATTGGATTTCATGAAAATGTAAACATGTAACTTGAATTTAAAAAGAATGGAAAACATTATGTTTATATGTTTATATTTTGAAACTAACATGTCTTTGTATTCTTTTTAATGGTAATGAATAGGGAATAGTTTAATCAGGCATGAATTATGAGTTTTAATACTCATGCCGACAACTTTTTATTGTTTTTATTTTTCGGTACTACATTCCACTTTGGTTCACCCATGGAGCGAGTGTGACCCAACAGTTGGAGGTGACCCATGAGGTCACATGGAGGTATATTTAATGTTTTATTTTCACTCCACCTCTAGAGTGTAGTTTTATTTTTTTGTTATATTTTTTTATTTATCGATTTTTATGGGATAATTTGTTCCCCACTAAATATTTAATAATGACCGATAGTAGTTTCAAGCACATGATGATCTAGAATGCCTCTCAGACCTTGCTGTGAGAATGATCAGGCAACAGGTTGGGGGATGAACCTGGTTGTTTTGTGACATCACCTATCTAAGAGGGTGTTTCTAGTTGGGTCGGTTTTCCCCCAAGGTGAGGCTTTGGCATTGAACCCCATCTGTGAATCAAGATCTAATCATTCAAGTGAGGTTTATTCTGATCAAGTTTATTTTTGAAATGAACACTCTAAGTATCCATTATGCTTCTTTTTGTCTATACCTAATGATAATGACTTCTATTGTGAGTTCTATCTTTGGTAGTATAGATCGGGGAGTGGTTTCCCCTACCTGAGTTGGACCTCTGGGGAGATTGTCCACTATGGAAGTTTATCTCATTGAGAGTGTTCTCTTAGATGAGTATTCTCTAGAACCATTAAGAATTTATCCTTGGATGGAAATGATCTTGAGACATTAACATGAGATTTTTTGTCTATTATGTTTACATCTAGATGCTTTTTTTGTCACGTTATGAATTCCATATCATGTGATGATACAAAAAATATTGATGCTTTGTGTTTCGTTATTTTGGGGGTTCTTACTATGTATTATTATAACCACCCTTGCATGGGGTCTTCTAGCACATGCCATGGATTATGGAGATGACATTGATCATTATGGAGTCGTTGGATGACTAGGAGTAGGTGGATAAGGGTTTGGTCTAGAGAGACTGAGGTGTATACCAGTTTTCTATTTGACAGAAGCCCCATCCTTATGAAACGGTTAGACATTATTTATTGTTTTAGGTGGTCTTGTATTTTTCCAATTTTTATACTTTCTATTACATTAAGATATACTATTTTTTTGGGATTATATATTTATTCATGCATTTTTATCATTTGTTCTACATTTCAACATTGTATGGGTTTTTATGTGTTTGAATTCATCGTTGTAATTTTTTCTAATGAATCACATGTGTGAGACATGCCTTCCTGGTGTAGTCCCCTTCTCCTGGCCTATTATAGGAAGGCATGTTGATGTTTTGGATACGTCCCCATTAGTTTAGGGTAGGGAAGAATGGTATCAAAGCATATACCTAACTAGATGTCTTATGAACCTACCTGGGTTTAGTATTGGATTTTGGTGATTTGTTTTTCTAAATATGTGGTTGGGTTTGGAAACTAGGAAAATAGTGTTAAAGTGTATTGAGTTTGGAGATTAGGCTAGGGGGTTCAATTTTGTTTCGGAGGAAAATTAATATATTCACCATGACCTTGATAACCTTTTTTTACTTAATAAATGTATAAACTAGTTGTAGGGAAACATTTTTACATGCATCATATAATAATGGATTTCGGATTCAATGTCCTTCTCGATGAGGACTCCATGAATGGGATTAGTCATCAGGCGGTCTTCCTTCGCAATGATGAGTAGGTGGGACTTCCACCTCTTGATTAATTCGTAGAACGACCTCCAGGGGTCCAAATGGATGCATCATGTCAGACTAAGTGATGGATTTCCCGTTTAGTTATGGATGATAATATTTAGGATTAGAGATAATCTCTTGAGTATATGAGATGGGGGTATCCTAAAATTCAGGTTATTCATGAACTATTGATAGAAGGCATGTGATGCGGGTCATGAAATATGAGGTTTCAACAAAGATATTGAAAGTAGATCAGTTATCCATGAATGAGAAATTAGAATGCCTATATTGTGAGAGGACATCCTAAGATGGATTATTCGACATGTTATGCTGAATTCATATTGGTGTTGGAAAAACCACCTATGTAATGGAACCGATTGGAGTATAGAGGTTCGTGAGGTGATTAACATGATAAAAGATCTTGGGGGAGAATAATGAGGTGGTGTGTGATTTGGTTTGATACCACCACCTCCACCCTGAGGCGGACTATGCTAGGATCAGGAAGCTGGTTGTTAGGCTCACCAATAACTTCAATTACTGGAGTACATTTAACCCGAGTCTCTAAATGTTTTTTGAGGTATGATATAAGTTACATGTTCTTTATTGGTAGTACTATCATACATCAGTATGATCAAATTTTTTTCCTCATTTGTTCGACTATTCACTACAATGACACATGGAATATGTAGAGCCACGTGTTAGCAATGAGTTTATAGAATAGTGTTGTTGAGGCTGTTTGATGTAATAAGGTTTCAAAGAAATACCTGATTGTAGGAAACTGGTGGAAAATGGATATGATGAGTTCAAATTCAAAATATATTATAGAGTATTTTAGTGTAGTTTGATGTATGATACATGAATGCACTTCTATTTTCGGAGTTTTCATAGTGATTTATGAACTATATTTCCCTGAGTGTATCCCCTATTTTTAGCCTAGTGCTACTAGTAGAGTCCTTTTGGGGGACCCTTGTGTTTGAGGATCCAATATAGAGGATCATTTATTAATCACATTTACTGATAGTGTGATCTGACTCAAGTTTGAAAGAGATACTTTCATGGAATTTATTCATCATGGTAGTGATACCCTACTATACTTTCCTCAGTATGGACTAAATTCTTACCATATATAATCAAATGATTACAACCAGTGTGAGTAGAAGTGCACCCAATTTGTTGGGAGATAGTATTCATCCATTGACAAGGAAAGTTACTAGGTAGAGAATGATGATATTATGTATATAATTTTATGACAAAAATACTTTAAGTTGGATTTAGATACCTTTAGAGTAGTGGATTCTATGAGATATTGTTTTCCTACAGTGGTGATGGAGTTTGAGGAAATATTTCCAAGGGACATCTAGGTTTATCTTCACCATGAGGTTTAGGATTCTATGGAGGAATGGAACTAGGGATCTCCTTGTATTTTTTATAGAACATCATATGAAATATTTAAATCTTTATTAGTTGAAGTTGTTATCATGAGTTTGAAGAAATATTGGTTTTCTATGACCTAGTGTGTTCACCTGAGAACCCCATTTTTGTTTGCAAGAGTGGTGGGATAGTGCTTGTCGTTAGATTTGGATAGGCATCTCTTGGACAAGTTAATGAGAGGGAATTTATACAGCCTTTAGAATCGATAGATTCTTTGACCAGTGGTATGGGAAGAAAGTGATTCTTAGAGTTTTACCTCAAGATAACATTTCACTAGCTTTAGTTTTGGAGTGGGATATACTAAAATTTTGGATTCTAAAGTCACAGTGGTTACCTTTTTTTCACGGTGCTACCCGTCAGATTATTAGATTCCATAGCATATTTTAATGACCTTTGGAATTGATCTTTATCCATTATTAGAGTATTTTATATTAGTCCTTTTCGATGGAATATATGTGTGGTCAACATTCATTTGGATAATGCTCGGCACTTGAAGATGGTTTGGTTTACCCCCTTCCAATAGTTGACACCCCCACTTCTTTATACCAATAAGTATCTGCAATATATGGATATTGATTATAAGATATAACATGACTATATATCCATTACTTATTTTCTAGAGAGAATTTCCAAAGGTGGTGATCTCATCATATCTGTTTGAGGAAGGATAATGATGCCAGTCATGTTGTGAATGTATGCCCTTCGGAGGTTGTTTGACCTTAGCAGTATATCGAGTAGAAGTGGGGATGTAACAAGATCCATGGGAATCAGTTGGAAATCTATGAAAATAAAAAATAATTTTGAGTTAATCTATTTTTTATTCCCTTTCTATGGGTGATGACCAATAGATATTTATGGAGATTTTGGGATTCTTGAGTGTGATGATGGTTGTTTGACATCATGGAATTCCTTCAAGATCAATGAAGAATGTGATTATATCATCCTCAAACAATTTTGGGTAGGATGTAAGAATCCTTTGTGGACTCATTTATAGTTATTTATAGTGTTTTACCATTGAAAACTATCCATGTATAGAGGTATTTTCAAATTTTTGGGAACATGGTATAGGTTTGATTATCGATTTTGAGCCACAGTTGGGAGTATCATCTTTTATCAACAAGATTTTTTGTATAAAGATCATTTCAACTCCAACAATGTATTATTTATTTTTTGAGGTTATGTATTTGATACCTTGTAGGAAAATATTATACTGGTCGGATTTGGTGGTTAGTAGAATTTTGGTCCTTGTTTTAGTTCCAGTAATTGTTTTAAAGGGTTTATTTCATCTAAGAGAGTATGATTATTGCCTAGTAAATTTGAAGACCCCTTAGTGGAAAGAAGATGAGGGACCTTGGATTAGAGGAATTAGGGTGTATTATCTATGAATTATGCTTTCTCATGGGATATTAGGGGACTTCTCTTTCATACTACTATGTTGAGTTAGCAAGGTGTTGTACCGTTTATCCCCATGACCATAATAGTTTTGGTTTTTTGGTTTCCTTTACATGTTGCAGATGTGGATGTATATGAATGAATCATTGGATAATATCAACCTAGGTATGATGGATACTAAAGTTGGAAATTCCCTTCTAAAGGATTTAGTGGAATTCGTGACTTGTAGGAGATGAACTATTGAAAAGAAATTGTTTTCATTATATCTGTGTTTCTTGACAATATAGGAAGCCTTCTAGGAAGATCAAGGGACTGGGAACCATTTGAGATCTTAGTATCACCACCATATTTCATAGTTTTTTATTTTTAGGGAAGAAATACTAGAATAGTGGAATAGTGTAGAGACATAGTTTTTGTTGTGTATGACATTAGAATATTTCATTGAATATTTCTGAAGCCATGCACTAAGATGAAACGAGACATTGAGGCCTTGTGAGAAAAGAATTTAAATTATAGGGGGATTAAATATATTATTATCACACAAATGATTTGTACATGATAAATTGAAATGACATCCAAATGGGTTCTCAAATATGCAATTAGAGATCACTATTGAGTTCAGAATATAGGTTCTACACTAGGTGAAACATAATCATTGTCTATATTGGGATTTTGAGAGAAAGTAATTGCAGGTGAAAATAATAAATATATAAATATATTTATTTATTTTTATATCATGAAAAGATAACCTAATAAACTAATATATATAATTCCGGTTATAAAAAATATTTAGGGTAGCCCTCATAACCTTGTAATTTTAGTGAGGATCAAGTGGAGGAGCTTCTATTGATGAACATCGACAGATCGAGCATTGGAGATTGGTGTGTCAAAGGAAATCATTTATCTTGTCAATGATAAAGATTAATATTTTTTCTTCCATGGTAATCAATCCTAATTATGATCCAAATTTGTTTTTGGATTTATCCTTTTTTTAATATCCCATGATGAATATGAATCAATAAAGTAATGGATTGATTGTTGGATCTACTATTACTATGGGTATGGGTTTCTTTATCATGGATACGGGGGATGGTTTTTTGTTAACTGTTAGATATTATTTCATCATTTTAATTGAAATGGATCAAGTCCCACATGAAGAAAGGCCATGGCTCATTCCTCATATTGGGTTTTGTGATTTTATCCTCCCATTCATGAATTCCTCATTGGAATTCTCTTTTGTCCTAAGATTCCCCAGATATCTAATGAAGGATTGTTTCACATTTAGTTATTGGAACAAGAAATAAATACTTATTTTTTGGGATGAAGATACTATATAATGGTACTATTACATGTTGATGGATGTATACCCTTTGAAATATTAAGAGTTGTGATGAAGTTCTTCTTATGTGGCACTGACTAGGTGAACTAAATGTGTTTTTCAAGAACCGATTATAGATAGTATCTAGCCTTCAATAGTAAAGGGGTTTAATCAACTAGTTTATCAATGAATAGTTCATTTATTATATGATTTGATTGGATTAGTTCATGGAAGATGATGTGTGAAGAATCAAATGGGTTCTATGAAAATCATGACAACACGGTGTGTAGTTATTTGAACACTCACTGTATAGTCCTCTATGTGTGATGCTAGTGTTTCTATTTAGAGATAGGTATAACATGACATGTGACATGTGTCACAAATCAAGTGAATCAAATACTATTAGCTCACCATGTATACTATTTACAGGCCTATGCGGCCATGCACTATTACATGCTTTGTGTACCGTGTAACGTGTTGTGTAATGTCTGGTAGTCTTCTCATCATGTAAAGGTAGTACATTACAAGGAGATCATGTGGACCCACATTCCATGTGTGGAAGGTTACTCTCTATTTAATTTGGAATATACATGGGCATGGTAAGGAAACATAAATATTTCTACCGGGGACACCTACACACCAGATACCTTAGGGACACAACCTATAATGTGGAAAAGTACATGATATGTGAGTGTGAGGCATGGGTACTTCTAGGCCTAAGAGACACACTGTATTCCCCTTGGGACACATATTTTACTCCTCTGGGGATAGGGTAGTTTTCTTTTTTCATAATTTTATCTTTGTTCTGAGATACTATGAGATTATTGGGACATATATTTGTTGAGTGTGTTCTCTTGGTCCATTCATATGGGGATTTGGTATAGAATTTAATTATTGTCATAAAAGGTTATGCCACTATAGCATCCTAATGAACATTAAAATATTTACAAGTTCCCATATTCTGGAGTGAGTTTTCTCTATCTACATTGATTGTACCACTCGTAGGCTTAAGAAAGTATCCCTCTGAGTGGCTTGAAGTGGTCCTCATTTCCCTCAAGTTTCCATAGGTATGGTTTGCTAGAATTTTCTTGAACATAACTTTAATTGAACCAATCCCAAATCTAGAAGAACATTTCGAGATGGTTTTGTTTTCCACCCAGGGAGCCCGAAGCATTGAAACCCCTATTTTTGTAACGAGATCTAATCTTTTTGATGAGGTGTATTTTGATCAATTATGTTTCTAATATTAAGCCAATCAGTATTCATCATGATTCTTCTTTGATGTACTAAGATAATTTTACATCTAGGAAGAGTTTCATCATTGTCTGTATAACTTGGGGTGTGGTTCCTCATTGACGAGAGTGTTCTATGGGCTGAAAAGAAAAAAAAAATTATTTTTAGATCACAAAGTGTGTTCTACAAAACTTTTGTTAAATGAAAGTCTTGAGAAAAAAATCCTAGGTTAAAAATATGGTTGTGTCTTTACATTGAGTCTTTGAGTCTACTATGAGTATATCTCGATGTTTTGTTATTTTTCCTATTTTATTATAAACATATCCTATGATGATATTACTACCATTGATTCTTTATGATTGTTTATTTAGGGGTTTCCTATTGGGTATTTTTATACACATCCCTAAATGGATACTACCCATATATGACATGTATTATATAGATGATAGATATATTTAAATTTTCTTGACTATAATAGGTGGAGAATAGTTTAGGACAGACAGAACGAGGTATATACCAGTGCTATATTTGATTACCACCCCCTCTTTTTTATCAGGTATGTCCTAATTTCTAGTTTTGCGTGGGATTGTATTTAGCCCTTTTTATACTTTCCAACACTTTATTCAATACAATGACTATGTGATAATAGATGTATGCATGAAGTTTTATTAGTTTTTTAACATTTTTGTGTTGTATTGGTTTAAAGACGTGTGCATGTGCACATGTACTTCAGACTAATGACTACCATGTGTTTGATATGCCTCCCATGAACTAGTCAACATCTCTTTGCCTATTGGAGGTAGGCATGGGGTTGTAGCCACTTGATCTGTGTCAAGTAAGGTCAATACATGATGGATCTAGACTCAGTTGGGAAGGCTAAATTTGGATTGTTGTTTCTTCTAGTGTATGAGAAAACTCATTATTTCCGAAATCCAGTGACATATTTTCAAAAAAAAAACTCATATTTAAAACTATTTAGTGATGTTAATAAATATGAAAATAATATACTACCATGATATAGAAAATACGTTTTTTCAAGACAAATACAATAATTTATAAATTCATTTACCAGTCCAAAGTGGTATATAACTTTAAAAATCCTTCTAAATTTGAATTTAAGCTAGTGAAACAACCAAAATAATTTATATTTAGACAATTCATAAATCAATACTCTACAAAACTCATTAATAGTTTTCATACAAAAATTCTATAAATTAATTTTAATTATTTTGAAACATATATCATTATTTATTGAACATTTCAATGAATGAAAAACCCAGTTTAGTTATTTTATCATCACACTTTAATGTTCCTGAACTTTGGGGGTATTCCATTCATTTTTTCTATTTTTCCATAAATTTTCTATTCATGATTTTTAGTCACTCAATTTTTGTGTTATAGTAATAATATTAGTGCATATTTTTCCACTCCAATTTTTGTTGGTTCACTGAACTATTATTAATTTAGTAAATATAATTGAAATTGATAAGTTACTGCATATTATCTTGCACCTATAGTGAATTTTATTGGTATGAATTATATAAAATCGTTATTTGTGTGGCTATGGATTTAAGATCATCAGTGGTTTCATGTATAAAAAATCATTATAAAGAGAATTTATTTTTAAATGTTTATAATACTATTTATAATAATAAATAAGAAAAAATGATAAGATTCAAAATTTTAATGAAATAATTGAGAATATGAAACTAAGAAAAATCATTTTCACTCCTTGAGTATGATGATAAATTTTTATGTGCCCTATCATGGGGATATAGAAAATAGAGTTTATATTTTTTTTAAATATAGACTAGTGGCTGACTATATGATAATATCAAAGAATTATAAATATTAATTAGTGTTTCAATATGTAATTTTTCAATTTTTTATAATATTTTATATTTTTTAAATTAAAAATTAAAAAAATGGAGTAAAAATTTGATTTTGTTGAATGAAAGGTTATAAATACTACATCTAGGTGGTAAAATAGAATAATAGAAATGAGAGGCAGTGGTTAATCCTCAAATGATTCATGGAATGAGTACATCATAGTCTATAAATAACTATTTTCGCTCATACTGATCCAATTAATAACTCTGTAATTGTAGATTTAATCCCCTTACATTACATAGATTGTAAGAATAACAAGAAGTGAAGTTATTGATCTTAGTTCTCATGGGTTGTTATGTGTAGTATATATAAATTACATAACATCTATAGAGAAGAATGGGGTCAAAAGGTATTCTTAACTTCATGGAATCTAAATTGGTTTCTGGTAATTGTGTTTAGGGATAGTGAATTTACATAGAATAATAATGGATATTTCTCTATACATATTGGTTTGGTGTAGCCAATGGAAAACCAGTTGGCTAGAAACAGTTGGAATAGTTTTCATTGAATAAAAAAAATTACATAAAAGAACATTGAACTATTTTTATTGAACTATTTCTTCATGAATATGAAAAACAATGGAACTTGAATGAAGGTAATTCAATTATGCACTTAAGAAAAATATGAAACAATATATTATATTATTTGGTCAGTTTAAGGGTGAACCATGAAATAATGTATGTCATGGTCTATGAATGGATACATGAAAACATAAGATTATCTCTATGCTAATGTTCTTTATATGGTAATTATCACGTTAAGTTCTGATTCATTGTTTATCCATAATATCCTTTTCTAATCCATTATTATCAATTGATTATCATATTTTCATAATAAAAAACAGTTTAAATACATTAATCAATTACTTAATTGTCAAACAATACATCATAAATAATTAATTGAGAGTTATGATACTTTAAACACATGAAACATTTCTAATTAAATAGTATGAACACTATGCTTACAAATATTTTTATTTTACTTCCATAGAGTATCATTGGATGTCCAATATAATGTGACTATTATTTTTTTATGATTTTCCATATGAGTATTATGATAATCCGTAATATGAGGCTATTATCTACCTCTTTCCACTCTCATATCGATAAATAAGTTTTTAAGAGACCATGATATAGAGGGAGGTTGTTCTGGAGGATTAATATATTCTCATAATCTATAGATACCTTATGATGTAAGAACCCATTGGATTCTTCTCTTTGATCTTGATCAATATTATGTCAAGATTATTCTATTCTGATCATCATTGTGTAAGATATTTCATACTATCATTGTATTATTTTTCAATCTAAATGTATGTATATATTTAGTGTTTTTAATTTTTTTTATAATTATGTCTATCTATGATTAAAAATATTTTCATTATCCCAAAAACAATTAGTGGTACTAGGGCTATGTCTATTGATTTTTGGTTTTATCTGTAAATAAATGGGGAAATCTAAAAGGCTGCGTTTCTTGGGTTCCACAAAAAAGAAAAAATGAAATAGATTTTTCTTTATTTTTGCGGTTGGTCCACATAAAAATCATCATTTAAAAAATTCATCTTGTTCTAGATATCATCTATACCATGAAATAAATCATGAATAATGGTTTTTAGGGGTGATGTAGGTTATATATAAAAAATATATCATTTCAACTAACCCAAGTATGTTATGGTCAACATATATCCATGATTTGGATGGGGTCACTTTGGAAACAGAAAATACCACAGTGGATGTGAATAATCCATTTAAAAAAAACATAAAAAAATGGCATAATCAAACAAAATTTGTCTTCTATAACATGGACAAAAAAGTGGTTGTGGTTAATATCATGGAATGGGTTGTTATATGGGGAGTCACCACTTCAAATATTAGGCCATGATAGACATGTTATTTCTTCATAAAGTGTTTTCATAGAATAAAAAAAATATATGGGGGAAGCTATTTTTTGTATAAATTTAATGAAAATTAAATTTTTAATAAAATTCAAAAAAATATTCAATTGTGTGAGTTATCTCTTATCACACTGAACCTGAGGGGGGATTTAGATTGAAAATGTTACATTTTGATAAAAAGGACCTTGGTTTAATGTTGTTTTACATTTCTAAATAATTTTAAAAGTATTTAAATTTATAAAATACAATTAAATATAAATGTATTTATATTTTTTTTTATCAAATTTATATAATAATAAATAAAAAAATGTTTATATTATGGCTTATTTGTTAAACTATATGCTCTATTAAATTATTTTAGATGATGTTGATAATGGAATAAAAGAAAAATTAATATATAATATACAATTTATGTCAATTTTTTAAATAAATCATTGAATGGTTGTTATTAGATAATAAAAGAGGCCAAAAGGAATCAAATATTTTGGAATATGATGGTGTTAATATTAAAACTAGAAAAATATTAATATAAAATCGTTATATTAAGTAAAATTTAATCGTGTATTTTTATTAAATTGAAGTATGAAAATGGTTACAAGGATTCATTTTTTTAATTATGTGTAAGAATTATTAGATGACATTGAGATGATTTCAAAGATGGTTTGAATATATTTTATAATGATTGTGAGGATAAAATATGGGTTTTAAGAAGTTCTATGAAAATTTTAAGGATGTTTTGATTTATGAAAAAATCATAGTGTCTCTAATATTTTGATAGTCTCATTTGATACATGTGTTTCATGTGATATTCTATTTTTCATAAAATATAATCTGTTTCATAAGAGATCCAACCACATGAAATAGACATGTTTTCCAAAATAAATAAGGTGTCATGTAAAACTCTATGATCAAGTTTGTAGAAAATAATTTAAGATTCCCAATGGACAAATATAATAAAAAGTTTGTAAGATATGAAGGCCATGTAAGAGATATAGTCCATGTATGATGTTATGACTGTATGATATTGGGTTCATATGAATTTGGATCTAATTTAATACCTTAAAAGTGCATAAAATATATTTTTTTTGTTGGAATACTCATGTGTTAATCATTTTTTAATGATTAAAAATCACGAACATTCTATAAAGCTAGTGAATCATTTTTAATCTATCTCAAATCATGTGTATAAAGGGTAGGTTTATTTAGGATTTAAATAAACCTATCCATGATCTTAAGTACTATAAATTATTCTTGATTATTGTAAACTATATTTTAATTTGTTTTGTAAGGAGTTTCCTTGATTAATGATCAGGTCTAGTTCACCTTGTGGATATTACTGCTCAAGTATGTATATATATACATGGCTAAGTCTGAGAAACCATTAGTCTGCCACGGGTTCTGTCAAAGGACCCAGACACCGTGAACCAAACACCATGACCCAGACACCGTGTAACAGACACTATGACCTAGACACTATGAACTAGATTCCATGACCTATACTCCAAAAATATTTTCAGAACTATTAATGTATTTAATAATAGTTCCCTATTAAGACAGCGTTTGATGTCTGAAAAAGGACTTGACACCGTGATCCTAACACCGGATCTGTGTTACCAGTTCCTGATCTCTATAAAATTATGTTGTCATAACTGTCTCATCACTCAAAGGTAATGAATGAGACTACTTCATGGAAACACCGTTTCCAAGTGACATAATTTCCAGACAGACTGTGATACTGTTATTTAATTTCTTTTATCATTTTTGATAAAATTTCTAACGGTAATATTGGAGTCTTTTAAATGCACTAACATAATTAATGTTTCCTTATAGACATGTAGCCTGATATTATGAGGTATGAGGTGAATAATACATGAATCATGTCTGCTCTAACACATTCACTCCAAGAATAAAAAGAAATTTTGGCCTAGAAACAAAGTGGCATGATATATTGATGAAGTGATAACGGAAACATGCAACAAGATACATCAAGAGAACACATGAAGTATTCATGAATCCAAAAGAAGGAATACCGTAGATTAGAGTCAAGAACATCTTCTCAATACCAACTCCACATTGAACACGTGCCATATCTTACTGGAAACCATAGAACCAGACTTGTGAAACTATATTTTTCACAAGAGGACTCAATTCTTACGTCTGCTTCATCCTAGAAGTCCAGAGCTGTATAGAATAACACTCAGAGAAATTCTAACCTTATGTCATCATCTTTTCTATATTGTGTATTGTTATTATCTTTCAAGAAGTGTGTGTGTGTGTCTGTATTAAAACACACACTGTCTCCTGCACTAAACTGAAGGATACAAGATATCATTCCTCTCATATGTTTTCACAATTTTTTACTATAATCGATAAGTGGGGAATATTTACCTGTGTGACATGGTAGTTCATAACCATGATGAACTATGGATGTGGTTGCGTGACCTAGACAGTCCTGTGCACTTTTTTTTACCCCAATACAGGGTGTGGATCATGTTTTTTAATATAAACTTCTTTGTGTCAGGTGATCAACAAGTGGTTTGGATTAAGTCTCAGCATGATACTGAACCACTTGTTTTATATCGGAAATGTTTTTTAATTTAGTATTCTCATTTTTAAGAGATAATTCAATAATTACTAGATATACTTTGATAGTTAATATTTTTAAGAAGTTATAATTGTGTTTCCATATTAGAATATATTCAAAAGTAATATTAATAACTGATTATAAGATTAATGAGAATTAATCAATCTTCTATGATTTTATTTATACAGTAAAACTTTGATAACTTTATTACTTTGATTAACTAGGCTTTATTTATTTTTATTGTGGAACCTTTTAAGACAATTTTTCAAAAAAAATTTCTTATTGATACCCAATTCACCGACCTCTTGAGTACTCTACTCCAACCAACATTTGGTATCATAGGCACTTATAGAGACTTTTCTTTTTACCCTATTCAACTATGATTATAGTTTTACATCAAAGATGTGTAAATTTTTCTTAATTCTAAATTTCTAGCTCTTTCAAAGTATTTCATTATTATGAATAATATACTAGAAGGTGTTGCCACAAACAAACCACTATTATTTAATGGAACCAATTATTCCCAACAAAAAATCAAAATGAAAATGCATTTAGAAATATGGGTTTTGAAATTTGGTCTTCAATTATAGATGAGTATAAGATTCCTACTACTTCTAGAATCACTTGGGATGACCCAACCAAGACTTCATATAATAACAATTGCAAAGACATGAATTTCCAATATTTCTCTTTAGTAGATAAGGAATTTAACATAATTTCATAATGTAAAACTTCCCAAGAAATTTTAGGATACTTTTTAAATTTCACATGAAGGAACTTCAAGTGTGAAATAAATGAGACTTAATAATTATAAAATTAAATATTATGACTTTAAAATTAATCCTAATGAGCCTATTTCTAACATGTATATCAGGTTCAATGAAATTTTTAACACAATGATTTCTCTTGGAATAAAAGCCACTACAAAAAAATCATGAGGATTCTAAGATGACTACCTGATATATGGAGAAGAACCTCTGTATATATTAGAGAATCATGTTATACTATCAATTATCCTGTAAAATAACTAATTGAGATACTAATCTTTTATGAAGAGGATCATAATGACATCAAGTAAGAGGAGGATGAACCCAAAATGAAATATGTTTCCTTTAAGACCACCACCTCTAAACATAAAGAAAAAGGGAAATTGGAAGACTCTATAAAAAGTTCCAATAGTGAACAATAATTAGTATATAGTGATGAGGATATGTATCAATTATCCAGATATATTAAGAGATTTTACATGAAGAAGAAATTTTTCAGAAAGCCTAACTTCAAAGGAAGATATGATAAAAAAAGAAAGCTAGAAGAAATATTGGATAATAACTGACTAGTATGATGAGATAGTATGATATGAATGTAAGAGAAAGGGACATGTAAAGGATTATTTTACCAAGGTCATGTACAAAATGAAATATGAGGACAAAAATAGGAATTATAATAAGGAAATGAAAGAAACATGGAGTGCTTCTGAGGGCAGTTCATGTGACCCAAAATCATCACATGATGTATAGGATTACAAAGACAATATGTGTTTTATGACAAACACATCTAAGGAAACAATGGAATCTATGGTACATAATTTCTATTATTGTAGAGATGAAATTGATTATGAAAATATGTTTAGTGATGAAATGTTTGAGTACTGTAATATACATGAAGAGACATGTAATGAACTAAAAGATAAATACATTCCTTAAAGAAGAAACATGATCTTACCTCAACTGTTATAACTTAACATACTATATAAATGGAGAAAAACGTTCAATAACTCCAAGAAAACAATGAACTAGAGCAACCTAATGAGAAATTGAAAAAGGACCACGAAAGGATTACTAATGGTAATGATAATTTGGAACAAATACTAGGTAAATAGATTGATCCTAAATATACTAATGGTATTTGCTATCAACCTAGTAACAGAAATTTTGGAAGAACTAATTTTGTTTCCAAATCTATGACACAAACCTTTACTCCTAATTCTGGAAAACATTTAACTAGTTCAAGTTATGATACACTCTCAAATATTTCATGCTTTTCTAGACCAAATAGAGATTATTTTTCAAGAACATTAAATAATTCTTATAGGAAAACTAGGAGGCTGATGTGGGTTCCTAAAGCACTAATCACTGATACTATTGTACCCAAAAAAATATGGGTACCAAATTCTGTTTTCATTTGACTATTTTGTAGGAATTTTTCTTAAAGATCTGCTATAAAATCTTATGGTACATGGATAGTGGGTGCTCAAGACACATGATAAGTTACTATTCATGGTTTAATAATTTAATAAAAATCGATGGTGGACATGTCACCTTTGGTGAAAAAGCTACAGGAAAATCACTAGCCTTGGTCAAATCGGTAACTTTAACATAGTTTTAATTTCCAAATTACATTTTGTTGATGGATTGAAAAATAATCTTCTTGTTATTTCATAACTATGTGATAATAGATTTCATGTTAAATTCGAAAATGATTCTTGCAATATTTTTAAATTCAAAAACTGAATTAGTGTTTTCTGCATTGGGAAATTTAAATGTATTCCCTGTTAACATAAATTCTTTTGTTTCTAAAAATGCTTCATGTCTAAGTGTATTTCACAATGAATATGGGATTTGGCATAGGATATTAGGACACATTAATATTCAATACCTTAGAAAGCTGACTAGAAAAAGTTTATTCAAAGAACTACCCAATCTTGAGTTTCCAAATGATAAAGTTTGTAATCTTTGTCAAAAGGGAAAACAACACAAAATTCTCTTCAAACCAAGGAAAGAAGTTTCAAATTCTCAACCTCTGAAACTGGTTCACATGGATTTGTATGGACCATCTAAATATTCTTGTTTAAATGAAAACACTATGTTTATATTCTTGTAGTTGACTTTTCTAGATATACTTGGACTTTCGTTCTTCCTCACAAAAGTGAAGCCCTCTCTCATTTCACCAAATATGATAAAACTATAGAAAAACATAGTGGACATAGAATTAAATATTTAAGAAGTGATCATGTATGTGGGTTTTAAAATCAAGAATTTGAATCCTTTTTTCTCCCAAAATGGCTATAGTAATAATTTCTCTTCTCCTAGACCACCTCAAAAGAATGGTGTAGCATAAAGATGAAATTGAACCTTACAAGAGATTGCTAGAACCATGATTAGTGAATATTACTTACCTATTTATTTTTGGGATAAACCTGTAAATACAATATGTAATATTATAAATAGAGTCTTGGTTAGACCCATTCATAAAAGAACACCATATGTGTTTTAGAAAAATAGAAAACCAAAAGTATGTTACTTCAATGTTTTTGGTTGAAAATTCTATATCCAAAATACTAAGGAAAATATTGACAAATTTGAATCCAAGAGTGATTAAAGAATCATTATAGGATATTAAATTACTAGTAATTCCTATAAAGTAATTAATAAAAGAACTAAATGTGTTGAAGAATCTGTCTATGTAAATTTGGTGAAATAGATCCACATGGGGCTAAGAACACTCAAAAGAACCTGGAGGATGATGTGTCAAATCTGGACATCAATTAAAAATACACTAAGCATCCTATAAAGAAATCTATGGAAACATCTAGTTATGGAAATTCTTTAGTTTCAAGACAAAATGAACCTGAACCTATTGATGAACCAGAAATTACTAGTGCTTCTTCATCTCGTGTTGTAAGAACTCTTAAAAACCACCCTTTAGAAGCTGTTGTAGGATATTTAGATAAAGGAACTTAAACTATAGATTCTCATAGAAATCAGGTTGAACATAAATTCTTATGGTCACAACTTGAACCTAAAAACATTAATGATGCTATCAATGATTAATTTTGGGCGATGGCTATGAAAAAAACATAATCAGTTTGAAACAAACAAAGTTTGGAAACTTGTTGATAGAACCAAAGATACATTTACCATAGAAACTAAGTGGGTGTTTAAAAATAATGTAGATGAAGTTGGTAACATTTTTAGAAATAATGATAGATTGGTTGCACATGCCTGTAATCAAGAAGAAGGAATTTACTATGAAGAGATGATTTCCCCAGTAGCAAGACTTGAAGCCATCATAATTCTTCTTGCTTATGCTGCACATTTGAATTTCAAACTACATAAAATTGATATTAAATGTGAATTCATAAATGCGTATATAGCTTAAGATGACTTTGTTGAGAAACCCCATGGTTTTAAAAATCCAAATATTCAAAATCAAGTTTTTAAATTATCAAAATATTTATATGGTTTAAAACAAGATCCAAGAGCTTGGTTTGATAGATTAGGTACTTTTTATATTTCAGAAGGGTTTAGAAAAGGATTAGATGATTCTACCCATTTTATAAAACTAATTCTCAGGGAATTTTTTGTATTTAAAATTTATGTAGCTGATATTAACTTTGGATCTTCAAAAAATTAATTATGTATTAAATTTTCTAAAATGATGCAAAATGAATTTGAAATGGGTTTAATGGGTGAACAAAAATTATTTTTTGGATTCCACATCTTTCAAAATAATGAAGGTATTATTTTAAATCAAAGAAAATATACTTGGGATCTTCTAAAACGTTTTGGATTGGATATCACAAATATTAGTGACACTCCAATGTGTATTATTTGTAAGTTGGATCTTGATGATGATTGAAAATCTGTTGATCAAACCACATAGAGAGGAATGACTGGAAGCTTACTCTACATAACAGATAGCCGACCCGATATTATATTTAGTGTATGTATATGTTCTCTTTTTCAATAAAACCCTAAGGAATCACATTTAAATATTGTTAAGAGAATTTTAAAAAACCTCAAGAATACACCCAATCTAGGACTGTTCTATTCTAGTGGACAATCATTTAAGTTAGTTTTTTATTATTATGATGAATTTTGTGGTTGTAAGTTAGATAAAAAATAACCTCTAGAACTTGTCACTTTTAGGAAAGTCACTCGTATCACAGTGTAGTAAGAAACAAAACTCTGTAGCATTATCTACTGCCAAAGCTGAATATATAGCAGCTGGTAGCTGTTGTGAACAAATTTTGTGGATGAAACACATATTAATAGATTATTGATATCAATTCAGGTATGTAAGTATAAATTTTGACAATACAAGTACTATTAAAATATCAAAAAATATTGTCTCAAACTCTAGGATAAAACATTTTCATGTAAGACATCAGTTTTTGAGAGACCATTATAAAAAAGGTGATATCACTTGGGAATTCATTGGAACTGAATATCTTCTTACTGATATATTAACCAAACCATTAAATTATTAAATAATATATTACATCATACAAGAATTGTAAATGATAAATCTTATGTAGTAAGTGGATTGTTTCACAACATGCTATTTCATAGTTTATCGTATCAGAATTCACTATCTCAAGATTACTGTCCAACCTTTTACAATTCTCTAGTTTTCTATATTTAATGTATCCATTTCATGTTTAAGGTCTCGCAGTTACTATCTCTCAGTTACTATCTAGAAATTAATATTTCAAACCATACATTCGCTCCGTTTAGAAGTCACATTGTAAAGATGACCCTATGAAAACAAGTTACGGTCTCACTGTGAAAACCTATTACAATCTCATCGTGAAAACCTGTTACGGTATCACCATGAAATTTTGATCCAGTCTCACTGTAAAGAAACCTTGTCATTTTATTTACATATTATAACCTATATCACGACAATTATTTTTTTTATTCTTTTACTTTCCCGCACTATTGATTTTGTGACTCTTGATATCTCTAAAGGATAAAAATTAAAGAAGTTTCATTACTTTCTTCATGCGAGCTATATTATCTCAAACAATAACCCATACTTCAACATTTATCTCTCTCTCGAACCTTCGTTGAATTCCCAAAATGAAATTCCCATCTTCGTCAACTCCTAAGAAGATATGATTAAAGAAAAAGATGAAAATAGCACCAAAGATATTGCATGAAGGTCCTTTGAATCAAAACCTAGTGAATAGAATAGTGGTACATGAAAATGAAAATTTCCCCATGTGGATGCTAACAGGTAAGTCATTAGTATTGAAAGTAATAAAAGAGTAAGGATGTCTGGATTGGTTCACAAAAAACGAAAATATCGATTTACCCAAAGCTAGTTGCTTAGTTTTATCAGTTCGTTCAGTTTTCTTTTCATTCAGAATATGGTTTTGTTTTTAGAATATGGATCAATGAGAAAAGATGTACTTTTCCATCTAGATTATGATCTTCTTTCCTAAGGATACCTCAGGAGGGTATTTTTGAGGACTACCAGAGAGGTCCTCCACCTCCAAGTGAGATCCTTGTTTTAGAAAAAGCATTCACAAGCTTGACTAAAATGAAACTGAGAGAAGATCTATTGCAACAGAGCTAGATAGTGAAACTAGACTTTTGATTATGTTTGTTCTAAATCTTATTAGTCCATGAAAAAGAGAATTTTATACACTCAAGTATCAGGAGGTATTTTAGATATATCTCATAATAATGGACACAAGATCAACCTATGAATGTATGTTATACACCATATGTGTGAGTTGATAAAGGCATCATTAGAGTCAACCTCAATGTTATACTCAAGGATAATCTATGTTATTCTTCATGCTAAAGGATTGGTTGGACCTGGTAAAGAAGTAATTAATAACTATTAATTTTTTATTTCAAAAATTATAGTTAAAATAATAAAAATCAACTAGAATTCGTGGAGAATATCATGGGTAAAGGATAATGAGAGGACCTATGAAAATTTCAACTCAGTTGAGCTTTCCTCAATAACTAAAGAAATTTTCTGATCCTATTTTATAACTAGATGATATTGTTGACTATCCTACCATGGAAGAAGAAGAATATGTTGTCGCATCTACTTGAAAAAATTTTCTGGATGAGGAAGGTAGTGAAACTTCTCCTCATGTCATGATTGAGAAAGAAGCACCTGATATTGGAAGAAGAACATACTTCTAAAGAATAATTTTTTGTTATTAAAAAGGAAAAGGCTGTTCTGGATGAACATTTAGATAAATATATTTTTCTTGAAAAAGAAGCATCTCTTTAGGAACACCTAGATGAACAGGATGTTCCCGAGATTATCCCATCGACTGAAGAAATAATAGATAATGTCTTTCAATTGTATAGAAAAGAAATGTGTGTGGCTATTGGGGATGAAATCACTGAAATATATCAAGGATCTAAATCATTTAGTCCTATAAGAGATGTACATTTTGAGGGAGAGCAACACCCCAATATAGAAAGTGTTGATGTGCCTAATCTAGTTGATCAAAGTAATGTGGATAAATCGTATAAATTACCTAGCTATTTTGATGTGAATGATTCTCAAGAAGCATCAACTAAAGGAATAGACCTATCTACTGTGTTTCAATTGAAAACATTATCTTCTCTTGATGTTTTATCTAGAAAGAAACATGAGCTTGTCTCAGCTCCTATTCCTGGACCTTCACAGGAACCTTCCACCTTGGTGAGTAAGGATGGTTTAAAAGAATTTGGAGCTACCCTGTTGGCTGCGGTTGAAAAGATCATGAATACCCTACCAGGTCTTATAACCAACACAAGTGAAAGATTTTCTACCCCATTTTTAGAAAAGATCATTTGGTAGATTAAGCAAAAAAAAATTCATGAAATTCAAGAAGTCAGATATGAAAACAAACAGCTAAGTGTTGAAGTGATGTCTCTCAGAGGTATGGTTGAAAATATGTAGAGTGTGCTGAAATCAAGACTATAAACAATTGCTCATCTTATTACGGATTTTAGTGGTAAGATTCCACAGGTAGTTTCCTCCCAGATTCAATATAACCTAACATTCATGGATAAAAAGGTGGTTGAAGGAAACAAAAAAAATATATCAAGAAATGCATAAGCTTGTTATTGGTCTCCACATGTTGAATGATGAGTATAAGGGATGTCTCTAGATTATTTTGAATCAACTGAAGTCTCTTACTTCAGCTGTTACTGCTTCTAGTTCCTCTGGACAGTCATCTCAGTCTTCCTTAGACAGTGATCTTCTTAGAACAGTTTTTAAAGAAGAACTTCAATCAGTGCTTAATGGATTTGACAAAGAGTCACTATCTGTGGTTGTCAAGAATAGTGATGTAGTTATTGATTTGTTGATAATTCATTCTATGATGGAAAATGATGCTCAAGAATAAATTACTAAGAAGGTGAATTTATACTTTAATAGGATCTTCTCTAAGAAAGATATGAAAAACCGTTTCAAGTACCTGGTAGAGAATCTAAAAATCCATCCGGTCAATTAATAATTAGAAACTCAAGTTCAAAAATAAAAGGATTTCACTTCTTTTTTGGATGAGTTCATGGAAAAAAGTTTGAATTTGAGAAATCAATATAGTATGGTAGTGATATTTTTTTTGCCTCCATCAACCTTTGAGGCCTTATATTTATCTGTAGAGCACTACTGTTGTGGCTCCTGTAGATACACCCTTCCGACCTAGTTTGCCTCCTACCTCATTCCCAACCTTTGCCTATATTTATATGTCCGTCTCTCATGAAATGAGTCATATCAGACCTCTTATCCTTGAAAAACAATTCCATTGGTCTTCCAAGTCACATACCTTGGCCCCTTATGTTTTTGAAGGTCTCCCTCTACCTTCTATGTCAGTTGGTTCACTTCCTTCTTCAAATTCTACCTCTTCCCCTATGGCTTCTAGTGACTCTGCTACTAAGGGAAAAGAGAAGACAACCAGTGCTACAGAAAAGTGAACACTATCTTTTGATTGGGATATTTTTTGTATTTTGTTTGTTTACAGATTGTAGTGACACATCTTTCTTAATCTAATGCCACATGAACATTTATTGTCTCCTTTATTATTTAAATTTTTACTCTTTTTGATAATCCTAAAAGGGAGAGATACATGAACTCTAAATTCACACTAATGGAGAGACACATTAACTAAGAAAAGATATCTCACTCACATGATTTTTGATCATCAAAAGGGGGATATTGTTGGACTCCTCAGGTGTTAATAATTTTTTAATGATAAAAAATACTAAAAATTCTGTAAATATTTTTAATCCTGTTTAATCTGTCTCAAATAATGTATACAAATGGTTTGTTTCTTTATGAATTAAATAAACCAATCAAAGATATTAAGTGCTATAAATAATGCTTGATTATTGTAAACTATATTTTAATTTCTGTTTTAATGAGTTTCCTTAAAGAATGATTAAGTATAGTTCAATTTGTGAATATTACTACTCAAGTCTGTATACAGATATTTGGCTAAGTCTGAGAAATTGTGAGTCTGCCACCAGTTCAGGCAATGGGCCCAGACACCATGAACCAGACACTATGAACCTGACACTGTGAACCAAACACCATGACCCAGACACCATGAATCAGATACCATGACCCATACACCGTGACCATGTCACTGAAACCAGTTTCAGATCTATTGAAGTATGTGACCCCAGTTCCTTGCTAAGCCACAATTTGATGTTTGGAAAAGGACCAGACACCATGATCCTAACACCATATCTGTGCTACATGTTCCTGATATCTATATATCTATGCTATTATTCATGTATCACCACTCAAATGCGAAGAGGGATACCCCATTTCATGGAGACACCACCTCCTGGAGACACTGATTCCATGTGACACTATTTCTAGATAGACTGTGACACCATTATTTAATCTATTTTGTCATTTTCTATTTAATTTCTAAAGGTCATATTTGAGTCTATTAAATGCACTGACAAAATTAATGTTTCTTTATAGATATGTCACCTGATAGTACAAGGTATGAGGTGCAGAATACATGCATCATGTCAGATCCAACACATTCACTTCAAGAAGAAAAAGAAATGTGTGGCCTAGAAAAAAGTGGTGTGATATAACTAGGAAGCGCTAAGTGACAGATAAAACAAGATACATCTGAAGATCACACAATGTATTCAAAAATCCAAAATCTATAATACCATATATCATAGTCAAGATAATTTTCTCAATACCAACTCCACGATGAAAACGCGCCAAATCTAACTGGAAACTAGAGTACCATGACTCGATTCTTACATCATCTTCTACCTAGAAGTCCATATATGCATAGAATAACACTCAAAGCACTTCTAACCTTATATTATCATATTTTGACTATTGTGTATTGCTTTTAGTTTTCATGCTGTGTGTGTGTGTTTGTATTAAAACACAAACTATCTTCTGCTGTAAACTGAAGGATACAAGATATCCGTCTTCTAATATATTTTTACACTCATTTACTCCCACAGATAAGTGTGGAAGATGTCTATGTGTGACCTGGAAGTTCATACCCATGAAGAAATGTGGAAGTGGTAGAGTGACCTGGACAATCCTGTGCACTGTTGTTTACCCTGATCCAGGGTTTGGATCAAGTTTATTAATATAAATTGATTCGTGGGAAGTGATCACCAAGTGGAGTGGATTAGGACTCTGCTTTATACTGAAATACTTGTTTTATATCCACTATGTTTTTTAATTTAGTATTCTCTATTTTACTGGATAATTTAGAAATCACTAGATTTACTTTGATAGATAATCTTGGGATGAATCTATAGTTTTTTACTTATTAGAATAACATCAAATGTAATATTAATAATTGATATTAAAATTACTGAGAATTATCAATCTTATGAGTAATTAATTAAACAGTCAATCTTTCATAACCATATTACATTGACTTACTAGGATGTATTTATTTTCATTGGGGAACCTTTTAAGAAATCTTTTCAAATGGAAACATTTATAGATACTCAATTCCACCCTCTTGAGTACTCTACTATGACCAATAATAATTCATGGTATATTTTCATAGGATATCTTCTATCGACATGATACATTGATTTGTGAAATTATAAAAAAAATTGGTTGAAATATATCAATGGAATTAACAGATAAATCTAGAAATGATCCTTAGTGATTATAAAATCATAAATTACTTTTAATTCAAGATGTTTGAATACTATATGATTCTCATATCATGAAGATCAAGGAGACTATTTAGAATAACTAGTTGAGTTAGAAAATAGAATATTGGAGATATTAATATGATGATGCATTATTATTCGTTAGTTATAATTATCACGAGAAAATTGTGATTATGTGTTTCAAAGATGATATTTCTCGAGTTAGGAATATTTATAAGGTGAGTTAAAAAGTATTTTTATGATATGACTATAATTTCTTTTGTGAAATTATGCATGTAGAAATTAAAAGTATTTATGATTAGTTTTTTAAATATTGAATCATTTTCATCTTAGTGATTTTCAATGTAGATTCAAAGCTATTGTTTCGGGGAGTGTAAAAGATGAGATTTTATGAATACTAATTTGGTGATTATATCCATGTTTAAATATTTTGAGATGTTCAAAAATATTAGTGAGGTACCCAAATGTGTTAATTTTTTGAACATAGTTTGTTATGGAAGTTTAAATTCATTTTAGGTATTCTATTTTGGTATACTAATTTAAATGGTAGTAACATAATTCTCACATTTTAAGATCCCATATTTTTTCAAAGATATAGAAAAGTTGATGTGTGGGATGGATATAATTTTTTATAGCATATAGTGAATTGTAATTTTCATGATTGAGTTCTTTAAAAGAAATAAAGAAGAAGAAGAAAGAGATTATAATAATATGGTGGTCTGTAATCTAAAGAAACATCATTCAAATTAATATCAAGATGAATACAGGATAAGAGGAAGAATAAAACCCTTAGAGGGTATCCCTGAAAAATAGAAATAACTGTCTAGTGGCCTTTTTTCTACTCACTAATGTAAATTATAGGGCTTTAGATATTGATGAAGTGGGTAATAGTTTGTGTGCATTTTTTTCTTCAATCTCTAAGCGAAAGATATATCCTCAATTTCTATGAAACATTTATATTTTGAAATAATATCTCAGTTACTGGTGTTTAGTTTCATTATAACTACTGAAAGATAGTATAACTTAATAGTGGAAGTGTATTTTATTGGAATCAAATATTATATGATGATACCTGAATCAAAAACATGTAATTGATTCAATTATTCTGGAGTAAAATTTGTATACTATAAAAAAACTCACTATAGTGTAGAGTTGGATCTCACATTGATGGTGAATCATGTAAGAATTCATAGGAACCAATCATTATCTTATTTTTAAATATATATCATTCAATGATGAGTGTAATCATTCATGTAAAATAAATATATCATTATCAACATAATAGGATAATATCGAAAGAAAAAATTAGTTATAAAATATTGGCTACATTAAATCACCCTCCTCTAAGTGAATCCCTTTGGTCCATATATGTTACATACTGAATATCTAGTATGTATATTCATTTAATCAAGATACCAAGGTTAAAAACTGGGTAGAGGTGAATTTCTGGGTTACCGTAGCAGTATTGTAGTAGGTACTGTTTGGTACTGTAGCATCCATAACTATTTATCTGATTTGGACCTTCGGGCCACAAGTTTGGGCCTATGGGTCTCAAGGGCCTTTGGGCCATCAAAGGCCTTTGGGACACAGGGATTTCATGACATTGGGAACATGGAGTAGCCCAATTCACACATACTAGGCCCCGGAATTGGATTAGAGCAACAAGAATAAAAGTCACCAGAAGAAGAGCTAACCAGATTGAAAGAATGAGAGGGTATGACAACCGCCATCGAGACCAGGAACCACACAACTTTGTACAAGGAAATTCTATCCGATTAGTAATGCTAGGTGAGGTGCTAGGTGATCAATGATGCAAAAGCTGGGGAGGGGCATCTCTTGTGGTTTGGGCCTATGGGTCATGTATTGGGCATGGTATGCCTCTAGGACTTCAGGTTATGTATTGCAAGTCATGCTGGGCCTTGTGCCTTGGGCCTACAGGTCATGTATAAGTTTCCCTTCAACCCTTAAAAGGGGGGATTATCCATAATGACATAAAAAGAAGGCCTTCAAGACATTTGGGCATACTCAAAACTGAAATTATATTAACCACAATATATTTTAAAATTCTAGATAAACATAAATACATCATGCGGATAAAATTTGAAATATCATTAGAAAAATTCTAGATGATTGAAGACATGAGTAATAAAAGAGACATTTAAAATGAATATATATACATATTATTATATTAAAGAAAATTTTGATCTATTATAATACAAATTAATTAAAAAACTAGAATGTTTATAAATTAAATAATTATATTCAATGGGGTTTTAGTGAAATAATTTAAGTATAAAAATTATTACTTTTTGAAGAATTATATTTTTCAATATATTGTATATATTTATTTTAATAAAATAAATAACTCAACTTTTAATAATGAATTTAATTAAATTAATTAATAATATTTAATAAATTAATACTCCGTTAGTGTTTTCTATAAGGGAACTAATATAAATAAATTCCCCTTATTATTAAACATTTTATTTTTCATAAATTTTTTCATCACATTATGTGGTAGTATATTAACATTAATTTTTATTATAATTATAAATTGAAAAATGTAAAATATTTTCTTAATTTTGAATTAGTAGGTCAATATTAGATAAGTAGGATAATTTCATTTTTTAATGAAAATAAAATGGAATAATCAAATGTATTCTACACTATAATGTTTAAAATGTGGTAAACATGTTAAATTTGGAGGAAATGTTTCAAAATATAAAAAAACCATAACACTAAATGGTTTGGATGAGGGATTACATGAACATACCCTATCATTTCAAGTATAATAATCAATTATGGATCAAATATCCTAGAATAAGGCCTCCATTTTAATATTAATTATATATAATTTACAAAACATTCATCCCTCTCATATTAAAGGACACCCTTCACTACACAAATATCCTCACAATAAGGATCTTTTCATGGAAAAAATATTCCACAATCCATCATCAAATCTTTTTTCTCTATCTTAGATGTTTTGGTGTCCCAAAAATACCATTATAAAAATCTTAAGTGGTGGTATAAAGGATGATATGAAAGGAATAAATTTTTTTGTTATTGAGTTTATTTATGCTTGTTTCTTCACCCACTTCCTCCAAATCTATTATACCTATCCAAATAAATTGAATTAAGTACCATTAGTAAAATAATTTTTTTTGATGTAATAACCATTATTAACCTTACATATATCCATTATAAATTGATTAGTTTTCCCTTGTTATGGTTGTATTACCACTACCTTAAATGATGTATTTAATTTTTTTATTACCTCCTTACATGGATGGATCTAAAAATGAATTTAATTAAAATTATTAAAATTATTAAATTAATCAGATTATAAAATATAGTTAATGAATAATATTAACAATAAATTTTCATTATCACCATACCATCCCAAAATAAGATTACTGATACCACATTCATAATTTTTATAGATTTATGAGAACTTAAGGAACTGTAAATATTTTGTTCTATTGTAATGTAAAATAAAAAAAATTATGGATGTGATGAAACTATTTTATAACTCCATTCAATATGGTCAATGTACCAAATATATTTTGGGGGAGTTGATTGAAAAACACCAAGTGGACGATGAGAGAAAAAACTGTACAATAAATGAATAAAATATGATTATAAATGGAGAATAAAAAATTATAAATACATGGAATATTTTCTAGATAAGATATGTATACATTATTTATTTATTCTTAAAGTAAGATCCATGCACCATTTGAGTCAACATTTTATTGAAATGTTTTTTATCAATTTCAATTCGTTGATGTATGTTTCATATTATGGACCAATTAACATTTATATGGTATAAAAAATTCCCTATTTACTTTTTATATCTTAAAAAATGTTATTAACATGATATTAACTTTCATTTAACCTTTACCTATACATTGTCCTTCAATTGATAAACTACCTTTTCTGTAAAAATTTTTGGTAACTTAATTTACTTTCATAAGGATATAACATTTACACCTAAACATCATACATATATTTTTTATTTATACCACCCTCTAATTTTATTATATTTAATTTCCTATTATTTTTTCGGGGCTGTCGAGTATTTTTAACATTTCACTTCTCTTTGGTTCACAATTCAAACAATTGGTTTCTATTATGTGGACTTGAATTTATCTATTATTTGTAGTCTAGAAAAATTCTAATTTATATCCATATTAATTATATTTTTTAAAGAAGTTTATTTTCTATAAATCAATAATTTATGAATTTCATTTTCAAATATATCTTACTTTTTAATTTTTTAATGGGATACTTGTAACATTTCCTGCATGAGTCATTTATGACTTCCTTTACAAGAGCATGAAAATAATCATTATTTTTATTGTTTTCTGTATAAATTATTTTTCATATTTTAATTTATATTATTTATTATCATGAATCCTTTACAAGTTTTCATGTTGTTTCAATGAAAATAACAATCCCATTTCTCATGGAAATATTTATTTTTGAAACAAAATTTAATATTTTAAAATAATAATTAATGTGATTTCATTCACCTTTTGTATATTTTTATCTTCCACTACAAATTACAATTTTTTTTTCATTTTTTATCAATGTTCTAATATTTTAAAAATTTTAAAAATATTTTTTTAGTGAAAAATTTTATGTCCATAAAAAGTATTTTTAGAAGTTATATAAAAGTTAGTTTTCAAGCCCGTTTTACAAATGTTTTTGGAATATTATTTTTTTATAATTTCAATTCCAGTTTATTATCAATCTACAAATGATTTATCACTTATAGAGTCTTGTTTCATATATTAAACTCTATATTCTATTTTTAATTTTTTAGTTTATACAACACATTGTTCATAAGGGTAACGTTATTTATCAATGACCATATATCAATTTGATATATTTCTCACATAAATATATATATTATTTAATTAATTGAATAAATTCTATATCATTACTATTATATGTATATTTGTTTTTATAGTTTCTATTTAAAAATGTTCCCATTATTATATAAATCCCCTATTTTATGAGCGATTACTGTGAGAGTTATTGCATTTATTAATGGGGGAAAGGCAGAAAATCTATATACTTATTATATCAAAACTATGTTTTATTGATTAATAAATAATATTTATTATGTATTTTATTATTTATTATTTTTTAGATGATGAATTCCTTGTAATTAATTAGAAATAAGTGGGTATTAATGCTATATAGTAACTCGATGCATTTATAGGTCTTATGATAAAAACATGGTTTGATATATGGTGTAATCCTTACTTATTTATGTTTCATATATTCATATGTGTCCTTGATGTTTTGTTTATGTTTTCTAACAAATTTATTCCATAAATAGGAAATGAGTTATTTTTTCCATGTGATTTTTTAAATTATTATGTTATTCATTGATATATATCACCTGATCGCGTTATTAGTTATATGGAATTTATTAATATTATTTATTATAAACATGATATTTATTCATTGTTTATTTCATTATAGGTCTATTGTATAGTACAATTTATTGACTATTTCAGATCACCCCTCTAATGATTCTAATATAGTATGTTATAAATAAGTGCATTATGATTAAAATGTCCAGATTTGAGTCATGTTTGAATAATTTTAAGGGAAATTAAGAAAATTTATTAATAAATATGGATCCAACGGTTTAGTGGAAAAAATACTCACTATATGGTAATGATATTGTTTTTATAGTTAAATATTTACTTAAATATTAACAGCACTAAACCTAGAAGGTATTTGGGTTGTGAATGGACCAATATATTTTTCTTCATATCTTAATTATATACGGTTTTGGTTGGGTCAGTTTTTGTTGTTCCAAAGATAGTATATAAAAGATATATATTCAGAAAAAAGATTTTGGAGTGCGAATCTTGGGAATCTCAGTTGGTATTTGTGTTGGGTTTTGACGACATTAGATATAAGGATGTTATTAGTTTAGGATAAGTTGTGATTTAAATATACAATTGTGGGTGGAAATGTTTACAGTTCATCATAAGATAAAAGGAATATATACCCCTTTGTGGTCTTATGAGGTCAAATTTTATATTAATTAAGTAAATTTTGAGAGATATTTTCTAGTCTTCAAAAATAATACCTAATGAAGGTATATATATTACTTACGATGGGCATGCAATTTTCATTCAAGGAGATTAAATTTATTTTGAGAATAACATTATATTTTTTGAGAGTATAATATATATATATATATATATATTGATATATGATTTAATTATTTAGGAACTAAATGATATGTTGAATTATTGGGGAGTATAATTTTTTTAATTTTACGTTTATAATGTTGTAATAATTATATTGATTCAACAACTATAGATAATTAAGAGTAGAATTCATTCGTGCAATCCCAAGGAATAATATAAATATAGAAAAACATTTGAAAATTTTATTTAAGTATTGAGTGTGTGGATTCATTAAAATAATATATTTATCTATATAGAAACATGTGGATATAGGATCTATTTCAAATGTACCTATGGGTAATAAAACTAGTAATGTTTGGTTTAGTGTAAACGTTTTCTTCATCCAATGCACAGAACATGGGCCTAACATTGCACATTTCTTAACATTAACGGGGATATGCATTGTATGATTCAAAATATCTTTAGTAACCACTATAAAGTATTCTAATACATTTTTATATCACGAGTCATGATTATATTAAAAACTATGTTATATAGTTTCACCAATGAGAGAAAATAAAACAGTGAGGTTGTAATTTATTTAAGGGGGCATAAATCACCACTAATATTTTTTAGTATTTATTTTCCATTAAGTAAATACTTGGTCAAATATTTTGTTTCATATGAAAGTTAAAAGTAAACTTATCAATGAAATATTTTAAAATTTCTTATAAACATAAATACATCATTATCTTAAAATGTGAAATATCATTTAAAAAATCACAAAAAGAGTAAAACCTAATGAAAAAATATATATATAGTTAATATACTTACTTATTATTATTTATATTTTAAAAAAATTACATGTTCTAATAAAAATGATTAGAATAAATTTAAAATTTAGATAAAAAATAATAACATTCATTTGGATGTTATTAATATAATTTAAAAATAAAAATGATATTTTTTCAAGGATTTTATTTTTCTATATATTACATATTTTTCAATTAATATATTAATATGGTCACTTTGGAGTAGTTAATTTAATGAAATGTATTATTATTATATACGAACTAATAAATTAACACATTTTTGATGTATTTACATTGAAATGATTATGAATAAAATCACTTTATACAAAAATAATAAATTACACTAACAATTTTGTTTCAGCGTAATGTGTTACCACATTTAAATTAATTTTAAACAAATTTATAAAATAAATAAATTAACATGCGTTTCATATTTAGAATCACCATTTAAAAATTATACAATAAGATAAATTTAAATTTTTATTCATAAAAATAATTTACCAATGTTGGAACAACTTAACTGGGTAATGGTTAAAATTAGGTAATAAACTTCAATCAATAGAATATAGCTCAAAATTATAATAAAACTAATATAAAAAGGGATGGATGATGTTATTTAAGACCATAAAATATCGGGTACTCTCTAATTATTTATTTCTTATCTATATGACATGAATAATGAATATATTTTTATATTAAGAAATTAATATATTGAAAAATATCACCCTCTCACCAATGAATGGACCCCCTTTGCCTCCCTACTACTACCATCACATAACGCATCATATATATATAAACCAATAAAACAACCCTACCCAAACCACTTTATTATGATATATAGATTATGTTTCCCCAAAACTATTAATCTATAAAGTATTTAGGAGTTGTCAAATAGATGATATAAAATATATAGGTAATTTTTTTAACCAAGTTCTCTTAAGTTTCTTTATTCTTCAACAACCTCAAAATAGTTTTTGAAAATACTAATATAATAAAATAATTTCAATTTAATAATATAATTTTTTCATTTTTATTTAATAACCATTATCTACCTTCCTTCCATCTATTAGAAATTGAAAATCTCACTTATTTTATTTTCAGATTATTGCTTCCATGAATACTTATTTCATTTTTCTTACCTTTATTACATGGATGGATATAAAAAAATATTTAATTATTAAATATTATAATAATGTAATGATTAATATTATTTAATTATAAATTAGTAATTCTATTAATTTTAGTAACAAATAACTGTTATTATAAATTTATCTTCTACAAATTTACATATCAAGACAATTTTCTTAATTACAATATGAATTCGACATCTTGTATAACTGTGGAAATTTTGTTTTACTAAATTGATAAAAAATATATATCTATAGTTATAAATAATTTTATACTATTTTATTACTCCTTTCAAAAAGAATAATGTACTGAATTAATTTTGGAGGGCCTGACTAACAAGCCCTTGTAACCAATGAGTGAAAAAACAGTACAACAATAGATTGAAATGTGATAATAAATCAGCCATAAAAATAAAATATTCAGGAATGAGTTTCTAAATTAATCATTTAATGATGATTAATTGGTTATTTAATAGTTTATTTGAATTCACGAAGTGAGTTGGGACTTGAGGTAACTATTAATTTTCTGAATATCAATTTACGGAGAAATGTTTCTAATTATAAACTAATTTAATTTTATACAATGTAAATAAAATCCTATTGACTTATTATATTTAAATTATTATTTTTACTATTGTGGTTTTATCTTTCATTTAATCTCTCCCTATTAATTTACCTTTTATTTATATATTACTAAATTTGTTTGGGTTGTTGTTTACCTAATTTAATTTCAATAAGTTATAACCTTTTTTCCTATAATTAATCTTTATATGTTAGTTATATATAACCCTATGAATGTATTGAACCATTAAATTCTTGGTTTTAGAAGTATGGTTAAAATTGAACAATATGTTTTTATCACAATTCAACCAAATAGATTCATGTGTGTGGCCCATACCATTTCACATATTTATTGTCTGGAATATTTTTTATCCTTGTCCATATTTTTTATTTTGATTGAACAATGTTATTATAGATACTAAAAATATTTATCAATTTCACCTTATACAATATATTTCATTCCTTTATTTATTTTAAGGGTATATTTTTGAAAATTTCTCTATGAGTCATTTTGTATTTTCATTACAAAAGTATTAAAATAATACTCATTTTTAAACTTTTCTCTGTAAATACATTTTTTGGATTTTATGTAGGTTCTTAATTGTCAATATAACATTCCATCATTATATTTATTTTTAATGAAATTCATATTTCCATTTTCTATGTATTTTTAATTTTAAAAATAAATTTAATTATCTATAAGAATAAGTAAAGTGATATTAATCCACTTACATATTTTTTATCATCCACTCTATAATTCATATTTTTACCTTCATTTGTTTTTAAGGATTAAATAATTTGAATAATGTTATAAATAATTTTTTAACGTACCATTTATCACCACATGAAATGGATTTTTGAATGTGTCATAGAACATTTGTTTTACAACCATATTACATAAAATTTAAGAAAATTATTTTTATAATTTTTTCTATATTTACTTCTCAAACTATAAAATACCTATCACTTTTGGATTTATTTTTATTTTGTTACCCTATATATTATATTATGAATTTATTATTCATTCAATTTATTATTCATTAAGGTTGTGTTCTCTACTACTCTCCAACTCTCTCTTGACAATACTTTTCTCTTTCCAGAACATATTATTTACATTGAAGAATATATTCTATATAACTTCAACTATTTTTATGTGGTATTTTATAGTATTGAATATATTGTGTAAAAATTAATCAATATAGTATCTATTGGAAGGGAGCTTACTAAGAAAGAAATTCAACCTGTTGACTAAAAAAATAATAAAAATAAATATTGTTGTTATTTCAATATGGGTTTTTATATATTTTTAAGGCATGCTAGATATGTATCATATTTTTTTGATAATTAATTCATTTTATCAATTCATTGGAAATAATTAGATAAGGGTTAGATGAGGGATTATATATCACATCGATGCATTGGTGATACTAATTATAAAAAAATATATTTTGTATTCGATGTGATCCTTAATTGTTTATATATGATTTCATAAAACAAGGTTGTGATGATATGTTTCTAATTTCTATAATAATGAACTACATCCCTATGAAATAAGTTAATTGTTTTGACATAAGATTATTTAATTTTTTGTTTTATCAATGGATATATTACAATCTCATGTTATTATTAATATTTTATATTTTTAAGATATTATGTATTCTAACCATATAAGTTACATCTTGTTTACTCCATGGTTACTTATTTTAGATGGTACCCCTTATTGAGTGATTGATATTACCCTTATAATCCTTCAATTTCCTCAATTATATATGATAGTGTTATATATGAATTGTTTTTATGGGTTTCATGTGTTGAGAATTTTATGGGAGATGTATAAGATTTATTTTATAATAACAAGTCTTTAGACTAGTGGAAAATATATCCATTGGATGAGAAAGATTTATTTTTTTGTTAAATGTATTTATTAACGCTCTAATTATCTAAAGCTAAAAGGTACTAGCCATGTACATGAATCAATATTTAT
This sequence comes from Viscum album, assembly GCA_963277665.1. Lineage (NCBI taxonomy): Eukaryota > Viridiplantae > Streptophyta > Magnoliopsida > Santalales > Viscaceae > Viscum > Viscum album. The sequence continues at coordinate 3,963,401 of OY728120.1, read as the reverse complement.
TATTGATATTGTGATTATAAATTGTTATGATTGAATTTCATTAGTTATGTTTAAATAATATATCTAAAGGATCTATTTGTGTCACATGATTCAAGAGTGTAGGTCTAGGGAATCTCAATTGGAAATTATAATTAGAAATAGATTTGAAGGTTCATTTTGATAGATTTTATATTTGTTTATAGAGATATATAACATAATTTTTATCAATATAAAATGTGTTTGGATATATTAATTAAATATGTATAATGTTTGTAAGAAATAAAACACTAACAAACAAGTATCCTTAGGGTAATGATGTTCTTGATGCTTGTACAACTGGATTTACAGCCATTCTATGCAGTGACAATATTACATTAATTGATAGAAGAATATATAGGTCTATGTTAAGGCTTTTAATTTCATTGTTATGTATCAAATTGAATTAGTATTCACAGTTTTTAGGGGACTTCCAAATTCTATGTAAATTTCTGATAAACTCAAAAGCAATTATAATGGAATTGATAATTTTAATGTTGATAATACATAGATTTTAAAACTAGGTTTGGATGGGTAAATATGGTTAAATTATATTCTACTAATGATTAATTTATTATATTCAATGATATGTTGAAAACAAATAAGAGTTTTTCTGGAAAAACTAGATGATATTATTATTATATGGAAAGTCATGACAAAAATTACCGAGATAATTTGAACAAAAAATTGATTCTCTAGAAGCCATTATGTCACATTCTCTGAAATAGGTACACAATATCCTTGTATCTTATGAAATGTTAAAAAATTAATTTGAGAAGAATGTAAAATAGGATATGGATTTTCAATCCATGAGAATGATGAGGTCAAAGGAAGGAGAACCTGAAGATTCTGGTGATCAAATGATGATGATGATATTAACTGTGAATATTATAAGATGGAATGTAACATCCTATGTTTTTAAACGGAAACACAATATTTGATAGCATACATGATATGCCATATCGAGCATAAACAGACAAATAAATATTTTTATTTAACTCCTAGCCATTACAATAGAGGGAATGAAAAATGTTAATTAAATTATGAAAATATGGATTACACATGTTTATTTAATTATTCATTGGTTACCAAATTAATATGAAATGAAACGAATGAAATATTAATTCAATATAATGTTCAAAAATTAATCAAATAAACTATTTTTTTATTATATTAATGGAATATTAATTAAATATAATGTTTAATATTCCTCTTATTTGTTTTCTATGCATTATATATGAACAAATCCAATTTTATGAATAAAATGGGTATTTTTCAAAAAATTGCATTTTTTTGTCTTTTGATGGTTAGCCCATTTAAAATCTTGCTTATGATACATCTAAATATTATATTTTAAAAAATAAAATTATTATTTGTAATATGGACATAAAATGTTTCATTGAATTTTATTTGGTATTTTTCGGATAATATAAATTATATTGAATAGTGAAAAATACTGAATTTTAATTCAGAACTTTTTTTATAATTTATTTATATTGTTTAATTATTCTTTTAATTTATTTTAAAGTATATTTTCATTTGGTTATTATCATTTAATCCCATAAGGATCATTGGAATGAATTTCAAATTGAATTTAGATATAAAAACTATTCGTTGTTTTGAATGTTTCACGTTAAAAACCAGATTTTTTGTTTTATCTAAGGAATTAATTTTAATTATAATTTTACCAATTATGTGAATTGAATTATTTAAAATGGATTCCATATTTAGAAAAATAATTCCCATTTTAGTTTTTAAATTCAATTTCATTTTTATATATTATAAAGATTCAGTTGTAAAAAATTATTTATCGTAGTAAAAGTAAAATTTTGACAAGGGTTAAAGTTAAAAGTGAAAAGCTTAATATACCTAAGAAATGCAATATTTAAATTGTTTTGAGGCCTTTATAGACCCCAACCATCCAATAAAATATTAATTAAAATCCATGTTCGTGGAATTTATTTCCACATCTATATGGTTCGCTATTAATAAAAAATAATCAATAAATTAATCACTTGAACCCATATCTCCTCAAGTATAAATAATAACTCTCAACACCCCATTTCTACCCAAGAAACCTTTTAGCTCTTAAAATATATTCCAAAACCTCTCCTCCTAACTCTAAACACCTCCAAGTGTTGTTTTTCTCACAAAAAAATGAAATTAGTGGCCCTCAAAGGTCTTTTATAGAGAGGATTTTTAAGTGGGAATTTTCTCATAGTACCTCCATTAATTTCATTTCTTTTTTATTTTATCCGCACTTCCCTAATAAATAAATTCGTGATTAAAAAATAATCAGGTATATACCATATTTGTCTGATTCTAATTGAATATATCATGTCCATTTAATTTATCACCTCCACTTTTTCAATGATGCAAAATTATTATCTAAGTTTTGCCGGTAAATTGCCTCGAAGAATAATGTTTTCATTCTTTTATCATTTAACACATTCATGGATAGTATTTAAATCAATATTATTTTCAAATAATATTTTAATATGTATATTATAACCTATTAAATATACTTTAAATGTTATATTAAACATACATTCATGCTTTCCAAATTCAAGTTATACGATGAATTCGTTTAGGGACGTGTGGACTACCGCCTCCTAAGAACGATTTGATTCATTCAAAAATAACAAGGAATGTACTAAAGATTGTTTTAGAAAAAATATATGATATAAAAGACATATCAATTATAATATAATTATATTATATATGTATACATTTTCACATTAATTTCATTTAATGTTCTATATTTGAATATGACAATAATAAAATAGCGTTCATGCGTACATTTGGCCGACCAACTCTATGAAAAGTGTTTTTAGTTTGTCTTAATATATTATTATTAATAATTATAGAGTCAATTTATAAGATATTTATATCGTGTTTTTATATTATTTAGATGATTTAATTATGACCACATCGACTATTTTAATTATACCAATTTCATTTTCAACTGAAGAACCGGATATCGACAAAATGTATGATATGAACGTAAATAATTGTATAATTTTTATAACATGTAAATAAGAGATATAAAAGGAATAATATAAATGAAACTGGTTCTAAATAAAATAAAAATTATCCTAAGTTTATTATTCTAAAATAAAAAGTAACATATGAGATGATTCAAACTTCTAGTACATGATTTATTTAACTCAATCTCAATTTATTATATTATACGTCTACTTCGTTAGTATTATTATACAAGATTTATGAGTCGAGTATCTTTTTATTGGTTTCTATTTTATTAAATTTTTTTGGATGTACTATTTCTAAATATAATTACCACATTTATAAATTCTGACATCATTGATATGATCATTATAAAGATTTACTCATCTAACTTTTTAACTCTATGAGATATATAAATTATCCACCACTAATTACTTTTGTGTGGTGAGTATATAATTATCCTTTATATGATAAACCATTAATATATTTATAACAATATTACTAAAATTTTTATTTGATGATTATTAATTTTTCATGTCATATGATTCGACAGATTACAGGTGGTAAAGTAAATTCTTAACCTAATTTCCATTTATTGCGTTAACGATATACTTATGGAATTTGTTGTTCAAATATTATGTGTGAAATTAAATTTGAATATAATAAATTTTAATTATATATTTAATTTCGTTCCATACTTTTTCAAAAGGAATATTTTTATATAGGGGTTTTTTTCTTTCTGTACAAGAGAAAAAACTGAATGTTTTCTTAACTTATAAGATGACAATGACTACTTTTCCACCATAATCATTATTTTGATATTTGGATTCCATTATAATACTTAATGTTTATAAAATGAATATAAATACAATTTTCCCATTTAATTTAATTTGTTATTTAAAATGTTTTTGAGATGGTATTGATTATGTCAATATCATGAAATTATATCTTGTGATTGCAATATAGAAATTACATTTTTCCTTTATGAATGATTTATGTGTTTTTCTTGTGTTTTGGTTCTTAGTAAATTTTTATGTATACAGTTGGTTCCATGGTGAACCTATGGTGGGTTATATCATGATAGCTCTCTAATGAATTATATAATTTGACATAACTAAATTACAAGGTTTCTCCTATGATTTTTAAGGAATATACTATGATGGGTAATCCAAAAGTAACTATGAATGTTAGTCCCTAAGTCATTGTGGAAGCTACAATGTAACTATTATATAAATGTTAAAATATATATTTATTATTTATTATTTATAAGAATTATTTTCTGGAATCTTATTATTTTATGATGTACGTTAATGAACTTATGTTTTTATGTGTGAAATGTATTATTTTGTGAAAATGTTTTTCTGAGTTTAAAATATTCATTGACTAATGGTTTCATTCCATATTTTATAGCCCTTTATATGATTTTTTCTCTCATTAGATGGTTTTGAAATGTTTCAAAAGGGTGTAAGGATAGGTATGAAAAAATAAGAAGTTAAGAATACTTTAATCATGAAAATAAATCATGTTTTATTTTAAATATTTTATACTTTGTTAGAAATGTATATTGTTTTGGTAGTATCATCAAGAATGATGTTGGGATATTGTCTATTAATGGTAACATAATTCTCTAAAAAATAAACCATAAAAGATACTCATTTTGAAAGAAGATAAATTATTTACTAAACTCAAAATTATGTAATGTTTAAGGTATATGACCTTATAGTTGGTATCAATGGAAATTTTTAGGTAACCTTAAGGATTAGGATTTTTGGTCTAACCAATGATATTTGTCTTTGTCTATTTTTTTGTTAAATCTATGTTCTCTAGGTTTTTAATATTTATGAAATGTGGTTACAAATAGAAATATGTGGATCTAAAAAACCATTTTTATCTATTATAAATGGTAATTATTTCAAAGTCATGATCAGATGATTCTGTAACTTTTACTAACATAAAAATCTCTTTAAAAACATTGTATGAGATATAAAACATCTACTCTATTTCTCTATACCATCATGGATCATGGTTTTAATCCACTCCTAATTTATAAATATTCTCATATTTTAAAATAAGGTAAATATTATCATGCCATTTTTAAGTATTTTACCTTGTCATAATATTACAAAGCATATTATGATTTCGAAAAAACTAACGATGATGGAGACCCATGGACATCCTATTTATACTTTCTTTTAAAATACATAATTTCATCACATAATTATGGTTTTTAAAAGGACCATTGATTGGATGTTTCAATTAAAACACGATCCTAGTTGTTTATAAAAATCTCTTTCTATAAAATGTTATAAAATTGTGTGTTATACACGATTATTTTCCAAAGCTATTTATCTATGAACACCCATACTACCCATGTTGTACATGGTGTATTTGGATAAACAAATAAAGTTTTATTGAAGAATCTCTAAATCTTTTTATTATACATGGACCTTCTATCTACGTGAGGAAAATGACTATGAAACAAGGTGGACACTATAATCAATGGACTATGTCCTTTATTATATGAATAGTTTGATTAAATCATATGTAAGTTAAATAAAAAATTGTAAATATATATAAGACTATATTAATTAAGAAGTTTTTGTAATATTGATTTGGGATAAAAATGAATGGTATAAGACAACCTTTGAGGTCAAAACATTTTATTTATATTTTTGAGTTTTATAAAAAGGGACAACCCTCAAGATAGGTAACAACATGTCACGCTCGTCAAGGATGCTTAAATAAAACCCACATCTAAAGGGGGACAAGGGTACATTACCTACCACTATACTACATGAAGTTCCAAGTCCTTATGAATTTTTCATATAGTTAAATGTGATGATGGAATAATAATATGTTGATTTTGGTAACTAATGTTTTTTCAAGTTGATATCCTTGTAACTAGAAATTGATTTGGGAATTAATTGATAAATTTTATGTATGAATAGGTTCACTATATTTTGGATATTTATATGATTAAAGTAAATATAATACTGTAGAATTTTATTTGAAGGATAATTGTTGATTTATTAAAATGTGGAAATATGGTAATTAAGGTTATTATGTGTGATTGATGGTATATAGAGATAAATATTAAAATTTATCTTGTAATTCTATGTTATCAAATACTTTTAATTTTAAGTTTTTAATATTATTTTGGATTATTTTAAATAATTTTAAAGATAGATATTTATCAAATTTTCTATGTTGAACATTGGGCATTCCTTTTTAGTTTTGGTAATTTAGAGATTTTTTTCTACATAAAACGTATTTTATTTTGGGGGAATTATCTGATCATGTACTAACAATTTTTCTTTTGGTTAATATTTAAATGTTGGATAAATAGAGAGGTAACATTTTTTAAATGATTTTAATTTTTAATAAGTTGATAATAGTTCTTCAGGTGTGAAAAATTCATCTTAAATACTCATATAATAGAGGAAAATATGACTTTATAGTGGAAATTAAATAAATGATGAAACTCTACTTCTCATGTAAGTATGTTTCCTTATTTTATAAGTCTATTAAGTAAATGAATTCCTCAACTCTATTAAAATTATATAAAAAAAGTTATATGTTTACATTTGTCAATGGTCTTTTGACCCATTATATATTTATTATTTTTTATGGATAAATATTTGAATATAATGTTCTCTATCACTATAGATTAGTCTTTGAGAGTTAGTTTTATCATCCATGTGCAATTTTTACCAACCTAAAATCCTAGTGACTATTATCTCAGGTGACTTTCGTAGAATCCATTATTTTATTTAAAGTGAATATATTATTAATAATTTTTCTAATGTGGGATTGAAAGAAATGTATTTCTAGAATTCATAACATAGTTACCATCCACATATAAAAATTTTAAGGAATTATTTTCAAAATGGTGGGAGAATGTAACATCACGAGTTTTTAAAGGGAACCATAATGTTTGATAGCATATATGATATGCCATATTGAGCATAAATATACAACAAAATATTATTATTTAATAGACTAGATATTATAATGTAGGAAATGAACAATGATAATTGAATTATGAAAATATTTTTTACACATGTTTATATAATGTTTCATTGGTTACCAAATTAACATGAAATGAAAGTAAAAACCAATTGAATATAAGAGAAGTATTTTTACGAAAAAGTATTTAAATATGAATATTTGTGTTTAAAGTTTAATAAAAGAAATATTTTTTGATTATAATAACTAAATATTAATTAAATATAATTTTTTATATTCATATTATGTGTTCTCTAAACATTATATATGAACAAATCCATTTTTACGAATAGAAGGGGTATTTTTCAAAAAAATGCATTTTCTACCTTTTGATGGATAAACCATTAAAAATATAGTTTTTGAAACAATTATAAATTATATTTTAACAAATAAAAATATTTTTAAATATATAAATAAAATATAATTTTGGATAAATTTTTGGTATTTTTCCGATAATATTCATTTTTTAGTGAACAATGAAAAATACCGCATTTTAATTCAAAACTGTTTTTTCATCTAATTTATTTATATTGTTATATTGTACAAATAATTGTTTTTAAAATATATTTATATTATTTTTCTATAATTTAAATCAATTTTGGTAATTAGAATAAATTTTAAATTTAAATTAGATATAATAAAATTACATAATTTTGAACATTTCACATTAAAAACTTGTTTTTTAAATTTTCCTGTAGAATTAATTTTTAGTTTAATTTTACCATTTAATTTATTTGAATTATGTAAAATGGATCCAATATTTGAAATATTAAGGACCAAATAACGTTTTATGTTCAATTTCATTTTTATTTATAAAATATTTACCATGGTAAAGAAATTATTTTCCATAGTAAAAGTAAAATTTGACATGGGTTAATGTTTAAAGTTAAAACATAACATACCTAAAAAATAAAACATTTAAATGGAGGATTAGGTGTGTATAGAACCTAACAGGCCTATAAAACATTAATGAAAATAAAAATTCATGGAATTTAATGTAACCCTTATATGGTAATATTTTAATATAAAACAATCAATAATTTAATAACATGAACCCACATTTCATCATGTATAAATAACCATCCTAAACTCCCCATTTCATAACATAAAACATTTAATCTCCTCAAATATCTTCGAAAAAATCTTCTCATCACTCTCCCCATGTCCAAGTGCTACTATTCTCACCAAAAATCAATAACCAAGGTCCTGAATAGTCTTTCAAGGAAGGGATATTTAAGAGGCAATTTACCGAAATATACCTCTCTTAATTTATTTTTTTTCTACTTTATCCGAACCATATTCATACTTAAATGAATTATTGATTTAGAATAATTTATATAATGAAGTTTTATGTTTCTTATTTAATATATCTGGTCCATTTAATTTATCAACTCCTCTTATTTAATGAAATGAAATTGTTGTCCATGTTTTTTCGCCTAATCACCTCTATGAAGATTTTTTCAATCTTTTTCCATTACCACCTTGATAGATGTTATTAAAACCATTACTATGGAAAAATAATATTTTAATAAATATTTTATAAACTATTTAATTGTATTTAAATGTTATATTAAAAACAACATCTTGATTTCCAAGTTGTGGTTATACAATAACATCATTTAGGCTTCTATGGACTACCGCCTCCTCAAAATGGTTTGATTCATTCACACATCAGATGGAACATTTTAAATATTGTATTAGTAATAATAAAAAATAAATATGAAATATCAATTCTACTAAAAAATATTATATATTTTTACATATTTTCATGCATTTCAATTAATGTTCATTTTTCAATACATCGGAAAAAACAAAAATAACCTTCATGCGTACGTACAACCTACTATATCAATGAATGATGTTTTTAGTTTTTCTTAAATGATTGTTATAAATAATGATATAAATAATATATAAAATATTTATGTCGCATTTTATATTCTCAGGATTATGTATTTATGACCACATGGACTGTTTATATCATACCATGTTCATTTTCGACTCATGAACCGAATTTCAAAAAAACACCCATTATGAACTTCAAAAATCGTGTAATTGTTCTAACATGGTAATACGAGAAATAAAGGAATAAAAAACATGAAAATTTTATAAATAATGTATAAATTGACCTTAGTTTCGTATTTTGGATGAAAAGGGATCACACGAGGTGAGTCAGACTCATGGTAATGGATTTTTTTTACTCAATTTCCATTTATTGGGTTATACGTCAACTTCATTGATTTTATTATGCCAAGAATATGTGGGGAAGAAATTATTATTGGTTTATTATTTATGTAAACTTATATTTTTGTGGATAAAATATTTGTACACACAATCACCTAATTTATGAATTTTTTTCCTTGATACGAACATTGTATGGTATTACTCGTTTCACTTTTTACATCTATGAGATATAAATATTATCCACCACTAATTAAATTTGTGTTGTGCATATATAATGAAAATTGATATGAAATATCATGAATATGTTCATTTTAATGTTATTAAATTTTTCATTAGATGATTATTATTTTTATCGGTAATACGATTCGACAAATTACAAGTGGTAATGGAATTTTGTAACCCAATTTCCATTATTGGGTTAAACATCTATTTATTGACTATATCATTCAACTCTTATTTTTGAAATTAATTTTTAATATCATATATTTTATTTATATATTAAATTTCATTCAATATTTTTAGATTAATATTTTTATATGGCGTGTTTTACTTTATGTACAAAATGGTAAAAGAAATGATTTTTAACATATACAACGACAATAACTTCTTTTATGCCATAATCTTATCTGACCTCATCTATAATACCTAATGTTTTTAAAGGAAAATAAATAACATATTACTTATTAATGTATTTTTCTATTTAACATTACTTTGATAAGGTATTAATTATTTCAATTTCTTGAAATGATATCCTATGATTTCAATGTGGAAATGTTATCTTTTTTATGCATGATTTATGTGTTCTGCATATGTTTTAGATCTTGGGAATTTATTTTGTATATGGGTGGTTTAGTGTTAAATAGAGGGAGGATGAGCCAATGATACCTATCAAATACATTTTATAATGATACAGAGTTAAATGATAAGGTTTTTACTAAGAGAAACTGGAAATATAATGTGATGGGTATTCCAAATTTGACTATTAAGGTTACTCCCAATGTAGCTGTGAATGTTACAATGTAATTATGATATGGATGGAAAAGGATAACTTTAGCACATATAATTTAAAAGAATTATTTTCAGGAAACTTATTATCTAATGAGTTATGTTAATGAGATTATGATTTTATGGGTGAAAAGTATGATTTTGTAAAAAACAATTCTCGAGATTAAAAAATTCATAGACAAATGGTTTTATTCCTTCTTTAATATTCATTACTCCGATTTTTTCTCATCCCACATTTTGGAAATGTTTTACAATGGGTATAATAATGGTTATTAGGAATGTAGAAGTAAAGATTATTTTTTTCAAGAAAATAAATCATGTTTTATTTCAAAATATTTATGGTTTGGAGAAAATGGATACCATTTTGGTAGTATCATCTAGTAACATTATGAGATATTATGTATTAATGATGGCATAATTATCTATAATTATAAACCTGGAAATATCCTCAATGTGAATGCTAGTAAACTCATGGGTAAAATATATATTATGTAACAGTTAAGTAATGGTGCCTTAAATGTAATTTTCTCAAATATCTAAAATCCTGGATAGAGGAAAATGTAAATAAATAAGTATATTTCCTCTCAAATTTTTGAAGGGTGAATTCATGGAAAAATATTGCACATCCTATCATATCATGAAAAATCATTAATATATGTTTTATTAATATAATTAAAATCTTAAAAAGAATTTGTGGTTAAAATGATCTAAATCATTTATAAAAACCAGTGATAGTAAACTGATATTTTTAAAAAGTAACTGAAAGAGTCATATGATTAATGTATAATATAATGAAACATCATCTTATAATGAATTTTATAATGAAACATCTAATTTTTTTTCCATGTTTATGGAACATGTCGATAATCACTAGAAATAATCATGTTTTTAAGAGGAATATAAAGAAGAAACATACATCAAGAACATGCCTAGTTATTAGTTATAAGATTATATTGAGAAAGACCCAATGTTCAAGAAGGATATTAATGTTCAAAAGAAATTTTATTGACTAAAGATGAAATGAGTGATTAAACTCTGAAAATAGATACTGAAATTATTAATGAAATCATAATTTTAATTATTATAGTACTTGAGATTGATATGATTATGAAAGAACATGAAGAAAATACATTATTTAATGAAGAAAAAATATGAATGTTGGTATAAAAAGCATGTTTTTATTTCAAAATAGTTTAAACATATTGATGTATATATTAAAATAATAAGACTATTTAAATGATGAATCACTTACAATAGATGAGATAATAATAATAGTAAATCATTATAAAAATGTACATGAAATTTTATGTGTATTATAATATATCATGAATTATAATATAGAATACAACTAGAAATCATTACATGGTTAGACATGAAAATATGATGAGAAACACTTTTCCATATTAATGAATGTGTTGAATGAAAAAAATAAAATTACATTAATAAATAGCTAGATTAGGGTAGATATAGATAAAAAACTGAAATAATTTGAAATGCATGTTTTTGGTCAAAAAAGTAACTACAATAGATGATTCAGATTCAATATTTGCTGTTGGTGTTGTGGAATATTTCCCCATAGACCCTACACATGAAAAAAATGTACCTATATAAAATAATACCTGAATAACTGGGGAGTTTCTCTATAGTTAAAAGGAATGAATCCACTACAAATAATAATGCTATGAATAATAGTATTTTACATATGCTCACAAATAATATGTTTTAAAATCCTATAGAAGTTTGTAGAAGATGTGAAAAAGTTTCCATTTATATTGTAATTCATATGAAAAATATATCTAGAATGTTATCCTACAATGAAAATGTGAAAAAGAAAAAAATAAAAATCATAAATAGAATTCATTCATAGTTCACGTTTCATTACATGCATAAAAGTTAGGAAGACTATGGATCCATGGTTGTAGCTGCCTTGACCCTAGTATCTCAGTGCAAGTGTCTTCCATTATTACATGGGAATACGGTACAAAGAATAAAATACAAAATGGATAAATAGTAAATTGTCCTGGTAATCTAGATACACACATGATTCCCATATAAAATTTTAAAACAAAAATTAAGACATATATATTTTTTAGAATATATTTTCTCCTTCTTGTATGTCTTATCATATATATCATAGTACACTCTAGAGATTCCTGGTAAAGGGGAAAAAATACAGGTGAGGTGAAATTCCCCATAAGGGTTATATACAATTGTATCTACGACACTTCCATAACAATAATCATTATTTACATTTAAATAATTTAATAGATGTTCAATTTAAATAATTTTAATAACTTAATAAACATGGAAAGGTAATCAACTAAAAACATATTTCATTTTATCAATTAAATGACTATCATAAAGAGATAAGGAATAATCATTATAGAAAGGATAATAAATTAAAACACCTATAATTTAATAAAAACAAATGAGAATGTAATGCATCAATATATAATATAATTATGAAAATATCATCGATAAATATAAATAAATTCTTAATGAAGGAAATTATTTATTAGGGGATGTCATTTTCTCAATCACATAATACCACTACCATCAAGACCTTTCACAAGAATATTTAAAATGATAGGTACAAACTGATTTAAACCTAAATTACTAATTTTCATCATGATTCTATTGATTCATTAAGGGGATATATATTTCTAAGGGAACCCCATAATTTTATGTCTAATGTTATCCTTTTTTACTAAATAATTCATTTTACTTATGAAAAATGTGCCTTATTATATTGTATATGTATTGAGTAATGATTATTGATTTGTCTATATTTCCTCAGATAAAAAATAACATTAAATTTAGAACAGCATGTGCATAAATGAAATATGTTTTACGAAATAAACATATACATGATAAATAATATATATATTTAGTGTAAAATGTTTTTTTAATTATTGAAAGAAAGTGAATATTACAAGGGAATGTTAATGAATACAAAAATAAATCAAGAATGTGACTTTTAATAGATTACTTGGTCAAAATAATATTAAACCATCCATAGAAATAAATATGATGATATCAATTATAGATAACCCAAGTGCATTATAATTAACATAAAGGTCTGATGTCATTAATGAATATAGAAACCATAAAAATTATTTAAAAACATTTCTTAGGAAAATATTCTTTTCACTTTATTTTTTTGTAAAACTAATTGTCCAAAAAATATTTCAAAAAATATTTTCTTTGTAAATATAATTGGAAACATTTTAATTAAGCTTTAAAGCATTGAGAGGTCATTATTTTTGGAAATTTGATTTATGTCGTACATAGTAAAATAATGATTCATTTCACTTTTTTGATAAAATCCAAACATTCCATGTTTTATAAGTGAAAAAATATTCCACTGAAATTTATTTGTATGAAGTAAAAATGGGTAATGATTTCATTAATAAATAATTTTTAGATAGATAAAAATTGGTTTTTTTGTCTTTTGAAAACATTATTTTTGGAAAAAAAATGATTTTCAACCAAAGGGAGAAATGAAGCAGAATTTTAAAAAAGACAATTTCTCAATAATTTTAAGTTAAAAAGAGTGGATAAATTGTAATATGACTAGAAAAATTCATTAATAACCATAGGATAAAAATTGTAAATGGGTTTCTTAGACAATGATAAAATAATTTACATTAATGGAAACTAATTGATAACCACTGCAAATTAAAATGAAATGGAGAAATAAACCATTAGAAAGATCATAACATTGATGTAAGAATTAATCAATTAATAAATTATGTATATAAAATGTAAATACAACTAATCCATGTTAAAATACAACATATTATAATTAAAAATTCTTATATAAATAATCATATAATATCGAAGACAATTAAGTAGTAATATTACACTATGAAAGTAAATTATGTTATGAAATTCATTACCACTTACTAATATTCACGTAAAACAACATTGGATAAATTAATAATAATTGAAAAATAAAAAACCATTTATTAAGAAGGATACATGATACTATTTATAATGTGATAGTGTGTATACGATATAGAATAAATTAAATTTACATTAATAAAATATTTTTTAATGTAGATAAATTGAGACGAAGTATGGTACCATGAAACAGACTCATCTCATATAATCTTTATCTTCCTAAATAATAAAATTTTGTTATTTGTTTTCTATATTGATAAACATATTAATATTTATTGTTCATTTTATTTCACTTATTACTATATTATATACAATTACTTAATATATCCACTTTACATAAGGTGTTTAGATGATATTTGACTTATGTGCGAAAAATGTCTTCGGTAGCTTAACTATTGCTCTAGTAATTAATTATTCCGAAATTTCAGGAATAGTAATAATGAAATAATTATCATATTTATTGATGAATAATAATTTTAATACAAGTTATAAAGCATGAATTTTATAATTTAAGTACATTATGATCATAGAGGATGTAGGTCGTATGTATACATTAGTTACATTTCATGTTTTCATCGATCATTATGTAATGAAGGTAAGTAATAAATTATCTTCCTAAAATGATAATTAAATATGAAATAAAAATATTATTCATTTAAATATACTTTTATATATATCATCCATGTGGTTTGGTGATAAAAATAGAGTCACATCGCTTCCTGATGGCGGAAGTCCACACGTATATGGACAAATTTAACATTCATAGTGGGTAAAAAGGATAGTAAGAAAATTATATATAATAATTTAATCATTAAAAATATGAATTTAGTATCATAATTATTTTTTTAATATCACATTTAATCATTAAATATTTCAATATTACTTTCCATGTGATTCTTTAGTGAAAAATGAATCACATTGCATCGTGAGGCAGTTGTCTACGGTTTAAACAAGCGAGATTATTATATCTCCTAGAGATAGTGAAGTAAAAAAGTATATATGAAATAATGAATAAAAAGGTAAAATTATTTTATAAATATCCTATATATTCATTATATCCATCATCATACAAAACGAAGATAGGTGTTGATGGAACATGTGTCACATCAATTTGTGAGGTAGTAGTTACCTTTACACACAAGCGATATTATCATTTCTCATTTGAGGGTATATGAGATGGATATTTTTAAATACCTTATAATAATTACATATAAGTATATTTAAAATAATATTTTATTATATAATCATAAATGATGAATATTTAAAGGATGTGGAACTATAAATGAAAAAGTACATAGTTTAGAATTTTACCACCTCTCAGACCACCACTTTAGGATTATTTCAAAAATAGTAATAGAAGTGATGTATGATAATAAAAATGATTCTATTATGATGGTATGAAAATTTTTATGTTATTTTTATATGTATTGTAAATGAAAAATAATTTTTCTATATGAATAATAGAAGAGTGTGTGTGTCCTTTTATAAGTGAGGCAATTGGCAGAATTATAATGTTTGAAAATAAAAATGTCTGCCCATGTTTTGAAGAATCCAAAAGCATTAAAAATTTCCTATTTGATATACCTATATTGGATAATTTCTATACATGGAAATAAAATTTGTTTTTTAGAATTTTTAGGTCGTTTTAACCCATATCTTTTTAATTTAACCCCCAGTAAGAGACTTTTACATTTATAGTTCTAATTAATTTTTACTATTTCCAATACACATTATGATTAAAAATTATTTTTAAATAAATAGAAAATATAAATTAGTATTATTTCAAATATTGAATCCATTTTACCAAAAGAAATTCACATAAGTTGAAAATTTAAATTTTAAACCAACCCCATAGAGGTGATGAAAAATAAAGGTTTCAAAAAGAAAATGATCATAATTATGGAATGTTTTAATATAAAATTCTAAATTAAATTCATTACAATAAAATAATTTAAAATTATCATAATTTAATAGAACAATTTTTACTTTTAAACTAATTTAAAATATAATTTATCTTTTTAAATAATTTAAATGAAAATATGTTTTCAAACAAAAACTAGTATTTTTCCTTATTCATCGAAAATTAAACTTTTCATAAAAATTAAAACTATTCACCCTAAGATAATTTTTATATGGTTATTTTAAAAACTAATTTTATATTATTAAATATAAATCAATAATTGGTTAAATTTAGTTTTAAATTATGTGCACCAAGCATGAATAAACAATCTTTTCGAAAAAATACAGTTTTTCATAAAATATTTATTTTTCATTTTAATTGTTATGAATATTAATCAAGAGACACCATGTGAAACAATAATATAATCCATTTGATTAAGGAAACTATAAATATTTATTTCCTACTTTCCATTTAAGGTATTACAATGCCAAGTAAAGTCAGTACATATAAGGGGAACCTCCAAAAGGATACACTAATCAATACAACAAGAGAGCTCTGCAGCTACAATTTTGCTGAAGTGAATTCCAGTTTTCTCCTGAGGCTTCAAAATAGTGTTGAAGTCACCAAGAATTATCCATTTGGGGCTGTTTGTAAAATTACCTACAAGATCATACCAAATCTCTCTCCTTTTGATGTAAGAGGTAGAAGCATACACAAATGAAATGAAAAAGTCACTACCTACAATGTTTCATGAGACTAAGATATTATGAGGCTTCTTAATGTATGAGGTGATGTCAATACTTTCTTGACAAGGAATAGAAAGATGATCCATGATAGAATTATGTAGATTCTGTGAAATGAATTTATATCCAAGAGATTCCCATTTGAGGTTCTTCCAATTCTCAAATAGATATTTTGGTTCATCAATGCCAATCAGAAAAGGCTTATATGCTAGGCAGAAATGTCTAAGGGATTTGACCGTAAGAGGGTTCCCCAGCCTTAGACAGTTCCAATAAAAAATTCTCATTATTGAGGGGATTTATCCCTTGTCTGAGGGCCTCCTGGATGTGCCATTGCATTTTGGCCTTTATTATTTTTCCCTTTGTTTTCCTTCTGTCTGCATGGATAGTACTAGTTTCCCCTGAATCATTTATAACTGCATATGATGGGTAACCCTCCTTATTTTTAGAAAGCTCAAGGTGAAATGTTGGAGTCTCCTCCAGATCATCAGACCAAAAAACACCATTTAGAGGGGTGAACTTGTTTACAAGTTTCTCCATTCTAGCAGTTTTCTTCGTTGATGATTTCTTCTAGGTAGCTTTAGAGGAGGGGACTTCCAAGTATTCAAATTCTAGTTCACTTCCCCAAAACAGTTGTTCCATATGATTCCTTGCATCATCATTTTGATCTAAATTCATTGAATTCTGTGCGGCCACCTCTTTAAGAGGAATCATCCATGATGTCCAACATTCACTGTTAGGCTATATAGATTTCCCAGAATGCACCTTTAAGGAACCAGAACCCTGAGACCCATCTTTATTGGATCCCACCTTGAGATTCCGATCCTGTTGTGATTTAATACTATGGGGATGTTGACAAATATCCAGGATTTTGGTTTTCACCTGTGTAGAGACCTCACCTGATGTAATGCCCAGTGGTTCTTCATCAACATCCTGCTGATGCGGAGCATCCACATGCCCTTCGTCTAACACCTTCTTAGGAAAAGATTTAGTGAATGTGGAATTATGACATGAAACATGTTCATCAATAGGCATTAATTCGACTGAATTAGTGGCCACAGGATTTAGAGCTACCTTATCAATAGCAGGTTCTATATATCCAGAGTTACCAAGCTTCTCTATGGGGGAAACCCCAGTCTTGTCATCCATGATGGGGGGAATTAATTCCTACTGGGGTTTGTGAGGTCTAATTTTGTCCATCCTTTTACAGGCATTGAAATCATACCCCTTAATCTTGCAAAAGATGCATTCATCTTACCTTTGACATTCAGAGACAATATGTCTAAGAATTTGCATCCAAAACAAAATTTGGGTTTATACTGATATTGGATTTCAAGGTTGATAAAAAATATCAGTTTGTCAGATCTACCTCCTCCACTAGAGTTTTATAAATATCCACTTCCACTAATATCCTGGAATAATGTACAAACCTCATATTTTTAATTTTCTTGTCTAGTCTAATTGGGTTTCCAACTGAATGTGCAATGTCCCACAATATTCTTGGATGCCAATAAAGCCAATTGAAATGAAAAATTCTGATCTACACCTGTGTGAATGAGTTCCTGACATTATTGGGATCAAAATTTCTCTCCCACTCATGGATTCACAAAAACCCAGGCTTCAGGGCAATATAACCTTTACTCCATGCACTTCTCTTACCATCATCATATGGGAATACCATTTGATAATACCCGCAACCCATGGCTGTCATTTTCCAGTCATCAAACCCCCATATATCTGTAATCCATTGGGTGAGATCACTAATCCTCCATGGGTTTTTCCGTTTCTCAAATATAACCCTGGAAATAATGGAGTGGGAACAAATGTGTATTCGTTCTTCAACTACAACTTGATTCGCTAATACATGATCTATGCACCCTTTCTTGATGATTCTTCATGGAGGTGGAATATCAAAATCAATGATAGAGAAATAATCTTCATATTTCACTACATCATCAAAAAAAATTCATGGAGCATCAATCATCTCAGAGTTAACTAATTTTAGTTTCACCGCAAGTTAAAATAGCTCCTTGTGTCAAAGATTCTCATCTGAATTTATATCTATTGAATTATCCCTACAATTTTTTTCAATTTGACTAGTGTCGGGGTTTCCCCTTCCTTATGGACATAACCATTGATAATTGTATCCCACATTATCAATGTTATAACAACTTTAAACCTGCCCAAACTCATTTGGAGAATCATAATTACTTCTTCATGAATCATGATACCTAGATATGGAAGTGTAACATGTTTGCTCAATTCAATACCAAGGATTATTATAAATTACATTGTAGGTTTTTCAACAGATCACCAGCATGGATTATGAACTTCAAGACATCCATTATATAGAATTCCCTATTTCTACTCCTTTGGAGGACATAGAAGCACATGCTGTCCATAATGATCAAATTTGGATGAATGGAAAACACATGGTGTCTACCTGAATTTTATGATTCAAGGAAGAAGAAGATATTCCTCAGCTATTTTTTAATTTCTAATTTGTATAGATGCTATGGGCATATTTTGGGAACCTATTTGGAATGCATATTGATACTCAAATGAAGGTGTATAACTTTATGAAGATGATAAAAAATTCTAGCCAAAGTGAGCAGATCTAGAACTATTTGCTTGCAGCTGCTGCAACAACTTTTTCAGGTACAATGATGGTATGGAACACTAGCACTTTTGATAGCCAAAGAAAATCTATATATATTTGATAAATGGCGATTCACATGTTGGTGTATGTGGCCTTGATTCTACAAGCTGGAGGCATGTTAAAAATATTTGATGACCTTGACACTGTTCATCAGTTGGGTGTTGCTGGTAGGCCGGAAAAACCCAAGGTGCTTAAATTCATAAGATGGATCCCTTCTCTCCCTTCATGGATCAAGGTGAATGTTGATGGCACAACATCTGGTATTCCAGGACACTCAAGTTGTGGTTTTGTTTTTCATACCTACCAATGAATTTTCAAGGGATTTTTTACCATTAAACTGGAATTGGTGTGGCTTTCGAAGTAGAATTATGGGCTATTGTGTATGCAGTTCGATATTCCACTCAATATAAGTGGAACAACCTATGGATTAAATCCTAATCTAAGATCACTGTAAATGATTTTCAAACAAGAAAAAATAGTGTTCCTTGGATGATTTTACCTCATTGGAATGACTTTCTCAACAATATTGATCATATCAACATTGTGATCTCGCATGCTTACCGAGAAGCAAATCAAGTGGTGGATTCAACAGAAAATAAGGCGGTCTCAGACATAGATATGATGTGGTCTTATGGAATGCTTGATGTTTGTATCCTTATAGTGGATACAGGAATGTGTGGTACTTTACACACCTAATTTTGTTATAACCCCTTGTTAGTCTTCTCTTGTTTGTTCTTTTATATAATATTTTCTCATGGTCGGATGACAGGACCCTAGACCTTTTAGCTATTATAAATATTAATAATCAATAGATTAAAATTTTATTTTATTTTAAATGTGTAAAAAATATACTTTTTATAATTTATTTAGTACTCTTTATGCCCACCAATTTAAAAAATGGGTTATAATGGTACCCTATATTACACTTCATTTTGACACAGGGTTGGGTATAACACAAGTTATTATAGAGATAAAATATAAATAAATTTATTTCATGGGTTATCTTAGATCGGTATTTTGTGTCAATAGAAAGATCAAAAAAATGTTTTTATTTTATAAATTTTCAGTTTTTCATTCACCCCACCACAAATAAATTTGTCCCTCGCAATTTGATCTTGTGCACAGAAAACAAGGTGTTTCTATTTGAAAATATCTTTTATGAAAACCCTGATCATAAAAAGGGTTAATAATAAATAATCTTAATAAGATTAAAAGGGAATTAAAAAACATTATATGGAATAAAAAATATTTAGGTTTCTAGGGAGGAGACATTTGTTTTAACATGAATGTATGGATATAATAGAAAATCTTAAATAATTATAGGGAATGATAGAGGTCATTGATCAGAATAATGTGAATGACCAATTGGATGATATGGATATATAAACCATAAATATATGGTGATTTAAAATAAAATTTAATTCATCGAAATGAAGGTAACATGATAAAGTTTTTGTTTAAATAACTTTTTTCTTAATGTTGTTGAATTATTTAAGTCTATAATAAAATATAGAATAAAGTGTAATTGATATTATTCTATTTCATAAACATCATTTAATTATGTGGTTGTGATTTAATCAATTTCTACTCCATATCTTACTCTGAGAGATAAATATCCAAAATTATATTTTTATTCATAAAGCATTAATATTTTATTTTAAAGATCATAAGATCCATAAAAAAGAGACCTGTTATTCCGAATGTCTCTAACAATTTTCTATAAAATATATGGCTATAAAATGTTATCCAAAATAATAATTTAATATCTAAACCTCAATAATAACACCATTGGTTTAAAGTAAATAATTTATTTTTAAATCGTTTAACTAAGAATAATAAAATATTAATTAGTACAAAACCTAGTCTAGTGGTAGATGAGAAAATATTAGTGTCATTTGGTTGTGAATTTCATACCTACAACATTTTCCATATCAATAAAGTTATCAACCATCATGTTGGGTTTTTTTCATAATTATATTAATATAATTCTTATAACATTATAACAGTCTGATTATCCCTAATTACTAAAATATAAAATATAATTAAACCTTAATGGATATTATTTCCTTTAATATTATGGGTAAAAATGTAATGGAGTAAAATGGGAGTTTATAAGGGTTGGTGTCCTGAGAACCAACTGTTTTGTACATTGATTACATGAATGTTGACTTATTATATATTGTTCATTATTCTTCCTGACTATAATATAATAATTTCCTAGAATATTTGTTGCATTAATAAGGTCATTGCAGATCCCCGCTATGAAGAAAACCTTGAAATTCTATAACAATATTCTTAAATAATGTTCTACGGTTGGATGACACACTATGATAGGACACATAGTATACAAACCGTCATTTGCGAGTACTCGTAAGAAGACAAGACTCTCTCTCATGGAGTTCGCACTTGGTAATCTCAAAGATGGGAGATTATGAGAATAGACCCGCCAGTAGTAATTACACATGTCTTGGTGTCATCAGATATTACTATCTGTGAGCATGTGTAATGGTCCATAGACTGGAATATTATCATTAACTCATGTCATGACTCGCACACTTAGATTTGCTGACAAAAACCGTCACATAGATAGTTGGCGGGAAGTAGGGTACATTGGGTTCGTCACGAGTGACATGTTGTTAATGGATAATTCTAGGAAGGATTTGTCCCTTCCATTTACGGAAGTTGATATCTTGTCCCTTTGATTGAAATAGAACTATTGCATTAAATTCTATATCCATGGTGTGAACAATGAGTTTTGTTTCAGGTATTCAAAGAACGACAGATCAAGAATATAGGTTTATGACACTACCATGAAACCTGCTTGATGAGATATCGAGACAAAGTGATTAAATTACACAGTAAGCATTCGTATGAGGTGATATGTCAATGTTGCGTCAACTTCTTTCTCTTGGGTGCCTTGACCCGTTGCTAGACATTAATCTTGGACTTTAGGCAAGCTCGCCTAATGCCAAGGAGAAAGAGGCCTAGAGGGTCACAAACTAAGTGTATTCAAGTATCTCAAGTAGAATAAAGATTATTCCCATATGTGGTTTAATAATTATTCAAGGAAGCCTAAATGATTTTGATGATGGAGGAATAAGGAAATGAAAAACAAGATATACATGTCGTGTACATTAAATGTACACACCAGGTAGTTTTCAATGAAAAAAAGTACACGCCGTGTATTTATTAATACACGCCGTGTAGTTTTTCCATTGGGGATTTGAGGATATAATATTGTTTTAAATGATATTTATTATAATCAGTGTGGGAGCATGTCAAGGAATTAATTATTTGACATGGGGGTTTTAAATAAGAGTCAATGAAATAAATAAAATGCGTAACGCGTTTATTTATTGTGATAACTCTACAACCTCAAACCCGATTATAAATATCCTCACAACCCCAACTCTTTTTCAACACACAAGATAATTGTTGTGCACAACAACTCTAGAGAATTATTTCAAGGCCGAAAGAACCTCTTCCTCCAAGAAATCACTCAAGACTGAGAGAGATCCTCTTCATCGGATCAAGACGATCTAAGGAGGACAACAAAATCAAAGGCTTCTCCATTCTAGCACCCGGATAATCCTTTGGCGACATCCCGAGATACAAGGTACACGTGTGAATCACCGATAGAGTAAGTCTACACTTGGCTTCTGTGACGCAATGAAGAATCACATCAGAATGTGATAAAGGACATCAACGAAGAAAGAACACCCAAAAGTTATTCCTTTTCAATTGATTAAATTAATTATAATCAACCTGTAACGATCCTACCTTTTGGTTCCAGGACTTTCCATTTCTTTGTCCAATTTGGTGATTCGATCGGTGGAGACTGGCATTTATCGTCGTATTGATCCCGGATTGATCATTGTTAATGACAAAACGCCAAGTGGGCACATCCACCCATGTGCTTCCACTGCTCCTGGAACCTTCAGATGGTATCATAGGGAGGTTCCAGCATTGATTATAATTATTTAATTTTCTTTGATAATTTACTCATTTATATTTGATTCAATTCGAAATAAATCTTTTTATAAATATGAATAAACGAGATCTGTTCTTCCTCCCTCGTTTCTCGATTCACATAACAGAAACGACCTTTTAATTTTAATTTTTATTAAAATAAAAACGAGGAACTCTTCTGGAGGATTCTCTCTTTCTGTCTGTACAACACGGGATTACATGGCGTGTAATTAAAACTACACTCCGTGTACTTAGGTTCAATGAACCAGCATTGGTCCGCCAAACCACACCGTGTGAATTGAATATTCCTAAGTATTAATCACGCTGTGTTGACCAGAAGTGATCGGCGCATGGAAATCGGAATACACTGTGTGTATGTTGGATCAACACGCCATGTAGTCCGTTCCGGCCCAGGTGAAACCATGTACATGGATAAGCCACGTACCGCATACACAGGATCTCCAGGTTGGTTACCACGTAACAAGGAAGTACAAGCCGTGTATGATTTATCTATATGCCGTGTACTCCAAAATTTCCAAAGTACAAAAAACACGCCAAAGCCCCGACGTGTACTTTGGATAAAAAGAGAAAAGAAATACACACCGTGTAATTATAAACTACACACCGTGTACTTTCCAGAAATTGAATTTCACCAGGTTTCCTCCAATGTACAAAGACCCGTACAAGGAATATGAATGAGAATAATCTCAAAGAAAATTCAGAAAGGAATTTAAGATAAAGAATTTATTAATTTTAAGATCATAATTAATTTAATTCGAGCACGACTTATCTTAAATGAAAGAACGATTAAAATAATTTGAATTCTAAATATGTGTAAATGTCATTGCATGCTACGGATGATCATGATCTAGATCAAAGACCATTTGTATGTGTATGGTTTCATTTATATTTATTTAATTTAATTTTTTTTTCCTGTGAGCCTTCTTCCAATAAAATGTAGGGCCTGCGTGCCCATGGGTTCTTTAATGTAAACCCATGTAATGGAGGATCTCCCCAAGCTAGAGGAGATGGTTCAGATCCCGAAGCTGAGGTGAAATCGATGCAAGAAGATACAAAGGTGGACAGGTGGGAGTTGCAAAACACGAACCACCAGGTTCATAGTGTTTTTCCCCAGGCCAGGGTTAGCTTATCAAACTGCTAGATAAGATAACCAATTAAAGCTCATGATCATACCATCTTATTTTATTTATGTCCAATTGAATGGTTTATTTATTATGTATGTGTTTTCACGATCACATAGTTAATAAAATGAACACGCATGCAAAGATGGAATAAAATAAATACTGAACTATGTGTAAACATTATCAGAACATGGTCAATCACTTAAGAAAGCCTCAATTAATATTAACAAGCATGTGATAATGAAAAACTACGCATAAAGAATTAAATCCCTCAAATACCATATTAAATTAGACCAAGCCTTCTGTTACTTGATTAAGGGAAAGACTCAATAAAACTATGTGTTTGATCAACGCTTGTTGGGACACATAATTTTATAAAGGAAGCCCTTATGAAAGGTTTTGGGTTGACTTAACCATATTACATCAGGAGGAGTATCCCTTTCTAGACTTTATGTAATGTTTGGAGGCAAGAGTTGAGGAAACCAAAGTTGGGATTTCAGGATTGGTGAGTCCACTCAACAGATCAAGGAACTGAAAGCTCATAGCTGGCAAAGACCTGCCTACCTAAATACCTTAAAATATCTTGACCAACACTTGTTGGGGTTATGAGAAGGGTAATATGGATCCTTGACACTAGAATGTCAATGCAACTGAACATTCTGAGTTCTATGGTGAGGGCTATTGGGACTTGATAAAATAGTGGGAGAATTATTAAATTAATTTATTACTTTTCATAAAATGTATTCAAGAAAGTACTAATAAATCTGCCCTTTTAATTGTAGAATCAAGATGAAAAACTCGTCAACCAAATTTTCTCTGTGATCAATTCTTGTCAAAGACAATATCCTCAATGGAAGTAACTTTCAGGAATGGTTTAGGCTCCTTCGGGTTGTCCTACGCCATGAACGAAAGTATTACGTACTGGAGTCCTCCCTTCCTGATCCTCCTGTCCAAGGGGCAAGTGATGAAGATTTCATTGTCTATGATCAACATTTGAGCGATGCACTCGAAGATCAATGTTTGATGTTATCATCATTGTCAATTGAACTCATGAAGTCTCATGAGGACATGGATGCCTATATCATGCTCGAGCTCCTCCGTGGTCTATACGAGGAGAGAGAGAAAGTCATGAAAGGTTTGAGATCTCCAAGGATCTATTTCAGAGTAAGCTTAGATAGTGTGCCCCAACATGGCCTCATGTAGTCAAGCTCATTGGAATCATTGAGCGCTTGGAGGTTCTAGGGTTTAAACACCCCAAAAAATTGGGCACTGATCTCATTCCTTCATCACACCCCCAGAGCTTCTCGAACTTTGTTGTTAATTTCAACATGAACAACATTGAGAAGTCTCTATCAGATCTTTTTATTCTTATTCGCCAAGTAGATAATGACATGAAGCGTGAAAAGCCTTATGTCCTTATGGTAAATAAAAGGAAAGGGAAGGCGAAGATATTTAAGCCCAAATATTCTTCAAGGCCTTCCAAGAAAAGGAAGATCAAAGGGGAGGCAAAGGAACATGATGTTGTTTGTTTCACATGTGGAAGGAAGGGCCACTGGAGGAAAAACTGCACCCAGCCAAGGAAGCAAGGGGAAGCTTCAGGTGCATTTGTTATCGAATGCAATCTATCTGTTTCTACTAATTGGGTATTAGATACTACTTGTGGTGCTTACATATGTATCCAAATATAGGAACCAAATAGATTCAGAAAGATTGAACGAGGTGGGGTGGATCTATGAGTAGCCAACGGAGCTAGACTCGCTATTGTAGCTATCAGAGACTACCACCTCACATTGCCTACTGGGATGATCTTGGTGTTAAAGGGTTGTTATTATGTGCCATCTGTTACTAAAAACATTATTTTAGTATTCAGATAAGATACTGATGGATTCGTATTCAATTATGGAAATGAATGTTTCTACTTTAATAAAGATAGCATTTGTTTTGGTAGGGAACATTTATATAACAGCCTTTATGTGTTAGAATACACAAACCAAGTAATGGAAATCAATGACAAAGTAAATTCACATGACTCATACCACACCCAACATTGGCATCACCGGATAGGTCATGTCAATGAGAAACGTTTGACAAAATTATATCAACATGGGTATTTAGATTATTTCGAAATAAAACCACTTGGTGTATGTCATGCATTTCTAGAAGGAAAAATGACCAAATCCCCATTTAGTGGGAAAGGTGAAAGGGATAAAGAGCTTCTAGAATTAGTTCACACAGATGTGTGTGGACCATTTCTAGTTGAATCAAGGTGTGGGTTCTCGTACTTCATAACTTTCACGGATGATTTTAGTAGATATGGATATATCTACTTATTGAGGTATAAGTCATATTCTTTGGATCGGTTCAAAGAATACAAGAATGAAGTTTAGAACCATCTTGGTAAGAAGATTAAAATACTCCTCTTAGATAGAGGAGGATAAAATCTTAATCAGGACTTCATTGATTTCTTACGAGAGTTTGGGATTATATCTCAACTCACTCCTCCTTACACGCCACAGTGGAATGGTGTAAGCGAAAGGAGGAACCACACCTTGTTGGAAATTGTGAGATCAACGATGAGTCATGTGATTCGTCCATTATCCTTTTGGGGATATGCATTACAAACAGCATCACACATACTAAACCAAGTACCAAATAAATCGATAAATGGTATTCCATACGTGTTATGGAGTTGACACAAAGCCATGTTATCGAATTTACATGTGTGGGGTAGAAAATCATTTGTTAAGGCCTCTTCAGGTAACATACTTGGACCCCGAGGCACAAAGTGTATCTTTATTGGATATCCCAAGGAAACAAGGGCATATTACCTATACAACCCATCAGACAAAAAGGTTATAGTGTCTAGACACGCCATATTACTTGAGAGGGAGAACATCTCTAAAAGAGATAATGGGAGCGAGATAGACTTAGATGAAGTCGAGGATCAAGATACATAGTAGTTGGTACAAGAACAGATTCCACAAAGCCTTGTGGAAGAACAATTTGTTCTAGAGACACATGAACTGTGTAGGAGCACGAGAGAGGTGAGAGAACCAGAACGATATAGTTTTCTTGTCACCGAGGATGGTGACTCATTATTGGTTGACAATGATGATACTCTTACCTATAATGAATCAGTTGAAGGCACAGACGTTGCCAAGTGGCAGGAATCCATGAATTCTAAAATGGATTCCATGTACCAAAACCAGGTCTGGATTTTGGTAGATCCCCCAGTTGATGTAAAACCTATTGGTAATAAATGGGTATTCAAAATGAAACTAGACATCGAGGGGCAAGTCAGCACCAATAAGGCACGACTGATTGAAAAATGTTTTAGACAACTTCAAGGAATTTAATGTTATGAAACCTTTTCATCGGTTGCGATGCTTAAATCAATCAGAATCCAATTGGAATTTGCCACTTACCAGGACTATGAAATTTTGCAAATGGATGTAAAAACAGATTTCCTTAATGGGAACCTCCAGGAATATGTCTACATGACACAACCTGAAGGGTTTGTGACTCCAAAGGATTCCAACAATGTATGAAAGTTGAAAAAATACATTTATGGATTAAAGAAAGTATCAAGGTCATGGAAAATTCATTTTGATGAAGCTGTAACAAAATTTTTATTTGTTAGGAACGAATGTGAGCCTTGTGTCTACAAGAGGTTTAGTGGAAGTGCAGCTTTTTTCCTAACAGTATATGTTAATGAAATATTACTAATTGGAAATGAAGTTCTTGGCATACAGTCAGTTAAGGCATGGTTGCATAAATGATTCTCAATTAAAGACTTGGGAGAGGCAACATATATTCTTGGGATCAAGATCTATCGTGATAGATCCAAGAGAATGCTGGGCCTGAGTCAAAGTATATACATTGACAAGATACTGAAGAAATTCAGTATGGAACAATTCAAGAGGGGATTGTTTCCAGTGTCACATGGCATTCATCTTTCCAAGAAAATTTGTCCTCAGAAAAATGAGGAAAGAAAGAGAATGGCAAGGATCCCTTACGCATTTGCAATTGGGTCAGTCATGTATGATATGCTATGTACGAGGCTAGATGTTGCTTACGCATTAAGTGCGGTAGGAAGATATCAAGATGATACATGAGATCGTCATTGGATGGCAGTCAAGAATATCCTTAAGTATCTGAGGTGTACTAAGGATATGTTCTTGGTTTATGAAGGAGATGAAGAAATAGTCATTAGAGGACAAGTAGATGCTAGTATCCAGACTGATCAAGATGACAAGAATTCACAGACTGGATACATCTCCAGTTTAAATGGAGGTATAGTGAGTTAGAAGAGCTCAAAGAAAAGTGTGGTGGAAGATTCTACAGTGGAGTCTGAGTATATCGTAGCTTTTGAGGCAGCTAAATAAGCAGTATGGATGCGAAGCTTCATCCAAGAGATTGATGTAGTACCGATCAGTTAGGATCCTATCACACTCTATTTTGATAATACTGTAGCGGTGACACTTGCAAAAGAGCCAAGGCCCCATCAGCGGACAAAGAACATAATTCGGATGTATCATCTATTGAGGGATTTTTCTCAGAGAGGTGAATTTGTAGTGAGCAGTATTTTCACGGAAGACAACGTGGAAGACCCCTTGACTAAAGCCTTGACTCAGCAAAAACATGATCATCATGTGAGGTCTAGCGGACTAAAAGTCGTAGGCAGTTGGCTCTAGTCCAAGAGGGAGTTTTTAAGGGTTATTTTCCTGAGAACCAACTATTTTGTACTTTGATTACATGAATGTTCACTTATTATATATTGTTTATTGTTCTGCATGACTATAATATAATAATGTCCTAGAATATTTGTTGCATTAATAAGGTCATGGAATATCCCCTCTATGATGAGAACCTTGAAATGCTATAAAAATATTCTTAAATAATGTTCTACGGTTGGATGACATACTATGATAGGACACATAGTATACAGAACGTCATGTGCGAGTACTCGTAAGAAGATGAGACTCTCTCTTATGGAGTTCGCACTTGGTAATATCCAAGATGGAAGATTATGAGAACAGACCCACCAGTAGTAATTCCGCATGTCTTGGTGTCATCGGATATTACTATCCATGAGCTTGTGTAAAGGTCCTTAAACTGGAATATTATCATTAACTCATGTCATGACTTGCGCATTTAGATTTACTGACGAAAACCGTCACGCAGATAGTTGGCGGGAAGTAGGGTACGTTGGGTGCATCACGTGTAACATGTTGTTAATGGATAAGTCGAGGAAGGATTTGTCACTTCCATTTATGGAAGTTGATATCTCGTCCCTTTGATTGAAATAGAACTGTGGCATTAAATTCCATGGCCATGGTGTGAACAACGTGTTTATTTCAGGTAGTCAAAGAATGACGGATCAAGAATATAGGTTTATGACACTACCATGAAACCATCTTGATGAGATATCGAGACAATGGGATTAAATTACACAATAAGCGTTCATATGAGGTGATATGTCAATGCAGCGTCAACATATTTCTCTTGGGTTCCTTGACCCATTGTTAGATAGTAAACTTGGACTTTAGGCAAGCTCGCCTAATGCCGACGAGAAAGAGTCCTAGAGGGTCACACACAAAGTGTATTCAAGTATCTCAAGTAGAATAAAGATTATTCCCGTATGTGGTTTAATAATTATTCAAGTAAGCCTAAATCGTTTTGATGATGGAGGAATAAGGAAATGAAAAACCAGATGTACACGCCATGTACATTAAATGTACACGCCGTGTAGTTTTCAATGAAAAACAAGTACACGTTGTGTAGTTTTTCCAGTCAGGATTTTGAGGATATAATATTGTTTTAAATAATATTTATTATAATCATCCTGGGCGCATGTCATGGAATTAATTATTTGACATGGGGGTTTTAAATAAGAGTCAATGAAATAAATAAAACGCGTAACACGTTTATTTATTGTCATAAATCTACAACCTCAAACCTAATTATAAATATCCTCACAACCACAACTCTTTTTCTGCACACAAGAGAATTGTTGTGCACAACAACTCTAGAGAATTCATTCAAGGCCGAAAGAACCTCTTCCTCCAAGAATGCTTTCAAGACTGAGAGAGATCCTCTTCCATCAGATCCAGACGATCTAAGGTGGACAATGCAAGCAAAGGTTTCTCCACACTAGCACCCGGAGAATCCTTTGGCGACATCCCGAGATACGAGGTACACATGTGGATCACTTCTAGAGGATGTCTACACTTGGCTTCTGTGACACAACGACGAATAACATCGGAACCTGATCAAGGACATCAATGAAGAAAGAACACCCAAAAGGTATTTCTTTTCAATTGATTAAATTAATTATAATCAACCTATAACGATCATACATTTTGGTTCCGGTACATTCCTTTTCTTTGTCCATTCCTGTGCTTCGATCCGTGGAGATTGGCGTTTATCGTCATATTGATCCCATATTGATCATTGTTAATGACAAAAAACCAAGTGGGAACATCCACCCATGCACTTCCGCTACGCCCGAAACCTTCAGTTATCAACCATCATGTCAGGTTTTTTTCAAAATTATATTAATATAATTATGATAAAATTATAAAAGTCTGATTAACCATAATTACTATAGTATAAAGGATAAGTAAACCTTAATGGATATTATTTCCTTTAATATTATGGTTAAAAATGTCAAGAATTTATTCTTTAAATAACATTTTTTTAAACTAATCCAATGGGTTTTATTCCAAAAAAATGTTTTTAAAAAAATACCCTTAATCCTGATAAATTCCAAACACAAAATGATCTAAACGGGATTTTTATGACATTTAACATATGATCAACTAAAAAATCATAAACCCATGATGGTATACACTACTCTTAATTTAATGAATAATATTTTCTTCTATAATTTAATCAATCATTAGATGTTTTATAATTTTTGTCTCCATAAAACCATTAGTAAAAACCAATTTATAATTTAATTCTTGTATCCCAATGCATAAAGAAATCATCCATTTTTTTAAAAATAATCCCAAGATTAATCTAATGGTTAAACCTTAGGAGTGAAATTTGACTTGGATAATGCATAGGTTCCCAACATTAAAAAAACGATCTATTAATGGATCCCTAGGATGAAATTTATTTCATTCTATAATACTCTAAATTTTTCCTCATTAATTATTTTCTTTATTCAATTAATTTCCACAAATAATTAATTTTTCTATTATTTTGTGACACATTCATGGGTGTCTCTTTCCATATTTCTCAAATCATTTAAATCAAGACCTATTTCCTTGATGGGATTCACTACTAAAGCTCTTATAAAACTACATTCTTCTCTTATTTAGTGAGTATTTAAAATGGTATGGTTTAAATTGTTAATATTATTTTTGGATAACTGATTAGGGACAATCAATGTATCTTTAACTCCATTCATCATTAATTTTATTCTCATAATCAATTAATTTTCATTCATGTTCAATGTTAACATGATTTCTTTGGGTTCTATCCATAAACTAAAACAAAAAATAATAGTGTGAAAAAAAATCATAGTGGGAAAACCATATATTTATATATTAGATGTTTAAATCATGGATCCCTTTTTAAATCCAATACACCATATGTTTAACCAACATTATTCTTTTCCATTATTTGTTCAAATCATTTATAATATATAAATTAAAAGTGAATTATCATAAGAGTATACCCCGGGAGTGATAATATTAGTTTTATGATGGCATGTTTTCATGTACTATGTTAGTATTAGGTAAATCCCAATGCACCTTTTTTCAGAGATATTACTCTTAGGTACATTTTTTGTAGAATCACATCCACTTTTTTTATCCCTAATAAAATGTATTTTATAAAAAAACCATATAATTTATTCCTTATGAAAACTTTAGGATGTCTATATATACTTATCCTCAATGTATATCATAGGGTCATGATACCTAATATATTTTTTCTTAAATAATTTTCCCATGTTTTCTACTAAATAATCAATGATAACAACTATAACGACCTTGAACTAGGTTGTCTGATGGTGATAGATTATATTATTCCATTTTAATAAGGTACATGGAATCACATTAAAAGGACAAAATAGTTTATTAGTATATGTAAACTAGCTCTATATCGGATTCCCAAATTAAATTTTAAAAAATACACAACATAAATTATTTTCAAGAATACCATTATTCTCTCTATAATATCCTTTAATATTATTGAGAGTACACTTCATGGGTTCCTGGGTAAGGGAAAAAATAAGGGAAAGCTTAAATTCTAAATTAGTGTTAAGTGTAGAATAAGTTATCATGAGTCAATAAGTATAACCAATATGTAATGTTAAAAAATTGTACAGAAAATATATTTTAAAATTTTTATTAGAATAATAAATATGGATTGGTAAATAACTAAAAGTACACTCCATTTATTCATTAACGTGAATATAATAAATTTATAAGGCATAAGGAATATGTAAAGGTAAACAACTGAATGCACATGCCATTTAATCAATAAACTTAGAATTAAATGCATCAAGCAATAATATCATTGATAAAATATAATGGGTAAAATAACAAAAATCATAATCAGGGAAATTATTAATCACTTGACATCATTTTTACATGCACATCATTCCTCTACCCTCAAAACCTTTCAGTAGATAGTTTACCACTAATGTTTGAATCAAATTTAA
This sequence comes from Viscum album, assembly GCA_963277665.1. NCBI lineage: Eukaryota > Viridiplantae > Streptophyta > Magnoliopsida > Santalales > Viscaceae > Viscum > Viscum album. The sequence continues at coordinate 3,930,241 of OY728120.1, read as the reverse complement.
TTCTTTATTGATGATTCAACTCATAGGAATACTAATGCATCAAGGGGATATATAATTCCAAGACCCACCCTTCACTTCTTGTCCAAATAATTGTTCCAATATCAAATAATAATTTTAAATCATGAAAAATGTTCATTATCACTGAATATCTATATTCAAAAAATAATATAGATTTATCAATATTTCCCTAAACAAATAAATGACATTCAATATTTAAAATAAAATTTATAAATGATATATTTTTTATGTACAAAACATATCGATGATAAATAATATGGTTAATTAGGGTAAATTTAATATCCAATGATCATGAGAATATGATTATTTAAATGGATAGTAATTGAATACAAAAATAAATATAGAATGTGAATGTTAATACATTCCTTGGTCAAAATTATCATAAACCATTTATAGAAAGAATTATTATGATAATAATACAACATATACATAGTGATTCATAAGTAGAATACATGTATTTGGTCATTTATTGCAACAAATACCAAAAAAATATCACTAAAAACTATCTTGAATAATATATACTCATAATAATGAAAAAAATATTTTTTAAAAGAAAAGTTCACAATTTTGTTTAAATAAAATCTTATCAGAAGCATATAATGTAATATTTGAAACATAAAAAATAATATTTTAAACACTAAGTGGTATTGACTGTTAGATATTCCATTCATTCTCTATACATAAAAACAAATATTCCTTTCACTTTTTTTGGTAAAAGCCTGACAAGAATTTTTTTGAAGAGGACATGAATATTGCCAAGAAATCATTTTCCTAAAATTCAAAATGTTTAAAAATTAAATTAATATATAATCAATAATTTTGTTACAAACATATTTGAAAACACTATTCCAAAACATGGTTTTATAAGAAAAACGATTACCAGCCGATGAGGGAAATGTAGTAGGGTTTTAAAAAGAACATTTCACAATCATTTAATGTACCAGATATTGGAAAATGGTACTATTACAAGAAAAATTAATGAATAAGTAGAGGATAACAAATTAGAAAGGTTTTATTAAAAAATAATGAAATAATTTTCTTCAATGGGAGCTTAGGCCTATGAAATATTAACTAAAATGTGATTTAGAAATGAACCCTTACAAAGATCATAATAACGATGTGAGAATTATTTTGGAAAACAATTATTTGTGTAAAATAAAAATAAAAATAAATTAAATGTAAATAAAAAATAATATATTATTAAATAAATACAAACATAATTTATAATATCAAAGACACCAAAGAAGTAATACAACCCCATGAAATGTAATTATGTTATGAAACTCATTACTACCTTGTAATTTCCTATTCAAATCCCTTTTGATGAAAGAATTCAAATTGAAATTTGAAATAACATAAATTATGAATATTTAATGATATTGAAGGTAAAATGGTCAGTATGTACACTATATTAAATAAATTATTTTCACAATAATAAAATATTCCTTATTGAATATAAATTGAGACCAAGTCCCCTACCTCGAGTCTGAATCGCCATATTCATTATTTATAATATTTAATAATAAACATATATTGGTTATTTAATTTATTAAGAAAATTTAAAATTTTATTATTCTATTAATCAAAATTTTTAACATATTATATATAATTATGTAACGAATTAGGTTTATATTGGGTGTTACGATGATATTTTATTTATGTATAAAAAATGACTTCAGTAGGATGACTATTGGTCTAAGATGTCATTATTTCAACATCTAAAGAATAATAATCTTCAAATGATTTACATATAAATAAATCAGCTTCACTTAGAAAAGAAATAATGAAATATTTTTTAAGATATGAAGTATGCTATAATCATGGAGATGGGTTTTCATACATATGTAGTATTAACATTTTCATTTTTTAACAATAATTTTAGAAATGAGTCAAGTAATATTTTCTCATTAAAAATGATAATAATATCATAAATCCCATATTTTTATTTAAATATAATTATATAACTCATAAAAGTGGTTTGGTGATGAAAATACTATCACATCGCTTCGTGAAGGTTTTTGTCCTCATGTAAATGAACAATGTTTACATCTTCTAGTGAGTTAAGTTGACGATTGAATATGGTAAATTTTCCTTTTAGGAGATTAAATATTTAATTTTATAATAATTATTTCATATATATCTCATCTATTAATTTAAATTTTTATTATTTAATTTTATGAAAAAAATTAGTGAAAAATTATTCACATCGCTTCGCGAGGAGGTAGTTCACCGAACACACGAGCGATGTTATCATATCCAATATGAAATAAAAAGTAAAAATTTATATTGATATAATAAATACGGATGTATAATTATTTTATAAATACCATATATGTACTTTATTTATATCATTATATCTGACCGTGATAGGTGTTCGATGGAAAACATGTCACATTGGTTAATGACGTAGTAGTCTACTGTACAAATGACCATGGTTATCATTCCCCATTTGAGGGAAAAGGAGAGTGATATAATTAATTACCCTAAAATAATGAAATATAATTATATTATTGATAAATTATTAATTATTTATGATTAAATGAATAATATTTTAAGGATGTGGAATAAGAGATAAAAATCCTATTTGGGAATTTTACCTCTTCTTAGACAACAACTTTTGGATTATACCAAATGTATTACTAGAATGGATTTATATATATATTAAGGATTCAATGATTAATTTATGTATTTTAATGGTATTTGGGTTGTTATTGTGTAAATTAAAAGGGTTTGAAGGTGTTATGGATAGAGGAGACAATGTGTCCTTTAATAAGTGAGGTGTGAGGAACAGTTGAAATTTTTTAAATGAAAAAGGTCTACCAATGATTTTAAAATGCCACATTAGTCCAAAATCAATTATTTTATATCAATAGAAATAAAAATTTATAAAATGGACATATAATATATTTTACACAATTTTTAGGTCATATTAACCCATATATTTTTAGTTTAATCCCTCCTAGAATTTTTTTTACTTTAACCCTAGTAATTATTTTTAATATTCTCACTATATGTTATGGTAAAAAATTAGGTTTAAAATATTTAAAAATATAAATTACACCAATTAATTATACGAAATTAATTTTATGAATTTCAATTCTCATAATTGGAAAAATTAAATTTAAAAAAAACCCTCAGATGTGGAGAAAAGAGGGTTTTAGAAGAAATTTATCAAGTATGGAAGGATTTAATATCCAAATTCATTATGAAATTTATTCCAATGAACAAAATTTTATTGATTATAGTATAATTGAACTAAATTTTCATTATGAAAAATTAAAATATAATTTAACTTAGTGAATAATTTAATAAAAATTCAACTTTTAATTAAAAATTATTATTTTACATTTTTTTAAAAAAAATAAACATTTCCAAAAACTCACAAAAAATAAATTATGACAATTTCTATATGAATTCATAGAAGATGATATTAATTTTATCAAATAATTATTGTAAAATTGGTAATTTGTTTTAAATAATTCATATAAAGTGTGACTAAAAATCTTTTAGGAAATATATTATTTTCCCAAAAAAATTATTTTTCTTTATAAATGATTCATATTTTGTTTATGATCAATATATAACATATAATTTTGTTTTAAAAATTTTAAACTATATAAATTACTTTATTTAGTTAGTAATACTAATACAAGTCAATTTAACGAATAGGTTTTGACACTATAGTATATTATAGTTCATTTGGACTTAAGGTTGTGTGTTACGTAAGATATCAACAAAAATTTAATTTAATGGAATATATTTCATTAGTTTTTCAAGCTCTATGTGGATTTTTTTAATATCGATCGATTAATATGTTCATTTTTTAAATTTAGGGCTGTTAAAATGTATTTGGGAGTTCTTCACACCTAACCAGAGACAATAATATATTGAAAAACGTGGAATATCTTGAATGATGATAAGAAAAATTCAATGAATATAGATTATTGAGAATAAAATCTATTAGAAAATTTTTGATTAGGTCAAAAGGAATCATACCCGATATTATATTATTATTGTAAGTGCTAAAATATAGTATAATTAGTGTTAAAATGTTTTTTTATGAAGGTATTACTGTTTTTTTCAAAAGATCTCATGAATCATAAAATGATTCAGTGATGGATGAGTTATTAATAGAGGTTAAACAACCAGTGGGTAATTGTTTCAAATCGGTGATCCTTCCAACTAATGTTACATTAGTTCCATGAAAAATAACAACCTTTGGAATAATGTAATTTTTAATCAATCTAATGAAATATGAATATGACTTCCAAACATAATATTGAAATATAAATCCCAAAACTCAAAATGTAATGATAATTAGATTATAAAATGTTCAAAAAGGGAAATACGTTGAAATGGACACACAAAAAGTTGGACATTCAGTTCATTTGATTATTATAACTCATATATTAATATGTGTTTTGTCCTATGAGAAACATTTAAACCAAGATAGATTTTTATTTCATTATATTAATTGATGGATACACCTAGATGACTAATTATCTCTTCCAGAAGAATAAAGCATTGGATATTCAGATGTTAAAAATCATTAAATTCAAATTGGAGAAGGATTTTGGTGTCTTCATAAAGAACAAGAGGTATGATAATTTAAAGTATCACACATACAATTCTTTTGAGGGATATCGTGAAAATAATGGGATAAAGCATCAATATTTCATAACATAGACCCAGCCCAAAAGGTGTTGATGAAGAAAAAATAGATGAATTATAATGATCGGAATAACCATTATTATAGAAATCAATCTTTCAAAATTATTTAGGTTAGAATTTATATTTTTTGATGTGAACATTCATTGTTGGTTATTTTTTATTCCTAAAACTCAAAATATTCTTTATGTGATGTGGTGTAATAGAAAAAAACTTTTTATAAACTTTAATGTATTTATATTCCCTAGTAACATAAATATAAAGAAAATTAATATAATAAGGTTTGATGAAAAAATATTAAAATATATTTTGAAGCAAAATATTAATAATAGAAGTGGATATAAATGATGGAGAAAACATTAACATATGAAAATAGACTATTTATATAACAAAATTATTAAAAACCATCAAAAACATGATGTATTTATTAAGCATAAGTATGATACTAGTAATGATTAAATTTTATTTATTTATATAAATTAGTTTGTTGAAAAATCTATAAATGAGATGATTTTGTTTGATGTTATTTTTTATTATACTAATGATAAATAAGGTACTGGGAAACATAAGTAGAGGCATCAAATATTGAGGAATCAAGTTGACGCATACAATATTATAGTACAAAACAATACACATATAGAAACTATAAGGGGATAAGACTTGAGAACCAAAATTTTGTTCTTTCTCATTTTAAATATAAAACTATTTCAAAAATAGTTTAGTATAAATAGTGTTCCACTACTATAAAGGGGAATTAAATAAAATTGAGAAGAACTCTACATTGGAGATGGTACCAAGAAAAAAATATATTGTTGGAACTGAGTGAGTATTTATAAATAATATGAATGTGAATGGTTATGTCATAAGTAATATGGAAATTATAGTGTTGAAGGGTTATTTGTTTATGTAAGGAGTTAACATGGACAAATACTTTCCCTAGTGCCATGAAATGAGACCACAAGAATGTTCTTGGTAGTAGAAGCTCACATGAATTATATAATTTATCAAAGGGATGTTAACTAACAATTTTCATAAATGGTGATATTAGACCAGATATTTTTATTGAAAAATGGATGATTTTATTCTTACTATTTAAATAATCATGGTGTAAGGTCTTAATAAAGCTCTATGTGGCTCAAAACCAAACCCTAAGAACCTGGTATACCAGGTTGGATGGATACATGAGAGGCATGTAATTTCTAATGGATTTTTTAGTAATATATATATGAATATTTTTTCAAAAGAAAATCTCATTTATATATTATATATTAGTGAAAGTTTTTTATTTTTGACAAAGAGGACATCTATAAAAAAAAATTGAATAAAGGAATAGACTCTTTGAGATGTATAAGTTGGATGGGATGAAATATTTTGGATTAAAAACAATTAGTGTATGGACATATTTTTCAATACCTATATAAGTGTTATATATATTTTTTGTTAAATTTTTTGGAATGGAATATTATAAAGAAATTCAAACCCCTATATTTTTTAGAACTAAATAGACAAAAGATATGGGTGAAAATTGTGAGATTCAACGGGAATATAATTAACAGATTTTCCCTTATATACTTGATATATTTTAGACCTATAAATTATTTATGTACACTATGATCATGTTATAAATGAGATCAAAATGGGTATCATAGGTTATAATCCAATATAAAATTGATACATATCAATAGTAAAATGCATAGTGACTTACTGTATAGTACTGTGGTGAATTTCACATTACAATGCATTATATAAACTGGTTGGTAATGTGATTGTGTTAAAATATGACTAATTAAGGTGGATGATTAATTAGTAGTGTGTGTTGTGTGAAATTGAATAAAAAGAATTAACTTTCAATGTAATTTATAAAATATAAATTCAAATACAAATTAGCCATACATGAATGCACTACAACGATATAGATACATGTATAGCTAGATAACATTAGACATGATATTTAACAAGAAACTACACATTACCCAAGATAATCATACTTCTATATATAATTCCAATAATCTAGTTTGACACTCTAGATAAATACATATTAACCAAAGATATCATTTTACCAATGATATGGGGGATGAAGGTAATCTGATGATTGAGTTTATATGAACCTAGGAAATGGATGAAAATATTTTTACCTAAGCACTTGAGATGGAGATATTATACGAATTAATTAATAAAAATAATTTTTATCCCTCCTCCATTACCTAAATATGGTTATAATTAACCCCTCTTGGATTTTGTATTATGTGGAGAATTAAGGAGAAATAATGAATGAACAAATTGTTAAAATGGGATTGCATGAGAATGATTTTTTTTTATAATTTTGGAAAATGAAAAATTGTTGAAAAGAATATGAGTAATGTATGTTTTAGTTGATGGATTTATAATATATGTCACTTGGACATAATTTTGTGGCTATAAGGGTTGAAATTATTTCCAAATCAGGCTGGCTTATACAAGATATTTAGTGCACAATGTTCATCAGCTAGTTCATTCATTCTAACTCTACTCAGGACATATTATAGATTGTTCTCCTTATAACCAAACCAAAAAACGTTTAATTTCCTATAAAAAGATAAAAAATTTATTTTGATATATATAGTATTTAATGATCTTCACTACAATCAATGCACGTGTATCCAGAATTTTTAACTTTAATTTCCTGATTTTAGGAATGATAAATTTCAAGCTATCCATATTTTATCCCATTTTTTCTCACGATTTTATCAGTCCTTGTTGAACACCATGACATATAAAAATTATTATTTTTTACTTTATAGTGTATGTGAAACATAACACTAATATTAAACTACCCAAAAAATATATTTCATTGAATTTTATCTCATCAATAACTTGCAGAACAAACAACCCCAACACTAAATGTACAAAATATTGTTTTCCTTTATAAATTGGTTGTTAAATTGGTGGTATGAATAATAATATATAAAATAAGAAAATTATATATTTTATAAATTTATCAGAAAAATTTAATTTCAACAAATTTATTAGAGAATAAATTTTAGTAATTTCTAAAAATAAGAAATGTTTTCTGAAAGAAAAATATTTTTTTTCTAAAAGATGGTTTAGTTGTGATTTTCTCAAATAATTAAACTTTTATGTTTAACACTATTATAGAACATATTATTTAAAATTAAATTTTTTTTTAAAACATAATATCAGTATATTCCTAATTGTAATTTTTTATATTTTTTTTAAAATGTTTCATTATAATCTGTTTCATTTTTACTTTTGATATAAAACCTTGTATACTTTTGAAATATTTCTCGTTGAAAACCTACTTTCTCATCACTTCTGCATGAGTAATTTTAAATACCAATTTCCAACATATTATAATGGAATTTTTAGAAATTTATTTTATATTTTGATTCATCATAATTTATATTTTACAATATGTTCAATATTTTATTTTTCCATAATTGATATTCAAATAAGTAAAAATTATTTAATGAGGGTAACATTAAAATGGGTTTATCGAAGGTCAAACTGAAAGGATAAGGGATAAAATTACCTAAAAACATATATGAAATTAAATTTCAGGAAATATTTTGACCATAACATGTCTATGGATATATAAAAATACATTTTAAATCCTTTTGGAATGGGTAAAACATGGGTAAACCTTTTTCTCTTCCAAATCTACAAGTGTACCACTCACCTAACTTTTAAAAGCCCACACAAATTCCTCTCTAACAAAATCACATCCACAGTTAAAAAACATCATAAAATAAGACATTTTTTCTTTAAATAAATTCTATTAATACATTAAGTATTATTCTAAAGAGTTGGGATGAGAAGAGGAATTTTTCCAAACTATACATTTTATTTTACTTCTTCTTCTAAATCCTTCAATCATTTTTTCACTTATTATTATATAAAAAATAAATGATATCTCAAATAAATTTATTTTATTATTTTATTTTAATTACATAAATATGTATCCTCTTCTATAAAATTGAAAATGATAACATTGCTCGTGTGTATGATAGAATCCACCTTGCGAACTGATGTGATACATTTTCTATCAACACCTCTCACAATTGGGTATAATGTTGGATAGAAAGTAAATATATGATATTTAAAAAATAAGTGTACCTAAATATTCATTATATAATATATTAAATTTTAATTTTTTTCTTTAGGGTACATGATAATATCACTTGTGTGTACGGAGAAGTACCACCTCACAAAGCGATGTGTTTTTTTTTCATTAACACATTACAAGGTAATAAATCTAATTTTAATAAATATTTTTGATATAAAATAAATAATTATTATAATAATAAAATATTTATAAATTATAAAATTTAATTTATCATTTTACTTCTTACATTTACACTCACTTAATTATGATATCATCATTCGTGTAAATGTGGACTACCACCTTTATGGAGCAGTCTGGCTCTCTTTTCATAACCAAAAAAATATGATGATATAAATAAGTATGTTTAATGAAATAATATTGTATTTAAGATGTTTTTATCATTTTTTAGACATGAAAATATTTCCTAACTCCTTTCTATAAAGAATTTTTAGAAACCGAAACGTTTCTCATGCATACATATGACATACCTTCTCCATGATCATAACATATTTCATTTCATAAAATATTCATTAATGATTGGTATTTAAATTATAATTGATGAATAAATATGATAATTATATCTTTATTTTTATTACAGATATAATTAAACAATATAATATCCAAAATAAAAATAAAATTCAGGAAAAATAATGAATAAGAAACAAGGAAATTTAGAGCAGAGGGAATGAAAATAATGAAATATAATTAGAAAATAGATTATAATATGTTATAAAATTACTTTATATGATAAGATAAATATTAATATGGTACATTAATAATTTTATAACATTTATATTACCACTATTAATAGGTTTACACCACGTTTAACCAAAAAGAAGCAAGAGGTAAGGGACTTCTTAGCATTTATCCTTCGTTGAGGAATATTTTAATCTTGTGCACCTGATTTATTTTATATGGTTCACTTATTTACACTTTTATATGTATTATAATTAATTATTTATACATCATTTAATTTAATGTTTTAATTGGAGTTATTCTATACTATGACATTTGACATAAGAGTTACCATGTGGTGAAGAATTTCATAAATCAATTTCTATTTATTGGGTCATAGTACGTCCTCATCGTCTTTGATATTATAAGATTATTTGACAAATAACTTTTTATTATCTTATGTTTTATCACCACCTTATTTATTTGGATTTAAAATTTATATACATTATAATTTTATTTATTAATTTTCAATTCAATGTTATGATCATTGTAAGGTTATATTTCGCAATCTCATTCTAAAAAATATTCTTTATTCATGAATTTTTATTGATGGAATTTATTTGAAAATTTCTTAATACTGACATTTAATTTTCTTCACATGTAGTTGTTCAATATATTTTTAATAAAAGGAAACATTATATCTACTATTGGGTACTTAATATTAATCAGGTGTTTTAAGAAATTCCGATAACATTTCTATCTTGAGTTTGAAATTTTCTTTATTCCAAAAATAAGTTTTCTTTAAATATGTTCAAAACCTGTATTCAACATCTTTCAAATAATAAATTGATGAATGTTTTTCCAATTTTACTTTTAAAAAAATATTTTTAATGGGACCTTCATTTCATTTTAAAGTAATGAACATTTAGATATTACTGAAAAATGAATGATATATTTGTTTTAAAATGTATAACATGAGTAGAATTTATAGAAGTCATGAAATATAATATGCTTTAAATATTATTAAAAAGTTTAAAAGGCCATTTTGAATGAACGTTATGTACAATATTTTTTTGGAAATTGGAGTTTTAAAAGGTGAATTTTCTATGTTAAAAGGTTATTTTTATCATGATTTTTTTAAATTATCTTTTCATTGAATTTATAAACATCGATGAAAATAACCCCTATTATAATTTTGATCCACTTGCGAAACTATGTACTGATAAAATATCTATTCATTCCATGAATGAGTTTTGATCATTTTTACAATCGAATGTATTGAAAGTTTCAAGATTCGTTTTTATAGTCATCAATATTCCCTTGAAATATTCACTTTTCTATGATCATTAGACACTAAATTTATCCTAAATATCAATATAGAATATTATGTATTGGTTTTTACTTAAAAAAATATTATTTTTACGTACTATGTTCTATATTTCATGATATTTGTTTATATGGTGAAATACTGAGATATATGTTTTCTTTACTCAGTGCAGATATTTTATGGTAAGACACATTGTTCATGAATTAAATCGATTATTCAATATATGAATAATTAATTTGAAATGTAGCGATGGGTGGGGCCTAGAATTATATATCACCTAAATTATATATTTGTCTCATAGGGTAAATTTTAATGATAATATTAGACCAGTTTTAACATAATGTTTTAAATTGTATTGGGGAAATTATTGACGTTAGAGGTATCATGTGTCTAAGAAAATTATTTCCAATAATTAAGCATTTCCTTGATTATGTATTCAGTATTTTTAATCTACAGTATTTTAAAAATTATATTACAGCTAGTTTCACATCATTCGCACATTATTAATCAAATGGAATGAAAATTCATCTATTTACCATTCCATATTTATTATGCCATATCTTATTATGACGTTCATGTTTTTGATTAAAGAGAATGTGTCTTTAGTTATTTACCTTGAGTTATATAATTATTATTTATTGAATCATGATCATTAACATTGTACTTAACATTTATTATAAACATGTGTTGAACCATATTTTTTTACCTTTCCCCAAGATTCCATGAAGTTTACTATTCTTTATGTGCCATGATATTCTAGAGGGACAATTTTATTCTTTATTTCTTTTTTAAATTTTATGTTTTCAAATGTAATATAGGAATCATTTATATATATATATATATTTCAAAAAGGCTACTAAACTCTTAGGTCGATAGAGATGAAATTCCGTTTATATTATGAAAATGTATTAAAAAAGACACTATTTCCATGCTATTGGGGTCAGGGTCACTATAGTTGTAATTATAGTAGTTTTATTGGAAACATTTGAAAATATATTTAAGAAAACATATATTATGTATAATAAACCTATGATATACTTTTTAGATATGTAAAAATGAACATCATAAATTTTTTATATGGTAGAGATTATGTAGCGTTTCCTAGAAATAAATTTGATCTTAAGCCTATAAATGGACATGGTTCTTCCACAAATGTACCATGGGGTGATAGATCTGAAATGGGAACATTAGGATTGATAAAATTAGTACCTATTGATAAATTTTTTTCCTTACATCGCATCTATTTTGGAACTCCCAGTGAAAATTCATTGGTTAATTGACATTTTCTTTACAAACCAATATGAATTATTTGAATAAAAGATAAAAATGAATGAACTTTGTAAAAACTATGGTTTTATAGATTTTAAATAATGTGTTATGATTTTAAATTCCAATAAATAACTTTATGGTTTTCCCACTATGATTATTGTTACTAACACTATTAATTATGTTTTTAGTTAATAGTGGGAACAAGAACGAATCATGCTATCAATGAACATGAATCACAATGTGGTGCTTATGGGAAATAAAATTGGATGATGACAATATTGAATGATATCATAATTATTCTTAGTCAGTTATCCTAAAATCTGATTAACAACCTATTACATAACCTACTATTAGATTAACCAAACAATAAGAGGATGGAGTTTTCTATGAGACTGAGTAGTGGACACCATGGATGAAAGAATGATCGACTTCCTTCAGGTCTGAAATATAGAAAGAGACACATAGGAATTTGTCATGAAGGAACTTGAAAATATTTTTTTTATGGAAAATATGGGCCTAAAAAAACTTTTTTGAGGAAAAACAATGAGTAAGATGAATGTTAATGATCCTCATCCTATGGATCTATTTTCAGTTCAATATCATAAATCGGTGGAATTGGGGTGTTATTTGATCCAATTACCTCTTATAATTATTAAACTATTGAAAAAGGAAGGACCAATGGGGAAATAAAATGAATGAAGTATTTTTGTATTTGTATTCAATAATTGAATTATAGAAGTAAATTTTACAATGGTATTTTTGTTATAATCATGATGAAATATATAATGATTGTGTAAAATTTCAAAAAAATATATGACTTAATTAACATAAATATTATGGATATCACCATGGATTTATGATTTTAAATTTAATCATAAGTTCCATGTCTTAAATTAATCTTTTGAAAATTTGTGTGGAAGGAATATAACATGATAAAGAATATTTTTTTAAAATTATTAATGGAATAAAACCTATTGGTTTATAATATGAAAATACGTTTAGGTGAGGATGTCTATACAGTTTATGAAAATAATATTAACATTATTGGTAACCATTTTGTATTATTTTATCTTTTATGATTTAGTAGTTACTATTCATCAAAATTTTAGAATATTATAGGAAATATATAAATATTGTTTTAAAAAGAAGTACATATCAATGCATCTGATGAAGACCATATGTTCTAAATCCACAACCAATGGTCAATAAGGGTGTTTCACCTACCACATGCCTATGTGTTGTGCTGGTCAATATTTCATTTCATTTATTGAAAATATTTAAAAAATAATTATTTAGGATGAACTGGTTGTGTTAAATTTTAGTTTTAGATATTAATGTATTATATTGGATAACTTATGCTAACCATGTTGTTTTTGAAAAAAGGATAGGGATAGATGAAAATAATTGTCACACTTATATGGATATCATGATCCATTAAAAGTGAATTGTAGTGTTTCCTGAAAGAAAAATTAAGTTGTGGATGTTTCCTTTTTTATGTAAGGTATGATATGGAGATTTATCGAAGCACAACCAAAGAATGAAAATGTTCTTATAAAATGAAAGCATATCAAGTAAGTTCATTTCCTATTGTTATTAGAATGTTTATGAATGCCTTATATATAGGGAATGATTATTGAATAATTAAAATTTAACCTATTACATTCATATATAATGAATCTATTTCTATTTTAAACTATCATAGGTTTATGGTTGTTAGGTCCTTATCTTTCTATTAATCATTCACTTTCCTATTATTAATTATCTATACCAGTATCATTTATTATGTAAGATTTTCTTCAATCACCATAAAATTAATTTCCAAAAATGTTATCCTATATAGATAAATAGTTACATGTTATTCCCTACTACCTTAATATTTCAATTTATCTATTATTAATTGGTTATATTATTATGATTTTTATGATGTGGGTTTTTCAACAATGGTGTTTTGTAATAAAAAACACTCGATAACGGAGATAATGTTTAAATTGTGATAATCAAATTTAATTAAGGCGTGTATAATGTAAAATCATGGGATTTTCAAATAGGAATCTTTTTTATTGGAAATGTGACATGAGAAAAATATTAAATAACCAGTCGAATATATTTCTATAAATTGGACTTATTCGATATCTCGCGAAACATGCATCCCAAACTCAAAATGATCTATAGAATAGTATACCACTATAACCTAGCCATTAAATTGGGGGGGGGGGTATGAATACTACTATCCAAAGTAAGGAAAGTATATGGTTTAATAATTTAAAAATAAATTCATTTTTCCATATATTTTAAATAAAATATGAATCATTTGAAATAAAATAATATTTTATAAGAAATGTATTTTCTCATCAAGATGGTTTAGTCACACCTGGCATACATAATTTAAAATTAATATTTAACACAATTATAAAATTTATATGAAAAATGAAACACGTTTTTGAAATCATACTGTCAAAATTATCTTAGGGTTAATTGTTTGAATTTTAATGAAATGTTTTGTTTTTTATGAATACAAAAAATACATAATTTTAAATGAAAATTTCTCATTCTTTTAAATTTTTTTGGGGTAATTTTTTTTAAATTTGGTTTAAATTAATATTAGTTCAATTTTATTAAAATTTTTCTATTATACTTATTTTACATCACTTCTTTCTAAATTAGGATAATAAACCTTGTAAACAGTTTAACATTTTTTCTTTCAAAACCAACTTTTTATTCGTGTCTATGAAATTGTTTTTAAATTAAAAAATTCCACATATGTGAAAGGAATTTGGAAAAAATAATTAAATATTTAGAATCATAATAATTTATATTACCTAATAAGATTTATAGGTTTTTTACTATATTTTATAGTAAAAATTGTAAAAATTATTTACCATGTTTAAAGTAAAAATGTGATTACCATGAGGTTAAACTAAAAGATAATGATAAAAATGACATAAAAATATTTTAAATAATACTAGAAGGAAATATTTATACCTTATCTGGTAAATCGTTCTATGATAATCAATCATGGCCCCTTTTTTAAGTGGAAATGTCTGGAAACATTTTTAATTTAAAGAATTACAATTGTTCCACTCACATCACGTACAAAAGGTCACCCTTATCGTATCCAATTCACACCATACAATCATTTAAATTAGAAAATACCTTCCAATATAACTTCCAAACATTCTTAACCTCATCTTATAATCCTTGGTTTGGTTATAAATCAATTCTAAAAATACGTAATGTATAATCCTAATGGGGTGGTCTGAGATGAGCTAATGTTCCTAACAATTTGTTTTTCATTTATTTATCATTCCACCTTGTTGAAATGTTCTATATTCTTTATTATATAACTAAAAGATGATCTAACATATAGTAATATTTTATTATATAATGTTAGTAACCTATATCAATATCTTATTCCACCAAATTTGAGATTATAATGATTATTGTGTGTACATAGCCCTTTTGCATAGTGAACAGATGGGATAGTTTTTCCATAAACACCTCCGACATATGGGAATTGTGATGGATATAATTTATATACGTATATATCATATTTATAACATATTTATACTTATTGATTCATTATTTCATATATAACTTTTTAACCTTCCATTCTGCAGTGGATATGATGACATTACTCATGTGTACAACGAATTACCACCAATCAAAGCGATGTGATTCATTTTTCACTAACAATATCTAAAGTAGGTAATAAAGATTATGTTAATGAATTTAAGTGATATAAATGAAATAATTATGTTATTTAGGACATATTTATCATTAAAAAATATAATATATCATGTTATTTCTTAGCTTTTAACTCACTTAAAGAGGATAACACCATTTGTAAACATGTGGAATAAAGCCTTCACATAGCAAAGCGACACTCGTTTAATGACCACACTACATGAATTATATATATAAGTAAATACAATGAAATAATATTGTTTTTAATATATAATTATAACTTTTAATGATAAAATATTACTTACCTCCATTCAATAATGGTCATTATAAAATAGAAATGTTATTCATGCCTACATAAGACCTACCATCTCCATGATCGTAACAAACTGCATTTCCCAAAACCTTCATTCATGATGGATATTAAAGGAATAATTGATTTATAAATATGATACTTATGTCATGATTATTATTCTATGGATAATGGGACTATATAATATGCATATGAACAAGAAAATTCATGAAAAATAATGAATAATAATATAAAATAGTTAACATTTGAAACAATGAAAATAATGAATGATTATTAATAAATAGCTAATAAAATGTAATAAAATAATCATATAAAACATTATAAATATTAATATGGTTCTATTATCAGTTAATAAAATGTTTAAAACAAATATGGGGGATGTTAAACCATGTTCAACCAAATGGAAGCATCAAGTATTTGGTTTTGTCACAATTTCTCATCATTGTGGCATATTTTATTATTATGCACATAACTTCTTTTTTTAAGTTATACATACTACCAATTTTACATGTAATATATTCATTACATCATTATTTATACTATTTTATATTTCAATTTTACTTATTTCATTCAACAGTTTTTGATATAAGATTTACAAATTGGTAAGTAATTTCATTACTTAATTTAATTTCATTTTTACCATTACTTCCTCAATGTCTTTAAAATTCTACAATTATGTGTGAAGTTAATTTTGATTAAAATATATTGAATTTAAATTATATTTATTTGGATGAATATTTTATACAGAAAATCATTTAATTTATTATTTTTTACTTAAATGATACTATCATTATAAGGGAAACTTCACAAACTCATTCAATTCGAGATTACTTATTCATGAATATTAGTTGAAAGAAATTATCTAAACAAATCATAATAAATCCATCCCATTTTTCTCTTCTCTATATATTTATGATAATTTCATGTAATGGTATCATTCTTTATAATATTTTATACATGAAAATAAATTAGAATTTTTTTAAAAAATAAGTCTTTATTTCTCTCTTGGGTAAGAATTGATGTTTTCATCCCTAACCATGTATTTGAAAACATCATTCAAAAAAGTTTTTAACATTTTTCATGTTATTTAATTATGTAATTTTTAACAATTTTTACTTTTTAGAAATTATTTGTAATAAATATTCATGTCTTTTTGAAAACAAGTATAGTTTGGCTTATACTAATAAAGTAGAAATAATATTTTCTATCATGTATGACATGAATAGAATTTAAAGCCATCATGAATAATCAATTTTTTTAAATATTAATTTATAATTTTAAATGTGTATTTTTAAATAAATTTATTTTAGTAATGTATTCTGCAATTTTGTTTTTATATGGTGATTTTCAATGTGTACATGTTATTTTCCTCAAGAATGTATTAAAGGATATTTTCATTGAAATATTATATATACAAATAACCCCATTAGATTTATTCTCTAATGGGGATAATTTGTACCGATGACATAATTTTTCATTCTATTGATGGTTTATGATAATTTTGACCAATTAATGTATTAACATTCACTTTTGGGATTCAGTTTTTAGGCATTAACATTCCCTTCAAACATTCACATTCCTAGGATCATTGGAAATAAAATTTCTATTTAATATAAAAATTAAATTTCAAATTAAAATAAAAATTAAATTTCCAATTAACAATAATTATTTTTCATTGATATATTTATTTTGTAAACCATATATCAATATTACACATGGTTTTATAAATTGAATTTTCTTTATATATTTAGACAAATTATGATAAATTCATCTTCATTTGTAAGTTTAGATACTTAACGATATATAACATTTTTCATGTATTAAACTTATTATTCAATATACATTGTGTAATATTCCATGATTTTAAAATGAAAAATTATGTTCAATAGAATTCAAGAAACCCCATATCGAGCAAAAATGAAGAACTAAATATTATTATCAAAATGTGACCATTAAAACCGAACCGTTATATAGGTGGGAATGAATTATATTATGAAATATATATAATGGTGAAACACATTTCAAATGTTTTAATTAGTTATTTCTAAATAAAAAATATATTTTTAGTGAAATCATATTTTTCATCAAAACATATTTTCTTAAAAAAATGATTTTTTTAGTGTTTTATGTTCAAATAATATAATTAATTTATAGATATTTACTAAAATTTATTTTATAAAAATAAATTTTTCTCTTAAGTTTTAATATAAATAATTTCATATGGTTTTTATTTATAATTTTAGGAATGTTTTAAATTTTAATAAATAATGAATGAAATATTAATTTTTATTAAGAACTATATTTAATAAAGTTCATATTGTGTTTTTTATTAGTTTTAAATTTTAATTAGTCAATTTTATTTCAAAAAAACCATTAAATGTTTTAAATTAATTGTATACATGAATATATTATAAAACAATTTATATTTAAAAATGATATTTTTTCAATAAAATGTTTTATGCATCATATTTCAAGGTTAACTATAAATTAAAATTTTTAACATTAACGTTTTTAATTTTGAAAATTTAATTAAGTATTTTTATCCATCAGGTATAAATGTAGTAAATTTTTCTATTTTATTTGAGGTTATTGTGAATAATAACCCTGATATTTTATGTTACCCCTAAAAAGGGTTTACCAGGTAGTCAATGGAAAAAATAAATTTATAAGAACCATAGAATGACTCTAGTACATTTTTCAATTTTATTGGATTAATAATTTTAGTCCATAATCATCCAAGAGTATTAGTTATAACCACTGGGATACATATGGATATGATTATGACATTTTTAATATTTTTTTAATAAAATGCTAAATGTGTCATGTTAATATTTTTACTGACTATAACATTTTAAATATAAGGTTATATAGAATATATATTTGACTATAAGTAGTAATTTTAAATATAATGGACTGATCTAAATAAATTTAATGTAATTTTAAATTTTAGTGGACAAATAATTGCTGTAAATGCTCATACAACATTGTGGTAATGATTATTTTATTAATAGTAAAATGAAATAAATGATGTTGAAAATATTAAAATAAATATTTTTTGATATTATTAATTCCATCCAAGATTTTTCTTTATGAAATTTACCGATTATATATATATAATAATTTTTTTATAATTATTGGTGTTACCTTGATATTAGTAAAATCAATGTATTGAATTTTCCTTGTAACATCCCGATTCCAGGTACCTCCCAGAGGTTCCTCATGCCCGGTTGGTCACATAGCCTTAAGCCCATTTCCCAAAATGCCAATGGATACCGACTAGTAGCAAGGGCCTTAGGGGAGATAGTAGGGAAACTATGCCCTCATTGGAAGGGTAATGCGGTGGAATGAAATAGATAACAGTAGTGGACGCAGTAATAACACCATACAACAGTAATTAGTGGAAGGCTAAAAGTAAATAAACAATTTGAGAACATATATAAATGATTCATGTTATATATATATAGGAAAGCTTTAAAACAAGTCACAATGCGGAAATAAATTACTAATCCAATGTATAAATGTAAAAAAGTAATCAACTCCAATTGAATCGTAAGGCTCTGCTTGGTCCCATGCTCCCCGGATCTATAGTTGTCAAGTACTTGAAGTAGAAGGAAGCTTGTCCTAATCTATACCTGCAACAATATAGTCTTTTTTGGCCTAAAAGCATGACCCAAATAGGCTGTAAGATAAATCCCAGTAGACAACCACCCAAAGATTTATACCTAACAGTCAATGAATACATATGGCAGAAAATAAGAAAAATTAAGCAATCCATAATGATGTACTCAAAAATAAAAATTACTAAAATTTCAATTACATTCATTTACATTTATCAATTTTTCAACCCAATGAAAACAAGAAATGCTATAGGATGTTCTCATAGCCTATTCCCTCTGATTCAACTAATCAATTTCATGTAACCCTCTAGGTAAGTTATCACAACCTATCCCCTCTAGTTCTACTTATACAATGATATAATGACCTCCTGGGTAGCTCACATGGTCTAACCCCTTCGGTCTCATGAAAAAAAGACTCTCTGAGGGAGAACTCACCGTCAATTCCTCATATAGTATTTTAGTGATAAAAAACAGACTCTCTGAGGAAGAACTCAATGCCAATTCTGCCTATTGTCTCATAATAGTAACTATAGAAACTCTAAGGGAGCAATCACCGTCAATTCCCTATATGGTCATGCATTGTGATAAATATAACATACACTTTTGGGAATCAATCAACTTCAATTGCCCCAATGGTGTAACTACACTAGGTTCCCACAACCCTGTGGAATCAAATCATGTACTAACTATGTTCTGTAGCCAAATTAAACCACAATGTACTAATTAGTTAATAACTACAAAGCATAAAATAAAATTAGATAAAAAAATCCATCCCAACAAAACTAGGCATGGAATGTATGTAACCTAACATGAAAAACAAGACCTAATGGTCAATACCAAAACAAACATTGGAAAAACCTCCATAGCATGGAAAAATAACCCAATTCACAAAAATATCCCTAACTCAAGAAAACAAGCATAATAGGCATCAACATGGTTAAAATCACTAATCACACAATACCCTAATCGATGGTATTGAGAAATTTTGCACAAAAAAAATAAAAGACCAACTACATAAAAGAACAAACCACTTACCTCAGTGTTGTACGATCAATATGCTCTGGCATCAGGCCTTAAATCGACCTAAAACGCTGTAGATCAACAAATAAATCAAAAATTCTCATCCAAGGATACCTCACGAAAGAGGATAAATCAATGGATGAGGCTCTTCAAGATGTAATAACTCACCATGGTGATTATAACACAATTGATGGTGGTTGATTCAGAGAATGTACGACAGTTCGGGGGATCAGAGAATAATCATTAACTTTGGTCGCTTGTGGACGAGATGAGCTGAGAAGAAGGCGTTTCTTCCAATTAGATGCGACCCCAGTCTGATTTAAGAAATAAAAATAAAAGGACATGAACTATATTTTAATATCACATTGCATGTATATACCATTAATGGGCCTCTCTTTATGCAGTCTCTAGGTCACCCCACATGGCAATGTACTCAGCCATTACACGGCCAGTACACAGTCACCCGCGGTAACTGGGTACACGACGTGTACACTTAAGTACATGGCGTGTACTCCTTAAATTTACAGATTCTCCTATTTTTTCACCAAAAAACTAGAAAAGATAAAATAATACCTTAAAAGATAGTTTGGGTTCTTACAATATTTCCCCTTAATGAAAGCCATCCCTAAATTTCCATAGTAAGGTGGTGTAGAAGAAGAATCCTCCAACAACTCGGGCCACTACAGTCATACATCGACCACCCTCTCTTATATCTCATCCTATACTCACCCATGATTCCATATCACTCGTACTAGAGAAACAGACCTGCCATAAATAACCATTTCACTATGATCAAAAATCCGAATAGGATGCTCCTCGAACAATGTGTTAACCTCCAGCTTAACCTCCTCAATTTGAAAAACATGAGACGGGTCTAAGAAGTAATGTCATAACTGAGAAACATGGAAGACGTTTTTCATATCCTAATACCTCTAAGGTAACTAAAACCGATAGTAAACTAGCCTGACTCTCTCCAAAACTTAAATTGGTCCACCATATCTTGAAAAAAGCTTTCCCTGTCTCATATTACTCCTGTGTCCCAACCTCGGTGTGACATGTAAAAAAACGTAACCTCTGGCCTCGAACTCCAGAGGTCATCTCTGTTGATCTGTATAATATTTTTGTTAGGATTGTGTCATATCCATCCACTTCTAAATCAACTCCACTTGGACTGTGGTCTCATGGAAAAGACGAGGTCCTATCATAGCTGCCACTCATGCTTCCAGCCCACATAGGGGTGCCATTTCCTACCATACAAAGCCTCGTAAGGTGCCATATGAATAGTTTCTTGAAAACTATCATTATTGGGAAACTCAAAAATATGAATGTTCATCACCCAAGAACCTCGAAAATCTTGGACACAATCTCAGATCATGTCCTCCATCACCTAAATAGTTTGCTTGGACTGGCCATCTATCAGTGGGTTGTAAGTTGTACTCAGAAGTACCTATGAACCCAAAGCCCACTATTGTCCTTGCCACACCTAAGAAGTAAAATGGGAATCCCTGTCTGAATCAATGGAGTGTAGAACCCCATGTAAGCATAAAATCTATTAGATTTATAGCCTTACCATCTCATCAACACTGAAGGTCTCCTTGATCAAATTGAAGTGACCAACCTTCGTGAGTCTATCAATGAAAACCCAAAACACATCATACCCTCGAGGTGACCTCGGTAAACCTATCATGAAGTCCATCGTGACACCACTCCACTACCACTCGAGATTGGGTAACTACTACAAAATTCCTATAGGTCACTAATGCTCAGCCTTCACCTGCTGACAGGTGGAACACCTCATGAAAAACCAAGAAAAATCTATTTTCATACCTTCCACCAATAATAACGATGTAGATCTCGATACATCTTGGTGACACTAGGATGAACATCCCAAACATAGGAATGAAATTCTTACATTATCTCCTCATTTATGTATGATGATACCCATACTTTCCCATAAAGATGAAAGATCTCATCCTCGACTATGGTTCATCCAGGAATATAGTTCTCCCATGACACACTATCCCTTAATAATAGGCCTTCAAAATCGTATAGCTTCCTCATTCGCACTTGATCAAGTAGAGAAGAGGTAATAACCACATAATAAATAAACGTCTGCACATGTCTACAATGATCCTCCAAATTCATCTCGTAGAACAGATCCATAAGTTTCCACTCCTTGCTAGCCTCCCGAACTGCATGACTATGTGTTCTCCTTCTCAACGCATCATCCACTGCATTGGCATTCCTAGATCTGTATGCAAGCTCAATGTAGAAAGACTGAAGATACTCAAACCACCTTCATGGTGCCAAATT
The DNA here is from genome assembly GCA_963277665.1 of Viscum album. Taxonomy (NCBI): domain Eukaryota; kingdom Viridiplantae; phylum Streptophyta; class Magnoliopsida; order Santalales; family Viscaceae; genus Viscum; species Viscum album. The sequence continues at coordinate 3,907,238 of OY728120.1, read as the reverse complement.
CAAATTACACTGAGTAAAGATATACTACTAACTTTTTTTGTCGATGAAAACCACAAAATTATCTCCCAACACATTATGTCTCCAAAAGTGTAAAGCATGAACAATTGCAGCCTACACGAGATCGTGCGCAGGGTAATTCCTCTCATGTGGCATCAACTCCTGAGACATGTATGTAATAACTCATTCTCCCAACATATACACTAATCCCATCCTGATACATGTTGCATCATAGTAAACTATATACCTCTTTCCCAGCTCTAGAAAAACTAGTATCAGTGTGGATGTCAACCTCCCATCAATATCATGAATAAATGAATCACAAGAATATAACCATTGTCACATCACACCCTTCTTAGTCAGGCTTGTTAGTGGTGCTGATACGTTTTAAAAGACCTATATGAAATGTCTAAAGTAACCAAACAACCTTAGAAAACTTTGTACTCAATGAAGTTCTTCGGATTCTCTAAGGAAACTACTGCTCTCACTTTCTCAAGGTCTACTGATACTCCTGTCTCTGAGATAACATGATCCATGAAGTGAATCTAGTCCATCCAAAAGTGGAATTTTGAGATATTAACATATGAATGATTCTCTCTCAGTGTACTCAAAACAATCTCAAGATGTGTGTAATGGTCGTGTCGTGGGTGATAGTACAAAAAGATATCATCCATGGAGACAACCATGAAATAATCCAAGTATGGATGGAAGACTCGACTCATCAGTTCCATGAAAACTACATGCGTGTTCATGAGACCTAGCAGTATAAACACATACTCATATAGACCACACCATATCTGAAAGGATGTAAGAGGGATATCAGATGGTATAATGTGAAATTGATGAAAAGTAGATCTAAATTAAATATTTGAGGACACTCGGGCTCCTCGAAGTTGTTCAAAGAGATCATCAATCCTCGGCAAGGGATATAGGTTCATGACTATCCATTGGTTCCATATCCGATAATCCACACAATGTCTGAGGGTACCGTACACCTTCTTCAAAAAAAGGACAGATGAACCCCAATGAGTATTACTGGGTCAGATGAAACCCTTTTCCTGTAACTCTTCCAACTGCTTCTTAAGCTCTTGTAAATCTGGTGTAGTCATACTATAAGGAGGAATGGAAACAGGTTCCACTACTAGCACACGATCAATAGAAAAGTCTACCTCCCTCTCTGAAGGTAAACCCGAAAAGTTATCTAGGAATATATCCCGAAAACGATCCACCACTGGAGGGAAGTTCATATATGAAGTCCCCTATTCATCCAGATATAGACTAGAAATTTGTCCAGTAACTCCCCCCAAACCCATGATTCTCAGGTCCTTCTCCGCTCGCCTAGACATCCCATTCTCCCTTGTGTAAAAAGGATATTCCCTCTGGTGATGTAAAATTTACCCTAAAGCGATAGAAATCAATAATATCTAGGAAGGTAACTAAAAAATCCATCATGAGAATGACGCCATAGACAATCATCTCTAAGACATAATGGTCCCATGAGAAGTGACACCCACCTGCCTCAAGAGGGAACTCCTTGCACTGATGTACACTAGCCATTATTTTTACCAATAGAGTGTCCGTAATTAAGACATCAGTAGAAGAAAAGATACATAGCTCAAGGATCTCCACAACAGCATCAAAAATGAATCTATGGGAATCCATTATATCGAAAAGTTCATAATCTAAAACTCAAGTAACTAGAATCATACCATGAACTGTAGAGTGGATGAGATCCTGCTCATGCTAAGTCTACTCCACTACAAATTTCTGGCCTATGTTGTGGCCCTGAGACCATGCCTAACCACCCTGAGCTGATCCACCCTATTGTCACTCAAGGCCTGGTGACTGGCTACCATGGTCACGACATCCACCTCACATTGAACAGCCAGACGAACTCCAGTTCCCAAACTGATGAGAAACTAGTGGTCCTTCTCATGAACAAGGAGTCATATAAGAATCCATGTTACTAGATGGTGGTGTGAAAAACTAATAGAAGTGTTGAAGATGACCCATATTTCTACCTTATCGGCACTCAACTGGGTCTCTCAGAAACTGTGGCCTCATATGCCCACCCTTCCCGCACAGGTAGCATACCACCTTACTACCTAAAGTTTTATCTCACCTAATAGGATCCCCACATCTAGACTCCCTGCGGTGCTTCCTACTATCATCCGGAGAAGCAATAACTTAGGATGTTGAACATCCCTAGCCCACAGCTCTAGAATCCCTCAATTTGTGCTCTGTGATCAGTGCCTTGTTGACTATAGAATATATGGAAGTCATCCGGATGAAGTTCACCTGAGATCAGATGTCATGCCTTAGACCATCCTAAAACATCATCGTCATAAATAACTAATCACCCTCTGTAATGGGTGAAATGCACTACGTCTCTGTGAATCGAGAATAATACTCCACGACTGAAAGCGTTCCCTGCTCCAAACTCATGAACTCTCGTGATCGATCGGCCCTCAAAGTCTCTGAGAAGAATTAATCATAGAAGGTACGCAGAAACTCATCCCAGGACATACCCTAACGGTGCCCGGCCTATGAAAATACATCCCAACATCTCTTGGAGGAATCCCAAAGCATATAAGTAGTGAGATTCACCATCCTCTTTATAGGAATATCTAGATTCTCGAAGATAAATAACATGTCTTCTAACCATTCCTATACAACCTGAGGTACACCGTCCCCTGAGAAAGTGGGAGGATGCTGTTACTGAATGACCTACGTCAACTATACCATAGATGGGGCAAGATAAGGTGCTCCCTATAAGGTCTGTATAAACTTCATGAAGCCTTATCAGAACTGTACATCAACACTTGTATCTAGAATGATGGCTGATGCCAAGACAAGAATGACTGGAGGGTCTGTTCGTAATTCCTGATCAGCCATGTCTTATGTCTGATAACTTCCATGATTCTAGCGTGCCAGCCGAGGACATCTCGGTTGCGTCACTCAGAAAGGTCAAATTCACCCCATAGTTAAAAATTATCAAGGACTAAAACATAGAAGTTTACGAAAGAAATAGAAGAAGGAAGACATTCAAGTTTTTCAAAACAGGTATACACGGCGTTTATGACCCCTATACTGTGTGATCTTTTAAGACCTAACATGGGCGTGTACTCCTGCAAACCCTGGTCATGTAACACCCATACACATGACGTGTTCTCCAAAGACATGACATGTAGTTGAATTGTTTTCCCCGACCCAAGTTATCTAAAATGACTAACCCACACGGTTCCCTAAGAACTAGACTACACAACATGTTTTCCCTGAACATGTTGTGTACCACTTAAGTTCCAACCTTCTTTATCATTAGCCACAGGGTTGGACACATGGTTGACCCTATATGGCGTGTTTATGCCAAAAATGGAATGTACTAGAAGCATTTACCCGACCCGTGTTGTTAGTCACACGACCAGTTACACGGGATACACTACACGATATGTTCATGTGGGACACGATGTGTATAACCTATGTTTGATAAATCTCTGTCGTTAGTCACATGGGTGGACACACAATCCTTACAACACGATGTGTACGTTTGATACACGGTGTGATCCTATAAGTATTTTCCATCCCCATGTATCTACCCACACATCCAGTAACACAATTAGAGATTACACGACATTTACCCTAACTACACGGCGTGTACATAAGAAACTAGTTCGTTCCTGAACAGAAGGATACATGGTGTGTGTTTTTCAACAAAAACCATGCATTCTTGGTTTTTCTAGACAATAATCCACAAAAACGACTCCAAAGCCCAAACAACGCCAAAACAAACATTAAAGTGCCAAATTCCAATCTATGAGGGCCCATACTCCCCACAAATCAAAGATTGTAATCTTATATATGTCATATTCAGGGAATAAAATTGAAATCATGCACCTAAATCTGATCCATGAGGGCCCATAAAACATCAGGGAACAATGATTGGCATTAATTCAAATGAAACCTTACAAAATTAAATACCCTATCAAATAGCAGGTATTCTATCAAGGAATATATCACAATATGATGAATATATAGCATAACATCTATCATAACAACATGAAATCAGTAATTCACCCTAAATGGAATGGCAATAATTAATGACATGTTATCTCTAGAAATTGTCTATAAGATGCATTAGATGGCACACCCTCTTCTCATCAGGTTTCAATAGATATAAACCCTTAATATTATCAATGTTAACAAGACAAAACACGTGAATAACCCAATTGTGAAATAAAATCAACCATAAAATTAAAAACTAAAAAATTTCAATAATCGAGTTAAATTATATTTTCCATGGACACCGGTTAGATACAGATAGGCACAAATTTTTACCAACTACATATTACTTACTATCCCAAGATATAGGCTCTGAACATTAAGTTAATGAAGAAAATAATTCCTCTGATACCACTTTGAATCCTCTCGGTTCTGGGTTCCGCCCATAGGTTCCCCGTACCTGGTTGGTCACATGGCCTCAAGTGCATTTCCCCAAATGCGAGAGGCTTCCAACTAGAAGTGAGGGAATTGAGTGTGATATTGGGGAAATTAGGGCCTCATTGGAAGAGTAATGCAGTGGAATGAAACTGATAACAGTAATAGAAGAAGAAAGAATACCATACAACAATAATCAGTGGAAAAATAAAAATAAATAAACAAATTGAGCAGATATATAAATAATGCAAGTTACATATATTTGGGAAATAAGGAAAACAAGTCAAGATGATGAAATACAATACTAAACCAATGTAAAAAGGAAAAAATGTAATCTACTACAACAACATCACAAGAATCACCTTGGTCACATTCTCCCCAGCTCCATTGTAGTCAAGTACCTGAAGTAGAAGGGAATTTTCCATTATTAATACCTACTGAAAAATAATATGTTTGGGCCCAAAATCATGACCCAAACAAGGTGTGAGATGAATCCAAATAGGAAACTACCCAATGATCTGTTCCTAAAAGTAAGTGAATATATATGGAAGGAAATAAAAAAATAGAGCAATAAACAAGGATGTACTTTAATGTAAATAGTCCTATAGTTTAAATTACATTCATTTACATATTTGAATTATTTAACCCAATTAAAACAAGAAACCCACTAGGAATTTATCATAGACTATCCCATATAGTTCAACCAATCAATCTCATGTAACACTCGGGTTCGATTATCACAACCTAACCCATCTGGTTAAAATTATACAAGGATATTACGACCTCATTGGTAGCTCACACGGTCTATCCCATTTGGTCTCATGCAAACAAAGACACTCCGAGGAAGCAATCATCGTCAATTCCCACTATTCCCTATTAATGATAAACTACAAACACTCTACCGAAGCACTCAACATCAATTCCCCATATGGTTTTGTAACGGTAACTATAGACACTATGAGGGAGAACTCAAAGTCAATCCCCCCAAAGGTCACGTAGCATAATAAATATTACATACACTCTGGGGAAGCCCTCAATGTAAATTCCCCCTATGGTCTCACAACATTAGGTTCCTAAAACCCTGTGTAAAGAAATCATGCACAAACAATGTTTAACAGAAAAAGTAAACCACAAAGTACTACTAGGATAATAGCTATAAAGCAGAAAATATCATCAGATAAAATAGTCTATCCCAAAAACACTAGTCATGGAAAGAAAGCATCCTAATAGATAAAACTGGACTAAAAAGTCAATACCAAAACGAACATGGGAAAACACCACTATAGCATGGAAATGTAACCCAATTCCCAAACAAGATCCGTAACTCATAAAAACAAGCATAATAGGAATTAACCGGGTTAAAATCCCTAAACACACAATACCCAAATCTTGGGTATTGGGCAATTTTTCACATTAAATTCGAAGAACAACTAAATAAAGGCATAAACAACCTACCTCGACATTTTATGATCGATATACTCTGGCACCATCCCATGAATCGACCTATAATGTGGTAGATCTACAAAAGCATCAAAAAATCTCAACTAAAGATATCACAAGAAAGAGGAGATATCATGGAATGAGGCTCTATAAGAAGGAAGAACTCACCATGGTGATTCCAACACAATCGACAACGTTTGATTCGGATAATGGACGGTTGGTTGGGGGCTTGGTGAAGAATCATCAGCTTCGTTCGCTCCTAGATGAGATGAGACGAGAAGAAGGTTTATCTACCAATTAGAGGTAACCCTAGTCTGATTTAAAAAATAAAAAGAAAAGTACAGAGAATGTATTTTTGATGTACACGGCATGTATATGTCTTTACTGAGCCTCGCTTTAGGCGGTCTCTAGGTCACCCCACACGACCACGTACTCGGCTGTTACACGACCAATACACGGTCACCCATTGCAACTAGGTACACAGTGTCTACATATATTTACATGGTGTTTACTCCTTAAATTTCCTTATTCTCCTCTTTTTCTCCAAAACATGTGAAATAAAAACACATAAATGAAAAGAAGTTCCTTGTTCCTGTAGTCCATAAAATTGATATTTTGAATATATAATTTGTAAATATTATTTAGTTAAATGATATAAAATTTATAAAAAATGTAATTTGAGACTAATGATTTATATTACATTGAAAATGTAATAATTTTTTAATTTATGGGTCTTTTTCCATTTTATAGTAATTATATTAACCCAAAAAATAGTAAAACCCCATGATGTCATGATAACAGTCAAAACACTCAAATAAGGTTTAAAATAATAATATAAGGGTACAATAATGATAGAACCCTATATAAAAAAATTAGGTTATTAATAATGTTATATTCTTATCACCTTCAGAAATAATTTTAGTTAATTAATGGACACATATCTTTGAAAATGACATATATATTATTTAAATCATTGGTAGTTACAAAATTCCATTATCTTTATATTTAATATATCTTATGTTTTCACATAATTGTAATACTATGAACTGAATGAAAGTAAATATATATTTTGATATTAATGCAATTATTTTAATTATATACATTTATTTAAATTTTTTATTATTTATATATTTACCATAAATGCTTATGAAATGCTACTATAGTATTTATTAAATAAAAATAAAAATAAAATAATTGATTTTAAAAATAGTAATTATGATATAATTTTAAATATTAAGGTTGATAAATTTATTTTATAGATCCATAAGGAATACTAATATGTTTTTAGAGAAGTATATTATAATTTACAATATTTTTGATATATTTGCTGTCAAATTAAAAAAATATTTTGAACTTTGACATTAAAGATAATTTATAAATATAATATATTATTTAATTATATATAATTCACAAATATAATAAATTTGTCCTTGTTAATGGAATATGTTAGAAACATAATAACAGGTATATTTATGAGCCATCTTTCAATTTATACTAATATTATTAACCATTTATTATTACAATATTTGTTTACACAATTAAAATAAACAATAACTTAAAAAAGTGTAAATCAAAAGGATAAAGTTAAAAATTTCACAAATACTAGTATTAATATTATTTTGAAGTTGGTTTTACATCCCTTATCTATCTTAGATTCTAATTTCTATCAATTTTAGTCATTTATGATGATAAATTGGTTTTTTTCATTTGGGAAATTGCAAACGTTCCCTCACCTCAATTAAAAAATTTATCCTCCTCAACCACTTCATTTCATCACATTGAATATTCTATATGAACCATAATCTTGTAATTACTCTGATAAAATTAAATAGACACATTATACAGGTTATTTTATCCTCAAAAGACTAACCATCAAACCCTTTAGAGGTGATCCAAATGATACGTTTCGAAGAAGAGCAAATCGATCTTACCGATCACTTTATTATTCTACTCTTATTTACCTCTAATAAAAATATGATGTAAATAAAAATAATAATAAATTATTATTCCTAAATATGATTAAATGTTATTTTTATTATTAAAACACCAATATACAACCTATTTCTCATATAAAAATAAGTGAAAGTATCGCTCGTGTGTACATACGACATACCATCTTCACATAGAGATATAATTAACTTTTCATCACCATATTTTATTGCTGGATATTATTAAAAGATTAAGGATTTTATATGATATTTATAATATAAATTTTATTTTTTAAAGATAATATCATATCTACCTTTATACCATCCTACCATTTGGGATACAATAACGTTGCTTGTGTGTACATATGGACTACCATCTCCATGGTGTGACATGACTTAATTTTCATATCTATTTAACATGGATTATAATAAGGAAGAATTTTATGAATAGATATGATATATATATATATATATGTATTATATCAATGATTATAAAAATACAAATTTAAATTTACATATATTTCATTCCATCAATCGAAAAATGAAAACCGCGGTCATGCATACATACGACCTACCATCTCTATGAATAGAGTAATTAAATTTTATATATATACATTATATTAATGATTATTTATATATAATTATTATATATAATTGTTATAAAGTGGTTATAACTCTATAAATGATCATACCATCATCATTGTAAAAGGACCAAGACTACTGAACTGAATCACGCTCCTAAAATATTGTAGTTATTAATAAAAAAATATTAATTAAAAGATGATATGATGTTATAAATAAATAGTATATGTTATGATATAATTATCTTTATTGAAGAAATATAAAATAAACTTATTTTTATTATATCATAGGTTTTAATGTGTATAATGGAAGGCAAGACTTATGGAATTTGAATTCATAACTCAATTTCTATTCTTTAGGTTAAAATTCTATTTCATTGATTATGTTAGTATATGATTATGTGTGTAATGATTTTTTAATAAATTATGTTATATTTAGAATTTTTATATGTGTATTTATAGTGACTAAAAATAATTATATTATTTTGATTAATTCTTACATCAATGATAGGGTAATTGTAAGTTGTTTTTAGTCTCACCTTTATTTTTGTGAGACTTATTACATAGTCACCACTTGATTCGTTTTTATGGTGTATAAAGTATTGATGAATGTAATATATCATAATTATTATTAATTTTACTGGTATTTACATATCCATTTTATGATCTCTCTTTCATGGGTTTTACTGTTACAATGTTACCATATTTGTAATGTAATTTTGTATCAAATTTTTTCTTTTCAAGACACTTGTTATGTTATACAAGTATATTCATTTACAAGGTTTTAAAATGATATTCAAAATTTCATATCATGAATATAATTTTTTTCCTCGTATTATATTTATCATGTAATGTTATTTTCATTTTAGTTAGAAATTAAATTTATTCAAAAATTATTTTTACAAAAAATGTTTTGAAAAAGGTTTTTAAATGAACTTTTATGAAATTTATTGGATAAGGATTTCAAAGATGTTCAAAATGGTTTTTTATGTTTTCTTTATATTTTATTGTAGTTTATTTTGAAGGTAATTTTTTTAATTTTTTAGGATCTAAAACATGTTTTTCATGGCAGAAAGGATATTTTCATCATGAAATGTTTTAAATGGATCTTTCACAAATATTTTCTGTATACGATGAGTTATGTTGGTGTTAGTCATGCCTTACATGGTATATGGTCCATGGATACCATTATCCTTGATTCACTAAATGGATTAGGTGTTTTTTTGAATTTGTTTTCTTTATCATGGGTTATATTATAATGAAATGTTTATGAAACCCATTTATTTTCCACGGATATGATATGATTAATGATTTATATAATTTTAGAATACAAATGTATGAATTTCATTAGGTTATTGGTGGGACCTATATCTACCTCAAATTAATTTTTATCAATTTTATCACATGATATAGATACGATTGGAATGAGAGTAGACCCAGATCAGTAATAAAATACTGGAAAGATGAGTGAACTTTGTTATGTAATGGACTTTGTCTGCTATAATGTTTTTCACTGAGATTCTTGATAAAATTGGAAATTATTTTATATGATTTTGTGTATTCCATAATTACATGTCTTATTTTATACACTCATGGATCATGTTACTTGATTTTTTAGGAATCATGTATTTTGAACATCCATATTTTATTCCATGACTGAAGATTTTTGATATTTGGCATACAAGGTATATATTTCAAATGTTATTTCAATGATCAAATTCCTTTATTCCCATTTTATAATTTCACATAATAATAATTTTATATATTCTATGATTCTCATTATTGAGAATCTGAGGTCACCCTTCGCTTATTTTTATTTATCCTAGGTTATGAGGAAATTTGATAAATAAATTTGTTCTACATGGAATTCACATGGATGACATTGATGAACTATTATGAAATAATAAAATATGGGTATTATGGGATATAATTTTAATATTCATGAACTATATATTTATAAACCCTTCTTTTAAAGATATTTTTCTAATTCCTTAATACTCTAATACCGAAATATCCTTAGTTATATATGTTATGAATTTATTTTCAATTTTCAATTTTTGATAGATTAAAAATGGATCACATTTATAATGTTATTGTCTTTAGAATTCAATCTTGAAGGTTAGATTCTAGGATTTTACATTTGGTATCATAAGAGGTTTTAGATATCTTTGGAGGCTAGAATATTTAATTGAGATTTTATCTTATAAGTTATTGATACAGACATGGGTATACAAGACCATATGTTCCAAGTCTTAGGGGATGTTTTTGAGGTTTTTTGTAATGAAATTTTAAGGAGAATAATGATATTTTGGATTCATTTATTCTGGAGGAAATTAAGGGCTATTTCATTTTGAGGACTTTCATCACATTTATGGAATTATGTAATAATTTTATTAATATAGTCTTAGAAAAATTAAAACCCACCAGCCATGTGATAACCCTTCGCATTTGGAAAGTCTAGGAGAATTGAACCCAAAACTGAATAAAGATAGGGGTGAATCACCTTCCAATGGCCTATATGGTTTCTAGGTTAGAATGAATTATTATTATTTAATTAAATGATTTTAAGAATGATTATTAAGTTTATTTTGGTATCATATCATTCATATAAAATATTTCCATGATATTGGAAATATATTTTGTGATTATGTGATTATTGTAATTTTAGAATACATTCACTATTTCGGGAACCTTATATGATTTTGGAAAATTGATCACAATGTAATTTTGTTAAAGGAATAATAGTTGAATTTTATTTTGGAAACATATATGATTTTAGTGTGGATTAACTGTGATTCATGTTATTTAGGAAAATGGTTAGAGTTTCATGAGGACTATTAGAGAAATTACTTTTTTATATGAGACATTTAGAGAAACATATGTTATTAGGATATAAATGTTAAAATATTTATTGGTAGTCTGTGTGATCAAATTAATATATTTTTTGGGTTTCAATATTATTTTACATTTTTTTGAGGAATTATAAGGATAGTTATTTGTGTAATGGTCTACGTTGTACTCTAGGAACTAATGTGGAATTTTAGTGATTAAAATAATTTGTAATAATGTTAAGGTTTATTATTTTTAGATAATTGACCAATGTTGTGCTGTTATTTTTTGTTTTTCTAATGATTCAAGATTGGATAAATAGTTATTTAATCTTTAGTTCATTATTCAATTGATTACTAGTTAATTTTATTACTTCAGACTTCAAAAATCCATCATCAACACTCTTCATTTATGGAAAAAGATTACTTTGGTGGGAAAATTGATTAAATAATGGAACTAAAATTATTGAGTAGTATTCTTCCTTATTTTAATTGTTTATAAGTAAAATTAATTCCACAACATTATTAATTTCTTTTGAAACAAAAACTTTACCAATTTTCTATAATTTCATTGAAAATAATACCCATTTAACCCATCACATATTTATGGTTTTGTGATCGTTAAATTTATAATGACTATTTTATCTATCACTCTACATTAGAATATGATTGTCATTTTTCTCCTTCATTTCCATGATTTAATACATGTAAACCTAGTATGCATTATTTTGGATAACCCTCGTTCTTTATTTTCTCACTTTTCATGAGGATGTTTTATTGGCCCTTTTTTCGATGAGGCATTCCAATAAAAGAATTTTAGAAAGTAAAAAATTGGTTACTGAGAATGACATAAAATTTCTTAAGGAATTTTAATTTGGTGTGGGTGGGGGAGGGGTGGGGGTGAGAATGTAATAATTATATTTTTTAAAATGAAACATTATGTTCAATTTTGTATATGAAACTCTACACCAAGCTTAAACGAACAACTAAATATTAATATTTAAATTTGACCACAATAATCTAGCAATTATATAGGTTGGAATGAATAGTAATATGAAATATATATAATGGTCATACTCAATTATAAATTTTTAATTAATTGTTTCTAAAGAAGTATGCTATTTTTCATAAAATATTTTTATTCACCAAAAACATATGTTCTACAAAAAATGATTTTTATTTCTTTTTTTATGTACAAAAAAATATAATTAATTAATGGATTTTATAGAAAATGTATTAGATAATATGAAATTAATTTTTTAAAATAGAATATCTAAATATTCCTTTGGTGTATTTTTTATAACATTATGAATAGTTTGAATCATTAATGAATAGTGAAAAGTACACATTTTTATTAAAATAATCTATTATTTAAATTAATTTACAACGTAAAATTTTGTTCTAATTATATTAAAATTTTAAGTAGTTTAATATTATTTAAAATAATCAGACTATTGGTTTTTAAATGAATTCTATTCTTGAATATAGAATAAAGAAAATTTATTTAAAAAGGGAATTATTTCGGAAAAAGAGTTTTACGTTTTGTTTTTACAGTTTAATTATAGATTAAATTAAGAAACATATGTGTCTTGAATTTTGGAAAACATGATAAATATTTTTATTCATAGGGTCTAAATTTAGAAAATAAGGATATTTAATTTTTTTTTCTCTATATGAATAAAAACCTTGATAATTTTTTTACCACGGTAAATGATAAATCGGGTCATTAAATATACAAATAAAATGACCAACACAAGAAAATCACTATAAAACATGATCCAGATTTATTGAATGAGTTAATTTTTACAACATTCAACAATGTTTAGAAAATATAACCATTGGTATCCATCTGTATGTGGTTATGAAATTTTAAATATTTTAGTTAATGAAAATTCAATGTTCTCATATTCCTATTTTTAATAACTATAAGATTTTAAATATAAGGTTATGTAAAATATATATTCTACTATAAATAATAAATTAAAATATAAATGGTTTTTATACATCATGGTATTTTAATTATAATTTTTAGTTAATAAATAATAACCTTAAATGATCACAAAAAGTTGTTGCAATAATTATTTTACTAATATATATATGTAAAAAATGATTATAAAATTATTAAAATAATTATTTTTTTAGAGATAATTAATGTGATACACGATTTTTACAAATTAACCTAATCTATTATTGATATATTAATATAGATTTTTAGAATTATATTTTTAATATTGATATTATTAATGTAAATGTATCAAATAGTCCTCAAAATTTACATTATGAATCTTTATTAGTAAATATTATTTTATTGAATGATATAAAATTATTAAAAGATTTACATTTAGCCATATTATATATATAATTATTAACATGTAAAAAATGACCCATTTTTGGTTATTTTTATATTTTATGGTAACTATATTAATTATAAAAGTGTAAAGTCACATGTTTTCATGGTAAGTGTTAATGTGGTTAAATAATGATTAAAATAAAATGATATGGGAATTAACATGACCTAAACATGTCCAAAAAATTATTTTATTATAAATATTCAACCCTTATCACCATATTGTCAAAATTTACTTATTTAATGTACACTTTCCCATGAAAAAGATATATATATTATTTAAATCAATGATAGTTACAAAATGGAAACCTCTTCATTATTACTATAATTTAATTGTTAAAGTACTGATAAAATCATGTTATAAAAGAAGGAAAATCATAATTTTTATATTAAAAAATATATTTTAATCATATATTTTTATTAATGATTTTTATAATTTATATAATTTCCATAAATACTTGGTAAATTCTTATACAATATTTATTTAACTTATAGAAAAATATTATAAATAATTTTCAATAATATTATTATTTAATTAATTTGAAATGTTTAATGTGAAAAATGAATTTTAGAGATCTATTTGACATATTAAAGACGTTTCAAATCATTATATTCAATTTTTCCTTTAATTTTGATGTATTTTTTCTAAAATTATATAAACATTATCAAAATTGATAATAAGGATAATTTTAAAAAATACTATATTATTTATTTATATAAAATTCATAAAAATATTATATTTCTCCATTTTAATGTAAAATTGATAAAAAATCATAATTTTTCATTAATGTGTAATTGTTTAATATATTTTAACATTATTAACCCATTAAAAATAAAATAGTCATTACCATAGTGAGACTCCAAAATAGATAACCAAGTGATAAATTAAACAAATATGGTTTAGAATGACACAAAAAATATTTATAAATTTTATAGTTTGATGTGATTGAAATAATATCCTATCATAGATTCTAATTTATTATCATTTGGAGGCATTTTTAATGATAAATTAATTTATTATTTTTGGAAATTCCAAACATTCCCCTCACCTCAATGATTAAATGGATCCTCCTCCCTCATTTCGTTTCATCACTTTGATTATTTTATCATGACCAAAATCACCACTTAAACTTTTAAAATATCTAAATCACATTATATAGGTGATGATATCTTCCAAATATCATCCCTATAACTTAGAGGAGGTCTATAGGAGACATTTTGAAGAACTGGTAATTGCTCTTACAAATCACGTTTTTTAATCTTATTTACCACCTATAAATCAATTATGTACATAAAAAAATAAAATAAGATCAATAAATATGATTAAATGTTATTATGATTATTAAAAACCAATATATGCCACCTTTTCGATCAATCAATAAGTGAATTTATCGCTCCTGCATATGCACGACTTACCATCTCCATGTAGCAATATAGTTCATTTTTCGTAACCATATTTTATATATGGATATTATGATAGGATTAATTATTATTAATGATATTTATAATATTATTATACTTATGTAAGGAAAATATAATATTTACCTACATATCATCTAATCTTTTGAGAAATGAAAATGATGCACATGTGTACCTATGGACTACCATCTATATGTTGCGATTTGTTTCATTTGTCATCTATATATAACATATATGATAATAAAGATTAATTTTATAAATATGTGTGATGCATATATTTATTATATAAAAATTATTATGGAAATATGAATTTTTATTTACCTTTACATCATTCCATGAATCAAAAATTGAAAACATTTTTCATGTTTATGTACGACCTACCGCCTTCAGGAATTATATATCTCACTATTCTATCTAGGAATTAAATTAATGATTAAAAATATGTTTATAATTTTTATATATTATTTTTATAACATTAATAAATCTCTATAATTTATTATACCAATATCAAATTATTGGGACCAATATTACTGAATCGAAACATGCTTGGAAAATGAAGCTATTATCACCCAGAAGAACAATTTTAATAAAAAAAATTTAATTACCAGATAATAAGTTCTTATAAATAAATATTATATGTTAATATAAAATTATTATTATGTAATGAAATTTATATTTATTAAAAATGATATTTGAACATGTATGAAGGAAGTTGTGACTTATGGTAAGTGAATTATGAACTCGATTTATATTCATTGTGTTACACTACTATTTCATTGATTATTTTAATCTATCAATATGTGTCAAAATAATTTTGATTATATTATGTTTTATATACACTTGTTTTATGTGTATTTACATAGAATTAACATAATTGATTCATTTTATTAATTCTCAATTCAATTATATAATAATTGTAAAGGGATTTATAGTATCACTTTTATTATTGTGAGATTTACGTCATATTCACCAGTCATTTATTTTTATAGTGTAAATACATACCATGAATATAATATTTGAAAATTATCATTAAATATATTTGTACTTACATATCATTTTTATGATGTCTCTTTCCTGGTGTAAAGGATCAAAATTTACCAAATCAGTACTGAATTTTATTCTTTATTTTCCATTTCTGAGACACGTCTTAAAATTTTAAATTATAATATTTTTACATTTTAATATACTTCCATTTACATTTTGTATAATGTGTATCATTATTTTCAGGATATTTGATGTTTTATGAACATTTATTTTATCTTAATTTAGAAATTTGTTTTATTCCGAAACCATATTTTATAAAAACATTTTCAAAAATTATTTTAAATGAACATTTAAAAAACTTCAAGGAAAATGATTTCAATGATGTTTAAAATGTTTTTAATTGTTTCAATTAATGGGTTTTATAGTAATTTCCAATTAATTTTTTTCTAATTTTTTTTTTGATTTAAAAACGATTTTTTAATTGATAAAGTATATGTTATTAAGAATTGTTTTAATGTGATTTTTCATAATTATTTTACAACTAAGATGAATTACATTGGTGTTACTCATGAATTTCTTGAGATATGATCCCTGGATTCCATTATTATTATTTCTTTTAGTGGTTTATTTATATTATGGCCTGTTTTTTATGAATTTTATTCTTTTACATTGGATATTTTATGATGAAATGTTTATAAATCCCATATATTTTGATGGTTAATGATATGAAAAGTGATTTATAATCTTGTGGAACACATATTTATGGTCATTATTAAGTGATTTGTGGGACCTATATACTAATCCAATGTATTGTGTAATGATTCATATACCATGATATAAAAATAAATGGAATTGGATGTGAACTTGGTTGACTAATACATGGATAGAATAAGGAGTGAACTCAATTCAGTAATGTAATTTGTAGACTGTGATGGTCTTGGAAGTGAGACTTTACTAATTTGGAAATGATATTATAGTCTTATTTGTATTCCATAATTCAATGTCTTATGTTATGATCTCATGCATCGTGTTTTTTATGACTAATGTCTTATGAACATCCATGTTTTATTCCATGACCTAATATTTTAATCTTTGATATAAAATGTATATATTTAAAATGTTAGATTCATGATCACATACCTTTATGCTTATCTTATATATTGATATGATCATCGTTTGATATCTCTTATGTTCACCCTTATAGAGAATCTGACCTCACACTTCTATTATTTTTCCTTTTCCCATGTTATTAGGAATGTTATTTACAGAATTTTATTTATATTTATTTAAAATGGATGACATTAATGAGATATTGTGAAATATAAAATATGGTTATTGTATTATATAATATTGATCATTATGAACAGATGGTATATAAAAACATGTTGTTATGAGTTTGTAATAATTCTCTAAAACTGTAACCCTAAAAGGAACTTGTGTATGTATGTGTCCCATTATTTTCTTTTGACATTATAACTCTATTTATTGGAAAACTTTTATCAAAACATTAATGTTTTAGTAATTAATAGTGTATCCATAAGTGCGGATTCTAGTCTCTTAAATTAGGAATTTTTTTTACATGGAGTTATGGGAAGGGTCAAGCATTATACCTCTACTCGATGAATTGGTATTCTCATGAAGAGAATCAGTAAGATGGAATTAAATGGGTATCTTCCTATAGTTTTATATTGTTTAGTGAATGCTCAAGATGGTAGAGGTATCAAGTGCCTAAGATCTTGGAAACCAATAATAAATTATTTTATTCAGTATTAATTCACTTATTACAATCCATGATATTTTCAAATTGATATTTTCATTATATATATTTCATTATTATTATTTTTGTTAAATGTATTTTTTGTTCATTTATTAACTTTCCATATTAATTATGACTTATATTACTATGATAACGAAGCTATTGATTTTATGGAAAGTGTGAGCAATTATTTATCTTTGCTTATTGATTATTATTTATTGATTCTTGATATCTTACACTTTACTTAACCCATACCGATCATTTGAGCTTACCCTTATTTTGATTCACATAAATATGATTCAATGATGTGTACAATGATTGTTATGGAAGTATGATTTAGACGGATTAATTTTATTCTTGAGAAAAAAATTATATTGTAATTTTTGTTCTCATATATAATATGGGAATCATTAATGTATCTAGTTTATCAATACTTCTAAAATAATAGTTCATTTTGGATGAGACTCTCTGTTTTTTCTGAAAATTTAACAAATAAAACATCATTTATAAGCTACTGGGGTTGGGGTCTCTAGACCTTGGATAAGATTAATGATATTCTAAACATAAATAAATGAATTTAGAATCATATGATATTTATTCTCCTGAATAACTCATCAAAAAATTAAAATATTTTAAATTTTTTATCTTATAGAGATAATATGTATTATGAATATATATCATAAAAAATATTAGACATTATTAATTGTTTTATATAGGTTACAATTTCTTACAATGAACATATTTTATAGACTCAACATATTACATATAAAAGTTATCATAAACATTCATTATATTTTAATGACTTTCTATCATATGTAATGACTAGAAATATTATTAGATTTCTTTTATACATACTAGTAGATTTATATATGATATTTTACCTCTTATGTGAAACATATATTTTATGTTCCACTAGTTGTATTATGAGACTAATTCCACCATAGAGATAATATCACATACTTAAAATAAAAAATATCTTATAAGAATCATGAAAATGATGAGAAATAACTATTTTATATAATTATATACACCCAATGAACAATAAAATAACTACCTAAAAACATAGTTTATCTTATACCATTTAAAAAATAAAAAATTGTTCAAACTCATCTCATCAAATACTATTGATTTTCAAACATATTTGACTGCAAATAAAATCATTTTACAATTCCATATAGATAAGAAATCACCACTTTTTATATATTGGAAAGACCAGTAAATTTTCTAAAACTACTACTTCTTAACTCACCTACACATTTCATAAACATAAAAGATCATGAGAAACAAATAATCACTATTATCTATAGAGAAGTATCAAGGAATACACTATTGAATGAGGAAATGTTTTTAGATAATTAAATACTCTGTAGTTAAGAAACATTTTCAATGAGACATATATGATCTCCCTCTAAATAAAAACATCCATTTCCCACATTCATCATATCCATTTAGCAATATCAGGAACTACAAATTGAATGAATAGTTTTCACACCACTTGGACACTTCCATTTCTAATATTAATTTCCCCCATTGCTGACATTATTTTACCCCATTTAGTAAAATCTCACTCCTCATCTATATACTTTGAAATTCACATAAATTCAATCTTTCAAGAATGGTGTTCAATGTAATTCATCCCTAATACACTTATCCTCACAATTCTAGATATTTAATTATCATACACTAATGTTACACTCAACTTCTTTCTATTTTTCGTGTTTTTATTTTCTATGTATATATATATCACTTTTCAACTATAAATAATAATCCTTCATATCTATAAAATTTTGAATTTCATAACCAAAATTCAATCCTAAATTAACTACCAATATTATCTATTTCAAATATATCAACAGAT
This sequence comes from Viscum album, assembly GCA_963277665.1. Classification (NCBI taxonomy): domain Eukaryota; kingdom Viridiplantae; phylum Streptophyta; class Magnoliopsida; order Santalales; family Viscaceae; genus Viscum; species Viscum album. The sequence goes on along the minus strand of OY728120.1, from coordinate 3,887,666 downwards.
GATTCCCTAAGAGAATATCAAAAAATTAATTTCAAATTTGTAGTGAATAAACATTTTAGAATCTTATTAATCCTCCTAAAATATCTAATTAATCATTCCTATTCACAATACCCATTAATTCATATTTCACCATGTGATATACTACATCATACCATGATTGGTTAGATTCTTCTTTACCTTTATTCAACCACATGTTGGGTTGCATTGTGGCGTGATTATTCATCATGTAAACCAAATGTTTGTCACTAAACAACCAGAAAATTAAAAATCATGGACATATATATTCTCCGTTGACCGAAATTGAATCATGATACATAAATTATATTTTTAAATACTTCTATACCACAATGTGACACTTCTTCGACAACATGACTACAACTGTGCATTTATTATTCTTGGTGTGGTATTTAAATAATGGTGCGATTGATTCCTACATTTTATTTAAAATTATTATATTTGATGGTTTTATATAATTTCCCCCTTCCATGGTGTTAATAATGTATCTTATCAAATATTGTAAAATTATAAATCAATATAAACCAAAAGTAAATTCCTTATCTATTACATTTTGTTGGTTTTTCAATATGATACACTATTCAAGACAATAATGCTATGTTCATGAAATATTTTTTTTAAATTTCATCATCATCATAGAAATAAATATTTTAAAAATTTATCCATATCCAACTTCTTCAACCATCTCAAAAATATTAAATTAACTTCCAAAAGTTTCTCCAAAAGTTTCTTCATGTTGGCAACAGATCAACATACCATCCCATGGCCACAAAATCCCCCCCCCCTTGAATTTGTTTTTAATCCTCCAATCATGATTATAAACCTCGCTAAATATTTTCAATGATTCATTGATCAATAGAAATTGACACTGAAGACTCCCCCTATAGTCATTCTCATTTATTCTCTAATATGTTTATATTTTCACGGAATCATCCATCCAGTCTCATCCTCCCCCCGTTGATAAAAAATTTTTAAAGGTTCATCCTATTATAGTGTTATTAATAGAATATATCATTTAAACTAACATTAATTTTGAAATTAAGAAGAGTTATTTAAATAAAATTTCTAAGAATATGTGAGTAATATATAATTATAAGAAATGATAGAATGAATTATTTTATGCAATGTTTTCTATAATTACAAATCCAACCAATATTTTTCCTTCTATGTCTTGTATATAGTGTATCCCCTATAATTTTTGTCACGAACCAGGCCGGGTCGCGATCCGACCTAGCGCCCGACCCGGTCCGCAGCAAGGCCCGAAGGGCGTTGCCGATCCCCACGGGCTGGCACAAGTGCCCGGGAATCAAGAGTAACCTGTGGGAACGGTTTACCCGAAATGGTATATGCAAACACTAACAAGATAAAAAAAGAGACTATGAATCGACAACCAAAGAGACCACTATACTAAATTCAAAATTTAAAGGTTTACAAGTAGAACTAACGTCCAAAAACAAACGACAACAAAAGAGATTAAAACTATAACTCAAACCTCCAACCGAAAAGAGTGGTATAGCATCCGCACGCCACAACACCAACCTGCACGAGAAGACCATCACTGACCAAAACCACCATCGCTCAGCATGACGCACAACCTGGAATACACAAGAAAGAATATCTACATACACCCGAAGGTGTATGCAGGGTGTGAGCGAAAATCCCAGTAGGACGTCACCCAATAAAATGGTTCCATGCCACAACATCAAAAGGACAATTTAATGTGCTTATTCAAGTTATATTTTCGAAATTCTTTTAGAGAAAACATTTACAAACCAAAATCTAAATGAAAACACTAAAAAGAAATCATTTCACAAACACGATTTTAAAGAGGAAGAGAAAGGTTCATTATGGGCACACACACACACACACACTCACACACACACACACATACTCACACACACACACATACACGCACACACACACACCCATGTGGTCCTCCATATGCCGACAGAAGGCACCACACCATCGATGGTAGAACACTATGGGTAAATCCCCTAAGGTTCATCTAGCTCGAGTGGGACCCTAGAACCTCGTGTATCGGTGAAACATGGCTTAGAAGGCCACGAACCTCAGAAAACGTGGCTTAGAAGGCCACGAACCTCAGAACACGTGGCTTAGAAGGCCACGACCCTCAGATATCATATGTTTAGTTAGTGTTGAAATCGTCAATCTAGCAAAGTGAAACAGGGAAGAAACCCATCCGGTTTACTAGTGAACTAGTTCTTGTCCGCCCACCAAGATACCCAGGGTTTTTCCCATGTGCTCAAACAAGTCTCACATTCACATAGTATATTTCTTTCTCATTTCGCAGACCAAACATGATATTGCACACAAAAGTCACCATTTGCATACCAAAGCTATATTTCAAAGACACATGCACACGACATGTCTCCTTTTTATAAAAATACACCACCTTAAAAATGAAAGCATATCCAACTCCTATAAAGCACCAATTTAGCGTCATATAAATGCACCAATAAATCATTTGAGTTATTATTGAAATAATTTCATGAAAATCCAAGAAGACCTTAAACCAAAAAGAGCTTGATTTTATATAGAGGCGTCACTTTAAAACTTGATACACGAGGTAACCATGTAAAAACTTGTTTTCCATTATTCAAACAATTTTTCATTTCAAATTCAAAGATACACAGCAAGGAAAACACACCAAAAGTGATTCATATACTTTGAAAATGTCTATTTAAATACACAAACACCTAAAGTGACATGAAAAAACATTTACACCTGCCAAAAAACCATCAAAAACATTTCAACCATGTTTCACACTCAAAACCCCACTTCAATAAACAATTCCTCAATTTATAAAACATATCTCATGCAAAAGAAACCATTACAAAATCAATTTCACAAATTGACCCTTCTAAAACCTCATTGGCACCCTATAAAAAATTATTAAGAACTTCTAAAATTTACCACAACCGGATCGAAAGGAAAAACATGAAAATTTCTAAATACAATTGCAATTTTCATCACGCACGCATGTTACACCATTTTTAAAACGCATTTCGCAAAACCTCTACAGCACTAACAAAACATTATAAACATAATTCGCATCATGCAACTAAACCATAGAACATATTAAGCTAAACCAAACAAACAAATTAAATTATCTAAATGATGTAAAGACATGGAACCACCTACCTCAATGCAGGAACGAAAGAAAAACGTTACGGCGCAATACTCCTGCTGCGCAAAGGTCGCACTGCACAGAACCGTCAAAAAGATCCTAAAACAGTAGACCAAAAAAATTCTCACCGCCAGCCCATCACAACATCAGCGATTTAATAAGTTAACTAACAATAAAACAAATTCAATAATAACTAATAAAATTGAATAATTAATAAGTAAATTTAATAGGAATTAAACAAATTGATTGACAATTAATCAAATTCAATTAACTAAATTGATAAAAAATTAAACATATTAAATAAAATGATTAACCAACTTAATAATAATCAAATAATTTGATTAACAATTTTAAAAACATGCGATAATAACTGAATATATTAATTAAAAACTAAAAAAATCAATAATAATTAAATAAAATAAAACCAACCATTATCGCGGAATTGTCAGGATCCAACTGAGGGGTGCGCAGCGGCTATCCGGCGAGTGCGAGCCGGGTTGCGGGGGATGTCTGGCAGCCGAGCGGGGGTGCGGGAAGGGCGGATGACCAGCTATTGGGAGGAGGTAAGGTTAGGAGAGAAGGATAGAATTAGAGGAAGGAAGGAGAGAATAGAAGAGATAATAAATAAATAAAATAAAATAAAATAAAAAAGAGAAGAAAGGAGGGAAATGGGGTGAGGCACGCCGCTGGAGAGATGGGGGAAAAGAGGGGGGGAGTGCGCTTGAGCCGTGGGAGAGAAGGGATGGGGATAAGAGGAGAGAAGGGAGGGAGAAGGAAGAGAGAAGAAGAAGGGATAGGGAGGAGAAGAGAAAAGGGAATAGAGGAAGGGGAAGACAGTGAGGCGCGCTGGACGGGGAGAGGGCCATGTGAGGGAGAGGGAAGAAAAGAAAGGAGGGAGGAGAAAACCTGGGGGAGAGGAAAGAACAAAAATAGAAGGGGGTGGCTAGGGTAGGAATTAGGTGGGTTAAAAAAACAATTAAATAAAATAAACAGAAATTAAATGAAATGATAAAGATAAAATAAATAAATAAATAAAAATGGAGAGATATAAATACATATATATATATATATATACATGTATATATATATATGTATGTATGTATACACACACAATAATAATAATTAAACTATTCTAAAATATAAAATGATAAAGGATTTAATAATATAAGTTAAAAATTGAAAAGTAATAAAAATACTAATAATATTTATAATAATAAGGAAATAAGAATAAAATAAAAGAAATACTCGCTTAAAACGTTAATATTAATAATACCAAGTAAGACCACCCGTGTACCGGGCAGGCCACAAGGCTTCACCCATGCCCTGCCCGTGTGTCGGGCAACGTCAAGCCCGCGTCTATTTATCAGCACAAGTGCGTACCACGGAAATCACACTTAGCTCGAACTCCAACAAAACAATTTATAAAAAATCCAATAAAACTTATGTGATTAAAACTAAAATTAAATACATACCTCAAAGTGAATATCAGACGTGGCAATTCTCCCCACCATGAAAACTTTCCATCCCCGGAAAGCCACAACTAGGGTTGAGGCACAAAGGAGAAACTGATACCCCACTAATGTTCAAAGAGGATCTCTATAACAAACAAGCGAAAAGTAGCAAAAACAACGTGCTCAGAAAAAGTGACTCAAATGACAACCTCAAGAAGCATGTAAAAACACTTTATGATATGTGTTGCTCACCCCAAAGATATAGAACGCCTCCAGTTGATTGATTTAGGAAAGCAACACTCGCACCTACGGAAACCAACCTCACAAACCAAAACACCTCATGCATCACTGAACGAAAAACACACCATTTTACTAGAACGAAGATACAAGACCAACCCACATCTAAAGAATACTTCAATAACCTACCACTAAACCATCTCTAGGAACAAAACTAAATGGCCCACCATGGGAATGACGATGGGGCTCTCCACTATAAAAAAAAACTTTCTAACACCCGAGACGAGACTAGAAAATCGACACGAGGAGGCCCGGGTGGACTCCCCACCATTAAGAACCTACTATCGCCCAAGATGGGTTTGGGAAATCGACATCAGGAGGTCTGAACGGACTCCCCACCATTAAAGAAGAGTCCAACATCGATTCATTCCAGTGATATTTGTACGAGATCCGATGTGGGTCTCCCCGCCATTAGAACTAACAGCAGGTAGAAAACTTTAGAAAAAATGATTCTCAATGGTGACCAAACACCCCACCACAAGGGGCGAGGAGGGAGGGGCCTGACTACCGGGGCGTCAAAAGCATGACCCAAGACAAACCAGCATCTCCATATTCCTGGATGAGAATTATTTAGATTTGAGACAGATTTACTCAACAAACCCCTTGAGGCCACTAAAGCAATTACATCCAGTGGAACATGACCCTCAAGACATTAATGCATTAGACGAACACTCCTCCACGTGGTCACGAAAACCTTATGCAACCAGATGGCTCATTCGAATAGAACAACCATAGAAAACAATTTAATTTTCTTCCACTTTCAACACCGATGACAGAAATGAAATTGGGGTTTTATACAATCCCGGGGTGCCTGACCACGCGCCAACTTCACTCCAAGGCCTATGGATGGAGCCCTGATGTTTGAAGAATCTCCTACGTCGCAGTCAGGAATTGAAGACTCCAGAATGGAGCTTCTCCTTTTTGGTGTAACATGCAACCACACTACAACCAGGGAAACACCAGCAACCACAACACATTACGATACCCAACTGATCGTACACTGAACATTCACCAACACAAGAGCTTTAATGGTGCATGCGCATCACCCTTTGTCACATTGGATGAGATCACGACACCACAAATCGTCACCTGATCATGATCATTTCTGTTGAGAGGAACACTATATAGAGAGGGACTTCAAACTAATTCTTAAACAACACGTGATTCCTGCAGTTGACCGTAGCATCCCCATGTGACTGGGTATGCCACACTAGTGGACTAAAGTGGACCCTTTCTTAAACGAAACCAACAAAGGACCAAAGGTCATTTAGAATAGTGGCATGCACTGACCACTGTAGGCTGCTTCCACCTCTACCCACTGGAATCTCCTTCACCATTTCCAAATATAACATTCAAATTAATGAGGTCAAACTTCACCCTTGACAATAAAAGAGAACTTACACTACAAGATGTCGCTAAACATGACCCTTGCAACCGATGAAAATACAACAAGCCCCTCAAGACACTGGTCAACCTTGAAAATTATGAACCGCCTTCACTCTTCCCCGCTGGATTTCCGTTCGTCGTTTCCAGGGGAAACCTTCAAGTGCAACGACGTCAAATTTCATACCCGACGACTCAGACAACTCAATGAAACCAAAACTCTGTTCAACTCCCCTCGCATCCGTCATCCCGCTGCGAGAGAATCCACTTAGTTGTAAAAACGAGAGGTGGGTTCAATTCTAGAATTAAAAAAGAGAGTCCTTCGATCAACTGGAGTGTCGACCAATGAAGAATTCCCTGTAGTCCTACTTCAATCACATGCTAATGCTTTATGGGGGGCATACAATAGTCAAGAAAGAAAACTATGGAACCAACCAAAATGGTCCTACGGTCAAGACATACCACAAGAAAACACCAAACGTACAGGGGAATCAACTACAAGGGCTCCCCGATGTACTCTTCAACGGAATTTACTAACCACACGCTTTCATACCAACTTACAAATAAGAACTCAAACTCGGGACACAAACCATTCAGAAAGAATACTCAGCTCAAAACGCCACACATCCAACATCTCAAAAAACACAAGGACACGCCACACAAACACCATTTACTAAAACACCAAATTGTTCCTTTAACATAACATTTTGAAAATAGGCAAAGCCAGTGAGTTGCACAAACAAAAATGGTGTCCCATGGGCCTCGCACATGCATGTTCTCGTGCCGCGCTAGCACCCACCTCATATCCATCCAAGCACTCATCCACTCATTCCATTAACCATTTCCCTTTTTGCATACACTCATGCATGTGACTACCCATGAGAGCGCCAGGGATCAAAACCAAACAATTCCATTTTTTCAAAACCAAAACATCCAACCCACACTTTTCAAACCTCATACCTCATTTTCTTTCTAAAGTGCATTATTTCAAAACATTTTCCAAAACATTTTCCAAGACCAAATCATTTTTACGTAAAAACCAAATTCTCACGAATCCAAAACAAAGAGACAAGAAATGACGCAAGAGAAAACTTGTTTCAGCGGGTGATTGGAACGTATGGTTGGCGGCCATACGCCAGTCATGCCACTTCCACAGAGGGTATTCTAGGACATCGTCCCCAGCTCCACATGGCTTGCCATACCCTGCAAGCTCACTAGGACCACTGACCTTACCCCTTTTCCATTTCCCATAGACAAGATTAACCACAATGACCAAAAACACAGACAAACCTCAACATACATTGGTAACTTGAGTCCCGCGACGAGGTGTGCTGGCCATGCACCTTACTTGTAGTTAGGACATCGAGTCCCGACAACCATAACTTTGCTCTACACTGAATCTATCTCAAAAGAACACGACCCAAGAGAGCAAACCTTGCCCTTTGATACCATTTTGTCACGAACCAGGCCGGGTCGCCATCCGACCCGGTGCCCGACCCGGTCCACGGCAAGGCCCGAAGGGTGTTCCCGATCCCCACGGGCTGGAACAAGTGCCCGGGTATCAAGAGTAACTTGTGGGAACGGTTTACTCGAAATGGTATACGCAAACACTAACAAGATAAAAAAAGAGACTAAGAATCGACAACCAAAGAGACCACTAAACTAAATTCAATATTTAATGCTTTACAACTAGAACTAACATCCAAAAATAAACGACAACAAAAGAGACTAAAACTATAACTCAAACCTCCAACCGACAAGAGTGGTATAGCATCCACACGCTACAACACCAACCTGCATGAGATGACCATCACTGACCAAAACCACCATCGCTGTTCATGAAGCACAACCTGGAATACACAAGAAACAAGGTCTACATACACCCGAAGGTGTATGTAGGGTGTGAACGAAAAGCCCAGTAGGACGTCACCCAATAAAATGGTTCCATGCCACAACATCAAAAGGGAAATTTAATGTTCTTATTCAAGTTATATTTTCAAAATGCTTTTAAAGAAAACATTTACAAACCAAAAGCTAAAGGAAAACACTAAAAAGAACTCATTTCACAAACACGATTTTAAAGGGGAAGAGAAAGGTTAATTATGGGCACACACACACACACAAATACTCACACACACACATGCACGCACACACACACAGACACCCAAGTGGTCCTCGATATGCTGATGGAAGGCACCACGCCATTGATGGTAGAGCATTATGGGTAAATCCCCTAAGGTTCATCTAGCTCGAGTGGGACCCTAGAACCTCATGTCTCGGTGAAACATGGATTAGAAGGCCACGACCCTCAGAAAACGTGGCTTAGAAGGCCACGACCCTCAGAACACGTGGCTTAGAAGGCCACAACCCTCAGATATCATATGTTTAGTTAGTGTTGCAAACGTCAATCCAGTTAAGTGAAACAGGGATGAAACCCATCCGATTCACTAGCGCACTAGTTCTAGTCTGCCCACCTAGATGCCCAGGGTTTTTCCCATGTGCTCAAACAAGTCTCCCATTCACATAGTATATTTCTTTCTCATTTCCCAGACCAAACAAGATATTGCACACAAAAGTCACCATTTGCATACCAAAGCACTATTTCAAAGACACACACACACGACATGTCTCCTTTTTATAAAAATACACCACCTTAAAAATGAAAGCATATTCAACTCCTATAAAGAACCATTTTAGCGTCATATAAATGCACCAATAAATCATTTGAGTTATTATTGAAATCATTTCAAGAAAATCCAAGAAGACCTTACACCAAAAACAGCTTGATTTTATATTGAGGCATCACTTTAAAACTTGATACACGAGGTAACCATGTCAAAACTTGTTTTCCATTATTCAAACAATTTTTCATTTCAACTTCAAAGATACACAACAAGCAAAACACACCAAAAGTGATTCATATACTTTGAAAATTTCTATTTAAATACACAAACACCTAAAGTGACTTGAAAAAAACTTTCTCACCTTCCAAAAAACCCTCAAAAACCTTTCAACCATGTTTCGTACTCAAAATGCCACTTAAATAAACAATTTCTCAATTTATAAAACATATCGCATGCAAAAGAAATCATTACAAAATCAATTTCACAAATTGAACCTTCTAAAACCTCATTGGCACCCTATAAAAAATTATTAAGCACTTCTAGAATTTACCACAACTAGATCGAAAGGAAAAAACATGAAGATTTCTAAAGACAAGTGTAATTTTCATCACGCACGCATGTTACACCATTTTTAAAACGCATTTCGCAAAACCTCTACAGCACTACCAAAACATTATAAACATAATTATCATCATGAAACTAAACCATAGAACATATTAAGCTAAACTAAACAAACAAATTAAATTATCTAAATGATGTAAATACATGGAGCCACATACCTCAATGCAGGAACGAAAGAAAAAAGATATGGCGCAATACTCCCACTGCGCAAAGGTCGCACTGCACGGAACCGTAAAAAAGATCCTAAAACTTTAGACCAAAAAAATTATCACCGCCAGCCCATCACAACATCAACGATTTAATAGGTTAACTAATGATAAAACAAATTCAATAATAACTAATCAAATTGAATAATGAATACGCAAATTTAATAGTAATTAAGAAAATTGATTACCAATTAATCAAATTTAATTAACTAAATTGATAAACAATTAAATAGATTAAATAAAACGATTAACCAACTTAATAATAATCAAATAATTTTATTATCAATTTTAAAGACATGCGATAATAACTGAATATAGTAATTAACAACTAAAGAAATCAATAATAATTAAATAAAATAAAACCAACCATTATCGCGGAATTGTCAGGATCCAACCGAGGGGCGCGCAGCGGCTATCCGGCGAGTGCGAGCCGGGTTGCGGGGGATGTCTGACAGTCGTGCGGGGGTGCGGGAAGGGCGGCTGACCAGCTATTGGGGGGAGGTAAGGTGAGGAGATAAGGAGATAAGGAGAGGAGGAAGGAGAGAATAGAAGTGATAATAAATAAATAAATAAATAAAATAAAAAAGACATGAAAGGAGGGAGATGGGGTGAGGCGCGCCGCTAGAGAGATGGGGGAAAGGGAGGGGGGAGTGTGCTGGAGCCGTGGGAGATAAGGGATGAGGAGAAGAGGAGAAAAGGGAGGGATAAGGAAGAGAGAAGAATAAGGGAGAGTGAGGAGAAGATAAAAGGGAATAGAGGAAGGGGAAGAGGGTGAGGCGCGCTGGACGGGGAGAGGGCCGCGTGAGGGAGAGGGAAGAAAAGAAAGGAGGGAGGAGAAAACGTGGGGGAGAGGAAAGAAAAAATAAAGAAGGGGGGGTGGTGGCTAGGGTAGGAATTAGGTGGGTTAAAAAAATAATTAAATAAAATAAAAAGAAAAGAAAAGAAATGATAAAGATAAAATAAATAAATAAATAAAAATGGAGAGATATAAATACATATATATATATACATGTATATATATATATGTATGTATACACACACAATAATAACAATTAAATTATTCTAAAATAGAAAATGATAATGGATTTAATAATATAAGTTAAAAATTGAAAAGTAATAAAAATACTAATAATATTTATAATAATATGGAAATAAGAATAAAATAAAAGAAATACTTGCTTAAAACGTTAATATTAATAATACCAAGTAAGACCACCCATGTACTGGGTAGGCCAGAAGGCTTCACCCATGCCATGCCCGTGTGTCGGGCAACGTCAAGCCCGCGTCCATTTATCAGCGCAAGTTCCTACCCCTAAAATCGCGCTCATATCGAACTCCAACAAAACAATTTCCAAAAAGGCAATAAAACTTATGTGATTAAAACTAAAATTAAATACATACCTCAAAGTGAAGACCAGACGTGACAATTTTATACCGATATTAAAATATATTAACAAATTAACCAACATTAACCAAATAAAGAACTATATAAATTGGGATAGGAGTATATAATCATATTTAATTGGCATTGATTGGTGGAATTGTGATATATAAATAACTCTTTCCATGCACATGTAGATATATGTTAATGATATACATAGATTGATTATAAATTCTAAAAAAATATATATTTATAACAAATTTCTCTAATTTATTCATTATAAAATAATATTTAATCTCTTTTGTATCATATGAAAGTGATGTATGAGTTTCCCCGATAACTCAATGGACCTTTTCTAGTTTTTTGAATTAAAATTGTTTATCTCACCACTTCATTGAGGTCATCCAACTACATCTTCATCAAAATAAATTGAGTGAATTCCTTGATTACTAGAATACTCCCCACCTCTTCTATACATAATGACACAAGATCATTTCTCTTACAAAACTATAAAACATGATTTATTATAATTATTAATTATATGTGATTTATTGATTTTATATATACAATATCACTATCACAATATTTTTCAAAATGTGAAAAAATATGGAAATCTTATTCCCTAAAATACCATAAAATAATTCACCATTATTGATATATATATTTAAATCATATACATTTCTTTAGGATGTTCTTCCATTGGGAATATCTAAAAATATACTATCCATAACATTAAACATAATATATCTTTTGAGGGAATTGTATGATAGTCTAAACTTCTCATAATTTTTATATATAGAGATGGGTCTAAAAACTTCATTCCATAACGTTTTCCATGTTTTATTCCAAATAATTTTGGATTTGGAATAGGATTTCAAAATTCAATTATAAATTCTTTAAATAGTTCATCTTCATAATCTACATGTGTGATTAATATTTTCCTTCATTTTGATGAACATGCATCTTATAAAATTAAATACTCTCCAATAATTTAAATTTATCAAATAGAACTCATAATTTTTGAAATTTCTTAAAATAATTATGAATTTTTTTTTCTAGAGATGATTTTGGAAACAAAAAAACGTTATTGAATAATTATATTTTTATCTTCATTATTCTTGAAAACAATAAAAAACAGTTTATTTATTTTTAATATTTTTTCTTAGTTGTGTTCTTGTTCGTAATGTTTGGAGGATCAATGATTATTTTATATTCTTCAAGCATAATTTATATGTAATGTTTTAATAAATATAGATTATTTGTTGAATCATTTGGTATTAATTCACCTAAAATACATCATCTCGGTGTTTTTTATAATTTCCCAAAGTGATGTATCTTACAAATACTGTACATCTTATTAAAAGATATCATAAAAAATATCACATATGAATTTAAATGTTTGAAAATAAACCAAAATGATTGGAGGAATCAATAAGGGCATGGGAAATTCAATTATTAAAGATTTATTTTACGTTTTCCCTTTTAAATATCATTTTCACTAGTTAATGTAAAATTAAGTCATTATTAAACATAACCAAATTCAAACATATACAATGAAAAATATTGTTTTTTTAATTTTCACTCATAATTATGATTTTATTTCCCTTGGTGTGAAATAAAATCATCCAAGATCATATAATCCACTTGAAAAAATCCTTTGGATTATTTAATGAAGTGTATAACCCATAAATTATGATACACCACAGAGTCATGATGGTGTTAGTGCACCCACAAAATAATGATAGTGCAGGGAGTTTCACAAGACCAGGATTTAAAACTAATGTATGTTGTTATTGTGTTACTTCCATTTTCTTATCTCTTATTAGCTGTAGTATTTTTTTCTCATTCAGTCTCATGCATGAAATTGGGAATGCATATTTTCTTCTTTATCATTTTCTATATTTTTAATATTTTATTTATAATAAATATTATCAAGATTATTTTTATAAAATCAGTAAAAAATTATGTTTTTTTCCTACAAATATATTTTCACTGAATAGTATAATGAATATTATTTCCATAATTAATATTGAAACCCCATTATTATAGAAATGAAAAATAATCCTATATGAAATTATTATAAATAATTTTTAATTTTTGTAAAGGATTCTATTTACATATATTTATTTTTTGATATATTAATTCACATATTGTATTGGAATAATTTTGGACTCTACTCACCATAAAGAACCAACTATATTTATTTTCAATATCTATATGTGTATGTGATATTATTTCATTTCTCGTATGAGACTTACTCACACGTCATGGAAATCACCTTAGTCATCCATGATAATCATCTATCCTAGTAATATTACTATAGAAAATTAAATAAAATTCCTTCCACATCATAGATCTATCTTCTATTTAATAGGAAGGAGTCACCTTTGATTTTGTGGTTTTATCCTCAAAATCTAGGATCAAGATCAATTTGACAAATCAAGATAATTTAATAAATGAATAGAATCATAATAATGTTCTGATTTAATTTGTTTTAGTATATTATTATATATTTATAAATATATTTTCACGTAGAAGATCAATAATAAACTCTCTATGTTTTTAAATCACCTTAAGGAATAAAATACACTATGGGGGTCGATCAAATGAACAACTCAATGAATCAACCTTATCATGAGACCAAATAAAAGTGTATTGATTAACCAAACATATTTATCTATCATATGGAATGACCAAATGGAGTAATATTGATTGATCACAAGTTATATTCTAGATTGAATGATTTTCTATATCATCCATTTTGATTAACCACACACACAAATCAATGGATCATGGTAGGACAATCAATGGATTGACCAATAAAAATAGTGAATGTTATGAAGCTGAAGTCATTAGATTAACCATAAATACAACTATAAAAAAACTATATATGAAAATACAAATGACCATGCCTATATCATTCTAGAAACTATAAACATTATTCTATTTAAACTAATGATTCCTGAACACATATTCGTCCTTTCAAAAAACATCATGATCAATTACAAAATGTTATAGAGATTTCTTAAAAATCATCTAACAAAAATAAATTATTTAATTTAGGATCATGACATGAATACTTACATTTTTAAAAAATCTGATATTGTCATTAGAAGAAGAAAAACTCAATAGACCACATTCACTTTATCCTTCAATAGAAGAAAATAGTATCAAACATGGGTTTAAAAATAACCCCATGTATTTTTTTTGGAATCTAAGACATATTAATTACCATAAAACTTAAATAACATAATAATGAATCATCATACAATAGTTCTACATGAGAAAACATAGTTTAAGAAAAAATAATACTAAATTGTAAAATAATGGTGTCTATAAGATAAAGATATTCATTAACGTTATTCAAGCACAAAATTTAAACATTAATACTCTTCAAACAATGTAAAATTAATGATCCTTAATGAACATGAAAAAAAAATAAAATATTTCACACATGTATAATCTAAATTCACTGACTACCAATTTCCCACCATCAAATACATAAAACCCTTCAATATTTGAGAAAAATATATCTAAAATTACCCATAAGTATTGTTCTACCACTTTGTAGGTACACATAACCACCATTCAATTTTTTTTAAAATGATGACACATTAAGGTTAAGTGAGGACTATACAAGGAAGCAAAAATTGGGTAGCATGGACCTAAAGAAGATCCACCATCATAGGAGTGATATTATATTAGGACCACTACACACACTCAACTAAGAGACACTTATGCACCTGATCCATGAACAAAATGTGCCATCAAAACACATTTAATATCCTTGGTACCAACACTACGATGAAATAAAGATGCACTAAAATAATAAACCCTAGATGCAAGTGAGGAACCACACAGAACCGTGAATTACACCCACAAGGATTTCTAGCTTAGAAGCATAGTAATAACAAAGCAGGAATACCTAGGAAAAAGGGTAAGAAAACCAAAAGCTGCTAGGGAAATTGAGTGAATCCACTAAGGTTGATAAAACCAAAATGTTTTGACCTCCAAATGAGGATGATCGAGTCTGAGGTCTTCATCAATAGAGCTTCAGAATAAGGAACCATAGGGTAGACGAACATCTAGGAGTGGCACCACAAATCCAATAGAGCACCACAATAGAATTACCTACACCAAATCCTCCAACATAATAAAATACTTTCTGGAATCCATCACAAATGGCCAAAATGGGGTCATGATTAAAGGATCATGATGAAATTGCATTGGAAAAAAGGATATGTAGAGCCATATTGTAAAAAAAATAGTATTCATCAAAGATAAAATCAGATGGTGATACCTAAAAGGGAACCATCTGAGGAGAGTTAACAATGAAGAAGGAAACGTTGAGCCATAGGAATAGATAACTATTATGCACTACATATAGAATGAAATTCGCCAAAAAGAAATGAGGAAGGCACTATCAAATCCATACCAAAAGGGTAAAGAGCTCTAATGGGCCCAAGAGAAAATAATTGTAATATTTTTTTTATAATGAGGTTATAAAATAGTGTATTCATAAAAAATATTATTTATGTAATTATTTCACCATATCTAGGGTGATATTACGATGAAAAATTTGATATAGGGGAAAAAACTATATCATAGCCTCATGAAATAGGAAATTAAACTCACACTTACAACCTCTATATTTCAAATGCATTTTTCACAAATGGTTTGTGAACACATCAATAATTTTCTAAAAAGTATATAAAACTCAATCATTATCTCATTTCCCTATAAAATATAATTGATGAAGAGGTATTGAATATAAAAGTTATTCTTTATTTAATATTTTATACAATTATTAGATAATCATATAACACATTTATTATCACAACTCAAGAGCATTGTCAAATTCATCTTTACAATGAGGTCTTCCAAATGTGTTTTCAAGGACATCAATAGAGTAATATATATATATATTAATAATTACATATTATGCATTTGTTATTCAAAGTTTTATATAATATCCCTTTATTTAATGCTATGAAATGATCCTATCACCATAAAAGAACACTCTAACATATACTAGTTTTCTATCATCAAAACATCCTACCCATTCAATATTTTAAATTATAGATAAATTATACTCTATTTTCTTGTCATATTTCACCCCAAAATCAGTTTTTACTTTTATGTATCTAAGTGTCCTTTAACCAGTAATGGGATATGACTTTTTTGGACAACATAAGAATATATAAAAAAGTGTGATGACATAGACTATTTATCTCCTTGAAACTATTATATATAATAAACTTCTAATTATCTTTTAAAATTCCCATTGATCTATTTTTTTTCCTTTACCATCTTAATATTTTTTTGCTCCATTTGAGATATGTATAAAAATTGGTCTCGAATCCACCATTAAAAAAATATCAAGAACACACCAAGAATATTTTTCTTATAAAATAAGTATATGATCTCCCCTATAAGAAACATGCATGCCTAAAAAATATCTCATTTCACTATGAATGGTATCTCTAAATAACTCTTTCATCTTTTTGGAAAACTCTTCACAAACATATCATTTCTAGAAAAAAAAATCTATATGAACATTAATAATTAGAGATACCTTTATCTCTTTTTGATGTATAGGTTACTATCTACACTCCCTTTTCAAAATTTTAGATTCTTTAAGATAGTGTCAATATAAGAAAACTATTATCTTGGATTTTATTTCAACCCATAAAAATACAAAATTAATTTGAAAAAATTATTTTGATCTCTATACAATATGAAACTAAATGGTATCTTAGAATAAAGCACATATTTTGTCTCACAATTTAGAAATGATGAATTGGAATCCATTTCAATAATATCATATTGCCTTTAGAAAGCATTATCATAAAGTATTATTTTGGTTTCTATTCTAGAAATCGGTGCAATGGTATAAAAAATCTTCTCTTTAATCATGAGAATATCCTTCAAACACAAATCTTAACATAATTCATGCCAATTCAAATTTTTCTTTCATCTTATTTAAGAAATTTCATTTTGTTTCAATGATGTTCTTGTAATTTCTTCTGGGTACCAAATCCCTTATTTCATTCTTCTATATTTAGAATAATTATTCATTCTTGACATATTCCTATTCTAGATGCTCCATGCCTTCTTTAGAAACTCTCACTTCATCCATTGAGTGGAGTGAGGTGTGCGATTCATTCCTTGAATTTATCATTGTTTGATCTTTCTATGATTGATATCTAATAATGTATTGGGATTCCACTTATATTGTGAAATATATATGATATGAGTGGAGTTTTATCTCTTCAAAATAAGTTGTTCTATAATTTTTATCATTTTCAACAACATCACCCTTATATTTAGCAAAATTATATTCATATTTTCACATATGAAAAATTATTTATCGTTTTTTTCTTCTTATGTTTCATATTTCACCACTTTAACATCATCACTATCCATGATTTAATTTGTATCCTTATTATAGAATAAATTTCAACTTAAATTTTGAGGGTAACCTTTGAAGATTCCATTTTTACCTTTCCATAAAACCTTCCAATATTTTAACACTTATCATTAATAATATATGGGATTCTAAATAACCTTATATACATAAAAACTAGATTATTTCTGTAAAATATATCAAATTATGTCATGTAATAATTTAATATATATAATATATACATATTAAATAAAAATAATACTCTAATATCCAATATATAAAAATAATGATTTTTATTAGTTTTGATCTATAATTTTTGATCTATTTATACTATGATTATATTATTCCATTTTAACACCCCATTTGTTTGTCAAAATGATGTTATTATATCATGAAGAGTACATTATTCTCATGGTAAGATTAAAATATACCAATTGTTTCCTCAACACTATAGTCTATCAAATTCTTCTTCAAGGTGTTACCATGATTCATTTTATCAATATCTCCAAAAATATTAAAAATTTTAGGGGAATATAATTTATAATTAATAACCATAAAGCATCCAATGTGAGTTAAGTAATCAAAAAATTAAATTAAATACTTATTTTAATTTATTTATTTTAGTTTCATGGATCCAAAAATTCCAAAATGAATAATATCAAATGGATGAGTTGTATGAATTTCACATTTCTTATGAGAACAAGTTACAGTCTCTATTTTGGAATATATTGAATATCTGGTACCGTTATCCAATCATCTTTGGAATATAATGAAAATTTTTTATATGTATAATTATTCACTAATTTTATTGGAAAATCTTTAAAATCCTTCAGTTCCATACATCATTTTCTTCATTCATACGCAGGTAAAATAAATTTTGAGCATCTCCCACATGGAACAATTTTCTTTTAGTTTTATATTCTCTTTTCACAGTCATCCTATAATCAATCATTTTCACTAAAAAAATTATTTTATTATAATAAAATCATTCCCTTCATTTTATAATTGAGATGCACCTAAAACCCATAATCATACATGGTATTTTTTTTTACTATACATTATATTTATCAAAATAAACTAAAACAAATCCTTTTATCATGTGTGATCAATCATCCAAAAATTTCACTATGTCTTTTACGAGATCTTTTAAATTCAGAAATGAATTAATGTCTCCTATATTATAATATATAATATCATGAATATTCACCTTTATAATCCTTGAAATAAACGTTAATATTCATTGAATTTTCCATATTTTCACACTTTTTCTCCTTAGGTAATTTAAAATTATAATTTACATTAATTTTTTCGAGTAGATTGATGATATATTAATTTTCATATTGACAATCCTTGTGAAATCATCAAGATACATCCTTAATCATTTGAAACATTATTATTTACTTCTATCTACAGTTCAGTATTTTCTTATGAACATGTATCCTTTATGTGGCTTGACTCATTATCAATATTTTTTTCCAATATTTTTATATTCAATGTAATGTGTATGACTAATATAATATATTATAGATGTAAGTATCAATACTATACAATTTCAAAAATACCTATAAATTAATGGATTCCACTATTATTTATTCAGTATTAAGAATTTATCTTTCTATTTTCCTCATTTCATTACCCCATAATTTTGGATTAATTTTAAGGAAAAAATTATTGTGAAAACATGAATTATTATTTTAAAAAGTACACATGCTTGAGCTTCATTATTTTTACCAGTTTTAGTATTTTTTAAATTTCAATTTAGTTATGTAGAATTGGTAAATTTATAGAATTCACATTTTTGTAGTAACAAACATAGTCTCTAAAAATTCATTATACTTTTTATACTAATCAACCACATTTTATGCAATATTTCCACATTTTAAGAAGTATTTGTATCATGAAAAACTTGTTCCTTCATTAAACATTTCCCCAATTTATTGGATGAATAATTGAAAATAGAAACAAATTTTTTCAGTTTGTCTTCATATTTGACAACTATTTAGTGAAAATTTCCTAACCAATTCCCTTTATTTTCTATTTCCACATCCATATTAGTTTACATTGTATTTTGATCAATAATTAATTTGTTAAGAGAACTAATTTGATTCACTGACATTAAATATTCTTTAATATGTTAACATTCTTGTAACCTAATAACTAGATCATCCTTTTTCAACATCTTGTTTCCTTTTTCAGGTATTGAAATTATTAATATATACTTTTTAACAATATATTTATTATAAATTCAATATGATTATCTTATCATTTATATTTTGAACTACTATTTAGATCACAAGAAAAATATTCATCATTCACCAAGGTAATAAGTAGCTTGTCATTATTATCAATAAATGCATAATCTTCCCCTTCATCATCTCTATCATAAATTATTTAATTATTTTTTAAGAATTGTAAATTTCATTATTTTGTGAACATTATATCCATCATACCAAAACATGAATTTGACTTTTAAAACATCCTTTTAAAATAATTATTGGTCACTCATCACCCTCACCCCTTGTTCCATCTTAGATTAATACTGGGATGTTAGATACAAAGGATCCAAAAATATTGCACCTGAAGCATTTTTTATGCATCTTATACTTGTAAATTCTTAGTAATACCCAACCATTATTAATAGAAGATACATATTCTCATAAAAAATATTATTTTCTTATTTATCCATTTTATAATAGTCACTTCAATCATGTTTTCTTATTTTATTACCTTTATCCATTAGAAAATATTTAAATGAAATTTTATTCTCATTCATTTACTTTTTCTTGGAGTCATTATTAATCCTCATCTCCCTTTTTATGATAATACACTGTAAGTAATTAATTGGAAAAATACATGGATATTTATCTTCCATTGTTGAGACCCTTGCATTGTGTCTATCAAGTAGAATCCAAATTTTCCTTACAACTATATATGAATACTCCAATTATTCTCCAAAGATCAAGGTAGTACATACAATTTCCTTTTCTATTGTAAAGATTTCATCAATAGATTAATCATTCCCCATATTTATATCATCACTTTTTAGTCTCCATGTTTATAACTATAATTTATTTTACTTTTTTATTACATTCATAAATGTTTTATAGAATATCTAAAATAACTTCACTTGTGATGATTTTTTCGACATTAGAAATTCACACTCTTAAACTGATGATGAAATATAGTTTCTTAAATTTACACCATTTTTGAGATTATGGTTATCTATTTCAGAAATAGATTATATCAATTAGAGGATTACAATCATAAATTGAAGCTTCTAAGATAACAAAACTAATATCATATAGATATATTAATTTCATATCCTTCCAAATATTTCCATTTTTTCCATAAAGTAAGGAAATCCATAAACTATTTAATGAGATTAGAGTTTCCATTATATATAATTGAAATAAATAATAGTGATACATTTTTTACTTGAACTTTAAACAATTTTGAGTTAATAATGGGATGTATCTTTGTATTGTATTTAATAAAAACCCACATGATCAATGAAATTACTAATAGGGGTTGTCTGAATAAAAAAACAATTTCTTTTAGGTTTTCTAGTATGACTAATTTATATATACATTTCGGATACATTTATTTATGGATAATTCTTCATTTATTATATAATTCACTGGGTCTTGGTTTATTTTTATAGGAATTAGGTGTTCTGGATTTAATGTAATATATGATGAAAAAGTTTCCAAACTAGTCTTTACACACTCTATATCACAAAAATTACTTGTATACCTCATTAGAAGCACACCTACAGGATCAAAGACCACCCCATGATGACAATACATGGTTTGAATAAAATACATGATGTGTACATCTAGTGCAAAATTTTAAATTATCGATGACTTTAAACCCTCAAAAAGAGAATCCAATACGACAAAAAAAAAGATTACGTGACTAGTAATATCTTAAGGTTCACCCTATCAAATACCAATTCCTTAGAAAGAAATGTGGATCTCAAGTACACATCATGTTGCAAACTCACATGATGTGGAGATGGTAGGAATTAAGTCAAATAATCCAATTAATGTTTTTCACAACTTATATGTCATATACTTCCTGGACCTATTAATATCCGTGGTGCTCTATCATCCAGAGAAGCTTCAAACAATTACATTTTATCTCATTTTCCTTCTTTTATTTTTATTTCTTTCATTCTAAACTATATTTCATTCATTAATTTCATTTTTCTTATGAATCAATTTGAGTTTTTAATCAATTAATTCCTTTTATTCATCTATTCTAATCATGTTTTCATTTCTAATGTGTGTTTCAACTCTATATGTTTTTCTAGATCAAATATTGTTTCGTTCTTCAATGTTTCTTTCATTTTTAGTGATTACCTAAGTATTTAATACATGTTTTGAATCTGGATTGTAAAATTATTAATTTTTTCTTTATATAAAATAGTTTTTTAATGGATTTACATTGATTTCAATTGGTTTCACTTTATTATTAATTATGTTATTCTTATATTGGATTCATATCACTTTTTTATCTATGATACGTAAAATGTAAAATATTTCATTAATTTTAATCATTACTTTCATGAATGAATAATCCACCTAGTGATTGGGTTTAAAACTATAAGGGTTTTTAGTCCTAGTTAATCAATTTAATTTACCTAGGTAACCCATTGTATAGTAATTAGGTTAATAATATTTTTAATCATATTCATTTGCATAACCTTGACAATGGGAAGTGTAAGTGAATGAAACTAACCTAATTTGGTTTAACTAATACTTTGACCATTAGCCTATGATTCTTTCTGAATATATGTAATGTATAATTAATAGAGGTTGTTGGCCATACCCTGACCAAGACATAGTTGCAAGATGGTTAGATCTAACTAGTTTAACCAAAACGAACTGATTATATTTTCTATACTTTACATTATATTCCTTAGGAATTTACTAATAAAAATATCGGATTATATTCTATAATGGGCACTAAAATTTAAACCAACCCCTTCCTTTATTTTACTAATTAAATCCAAACTAACGAGGTTTAGCTTAAATCAAACATGAAGAGTGAAAATGGGGAATCATTCAAAAGGATTTTGATCAATTGGTGTCTATCCCTCCGGTGATACCCCTAGGTTTGACATCACATTTCCACATTACTATGGCCTTGTAGTAAGTGTAATTTGGAAATATAAATAGCTAGTCTAATTTTAACCGGTGGTAGCTCAATAATGTGGGTGGGTGAGTCAAAATTGGGTTCCATTTTTATTGATTACTATTTCTCGATAATTATAACATTCAAATAGAACCCTATATTACGTCTCCTTCCCCTTTATTCTTTTTTCATTCCCCATTTACCTTTTAAATTATTGTCCAATGGAAATACATATTTCCTCTTTATCATTATCTCTCCCTCTCTTTCTTATATTCTTGTATATTAAAAACACTAGGTGTAACACCCCAGGTAAATAAAGAATATGAAATTTTCATATTTATCCATATTTGTGAATAAAATATTAATATGACTTTAAAGGGGATGCTATGCTCAATGGCGTACCCAACACGCAACAACGAGTTTCATGGGAATCTTACATTGCACTCTAATAATAAAATAATATTATTTTAAATGGTAGTTAACATGTAGTCGTTATATTGTAGAGAATGGATAGAAATAACTAAAATATGATTATATATATTTTTAAATGTTTTTACATTTATCCAATAAAAGATAAAGGCTTAAAATACGGAAAGAATTCAATTTTAGGCGTATATGCCCTAGTTTTCACTAAAGGTTCACTTATCGCCTTTTGATGGAGAACCATCATTAAATATAGTTTTGTTCACTCTTATACATTCTATTGGACCAAATAAAACTTTTCTTAAGAATTGGGACATCAAAATTTACTTTGTGTAAATTTTTGGTATCTTTCCGATAAAGTTCATTTTTTAATGAATAGTGTAAAATGTTGTATTTTTGTTCAAAACCTCTTTTTAATCTAATTTATTTATATGATTAGATTATCTTTTGAATTGGTTTTAAAGTGAAATTATAATATATTTTTACCATTTAATACAATAGTGGTTGATGGAATTAATTTCACTTTGAAATCAGACTTAAACTAGTGTCAATCTTTTGATAATTTTTGTTTCATAAAAACACGCTATTTGTTTTGACAGCGGGAATTAATTATTAAATTAATTAATGCAACTTATATGTTTTGAATTTTGTAAAATAGAAATCATTTTTGAATTCGGAATATCAAATATAGCTTTGGGTGAATTTTTGGTAATTTTTTGAAAAACTTCAATTTTTGATGAATAGTGAAACCACTAAGTGGTACTTATAAAAACTGATTTTCCGTTTAAATGAAATTTTTCCACCATTGTGTTTTGAATTTCAAAAATCCGACATACATGATTATCATTAAGAAGTAAAATGTGGTTCAATGGGATTAAAATAATTTTTTGGTGAATAGTAACTTATTAAGTTTTTAATCGCGATTAGAGGTAATTAGTGTAGTTTAAGGTAAGAATAATGTTTTAATAAAATTAAATGACCTAGAAACATGTCCTGCCCTCATTGGATGTGTCATGGCCGAACAAGACAATCCATGGGTCAACTTGGGGACCCCATGGAGCCACTTTAGTTGGAAAATGACATAAATACCTTTTTATTTAATGATAAAGTAAAAATGACACAAACATGAGATGTATTACTAAAACAATTTTTACATGGGGTTATACAAGTCATATTTTTGACTATAAATAGTAATTGGAAAGCTAAAAAGATTTCCTACATAATAGTTGTTTTTATAATTTTTATACATTAAATAAATTAAATTATTTATGACATCATGATGATGCAGCGATGACCTCATTATTTAACGATTTAAATAAAATGGAAAGATATTGTAATATCTAAGACCTACACATGTCAAAAACCTATTGGATGAGTGTATTTCGAACCCGTATCACCTTATACTCGAAATACATCAATGTGGGACCTTTAAAATCCGAAACTCTTTTGAAAATAAAGTAACATTTTGTAACTTTACAAGAGTGCCCCTCCTCTCCTCTTATAAAAGGCCCCCACCTCTACCTCCTTCCCCACACTCCCAAAGCCTTTTTCTCCTCCAAACCCTGCCCATTTTGTCTCTCCACTTCCCTCTATTACTCCTTGAAGATTCACTTTGGGCAGAAGTCTTCCCAAGGAATCCTTTGAGCTCAAACCAAAGGGAGTTCGATTTTAAGGTAATGTCTTCACTTGTGTCCTTTTGTTTTATTTTGATTCTCCAACCCCGTAACTCTTTTTATTTATTTATTTTGTAAAAAATACAGTATCTTAAATATACTAGTATGATGTTAAAATAAGTATTCGAGCTACACTCACACACACCTACATCTAATGGTTAAAGAACATACTGTTTCTGTGGATGGCGAATTTCTGCCTCCCGAAATGATGATTGTTCAACATTCTTCTAACACCTTCAAAGGTGGCCATTAATATGAAACTATATTTATATATGATATTCAATATGTTTATTTTTTAATTAATCTTCTTTATTTTTCATTTATTTCATACCTTTATGGTTTCCATTATGGGTAAACGCGATATCTTCATTTAAGGAAGTGCGGACTACCGCCCCCTCAAAGTTATTTGATTCGTTAATACAATATGTGGTATGTATAAATGATATATTTAATGATATTATATATGATACCATACTGTAACTAAAATACTATTATCTATCATTATGTTTTAATTCCATTAATTATGAAATAGAAATGGAAGTAGCGTTCATGCGTACGTACGGCTTACCGTCTCCATGAACGGTAAATTTCATTTCTTATCTCAAAATGTTATGTAATATTATAAGTACATATATATAATGGATATATATGTAATATATTAAATCTAAATTATGGATATAATTCTGGAATTATAACATATATATAACTCTATCATTTTGTTTTAATTCCATTAATGTGACAAAAAAATGAAAGTAGTGTTCATGCGTACGTAGGGCCTACCGTCTCAATGAACGGTGCTTTTCGTTTTTTATCTCCAAATGATTCGGAATAGTATAAAATGAATATTTACTGGATATATATGATATTTTAATCATTAATACTATTCTGTAAATTATTTACTTATAACTAGATGGGCAATCTTTTTTCAAACAAGTTCATTTTTGACTCATGTACCAAACATCGGCAAAAACGTCTGATATGAACAAACATTATTAAACAATTATTATAAAATTATAATATGTGATATGAACTGAATAATAATCTCTAAAGGAGGTACTTAGTCAATTATTAATTTACCAAAGTTTATTATTCAGTAATATAATGAAACGAACAAAACAAGTTGGACTTGAGGTAAGGGATCTTACTCCTCTCTTTTTAAGTACACTCTTTTATGCCATTCCTTCTAAAGCTCATCTTTCTTGTTATTGGGATGTTGTTTTATATTAATCTTACTATGATTTTTATGTTCATATGATTAGAGACCCTATTATCACTCATCAATCCATTTTGGGAGTTTTGAGTGGCGCCGTTAGGCTACCGAATTTTCATAAGAGATCTAACCTCTCTCTTTCTTTTTATGTACTCTCCTTTATATAACTTCTTTTAAGCTCATCTTTGTTATGTTGGGGGATGTTCTTTTATATTCCTATTTCTATAAACTTCATGTTAATATGATTAGATACCCTATTTTATCTCATCAATCCATTTTTGTATGTTTTATGTGGCGATGTTAGGCTGCCGAGTTTTCGTAAGGGATTTTTCTTCTCACTTTTATTCCTGTGAGATTTATGCTACATTTGAAACAATTTCCTTTGAGAGGTGTATTTACTTCCCATTATTCTACTCTTTGTGTAATATTATTTCGTTTATGAGTATTTACATCAATGATGTATTGTCCTTCTTTCATGGGGTGTATGTTTTGAAAGATACCCAAGTCGGTAAGGGAACCTTTCACCCTCCTCTTTTTAAAAGACTTCTTTTGTTGGGTCTTTTAATTTACATATTTTTATGTTGGGATATGTTCTCATATATCCTTATTGATGTAAATTTTATGTCGAAGTGATGAGATACACTTTTTATCTCTCATGTGACGCCGTCAGGCTGTCAAGGGAACTTCTTAACCCAATTTCAATTTCTTTGGGTTCAACATGTAGTTATTTAATATGTCATCCTTTGAATATGTGTGAATGAACTTTTACTATTTTACACTTAATATCCACTTATATTTGGTGTATTCGTTTGTCACACATAATTATTTAATTGATTTATCCTTAAACCAAGGATATCGTCTTTGTATGGGACTTCGTCTCAATCTCCTTTCATTGAGGCATATTTTGTTTTATTCTCAACCTTCTTTTATACGGTGTATAAACCCCTTTGACTTTTACGTTTATCCAAAAGGAATATTTTTTTATACGAAGCGTTTTACTAAACGACAAAAGGTAATTTTTTTGTCGTACATATGTGGCGACAACGACTTCTCCACCGCCGTGACCATTATTTGAGTTTCGGCTTCCTCTACAAGACATGCCTTTTTTTTAAAGAAAAATAAATACAATGTTTTTCTTTTCTTTTATTTTGGTATTGAAAATGGATTTCATAAAGTTTTTATTATATCAATGTGTTGTATTGAAATCTTGGGATTGAAATGTGGAAATGTTATGTTTCCTTTATGCATATTTTATGTGATACGATTATGTTATGGTTCTTGGGAATTATTATGAAGATGGGTGGATCCGTGATAGAATAAGGTCGGGTGAGCCTGATATAGCGCTCCAATGCA
Source organism: Viscum album (assembly GCA_963277665.1). NCBI lineage: Eukaryota > Viridiplantae > Streptophyta > Magnoliopsida > Santalales > Viscaceae > Viscum > Viscum album. The sequence goes on along the minus strand of OY728120.1, from coordinate 3,860,339 downwards.
TTGGGTAACGCAAAGGAGTGAAACATTAAGGTTTCTCCGAAGATATTTAGGGAATATACTGTGGTGGGTATTCCAAAAATAACCAAGAGGGTTACTCCCTACGTAAGAATGTTATGAATGCCTCAATTTACCTTTATGTCATATGATTTCTATGATTTATTCGTGATTTTATGAGGTATGTTAAAGTTCTTATGTTTTATGGGTAAAGTATGATTTCATTCTTATGTATACATGTACTCATGTTTCCTTTCCATATTTTTATATCCCTTACTGAGATTTTTATGCTCATCCCAAGTTTTTGAAATGTTTTTCACAGGTCAAGGGAAGGGTACATGATGTGATGATAGTGTCAAGGATGTGTCAAGAAATAATCCATGTTTTATTTTAAATATTTTTCTATTGATGGGAAGAATGAATACTGTCTTTTATGTAACCACTTTGTTTAAATGTGGAATGTAATGCAAGTTTCATGATCTAATTCTCTAAAACTCTAAACCTAAAAAGATCCTCAATGTGTAATCTTGTAATAACTCAAGATTAAGTAAGGTTTAAGTCTGAGGCCTTATAGTTGGTATCAAAGGTCGGTTTAGATAACTTTAGAGGTTAGAGTATTCTCTAACCACAAGTGACATTACCATAATGGTTAGGATTTCAGAAAGAGTCCTAGTTTTAGATAAAGTGAATGAGTAAGTATATCTTAGTGTTTATCTTCTTCATTAGTACATGATGGTTATGTTGATATACTCACACTGAACTTTTTTGGTTTTAGTAAATGGCTGGATCTAGTAGGCACCAAAGTGAAAATGGTTTTGAAGGAAACTGTGGTGGTTCTCTGATTAAGAGACTGGATGAGATGGGGTATTCAATGAGGAATCTCATGGTTGTTCTAAACCAACTATCAAGGAGTCATGATCAACCACTTCAACCTCGGTGAGTTCTCTAATGCATCATGTCCAAGATGGCCAACTCGATGTGGAAATTCAGGTAATAATTATTATGGTAACCATTAGGGTTTATATGATCCTTACTTTTTAGGTAATTATGGGTTACTCTATGATATGATTGAAAATGAAAGGAATGAGATAAACTTGAGGTTAAAATATGTTATGATCATTTTTGAAGATTTTATCTTGTTTTGGGGGATGTTTTAAGAATTATATAGTTTTGGAGAAAGTACAACACGTAGACCGTGTGACAAACCATCGCGTCGGACAAATCTGCGGGAATCGAACCCACAACCAAAGTGCGACTAGTATTTATCGCCTACCACTGGACTATGTGAAGTCCCTGGTTAGTTTGACAGATTCTTTTTAGTTATATGATTTTATGAATTAAGAGTAAGTTGATTTTGGGTTATTTATGAAAATGATTAACATATCATGGAGGATATGTGATTAGGTTAATTACTTTTCAATACGTGACTTTAAGAGCAATTGATGTTGTTTGGAGATAAATGTTACGATTTAACTTGGAAGAATATGTGACTAAATCCCACATGTCACGAACCGAATCTGGTCTCCACCATTAACGGCACCAAACCCAGCCCGTGGTAGGGCCCTAAGGGCGTTCCCTATCCCCACGGGCTGTCACAAGTGCCCGGGTATCAAACAAATCTGGTTTGGGAACGATTTACCCGAGTATGAAAGCATAAATCATAAAAAAACAATCAATTATTAAAATCTGAAATTTTCATGCTAAACAATTCTTAACAAAACCAGATCTGAATACATAAGTTTAAAGACACTACAAGTGGTCTAAAAACAAATAATGACAACATAAAGACATCCCCATGGACTCCACATGACAAGGGGATCATCACCTGCAAGCCGTCCCCGCAACTCCGCCCCAACGATGGGGACTAACATCCCGAACCGCCATCACCCTTAGCCTTCCCTTTACCTGAGTCAAGCATAAGCAGGTCTACTTACACCCAAGGGGTGTAAGTAGGGTGTGAGCCTAATCCCAATAGGATACCACCAGTTAATTCCAAATAGTATGCAATACAATGTGAACAAAACAAGCAATTTTAATACACAAGGTGAAACAGTGTTAAAATTCAAAGAAATGCAACTTTCAAATGAAAATAGTTTCAATCCGAGAATTTCATAATGTTAGCACATTAAATAGACATGTGAGATACTGTAATGTACTGCCAAAAACAACCCACAACAAGGGTATATACCACAAATCCTATGAGCATCAAAATCAGGAACACCCCTAAGCACTAGGTTGTCTCGGGCCCTATGTACCTCGTACCTCGGTGTAGAGTAACCATAGAAAAATCCATTCTCGTGCATGAGACACTAGTAGAGAACATACCCATAACCTAGTGGTCCCCAATCATCATCCAAATAGTTTAGTTAGAGTTGTCTTTATCCATATGCTAAGTGGAACAGGGACAAAACCCATCTGATCCACTAGTCGTACTAGTACAAATCTGCACCACCTAAGTACCCGGGCTTCCCCTTTTTGTGCTCAAACAATTTCAGAAAACAAGACAAATCCTTTTTCATATAAAATATCACTATTGATCACAAACAAAGAGTACAGTATCTACACACATTTTATATCATTTAAAACAGACAATAAAATAATTTTATTTCCAATAAAACAACCTCTCAAAACATCACATTGTTTTTCACACAAAGCTCTTTAATATATCCACCTCTCACACTATAATAACACTTGTAAGTTATTAAAACAAAATTTCAGTTCAAAACCCTTAAATGAAACCAAAAATTCAGTTATGGGGCATCCCAAAATGAACCAATAAAAGATTTGAATGGAAACCCCTCAATTTCACCAAAAATTGCAACATAAAATTCATTTGCATTATAAATGCAACTAAAACCAATTTTTACAGAAACATTCAAGTGAAATAAACATTAGAGTTCCATGAAAACAGCAATCTAATTCACAAAAATTGCACACACAATGGAATCACCTACCAAATTAACAAAACCCCTTGAATCTCCGTGCGAAAATCAAATCGCACCCCCGCCGCACCAAGAGAGAACTAGATCAAACCTAAAACCACACAAATTGGCCAAGAAAGCCCAAAGTTAAACCCTAGGTTCGAAATCCTAGTTTCTGGACATTATTAAACTCAATTATAACCGAATAAACCCTAATAACAATGAGTTAAACCCAAAGTAATTTGAAAGAGGAAAGAAAAAGGCTCATTTACTTGAAGTATCTTGAAGTAATCACTCCAAAACTACAGTATCTGAAATTTAAAAGCGCCCAAATTTAGGGTACGTTCGCACAAGATGTATTCTCTCATTTAGGAACTAGAATGGAGGCAAAATATTGAGAATTGAGAGAGTTATGAAAGAAAAACTTTACCTCTTCAAATCTGGGAGATTTCAGGAACCCTATGACGATTGGCACCAAATCTCGATTCTACAGAGCTCTAAATGGGTGGGAGAGAGTTCCGAAGCGCGGTTGGGTTACTTGGTCTTGATGGAGACTTGGAATCACCGGAAAAGTCCAAATATTGAATAAGTTATAACAAAATAAAATTGTATTTTTAAAACAGGAATTGGGCTTTCGGGCAGGCCCAACCCCTTAGACAAAAACCCAAATAACCCCTGGTTATGAATTTATAAAAGCTCCAAATTACCTTGGTGGTGTTAATAGGTTAGGGGAGGTCAATTATGAATTTGAATGGAGGAAAAATGTTGAAAAATGAAAATGTTATAAAAGATACAAAATTTATTTTTTAATCAGGAATTGGGCTCACGGTTTGGCCCAATTCATGAATACTCATCTATTCCTCCCTAAAACATAGGGAAACCCCCAAAAAAAGAAAGGATGTAAATTAAATGAAAAAAATACCTTTAAAATATGTCTTGTATGTGACAATTCTCCCCACCATTAAGGACTTTCCGCCCCGGAAAGTCAACATGAATCTCGGTTGGAAAACAAGAATGGGTACTCTTCCTCGACCCATGACTTTCGCTCCCATGTCTCATGTGTATCATTCCCATGCTGCCATAAAACCCGGACTAAAGGAATAGACTTTCCTTTAAGTATCTTCTCTTGGTAGTCCACTATTTTCATCGGTCTCTCAACGATAGACAAGTCAGGCTCTATCTCCAGTTCTTCCCAACTCAACACATGGGATGGATCCGGATTGTATTTCTTCAACTGAGATACGAGGAAGACATCATGGATAGATGTCAACTGAGAAGGTAAGGCCAACCTGTATGCCACCTTACCAATACGCTCGGTGATCTCAAAGGGTCCGCCATACCGTGGCATCAACTTACCTTGCTTACCCAATCGACGATAGCCCAGACGAGGGGCCACTTTTAAGAATACCCTGTCACCCACAGAAAACTCTAGGTCTCGACGCCTCCGGTCAGCATAAGATTTATGATGACTTTGAGCTGTCAATAAGCGTTGCCTGATCAACTTGACCTTCTCAAATGTCTCCTGCACAAGGCTCAGCCCCAACAGTGAAGTCTCTCCTACCTCAGCCCCAACATAGGGGGGACCGACAAGGCCGACCATAGAGCGCCTCAAAAGGGGCCATTCGAATCGTGGATTGGTAACTATTGTTATAAGAAAACTCTACCAATCCCAAATGGCTAACCCAAGAACCTCCAAATTCCAGGACACATGCACGAAGCATGTCCTCCAATATCTGATTTTCCCGCTCTGTCTGACCATCCGTCTATGGGTGGTATGCCGTGCTCATCTTAGTCTGAGACCCCAAGGACTTCTGAAGGCCTTCCCAAAATCGAGAAGTGAAGAGGGGGTCTCTATCCGAGAAAACAGCTGATGGTACATCATGGAGTCTCACCACTTCCTGAAGATACAAATGGCCCAACTCATCTACTTTAGTTGTATCTTTAATCAGAATGAAGTGGGATGATTTGGTCAGACGATCAATCACCACCCAAATAGAATTCTTACCCCCGCGGTGTACGAGGTAACCCAACAATGAAGTCCATGGAAACCTCTTCCCACTTCCAGGTAGGAATTGGTAGTGGTTGGAGAAAACTTGATGGCCTTTGGTGCTCTGCTTTCAACTGCTAACATGTGTAGCATCTCGAAACAAAGTCTTCTATGTCACGTCTCATACCAGGCCACCAAAACTGCCGACGAACATCATAATACATCTTAGTGGCACCCGGATGGATAGCCCACTAAGACTGGTGGCTATCTTGCATCACCACCTTCCGCAGAGATAATGGCACTATTGAATGGCCCTTGAAGCATAAGATGCCCTCGTGAGACGACGACCAATCAGAGGATGTCTCCCCACCATGAAGGAACTGCTTAGACCGCTGACAGAGATCATCACTGGGTTGTTCCTGCTGAATCAACTCAAATAGAGGAGTCAACTGGACACTTGCCAAGAATGCCCCTCCACTGTATTCCCTGGTCTCCACATGAATCTGAGAAAAGAGACCCATCAATGCCCACTCATCACTAGACTTCCTCAAAGCCTGCACTGGAACTCTTCGGCTCAAAGCGTCGGCCACTACATTACCCTTGCCTGAGGTATAGACAATGTCAAAGTCAAACCCCTGTAAGTACTCGATCCAGAGACGTTGCCTCAAGTTGAGGTCCTTCTGCGAGAAGATATAATCCATGCTTTTGTGATCAGAGTATACCACAAACTTCTCCCCAAAGAGTTAGTGACGCCAAGTCTTCAAAGCATGCATCATCGCTGCCAACTCCAAGTCATGGGTTGGGTAGTTATTTTCATGTGGTCGAAGTTGGCGAGAGACATACGTGACCACATGATCATCTTGCATAAGCATGCACCCAAGACCCATACCTGAAGCATCACAATAGACCACATATCCCTTTCCAGCCTCTGGAAAAATCAGCACGGGGGCAGTAGTCAGCCGCCTCTTCAGCTCCTCGAACAATGCCTAACATTCTGGACCCCATACAAACTTCACCCATTTCTGGGTGAGGGAAGTCATCGGTGAAGAAAGCCAAGAGAAATCCCGAACGAATCGCCTGTAATAACCGGCCAAGCCAAGAAAACTCCTGATCTCGAACACATTCTTTGGTTTCTCCCATGACATGATTGCACTAATTTTCTCAGGGTCCACTGAAACTCCATGCTCTGAGATCACATGCCCCAGAAATATCACCTCTCTGATCCAGAAAGTGAACTTTGACAACTTTTCATAGAGGCGGTGATCTCGTAATGTACCCAAAACGATCCTCAAGTGATGTTCATGTTCCTCCTCAGAGCAAGAGTATACCAGAATGTCATCCACGAATACCACAACAAAGGAATCGATATAATTATGGAACACCCTATTCATAAGTTCCATAAATACCGCTGGAGCATTGGTCAATCCGAAGGGCATGACCAAATACTCAAAGTGGTCGTACCTGCTTCGGAAGGCTGTCTTAGGGATATCTGACTCCTTCACCCTGAGTTGATGATACCCTGAACGCAGGTCTATCTTTGAGAACCACTTTTCCCCCTTCAACTGATCAAACAAATAATCTATTCTGGGCAAAGGGTATTTTTTTAATTGTTACCTTATTCATCTTCTGGTAGTCAATGCACAACCGGAGGGATCCATCAGCCTTTTTTGCAAACAGCACAGGAGCGGCCCAAGGAGAGACGCTCAGGCGAATGAATCCTTTGGATTCTACGTCATCTAGCTGTATCTTTAATTCCCTCAACTCGGTGGGGGCCATGCGATAATAGGGAAGAGATATCGGCTGTGTTCCCGGCGCCAGATCAATCGAAAACTCCACATCTCGCTTCGGGGGCAAACCAGAAAAATAATCAGGGAATACCTCGGGAAACTAATTCACTACACGAGGTAGTGCACCTTCAGGGAAAAGACCATCCTCTAGAACAATCGAAGATAACTGGAAGATAACACTTCCCAACTCTGGGAGTGGAGGCCCTGCGCGACTTGATCGTGGATCCCATTCTCCATGAAAAACCTGACGACTCCCATCAGGTGCTGTGAAACTCACACGCAGTCTGTAGCAATCGATGTGTGCCTGGAAGTGTACTAGCCAATCCATCCCGAGTATGAAATCAAAAAGGTCCATATCTAAGACCAAGAGGTCCCACTCCATCTCGACCCCTGAAACAAAAAGTGCACATGAGGGACACCTGAGGCCCTGCTCCTTCTTCTTTCCCAATGGTGTCACCAACTCCATTGCAAAAGACATCAACTCAGTTGGAAAATTCAGAATGTCCACAAAATTTCCAGAAATGAATGAAATAGAAGCACCATTATCAAAAAGAGCAGTAGCTATAGAAGATGCGATCAGAACGGTACCTCAAACTGTTGACGGTCCCACCTCTGATCCTGCTGGTGACTGATCCACTGCATGGAGATGTCCAGTATCTGCCTGAGGACGACCGCTAGTCTGTGGTTGTGCCCTGAACTGGCTCTGCCCAGAAGATGATCCAGCCCTACCACCATTACCACCAAATCAAGATCCCCCAGTCCTTGACGGCTCGGACTGTGTTGGCACTCCTCATGAAGCCACTGACCCTGCCCCACTTGGGAGTGGACGTGCCACACCGCAGAAGCGCTGCAAATTCCCTATACCTCCACACTGGTAACAAGGCTTCGGAGTAAGAGGACATGCTGGTCGGATATGCCCAGGCCTCCCACATTGGTGGCACACGACCGATCTCGCATTAGAAGCCACAGAAGAAAACTTCCTGGAAGAGTGGCCTGAACTACCCCCTCCTTTCTTCACATGATCCTCCCGCTTCCTTTTCTTCTCTGAGGAGCTGCCACTACCCACTGCTGATACTGAACCATAGAAACCAGCCCTGCCTTTCCTATCAATATCCACCATGCATGCCTGATCAACAACCTCAGCATAGGTCCTCAGCTTAAACAAGAACACCTGGGATTATATCTGTGGTCGCAAGCCTTTCTCAAACCTTTGGGCCTTCGCTTGCTCATTAGAGACAATTTCTGGAGCATACCGAACCAATTCAGTGAAACGGTTGGCATACTCCATCACATATAGATTCCCCTGAACAAGTTCCATGAACTCTCTAGACTTGGCATAAGCCGACACCTCAGGGCAATACTGTTCATTGATGACAGCCTTGAAATCTCCCCAGCGCATCTGCTCATTCTTCCCAGACTGAAGCACTGACTCCCACCATTTACGGCTGGGACCCTCCAACAGAAAGGAGTAACACTTCACCCTGAGCTCCTCGGGTGTTTCCAGGAACTCAAACATACGCTCGATCTTCTCGAACCATTCTTCTACTTCTTGGGGTTCTACGCTACCTCGGATGGCAGGAGGCTTGTTTTTTAGAAACTCTTGTGCTTTATCTTTTCTAGGACCTGTCTCCTCTGCCCTAACAGGAATAGGAGCATGAGCTGGTCCCTGTCCCAAAGCATGGATAGCCCGAACAACAGCCTCCACAAGTCTCTGATCAATCGGTGTGGGAGAACTCTCTCCAGCTTCCTCCTGTGGGTGCGTGGGAGCTTTCCGAGGAGGCATGTCGCTACAAAATGCAACAGTCACAAAACAATAGTCAATACCACAATTCTGAAAATTGCAATCAAATACATCAAATATAAACAAACTAAACACATTCTTGTAATAAAAGAAACAACTACTCCACATCTGCCTGATGTCCACATGTGGTCTGCAGCCCACATGTTTCACATGGAAGTGAAGTCAATCAGTAAATTCCAATATCCTCTAGTGACTCAAGGTCTGCCATGAGAGGTGCGGGCCAGGCACCCTACTCACAACCAATACCCCGAGCCCCGACAGTCCTAGCTCCTTTCTATCCCAACTCATCTCAAAATAACAATATAACCCAAAAACATTAACCTCCTCTGATACCAATTTGTCACGTACCGGATCTGGTCGCCACCATTAACGGCACCAAACCCGGCCCGTGGCAAGGCCCGAAGGGCGTTCCCTATCCCCACGGGCTGGCACAAGTGCCCGGGTATCAAACAAATCTGGTTTGGGAACGATTTTCCCGAGTATGAAAGCATAAATCATAAAAAAACAATCAATTATTAAAATCTGAAATTTTCATGCCAAACAATTCTTAATAAAACCAGATCTGAATACATAAGTTTAAAGACACTACAAGTGGTCTAAAAAAATAATGACAACATAAAGACATCCCCATGGTCTCCACATGACAAGGGGATCATCACCCGCAAGTCGTCCCCGCAACTCCGCCCCAACGATGGGGTCTAACATCCCAAACCGCCATCACCCTTAGCCTTCCCTTTACCTGAGTCAAGCATAAGCAGGTCTACTTACACCCAAGGGGTGTAAGTAAGGTGTGAGCCTAAGACCAATAGGATACCACCAGTGGATTCCAAAGAGTGTGCAATACAATGTGAACAAAACAAGCAATTTTAATACACAAGGTGAAACCGTGTTAAAATTCAAAGAAATGCAACTTTCAAATGAAAACAGTTTTCAATCCGAGAATTTCAGAATGTTAGCACATTAAATAGACATGTGAGCTACTATAATTTACTGCCAAAAACAACCCACAACAAGGGTATATACCACAAATCCTATGAGCATCAAAATCAGGAACACCCCTAAGCACTAGGTTGTCTCGGGCCCTATGTACCTCGTACCTCGGTGTAGAGTAACCATAGAAAAATCCGTTCTCATGCACGAGCCACTAGTAGGGAACATACCCATAACCTAGTGGTCCTCAATCATCATCCAAATAGTTTAGTTAGAGTTGTCGTTATCCATATTCTAAGTGGAATAGGGACAAAACCCATCTAATCCACTAGTCGTACTAGTACAAATCCGCCCCACCTAAGTACCCAGGATTCCCCTTTTTGTGCTCAAACAATTTTAGCAAACAACACACATCCTTTTTCATATAAAATATCACTAATGGTCACAAACAAATTGTACAGTAGCTACACACATTTTATACCATTTAAAACACACAATAAAATAATTTTATTTCCAATAAAACAACCTCTCAAAACATCACATTGATTTTCACCCAAAGATCTTTAAGATATCCACCTTTCACACTATGATAACACATGCAAGTTATTAAAAAAAATTCAGTTCAAAACCCTTTAATGAAACCAAAAATTCAGTTATGGGGCATCCCAAAATGAACCAATAAAAGATTTGAATGGAAAACCCTCAATTTCACCAAAAATTGGAGCATAAAATTCATTTGCATTATAAATGCAACTAAAACCAATTTTTACAGAAACATTCAAGTGAAATAAACATTAGAGTGCCATGAAAAAATCAAGATAATTCACAAAAATTTCACACACAATGGAGTCACCTACCAAATTAACAAAACCCCTTGAATCTCCGTGCGAAAATCAAATTGTACCGCCGCCGCACCAAGAGAGAACTAGATCAAACCTAAAACCACACAAATTGGCCAAGAAATCCCAAAGTTAAACCCTAGGTTCGAAATCATAGTTTCTTTACATTATTAAACTCAATTATAACCGAATAAACCCTAATAAAAATGAGTTAAACCCACAGTAATTTTAAAGAGGAAAGAAAAGGGCTCATTTACTTGAAGTATCTTGAAGTAATCACTCCAAAACTCCAGTATATGAAATTTAAAATAGCCCAAAATTATGTTACGTTTGAAAAAGATATATTATCTCATTTAGGAATTGTAATGGAGGAAAAATATTGAGAATTGAGAGAGTTATGAAAGAAATACTTTACCTCTTCAAATCTGGGCGATTTGAGGAACCCTATGAAGATCGGCACAAAATCGTGATTATACAGAGCTCCAAATGGGTAGGAGAGAGCTCAGACGCGCGTCTGGGTTACATGGTCTTGAGTGAGACTTGGAATCACTAAAAAATCCCAAATATTGAATAAGTTATAAAAAAATCAAATTTTATTTTTAAAACAAGAATCGGGCTTTTGGGCAGGCCCAACCCCTTAGACAAAAACCCAAATAACCCCTGGTTATGGATTTCTAAAAGCTCCAAATTACCTTGGCGGTGTTAATAGGTTAGGGGAGGTCAATTAGGAATTTTAATGGATGAAAAATGTTGAAAAATGAAAAAGTTATAAAAGATACAAAATTTATTTTTTAATCTGGAATTGGGCTCATGGTTTGGCCCAATTCATGAATACTCATCTATTCCTCCCTAAAACCTAGGGAAACCCCCCAAAAAAAGAAAGGATGTAAATTAAATGAAAAAAATACCTATAAAATATGTATTGTATGTGACAATTAATGTGACAACCAGGGCCCCAGTGACAGCACAACCACCCGCCTTAACATGGTCGTCGGGTCCTGGCCCACCAGGTACCACCAGTTGCCCCGCAGACACGTGGGCCCACCCCAGGGTCCACCCACATGCCTGAACGGGTCATCTGACTAATGACAGTCCCCACAGGCCAACACTTGTCCTTTCCAGTGTGCTTTGTCCTCACTCACACACACCCTGGGAAACTTCCAAAAAGGTCACCCATTCTGATCACTACTCCAGGCCAAGCACACTTAACTTTGGAGTTCTAATCAGATAGGCTCCTGAAAAGGAAGGTGCACCTTGTTGACATGAGTCGTATCATTTAGTCATTTAAACTTTTATCATTTTGGGGAGTTAAATTCACCCCCCCCCCCCCCTTTAGAGCACAACGCCCTCGTTGTGGGCCCTACAACTCAACCCAGGCAGTGCACCGCACTTAAGGCCGGGTTCCTCCTCTGATACCAATTGTGACAACTGGGGCCCCAGTAACTGCACAACCACCCACCTTAACATGGTCGTTGGGTCTTGGCCCACCAGGTACCACCAGTTTCCCCGCAGACACGTGGGTACCACCCCAGGGTCCACCCACATGCCTGAACGGGTCATCTGACTAATGACAGTCCCCACAGGCCAACACTTGTCCTTTCTAGTGTGCTTTGTCCTCACTCACACACACCCTGGGAAACTTCCCATAAGGTCACCCATTCTGATCACTACTCCAGGCCAAGCACACTTAACTTTGGATTTCTAATCAGATAGGCTCCCGAAAAGGAAGGTGCACCTTGTCGACATGAGTCATATCATTTAGTCATTTAACGATTTATCATTTGGGGGCGTTACACCACAAATATTTGGGTTTCAATCTTAGTTTGGTTTACTTTGAAGACTTTTATGGAAAAATTGATTATAGAATGGTCCTCATTGAACTTTGGGTTTTGTTGGACAAATTTTGGAGATTAAGAATAGATTTTATTTTTATAAAGGGTTTTCCTTTTCTGGATTATCTGATCTTATACTAACCTTTTTGGTTTTTGTTTTGGTTAATGTCTAAAGACATGGGAGGTATATAGTTCTCTTTGGTGGATTAGGTGATTCTCTAGAAGTTGATTATAGTACTCTTAATGTGAACAAGTCTTCCTAAATACTCATCTTTTGGAAAAAATATGAGTTTGATTAAGGAATCTAGTAAAAGTTGAAAGTCAACATGATAATTGATTATGTTTCCTTATGAATAAATTTCTCAATAAAAAGTAACTTAAAACAAAAATGTTGTCTATTAACTTTTCCTACTGGGGAATCAAATACCGTTTAACCCATCACATGTTTGTGATTTTCTTGTGGTTAACTTTCTCTTAAACATGTTTTCTATCACTCTCCATCAGAAGATGACCCTATGTTTTCTCCTCCATGTCCATGTTTTCATACTTAGAATCCTAGTATGGGTTAACTCAGGTGACCTTTGTACCTATCTTTCTTTATTTTAAAGTGATTGTTTTACCGACTCTTGTTCCGATGTGGGACTTTCAAGGATATTTCCAAGCTCAATTTTAAAAATTGCGAGGACGCACTTCCCAAAAGGGGGGAAGGATGTAACACCCCAGGTAAATAAAGAATATGACATTTTCATATTTATCCATATTTGTGAATAAAATATTAATATTACTTTAAAGGGGACGCTATGCTCGATGGCGTACCCAACACGCAACAACGAGTTTCTTTGGAATCTTACGTTGCATTCTAATAATAAAATAATATTATTTTAAATGGTAGTTAACATATAGCCATTGTATTGGTGGGAATGGATAGAAATAACTAAAATATGATAATATATGTTTTTAAATGTTTTTACATTTATCCAATAAAAGATAAAGGCTTAAAATACGGAAAGAATTCAATTTTAGGCGTATATTCCCTAGTTTTCACTAAAGGTTCACTTATCGCCTTTTGACGGAGACCCGTCATTAAATATAGTTTTGTTCACTCTTATACATTCTATTGGACCAAATAAAACTCTTCTTAATAATTGGGACATCAAAATTTACTTTGTGTAAATTTTTGGTATCTTTCCGATAAAGTTCATTTTTTAATGAATAGTGTAAAATGTTGTACTTTAATTCAAAACCTCTTTTTAATCTAATTTATTTATATGATTAGATTATCTTTTGAATTGGGTTTTAAGTGAAATTATAATATATTTTTACCATTTAATCTAATATTTGTCGATGGAATTAATTTCACTTTGAAATCGGACTTAAACTAGTGTCAATCTTTTGATACTTTTTATTTCATAAAAACACGCTATTTGTTTTGACAGTGGGAATTAATTATTAAATTAATTAATGAAACTTATATGTTTTGAATTTTTTAAAATAGATATCATTTTTGAATTCGGAATATGAAATATTTCTTAGGGTGAATTTTTGGTAATTTTCTGAAAAACATCAATTTTTGATGAATAGTGAAACCACTAAGTGGTACTTATAAAAACTGATTTTCCGTTTAAATGAAATTTTTCCACCTTTGTGTTTTGAATTTTAAAAATCCTGCATACATGGTTTTCATTAAGAAGTAAAATTTGGTTCAATGGGATTAAAATAATTTTTTGGTGAATAGTAACTTATTATGTTTTTAATCGCGATTAGAGGTAATTAGTGTAGTTTAAGGTAAGAATAATGTCTTAAAAAAATGGAATGACCTATACACATGTCCTACCCTCCTTTTATGTGTCATGGCCGACCAAGACAATCCATGGGTCAACTTGGGGACCCCATGGAGCCACTTTGGTTGGAAAATGACATAAATACCTTTTTATTTAATGATAAAGTAAAAATGACACAAACATGAGATTTTTTACTAAAACAATTTTTACATGGGGTTATACAAGTCATATGGTTGACTATAAATAGTCATTGGAAATCTAAAAAGATTCCATACATCATAGTTTTTTTATAATTTTTATACATTAAATAAATTAAATTATTTATGACATCATGATGATGCAGCGATGACCTCATTATTTAACGATTTAAATAAAATGGAAAGATAATGTAATATCTAAGACCTACACAAGTCCAAAACCTATTGGATGAGTGGATTTAGAACCCTTATCACCTTATCCTAGAAATACATCAATGTGGGACCTTTAAAATCCGAAACTCTTTTGAAAATAAAGTAACATTTTGTAACTTTACAAGAGTGACCCTCCTCTCCTCTTATAAAAGGCCCCCACCTCTACCTCCTTACCCACAATCCCAAAGACTTTGGCTCGGCTAAAACCTGCCCATTTTGTCTCTCCACTTCCCTCTCTTACTCCTTGGAGCCTCACTTTGGGCAGAAGTCTTCCCAAGGAAGCCTTTGAGCTCAAACCAAAGGGAGTTACCCGATTTTAAGGTAATTTCTTCACTTGTGTCCTTTTGTTTTATTTTTCTTCTCTAAACCCCTAAACTCTTTTTTTTATTTATTTTGTAACAAATACAGTATCTTCAATATACTAGGATTATGTTATAAAAAGTATTCGAGCTACACTCACACACACCTACATCTAATGGTTAAAGAACATACTGTTTCTGCGGATGACGAATTTTTGCCTCCCGAAACGATGATTGTTCAACATTCTTCTAACACCTTCAAAGGTGGCCATTAAGATGAAACTATATTTATATATGATATTCAATATGTTTATGTTTTACTTAATCTTCTGTATTTTTCATTTATGGCGTACCTTTATGGTTTCCATTATGGGTAAACGCGATATCTTCATTTAAGGAAGTGCGGACTACCGCCCCCTCAAAGTGATTTGATTCGTTAATACCATATGTGGTATGTATAAAGGATATATTTAATGATATTATATATGATACCATACTGTAATTAAAATACTATTATCTATCATTATGTTTTAATTCCATTAAATATGAAATAGAAATGGAAGTAGAATTCATGCGTACGTACGGCTTACCGTCTCCATGAAGGGTACATTTCATTTCTTATCTCAAAATGTTATGTAATATTATAAGTACATATATATAATGGATATATATTTAATATATTACATCTAAATTATGGATACCATTCTGGAATTATAACATATATATAACTCTCTCATTTTGTTTTAATTCCATTAATATGACAAAAAAATGAAAGTAGCGTTCATGCGTACATACGGCCTACCGTCTCCATAAATGGTGCTTTTCGTTTTTTTTATCTCCAAATGATATGGAATAGTATAAAATGAATATTTACTGGATATATATGATATTTTAATCATTAATACTATTCTGGAAATTATTTACTTATAACTACATGGGCAATCTTTTTTCAAACAACTTCATTTTTGACTCACGTACCAAACATCAGCAAAAACATATGATATGAACTTACATTATTAAACAATTATTATAAAATTATAATATGTGATATGAACTGAATAATAATCTCTAAAGGAGGTACTTATGAAATTATTAATTGACCAAAGTTGATTATTCAGGAATATAAAGAAACGAACAAGACAAGTTGGACTTGAGGTAAGGGATCTTACTCCTCTCTTTCTTTTTAAGTACACTCTTTTATGGCATTCCTTCTAAAGCTAATCTTTCTTGTTATTGGGATGTTATTTTATATTAATATTATTTTAATTTTTCGGTTCATATGATGAGAGAATCTTATTCTCTCTCATCAACCCATTTTGGGAGTTTTGAGTGGCGTCGTTAGGCTGCCGAATTTCCGTAAGAGATCTAACCTCTCTCTTTCTTTTTAAGTACTCTCCTTTATGTCACTTCTTTTAAGATACTCTTTGTTATGTTGGGGGATGTTCTTTTATATTCCTCTTTCTATAAACTTCATGTTAATATGATGAGATACCCTCTTTGATCTCATCAATCCATTTTTGTAAGTATTATGTGGCACTGTTAGGCTGCCGAGTTTTCGTAAGGGATTTTTCATCTCACTTTTATTCCCGTGAGATTTATGCTACATTTTCCACAATTTACTTTGAGTGGTGTATGTACTTCCCATTATTCTACTCTTTGTGTAATATACTTTCATTTATGAGTATTTACATCAATGATGTATTTTCCTTCTTTCATGGGGTGTATGTTTTGAAAGATACCCAAGTCGGTAAAGGAACCTTTCACCCTCCTCTTTTTAAAAGACTTCTTTTGTTGGGTATTTTAATTTACAGATTGTTATGTTGGGATATGTTCTCATATATCCTTATTGAAGTAAATTTTATGTCCATGTGATGAGATACACTTTTTATCTCTAATGTGATGATGTCAGGCTGTCAAGGGAACTTCTTAACCCAATTTAATTTTCTTTTGGTTCAATATGTAGTTGTTGAATATGTCATCCTTTGCATATGTGTGAATGACCTTTGATTATTTTACACTTAATATCCACTTATATTTGGTGTATTCATTTGTCACACATAATTATGTAATTGATTTATCCTGAAACCAAGGATATCGTCTATGTATGGGACTTCGTCTCTATCTCCTTTAATTGAGTCATATTTTGTTTTATACTCAACCATCTTTTATACGGTGTATAAACCCCTTTGACTTTTACGTTTATCCAAAAGAATCTTTTTTTATACGAAGCGTTTTACTAAATGACAAAAGGTAATTTTTTTTTCGTACGTATGCGGTGACAACGACTTCTCTGCGGCCGTGACCGTTATTTGAGTTTTGACTTCCTCTACAATCCATACCTTTTTAAAAAGAAAAATAAATACCATATTTTACTTTTATTTTATTTTGGTATTGAAAATGGTTTTCATAATGTTTTTATTATATCAATGTGTTGTATTGAAATCTTGTGATTGAAATGTAGAAATGTTATGTTTCCTTTATGCATGTTTTTTGTGATACTATTATGTTATGGTTCGTGGGCATTATTATGAAGACGGGTGGTTCCTTGAAAGACTAAGGGCGGGTGAGCCCGATATAGCTCTCTAATTCATTGGGTAACACGAAGGAGTGAAACGTTAAGGTTTCTCCGAAGAGATTTAGGGGATATAATGTGATGGGTATTGCAAACGTAACCAAGAGGGTTACTCCCTACGTAAGAATGTTATGAATGCCTCAAGTTACCTTTATGTCATATTATTTATATGATTTATTCAAGATTTTATGAGGTATGTTAAAGTTCTTATGTTTTATGGGTAAAGTATGATTTCATTCTTATGTATACATGTACTCATGTTTCCTTTCCATATTTTTATATCCCTTACTAAGCTTTTTATGCTCATCCCAAGTTTTTGAAATGTTTTTCACAGGTCAAGGGAATGTTACATGATGTGATGATAGTGTCAAGGATGTGTCAAGAAAGAATCCATGTTTTATTTTAAATATGTTTCCGTTGATGGGAAGAATGAATACTGTCTTTTATGTAACCACTTTGTTTAAATGTGGAATGTAATGCAAGTTTCATGATCTAATTATCTAAAACTCTAAAGCTGAAAAGATCCTCATTGTGTAATCTTGTAATAACTCAAGATTAATTAAGGTTTAAGGCTGGGGCCTTATAGTTGGTATCAAAGGTCGGTTTTGATAACTTTAGATGTTTGGTTATTCTCTAAGCACAAGTGACATTACCATAATGGTTTGGATTTCAGAAAGATTCCTAGTTTTAGATAAAGTGAATGAGTAAGTATATCTTAGTGTTTATCTTCCTCATTATTACATGATGGTTATGTTGATATACTCACACTGACCTTTTTTTAGTAAATGGCTAGATCTAGCAGGCACTAAAGTGACAATGGGTTTGAAGGAAACTGTGGTGGTTCTCTGATTAAGAGACTGGACGAGATGGGGGATTCAATGAGGAATCTCATGGTTGTTCTAAACCACATATCAAGGAGTCATGATAAACCACTTCAACCTCGGTGAGTTCTCTAATGCATCATATACGGGATGGACAACTCGATGTGGAAATTCAGGTAATAATTATTAAGGTAACCATTAGGGTTTATATGATCCTTACTTTTTAAGTAATTATGGGTTACTCTATGATATGATGGAAAATTAAAGGAATGAGATAAACTTGAGGTTAAAATATGTTATGATCATTTTTGAAGATTTTATCTCATTTTGGGGGATGTTTTAAGAATTATACAGTTTTGGAAAAGGACAACACGCAGACCGTGTAATAACCTGTCACGTCGGACAAAGCTGCGGGAATCGAACCCACAACCAAAGTGCGGCTGGTATTTATTGCCTACCACTAGACTACGTGAAGTCCCTAGTTATTTTGACTGATTCTTTTTAGTTATATGATTTTATGAATTAAGAGTAAGTTGATTTTGGGTTATTTATGAAAATGATTAACCTATCCTGGAGGATATGTGATTAGGTTAATTAATTTTCAATACGAGACTTTAAGAGCAACTGATGCTGTTTGGAGATAAATGTTATGATTTAACTTGGAAGAATATGCGACTAAATCCAACAAATATTTGGGTTTCAATATTAGTTTGTTTTAATTTGAAGATATTTTTGGAAAAATTGATTATAGAATGGTCCTCGTTTAACTTTGGATTTTGTTGGACAAATTTTGGAGATTAAGAATAGATTTTCTTTTTATAAAGGGTTATACTTTACTGGATTATCTGATCTTGTACTAACCTTTTTGGTTTTTGTTTTGGTTAAATTCTAAAGACATTGGAAGTATATAGTTCTCTTTGGTGGATTAGGTGATTCTCTAGAAGTTGATTATAGTACTCTTAATGCGAACAAGTCTTCCTAAATACTCGTCTTTTGGAAAAAATATGAGTTTGATTAAGGAATCTAGTAAAAGTTGAAAGTCAACATGATAAGTGATTATGTTTCCTTATGAATAAATTCCTCAATAAAAAGTAACTTAAAACAAAAATGTTGTCTATTAACTTTTCCTACTGGGGAATCGAATACCGTTTAACCCATCACAAGTTTGTGATTTTCTTGTGGTTAACTTTCTCCTAAACATGTTTTCTATCACTCTGTATCAGAAGATGACCCTATGTTTTCTCCTCCATGTCCATGTTTTCATACTTGGAATCCTAGTATGGGTTAACTTGGGTGGCCTTTGTAATTATCTTTCTTTATTTTAAAGTGATTGTTTTACCGACTCTTGTTCCGATGTGGGACTTTCAAAGATGTTTCCAAGCTCAATTTTAAAAATAGTGAGGACGCAATTCCCAAAAGGGGGGAAGGATGTAACACCCCAGGTAAATAAAGAATATGACATTTTCATATTTATCCATATTTGTGAATAAAATATTAATATTATTTTAAAGGGGACACTATGCTCGATGGTGTACCCAACACGCAACAACGAGTTTCTTGGTAATCTTACGTTGCACTCTAATAATAAAATAATATCATTTTAAATGGTAGTTAACATGTAGTCGTTGTATTCGCAGGAATGGATATAAATAACTAAAATATGATTATATATGTTTTTAAATGTTTTTACATTTATCCAATAAAAGATAAAGGCTTAAAATACGGAAAGAATTCAATTTTAGGCGTATATGCCCTAGTTTTCACTAAAGGTTCACTTATCGCCTTTTGATGGATAACCATCATTAAATATAGTTTTGTTCACTATTATACATTCTATTTGACCAAATAAAACTCTTCTTAAGAATTTGTACATCAAAATTTACTTTTTGTAAATTTTTGGTATCTTTCCGATACAGTTCATTTTTTAATGAATAGTGTAAAATGTTGTATTTTAATTCAAAACCTCTTTTTAATCTAATTTATTTATATGATTAGATTATCTTATGAATTGGTTTTTAAGTGAAATTATAATATATGTTTACCATTTAATCGAATAGTGGTCGATGGAATTAATTTCACTTGGAAATCGGACTTAAACTAGTGTCAATTTTTTGATACTTTTTATTTCATAAAAACACGCTATTTGTTTTGACAGTGAGAATTAATTATTAAATTAATTAATGAAACTTATATGTTTTGAATTTTGTAAAATAGACATCATTTTTTCATTTGGAATATGAAATATATCTTGGGGTAAATTTTTGGTACTTTTCTGAAAAACATCAATTTTTGTTGAATAGTGAAACCACTAAGTGGTACTTATAAAAACTGATTTTCCGTTTAAATGAAATTTTGCCACCTTTGTGTTTTTAATTTCAAAAATCCGACATACAAGGTTTTCATTAAGAACTAAAATGTGCTTTAATGGGATTAAAATAATTTTTTGGTGAATAGTAACTTATTAAGTTTTTAATCGCGATTAGAGGTAATTAGTGTAGTTTAAGGTGAGAATAATGTTTTAATAAAATGAAATGACCTAGACACATGTCCTACCCTCTTCGGATGTGTCATGGCCGACCAAGATAATCCATGGGTCAACATGGGGACCCCATGGAGCCACTTTGGTTGGAAAATGACATAAATACCTTTTTATTTAATGATAAAGTAAAAATGACACAAACATGAGATGTTTTACTAAAACAATTTTTACATGGGGTTATACAAGTCATATTTTTGACTATAAATATTAATTGGAAAGCTAAAAATATTTCCTACATCATAGTTTTTTTTATAATTTTTAGACATTAAATAAATTAAATTATTTATGACATCATGATGATGCAGCGATGACCTCATTATTTAACGATTTAAATAAAATGGAAAGATAATGTAATATATAAGACCTACACATGTCCAAAACCTATTGGATTAGTGGATTTAGAACCCTTATCACCTTATCATCGAAATAGATTAATGTGGGACCTTTAAAATCCGAAACACTTTTGAAAATAAAGTAAGATTTTGTAACTTTACAAGAGTGCCCCGCCTCTCCTCTTATAAAAGGCCCCCACCTCTACCTCCTTACCCACACTCCCAAAGTCTTTGGGTCATCCAAACCTGGCCCATTTTGTCTCTCCACTTCTTTATCTTACTCCTTGAAGCCTCACTTTGGGCAGAAGTCTTCCCAAGGAAGCCTTTGAGCTCAAACCAAAGGGAGTTCGATTTTAAGGTAATGTCTTCACTTGTGTCCTTTTGTTTTATTTTGATTCTCCAACCCCCTAAACTCTTTTTATTCATTTATTTTGTAACAAATAAAGTATCTTCAATATAATATGATGATGTTATAATAAGTATTAGAGCTACACTTACACACACATACATATAATGGTTAAAGAACATACTGTTTCTGTGGATGGCAAATTTCTGCATCCCGAAACGATGATTGTTCAACATTCTTCTAACACCTTCAAAGGTGGTCATTAAGATGACACTATATTTATATATGATATTTAATATGTTTATGATTTACTTAAGCTTCTTTATTTTTCATTTATGGCGTACCTTTATGGTTTCCATTATGGGTAAACGCGATATCATCATTTAAGGAAGTGCGGACTACCGCCCCCTCAAAGTGATTTGATTCGTTAATACCATATGTGGTACGTAAAAAGGATATATTTAATGATATTATATATGATACCATACTGTAATTAAAATACTATTATCTATCATTATGTTTTAATTCCATTAAATATGAAATAGAAATGGAAGTAGCGTTCACGCGTACGTACGGCTTACCGTCTCCATGAACGGTACATTTCATTTCTTATCTCAAAATGTTATGTAATAATATAAGTACATATATATAATGGATATATATGTAATATATTAAATCTAAATTATGGATATAATTTTGGAATTATAACATATATATATCTCTCTCATTTTTTTTAATTCCATTAATATGACAAAAAATGAAAGTAACGTTCATGCATACGTACGGCCTATCGTCTCCATGAATGATGATTTTCGTTTTTTTATCTCCAAATGATATGGAATAGTATAAAATTAATATTTACTGGATATATATGATATTTTAATCATTAATACTATTCTGGAAATTATTTACTTATAACTACATGGGAAATCTTTTTTCAAACAAGTTCATTTTTGACTCATGTACCAAACATCAACAAAAACGTCTGATATGAACTAACATTATTAAAAAATTATTATAACATTATAATATGTGATATTAACAGAATAATAATCTCTAAAGTAGGTACTTAGGAAATTATTAATTGACCAAAGTTTATTATTCAGGAATATAAAGAAACTAACAAGACAAGTTGGACTTGAGGTAAGGGATCTAACTCCTCTCTTTCTTTTTAAGTACACTCTTTTATGTCTTTCATTCTAAAGCTCATTTTCTTTTTATTGGGATGTTCTTTTATATTAATCTTACTGTAATTTTTATGTTCATATGATGAGAGACCCTATTCTCTCTCATCAATCCATTTTGGGAGTTTTGAGTGGCGCCGTTAGGTTGCCGAATTTTCGTAAGAGATCTAACCTCTCTATTTCATTTTAAGTACTCTCTTTTATGTCACTTCTTTTAAGCTCTTATTTGTTACGTTGGGGGATGTTCTTTTATATTAATCTTTATATAAACTTCATGTTAATTTGATGATATAACATATTTGATCTCATCAATCCATTTTTGTAAGTTTTATGTGGCGCTGTTAGGCTGCCGTGTTTTCGTAAAGGAATTTTCATCTCACTTTTATTCCCGTGAGATTTATGCTACATTTTCCACAATTTCCTTTGAGTGGTGTATGTACTGCCCATTATTATACTCTTTGTGTAATATAATTTCTTTTATGAGTATTTACATCAATGATGTATTGTCCTTCTTTCATGGGGTGTATGTTTTGAAAGATACCCAAGTCGGTAAGGGAACCTTTCACCCTCCTCTTTTTAAAAGACTTCATTTGTTGGGTCTTTTAATTTACATATTTTTATGTTGGGATATGTTATCATATATCCTTATTGATGTAAATTTTATGTCCAAGTGATGAGATACACTTTTTATCTCTCATGTTCCGCCATCAGGCTGTTAAGGGAACTTCTTAACCCAATTTCAATTTCTTTGGGTTCATCATGTAGTTATTGAATATGTCATCCTTTGAATATGTGTAAATGACCTTTGATTATTTTACACTTAATATCCACTTATATTTGGTGTATTAGTTTGTCACACATAATTATGTAATTGATTTATCCTTAAACCAAGGATATCGTCTTTGTATGGGACTTCGTCTCAATCTCCTTTCATTGAGGCATATTTTGTTTTATACTCAACCTTCTTCTATACGGTGTATAAACCCGTTTGACTTTTACTTTTATCCAAAAGGAATATTTTTTTATACGAAGCGTTTTACTAAATGACAAAAGGTAATGTTTTTGTCGTACGTATGCGGCGACAACGACTTCTCCGCCGCCGTGACCATTATTTGAGTTTCGGCTTCCTCTACAAGCCATGCCTTTTTTTTAAAGAAAAATAAATACCATGTTTTACTTTTCTTTTATTTTGGTATTGAAAATGGTTTTCATAATGTTTTTATTATATCAATGTGTTGTATTGAAATCTTGTGATTGAAATGTGGAAATGTTATGTTTTCTTTTATGCATGTTTTATGTGATACGGTTATGTTATGGTTCTTGGGCATTATTATAAAGACGGGTGGTTCCGTGATATACTAAGGGCGGGTGAGCCCGATATAGACCTCCAATGCATTGGGTAACGCAAAGGAGTGAAATGTTAAGGTTTCTCCGAAGATATTTAGGGAATATACTGTGATGGTTATTCCAAACGTAACCAAGAGGGTTACTCCCTACATAAGAATGTTATGAATGCCTCAAGTTACCTTTATGTCATATGATTTCTATGATTTATTCATGATTTTATGAGTTATGTTAAAGTGCTTTTGTTTTATGGGTAATGTATGATTTCATTCTTATGTATACATGTACTCATGTTTCCTTTCCATATTTTTATATCCCTTACTGAGCTTTTTATGCTCATCCCATGTTTTTGAAATGTTTTTCACAGGTCAAGGGAAGGGTACATGATGTGATGATAGTGTCAAGGATGTGTCAAGAAAGAATCCATGTTTTATTTTAAATATGTTTCTGTTGATGGGAAGAATGAATACTGTCTTTTATGTAACCACTTTTTTTAAATGTGGAATGTAATGCATGTTTCATGATCTAATTCTCTAAAACTCTAAACCTGAAAAGATCCTCAATGTGTAATCTTGTAATAACTCACGATTAAGTAAGGTTTAAGGCTGGGACCTTATACTAGGTACCCTTGACTCACTGATGAATCACGGGCACACCAGAACAATATCCCTTTATTCCCTATATAAATACAATAATTGCTACACACCACCGCATCAAAGTGGATTAACATAAAAAACTTGTGACACCACACATTGATGACCCCTAATATGTGACACTTTCCATATATGGGGAGTGAATAGAACTATAGGTGAACTCCATTACATAGTATTATTTTCCATTAATTAGTGGCATTGAGCCTAATATATTGTGCCTACCTTTTTAGGTCCACACATTGAAAATTAATCCTATAACCAATAACATGATCCATAATAAGGGGAGTTTAGGGGATTTAATGTGAATACCCCCATGAGCACATTTTTAAATTTATTATTATTTTTGATAACATTTTTCAAAAATTCATATCATCATACACCATTCTATTGAAGATTTTCCTGTTCTCCTTACCTGATTGATCCAATGTTTGGGTAAATATTATATCCCTCAAGTCTATAATGACATGTTTTGAAATATAAAATAAATTTACTGAAAAATATGTACAAATAATATCGACTTATAATCTCAATAACATGATTCAAAACATCAACCAAGAAAATAGAGAATTAGTGTGGGAAGCATTGGATTTATTTTACTAGCTAAATTGAAAATTCCCACATCAGAGACTAAATGTGTTACTTCAATTAAAAATATTCTACCATTTACTCCATCTAACATTTGTATTATGGTAGAAGTGTCTGTAGATGGTGGATTAAATATGTAGATGTTGGAATTTTTTGAATGAATTTTTTGATGATGTTTCTCACAATTAAATTATTTAGAAAAGAGTTATATGTTCACCAAATCATATAATCCATCAACTGGATGAGACTACCCCCATGAAATATCATGTTGAAGATCATAATATTAATCTTGAATCAAATTCATTAAACATTTTTTCCTTAACCCATTTGTACATAAGTTTTATAAATTCAATCATGTGGGATTTATAATGGCCGAAATTCGAACCATGACTGAACGGAAGGGATGAATGAACCCAAATCAAAATATTGTAATTATGTAAATTTCAATAAAAAAATATAATATTACCATCAAACAAAATATTTCAAAACAATCAATAAATTCTTGATCTGTAGCTATGACAACAAAAAAAAGCTTATTTTCATTAAACGGGTGTGCATGTACCAAAACATAATTAGGGACCATCTAGAATCCAACCACAAGGTCTATCTTCTAAACAACATCAAAAATAACAACTTCCTTTTCTAGAGCTCAGTAGTTTCCACCATCATAAATACAATTTTTCAAATGAGCTCCATAAATACCACCACAACAAGCACCAACTCGTAAAACCAATATTAAAAACCTTCTCATATCATGAAGAAAGCATGCCAAAGGATGACATCCATGAGACAGTTGTGCAAACCATTAGAATGCACTATGAAACTTGGAGCAAAAAAATTGGAAGATCTCAAAGAACTTATCTGGCTGGCTAACAATTAAATTTCCTGGTAATACCAGTGCTTATCAATGGTATGAAGATAAATATATTATTATTAAAAGATAAAATATGGTAGACCATCAGTAGACACATTCATTTGAGGAAAAGTGGTTAAGTGAATCTGGTGAAGCTAGTCACGACAAAACCCGATAGATTTAATAGTTTTAAAAATATCCATTTTATGAACAACCTAAAAATGTATAAATTTATATAGGTCCACCAACATATATTTCAACTCTCCACTTTCCTAAAAGAATGAAATAAGGTAGTATGTATAGGAAATATGATAAACTTATTGAAATATTTATTCAATTCCATATAAACATCCCATATGCATATTAAATTCCTCCAGTACCCACTTCTAAAGGATTATTTAATTTCTTTAATTCATGGAGATAAAAATGAAATAAATATGATTCACCTCTCTTAACAAAGATTGATTCACAGTGTACAAATGAAAACTACCACACACAATGAAAGAGATCTAAAGATTCTAAATCACTTGTAATATGGGGACACGTACTTTTGAAGATGCCATGGATCAAGTATAAATATGATAACCATGAGTTTTTATAAAAATATGGGACTCGGATAATGGAAACCAAATATGGAATCTCTTCAACTCTTTGACATCTTAATTAAGAATCCTCAAGGATCACTTGGGTACCTCTGGGTGAAATTCAAAAAATTCATTTTCCCCACAAATTTTCTTATTTTTGATACAGAGGAGGAATGTTATATCCTCCTTAATCATGGAATAAAATTTATCACCTCTTTAAAGGATATGTTTGATTTAATATTTGGGGTATTCATTTTTATAGCTGGTGAAGAGAAGGTTCTATTCAATGTGGAGATGGACACTACTAAAATAGATTAGTCGTTAAATTTTAAAACCATATCTGTTATTGATAATACATCTATTCATGATTTTAGTAATAATGAAAATAAGATACCACATACTGTATAAAAGGGATACAATGCTAAAAATAATGAAAATTTGATGCACCTTTGACAAGGGAGGTTGTCCCAACTTTCATCGCCTATATTATCAAGAATCATTTTACAAGGGGTGTCAAGTTAATGTTAATGAATTTTATATAAAATAATGTATTTATACATAAAATAATTAAATCAATTATAGTGAACTATCCTAGTAGGTATAATAATCATGGATAGGTTAAGATAGTATTCAAGAAGAATAAGGGTCACTAGAAGCATTATTAGATGACAAGGCCCAAAAAGTGGGAAAACAAAAAATATATTCCTTGTAACATGTATATGCAGTGTACATGTAAAGTGACTTAAACATTAATAAATTAAATATTATCATGAAACATATTTAGTACATGGAGTGTAAATTTTAGGGAATCATTTTAAAACCCTGGAACATAGGGTTTATATCAATCACCCCTACCCCTTTCTCCCTCTTCTGCAAGATGCAACCCATCCCCTGTGATCTGTCAATGGCCATCCAACCTCCCTTATAATGAACCTCACCTCCTCCTTAACCCATATCACTGAATATTTTCCACAATCCTATACATTGTTCCCTATATCCAAAATTCCCCATAAACAAGACATTTCATACCCATCATGCTAACCACATGCCCGAGCGTGAAGAAACACCTCCACCACCCAAATGACGGAGTCATTCTCCTATTTCACCACCACACGATCCCTACACTTCATCTTCAGAATTTGATCACGCTTAAAAAATTTATTCGAAGAATTGAAGTCATCCTATTGTATATTAAAGGGTATTAAAAATCCCCACATTCATCCTTTCTTTCAATTTTCAGACGCTATGCACCGGGCCAGGTTGGACCATCCCTAAGCAATGAAAATTCATACCGTAAAGATGTTGGATCAAAAATTACTAGAGTAGATCCACATTCATTAAGAGTTCCAAAAGTTTCATAGCAAATATCTTCAAGATGATAAAAATATTACTTATCAACCTGTGGGTATAATAGTATACCCATTTTCATTAATTTATCGACCATCTACCATGATTTTCAATCCTCAATAAAATATTCCTTGATGATTCTAAAGGAAAAATAATTTGACCCTAATGAATCCTTTTATAGTCATTATCATGTATTCTATATTATTCTAATAGTTTCAATCAATCCTTTAATAAATTTATTTCACCAATTTAATAATAAAATACAAAGATTCAACATATTTAAATTTTATGAATAAAAAGAATATTTTAAACTTCTTATTCTTGTGAATCAAATAATGTATATTCTATAAAATACTCAAAGATAATTTGAGTCAATGATAAGGGAAGGAAATATGATAATGAATTAATCACCTCAATTTTCCCCTAATTACTGATCTTACCTCTACTATTGCTACCAATTTCCAATGGATAATGTCGACCCCATCTTGTTATACCTTGTTAGAGATAAATTAGTCAAATAAATGATGTTAAAAATAACATAATTCTATAAAATTGAATTTTTGAATCTAAAAGGAAATAATTTATTAAGATCTATTAAATTATGAGGTTATACCAATGTTTTCTAAACCCATGTCCGACCGGTTGATTTTTAAATATATATGCAACATGATTTTATGATTCAAAAAATTACCTTTTTTAAAAAAATTATATACTTTCATCATTGTAAAATAATAAATAATCTCAGTATGATTCATTTGTGTCACATAAATGACTTATTGTAAAAGTAAATTTCATTTAATTTCCATTATTGCTTTGTTTTGGTGGTTCCCCATCTATTTTTGGAGGGAAGGGTGAGTTTTCATGATTTGGGCCAAACTGTGGGGCCATTTCTAGACTTAAAAACCAATTTTATTTCTTTAATAACTCTTTTATTTTTAAATATTTTGAACCAATTATACTACAAACATGGCCTAACTTGACCAATTTACACCAATATATAATTTTGGACCCATTAGATATCCATAATATTGGTAGTTTTGGGTTTTTATTTAAGGAATTTGGCCAGCCCGTAAGCTCAATTACAGTTCTAAAAAACAATTTTACTTTATTTAATAACATTTTATTACTTTAATATTTTTAAATTATTCCACATCCCACTTGAATCCAACATCCCTAGGCATGAACCCACATTCTCTTACACCCCTTTGGATCTCATTTCCATCATGGATTTGGGAAAATATTCTCATGATTTCTCAAATCGTCCAGATTTGAAGAGGTAATTTGTTTCCATCATAAATAATTCATTTTTCATTATATGTCCCTCATTCTAGTTCCTACATGACCTCCACATCCCAATTCCATCCTTCCTTTAATTTTTAGCTATTTGGAAATTCAGATAATAGTGTATTTTGGGGTATTTCATCAAGTTACCTCAAGTATGTCATTTTCCTTCCTAATTACTCCCATTTTCTTAGGGTTTCTTCCCTTATTAATGATGTTCCTAATGTATAGAAAGTATGGTTTCGAACTAGGGTCTAATATTATGTTTCATTGCCTGAAATTTGGTTTTTATGTTTGTTTTAACTCCTTTATGTTGTGGTGGTGGTGCGGTTGAACTTTCGTACAATGATGTGATATTTTTAACAATTGTGGTCGGTGATTCCATGGTTAATCAGTGATATATGCGTTAGATATGATGAATTTCTATTCTTAGCACAATTATCATCTATTATCCTTGCTGTAGTATCTTTTTTTGGTGACTTTTGTTGAGAAAATGATTTTTAGGTACCAATTTGGAGTGAAATTGGGAGTTTTACTTGCATATTTTATGTTATTCCAAATGGGGTTGTTTTATAACTCATTTAATGTGTTTATAGAAATGTTTTGGGTGCTGAAAATTTTGTTTTAGTGAATAGGGGTATTCACAGGGTGTTAAAAGTGAAATTTTAAAAGTATTTTTAGTGTAATGCATTATTATATTTTGTGACGTTGTTATATTGAAATTATAATGTTTTTATTGAGTGGTGTAAGTGGTAAAAAATATGTGCAGCTACTGTTTTGAGTTTATTATGACCATAATTGTTTTTTATTTGATAATGGCTTTTGGTATCATGAGATAATGGTTTCAACATAAAGGGGGAAGCCCGTGTAACTAGAATGGAGGATATGTACTAGTATGCTCGTGATCCAGATGGTTTTTGTCCCGGTTTCACTGTGGAAAATAGATAAACACAACACTAACTAAACTATATTTATTATTATTAGGGAACAAAAGGTTATGTGTATGATCCCTATTAGTGGCTCGTTCATGAGAATGGATTTATCTATGGTTACTTTACACCGAGGTATGAGTTACATGTGGCCCAAGAGTCCCTAGTGCCTATAGGTGTTCCCATGATAGGTTACCATCGACTCTTGTGTATTATTCATTTTAATATGGTGGGTTATAATGGAAAATTAATTATCTTAAATTTTTTATTGATATATATTCTTTCATGGAAAATTTCCTTTTAAACTGTTTACATTTAAAGGTTTCATCCATTGGATATTAGTTTCGCCTACCTCTTGTTTATTAAAAATTGAATTATTTTTATCTCGTATTGATACTCTATGAAAAATCTTAGTGGTATCCTATTAGACATAAACTCAAAACCTATATACACCCCTTGAGTGTAATTAGACTTTCTCATGTTTGAAACATGCAAAGAAAGGCTTTGTGTGATGGCAGTTCGGGGTGTTAGTTCCCATCCAAGTTGCGGAGTTGTGGAGAAAGCATGTGGGTGATGAACCCTTGTCATTTGGAGTCCTTGGGGGATATTTTTCTAATATGTTTATGTGTATTATTACCTATTCTAATTTCATTACACTAATGTATTCAGTTTGGGATTTTTTATAAACCTTGTTTTGTATGAATTTTTCAGATTCGGTTTATTGACTATTTTTTATGTTTTATTCATCCATATTTAGGTAAATCATTCCAAAAACAAAATATATGATACCTAGAATCTAGTGCCAGTGCATGTGGATGGGGAATAGTCATTGGGTCTTTTCATGGGTCGGTATTGGTGTTGGCTTCGATGGTGACCAGAATTGGTTAGTGGAAAAATGGTATCAAAAGAGGTTAATGTTCATGGGTTATATTATTATTTTGGGATGAGTCAGGAAAGGAAGAAGCCATGACTGTCGGGGCTAGGATTTTTGTTCATGAGTAAGGATCTTGGCCCTCACCTCTCTTGGCAGACCTGGAGTCACCATGGGACATCAGAATATTTTAGTGGACTTCACTTCCATGTGACACATGTAGGATGTAGACTAGACGTAATCATCAGGTGAGGGTGAAGTAGTGGTTTATTTTATTTATTTAATGTTTTTGGGTCCACTATATTTGATTATATATATGGAAATTTTCAGAATGGTTGTACAAATTTTTTCCCATGTGACAATTTCCATTTTGTAGCAACATGCCTTCCGGAAAGCTCACATGAACCCATGGGAGGAAGATGAAGAGAGTTCTCTCCCCCCGCTTGACCAGAGGCTACTAGAGGCTATATTTTGGGTTTTCTAGGCTCTAGGACATGGACCAGCTCTTGTTCTATCTTTTGTTAGAGAATATGATACTAGTCCTAGGATGGA
Organism: Viscum album; assembly: GCA_963277665.1. NCBI lineage: Eukaryota > Viridiplantae > Streptophyta > Magnoliopsida > Santalales > Viscaceae > Viscum > Viscum album. Next base: position 3,828,965 of record OY728120.1, on the reverse strand, counting down.
AAAGTCTATGAGTTTATGACAAATAAGCCTTGTACTTTCCGAGGTATCATAGAACCCATTTAAGTAGATGAATGGATTGAAAAGATCTAGTGCATTTTTGAATTAATGGACACACCTAAGGAGGTCAGGATGAGATGTGCCCATTTTTTGGACGGTTTCAGTCGTAGGTTGTAGGAATCGGTACTTAAAAATTGAAAGAATGAGCAGATGCGCTGGGGAGATTTCAAGGTTGTCTACAATGAACAGTACTGCCCTGCGGTCTTGGAATATGCCAGGTCCCAAGAGTTCATGGATCCTTTTTAGTGGGATCTTTCTATGATGTAGTATTCCAGTTGTTTTTATGATCTGGTTTAGTATGCTCCTAAAATCATCTATAATGAGCAAGCGAAGGCCCCGAGGTTTGAGAATGGTTTACGACCAGATATATACTCACATGTTTTCTTGTTTAAGTTGAGTACCTATACTGAGGTTGTCGACCAGGAGTGTATGGTAGAAATTGTCCAAAAAATGGAGGATGGTTTCTCTGGGTCAGTATTAGTAGTGGGCAGTGGCATATCTTCCTAGAAGAAAATGAAGAGGGAGGATCATGTGAAGAAGGGTGGTGGTAGTTTAGGCCACTCTTCCAGACAGTTTTTATTAGACACTTTGGATGTGAGATTTAGGACCCCGAGAAACCCTTAGAGTGGAGGGGTGAATCAGGGTGACACCTTTTTCTTTTAAAGTGATGGATCTTGTTCCCACACTGGTAGGAACTTGTAAAACCTATAAGATGGATATGATCAAAAAGAATACATTAACATGCAAAAAGATGACACATCACTTTTTACTTGGTTCACCACTAAGGGATATGTCCAAGGAGAATATGCCGACTGGTTGTCGGTCGTACCTAATTACAATAAACATCACTAGATGTGGATTACAAAGGTTCGAGCACAGTAACTCTATCCCAGGCTCACTGCCTTTAAAAAAGTTCAGGGATAGCTCACTACGTCCCTCAGGTCACTCCCATTGACTCCCCCTGGATCACTGCCTTTTGTGAAGTCCCACTCAGTTTATAGATGTGAAGGTCTCCTCATCATCTCTATTGAATACATCCTCTATTGTATCTAGATGATATGTTGAATTCCAAATTCCACCCATAGACTAATCTCACCTTGCAACAAAGGTATCAGGAAAACTTTCAATATTCACGCAGCCCCAGAAAGACTGGCGTACTTCAACCACACCTGGCACGCTTCTCCAATACCGGCGCGCAAGTTTCAAGATGGCACACAATTTAACCTCTCCCACTTCCGTGACACTCACATCTTCATCATCAAACTTGTGAGACTCACATCCTTTTAGTCCCAAACCGATTTTGGCTCGTAACTATGAACTTTCGCGCTTCTTCAAATCCCGGCATGAAAGTGTCACCAAACCACCTATGAGACACCTCCTTCACCAACTCCAAACTTGGTTGACTCAACCCCTTTCCTTCCCAAAACACATTGGACGCACAACAAACAACTATCACGCAACTTCTACATGTGTGACCCACCACCACTTGAGTGAACACAACACCTGCGCGATGGGAGCTCTAATTTTTTCTCAGTCTGATCTTCATGACGCATGAGGAGGGGTCGACCTCTATTTATAGGCATTTGGATACACTGCGCGACGACATGAATGTCTTCCCTTGGTGCGCAAGTTTCGGTGTGCATGTCTCTTCTGCGCAAGTCACTTTCACACCCAAACATAAAACATGGGTGCCCTTCTCCCTTTGCCAAATTTTCATGTTCTGATCTTGAAAAACAAAAGGCACGCAAGTTTCCTCTCCTTCAAGTAAACGACGTGCAAGTATCTTTTCCAAAAACCACTTTCTTCCATTTTTCGATTTTCCAGCCCAAAAATTTGGAAAACACTAGAAAACGGTGCCGCCTTCAATAATGTTATCTGCTTGTTCTGTATGATGACTTTGCTGGCACACATTCTGAACTTCCACTAAGGAACGACAACAAACACAAACCATACTCCAATTCATTCATAGAACGACCATGGTTCCAACAATCTCCCCCTTTGGGTTTTTTGGTAATCAGTAAATAGATTCAATAGAGCACCAGCCATAGGCAAACCACAATTGCAAGAATCAACACAAGAAACACTCTAAGTCTGCGTGAGTAATGATCGGTGTAGAAAACAAGAGAGGAAGAATGAATTGGGTTCCCGTCCAATGTATTCCTTCCCATCCTATCACCAACACTGAATTATCAATGTGTCACAAAAGCATTACATTCCTGAATTTATTCTTTTCTCCCCCATTGATAATAAACCCAAAGACCGATAATTGTTCATTGTTCAGCTCAAACCACACTCCCCTTGGATAGTGTCTCGCCCAAAAACCTTCATCACATTCATAAATAGATTAAAAACAATTAACATAACTCAGGAGAGAAGAATTTAGTAGCCTCCTTATGCACTGGGAGGTGGATGAACACCGAGGTTCAACCAATGATTCTCAAACACAACCGTTGATAGTGGCTTGGTTAGGATATCAGCCACTTTCCCATCAGTTCCCACATGATCAATTCTAATAATGACTTATTCAACTTTCTCTTTGATAATGTGTTACCTAATTTCAATATGTTTTGTACGAAAATGTTGATCCAGATTCTTCCTAAGTTCAATTGCGCTCTTGTTATCAGAGTAAATCACCATTGGTTGCTTCACCTCATCACTAATATCTGTTAATTCTTTCTTCATCCATAGCAGCTAAGTGCATGCCTTTTTGGTGGATATATACCCAGATTTAGTATTACTAAGAGAAGTACTTTCTTATTTCTTGCTCAACCAGCCAACACATTAATTCCAAATATAGAATGCTCCACCACTGGTGGTCTTTATGTCCACTACATTTCCAGCCCAATCAGTATCAGAAAATGCTGATAATTCGTTGTCCCTTCCTAAGAAAAGTATAAGCCACCATTGTGAGTACGTTGAATATACCTCATGATTGTTTTTACTGCTGACATATGTTCTTCTTTTAGATTACTCTGAAAGTGGGCCGCCAGAAATATTGCAAATACAATATCTGGCCATGTCGTTGTCAGGTATAGTAGGCTCGCAATTATCCTCTTGTACTTGGTGGGTTCTATAGATGTCCCATCCTTATGCTTTCTATGTTTGGTTTCAACTGCAATCAGAGTTGACATTGGTTTAGAGTCTTGCATGTCAAACTTCTTCAGAAGCTCTCTTGCATAATTTTCCTGAGAAATGAAAGTGTAATTCTTCCTTTGAATCACCAGCATCCCCAAGAAATATGTGTGCTCCCCAATCATAGAAATTTCAAATTCTGATTTCATGTGATTAGAAAACTCATCCACTGATTTTTTCCTGCTGCCACCAAATATAATGTCATCAACGTAGACTAGAACCATGAACTAATCTTTTGGGGAATTCTTCACATATATATTGTGATCAACTCCTCGTCTTTTGAATTCTAGCTTCTTGAGGTAAGAATCCAGCCGGGAGTACCATGCCTGTGGTGCCTGTTTGAATCCATAAAGAGCATTCTTTAGTCTGAAGAACTTTGTTTCATTCGTACCAAGAAGAAAACCCACTGGTTGTTCAATGTAGACTTCTTCTTTGAGTACACCATTCAAGAATTTTGTCTTGACATCCATTTTATATACTTTATATCCTCTTTGGAGAGCCATGGAAAGAAAAATCCTGATTGACACTAGTCTAGCAACTAGAGAAAATGTTTCTTCAATATCAATACCTTCAATATGGGAATATCCTTTACATGCTAGTTGTGGCTTGTTTCTAACAACACTTCCTTGCTCATCAAACTTGTTCTTAAAGATCCATTTCGTACCAATCACATTGTGACCTTCAAGTCTCTGGATAAGATCCCATGTCTGATTCTTGTCAATATGATCTAACTCTTCACTCATGGCTTTCACCCAGGATTCAACATTCACAGCTTCTTCAAATGAGGATGGATCTATGGATGACATAAAGTCAGATTGTGTGTTATTCATCATCTTCCTTTGTGTGGGTGCACTCCTGTCCTCAATTATGATAGATGGGTCAATCTCAACTCTTCAATTTCTCATGTGAGGTTCAGTCACATTCTCTCCACCCAAGATTTCATCTTCAGATTCTCCTTCTGAGTAAACATCATGATTTGAGCTCTGAGTGTTTTATACACCTTCTATTTCTGTATTTGTATTTACTCCATGTTCACATTCATCCTCATCTTCTGTCTCCTCACCATAAGAATTATTTGAATCACTTGGGGTCTTTCTTCAATGATCTTGACATCATTTATTTCCTCAATCCTCCCCAAGCATTTATTGAATCACTTGTAGGCTTTTTTGTTCATTGGATACCCAAGAAAAATTCCTTCATCAGCATCATCACCAAATTTTCTTTGACTTCCTTATTTATTTAGGATGAATACTTTTCTTACAAAAACATGAAAATATTTCAACAATGGCTTCCTTCCATGCCACAATTCATATGGTGTCTTAGTTTCTCCCATATAATTCCCTATTCTATTCTGAATGTGTAATGCAGCTTCAACAGCCTCTTTCAAGTAGTGGCGGGAGCTACAACTCTCAATCAGTATAGTCCTGGCCATATTGTTGACTTATCGATTATGGAACTCAACAACTCCATTTTGCTATGGAGTGATCACAACAGCTTCCTCATGTTGCATTTCATGTTTTTTAGGTAATTATCAAACTCAATGGATGTGTATTCAATTCAATTGTCAGATCACAGGACTTTTATTGTCCGTCTAGTATCATTCTCGGCAATCCAGCGATAAGTTTTCATGCAATCATGTACTTTTCTCTTAGTGTGAATTACCATTACACATGCCATTATACTATAATCATCAATGAAATGGAAGAAGTACCTCTCTCCATGAGTGCTGGAAACATTTATTGGGCCACAAACATCTGTATGGATGAGATCAATAAGGTGTGATTCCCTTTTCTTCTTCGGTCGATATGAATTACAGACTAGCTTCCCTCATATGCAAGAATCACAAGTCTTTTCCCGTACATGTTTCTGAATGGGGATATCTATGACAATATTCAGCATAGATATCTTTTCCATGTCATGTTGGCTAATGTGCCCTAGCCTTCGATGCCAGAGGTTTTTTTATTCTTAAAAAAGTGAGTGTTTAATTTTTTGTCCCCTGATATAAGTTTCCATCTGTTCTACAGCCTTTCATAAGAGAATTCCTTGTTTTTCCCTTTATATTGCAGCCTTCTTGATTGAATGTTACTATGAGCCCTGAGTCACAAAGTTGACTTACACTAAGGAGATTGTGCCGTAGACCGTCCATATAAAGAACATTAGTCTTCTTCATCTCTTCATTGGTGAGAGCAGTATTACCACTGCCTTCAATCATCAAAGCACCATCATTAGCAAACCATACTGTTCCCTCAACCTTCTTTTCAATGTTCTTAAAAATGTTAGCATTTCCTGTCATATGTGAAGAGCATCCACTATCAAGAATCCAGGTGCTGCCTCTCTTTGTAGCTTTGAAGGCTACATCTACAAGATTGGATTTCTCTATCTTCCTTTTTCTTTCCAAGAGGTATTGGATTGAGCATAAGATATTGACGGCTTTCTAATTATTTATTCCACATAATCAGATTCTTCATTCCCATAATCTTCTTTAAGATGAGAAAACATGTTTTTGATATCAACACCATCAAGAGGATGAATATTGACCCATTACTAATAGTTGTACGCATCTCTTCTATTGACTATCTGGCTTTAATACATAGTTTTTGTCCAAAGTTAGAATAATGAAAATAGTATCAATAGAAACTATTTCATCTATAAGATGGAGGATATCAAGTCAGTCTCCTTTGTTGACATCCCATATCTTCACCATTCAAGTAGCTCCTTGCTTCTTCACAATATGACATGGTATCGCCCAAGTACCCACAGAACTGACACTTCATGAGAGGAAATGTCTTCTCACTTGAATTTCTCCTCATACCTTCTTCCTCAGGAGAATAGTTAGACTGACTGTCATTTCTGAATGTTTGAAGATAATTTTCAATTCTCTTCTTAGTTTGTATTGAGGGTTCCCTTTTCCGCACTTTAAGAAACATTTCAACATGTCCAACTTTCATCTTGTCTTTCTTTTAGCTCTTTTCACATATAGCAGTAGATGTCACAGCTTCACAGCCAATTCCCCTCTTTCCCATGCAAGCAGGTCTTTGATCACTCAAGATTTCTCCAACCCCATCTAAACCACACTTGGATCTTGCCAGTAATTTTTTATATTAGAATCATCCAAAATTAATTTTCTTCTATCCATCATTTGTGGTTGATTGACATAAAATTTTACTCCTAAGAGTAATAACTTCTTCCTTAAGACCCTCATCAATATTGTACTTTTCTTCTAGTCTGGATGAAAGGTCATTTATGAACATTGCATGTTCTTAAATTCTATGCTTTAGTTCCACAACATCATCTGTGCTTTTAATGATTGAAGACTAAACTTTCAATAGTTCTTCTAGTCGTTCAATATCTTCTTCAAGATCATCGACATATTCTGATGATTCATCCACCATTTCCTTCCACTTATTGCATCTCTTGAATTTATTCCCATGATTTGAACGGGAATCTTTAATTTTAATCTTTGGATCACCAATAGCAGTAATCTGATTATCTCTGCCTTTGTTGGTCGAGGGTTATGACTTTTCAATGGTAGCCATCATGGAAACATGTTTTCCCGTTTTAAATTCTGATTCTTCTTCTTCAAAAAATTCAATATCATCATATTCCTCTTCATAGAAAAAACTATTGCTCTGTATTTTCTTTCCAGATTTGATGTCTCCCTTTTTGAAAATCCTTTTCTGAGGCTTCTGGATGTCTTCTGCTTCGCTTTCATCATCATCAAACTTTTTTTGGAATTAAGATGCAATGTGCCTGACTCTTACACAATGAAAACATTCCAGAGGTAGCTTACAATTGAATTTACCTTTTCCCTTCATCAGCTTCTTGGTGATGAGAGAAATAATTTCCTTTTCCTCTTCATCTTCAGAACCACTATCTTCTGAAATTTTCAGTTTTTCCATGGCATTGAATGCCATTTCATTCCTTACATGAGTTGTGGCATCTTTGGGTTTGACTCTCATCTCATATTCCACTAGACTACTTAAAATATCATCTAGAGAAAGTTTAGATAGATGTCACTCTTCAAGAGCTGAAACCTTTGCATTGTACCAAGGAGGAAGTCTTCTCAAGATTTTCTTTACGATATCAATGTATTTGATTTCTTCTCCAATACTTCTAATTGCTCCCAAAAATTCAGTAATTCGATTGAAGAATTAGTCTACATTCTCATTAGGATGCATCTTTAGATCGTCAAACCTATAGTGTAAGACTTGATGTTTCGCCTCCTTCATAAATGTTTTCTAGTTTATCCCACAAAGAATTTTCTCAGGTGAAACTCATAACCTTTATATAGATATAATCTGAGAGATCCGTAGTGATAGCATTCTAAGCTTTAGCATCTACGTCGAGAACTTTCCCGTCTGTATCAGTCATAGCAAGCCCTGTTGGATTAGTATCTTGTATTCTATGCATAGTAACAAAGAGGACTTCCATTCCAAGGGATACTAAATGATATTTCATTCTATTCTTCCAAATATGAATATTACTTCCATCGAAGAGAGTTATTCCCCTAGCGTTGACTGCATTCTACATGACGACAAAGGACAGATATACCACCAGCAACCTTCCCTCTGAAAAACTTGTAGGTCCCTGGGACACCCTGAGAGGGGAGGGGTGAATCGGGGTGACATATTTATCTTTTAAAGTCATGGATCTTGTTCCCATGTTGGTAGGAACTTGTTAAACCTGTAATATGGGTATGACTAGAAAGCAAACATTAACATGCAAAGAGATGACACATCACTTTTTACTTGGTTCACCACTAAGGGCTATGTCCAAGGAGCATACGCTGAAAGGTTGTCAGCCAGAACTAATTCCAATAAACTTCACTAGATGTGGATTACAAAGGTTCAAGCACAGTCCCTCTATCCCAGGACACTGCCTTTAAAAATGTTCAGGGATAGCTCATTGCGTCCCTTAGGTCACTCCAATTGACTCCCCCTGGATCACTGCCTTTGGTGAAGTCCCACTCAGTTTATAGATGTGAATGTCTCTTAATCATCTCTAATTAATACATCGTCTGTTGTATGTAGATGATCTGTTGACGTCCAACTTCCACTTGTAGACTAATCTCACTTTGCACCGAAGGTATCGGGAAAAATTTCATCTTTCGCACAGCCCTAGAAAGACTGGCATACTTCAACCACACCTGGCAAACTTCTCAAAGCCCGACGCGCAAGTTTCAAGAAGGCGTGCAAGTTTACCTCTTCCACTTGCGCGACACTCACTTCTTCAACTTCAAAATTGCGCGACTCACATAATTTTATGCCCAAACCGATTTTGGCGCGCAACAATGAACTGTCGCGCTTCTTCAAATCTTGGCGTGTAAGTGTCACCAAACCACCAGCATGACACCTCCTTCACCAACTCCAAACATGGGCGACTCAACCCCTTTATCACCCAAAACATATTAGATGCGCAACAAATAACTATAACGCAACATCAATATGCGCGACCCACCACCACTTGCGTGACCACAACACCTACGCGACGAGACTCTGATTTTCCCTCATTCTGAAATTCATTCCAAATAAGGAGGGGTCGACCTCTATTTATAGGAACTTGGATACCATGCGTGACAACATGCAAGTCTTACCTTGGCGCGAAAGTTTTGGCACACATGTATTTTCCGCTCAAGTCACTTGCGTGACCAAACATAAAACATGGGCGCCCTTCTCCCTTTTCCATATTTTTATGTTCTGATCTTGAAAAACAAAAGGAGCACAAGTTTCCTCTCCTTCGGGTCAACGACGTGCAAGTCTATTTTCCAAAAACCAATTTTTTCCAATTGTCAATTTTCCGGCCCACAAATTTGGAAAACACTTGAAAATGGTGCCACCTTCAATACTATTATCTACTTGTTCTGTATGATCACATTGCTAGAACACATTTTGAACTTCCACTAAGGATTAACAACAAACACCTACCATACTCCAATTCATGCATAGAACGACCATGATTCCAACATGAGATTGGTCATGTGGCACCAGTGTGGGAGACTGGGGTACATCAGACCATAATTCCCACATCCTCTGAAGCCCTGTTATCAATGTGGAGGTATAGGTCACTTGTAGTGAATTTGCGGGTTGGAACATCCACTTCAAAGTGGGGAAGGATCAGTGGCTTCAAGAGGAGTTCCAACATAGTCAGATTCATCGATGACATGGGGATATTGATTTGGTTTCTGTGGTGGTAGGGCTAGGTCATCTTCTGAGAAGAGCTTGTTCAGTACACAACCACATAATAATGGTCGTCCTCTGGAAGAGACCATACATCTCCATGCGGTCGATCATGCACCAGCAAGATCCGATTAGGGACCGTTGACAGTTTGAGGTACCATTTTGATTTCATCTTATATAGCTGCTACTCTTTAGGATACTGTTATTTCTATTTCATTCATTTCTACCCATTTTATGGACACATTGAATTTACCAACCATGTGGTTGTCTATTGTGATGGATTTTGTGACGCTGCTTGGAAAGAAGAAAGAGCAGGGTCTCAGGATCCTGTCATGTGCGCTTTCATGTTAGTGGATGAGATGGAGAGGGAACTTTTGGTATTAGATATGGAACTTTTTTATATAATAAATGGAATGTATTGTCTAGTACACTTCTCAGCACATATTTCTTTCTATAGTTGGTGGGTCAATTTCCTGGCACCTGATGGGAGTCATCAGGTTTTTCGTGGGGAATGGGATCCTTGGTCGAGTCATGCAGGACCTCCGCTCCAAGAGTTGGTAGATGTTGTTTTTCATTTATTGTCAATTTTCAAAGAGTTCCATGGTCATGATCTTAAAGGTAGACTACCTCAGGTAGTTGAAGAGTTTTTGGAGGTATTTTTGGGACGATGTTTCTGGTTTTCCCCCAGAGTTGGATTAGGAGTTCTCGATCGATCTGTGTAACGCTCCGACCCTAGAATCCCAGAGTCAGTGCATTATTACGTTTCATTGGAATGATCACAAAAGATCATGTCTCAAAGGACCGATTAGTTTAGTAGACTTGGACGAACTAGATACATTCATAAGGTTTACATTACATCATAAAATGGACAACTACAACAACATTGATTCCATAGAAAACCCTGAGATCCCATAGATTATCCCTAAAGGTCAGTTATAATATACTTCTTCACATCCTAGAAAAAATAAAACATAGAAAGGGGTGAGCTCAGATGCCCATTAAGGATAACAATATAGTGGAAACTTTAATAAATAAGCATAAACATTTTAGGCAATGTATAAAACTAAAACAAAATCCTTTTCAACATAAACTGAATCATAATATGGAAAATATAAATAAAAATAATGGAATTTAATTACTCACATGGATATTCTACTTGTCGAATAATCACTTGCAATATCAATATCCACTTTCATAATGGTGGAATGCATAATTCCATACTTTCATAACCACATAGACAAGGCCTTGTGCCAAGAATATCAGTAAGATTTTTTCAAGGCCTTGTTCCAAGACACGAGTTTGTCGCATGAGACCTACCGATGCATCGATGAGCTATAAGGGCTCCACCCGTCACGTGCTAAGTCCAATGCATTCCTCATATGAAAAGGTTTAAACAAAACATAAACATTCGCATTAAAACTAGCACATGAAATGTTAATACTTTATCCATAAACTATGAATTGTATAAAAATATTACATCCATAGTCAAACATATCACAAAACCTTCAATACAATATGGATGTTTTGTATCATTATAAATCAACTTCAAATAATCTTACAATTCATCAAAGAATGTTGACATAGATGAAATCAAAACATTTTTTGGGAAATATTTCGTTCTAATTTGAAATCATTTAAAAGCCATATAATTATAAAAGAAAACATATATTTTGAAAATATTCTTATAATATTGTGCAGGAAGCTTTGACGATGTTATAATGGTATAAAATAGTCGCACCCCATGTATATGTTAAAAAACATTCTTATCTTAAATTTGTCGACAAGGTCAAAAATACAATGTTTAGAAAAAGGAAGAATGATTCCTTTATAAACATCTTATAAAAGTCAAAAAAGGGTATAAATTACTTTAACCCATAGTCTATAAAATAGTAATAATGTTTTGAAATACATTTTTAAGAAACATGGATGTGGATGATAAAGATGTCCCAGTAGATACTTAGGTAATAACAACCTCGAATAATAAAGAGAATGGAAAATTAACCCTTACCTTTTACTTTTCCTTGGTCGAGGGTAGGATAAACCCTTATATAATGGTGAAATAAATTTTATTAAATTAAAAAAGAATCATATACATTACTATGATGTCGTACATGATCTTTTAACATTTTTTTGTTAATAATATCTTAGTACTATCATCGTTTCGGGTGTTAACATATTCATTTTACATTATATTATTTGTCATGCGAGTCATATTTTTTATTGATGGGATGTATCTTATCCATATACATAATTATATCAAGTCTCTAAACATTATTTTTAGTCATCAAATGAAAATTAGTCTTGAATGGATACGATGGAGAATGAATCTCATCGCGTTCGTGGAGACGGTAATCCGTACGTACGCACGAGCGACAATATCATTCTTTTGATATTAAAATAATATATAATTGGATGGTATATCATATATATAGAATCATTACCATTTTATATTTATTTTTAACATAAACTAAATATCATTATTACACCCATCCAAATAATAATGTATTGAATAACAATTACACCACAACGTGGAGATGGTAAGTCATGCGTACGCACGTATGGTGACATGTCATTCAAAGGATGGATAGATTAATGAATAGGGTTGTACCATATTAATAATAACATCATAGTATATATAAGATAACAGAGTTATTATTTTATAATGGAAACAATAAATATATAGGAAGTGGAAGAAGAAACGATCTCGAAAGAGGTGATGAAATATTTACCTCTTCTTCGGGTTCGTCCTTTTGATTTGATCATAAGGGATCCTTAAGATGGCTCTATGACTAAATGAGTGCCTCTAGGATGAATGTAGGACAGTTTATAGGGTATTTGGTTAGAGGTTGGCAGAGCAAAATGGCCTTGAAGGTGTGAATTATAGAGAAGGGGGGTTCCACTTTATAAGAAGGGTGAGGGGAACGTTAGGAAAAGGTAGAAATATTATTTTATAATAAAACCCGTTTTAATTTATAATGGGTAAAAAGGTGATTATTTAAAGGATAAGGTGGGGTGGGTATAAAACCACTCAACCATTATGTTTTAGACTGGGTTGAGTCACTATATTAACTTTGTCTTTTAGATTTAACTTTTAGTTAAATAGTTTGTCATTTACCATGTATCTTTGTATTTTTATATTATATGGTTAATAAACATAATATATACTTCCAAGAGAACCAATAGTGGTTAATTAATGATAAATCTATAATTATTTTAAGTCTTTTGGCCGAAAAATAGATTATTAGGGACATAATATCAATTAATAAAATAATATTTGTTTTAAAAACTCTTTTATGTCAATTTTGACACTATTTGGTATTTTGTTTTTTCTAAATTTATAACGGAATTATTACTTCGAAAAAAAATCATCTAAACAACCCTAATATGTCATATTAACATAAGAAATTATTGTAATTAATAAAAATCTTAAAATTACATTTATTTTGATATTCATAATATCAATTATTTTAATATTTCATTAATTAGGTAATTGTTGCATCATCATTGTGTCATAAATAAATTAAATTATTTAATGTCTAAAAAATATAAATAAAATACCATTAAGCTGGAAATATATTTAGATTTTTATGGAATATTTATAGTATAATTTATCTTATGAATAATCCTATATTAAAAATGTTTTAGTTATTAAAATTTTATTTTAACTCTTTTAACTCTTCATTGAATTATATAACAATAAATTTACTAAATTGAATAGTTTATGGATATAATACATAATCGTAAAAATGTTTTATTTGAGGAAGTATATAATCATAAACCCTTCATAATGGTTTGTAAATAATATGAGAATTATTCTAAGCATATCCCCCAGGAGTGTCGTAACCAAGAGTGCATCAAGGTTCTTTGTCGTGCACCAGTTCTCGTTCGAGTCTAGCTCAAAGCGGTGTTTTCAAATTTTACCCCTAGGTACATCTATTCCAGTGCCGCCCCTACCTGCTCGTATCCAGATAGGGACGTATTTCTTGGAAAACTCACAAAATATCTACAATAACAAAATTCTAGAAAGTTCTTCTATACTAATCCACAAATTCTATCTTAGGGCTACGTGCTCTAATCAATGTTTATCTAAATCTAGTTTCCAAGGTTATTACTAAACATAATCTAATTCAAACTATAATGCCCTGACCCCAGATGCCCAGAGTTGGTGCATTATTACATATCATTGGAATGATAAAAAAAGATCATGTCTCGAAATACCGATTAGTTTAGTAGCCTTGGAAGAACAAGATACATTCATAAGGTGTACATTACATCATAAAATGGAAAACTACAACAACATTGTTTCCATAGACAACATTGTGATCCCATAGACTATCCCTGTAGGTCATTCATAATATAATTCTTCTCATCCTTGAAAAAATAAAACATATAAATGGGTGAGCTCAGATGCTCATTAAGGATAACAATATAGCATAAACCTTCGTAAATAAGCAAAAACATTTAAGGAAATCTATAAAACTAAAAAAAGACTTTTCAATATAAAATTCATCATAATAATGAAAATATAAATCAAAATAATTCCATTTACTTACTCACATGGATATTGTACTAGTCGAATAATCAAATGCAATATCAATAGCCACCTTCATAATGATGGAATGCATAATTCCAGAATTTCATAACCACATAGTCAAGGCCTTGTGCCAAGACTAAAAATAATATTTTGTGATGGCCTTTTAAGAAGACACAATTTTGTATCATCAGAACCTACCGATGCATCTAGGAGCTATAGCAGGCTCCACCCGTCACATACTAAGTCCAATGCATTCTCATATGAAAAGGTTTAAACATAACATAAACATTTGTATTAAAACTTGCATAAGAAATGTCAATACTTTATCCATAAAGCATGAATGGTAGAAAAATAGCATATCCAGATTCAAACATATCAAAAAACCTTCAATACAATATGGATGTTTTGTATCATAATAAATCAACTTTAAATAATCCTACAATCCATCAAAGGATGTTGACATAGATAAAATCAAAATATATTTTGAGAAATATCTATTTATATTTTGAAATCATTAAAAGTCATATAATTATAAAAGAGAATATTTATTTTTAAAATATTATTATAATCTTTTATGGGAGGTTTTGACGATGTTATAATGGCATAAAATAGCCGCACCCGCCATATATGTTAAAAAAAATTCTTACCTTAAATTTGTCGAAAATGTCAAAAAGTACCTTATTTGGAAAACGATGGGAAGATTCATTTATAAACATCTTATAAAAGTAAAACAAGGGTATAAATGACTTTAAACCATAGTCTATACAATAGTAAGAATGTTTTGAAATACATTTTTAAGAAACATGGATGTGGATGATAAAGGGGTCCCAATATATATTTACTTAAAAACAACCTCTGATAATAAAGAGTTTGTAAAATTAACCCTTACCTTGTACATTTCCTTGGTCGAGGGTAGTTTAACCTCTAGTATAATGGTGAAATAATTGTTATTAAATTATACATGAGTCATATACATTAGTATGATATCGTATATGATCTTTTAACATTGCTTTGTTAATAATATCTTAGTATTATCGTCGTTTCAGGTGTTAATGGATTTGTTTTCCTTTATATTTTTGGTTATGTGAGTAATATTTTTTATGGATGGCATGTATCTTATTAATATCCAGAATTATATCAAGTCTCTAAACATTATTTTTAATCATAAAATTAAAATTAGTCTTGAATGGATACGATGGGGAATACATCTCATCACGTTCGGGGAGACAGTAATCCGTACGTACGCACGAGCGACAATATCATTCTTGTGATATTAAAATAATAAATAATTGAATGGTATATCGTATATAAATTATCATTATAATGTTTTGTTTATTATTTACATCAATTACAAATCATTATTACACCCGTCCAAATAATAATTTATTGAATAACAATTACACCACGACGTGGAGACTGTAAGCCGAACGTACGCACGTATGGCAACATGTAATTCAAAGGATGGATAGAATAATGAATAAGGCAGTACTATATTAATAATAACATCACAGTATATAGAATATACTTGAGTTATTATTTTAGAATGGAATCAACAAAGAAAGAGGAAGTGGAAGAAGAACAGAATTTGAAAGAGGTGATGAAGTATTTACCTCTTTTTCTGTTTCTCCCTTCTGATTTGATCAAAAGGGATCATTAGGATGGCTTTCAGACTAAAGGAGGTCCTCTAGGACGAAGGGAGGATAGTTTAGAGGGTATTTGGGTAGGGTTTGGCCGACAAAAATGGCATTGAATGTGTGAATTAGAGAGAAGGGGTTGTGGCATTTTATAAGAGCGGTGAGGGCCACCTTAGGAAAAGCTAGAAATATTTTTTTACAATAAAATAATTTTGAGTTTCTAATATTTATAAAGTGTATTATTCAATTGATAAGGTGGGGATGTGTCTAAAACCACTCAACCAATTGGTTTTATACATGTTTGAGTCACTATATTAACTTTATCTTTTAGATTTAACTTTTAGTTAAATAGTTTGACATTTACCATGTCTCTTTATATTTTTATATTATATTATTAATATACACACTATATACTTCCAAGAGAACCCCAACTGGTTCATTAATGATACACCAATCATTATATAAGTCTTTTTTCCGAACCTTATATTTTTAGAAATAGAATATCAATTAATAATATAATATTTCTTTTAAAAACTCTTTTATGTCAAATTTGACACTTTTTTCTATTTTGTTTTTTCTAAATTCATAAAATCATTATTATTTAGAACAAAGTTCATCTAACCAACCCTAATATGTCATATGAACATATAAAATTAGTTTAATTTATAAAAAGTATTAAATTGAATTTATTTCGATATTTTTAATATCAATTAATTTAATATTACATTAATTAGGTAATTACTGCATCATCATTGTGTCATAATTATATTAAATTATTTAATGTCTAAAAAATATAAATAAAATACCATTATGTAGGAAATATTATTATAATTATAATTAATATTTATAGTTTAATTTACCCTATGTATAAGCCTATATTAAAGAAGTTTTAGTTATTAAACATTGATTTTAACTCTTTTAACTCTTCGTTGAATTAAATAATAATAAATGTCCTAATCTAATCCAATTGAACCAAAGAGGATCATATTTTATTCCTAAGGTTGTTTTTGGTCAAATTATTCTTATCCAATAGAATTAATACATGTGATAGGGTAATAATAATATCATTTTTACCCTTAATTTCCCTATTTACTTTTAATCGTGGTAAATAAAAGTATAAAGTTACTATTCACAAAAAAATATATTTTCATCTAATTGAACAAAATATTACTTACTGATATCAAACGTGTCTCTATTATTTTTGAAATTCCACTTATAGATGCAGTAGAATTAGGTTTTATGTAAATTTTTCAAATTCTCCTTGGAGGTGGGTAAAAGACGGTGAAAAGTTCAATAATATTTTTGTATATCTAAAATTATCATAAAATGACTCCAATGAATTAAATTGAACTTATATAGGTATTATGTATCCATTTTGACCTAAAATAAATTTAAATAAAATAAATAATTATTTAAATAAAAAATTGGTTTTAAACTAAACTCAGTGTTTTTCACTATTCATCAAAAATTGAATGTTTACAGAAATATACCGAAAATTCTCCCTAGGATAATTTTGATATTCCAAATCAAGAAATGAAGTCCATTTTTAAAGATAAAATTTATAAATTTTAAAAAAGTGGGTATTACTGTTCATAACAGCTAGTTTGACTTGTTGTGGTGTGTTAGAACTCGAAGTTGCATACAACACACACTATTGTATTATTTAAAGAGAAGCGTACTGTGGAAGCATGGGGTGTTACAATCTGGCACTAGGAACATATCGTATATATTTTCCCTCATATCAAATGACCCCTAATGAGCTGAGGGAATTAATGATACAAATAGACAAATTAGAATCCAAAGTATTCATTCTCCCAAGCATCCCTCCTTGGGATCCTCCTGTGATGTTCACAAAATTGGCTGATAGATCCCTCCGGTTCTACATTGACTTCCAGAAGCTGAATAACATAACAATCAAGAACCAAAATCATTTTCCCCGAATATATGAATTTTTTAATTAGTTGAAGGGGGCAAGGTGGTTTTCTAAGATAGACCTGCATTCAAGATATCATCAACTCAGGGTGACAGTGGAAGATATCACAAAGTAAGTATTCTAAAGAAGATACAACCACATAGAGAACTTCGTCATGCCCTTTTGATTGACCAATGCTCCATCAATTTTTATAGAACTCATGAATAGGGTGTTCCGTCAGTATCTTGATTATTTTGTTGTGGTATCTTTTGATGACATCCCAATTTATTCACGATCCAAGGAGGAGCATGAGAATCACTTATAAACTGTTCGGGACACCTTGCAAGAGAATCAACTTTATGAAAAGTTATCAAAATTTTCTTTCTAGATTATGGAATTGAAATTTCTTGGTAATGTTATCTCAAATAAGTGGGTCTCGGTGGACCTCGAGAAGATTAATGATGTTATGTCATGTGAATAGCCAAAGAACGTGTTTGAGATCAGGAATTTCCTCATCTAGGTTAGTTATTACAGGTGGTTTGTTCGGGATTTCTCTCGGCTTGCTTCAACGATGACTACACTCACTCAGAATGGGGTGAATATTGTATGGGGCCCAGAATGTTAGGCAACCTTCGAGGAGCTAAAGAGGTGATTTACTACCACCCACGTTTTGATTTTCGCAGAGGCTGTAAATGGGTATGTGGGGTATTTTGATGATTCAGGTATTTGTCTTGGGTGTGTTCTTATGTAGGTTGATCACATGGTGGTGTACGAATCTCGCCAACTCCAACCACATGAAATGAATTACCTGACTCACGACATAGAGTTATCAGCTGGGATGCATGCTTTGAAGACTTGGCATCACTAATTATTTGTAGAGTTGTTTATGGTCTACTCTTATCACAATATCTTGGACTATATCTTATCACAGAAGGACCTCAACATGATGTAGCGTTGTTGGATCGAGAACATGAATGGGTTAAAAATTGACCATTTTTATACCCCAGGAAAGGGTAACGTGGTGGAAAACGCCTTGAGAATAAGAGTCATAGTTCAGGCTTTGAGGATGTCCAGTGATGAGTGGAATCTTATGGCACTCTTTGCTCAAATTCATTTTGTGACCATGGAGTGAAATGGGGGTGTGTTCTTTGTGAGCTTTTAGTTCACTCTTCTAATGGATCCGATTTAGAGGGGGAAGCCTAATGATGAGT
The DNA here is from genome assembly GCA_963277665.1 of Viscum album. Taxonomy (NCBI): domain Eukaryota; kingdom Viridiplantae; phylum Streptophyta; class Magnoliopsida; order Santalales; family Viscaceae; genus Viscum; species Viscum album. The sequence continues at coordinate 3,810,309 of OY728120.1, read as the reverse complement.
TTTTTCAGCATTAGATGCAGTTTATTTGTGGTGGGGATTTATCATCTTATTTTTCATCATCTCCCAAGGGAATATTATTATTCAATGGCCTATTCAGTAGTTTCGTTATTTATGCGGATGATAGTGTTGTAGGATAGCCACCAGTATCAGTGGGTTGTCCATCCAGGGTCCACCAAGAAATATTATGATGTCTATCAGCTGTTCTAGTGTCCTGGTATGAGATGAGACATCACTGATTTCCTGTCGAGATGCTACACGTGCCATCAGGTGAAAGCGGAGCATCAACACCCCTCTGGTTTGCTCTAGCCATTACACATTCCTACCTGGAAGTTGGATGAGGTCACCATGGACTTCCTTTTTTTCATGCCTCATACACATCAGGGTAAAAATTCGATTTGGGTTATGGTTGATCATCTAACCAAATCATCCCACTTCATTCTGATTTTATATACATCTAAATTGGATGATTTGGGCCGTTTGTATCTTTAGAAGGTTATAAGGATCCATGGTGTTTCGTCAAAATTTTTCATAGATAGAGATCCTCATTTCACATCTCAGATTTGGGAAGGCCTTTAGAAGGACTTGGGGTCTTATATTAAGATGAGCCTGACATACCATCCTCAAATGGATGGTCAGACAGGGAGGGAAAATTAGATTTTAGAGGACATGCTCCATGCAAGTGTTTTAGACTTTGGAGGTTCCTAGGATATCCATTTGGTATTGGTTGAGTTTTATTATAATAATAGTTACCATTCCACATTTCTAATGTCAAATTTGGAAGTGCTCTAGGGTTGGCCTTGTCGGTCCCCCACTGATGGGCATATATAGGTGACACCACACTACTGGGGCCGAGTCTTGTGAAGAAGACATATGAAAAAGTCAAGATGATCATGGAGCACTTGTTGTTAGATCAGAGTATCCATAAATCATATGATGACCTGTGACATCGATTCCAAGAGACTTCTATGGATAACAGGGTATTATGGAAAGTGGCCCCTTATCTGGGACATCGTTGATTAGGAAAGTAAGTGAAGATGATGATATGGTATGTCGAACCTTTCGAGATCACCAAGTGTATTGGAAAGTGGGAGTAAAGGTTATCCTTACCATCTCAGTTGACATCCATCCAGGACATCTTCCAAATCTCCATAATGATGTAAAACAACCCAGATCCCGCTCGTGTACTAAATGTTGAGTAGTTGGATATAGAGAAAGATTTTTCTTTTTTTGAGCGGCTGATGTGAATAGTTGACTCCCAAGAGGCGATTCTTTGAGTAAAGTCTATGCCACTATTTTGTGTCCTTTAGCAACATGGTAATGATACACATGAGACATGGGAGCAGAAGTCATGGGTAGAGGAAGAGTACCTATTCCTATTTTCTAATCAAGCATCAGGTTGACTTTTCTGGATATAATGTTTTCTTGGTGGGGATAATTGTCATATCCATGACTTATTTTAAAATTAAATTTCATTTAATTTCCATTTTTTCTATGTTTGGGGGGTTTCCCATGAATTTCTATCAGAAAGGGATATTTTTCATGATTTGAGCCAAACTGTGAGCCCATTTCCAGATTGAGGATTTTTTTTTGTTTTATAACTCTTTAATTGTTTAATATGTTTCACCCATTGCACTTCCAATATGTCCTTCCCTTAACTGTTAACACCACCAAATTAATTTGTAACTTTATGAATCCATAATGATAGTGGATTTGGGTATTTAATTAATTAATTGGGCCAGCCTGTAAGCTCTTTTCCAATTTTATATTTTTTTATTTAATTACCTATTCCTTTTGGTACTGTATTTATGTGATTCCACCTCCCACTTGAAAAAAAAATTCCTAGACGAGACCCCACCATCACATCTCCCTCTATGGAGGTAATTTCCATTGTGGATTTTGAAAAATCATCTCAATATTTCTCAAATCGTCCAAATTTGAAGAGATAATTTGTTTCCTTCATAACTTCTTCATTTTCATTCTTATACCCCCATTCCAGTTCCTACATGATCTCCTCATCCTTATTATAACTCCCTTACATTTTAGCAATTTTTAAATATAGATACTAGTGGATTTTGGGATATTTTATCAGGATCACTCACGTAAGTGGGATTCCTTCCTTCTTACTCCCATTTTCATAGGGTTTCATCCCTTATTCTTGATGTTTCTAAAGTCTAGAAAGTAGGTTTTCGATACTAGCATCTGATTCTATGTTCCGTGCTCTGAAATTCTAGTATTAGATCTGTTTTAAATCCTTTGTGTGTGAAGGTGGTGTCGTTGAACTTTCACACAAATATTTGAGGGTTTTAACACTTTTGGTATGTGATTTCATGGGAAATCAATCCTAGATGAGTTTTATTTACTTCATTTCTATTTTTTATCACAATTATCATCTATTATACTTGATGAAAAATATGATTTTGGTGACTTTTTATTAGAAAATGATTTTTAGGTAACAATTTGGGGTTAAATTGGGTGTTTTACATGCCTATTTTATGTTATGTCAAATGGGTTTGTTTTATAACTCAGATAATTGGTTTATAAAAATGTTTTGGGAGCTAAACAATCTGTTTTGGTGACTATGGGTATTCCCATGGTGTTCAAAGTGGGATTTTAAATGTATTTTGTGTTTAACGCATTGTTAAATTTTGTAAAGTTGTTTTATTGAAATTCTAAAAGTTTTATTGATTGGTGAAAGTGGTGAAAACATGTGTATATACTATTTTTGAGTTATTTATGATAAGAAATTATGCTTTTATGTGATAATGTATTTTGGTATCATGAGGTAATGGTTTGATAACAAATGGGAAGCCCAGTTATCTAGGATGGTGGATTTGTACTAATATGCTAGTGATTCAGATGGGTTTTTCCCTATTTCACTGAGAAAGATGGATAAAAACAACACTAAATAAACTATATTTATGATGAATGGGGACCACTATGATATGAGTATGTTCCCTACTAGTATATCGTTCACGAGAATATATTTTTCTATGGTTACTTTACCCTAAGATATGAGGTACATGGGGCCTGAGACTAACTACTTCCTAGGGGGTTTCCCAAGATAGTTGCTCATCGAATCTTGTCTATTTTTCATTGGAATAATGGGGGTTTTGATGTAAAATATAGTATAATACATGTTTTATTGAATTTTTTTCTTTCATGGAAATCTATCATTGAAAAATGTGTACATTTAAAAGTTGTATCCTTTGGAAATTATTTTCCCCTACCGCTTGTTTATTAAAAATGGCATTCTATTTATCTTGTGTTGTTTACAATATGGAATCTACTGTTTGTATCCTATTGGGATTAGGATCACACCCTATATACACCACTTGGGTCTATATAGACTTGGTCATGTTTGACATAGATACAGGAAATGCATTGGGTTATGGTGGTTTGTGGTGTTTGTTCCCATCCATGGTGCAGATATGTGGAGACGACATCTGGGTGATGGCCACTTGTCTTGTTGAGTTCCTGGGGCTATTTTTTTTACTATTTTTATATTTCCTTTGTCCTCTTGTGCATTGACTAGACCAATTTATTTAGTTTTGGATTTTTTTATAAAACACATTTGGTATAATTTTTTCATATTCTGTTTATGGATTTTTTTTAGGTTTTATTCTTCCATATTTTTGAAAATCTTTCCTAAAACAAAATATATGAAACCCGAGAACTTGTGCCAGCCCGTGGATATAGGGAATTCCCTTCGGTCCTTTTTCATTGGCTGGGTTTGGTGATGACTTTGATGGAAACCAGATTTGGTTCGTGAAAAAATGTTATTATAGGGGGTTATTGTTTTTGGGTTATACAACTATTAGGTGAGGGGTCGAGATTGACTAGAGCTAGGATTGTCAGGGCTTAGAGTTTTGGTCATGAGTAGGGTGCTTAGCCCACACCTCTCCTAGAAGACCTCGTGTCACCATGGGACATAGGAATTTTTTAATTTACTTTACTTCTTGGTGAGAGGTGTGGGCTGCAGACCACATGTGGACATCAGGCGGGGGTGATGTATTGGTTTATTTTACTGTTTTAATGTTTTTTTGAATCGTTATATTTGAAGATATTGATGGAATTTTTAAGAACGATGGTACATATTTTTTCTCATGGGACTACTTCATTTTTATAGCAACATGCCTACCCAGAAAATTGTGAGGACCCATTCAAATACCTCAATAAACATTAAGATTTCATAAATACTAATATTGTTGGGGTTTTGAACATCCTACGACATCATAGTTCTCATAGGATTTACGTGATCTATTCACATTATCACGTTACTAATCATGTTATTCCTTAGTGAATCACATGAAATTATTTACATCATGCATTTCCTCATTGGAAAATTGATGGAAAACATGAAAAAATACAATGGTTGTGGCTGTAAATTATAGAATCGTCACATGATAGAAGATACATTATTCTTCATTTGATCCCATCACATGATGGCTATGTGTTCATTCCATGTAATGGATTTTTTATAAAATCCTTAGTTTATTTTCTTCATTAGATTTCATGATAAATATAAAATCATGTGATGTCTTTACAAGATAGATTTTCCTTCACTTGGTAGATTATTTTTCATAGTTATGTATTATATCATTCTTGAAAGGTATTGATTTCATGTTTCTCTATTATTTGATCGACCAATCCTTTAAAAAATAAGTTGATCTTAGGTGACGGATGATTATATCATCCTACACATATAGAAATTAATAGAAAAAGGATAATGAGGAAAAAATTAGCAATCAAACAGATCACATCCATGTAATCAGATTGTAGGTGTTCTGTACATAAAATTTAATGTGGATAAAATTTTTCCTACATCATCACTATCCGAAATTTGAAGTTCACTCAATGGAGGGTTTCCTTATTACCTTAATGTTTTTTTAGATTCTAAAAATGTAACTACGGGGAAACGATCCTGATCCCCCATTGGCTTAAACCCATGCTGGTACTCTCTACCCACATTCCACCATGTACATTGGCTCCACCACATTTCTCTCCTACACTCTTCTTGGAATGTTATAAACCATGTCCTAAAAATTTTATGCTATATAATTGAAAACATTATTTCCAACCAATGTAGTGTCATAGAAAAGGTCCCTTTCAATTTCCTTGTGGATATATAATATTTTTTTATCTGCTATCAAAAACTCATTTATCTAAATAATCAATTTAATTTTATATTAGTCACAAAAATCCATTCCTAATTCATCATGGAAAATATAAGAAAACCTAGTTATATTTTTTCTTGTCCTTCTTCATCCATCATGTAATTACTTAATTGTTTTAGGGGAGTATTCAAATCCTAATGAAAATAAAAAAATGTTATCCTAGACACTTGGATTTTACTTTTAATAAAAACTTAGAAATCCTTAAATTTTGAACATGGATAATTGATCAATCATGATATCCAATATTATCAAGTGATTCCCTAAAATGTTTGAAGAGTAATCACTTCATTACACAACATATATAGACCCGAAATCATTAATTGATTCCATAAAATCCCTCTAATAATCAACAATTCTTCCACCAATACATATTGACTTATTGATAAAAACGTAATGTTGGATCAACAAAAATAAGAAAATATGGGTGGTCGGTAAAACCTCTAAAATAAACTAGCCTTACAACATTAAAATTTAACTAAATGAATGTTTTATTTTTTTAAAAACATGTTGATAATTAGGATAATTTAAATTTATATAATTCTACTAATTAAATAAATTTTTTCATTTGGAGTTGTAGGACCATTTAAAAAAAACCATAAATAATTATCCCAAAGTGATCCAATCATGGAACTATGAATGAAATATTATCAAAATATTAAAATTAAACTTTATATCTCACATAAAAGATTGTAAATGAATAAAATAAACAAAATGAAATAAAATATAGTTTTCAAACATTTTAAATTATGTTATTAATGAATCTAATTTGATTATTCAGTAGTTTATTTGAATGTAAAGAGAGAGTCTGGAACCTAAAGTAAGGGATCTCCCGAAACTACACTATTTTCATTGGGTTACACATTCCTTCCCTTTAAATAACTTTATATCACTAATTTTTTCCTTTTTTAACATCCTAAATATTCTGTTTAGTTTTGATAAAAATATATAACTACTGAAATTCACTTTTCTATTAATTGGTATATGTATGTTATAAAATCTCCCTTCTAAATTTCCCTCAATAAGAAAACCAATTTTTTGTGAAAATCTTTGTTTCTTAACCATTTTCATGTTAAGATCCATTAAATAATATAAAGCACAAATGTTTCTTAAATACCTCATTTTATAATTGGAAAAAATTAGTTTATTTATGGTTACATGGACATTATTATTCCTTTACCAACAATAAATACTCTTTACCCTTATTCACATATCCCCAGAGAATATGTAAATTTCCAAAGAGATTTATCGTAAATATTTTTTTTGGGTATTAACATCACATATAAATCAAATTTTAATATAATATGATTATGAATTCACAATAATTCTTAGATCCATCATTTCCTTGAAACAATTATGACATTAAATCTTATTATTCTATATCACATGTTTATGAAACCCACTTATTTGCATGAGTAATCCTTATGATTGTGATTTTTTTTATTTCCTTATGTGACATAGATATTCATGAAAATATTATGATGTCTACACCCAGATAACACTAAATTTCATTAGGTAATATTACTTTATCATTTGCTGGTATGTATGGGTGTATGGAGTGAAACTAATATCTAATGGGACTTTGTCTCCCCAAGTGATGTTATCTTTGGCGTTATCCTTGACTTGTGTTTATTTCATGTTTTATATTTCCACCAAATTAATATATTTCCATGATCATGACATTATAGGTTCTATGTATTATTACTCCATGTAATTATTCAGGATCCTTTTCTTTTATGCTATTATGTTATTCCTTTTGACCCATATTTTAATCTTCTGTTCCACGTTTATTCCATTATCATGATTTATATATCATCCCATTCTTCTATTTATCCCCCATGTTTTCCTACAAGGTTTTACGAAATCAATGTTATTTATAATACCATTTTACATATTTATATAAATTCATTTTATTTTAGCATTATGTGATTGTTTAATTTACAAAGTCTCCTAATGATATTAGGCGCCTCGATCAGTGGTGGTGTATAATAGAAAATTTCTGCTAAATATCATGTAATTACATGTGTCAATAGATTGGGTTGTTATAATTAGTATCAGACTAAGAAATAGTAATTTTATGGGATTAAGACTTGAATAATTTAACGATAACCATAATTATATGTTTAAGTATAGGAAAATGTCCTGGAATTTTTTGAAGCATAGAGTGAGTGGTATCTACAAAATTACATTACATTATGGATATTATAAGTTGATGTTTCTGTAATGAATTTGTACCTAGGGGTAACAACCACAAAAATGGTTAAATGGGTATCAAATAAATAATTATCCAGTTCATGAAAGAGAGGCCTTTATTCACACATAGTTTGACACTATTTGGGGATACTCTTTTGATACTCATATTCTCTTTACAAACCATTGTATGGGACTATAATAGTTTGTTAGGATACAAAAATAAATTGTAACATTATATAGGACAACCTATATTTATACTAATAGAATAATTAGTTAGGATATATTGTTAATTTATATGTTTTTTATTCTATTTTCATATATTCCCTTTTATACCTTTATTAGTAAATTGATTCTCACCTCATTTTCCCTTTATTTTTAGTAAATTTTATGATATAGGAGGAACCATGTTGAAAACCAAAATTATAGGCAATGTGATGATATTCATAATGATCTGACTACCCTACTAAGAGTGGTATTTGTGATATTCAAGGTAATACATGATTATATGACTCAATAAATTAAGAATAACTTGGAACATTTCTAATGTTATCCATTTAAAAAAGAAGATAAAATTTTGTTATAGTCCTTTATTTGATAAAGGAATCCATAATTTATGGTATCTTATGATCCCTGGATTGAAGAATAATTAATTAACTCCATTTCGAATATATTATCTATCCTATAATGCTAAAAATAAGAAATGGATGTGCTAACAATCTATCTTCTTTAAGGGGAAGAAGATCATTGGTGGACACTAATTAAAAACATAAAGTATAAAGGTGAAATTTATTCAATGTATTCTGATGGAGTAACTAATTTTTTTGCCATAAATAATTTCCCAAACTATGTATCATAAAATGGTGATGGATCTCCAAGGGTTGAAGCAGAATAGAGTCTCGGGTCTTATGGGGAAAACGTCATAAAGAATATATGATTCACTTCTAGCCTTTGCATCTACACCAAAAGTAATGTGAATTATTTCTTTAATGGATTAAATTCATGGCTAATAAAATCATTAATAATTCAATATATTAATTGATATTAAGATATTTCAAATTTACCCTTTATACTAAATTTGAACTTTAGAGACTCTCAGTGGTCATAAGGGGATACAAGAAAAATGAGTAAAATGTAATTTAATTTTGGGGTACCTATGGATAAATATAATGATGAAATGAAAACCCAAAATTATACTTTTCAAAATCGTGGGAATAAAAATCCTTGAATCAAACTAATGGGAACCATGATATGCTTCATGCATGGAATAGTGGGGAATTTGAATAATCAATATCGAAGTGGAATGATGAATCCCAGTAATGGGATAAAGAAAAAGAAGGTTTGGATCAACACTCCGTATGTGGTAAAATGTTTCAACTATAAGTAACATGATAATTATATGTACAAATTATTTATGATAAGGGTATTTGTAGATAATCAATGAAAAAAAGTCCATAACACAAAGTGAAGGTAATTACATATGATATCCCTACCATTGAGGTTTATCTTCAATGTGATGAGGTGACAGGTACATTGGTCACTCATTTACGAAAAGTGAAATTAATATTTTACTATTGTTTAACCCATTATTTCAGTTAATGGATGTTTAGTATAACTATTCAAATAGTGACTAGAAATATTGGGGGTAGTAAATCTTTAAAAATGTAAAACAAACAAAATATTTTATCCTATATATATACATCCACACCATTCAATTTTTTTGTACTAAACCTAAAAAAAGCATTACTTGCATCCTTTAATAATTATTGATTCTTTATTAGGCATGTATTTTTTCATAGAAAAAAATACTTCATAAATATTTGGGAGAGGTAAATCACCCTTCACATAAAAATAATCCCCTAATTCAATAAATGTGTAAGGAGGTGGAAGAATCTCATTTGTAATCATCATCACAACTATGGATATTATTTCCTTATAAAAAATAATATATATCTTAATTTACAAATGAGATGGAGGGAGTCATTCATGAAGGTAATCACAAGGTAATGTACTATACTAAGGTATTCCCTGAATATATGTATGGTATTAATCCTGACCACAAATGTTTTTCTCAATTAAACCTATTAATAGATATCTAACTATATACATATGAATACCTAGAGAATGTACATTATTTAGTTAGAATAAATAATGAATCAATTACAAGAGAATATTGATAAGAGTTTTATATTCTCGAGTTCTTCACAGTGGGGTGAATTAGTCCTCATCGTCAAGAATATGGATGTGTCAATGCACCTATAAAATAATCATTGCCAGATCAACAAAATCCTGATAAAGAAGAAGTATCCAATAATAAGGATACAGATCTTGTCTGATCGATAATCTGTGGAACAATATTTAACTAATTTTAACCTTTATCTGGATATCATAAACTAATGGTGGAGACAGTTCATAATCACAAAACATACTTTAGGATGAGGTATAGACAATATGTGTTTGTAGTTATTCACATTAAATTGACTAATGATTCAGTAATATATACTGACCTATGGAATTGTGTATTTATAGATTTCATTAATAATAATGAGTTAGTATTTAGAGATGATATTTTGTTATACACTAAAATCAAGGAGGATAATATGGAGAAATTGAATATAATGATAAGGATTTTGTGAAAGGAGAAGTTATAAGGAAATTATTGGAAATGAGAGTTCTGGATGGATGATTGATAATTTTTGGGGAATTTTATTATCATAAAATTAATATATGTGGATCCTTCTAAGATAAATACCAATGAGGAGTTGGTAGGATGAGTTTCTTTAATGGAGATAAATATTTTAATTATACTAGATTGATATTATTGATGTTTTTTAGAAACTTCTCATGATTTTCAAACACACTAGCTAAGCTAAATCAGATGGGACTTTAGTTTTTCTTGATGAATGAGTGTAAAGAGTTATTCAAGTAATTGAAAAGATGCTTATAAATACATAATTTTTAAAACTACCATAAATTGGGATGATTTAGATGTTATATAATTATTCAGTAATGATTTTATTAGGATGTGTACTGACGTAAAATAATAAACATATAGCCTATTTCTCAAGGAAGCTGAAATATCATGTCTATAACTATCCAATGCATTATTTGGAGATGTTTATAGTGATATTTGATTGAAAATATGTTTTAATTTAATATATGTGGAGAATTGTGAAATATATATCAATCATAAGATCCTAAAATATATATTAATGTAGAATTAGATTAATAAATGACAAAAAATATGATTAGATCTTATCAAGGGCTGTGAATTCACAATCCACTACTACCCTAAGAAAGAAAATAATGTGGTACATTATCCATGTAAAAAAGATCAATAAATATTAAAAATGATATGAATTGAGAAGGATCTAATATTATTATACTTTTAATGGATAGACATGATAGTATTAAAGGAAGTAATATCAAAATTCCATTCCAAAATGATTACTCAACCATACCTTCTAGAGAATGTAACAGTTTCTCAAAGAGATAACATGGAAATTTAAATGTAGGTGAAATATATAAGAAAAGGTAAATACTCATAGTTCAAAATTGATTAATAAAGGGTTATAATATTTAGTTCAGGAAAATGTGTTTATTAAAACATGACATAAGGAAAGAGATATAGATTGATTCACATAGCAAGACCTTATCTATACAGATGGTGAGAATAAATTTGTATTGAGATCTCCATGATAACTATTCACATTACTATAAGAAGAAGGATATCCCAGAATATACATAAAATTTCTTGGTATGTCTGCAAGTGATGTTAGAAGTGAAAATGTATAAGGGTATGATACAACCATTACTGATAACTACATGGATGTGGGAAAACAACACCATCGTCTTTGCCACTAGTCTTCTACAGACATCATGAGGAAATAATGCAATATGTTTTGTAGTGGATCGTCTTATAATAGACTATTGATTTCATTAAAAATTGACAATACTTAATACTCAATTAACATTATAGGTAATACGATATATAATTCAAAATTATATATTAAACACCACTATCTATTTTCATCGATTAAGATTTATGATTTCATTTCATTTTCTAGGAGATTGTCTAGAATTATCTAAAAACTGAGTTGAACCTTAGTACAAATTATAACACCCAAAATGATAGATAATTTGAGCAGACAATACATACATTAGAATACATATTGATAGAAAACATGATTGACTTCAAAGGATGATGTGATAGAGACCTTCCTTTGGCTGAGTTATCAAACAATAACAGATTCAACAAAAGAATCCAACCCATTATGGGAAGGGATGTATAACAACTATATGATGTGATAAAGTTGGTGAAAATAATCTACTAAGACTTTATATTGTCTAGGATGTTCAAAAAAAATGAGAAGACCCTTAAATTTCATTCTAGGGAAACTCAATGCTAATAAAAGAGATATACTAACAGTCATTGATGAGACCAAGAGTTTGAGTTTTTTCATAAAGTATTCCTCCACATGTCTTCATGGATGAGAGTCATGAGATTTTGGAATAAGGTAAAGATAAGTACTTCTAACGTCACCCACATTGAAATTATCGATAACATTGGAGCTGTGGCCTATCGACTAGAACCCACACTAATAATTTATTAACTATATGATGAAATCCACCTATCACTCTTAAAGAAGAGAATACAAGACCACCATCATGTAATGAATTTTGAGATAGTAAATCTAGAAAATGATATATATAAAGAGAAGCTAGTAATGATGATCATGGGAATTAGAGATAGTGATCAATACAAAAAATCTACTCACCTTGCCAATGTATTATAGAGAAACCATATGTATGAAGAGTTGACATGGGAACCTGAGGAATCCATGAAGAAAATGAACAATTATCTTTTTTAACTACATCTTATAAAATGAAATATTAAGGGTGAAATTTCATAATTTCGGAAGAATTTAATGACCCAAAATTCTATAAATGGGATTTCCTTTCTAATTAAATAATGTTTTCATATTTAGAAAAGAAAATGAACCACATGATAAAATAGGCCTAATTTATTATAATAATTTTTACATTACATTTTTAGAATTAATGTATCCATAATATTTTTGAGTATTACATTGGGAAAACAAATAGAATATAACACATTTGAAATGAAGCTGAATGACAGTAATGTAACTTTACTTTAGAGAATAAAAATATAATTTTGAGATAAAATAGATCTGATTGAAAAATTATTGATATATGATGTATTTATATAATATAATTAACCCGTATGACCAGTATAAATATGATTAGTGGAATAGTAATTTGATCATTGGAATTTCAATTGGACCATTAATAATTGTAACCTAAATATTAGAATAGTATAATTATATATAGAAGTGTAAAATAATATTTTGGTATATTATAAAATTAAAATATGATATATTTATTCAATTGTACAATAAAATTTATTTTAAAAAAATGATAAATTATGCTTGTAAATATTTTTAAAACATAAATTATATAATTACCCTTTAATATTAAATATAATGAATTAAAAGAATGTTTATTTTAATAAAATAGATTTATAAATTAATTTTTTTTATTATAAAGATAATATAATTTTAAGAATCTATAAATAATTTTTCAAATGGTCATAAAATTGATCAAAATATTCAAATTGGAATTTTTTCCAAAAATGATAATTTTACTTAAGAATTTAATTTATCGTATATAAAAAGTTTTTTCCAAAAAATATATTCATTTTTTAAAAAAGTATAGATAAAAAATTTGTTAAGTTAATTTTTTTATTTTTCTAAACTAGTTCGATTTTTGGTGAATTTTGAAATACAATATAATACAATATTTGACATCATAGTCTAAAAACAAGATTTGTTTGGTCATGGATTATTTAATCACACATTATTTACAAATAATGTTCACCATATAATATTTATTATAATATTAATCAAAACATTTTGTATTATTGAGAATAAATAAATAACCAATGTATATAATATTTAAAAATAGGCCTCCCCAAATAAATACTAAACCTCTCAATACCTTCAACTCACAACTTATAGGACTTTTAGCATGAAATTTTTTTAATATCACCTTCCAATCCACTCCCCATGTCATAGTTCTATAGGTATCATCAAAACACAAATACAAGGTACATTAAAGGGAATTCCCAGTGTATAAACCCAAAGGAGAAGGTAACACCGTCAACCAATACATATTTTTCTCTTCATCCTCATCCTCCAAAAAATTACATTAAACAAAAAATAATAAATCAGGTATCATATATATGTTTTAATGATAACGTCTTTTTGGAATATATATCATCCATAATCTTTTTTTCTCCTCTTATTCTGAAGAAGAAAAACATTGTCCATATTTTCTCAGTTCACAACCCCTTTGAATGATGAGTTTTCATTTCCCATTACCACATTCTTGGGAATCATAAATTCACAAATAATTGTTTCCAATGAACTAAATATGTATTTTTTCATGTTATATAATAAATATATATAAATGATATTAAATAAAAATAAACTAGTTTGTGATGGTCAGTAAAATAGCTAAAATAAACTAACCATTTATCATTAACATTCTACTAGATGAATAATCCATATGAATGAAAAAAATTGATATATGTGGAAATTTCTATTCCTTGAATGGAATGAATAAAATTGATTTTATCTTATGGAGTTGTAATATCATTTTAACAAAACATGAAAAAAAATCCAAAATGGATCAATCGTTGGAACCATGAAACGAACACACTTATAATAGTGAAATTATACCTTATAACTCTTAAACATTGTTATTAATGAACATAATATAATTATCGTAAATACTGTATATATGGATAAGGTTTCCATATAAGTAATTAATGAATAAATTATATTATCAATGATGTTATGTGGAATTGAAGAGACTCTTTGGAACCTAATGTCACGAACCAGCCTCGGTCGACACAATACATGTCACCTGAGCAAATTTACAACATGGCACAAAGGACATTCCTAATCACCAAAGACTAGAAGCTAGTGTCAGACATAAATAGAGAAGAAATAAGTAATGATTTCTCCGAATAATACATAAATATACAGAATAGTAAAATGATAAAAAACCCATAGTATACAATAAAATCCCAACTGAACATTATTTACACAAGAAATAAAGAATGCAACAAAAATACACAACATAACCAAAACAGAAAACCGAAAATTTCAATCTCCATTTGACCCCGAGGGTCACACTCTCTGACACAAAAAAAAAATTTCCAACGATGATCCAACCAAGATGGAACCAACTCCGCAAACTAAAAATAAGAAATAAATACAAGTTTCAGAGTCAAAACAAGGTAGGGGTTCTCGAACAATCTATTCGTGATGCACTTCATTTTAATTAAAATAAACATAATTTTCAATTTTGAAAGAAAATATATAAAATTATTCTTTTACAAAATACACAATAAAACCAAACATAGCCAATTTTTCTTTTTTCCATTCAAAACTATGTTATTTACCCAGGAGGAACCATATAAATTTTAAAAGAGACATGGAATTTAATTTATAATAGAGGTGAAAAGTATAAAGCATTTCCAAAAATATTTTTCCACCGCATTTTATATCAACATTTAATTTTAGAAAAAAATCCACAATACTCCATTAGAGGGCTAAAAAATTATACAATAATGGCAATGGGAAAATAACACATAGGGGTATTTAGCAAAAAAATACGTCACATTATTCATGCTAATAGACATGGTGGAAACTTTGGAGCTCGTAAATAATAAACAACATAGTATATAGGTTTACTCATTCAATAAAGTATTCCTCACTCGATGACATCAATAATGACCTCACACAGCTGACCACACCCTACCTGGTACTAACTGAGGGGCACAATCCCATAACAATAACAACAAAATATATCGCCTTTCATTGGACCAGTAGCTAGTGCATAATGTAACTTGTGTAGTAATTATTCTCATTAGATTATCTCATAATATAGGTTTCCCATTTAAATATTTATAAAGAAGAGGGTGAGAAAACTAATTCCTACTAAGAATAAAATCACATGGAAACATATAATAAATTAAATAACATGCATCACCCACGTAATTCTATGTATCAACCTCTTTCCATACAATTCGTTGAACACTAATCAGCCCACACCGAGGATCTCCAATTATACATTATATAAATGGATCAAAAGGATTCCACAACCAGAATATCCCATATATTCAAAATATAAATAGTTGTAAGATTATCCAAGTTGTTTTTTCACAAAAACCATCTTCGCCAATTTCATATAGTGCCAAACAGTCCTCAATATTCTTCTTTAAAAGAACCAAATCCACCATCCCAAATGTGAGAATACAAAATTTTTCCATTCACAATCATTTATAAAACCTAATTTTATGAAATCAAAAAATAACAAAAGCAAAGATACTTTTATTTAGATTCCAAATGTTTTATTATCCGCCATCACATACAAAATCAATTTAAAATTCCTAATATACCATTCCATAAAATCCAATGAAACGTGGAAACCCCATTCATGAAACATGATTCATCCTTTCACATATAACAAACTAATTTAAAAATACAAACCATGCTATAAATATTTAAAGCACTCACAAAGGAAAACGAGACACTTAATCAAACACTTGGTGAGCATCATTTAACAAAATAGTTTAATTTATCACAATCCATGGATGAAATCACTACTTTTCAAACAAAACATGAATTTCAAATATCACACATCAATATTTAATATGTGAGGAAGGTGAAAAAATTATAAAACCAATGAATCATAATTTATAAAGCAAAGTGTAAGGGAAACCTACCAAAAACTTTTTGCACTTCAATAATGCACACCTAAAACTAATAGATGAAGGTTTAAGGATGTAAGGGAGACCAAGAGGGACCCTAAAAAACAATAAAAGCCCAACAAAAACCCAGATAAATGTAAAAACTAGGTCCAAAAAACCATGGAAGAAGAAAACTTCAACAATTAATGGAATAATGAGGAAGAAGTATATGAGATGATAGGATTACGTTGAAGATTCTGGCCCCAAAATTGAATAACCATCATAGATACACACTAAAGATGGAAAGAGAATCTTTAGGAACCAAGGAGGATATACCAAAGAGGTGTACGAACTATGTCTAGGAAGAAATGGGATTATTGGGGCCATAAATCCCATGAGTGAAATAGTTTCATTTCACCATTTTAATAACAAAAACACTATTCATGATTTGGCTGCACGGTTTACTAAACCGTTAACCAACTGTTCCCCCCTTAATAAAAAATAGGGAACCTACATGGTTTAGTAAACCATGTGCTATTTGTATGGAATGATTAGATCATGACATAGTGGCTCCCCACCCACTTCACACACAGCTAGAAAAACCATGTGTGAGTCATTTACCATTCTACATCTACCAAAATTCACCCTCATGTTTTACTAGGTTGAGACGCAAGGTTTTCCAAAACATTTAATGTTAACAGTGAAACAAGAGAAAACACTCCAAAATTAAAAATTTATACTCATCACACCTGAAACGTGAGAGAGAAAATAGATTCCAAAATATAAACTAGAATAGATGTCAAACAATAAAAACCTAAGTGTGAAAATTCTTTCCACCATTATGCTTTCTTCCCCAATAAGGCCACAACATCTTCTAGTTGATCGACCATAGAGTAAGGAATCCCACAATCATTGGATTACTCCTCACAGACCAAGAATATATCCTCCACAACACATCATAACTTAGGTCTATTTCAAAAAATAAAATAACAAACCAAATCCAACCACGGATATAGTAGAGAAGAACATAATCCCCTCCTTTAGGAAACAACTAGCACTTGTAAATTCTTGAAAAAAATTTAATGTGACCCATGGGGAATCCCCAGTGTTAATAACCAACTAACTAGGATGGATACAATTGGTTATCATGGATACCCCAACACAAGGAAACACAATAACGTTCCCACTCTGACCAAAACGGCCCACCACAAGGGACTTATTAAGAGAAAATCAATCCAAACAGTGACTAACCCACAACAAGGAAAGCTACAAAAAGAGAAAAAAAACCTATTAATACCCATTAGAGAAGACAAGAATATATTCAAATATACCCTCACCATGATGGATACATGATAGCCTAAAATGATTCACTATGATACCTATGTCTGGAGTCTTGATTTTGTAATTAATTGGATGCCCCGTAGTTAGGAGATAAAGATTCCCAGTTGGAACTCCTCCTCTAAGTGACACAATATGACACCCATAATCATGGACAAACAAAATGATCACAATATGTCACCAAAAACAATTTCATCAAAAATTAACCTTTACCCAAAATTGGTAAATAAAATATGCACACACCATACACACCACATCCTAGAATATAAAATTTTAAATTTTTTAAAAGGATAATACTAATTTCCAAAAACAAAAGTTCTTAGGAGATCCATAACATCCCCTTAAATTTCAAGCCTAAATATGACACTATACGGAACAACATCCACAATAAAAAAGAAACATTACAATGGAATGAACACCCTAAAAAAGGAACATAAATTGGACCCAAAACATTATCTCCCTCCTAAAATGTGTTGGGGTGAATTTTAAAGTGGTGGATCTAGCTCCTTGATGCTTCCTGACTATACCCGGATAGAATAGTTGAAAGTGACATAAACATCCCCATGCATGGAAGGGCCTTGGAGAACTCGATCATGGTGACTTCTTGTGACCATGATTACTATAATAATTACATATCAAGGTATTTTTCTTATCAGAGGTTAATGATATATCTATAAGAATATTGCTTCCATGACTAGAACCAATAGTTCTAGGCTGCTCCCCCATATCCTTACTAGAGTTCACCTCACAGTTTATTGGGGCTGAAGGAGCGAAGGCTACAGGATGTACCCTTACCATTATATCCTCAACATGAACAGCCTGCTTCACCCCATCATAAATATAGATGATGTCGAACATTGAAACCTTTGTTTACAGATCGGAATGAAGTTTACACTCAAAATCTTAATCCTTCTATGAATCATATGAAACCTACCAATTATCATATGGATCTATATATAAGAAGGGATAATTGAAATCCAACATCAATCCAGAACCTTGATGAAGATTACACCACTCCAGTCTTTTAGTTACCATCATCATTTCATAGAAGTAATATCATATGAATGAATCCTTTAATAACTCAAAAGGAAGATCATCCAAATCCTTGGTTTAAGAAACCGAATTTCATAATTTCAAGGCCATAACATCATGCATAATAGAGGAAAACATCACATTCCATGACTTAATATACTAAATTTTGCTGAAGATCCATTAAATCTTCTACATCCACTCTTCCACTTAAAGAGGATCCCCTTTTCTTGAATATAGAGGTGGGGTTAATCTTCAAAACTCAAAAACGAGTTCCATAGGTTGTTCAACTAGAAGGAATGCTAATGGGGAACCTCCAATAGCTACACAATGAACATCCATCGAGTCATTATGGGGGAACACACTAGGTGGCAATTAATTCAAGAGCTCATTCCAAAACAACTCATCATAGGAGTTCTCACACTCAAACACCCCAATTTGAGTTACTTCAAAATCATAAGATGAAGCGCCATACAAACACTAGTATTAAAAAACATCACAATTTTCCTCTTAAAAATATTCTCCAAAAAAAATATACTGTGTTGAACACTCACCAATGGTAATCCATTTTTCCTTTCACATGCACATCTCCCTGGCACCCTGGGAATTCAATAACTCATGCCAATCTGGGCAATAATCCACCCACATCATCAACCACCCACTTTCTACACATATTGAAACATGTGAGAACCCGTATAAATATCAATTATTAAAAAAAAAATTCCACTTTCCAAAAAAAATAATCAACACATGTTTTCACACTTTAAATCCACTTACCATTTCAAAATCCATAATACTTCTCAAAATCCTACAAACCACCAAATCAAAATCCATTTTTAAATCCCACATTTCAATCTATTTAGACATGTTTAAAAATAAAATCCAACATATTCCCTACTTGAAAATTCATTTCAATTTATTTAAATTATAACATTTTCAGAAGTAAAATAACATCCATTTATAACCGATTTCATAAATTCCTTTTTTTTTTAAAAATTCTTTATTTTCAAATAACCAATTCTGATAATCCTAGGATATCATATTAAAATAATGTCTAAATTTTAAAAAAATTACTCAAAACGAAACTAACAACTCATTTTCCATCTTTCCAAAAGTAACAAATTTATATTTATAAATATAGTTTATTTCATTCCAAAAAAAATAGTTTTGAAAATAACTTCATAACCACTAGAAACTCAAATAAATCACAAAAGTGAAACTAGTCTCTATGGGTGACTTGGAAACATGGTTTGTGGCCACATGCCAATCAAGACTCCACTCTATAGAGTATTCTAGGACCATTTCTCTGTATTGGCATGGTTTTCTAGGCCCAATGAGCTCATTAAGACCATTATCCAAACATTCTTTTCATATCCAAAACTCCAGACAAACCATAATAACTAATGAAACCAACAAAAACCAAATATCACATGGAATCCCGACGATTAGATCCCTCAAGGGTTGCTAAAGTTCATATTGTTCATACTTATCGAGTCCTTATAGTTCAACTCTATCTAATGAGGAATCCTATATAATAAAGGGAACACTAAAAATAAAGTCTATCTAAAGAACAAACATTCCGTTGAAATCATTTTGTCAGAACCTAGAAAAGTTAGGCCCCAAATCGGTCACACAAGCCAATCTATGACATGGACCGAAGGGTGTTCCGGATCCCCACAATATGGAAACTAGTGTCGAGCATCATCATTGAAGAAAGAGGGAAAAAATTCACTCAATAATGAAAAATTAAAGAGAACATTATAATGATAAACAAGAGACCCCATTTTATTCATTAAAATCCAAACTAAATGTTGTTTACATATGATCCGAAGAATAAAACCAAACCCAAACTAAAACCTAGCACACCCATATCCTTTTAACCCCAATTATTAATCTCTATATATCAAAAATGAATCATTCCCCAAAGAAATAAAACCATTTTATATCCTACACCCCATGCTAAAAATATGAATGAACTATAGGAATGAGTATTAAAACCTAGTAGAAGTTCCTGAACAATCTATTCTTAATAAACATATTTTAAAATATAAGAATCATAATTTTCACGTTAGAAATAAAATATAGAAAATAATTCTTATATAGAAATTTTCCACTTTAATACCAAACCATTTCAATTTCCCTTTTTACCATTAGAAAACACATTCTTTCATAAGGAGGAACTATATGTGTTTTAATTGGGATATGAAATTTCATTTATAGTGGAGATAGAGTATAAAAAATTACAAATCCTTTTTCCACAAGCATTTAAAAACACTTTATCATTTAAGATAATAATACAAAATACTACTGAATCATGGTCCACAATAATAAAATAAGGGAAATGGTAAAATAAAACACAAGAGTACATATACAACAATGAATCTCCTCATTCGCACTAATAGACATCTATGAAACCTATGAGCTCTTGAATAATACATAATATACAATATATATTGACTCATCTCAGAAAGAATCCTGAACTCGATGATATCAATAATTCCAAAAATACCTAACCACACCCTACCTTTTCCAGACTATGGGGAACAATTCCATAGAAATAATAACAAAATATATCCCCCTACTATGGGATGCTAGCTAGTGTGTAATCAACTAATGTAATAATTGTTCTCAGAAAATTCGCAACATATGGATGGTTCCCATGTTGAGATGTTTAAGGAAGAGGTTAATCCAACTGTTTCCAACTAGGCATCAAATCAGATGCACAAATATAATAACTAAAACAATAGTAATCCACCATGTCTCACCAAGGCTCAATCTCTTTACATACAATTCATAGATTGCAAAGGAGTACATACCAAGGATCTCCCGTTACACACAATGTAAATGGATAGAAAGGATTCGATAGTGAGGAAATCAGATCCATTAAAAATAACCATGGTAATAAGATGATGCAAGGTGAGTTTTCACAATAAATACCTTAACCAATTTAAGAATGTTCCAAAAATGCATCAAGTTTCCCCATTTAATGAACCAAATCCATTTTCCAAAAAGTGGATGAATATTCCATTTTTCATTTAACAATCAATTATAAAATCCAATTTTATAAACTCACACCACATCACAAAATAAATCGACATTCCTTAAGAATCCAAAAGGAAAATTAGCCACCAACACATGCCAATTAATTTTTAAATTACAAATACTATTTTCCCTCAAATACATAACCACTTAGAAATTCCATACAAGAAAGCGAAGTAATCTTTTTTTACTTATCAAAAATTCATTTACAAATCCATAACATAATTTAAATATTAAAAATTACACAAAAATTACAATTGTACATTTTATCAAATACGTGGTGTGTTACATTTAACAAAACAATTGTATCTATCACAAATAAAAAATGAAATACCATCTTTTCACAACAACCAAGCATTTCAAATATCACCCATAAATATTTCATATGTGGGGAATGTGTTAAAATATTGAAACTAATGAATCATGAATTATAATGTAAATTTCAAGGGAACCCTACCTCAAACATAGGGTCCTTAAACAACGTACATCCATAACCACTCTAGGACTGTTTAAGGAAGTAAGAAAAACCCATAAGTTCATTAAATAAAAAACCCATAATATACCAAGAAAAATGTGACCCCATGATCCACATGATAATGGGAGATAAAACCTCCACAATTAATGGACCATAGAGAAAAATGAATAATATAGTAGATGATTACCTTGAAGATTGTATCCCCAAAATTTAAGAACAACCAGTGATCCACACCAAGGGAGGATGGAGAAGCTTGAGGAACCAATGGGGTGATGCATAGGAGATGTACGAACTAGGGGGTGAGGAAAGGGGTAAACTGGGGATTTGAATCCTATGAGGGGAAAGAGTGATTGAAACATTTTACTATATGGGGAACTATCCTTGCTTTGGACACATGATTTACATAACTGTGCACCAACCATAAACCCCTTACTAAACAAATAGAGAACCTACATTGTTTTTCCACACAATTTGGTAAACTGTTCACCAACCATGTGGAATGGTTCTGTCCCGAGATAGTGTCTCCATGCATGACTTTCACATGGTTATAAAAATCATGTGAAAAACTTGTGTGTTGATACTTCCCCCAATCGTCACCCGCACATTTACCTTGGCTGAGCCATTGGGTTTTCTCCAAATTTTGCACCCAAACCATGAAACAAGAAAAAAAACTCTACAAAACTATAAATTTCAACCTGTCACATCTGAAATCTGAGAATGAACCCAAAGGAAAAAATATAATATGGATTAGAGGTCCAAAATCGAAATCATGGTGTGAAAGCTATGTTATGGGATATCACTACACCACATTATATTATTTGGGTTATTTTGTGTCTTTTTTTAACTCACACTATGTATCTATATTCCTTATTTCAATTTTTAGATTTCCTTACATATTTCTAAATAATATATAACTAAAAAAACCCATTTTTTATGGGGATATAAATATTTTAAAATGATCTGTGATCAATTTTTCTTGATAAGATAATCCTATTGAAGGGAAGTTCTATATTTCATACCCCTTTTAAATTACCTCTACATTAAATGTTTTTAAACCTCCCTTGTTTTCTAAATCAATTTTTATATCATGTAAACCCATTTTATTTTATTTCTAATTGTATGGAAATTTTTTTCCACTACCCACATTATTGACTTATTTCTCTTCTTCTTAATACCCTGATAAATGTTAAATTTCAAATGGGATTTCACTACTTTTATTCAAGTATTCACAGATCATAGAAATAATTTGTCTTGGAAAATATTATTAATTCACAAGATTGATTAAATCCATTATTTCATGGAATCCTTTCTGATATTCCATATAGTTATGATATATCACAAGGTTATGTAACCCTTTTTTTATAGGTAGTCCTTATGTTTGTGAATTATGTTTGATTTTGTTATGTGGAACACATATACATACACATGTTCAAATATGAGGTCTCATATAACACTACAATGTATTGGGTAATGTTATTTTCTCATGAGACAATATTTATTTGATTAAGGAGTGGACCTACACCATGATGGAACAATATTCTCCATACGTTTATGTCTTGGTTATTATCATTAACATATCATTATGTCATTTTTTACAATGATACCACTGTTGTACCTCTCGTACCCCTCGTGGTTTAATTTTCATGATCACAATCACTCTCTTATTTATCTAATCTTGTTTTAAGTGTTTTTGTTGATAGGCACAAGGTTGCCAAGGAATTGGGCCAAGAAGGACTGAAAGTGGACTGATTTTCTGTCCACCGGCCAACCGGTGGATGACCACCGGCCAGCTGATGGTGCCTGGGCAGAAGGCATCCTTCTGTCCAGACCACCGGCCAGCCGGTGGAACCCAAACAGAGAGGACAGCTACTGCCTCCTCACCGGCCAACCAGTGGCCTCCTCACCAGCCAGCCGGTGGTGCCTGAGCCCGAGGCCTCTCCTTTTTTCCAAGCACCGGCCAACCGGTGGCCAAGCACCGGTCATCCGGTGGAGCCGGTCAAACTAGCCGTTGGGCTTTGACCAGACTTGCCCACTTGACCCCCAACGGCTCCGAAGGCCTCTCCAACGGCTCCGAAGACCCCCAAAGGCCATTTGAGGGTTCCCCCTATATAAATAAAGGACTAGGAAGCCCCGGAAATGTAAGAAAGCCCACGGGAACATTTTTTCATCATTTGGCGAACCTCCGGAAGATTGATTCAAGGAACCTCAATTGCTCCAACTCAATTCCGCAACCAAGGAGCACCACCATAGAAGCTTGGGAGCACCCTTCATCATCACCAATCAATCCTTTTGCACCCAAGGCTTCTCCTCTTACGGTTTTTCTTGTTTTATTCATTTTGAGCATCAATTTGGGTATGTGCCTACAAACCCCTCTTTCTCTCATCTTTCTCTTGTTTGGGTTTTCACACCACCTTCAAGGTGTGAAGAGGTTATTCAAGCCTTCCCTTTAAAAGGCTTGAGTCATAGGTGATCTAGCCTTCACCTGTAAGAAGGCTAGTGGGTTCTTGCTCAACCATTAAAAGCAAGTGGGTTCTTGCTCAACCATTAAAAGCAAGTGGGTTCTTGCTCAACCATTAAAAGCAAGCTGTAATAGGTTCTAGACTACCTTAAAGTCTAGTGGGTTTCTTGCTAAAACCATTAAAAAGCAAGCGGTAGTAAATCTCTCAATGGTTGAGTTGGGAGCGGAGACGTAGGCTTTGGTTTAAGCTGAACTCCGTTATCAATTTTGTGTCTTGCCTATTTTATTTCCACTGCACTTTTAACTTTGTTTTTAAATTGTTAACTAATTTTTAAAAGGCAATTCACCCCCCTCTTGCCATCACTTCTCTCCGCCCAACACTTGGTATCAAAGGCAAAATTTGATTAATACCTTCACCGGTTTCAAATTCAAGATCCATTGTGATGGATTCATCTTCTTTCGCCTCCGAAGGATATTCTTTGGGTCGTGCTCCATTCTTTGATGGAACCGACTATACTTATTGGAAAACCCACATGACCACTTTTCTTAGAAGTATTGGTTATCCTATTTATAGAATTGTCATGCATGGTTATTCTCTTTCTTCTCCCAATGAATCCAAATGGACTCAAGCCGATATTAAAAATTTCGAGCTTGATGGCAAAGCCATGAACGCTCTTCATTGCGGCCTTGATCGTAATGAATTCAATCGAGTTTCCACATGCACTTCATCTCATGAAATCTGGAAACTATTGGAGGTTACCCATGAGGGGACCAACAAAGTCAAGGATACTCGATTGGATATGTATCGCCAAGATTTTGAAAGTTTTACCATGCGTCCATCTGAAAATATAACTGAAATGTTTACGCGTTTTACTGATGTTTGCAATGGGAGAAAGTCCCTTGGTGATGATGTGTCTGCAGAGACGATGGTCAAGAAGATCCTTTGGATCCTACCAAGCTCATGGGCACCGAAAGTCACAGCAATTCAAGAAGCAAAAATGTCAAGAACATGCCGGTCGAAGAGCTCATCGGATCCCTCATGACCTACGAGATCACCATGAGGAGGCAAGCTGAAAAGGAAGGCAAACCAATCAAAGTTCCAAAGAACATCGCCTTCAAAGTTCAACAAGAAGAAAGCTCCTCCTCCTCATCATCTTCCTCTTCAAGCGGCGATTCAGAAATGGAGAATCTTGCCCGCAAGATGCACAAATTCATGAAGAAGAACAAAAAGAAGAAATCCCGCAAGGCTCAACCCAACGAAAAATCCGAGCCCGAGGTAACATGTTACGGGTGTGGCAAGAAAGGCCATTACAAGCCCGATTTTCCACTCAACAAGAAAAAGGCCAAGCAAAAGGAAAAGAAAAAGGCATTCAAGGCCACATGGAGTGATATCTCCACATCCTCCTCCTCCTCTTCCTCCTCCTCCTCAAGCGACAACGGTAAAAAATTCCTAATGGCATTTCATGAGGTAACCTCTTCCGACTCCTCTTCCTCTTGTTCTTCCAATTCATTCAATCATTTAACTTATGAGGATCTCCAACATGCTAGAGATCAATTGGAGGAAGGTTTTCACGAACTTTCTTCCAAATTTATTGCTTTAAAAAAGAATTTCAAAAAACTTTCTTCCGAAAAGGAACAACTTCTCAAAGAAAAGGAGGAGTTGTCCCTCAAGATCCAAAACCTTCCCGATGTTGATTCTATGGAATTAACAATCAAGGATTTAAGGAAATCCCTAGCTAAGTTCACCGAAGGTGAACATAACCTTTCGAAGCTCCTTGGTTCCCAATGCGTATCTAGAACCACCCAAGGGCTTGGCTATTCCAAGCAAGCTTCCTCTTCCCATGCTCCAACTATTTTTGTAAGGGGGAGCTCCCAATTTAAATTTTGCAACTATTGTAAAAAACCCGGGCACTTAATTTATGAGTGCGATTGCAAAAATGCCCGGTATGGGAGGCCCAAAACCATTTCCTTTAATGATGAATTTCATAGGAGAAGACCCGCCACTAGACAAGTATGGATTAAAAAATCCCTTCTAGCGAGTCTCACCGGACCAAAATTTGTCTCGGTTCTAAAATCCACTCCCCGGTGATTTGTTGTTTTTATTTAGGGGGAGTTAGGATCGTTTAAGCCTTTTTTCTTTAAATTCAAAACTTTCAATTCAAAACTATCAATTCAAAACTTTCATTTCAAAATTTTCAATTCAAAACTTTCCATTCAAAATTTTCAATTCAAATCTCAAACATTTCAATTGGTTTAAAATCTCTATCTTGTTTTTCAATCCTTTCCCTCAATCAAGTTTTATGCCTCGTGCTATTTTGATAATCACAAAGGGGGAGAAATTCTTGGTTGATTGGGGGAGAAATCTTTCTCTCATGCTTTGCTTTACTTTTCAATTTATCCTTTAAAGCATGCCTCTAATTTCAGTCTTTTACATTGCTTGTTTTAGTGATTGTGATCATCAAAATAGGGGGAGATTGTTGTACCTCTCGTACCCCTCGTGGTTTAATTTTCATGATCACAATCACTACCTTATTTATCTAATCTTGTTTTAAGTGTTTTTGTTGATAGGCAAAAGGTTTCCAAGGAATTGGGCCAAGAAGGATTGAAAGTGGACTGATTTTCAGTCCACCGGCCAACCGGTGGATGACCACCAGCCATCCAGTGGAACCCAGACAGAAAGGACAGCTACTGCCTCCTCACCGGCCAACCGGTGGCCTCCTCACCGGCCAGCCGGTGGTGCCTGAGCCCGAGGCCTCTCCCTTTTTCCAAGCACCGGCCAACCGGTGGCCAAGCACCGGTCAGCCGGTGGAGCCAGTCAAACTAGCCGTTGGGCTTTGACCAGACTTGCCCACTTGACCCCCAACGGCTTCGAAGGCCTCTCCAACGGCTCTAAAGACCCCCAAAGGCCATTTGAGGGTTCCCCTCTATAAAAAAAGGACTAGGAAGCCCCAGAAATGTAAGAAAGCCCACGAGAACATTTTTCCATCATTTGGAGAACCTCTGGCGGATTGCTTCAAGGAACCTCAATTGCTCCAACTCAATTCCACAACCAAGGAGCACCACCATAGAAGCTTGGGAGCACCCTTCATCATCACCAATCAATCCTTTAGCACCAAAGGCTTCTCCTCTTACGGTGTTTCTTGTTTTATTCATTTTGAGCATCAATTTGGGTTTGTGCCTACAAACCCCTCTTTCTCTCATCTTTCTCTTGTTTGGGTTTTCACACCACCTTCAAGGTATGAAGAGGTTAGTCAAGCCTTCCCTTTAAAAGGCTTGAGTCATAGGTGAGCTAGCCTTCACCTGTAAGAAGGCTAGTGGGTTCTTTCTCAACCATTAAAAGCAAGTGGGTTCTTGCTCAACCATTAAAAGCAAGTGGGTTCTTGCTCAACCATTAAAAGAAAGCTGTAATAGGTTCTAGACTACCTTAAAGTCTAGTGGGTTTCTTGCTAAAACCATTAAAAAGCAAGCGGTAGTAAATCTATCAACGGTTGAGTTGGGAGCGGAGACATAGGCTTTGGTTTAAGCCGAACTCCGTTATCAATTTTGTGTCTTGCCTATTTTATTTCCGCTGCACTTTTAACTTTGTTTTTAAATTGTTAATTAATTTTTAAAAGGCAATTCACCCCCCTCTTGCCATCACTTCTCTCCACCCAACAACCACATTACAATGTTTCCCTGATGTAATGATTTCATGTTCTATATGATATTCATTTTTATGATTATTCAGATTCCTTGTATTTATCTATTTTTATGTTATGCCATATGACACATATTTTATGGTTCATTGCCTTTTTTAATCCCTCGTTGGGCTTTACAACTCACACCATTATTTATATGTGCCCCATCGGGTTTCAAATATAGTTTTAGGATATCATCTGGATATAGGATATCATTATGGAGATTAAAATAAAGATATTTTATTTTAGTTTTATGTTGATGGTTTATGCACATAGTCTTCTAAACACACTAAGCCTATAGATCATTCATTATATTTTATGAAATATTTATGTTAAAAATAATGTAATCATATGTGTAAATTTATTGTAAAGCTATATATAGTTCATTATTTTATATTTGTATATTTATAGTTTTATCCTTTTGTTTTTTCTCTTCTTTAAAATTATTCGATGCAGTCCATCATATAAAGAACATGACTTCATAATCACTGTGTCATTGTTACTATATTACATTGGTATATAATACATGGAATAAAATCTCAAAGTATATAATATACTATTAGTTTTGGATAGATATATACATACATGAAAATTAAATTATAATTGAAAATACAAAAAATTAAAATCCAATGAGAACACCAATATTATTCTAGATTAACCCTACATATCAATCATAATAAATATCCTGGCGTACTAGTGAAAATAAAATTTAAGAAAATAGTGAGATCAAATTCAATATAAAGGTTATGTAAAGGCGAATATATAATTAATAAATAAGAATAATAAACATAAAAATCCAAATAAATATAATATTTAATGAAATGAATTGAGATATAATATCATAGAAAAAATAAATTGAATAATAATAACTAAAATCTTAATAATGTCAATTATTAATTACTGGACGTCGTGGTCATTAGCATCATGGTACCTCAACCATCAAGAAATTTCATAAGATGATTTAAAACATCCATGTACATACTAATTTGGTTTTCCAACATCACCTCTACATTCAATACTTTAATAAGATATTCTAAAACTAAGGGGTACAATCTTATTAGGTTTGGATCTCTAATTTGTCTCATGAGACCTAGAGATGTGTGGAGGTGATATCTATAACTATACCTCACTTGTGTCTTCCATGTCTGAATTATTCATCATATAAATGGTGACACATAATTAACATAAGCATTCATATTAAAAATATCAAAAAAAAATTAATAACATTCACAATCAGTAAACATAATAATAAATCTTCGAGAGTAATATGTTGAAAAGTATCAAAATAGTACATATATAATCAAACTAATAATCAACTATTTAGTAAAATATGGAATATGGTATCCTAATAGATAAAAATCAATTAATAATATTTTTTGAGAAATTATGATGACATAGATGAAAATACATTAACTGATATCATTGAAAATTTCTTAAGGAAAAATCCATTTCTCACTTTGAGAATAACTGATTTTAAAAACATTGTGTAATTATAAAATAAATAATATTATTTTAAAATAACCATGTATAAAATTTAATTTAATATTTATTTAATTAATCCATCACTATATATGGAAAAGTTTCTCAAACCGTATACGTTAAAAAACATTTCATATGTATTTTTCTCAGAAAAGTCTCAAAAAACGTGTTATGAAAATGACAAAATATATGTTTCATGCCATTTTTTATAAAGTAAAACATGAGTAAAAATGAATTTAAAATTCATTGATTAATATTAATGTGATTTTTGGAATCAATTTTAGAAATAATGTTCATGGATGAAATTGATAGTGTTATGAGCAACTTTAGAATGATTTTTTTTGAAAAATAGTTCCTTATAAATATATTATTAGTGATGTGAGAATAGTTAAAATGAAAAAATATGTATATTAACAATAAAAACACAATAAATAAATATAAATGAAATATAATAGATTCAAAATTAATGTCACTAATATGATTAGTTTGACATAATCAATGAAGTAAGAGTTTCACCCAAGGAATGAAAATTGGGTTAGGAATTCCCTTACTTATTGGTATTCCATCTAATCATGTCCCCCATTAATTTAATTATTATGAAATTAAAAATATAATTCCATGAATATAATGAGATTAATTATATTAAATATGAAATGGATGTATATAAACTAGAAAAATGAAACTTTTGGAGAATAAGTCATGTATCTTGTAGAAGTAAAAATGAGATTAGAAAACATTACCTAACACATCAAATATGTTATTCGTAATTAAAACTCACATATATTGGAATAAATAATTTTATAAATTTATTAGAAACCATATTCATATTTATAATACAATATATATTTTTGTTATGTCATATTAAAACATATTAATTAATAATATTTTATTTTTTTCATTGTTTGATGTGTGTTTGTTTCATAGTTTCGTGGCAAGTTAACTTGTGTATAATTATAGATATTATTCAAAAAAGGAAATAAAATTTTAGAATATAAATATAATGGTATTAATTAAATTCCATAATTTTAAATGTCTCTATATATAATATTTTTTCTTACATGAGGATGATTTATTTAATAAAAATTAATGATAAATGTATAGTTAATTTTTTTTTGTATTTTTTGACTATAAAAGTCATGTTTTATTTTATTTAATTTTTTTTATAAATATTTTGTCAATATCATTAATTAGCTTATAAAATAACTATTAAAATATTATCAAACCATAATAATACATTTATTAATATACTTTTATGTGAAAATAAAATATAGAAAATCATTATTCAAAGAGAAGGTTAACCACCATAATTTAGACAATGGTTTCATTTAATTAAATAAAAAGAGGTAAAAAATTGATGGATAGAAGATATTTCATATGAAACATAACATTCTAGAATGAAAATAATAATAGAGTTATTATTCCAAGTTGGATAAACGTGGTGAGGAGAATATAGAAGAAGAAAATAAAATAAGAGTGGTGGTTTGAGAAAATTACTTGTTGAATATCACCTACTTTAAGGATTCATGTATGGCCTTAAGTAATAGCCTAGAATCAACACTTCTAGATCCGTTAATATGGAATAAAAAATTAATAATTTTATCCAATTCATTCCTTAAAACATTTATAATGTAAAAGAATATATTGGATCACTAACATACCCAATGACCTATTAGGGTGTGAGATTTTAACAATTCAAAAAAACACATAACAATTGGGTTTTATAAGAAAAAGTTTAATAAAGAATAAAAATTTATACCATTATACCCAAATTTTATTTTTTCATAATAGGTCATCAATATAATCCATGTGAATCCATTAAGAAAAAAAATCATTTAAGAACTTTTCTCATAACATGGGAAAAAGAATCATAATAGAAGGGTGAGATTAGATGATCTGTAAGGTTAACCATATTGGATATCAAACCATGATCATATGAAAGTATAAGATGATCATAAAGTTATTTGATTATAAATAGAAAATTTTAAAATTAAACCCTATATATCAAAGATAAATCTCTTGAGGTATTGAATAAAACATAAAATAATAATAGAACATGACCCACGAGAGCATAACATAATACATTAAATTTTGAAATACACATAAGTAGAGAAAATTATTTCCAAATTAGTTAAAGATGACTTATAATACCATCATAGTAGAAAATTACATTTAATGAACTTAATTTACTCCTCATTCTCACACTTTACTTCTGAATTGGGATCACTTCAATTTCTACTATTGTTTATCTCATGAGATATAAATCATTACCCAATAAATTGGTTTGACATATTGGTCCCACCAACCATATAATGAAAATTATAAATATTTTTTCCATAAGAATATAAATCATTGATTATATCATAACCCATGAAAAGAAATGGGCATAAAAAAAATTTCTTCATAAAATACCAATAAAAAAGAACCGAAGTTAAAAAATATCATGCCATCATAAACATAATCCATTCTGGGAAAGAATAAAAATGATATAATTGGATCATATCCCTATTATATAATTAGTAACACCAACATAAATTTCCATAGATGAAATATTATTTTGAAATATCTATGAAAAAAATTTCTTTAGGAAAATATAATTTTTGATTTTAAAACCAATTTTTAAATCAAGAAAAATGCAAAAACTTTTTTATTGAAAATAAAATTGAAAATAATATAAAGGAAACTTGTAAAACCATTTTAAAAATATTTTAAATCATTTTCCTTAAAAATAACAAAAAAATCATTTAGAAAAAATTGAAAACATTTTTAGAAAACATGTTTTTTGAATAATACAATTTATTACCATAGATACAATAATATTATAGGAAAAAAATAATAATATTAGAATATTATTATTACTGACATCGCATGTAAAATGGAATTATATACACATTGTAATAGAATATAGGTGAATAATATAACATTTGACAGTATTCATTTAATTTTACATAAAATACATAAATAAATATTTTAAATTAGAATATAATTATCTAAAACCTCTTTGATATTCTATAATGATCTATAAAAGTTATTTATCATATTAAATCATTCATATTATATCAATATTAATATTTTTAAAATCATTTATTTTATTTTCTATAAATCAAAAAAAAATTATTATCATTTGAAAAACATTAAAGATTAATATATATCTTATAAAAATGATAAATAAGTGTCAATAATGAAACTAATTTCATTAATATAAAAATATTTTTTTTATTCACATAGTTAAAATTACTATGTGAACAAAAAAAATATATTAAATACAAAGAGAGAGACATTTGGTAACATTCCTTGATTTAAATAATCTATAAGTCATTTTCATAAAACAATGTCCATTAAATAACACCAATTTTATAATTATATGATAAGGTATGAATATTGTTTATAAAATATTTTTTTGGACAATATTAACTCATGGTTATACCCATGTCTTTTAGTTTTAACAATCATTAATACACTTTAACCCTTACAAAGTCAACATTGTTTATTACACATTGAGGGTTAATTTAGATAATATAATATGTCCAAATTCCAATAAATGGATAATTTATGATATTTAAAACTTATATCAATCATTTTGTAATATTTAATATTTCTATAAAAAATTACAATTTCATAAAATCATATTAAATATTAAATATTCCTAATGTCAATTATAAGGACTATTCATTACATTGACATTAATAATATCAAAATAACACTTATAACTTGAACATAATGTTTTATTATATCCATAATAGGTAAATTTCATTAAAATAATTCATGGATAACATTAATTATATAAAAATAATTTTTATTTTGAGATTTATAATATCATTTTTTTCATATCTCTATTAATATAATAGCTACAACATCATCGTTATGTGAGAATTTAAGGTAATTATTTCCTCCCTAAAAGATAAAATTAAATTAACATGAGGTAGATAATTATTAAATCATTGAAATTGTTATTTATTATTGAAGATGTGTTCTATACAACCCTATATTAAAAAATTTATAGTTATCCCAAATATGAATATGACATCATTGGCTTTTCCTTAAATAAAATATCATAAATGTCATAATATCATAAAAATGGATCATAGTGGTTATAAGTTCTACCCTTTTATTTTTACGGTCTAAAATAACTCATAATTGTTTTTTGTGTGTGTTAGAGTCATTTTTGTGTCCTGGCCATTTTCTTTTTACCTTTATTTACCTAATTTACCCTTTACTGTGGCAACAAAAATTAACAAGGTTACTATTCATATTAAAAAAAACAAATGTAAACGAATTTTCTAAATTTGAAAATTATGATTCCAAATATTTAATACATTTTTTAAAATTCAAAACAGAGAAGTGAAAAAATTTAATTTAATATTAAATAGAAAAAAGGCAACGTTAAAATTTTTTTAGGGATAAATTCTCATTTAAAATATATATTTTTATATTAAATTCATGTATAAAATTAATTTCATAAACCATAATTGGATAATATTAAATCAAATAAAACTAATTAAAATTTATATTTAATTCAAAAATCAATTTAAACTTATAGATAATTTAAAGTAAAATACATTTTTTAATAAAAAATAATTTTTTAAATGTTCATTAAAAAATTATTCATTTCATAAAATTATCAGAAAAACCATATGAATAATTTTTATATTCTAACACAAAAAATCAATTTAACATTACGAAATAATTTTTCCAAAATAATGATAAATTAATTATATTATTTTTACATAAAATAAAATTAAATTTGTTTTTTAATAAAATATGTTCTTGATGAATAAAAAGACATTACTAAAAATCTAT
Source organism: Viscum album (assembly GCA_963277665.1). NCBI lineage: Eukaryota > Viridiplantae > Streptophyta > Magnoliopsida > Santalales > Viscaceae > Viscum > Viscum album. The sequence goes on along the minus strand of OY728120.1, from coordinate 3,775,877 downwards.
TACCTATTTTAATGAAATTAATTAAAAAAATAAATGAGTTTCACTATTTATATATTTTATAACACAATTAATTACTTCTTCTTTAATGACTATTTTATAATATCCAAATTTATATAATAATAATTAGTAGTTCTTTTAAGCTCATCGTGGTGTTTCATATATGCTATTGAATATAATGTTTCATGATAAAAATTTTTATTATTACATAATCCACATATAATAAATTGAACCCTCACAATTTTAACTTCTTCTTAATAATCATGGTTTGACTTTTCAAAGTACCTTTATACAAACCCCAAATAGGAAAAAAGGGTCAACAAAAAGTCATATTGAAAAAAGTGAGAATGAATATTGAAGGTCATATGAAATTATACATACTAGGTTTCAATGTAGGAAATAATGCCATGGAAGTGAAAATTATGGTAACATTCTATTGGAGGGTGATCGAGAAAATGGTAATTATAAATATTACCTTTATAAAACTGTAAATTTTTTATTAGTTTGAAATGCCATTGATTTCATTGTATGAAATGTAAATGTTTAATTTTTTTTTCATGATTAATTTAATAAACACGATGAATTATGTTTCTTTATAAATTAAGAACATAAGGTAACAAACAACCTTTAAAAGTAGAGTTTCTATATTTAATTAATTTCCACCACAAGACCATCTTTTTTTTCAAAATTATGAGTATTCAGGATTAATTTATAATGTCTGATGAAATAAAATTAACATAGAATAAATCACATAATCTATAAAAGATTGTTAATATATTTATCTTTTCTTGAAATATTAATAAAAATCGAAATGGGAAGTGCGAGATGATTTATTTCATCACAAATAATTAAAAATTAAATGATGAAAAAATATTTTAATATTCAATATTCAACAGTAATAACCAAAGTTCAAGATACACCATTTATCAAATAAATAACATTAAAATTACTCAAAAATAATAGAAATTATATTTGAAACCAACAAATCAGAATGATTTGGTCACATTGTTTCCCAAGAAAATTTTTAACCATTATCTCCAAATAAAATAAATTGCTCTTAATATCTCATACCAAAAAGTAATTTCACTAATTATTTTTAGGATACACTAATCAATTTAATAAATAAATTAATCACCACAAATCCACTATAAAATCACATATTTTCCAAAATAAAATCCAACCTTCATTATTCAAAAAAAAAATTCTTTTTACCTTAATAATACAGGGTTTGAAAAATAGTGAACATCTTCTATAATAACATTACTATATAAATCTCCCTATAATTTCCCAATTCCACCATAATAAATACTATGAAACATATGTTTCTGAAATAAACACATTCAGAATCCATAAAATAGTTTAATTGAAATATAATAATTCATGAAAACTAGTACTTCATATAGGGAAGCTGTAGGTTATGCACCCTTGTCACTAATTTGTTATGGGTTCAATTCCTGTTACATTGTGCACCACAACATATAACCAAACTATCTTTGTGTTTTCATTATTCTAAAATAATATTAAAATAATCATTTTAAATTTCATGAAATGTGAATTTTTTTAAAAAAATAACTTTAATATATTCAAAATAAATTATTTTTTAACCTCCAAGGTTATCTTATACCTTCCATATTGTATCTCAAAATATAATAACCCATATTTACCTAAATAATAATTTTATCCAAAAAAATTAGTATCCACCTTAATATTTCATTAATTAAAATCTCAAAATGGATGTATAAGACTCTAAACATATTGTTTTATATACGCATGATGGTATCTATAAATAACAAGATAACTTCTAAATAAAACATCCTTATTTATAAATCTAATTAATCTCTCCTCTGATACCAAATGTAACAATATAGAATCCACACTTCTAGATATTCTATTATATAGAAAATCATTTCAAATGTGACCCAATATATTTATATAAAATAACATACAATGTAAAAACTAAAATATTGGATAACATCAGTACCCAAGGAAATTTAGGATTAGTGATTAATAGAAGTAGTAAAAACTCTTAAAAAATTGGGTTTATAAAAAACTAGTTCATTAAGATCAACATTATCTCCCACTATACTCATATTTTATTAATTTTTAATAAGTCATAAACATAATCCACTTGACATCCTTAAAAATAATTCATTTACCAACATTGCTCATGAAATGGTAAAATGAAACCCATGAAAAGGGTGAGATTTGATGCTTAGTAGGGGTAAACATAGGAGATATCAAAAAATGATCCTACAATTGTATAATATTAGCATAAAGGCAATAGATCAAGAACATAATATTTTTAAATTATATTTAATATATAAAAGTCAAAATATCAAGTAATGGAATAAAACATGGATGTTTATAAGTAATGATTTTAAATATAATAAATGAACATGATCCTTGAAAGAATAACATAAGACATTGTATTTTGGAATACACATATTCAATGAAAACAATTTCATTAGTTTTTGATCACTGCCAAGATAATCTTAGTGGAAATAGTTCATTACTGAACCATGTCCACTTCATGTTCCAAACAGGTATCACTACACTCGGTTTACTTCCAATTCTAATTCATTCAATCTCATGAGTTATAAATCATCCCCCAATGGGATTTTGGGAGGTATACATCTGACCCATCAGTAATGAAAACCAGAAATATGTGTTCTATAAGAATATAAATCATTAAACCTATCATAACTCATGAATGTAAAGAGGTTTCATAAAATTTTCATCCAAAAACAATCCATGAGAAAAATAGAATTCTTAAAGATGATGTAGTTAGAAACATATAACATTGAGTGAATGAATATGAATGGTAACATGTATAATATCACTAGTAAGGCTTGTATAAAACCAATGAATTTCGGCATAGGGATAAAATAATTGTGAAAGATCATTTGAAATCATTTCCTGGGGAAAATAAAATTTTAACTTTGAAAAATTCTTTTTAATCCTAAAAAATTTCCCAATAATTTTTCATTGAAATTAACATTGAAAAACATATAATAGAAACCTTTAGAATGACTTTAAAAATCGTTGAAATCATTTCCCATAAGATACATAAAATATTTATTAAAAAAAGTGAAAATATTTTAAGAAAACATAGTTTTTGAATAAAAAAAATTTGGTTGAAGATTATATAAAATTACATGAAACTTATGATATCATAAATATAATGATATTGATGATAAAAATTTGCAAATTAAAAAATACACTATAACATCCCACCCCTTCTCATTTTCATGAGAGGGTCATTACACATTACTTTTCATTAAGCGACATAACCATTATGCCAAAGGTTGACAATAAATATCGAGGACTATATTTAAAATTTGGGGGAATATTTACCCATTGAAGATAAACAACCAAACAAAAAAAAATAAAAAAAAAATATTAATAAATTATGCATGATAAAATAAAATTCATCTCAATCATTTCATTTATATCAAACCAACCAAAGAGTACCATATTAGAAGAAAATTAACATCAACACAAACATCGGAAGTAAAACCATTAAATCTCAAATAAAACCACATGACCCCAAAGCTTCTCATGCTCCAAGATCCAACTCCACCAAATGGCCAGGAATAAAAAAGTAGTGATAACAATGTGTTATACTTTACCTTTTCCAACATTTCATTATATTTTATCTAGAAAAGGACCAATGTGACAAAGATGGGTCGAGTAATAAACCATAGTAAATTTTACCACAATTATTTCCCTACTCATTCAACATTGATAGAAAATGTTAGAAAATTTATATAATAAATTTATATAATACGATTTTAAAATAGTTTCAAAATTTATATTAATTCAAATAATTTCGCATTAAAAGAATTTTCCAGGGAATGCAGATAATAATTTCAAAAAAATCATTTAACATTCTTTGTTGAACCATTCCACGGTTCACAATGCACCCACATATACATGCCTATTTGATTGTCACATTCTCTTGACAAGTTTCACATTAAATCACCTTATGTCCCACTTACACCACCCCCTAATCTAGGGTCACGTCCCTTGTACGACACTGGTATGTGTCCCATATTTTGGGGAATGTTGAACATGAACTCCAAAAAAACCATGTGTACCAAAACTATTTAAATCAAAAAATTTCAATAATTTTTTTTTATTAAAAACCTTTTTAAAAATACATATAAAAAATCTAGTTGGGCCATATTTTATATTAGATATTTTGAAATCAATATTCTAATGAATATTTCTCAACTAATTACCATGGTTGCACAATTTCTCAAAAACCAAAAAATCATCACTAAAGAGGATTTATAACATTATTTTCACAAAATATCACAACAAAAATGAAAAGATTAAACCAAATTGAATCTAATCCTTTATGTTAAAAATAGTGGAGTCAATAGTGAATCCACATACCTATATTTTAATGATGAAAATGAAGAACTAAATTAATAATTTCCATGAAAAAGGATAAATCTCCACGAACCCACCTTATATCTCTTTCCCTATCATAAACCATGCCAAAATATAATCATATTTGGCTTTAAAAAACAATATATCTACCCACAATTAGAATATATCTATGAATTTGAGAGATCTGGAGTAAAAAACATTAGATCTATGCACAATTAGTATATATCAATGAATTTAAGAGAGTTGGAGAAGTATATCTAACAAAAATTCCAAGAAAAAACAGGGCCAATCACTTATTGCAAAAATAGAGATTCAACGCATAATGAAAAGTCCACAAATCACTTCAATTTGAAGGTGGGAGGGGGGGAGGGTTTCTCCAACCATTGAGAGGGAATATCCTGATTTATGGTTATTTTGTGTGAAAAAAAGAATTTACTGGGGGAAAGGCATTCGATACAAAATTTAAGTATCTAAATTTTGACCTAAAAATGGTTTAGTCGCACGATTATGAAAATTATGCACTAAGCATGCTACAACCTCTATCTTACGGGAGACCTCGCATGGTTTGATCGCATGATTACCAAACTATACACCAACCATACCAAAGCTCACTTCCCAACATATTCTCAACAAATTATGGTTTCTCCTAGACATTATCATGGTTTTTCAAAAATTGTGAGATGCCTGTCCACCATCCCTTTATTTCCAGATTCACAAGGAATGGTTTCTTATAGGTGTTACATGGTTTTACAAAACCACATAGCTGTTGAAAATAAAATAAACACATTAAAAGTTCTCTATACTATCTCAAATCTCACCTATGTATTTTACATACAAAAAAATCATAAATAAAGGGTTACATACTTGAAACTGAAGGTTAAAAATTATCCCCACTATTTACCTTTCAATCTATAAAAAGTATAAAAGAAACATTTCTCAGAAAGAGTTCTAGAAATTTCACTTTCACTTCCTTCTCAATTTACTAAATTTATTCCTGGAACTGACCATGTTTCCAAAAAACTGGCACTAGACCAATGCTTTTTCCATGAAATCCATCCTCTTTCCTATCCAAAATCTAGACCGAGATATGTACCAATGAAGAATATAAATCTCATTCAACATGATCCCATCAAATCACATAGTTAGTAATAGGTTAATACTTTTTGAACAGAGATATGTGAAAATGATTATTCCCCAAACTGAACTATGGTGGAAATTCCAACCAATATTCCACTTCAATGACTAATTCCAGTATCTCAAAAGGACTTATGTACCTAGGAGGTAACTTTACCAACATCCCAAAGCATTGATGTCTGAGCGTTGGAGAAATATTTAGGAACACACTTTCACCCACTATGAATGAAAAAAGACTTCGATGATGATCCAAAAATGTTTTCTAATGACTATGAGCCACCTCTATCTATTTTCTAATAAACTACATGTTCTCTATTGTTTATTGGAAAAGTATAATCCCAAATAGTGAAGTCTTGCCTTTATCCACCCAAAAAATTGGAGAACGATAAGGACATACATAAAATGAATCAAATGATTCTATTTGTATCGAGTCCTGATAACTTTTGTTATATGATAACTCCATTATAGTTATGTGTTCTTCTTATGAGCCCTTTAAATCCATTACACAATCCAAATACATGTCTTTTAATGTTTGTACTGTAATTTCAGATGGTCCATCCATAAGAGGATGATACATTGTACTAATTATCAACTTAGTCCTAAGGCATTTCTATAACGATTTCTAGAAAATAGATGTGATGTTCATATATCTTTATGATACTAATAAAACTGGTATTCCATTTTTCTTTACAAAATCCTAGCTATTGATTTTGGACAAATCCCCCCTATACGAGTTTCATGAATATGGATAAAATCGGTCGATATGGTAAGCAAATCCACTATTACCCATTGGAGTCATGATTCTGAGCATTTCATGCGATACCACTAAAAAATAAATATCTATTTTCTCCTTTTTGTACTGGTATGAGTAAATAATTTACCATACCTACTAGTCACTTATTTTCATTTTTATCTTCTTGACATGTTATGTATCATAAATCAAAATCATCCACATTCCTTTTTTATTAAGATCCTCCCAAACAATGATTTCAATGCTTTATATATATTATGTATTCCAAGAAAGATAGCCCATTTCAATTGGTGGTAATAATAGAGATGATTTTCTCAAAAAGGTTTTTATACAACCATTTAATTTACAAACCATATCCCTAAAATCCCATCCATCTCCTAGACCTCAATGGTCTCCCCACTACTGAGTCCTAAACTAATAGCCATTCACACTACCTCAGATTTATGTCCCATTTTAGCATATTTACCAAATAAATAAAACCACATAAAATAGGAGGAAAACTGCAACATCACCTTAGTATTCAATTTTTATATCCATATCAAATAGGACCGACATCAACCCCCACTCATCTAAAGCTTATTTTTTCAATTGAGAATACAAATGTCTTCTTAACGAATCATCCACCAAATTACCTTTACCCATTGTATACATCAAATCAATTTCAAACATTTGGATTTATTCCACCCATCTCTATTGTCATTGGTTTATATACCTTTATCAGAAAATAATTTGAAGATATTGTGATATGTGAACACCCCAAATTTCTCACCAAATAGATAATGACGCCTAGTCTTGAAATCATGGAAGAATATTGCTAACTCCAAAATGTTTTTTTGGTATTTATACTCATGTAATCATAACTATCTTCATCCATAAGTAGAAACACAATCTCCTTTCATGATAACACACCCCAACACAGAATCTAAAGCATTATTATACACCACATACTGTTGTATTGATTCCGAAAAAATCAAGATTGGTGTGAATGTCAAGGAAACCTTTATCTCTTGAAAATATTTATGGAAATCATGGTCTCATTGGAATAGAACATTATTCTTTATAAAATTAGTCATATGTGAATAATGTCATAAAAATTCACAAACATAGCATCGATAATAATAATATAGACCAAGAATGCATTGTATATCAAAGACATTATTTGGTTGTTTCCATGAGATAATTGATTCTAACTTCTTTCGATCTATTGAAACATATTTTTTTGAAATTACATGTTCATAAATGTGTTCCCCTTTTATCCAAAAATCAAACTTTGATAGTTTTGTATACAACCGATGATCCCTTAATATTCCCAACATTATTTCTTGGTGTTACTCATGTTTAGACCTTGCCTTTAATACAAAAATATGTCATCCAAAAACACAACCAAATAACAATGAAGATTTAATTTAAATATATGATAAATTAATTCAGAAAAGCTTATTGTTGCAATTGTAAGACCAAAAGGCATTACCACATAATAATAATGGATATATCTACTTCAAAAATCTATCTGGAATAACATCTTTCCACACTAGTAATTATTGATATATCGATCGAAATCCAATTACAGATAACCTATGAGGTACAATAAATTGTTCTATCATAACACTAATATGTGGAAGTGGATGCACATTCCTTATCATAACATGGTTATGTTTACAATAATTTACACCCAACATTAGATTTCCACCCACCTTTTTCAGAAACAATATTGGTGATGACCCCAAAGATGTGCTTGGCTGAATGAAACCCTTGATTTGTATCTCTTAAAACTGCACTTTCAGTTCACTTTACTCAATTAGTGTCATCAGATAATATGAAGGAAAAAAATAATAGTCCCTGAGATAATATCAATCATAAACTCTACTTCCGTTATTGGTTGAAACAATATAATTTTTCTAGAAAAAAATATAGAAACTCGGCCACCACCACTAGAAAACTATTCTTATTGATCTCATACTTTGATGCCAAGGATAATTATTCCAACTAGAATTAGAATGTTTCGACTACTACTGACACCAAGCTCTTTTCACATACCTTTACAATCTTTCCCCTGAAAGAGATTCTTGATTCCATCCTCAGTCATAAAACTGACCCTTTTTGTATTATAATAAATGTGAAACTTTTAATATTATCATACAATACATACCCAAGATTATATCAAAATAAAATTTCAATCATGGATAAATCCCATTTCAACATTTCATAATCAATGGTTATATAACTTTATTTACAAACAAATGATCAACATATTATTTGACCCTGAGATGTTTAATGATTTAATATAAAATGCATAATCTCAACTTTTAAACATATCAAATAAAATGTATGATTTCAAATAATGTAATGTGATACACCCATATCAAGAAACTCTTAAATAAGGTTAGAATTACAAATAATCGTACCTCTTGACATATATGGTCTAGAATGATCATCCCCAATAACCTACAAAACTCCTTATAATTACCTACTTGCAACTCATTTCTCCTTATTTTCCTCTTGAGATTTTCATGCCAATATAGTCATGGTATTTCAAGAATCCCCATGGCCGGATCTATTTTTTGATGAGTTTTTTTCTTATTCCCTCACCTCGTCAAAGCATATAATACATGGGTACCTTTAGAAGTGTGCTGAAAACATATCCTTGAAGCACTACAACAATAGCACTGAATAGATCCCATATAGTTATAGTTATGTCCCACTATAGAGTGTGGCATACACCCTCACTTTATGTAGTCAATAGATCGACAATGGAATCATCCTACTTTTCTCTTGGGTCATGTAGGATGCTTCAATGATCTGGGCATCTTATTTTGATTCATGATCACACATTGGAAATAGGTGTCCCTCTTCTTCTTTCTCCCAGCATTAGAGATCTGACCATTTCCCATATGTATCAACATCCTTATACCTCCCACGGCTCCTGATATTTCCTTTCCAACCACAATCATTCTATTCAATATCTATGCAAGATCCATAATACATAGGACAAATGTATTCGAGAGAATCTTTTGTCCAATCCCTGATTTAAAAAAGTTTTATTTTAAGGATGCACTAGCAGCAATATCAAGTGAAAAGTGCTCTAAATTTATGAAACTATCCACATACTCTCTGATAAATATATTTCCCCACATCTGGCTAATGATGTTTTTTGTTCTCTGAATCCTGAATTCATTAGGATAGAATTTTTTGTTGACTAATCCATGAAAATTCTCCCATGCAAGGACTTCATGTAATTTATCATGAACTACAAAATCTCACCATATTTGTAGAAATTACTCAATCATTTAGGTTGATATGATTAATTTCATATCATTGAGTGTAATGATAATTTGAATATACAATTCATCCTATTCAACCACACCTCTATACTTTCTATTTCTAAATCAACCCAAACGATTAGTGGATTCTGCTTCTAAAACTAGATGGAATCATCTATCTGACTAGGGTCATCCCTCTGGTTACCTCTTTCCATTTCTAGAAATATTTCAACAATACTCTGAACTAGTTTTTGGTTAATTTGTGGCTAAGGTGAAACCACATTATCATCAGCCTTTTCTGGTTTGATTTATGATGCCAACCGAGTACCAAATTCTATACAAAAAATAAGTCTGAACATATATTAAATAAATTCATATCATTTCAAATTCTATCACATCATTCTGTCACAAAAATCCTATCCAAAATCAAAAAATTTCATTATTCAATCATTTTTGAAAAACATCAACATTATTTCAAAAATCAAACCATTTTCAAAATACCACAACCATTAAAATTTTAAAAAAAATTCATTTAAAAAGATATTCATTATTTTCAAAAATCAATACTTTTTCACCAAATCAGAAATCATTACTCTAATTTATGTATGCACTCATTGTGGGAGGTCATTCCTTTAAAGCATGTCATGCTCGTCTCATTGGAAAAACCGATGACAATGAGATTCTAAAATCCTAAAAGTGTATCCAAAACAATAATGTACCCAACTACTATGTAACGTGATGATCATAATAAAATTAGTTAGCTATGCCTTTTTATTAAACACATTTAAGGTTTAAATAATCCTACTCCGCTCTATGAACCCAACTCAAGGATTTGACAATAAATATTTCAACTCTATGACCGAAAACAAATACCAAGACAATCACCACTTGTTCATGTAAAATATACGGATGTCCCAAGATGATAATACATCTAATATACTTACCCTTATCATTTTCATGAGTTGTAAGTGATACATTACATGGATTTAAGAGACATCTCCAACATTCCAAAGTATGTCAATAAATGTCGGGGGATTAATTTACAATTCAGGGGATGATTTTCACATGGAAGATAAAAACCAACCAAAAAAACATAAAAAAAATAAAATATTACAAGATACACGATAAAATGAAAGAAAAATACAACATTTCGTTTACATCAAACGAACCAAAGAGTACCACCATGAAAGGCAAAGTAACATCAAAGTAAATAGTGGAAGAAAAACTATTAAAACTCAAATTATAACAACATGAACACAATTCTCCTCATGCTCCAAGATACAATTCCACAAAAGAGCCTAAGTGTCATGATGTAATTATAATTATCTGTAATAAATTACCTCTTCACATTTCTCAATAGGTGATATCTAAAAAGTCAACACAATGCAAAAGAAGGGGTGAGTGTTAAAACATAGTGAGTTTTATCTAATGATTTCCCTACTATAGCCACCAAGATTGAACATTTTATCATATTTATATGATAATATTTATATATAAAAAATTAAAATAGAATCACAAATTTTATCGATCCTAAGTAGTTCACATCAAAACAGTTTTTCAAGGGAATCATGTAAATAATTATTTATATCATTTCACATTATATTTTGGAATTCCATTCCATGGTTCACAACACACCCACACATGCATGATTGTTTGAATGTTCCATACTAATGAGTGGCATCGCATCCAATCAACTTATTTCCCACTAAAACAATCAACTAATCCAAGGTCACATCCCTTTTACCCCATTGGTAAATTCCAGTTATTTAGGGGGAACATAAAACATGACCTCACATAAAAAAATATATTCATAAAAAAATTCAAACAATACATTACAAACCATTTAAAAAACAACCTTTTTATTTAATACCTTTGAAACAAGAAATTTCAAAAATACATCAAGGAAATATATTAAGATAATCATTTAAAAATAAATGATCCAAATAAAATTACAAAACTAATTACCATGGTTTCCAAATATTACTAAAACCATAAATCCTCAAAAAAATTAATTTATAACATCGTTTTCACCCCAATTTCACAATCAAAATCAACAAATTAATCCAATTTTAGTATAAGACTTGATGTTATAGATAAAGGATTAATGAGTGAAAGCACCTACCTCAGGTTTTATGATGAAAATAAAGAAAATCAGGAAGAACATCCAAAAAACTATGTTAAATATCCACAAACCCACCTTAGATCTCTTTCCCTATCAAAAACCTCACAAAACCTAATCATAATTGGAATTCACAACCTTAGATAAACCCACAACAGATATATATCTAAGAATCTGACAGGGAGGTTGAAGTCAATCAATAAAAAACCAATAAAAATCAAGAAAAACCAATTACTGAAATAATTAAGCTTCAACACACCTAGTAATGACCCAATATTTCTTCTAATTATATGGGGATAGGTTATCCAACCATTGAGAGGAAAAAATCCCAATAAAAGGCCATTTTGTGTGAAAATGAAGTGATTAGAATTAAAAACATATAGATCCAAAATTTATGGATCCAACCATTGAATCATGCATGGTTTAGTCACAAAAATAAGAAAAACATGTTCTAACCATGCTAATTCCTCTTCCTTAAGTGATACCTCTAAGGTTTTTCTCACAAGGTTACCAAACCATGTGCCAAACCTGCCAAATTTTATTGGCCAAAATATGTTCAATAGAGAACAGTTTCTCCTAGACATTCATATTGTTCTATAAAACCTTGATCCACTTTTTTGCCTTTCCTTTTTACCCAGTTTCACTGTGTATATATTTCTATAGGTGTTTCGCAGTTGTACCCAACCGTGAACCTATAGAAAATCCCCAAAACACTCCAAAAGTTATCCAACCTCTCCAAAAAATCACCCATATAAATTACATAATTATAAAGCATAAATAACTGGTTAATTACTTGAATCACGGCATGATACATAAACCTTTTAATAGAATATAGCTGAATAACATAACATGTGTCTCAAAGAAGGTGAATTGAGACAAAATTACCTTTCTGATTTGGTAACTTTTGAAATGTAAATACCATGAAAGATAGAACATAAAAAAGATATGTAAATATATATAAATTTAAGGATAATTATAAAATATTACATTAATATATATTATACAAACCATAAAAAATAAATAAGCACTTAATATGGAATATGTCTGAAATATATAAAAGTTAGACTACAAATCACCGTAGAATTATCATATCATTGATGTGAGAATTAATCCAACCTTTAGATTATGTGTATTAATTGTTAATCCACATAAAAAATGTAAATAAAAGATAATATAGTCAATACTAATTTCACATATAATTTTATAATGACATAATTAGTGAAATATGAGAATAAACCAATGAATGGAAATTGAGTTATGAAATCCCTAACCTTACGTCTGGAATTCCTTCATACACATTAAAAAATCAGGTAAAATAATTATAAATTTATTATAAATTTATTAGATAAAATTAGGTATATCATAAAATTATTATTTATTTATAACATCTTATCATATTTATATTAATTAATTTTAATTAATATCATTGTTCTGGGTGATAACTGCCTCATTTTCAAAGAATGTTTTGGTATAACAATCACGATCCTTATACATTGACCATGGTATCATCATTTATATAATGTTAACCATTTTATAAACATTAAATATAATAATTATTTATATATACTTATAATCATTCATTGAAAGTAGAGATAGAAAAATGAGTTACAACTTTCATGGAGATGATAGTCCGTACATACGGATGAACGATTTTTTCATTTTTTGATTGATAGAATGAAAGAAAGGTAAAAAAATTCATACATATAGAATAATTATTATATCATATATATATATATGTATATATAATATATATATAATATATATACATATACATCATAACTATTCATAAAATTCATCTTTATTATCATCCATGTAAAATATAGACGATAAACGAATAACATTTCATCGTGGAGATGGTAGTCCATAAACACACAAGAGTAAAAGTATTATTTCCCAAAATATTAGATGATAAGATGGTAGATATTTTATTATAATTAATGAATTTTAATTATTTGATAAATGTCGAATACAATATATTTAATCCTATCGTAATATCGAACAATGAATGATAGTGTTAGAAAATGAATTGTATCACTATGTGGAGACTTTAGGGAGTATGTATGCATGAGAAATACATTCACTAAATGTTTGATTGAAAATTGGGTGTATAATGGTGTGTTCATAATCACATCATTACATAATGTTGACATCAATTTTTTGATAATTGCAAGTGATTTCATCTCAATTTTCACACCATTGATGCATATTTAGTATCACGCACCGCTTTATTTTAATGTGTTCTATATACTTTCCCATTGATGTATTTATCATGAATATATATTTATACATGATTTTTAATTATTCAATTCATGTTTATTCTTTAAATTGTTTAAAATTTGGAGTTTACAAATGTGATTATAATTTATTTTACACTCATATATTTTTATGATTCCACTTATTTTCATTGAAATAATTTTATAACATATACTTCATAAACTCAATCAATTTTCTCATAATATAGTTATTTAGGGGGGATTCATTTTATCTATAAAATCATTCACTCCTAATCTCACGAATCGTGAAAAATATATCTTAATTAAAAGTTACTATTATTTCTATTTGGTGGGGGTATATTCATATTCCATGTCTATATTTTTAAAAATTATATTAAAAATGACCTTTTTTTACCTATATTATATATTTAGGAAATGTAATGTTTTCTTGTAATTTTTATAAGGATTTAAATGTATGATTATAATTTTTTCCTAATTATTATTTTTAGATTTATTTAAAAAAATTCAAAGGAAATTTTTCCTTTTAATATATACGACATTAAGGTATTTTCCCACTTCTATAAGTGTTTTAGAAAATATAGTTTCATCTAAAAGATTTCATTTGTTTTAAAAAGAAAACTAATTAATGTATAAGGAGACTTTCAAAATGTATATCCATCCTAATGAGTATAACTCATAAGTGTGAATGTGAGATGAGAAAACCTTTTCATATGCATTTCTCCACTGGTACATAATATCCTAGATAATAACATTAGAGTAAATAATTACTAAACTCAAAACATCTTAATCATATATATTTTTTATTATAATTTATTTAAGTTCATTAATGCCCATTTTAGTGAGATATTATTTTTAATTTCATTCTTTCAAGAGCCTTTATTTTATGGTTTCATTATCGGTCCCTTTGACTGAAAATATTATACTTCTCAAATAATAAGAATAAAATATTCAAAATTGAAATTTAATATTATTATTGAACAAATAAATGTTTCAATGATCTTATATAACCTTTGGTTATATGGTACATGGATGATTCATTAGATAAAATGTTGATGAAAGGGTATTAATGTATTTTTTTATTGTACGACCATCATGAACTTCTATTATTTTATATAATATTATTTTTAAATATATTGTTTATGTAACATTATATATATTATAATTTGTTTTTTATAATATTATTTAACCAATGTAATTTTTTTACAACCAACCATATAGGTGTAATGGAAAAAAATCATCAACCAAAAAGATAGTAATTCGACACATCATAGATGATGTTTTCGTTATTAAAATAAAAAGGGGAAGAGATTGGAATTTATGTGGGATAACCCATTATCACATTAATGATACCGTAATTATATGATACTGGAGTTACCATGAAAATTTGGATAGATGAGGGGAGGAGATGATAAGAATAGAAAAGATATAAAAATAGAAAAGAGAATAATTTTATGTTTTGATTATATTCTCCAAGGAAACCTACTAAAGAAACTTGTATTTTTTCTTTTGACAATGACATTAGTTCTTATATTTAATATCTTCAGTTACTTAAAAATATAAACCTTGTTCCATAGCAAACCCAATACACCTCCTCAAGATTAAATAAAGGACTAAATATAGTTATGTTAATGATATTACCTAACCGTTAGAATGGTGGTAATGTACATGGATAATTAAATAATGAATCTATGGTTTAAATATGTTTATATAATTAATTAGTTGGTTAAAAAATAATTATAAGTGAATGTAAAACCAATTTTAAAATAAATGTAAATGTTTATCTAAAAAATTTATTTAAATGTGCACAGTTTTATTTTATTCCAATAAAAAATAATTATATTTGGATTATATTAATGAAATATATTTATTACATATCTAGTATAATTTTGAAAATTATGATTTTTTGAAAAAAAATATGAAATGAAAAATCCAATTTTACACATAAGTATTTAAAAAATATGTTTTTGTAGCCTTTTGATGGAACATTTTTTTTAAAATAGTTTTCAACACATTTGAAAATTATATTAGAAAATGGTACATCATAAAGCTTTTCAACCAAAAGATTATTATACCTTGAGTAATTAAAAGAATTATCAAATTTAGAAGATATGCAATTTCATTATGAAAATTTTGTGAAACAAAAAAAATATATTCATCTTATGATGATAATAAACATTAATGAAAAAAATATATCTCTAAAAATGATTATAGTTTTATTTTTTAAAAGGTATTATAAATGGATAATATTTTGAATCATTTGGTTAATAATTACTGTTTTCATAAAAATAATATAGTGAAATTTAAAATTTTAAGTGAAAGGATCGGTGTTTCTTTTCTTATATCACATTGAAATAGATATTAGATCTCAATATCATTCCATCAGATGACATCATAATTAATTTAACCCTAAAAATAAATATATTTTCCACCTATGATTATTTTTATGATTTTTTTATTTTCATATAATCATTACCATCAAGTACTCATTATTACTTTTGAGTGGATGCTTATATGATGAATGTTCATTATATCATATTTTTTGGATTATAATAATTTTATATCTTGTTATTGTTCATCATTTTATATCATGTATCACCATTAATAGAATTTATCTTATTTTTTTGGACTCACTATATGGTTCTTGAGTTATTGGATATTGTATGAAGGGAATAATTTTATTTTTGATAGTATGTGATATCCCCCCATTGTTTTCTTCTATTTATATTTGGAATAATAATTTATTTTTTCACTATAATTCATTGAATTAATTGAAAATAAAATTATTTATTTTAAAATTTAATTATATATTATTTAAATATAAAATTTTACATATCATAAATTATTTATATTTTTAGTTTAAAAATTATTTTCTAAATAATACATTAGTACTAAGTACAAGTGATGAAATAATAAAGATGAAATACTTTATTATCTTTGAAAAAATATATAAAACCTAACTATTACATTGAAACAAGAACTAAAACACAATATAGAATTTCCTTTGAAAAAATATTATTCTTATAGATTATCGCATCATGTCAATATTAATACACATCTTGGCATTCCAGAGAAAATAACCTTAAAAATGGGTGAGATAATATAACATGTATTGTAAGAATACAATGAAAGCTATCATAAATAAAAAATAATTATTATCAATGTGTAACAACTAATATCACATTTCATTAAAACATAATATTGATCAAACTATGAATCAAATAATATATGATCAAATAATTCCATATTTAATATCATATAAAAATGAAACTTGCGCCTAGATATTCTAAAAGTAAGAAAATCTCATGGAATTTAAATAAATAATAACATAATAAGGGAAGGAAAAAAGATGGAAATCATAAAAATAACATCAGGCCATCAGCCAAGACACCATAATGAATTCGGTAATTCATCAGCCAATACCAAAACTATTTTTACTCATGATACCCACCAATGCATTGAGGTGATATAGTGGCCATCTCTCACCATATACAAAGACCAATGAATTTTTTATATGAAAAGGGTGGAACATAATCAACATATATATTGATATTGAAAATATAATAAGAAATTTTAAAACATTCCCCAAACAATAAACATAATCCTAAATTATCATGTGTAAAATGATTAATTTTATTAAAATATCACATCAAAGTCAAACATATTTTAAAAAATCAAAATCAAATTTCATGTGGTAACACAAGATATGAAGCTTAGTTATTAAGTTATTAATTAAATGTTGTTGACATAGATGAAAATATACTAACAAAATAATTTGAAAATTCATGAGAGAAATACCACTTTACATTGAAATAATTTATTTAAAAAGCTTGGTAATTATGAAAGAACATGTTTTCTTTTAAAATAACCTTGTAATATTGTAAGTTATTCCTCAGAAAATTATGGTTTTATGAATTTGGAAAATTTTCTTATGTCGTATAAGCTATGAAAACATTCTGTTAAACTTTTGAAAAAATAAACATTTAAAAGTGAAATTTTAATTGAAAGTGTATTCTTTATCCAATTGAATCGACTATGTTTATCAGATGTATAAGCAGATAAAAAAAGTTGGAAAATAATATATGCTAATATAATGTAATTTCACAAATAATAATTGCAAGACATAATAAATGGAAGATTCGTTTACCCTGATGAATGGAAAATTGGATTATGAATTCACAAAGAACTTTGTAATTAGTCGAACCATATGACAAATAATGTTAATGATTAGCAACTGAAACATTGAATTGTGGGAATATAAATAAATTCAGGATATTATATTTTAAATTTTAGTATGTAAACCGTACTCAGGGAAAATTTTTTGAATAACTAAAATATCTTACATAAATGAATGTGAGAAGAGAAAGCCATAACATATTTCCAAAAGTGTTCGGAATTTGTACATAATTTTCTTAATAATAAATATATATTAATTTATTACTTAATTAATAGACTCTTAGAATTATATTTGATTATATTTAATTTTAAAAAAAACACTTACAACTATTTAAATGATTTAGGATGTCTAATTTCATTGTTTTGTGAGTGTTTGTTTAGTGGTTTTATGGTCAGTTCCCTTGAGTATGAATATTAGAGTTCTTGTAAAATGGTAATAACATCTCCATAAATGAAATTATTTAGTATTAATGAAATTTCATACGTCTAAATGGTCTCAAATATCATTCAGTTATATATTTTGAGGGTGATTCCTTAGATAAAATGTTGTTGAAAATGTCTAAATGTAATATGTTGATTTTGTTTACCATTAAAAACATGTTTTGTTTTATTTAACATTATGTTTATTTATATATGGGTTGAAATAAATGATATAAAGTAACATATATATATATATATATTAAAATATTTTTTATCCTTGTCAATGGTTTGATTACCGGCTTTAAAGGTGGTAATGAAAAATGAGAACTCATTATTCGTGAAGTTAGTGAATTAATGCATCACAGACGATGTTTTCAATTTTTAAATACAAAAGGTAGGATAAGGGATTTGAAGAAGAATTATAATTTTGAAATATTAAATTAATGTATAGAAATTATACTATAGTTACTATACCACTTTGTATTTGTGAGGTGTTGAGAAGATAAGAATTGAAATGAAATTAAAAGAGAAAGAAGGAAGATTTTACCTCTTCAATATTGTCTTTTTGGGAATCTCCTTATGATAATTGGATATGGTATTTTTATAGGACCAATACATATACGATGTGTGTATTATTCTTGGGAATGTAATTTTTTATACTCTATATAGTCTTCAAGGATTAGATGATGTGATTAGAATGGGTGGTGGGGGACTTTATTTTTATGGGAGGAAAATGATGTTTTTGATTATTTAATACAATTATTTATAATTGTGGCTCAAGAGTATTAATGGTTTTGATTCTTGTTACTATGTAGAGTAAAAAAGATAACATGATTTGAACTAATTGGCAATTACCACATCAATACATAATCAATTACTCAATATTTTATTTTTTTAATTATCATTATAAATATTGTAAATTACTGTATACCACTATTCATTAAAAAGTCAAATATATTTTAAAAATTAAAAAATTCCCACATATTTTTTAAATGTTTATTATGAAAATTGAATCCCTTTTTTAAATTTTTTAAGTATTATAATTCTAATTTTAATATGAATTCATCATTTATTCTAAAAAAACTGATCGTAATACTATAACTATTTTTATGAAACATTGTGAAACTGATTATGGTTTCATAACCTTATCCCATATTTATAATACAAAAAAAATAATTTATGAATTTATTTTTTGAAAATAAATATTTTTTAAATAATTATATTACTTATAAAATTTTAAATAAATTTTTATATTTGACCAAAATATCAACACATTATTTATAATTTATTAAAACTTTATTTTCATATTTTATGATGTAAATATATCATATTTTCATTTAGGACATATATATGTTTTATATATACCTTCATATGTGAGGTAGTTAATCTAATTGATAGATTACTATTCCTAATTGTCATGTTACTATTCTATCAACCAATTTAATTTTTAAAAGAATATAATGGTTCATTTAATATTAGTGTTGCACAAACTATATTCTATCAAATAAATTTATTTAATTTTTAGAGAATACATAATATAAAATATTGGGATGTTATATTATTCCCTCTATTAACAAATTTAATTGTTGAAATTTTTATGATAATTACCATCTAAATATATGAGGGTGGATCTTCTTCATATCATACTCAGGTTCCAACATTTCTTGTTCTATTTTATGGTTTCTCCAGTGAACATTTAGCAGCTATGTTGTTCAATTTCTAAATTCAGTTACTATATTTTAAAGAATCATGATAGTCTATTCAATGTAAGAAAAATTAGGTTCCAGATATATTTGTTTTTAGGTGAATAGATGTGGTGGTTCTAGCATATACTTCATTAAAAAATAAGTTTTGATCACATTGTGTACTATAAAAAGGATATGAGGAATTGAAAAATGAAAAATCATAACTCTAATTTTTTCTATAATTTTAAATGGTCTAATGTACCTAGGGATTACTTTCCCTTTTTAACCAAGCCTCATGAAACTATCACATGGGGATAATTTTATAAATACATTGTCACTATCTAGAAAAACAAATCATTGATCCTATTGTCAGCATATCTATTTTTCCTACAATGAGCATCTTCATTATGGGATTGAATAGTATTTTCCGTTTTAATTATAATTTCCCCCTGTTCTTGGAAAACTTGCTTTATCTCAACAAATTTATCCCAATAAGTTGGTGTACAATATCAATTTCCATATAATGTTCATACTGTGAAAATTGAAAACATCCAATGGAAAAAATTAATATTAGATAATTAAAGAAATGGAAAATACATATCCAAAATACCAGGAACATCAAGTTAGATGGAACTTAATTTGTATTTATTATTGGATCATAATTTCTGACCAACCACCAATTTGTGTGTGATAATCAGAGTTTAAATGAGGCTAAAAATCAGTATCATTATGAATAAGATTACGTAATATTGATGTAAAATGGATATCTTAATATGAAAAAATTATAGATCTTCACCATGATATCTTAAAACATCATTAATATAGAGTCTTATGTGGTACTCTACTGTCATGTCCCTCCTTATTATGAGGAAAGGATGAGATTTTATATTTTATTCATCAATTACCCATAATGCATCATTCCTTCATGGATTATATTGTAATCCAGTGAAGAAATCCATAGTAATTTCATTATATTTCAATGAAAAAATATATAGAGGTTGTAATAATACTCTAGAATTTTGTCTTTCATCCTATAAATATTGAAAAACTAATCATCTTGATACTTAATGATTATTTTCTTGATTCATAATATCCCAATAGAAATGTACCTTCAAATACCTACAAAACAAAGCACTACTGATGTGTCTACAGATATTTGAGCTATGAGCATCATCCAATAATTCCATTTTTGGATGAGGTATATAGTCAACACAATGTCTCCCCCAAATTTTACGATTTGATATTTTTATATGAAGTCTCCTTTTTTCCCATCATTCACAGCATTAATTTTCATTGGAAAATTATTGGCATCAGACTAAGAACTATTTATCAGTTCCCATAAATATGGTGTACAAACTATTTATAAAAGCAGTGATGATTCACCATCCATGATAATTAACATATACTTCTTTACTATATCCATGTACACATAATCCCTATAAATTGTCATTTTTATATCTACATGACCTTTTATGCTCAATGTATATGCTACATTATTTTCTTTCCCTAAGTGGTAGTTTATTGAACTGTCAAATCCTTCATTAGCTCATGACGTCTCATTTGCATCATATTGTGTTCTTTCTGTGAGAATATATATTTCAAACTCTTATGATCTAAATATATCTCACATCATTATCCATAGAGAGTGTGTATCTAAATTTTAATAGATTTGATTATAGTTATTAACTCAACATCATTAGTTCTATATATCTATTCATGATTTTTGATCTATCTTTTTTAATAATCAATATCTCTACCATTCTACATAATAACAAAGCATAGTCTTTTCTTCGATGCATCCCATTAAATCACAAAGCAGCAATTTTATGATGGTTAATTTAGGATCTGATAATTCAATAATCTCCTCTTTAATTATAGAAATAATTCTTCATGTTTCATTATTATAATAAACAAAAATCCTTTAGGAGTTACTTGGTTAAATTGTTAGATAATCATGAAAATTTATTACTTAAATGCTAAGAGTAACCTACTAAACTAACGATAATACATTCCTTTGTTATGTTCATTAGTGTAGTCCAGTCCCAGGCATACATTGTCTTCAGAAGATCAACTCAAATTCCATCTATGGAGAAAATATGGGTATGAAAAGAAACAACTTGATGTCATAATTCACACTTTCTAAACCTCTCATATATCTCATTTTTTCTAAGAGTATCTAGAATAATATATAAGTGGTTATCATGGTCCCCATATCATTTAGCATAATCCATCATATAATCAAAATATACCAAAAAACTATCAATATAATCAGTGAATACTTTATTCATTGGCTTAATATAAACAATTTTTTGAATAGTTATTCCAAATATAATTACTATAAACATTTAACGTAAATTCCATGTTCAAAGCATTTTATTCAAAATATATTCATTCTCTGCATGAAATTGATTATATCCCTGTTGAATATAAATCATTGAATAATATTGAGCTCTGTGATGTTGGTCAAATAAGTCATCAATGAGAGGAAACTGATTCTTGTTCGTTTTTTAATAGCATTGATCGCTCTATATTTAATGCAAAACCTCATAGATATATCATTCTTTTTAATGGATGAAAATTAGATCTCTCTAATGTGAAAAATTATGGATCATTAATCCCTTATAACTCAATTAATCTAGTTGTCTCATTAACATTAATAACTCCTCCATCTCTATTCTATAGTGATTACTTGATAAAATTTTGAATCCGGGAATAAATAAATAAAAAACTCAACTACCTACTCTAGAGGGGGTCCATATAATTAAATTATAAATATATTAATTTATTACTATATAATATGTACATCTTCAATTTGAATATCATACTTTTCATTAGTAGGCATTATTTTCACTTCTTCTCAAAGAATATCATTTATAAGAGATCGTGGATATGGATAAAGATATAACTATGATGATGAAGTCTCTCCTCTATAGATAATAAATTACATATCTTCCTTACAAATCATAATTTCCTTTTGTTAGAAAAGAAATTTCACATTATATTTTGAAATTCAGTTTATAGGATGTGTTATATCAGAATCAATCATAGGTATGATAATAAAATATGAAATTAGGGAACATTAAATTTTCAAAATATGATGTTATCAACACATATTTTTTCAATATTGTTTCCACTATGAGTTTTTATTAAAAACTACATTATTAATGTGAATTGGAAATATTATATTTTTATAGAAATGTGGGAATATATTAATGAATTCAATGATTTAGAATAAAATTTATATTATGCTAAATTTGAGGATATGATTAATAAAACTTCCACCCCATTATTATGAACTTAATCCTCACCTCTTGTGACTACATAGTCACGTCCATGTTCCCATATCCTTTGGTGGGGGTAATTTTCCTTGAAATCTAGGATAATAATGAGAATAATATAATGTAACCTTTCATCTGATGCATTTCACATTTCTATCTTATTTCTTTCTGTTATAATCATTAACCTTGTGATATTTTTCAATACATTTCTAACAAACTCTCTTTCCAAATATACATGTTAAATGATATTTATTTCCAAATTTATTGAATTTTGGAAATTATATTCTTCCCTTATTCCTTTTTTCCTTATTGACTTCTTTAGAGTAATCAACATCCCTCTTCTTATCATTATTTCATTTGAATCCATATGACTTTGAAAATTTAGTATCCATCTTGATAGAAAATGATAATATATATTCATATCCTAAGAATTATTAGAATAACATTTCCCTTTGTAGAATGAGATTTACCCTATTAAATAAATGGTTAATCTGTGACATTGACTTATGTATATAGTACACATCATTCCTTGATAAAATTATAATGTTTGATTCATACTGAGAATAATTTTTTCCACTTTTTTTCTATAAGACTCATGCATTTTCACTCCATGTCCACTCACTGTTCCTGAGGAAAATATTTTCCAAATAATATTTCATTAATACCCTTCCTTGCAATATTTTAAATTTATTATTCCCCCTTTTTGTTTTCAATTACCATACACCATTGACCCACATCTCTAGATAGATGACAAGATGTCATGTTAACCTTATCCATTTCATTACATTTCAATGAAAGAAATATATTTTCTAAGGAACATACACATTGATAATCTACATATTTATATTTAGTCAAATTGAATGATGGAGGTAGCTAATACATTAAATGTTCTAGTGTTTTTAGCGTACATTATCAATTAATATATTTTTCTATATCGTAATAATTATTTCTCATAACCTGAGTCAATTTTTCTATTATAGTTAAAACTATTTTAAATTCATTTGTAGCTCTTTATCCAAAATCATTATCTTGCGTAGGATGGAAATTCCTACTAGGAATACATATATTGATATAGTTTCGATTCCTTCCACTGCGTTCCCTTTATAAAAAATCAAGTACACTAGTTTAGATTATAAATCATTAAAACTAGTGAAACACATAAAAAAAATTATATATAACTAATATCAATATCAAAATCCTCTTCTCCATAGTATTAATTTCAATGTTAGTTATAGGGTTATAGTTCACTAATATATATTTTCTTAATTCTAGTTTCAAATATTTCTGCTACACATTATCTAATACCAACTTTATAGATCCCAACCCCAGAATCCTATATCTGGTGCCTTAAATTTTTATAATGGTACTGTGTAAAGGTGACCACATCCCAATAGAACAAATATTTTATAAAATTTGGAAAACTATATAGAAACCTAATTATAAAATAATAACATTGAATGAAATAAAACATATTAACAACATTAGAAACACTATTATTCATCTATATTATCGCCCAAGTGAATCATAATACACATTGTGGTATACCTAGGAAATATAAAATATAAGGATTGGGTAAGGTTATATGATTAGTAGGGGTAAGAGTATAGTGGAAGCTATCATAAATAAACAGAAAAAATCAGGCAAGGTGGGAAACCATAACACATTCCATTAAAACATAATCATCAGTATAATATGTTTTTAATCGATGTTAATCAAATAATTTTATATAAATAATAACATGAGAATGAAAAATATACATGGATATTATACTAGTTAAAAGTAAAATGGATTATCTATAACTAGTCTCTTAATTATAGAATTCATAATACAAAACATCATAAATATATAGTCAGTTTTTCGGTTAGGAAACCATACATAATCATTTGTCAAATCATTAAATAAAAAACACATTTGTTTAATAAGACTTACTGATTCTTAGAGGGGTTATAGAGGGCCCCACTTGTCAATAAATAAGTCCAATGAATTTATCATAAGAAATTTGTTAAAATAATAAATATATACATTTATATTGAAACAGGAATATGAAATATTAATAACTTTTCCCAAACAATAAACTTAACCATAAACAATATAGTTTAATATGATAAATGATACCAATAAATGACATCCAAAGTCAAAAATATCATAGAAAATTTAATAAAATATAGTTTTTATATCATAATATATTATCCTCAATTATGTATAAGAACCAGGAAAGGGTGTTGATGTATATTAAACTACACTAATAAAATCATTATGAAATTCTTAAGAGAAATACCACATTACATTTATATAATTTACTTATAAATCCACAGGATTATAAATGAAACCATTTTCATTTAATGTAACCTTAAAAACATGTAATGTATACCTGAATACATTAAGGTTTCATAAATGCGGGAAATTACTCTAATTCAAATAGGTTAAAAAACATTCCATTTTGATTTTGAAAAAGAATCATTTAAAAATGTATTTTTAAAAGAATGGTTGAGATTTAACTAAATGAATTTACTAGGACTATAATATTTAAATGCACATACAACAAGTGTAAATAAAAAAAATATGAAATATGAAATTTGTTTGAAATAGAATCATAACATGACATAAACATATGAGTAGAAGTTTAACCAAAAAAATGTAAAAATAGTTTAAGAATGTCATTACCACACTATATCCAGGAAAACAACATTCCCTATAATATTAATGATAATTAAATTAAAAATTGAATTCGAAAAATATAAATAGACTCGTGATGTGGTATATCAATGGCCATTATTTATACCACACACAACGAATAAGGGTTTCATAATGAGTATAAATCATAAATGTGAATGTGAGATGAGAAAACCTTTTCATATGTGTGGAATGTTCTCCATTGGTACATAATATCCTGGATAATAAAATTAGATTAAATAATTACTAAACTCACAAAATATTAATCATATATTTGGTTTATTTTAATTTATTTAAGTTCATTTATGCTCATTTTAGTGAGATGTTATTTTTAATTTCATTCTTCTGGGAGCCTTCATTTTTTGGTTTCTTTATCGGTCCTTTTGATTGAAAATATTATACTTCTCAAATAATAGGAATAAAATATTCAAAATTAAAATTTAATATTATTATTGAACAAATATATGTTTCAATGATCTCATATAACCTTTGGTTATATGGTACATGGATGATTCATTAGATAAAATGTTGATGAAAGGGTATTAATTTATTTTTTTATTGTACGACCATCATGAACTTCTATTATTTGATATAATATTATTTTCAAATCTATTGTTTATGGAACATTATATAGATTATAATTTGTTTGTTATAATCTTATTTAACCAGTGTAATTTTTCTACAACCAGCCATAAAGGTGTAATGGAAAAAAAATCATCAACAAAAAAGATAGTAAATTGACACATCACAGATGAAGATTTCGTTATTAAAATAAAAAGGGGAAGATATTTGAATTTATGTGGGATAACCCATTATCACATTAATGATACTGTAATTATATGATACTGGAGTTACCATGAAAATTTGGATAGATTAAGGGAGGAGAGGATAAAAATATAAACGATATAAAAATAGAAAAGAGAATAATTTTATGTCTTGATTATATTATCCAAGGAAACCAACTAAAGAAACTTGTATTTTTTCTTTTGACAATACCATTATTTCTTATATTTAAAATCTTCAATTACTTATAAATATAAACTTTGTTCCATAGAAAACCCAATAAACCTCCTCAAGATTAAATGAAGGACTAAATATAGTTATGTTAATGATATTACCTAACCGTTAGAATGGTGGTAATGTACATGGATAATTAAATAACGAATATATGGTTTAAATATGTGTATATAATTAATTAGTTGGTGAAAAAATAATTATAAGGGAATGTAAAACAATTTTAAAATAAATGTAAATGTTTATCTAAAAAATTATTTAAATGCGCACATGTGTATTTTCTTCCAATAAAAAAATTAATATTTTTGGATTATATTAATGAAATATATTTATTACATATCAATTATAATTTTGAAAATATTGATTATTTTTTTCTAAAAATTATGTAATGACAAATCCAATTTAACACATAAGTATTTAAAAAAGATGTTTTTGTAGCCTTTTGATGGCACATTTGTTTTAAAAATAGTTTCCAACAAATTTAAAAATTATATTAGAAAAAATGTTCTTTTATATGAAATATTAATATCAAAAGTAACTTTTTTTTTTAATTATTGAGATTTTTCTTAAAAGATTGATTTTTTGATCAATGGTTATAAAATAATGCATTTGTATTGAAAACTATTTTTTCATCAAATTTATTTATAGTGTTAAAATATATATTTGAATGTTTTTAATGAATAATTATATCATTTTTCATCATTTAATTAAATTTAGGTAATTGGATTCAGTATGATATAGAATTTGGATATATAAACATTTCAATCTTTAAAATGTGTTTACTTTAAAAACCCATTTTCTTGAACCTCAAAAGATATTAAATTTAAATAAATTTTTTCCAATTCTAGGTTTCTATTTATTAAAAATTAAATCTATATTGGTAATAATGAGGTAAAATTTTTGGAAACCGAAACCTTTATTTTTGAAAAAAATATGAAAAGTAACATCTTTAAGTTATTTTACACCGGTTAATGCTAAATTATGTAGTTATATGTAAATATAATATTATAAATAATATAAATTTATCTTAAACCCATTCATAATTTTATTAGTTGAAATATTTTCATGAAAAATATTCTTTTGGACGATTTTATGTGATTTTGGATACCCTTATATTACGTTAATCCATTTAAATTATTTAATTAAAAGAAAACACAATTTTGTAATACTATTGTTTTTAACAAGTGAAATATTTTTAATATTTGGCCATATAGATGAAATGATAAACTATAAATAGTATTTTGAAATAAATATTTTTTGACTCCATCATTTATTTTTTATTTTTTGGGATAAAATAATTAAATTAATGGCTCTCACAATGATGTTGTAGTAATTGTTCTATTAAATGCAATATCAAATAAATGCAAAGAAATATGGTAAAATAATAATATTTTTAGAGAATTAATGTCATAAAAGAATATTATGGATTCCTATTACATGTTATTTATTATATAAATGAGTAGGTTCTATGTTATCACTTTTGTATGATATTGTTTTTAAAAAAGTAAATTAATGAATAGTTCCAAAATAAATATTATTGTTATTTTAATAGAAATGATAGTTAATTAAATGAAATAAAATTCATAAAAAGTGAAAATTTTCCCAACATATATTTATTAGAATTATAATGTCATAAATGACTCATTTATTTCTCTTTTGAAATTTTATTATTAATATATTAAACCATAATGTGTAAATTATATGACATTAAGGTTAGAGTAAATATTGTTAAATAATGGTTAAATACAAAAGATTATGATTTTTAAAAAGTAAAAACATATCTAATTTTTATTGGAAGAATTAATTTCTACCCAAAAGCATCCTAACATAGAAAAAAAATAAATATGGTTCCTTTTTAATATAAAATTAATTAATTTTAATTTAATATTCCATAGAATTATTATAGTCCAGCTCCTCTCTCCTATAAATGGGAACCAATTCATCTATTTTCTTCAAACATCAAATCATAATTGGATCGATCATTCACTATCTAAGTCCCTTATTAGATTCACTCCACACATTATATGTTCCTAAATTATCTAGAACACCATATTTAGAGGATTAAAGGTGTTAATCAATGGAGATCATACAAAGAAGATGCATAATTTTTAATTAAGTATTTCAATTTTATTATCCCCTTAAAATTCCTAAAAGTATTTTTAAAAAATGAAGAAATAATAAATATATTAATATAAATATAATGATATGTCATTATTTTAAAATCATAACCTATATCCATATCCACTTATATCAAAAGGGAGAAGAATTATAATTCTTGTGTACGGTGAACTTCTGCCTCACGAAGTTATATAACACCTTTTCCATTAGCATCAATCAGGACATGTTATAACGATGAATTGAAATATTATATATGGTATTGCTTAAATATATTTCATTATGTAATAATAATATATAAATTAAATTCCCACCATTCCATGAACATAAAAATCATAATGTTGTTTGTGCATACATGTGAACTATTACCTCAATGATGTGATGTGATTCCTTTTTCAACACCACATCACATGGATGAAATATAAAAATATATTAAAATTATTTATATGATAATTATGATATTAGTATCATTATATAATGGTAAAATAATCTATACCATTTTCCTATAAATATCATTTAAAAATGGAAGCGCAACTCCTGCAGATGTACGACCTACCGTCTCCCTAATTATAACATAGTTATTTTTAATAACCACACATATTTGATTGTTTAAAAATTAAATTTTATGTATAAAAATTATTGTCATGTTAATAATATTATCCTAAATATGATTTTCTGATATCCTTTTTGACTATATACATCAAACCAAAGTAAATTTGGACTTGTGTACAGAATATCATCAAAATATCCAATTTAAACATATATAATTATGTAATTATTATGAAAGGATATTAATTAATATAAAATGAATATTAAAATTAAAATTGTTCTTGTGATTATAAATAATTAACTTATGTATATTAATCAATATGTAGAAGAATATATGTGACTAATCAAAGTCATGGTAAGGGACTTCAATAGAATATCCTTTCTTTGTGGAATATATTTAATTTAAACACCCACCATAATTAGTGAGGTGAATATAAATCCTCTTTGAAATATCATATAATGAGTTTATTTATTCATACCTTATTAACTATTTTGTTAAATTTTACACCTTCGTCTGTCTTCTAATTTAATGGTTTAATATGGCATGAGACATTTTGGATGTTTAATTATTTAATTTTAAAATATATTTATTTTCCTCCAGGAATATATTATTTATATTATTTAACATATTTATTTATATTGACATAAAATTATTTAAAAGGTTATTTTATGCCATCCTCTATAATTTTTATAGTTTTTTTAATAATATAATATTTTCATTGTTTAAAGGGAATCCCCACGAGTTCCATTTTCAAGTCCTCCATCCCTGGAACCCCCGTCCCAATGAATTGATTACTCTAGAGAGAGCCCCATTTCGGAAAGAGTCATTTCCAAATGCGATGGAAGAGATTCCCATGAGATAACAACTTGATCAATGATGTTTCGATAAAAAAAATTGGTCAGTTGTGTGGGATTCACCCTTCTCACCAACAAATGTAGAATTATGTGACACGACAAAGAGAGCGGACTGGAGGAGGCAGAAATCCCTCAATGTGCGGTATCCTAGGATTTGAACTCCATACCTTCAAATAAAAACTTTTATTGTGACCCTACTCCTGTAACACTACACCACAACCGAAGCAGAAAATAAAATCATCTTCTCCATTTTTGGTAATTTTATTATTGAAAATGGGTTTTCTAAATGTATTGATTACTTTTATAAAATCAAATTTTTTCTTATGAGTGTAAATGCAATTTTATGAGTGAAATGTTGAAAATTGCATGATTTAATGTGTTATGATTGTATAATGGTAAGTGGGAATTTCATGAACGGTTACTTGGAAAACCATGGATGTGTGGCTCTGTGATAAACCAAGGATGTGGGTTACATTATTACCTCAAATGCTATGGTTATGGAATCCGACAATATAGATATTCCATTTGTAAGAGTGACATAAATAGAAGACAACCACATAGCTATTACATTTATAAGAGTGATGTTTATACTTCTATCCCAAGGCATCTTTATTAAATTTATATTATTTATATCGGATATATGGTAATCATGTAATTTAAAAAAATAAATTATCATTATTTTTCAATTTACGTATTTACTAATTATTAAGGGTGAAAAATATTACTTCATGGAAATTTTTTTTTGGTTTTTGATTTTTATCAATGGGAAAACCGTTTCCTTCTTCTTATATCCCCCTACTGAGATTTATATTGTTATCCAATGTTTTTAAGGTTTTTTTCATGGCTTAAGGATTAATAAGTATTTTTAGATTTCATGTTGAATTTCATGAATAGTTTTCATAAAAGTGATCAGACATTTTTTTAAATGTTTTAGAATATGGGGAAAATGTATATTGTTTAGAAGTGTCCTCTTATTAATATTAATTTTTTGTATAAATTGGTGATGAAATAGTTATATAAATATCTAAAACATAAAATAACCACAATGTGAATTGAATTAAAATTCATTACTTAATTCCATATTATGTAATGTTTTAAGGATGATTCTTTACTAATGCAATCAAAGGATTCTATGGACAAAATTTATGTTTAGGATGATTTCTAAAGTGTTATGTACATCATCATGGGATTAGAAATTTCTTTTTTTCATAAGTTTTGTGGCATAAAAACCTCTTTTTTGGCTTTATGTAATGAAATTTTTAGGTGTCTAACAGTATTTCTGTGGACCATTATTTTGAGTTAATTATGTGTATTTACTTTTTTTGAGGAAAATTTAATGTTATGCAATTAATATTGAGGATAAAAAATATTATTGTATTTTAAATGAGTTAATCATAATTTGGTAATGTTATAAGAATTATAAAATTTTAGAAAATGGAAAACCAATAAGATGGGTGAAAACTCGTTGCTTCTGATAAGGCTACGAGATTCAAACACACAACTGAGGGGTGATAAGGGTGAATCACCTTCCACTAACCTCTGTTAATTCCTATGTTACTATTTATTTTTCATTTTATTTAAAATTATCAATGGAATAATAATAATTTGTTTTGGGAAAATATGTTTTATCGAATAAATAACCTTGGTGTTTGAACGGGCCGAAGGTCATCACGACCCTCAAAATTACAGTTATTAACCTACACTAGCACAGTGGTGCAGGGTCGAACCACAGAGAAGGCAGATAAGAAAATTCTAAGGTTTTAAAACTAAAGACCTCACTGTTATCAGTAATGAGGTAAAAAACATTTTAATTCATTATTATTTTTTTAAGTGATGATGTGAAAACAAGATGATGAAACAAATTTTTTAACAGAGAAGCTAAAATTTTATAATACGTACTATTAAACTAAGAAATATAGCAAACTAATATTAAGAAATAGAGACAAAGGGGCTAAGATCAAAAAAAGTCACTTTGAAAATCTAATCTACTAGTTAAAATAATTGAATTCCTCATTAATTTTACTGAATCACTCCTAAAAACATGCTGAAGAACCTCCCTCGCCAATAAATTCAACATGCAGACGATTAAGTTTTGGAGTTCGCCACACTAAAACTTAACTGAACTGATAGGAAGTTTGAAAAGGATTAAATGTGTAAATAAACTCGCCATAAATTTCCAATGTTAATGACATTAAAATTATAATATATGCATTCCAAAACAACCTTGCCAGTGGAATTTGAATTATTAATTTTGAAATCAATTGAGAGGTGAATCAACTGAACAGAGAATCATAGTTCAATCTCACCGATTGAATATGATTATGAAAAATTTAAGTAAATGAAGAAGTTTTAAAGATAAACTAGTTGAAATGAATTCCAAAGATATGAAAATATTAACATATGATCATCTTGATTATAGCAGTGAAAAGCATCCAAAAACAGGGTACAAACATAAAGGACAAAGGGAAGAAGAACTCCCCAAGTGACACTCTGCCTTTGGGCTCCTTAGTCTCCTGCTCGTCTTCGGGGTTACTCCCGGGTATCCTCTCTCGAGAGTGGTGTGTTTGTGGAATGAATGAGCATCTCCGCAAATTCTGCTACAACTCTGCTTTATATCCCCTTTGTCATCTGCTACCCGTCACTGCAACATCTTCCACCCACTTCAAAAATTCTTCACCCACGCACTGCAGAATGTGCATTTTTTCGTAACAGACACGTCGCACTAATATTTCTGTCGTAACTAACTCCTGGTTAGTTAGTTAGATGAATATGGATGTGTATTAGTCCCTTGAATGAACCTGCACAAGAAACACACACAAAATAATGAATAAATAATTATTCATAATTTAAGACATTAGTTTATTGAAAGTCGTAAAAGATTTAATAATGTAATTATTAATTATGTTATTGATTTTAAGTTATTACTTGTTAATTATAAAATTTGTTAATTAAGAAAATTAAATAATTTACTATTTTTAGTTAATTATATTAGCTTATTTTAGTTCATAATAAATTATGATGTATTTAATTTTATTAACGAATAACTCTTTAGTATGCCACATTAGATTAATTTAAATTTAATTTAGATATTTTAATAAATTTGTTTAATTAAAGTTTTAAATATGTTAATTATATTATTAATTCTGTTTTATAAATTAATTATTAATTATTTATTATTGATAAATTATTTATAACTAATACTGTTTTAAATTTTAATGATTATGTTTTTAATTTAGTTATTTTTTTATTTTAATTTGTTATTTTAATTTTTTTATAACTTTCTCTCCCCCCATATTTCAGCGCAAAGCAACCCTAGGGGAAGGGGTCTTCTACGGCGCCATAGAACAAGGGTGATGACTCCCTGCTTTCCACTAGCAGAGAATTCAGCAACAGCACATCTCCATCTCCTCAGTACCGGCGGCGGTGCCAACCACATTCGAGCACCACGGATCATCTTCGCAGTGAAATCCCAGTCTTCAGCAAACAGATCTGTTGTGTCGCGATGTATCAGTGGTGGCGTTGTGGTCTCGGCTGCTTCTCCTTCCAGCGGCATCGGAAATCTCCTATACTGAACCGGTGACAACCTCACCTTCAGCGGACCAGCAACATGCGGCTCGGCGCCTCTCAAAGAACCTCGGCTCTAGCGTGTGCAGCGGTCCTCCAGTGGCATCCCTACATCAGCAGCAGCGGCGTCGGCCTCCGAAAGAGAGGTGCAGTCTCCGACATCAGCCAGTGTAGTGCCATCAGCTCCTTCCAGCAGCGTACCCCCTCACCTTCCAGCGATATCAAACCAGAAGAAGCAGCTCAACTCGACCTTGTTTATTGATTTGGTCTTGAGATGTTAAAAAAAATCTGATTCGAGTCTTTGTTCTGGTTGAGTGGAGTTAATTCTGATGAAAGTGAAAAAACAGGGATGGCGATGGCATGTTGCATAATGGACACCGCTAGGTGACAACTGATAGTGTTATTGAGGTATTGGTGAGAATGGCTTGTGGAAAATATTGGAAAGACCCACAAAGGAGAGGAGAGGATGCGGTCAAGGATTGAACAATGGTGAACAAAGAAAAGAGCATAGACATAAACCTACACGTGAGGTTTGGAAAAAGTATTCTAACCGTGAGACTGATGAGGATCGGTGAGTGTCAAGGGTGGAGGATCGGTGAGTTACGATTCACCGATAGTAAAAATAGACGAGAGACCAAAACTGACTCATTGAAAATTAAAATAATAAAAAGTAATTGACGCTACGTAAAACTAATGAAAATAAAACAACACACTGAAGAAATGAGAGACCTAAACTGATGGAAGGATCGATGCATCTCAACAAAGGTGCGTCGAGAGAGACCGATGGCGTTTACAAAGAAATCGGTGTGTCACGACACACCGATAGTTATAGAAAAACTTCGGTGTGTTAAAAGATCAGTGTGACAACAACATTTGTGCGTCACTCACCGATAGTACAAAATTAGAAAAGATAACAATAAAAATTAATTTACAAAAAATATTAGAATGAATAATACATTAAGTAATTAAATTAAAAGTCAACTTAGCTAAATTGTTAGAACTAATTAATTGAATGTAACTAAAAAATAACAAAATTACTTAACAAAATAAAAAAGAAAAATAATTATTAACTAAGAAAATAAATTTTAAGATTAAATAAATGAAGAACACCTACAAATAATTAACCACAAAAAAATAAAATTACAATAATAAAAATATACTAAAGATATTAAATGAAAAAGTTAATTAGTTAGATGATAAAATGAAACTTAACATTAAGAACACATTGCTTTCTTAATAATTAACTTAAACTTAATTACTTAGCAGAATAAATGAACTGGTTAAAAATTAAGGTTAATTTATTAAAATAGATCAGAATTAAATGGTAACGTCTTAAATTAAAAACGGAATTAAATTAATGCAAATAAAAATGATTAATTAATTAAATAATAAACATTTAAAATATTAAAAAGTAAACCAAATTAAGATTATAAATCTGAAAAATAAGTTAATACATTTGAAATACATAGAAAGACTATTAAAAACGACTAAAAAACATATTTAATTATAAAAAATGATTAATTAATATATTTAGTGATAAAATTAAAAAAGTGAAAATATTAATTAAAAAGTGTTAAAAATAAGTAATTAAATTGATAAAAACTAAATAAAAGATGTGGAAAAACTATGTTAAAAAAGTGCCACATCAGTGTTGGGGAATGATTTGGTGATTAAGTGATTACTATTGTTCTAGGAGTCGTTCATTATTTTGGGAATTCAATAACATTAATGTAAATATAATTATATGGGATTATATTTTATGTGAATAGGTTTAATTACATTTTGGATAATATATGATTTTATTTTCGATTTATGTTGATTCAGGATTTTTATGGAACTAGTATACATAATGTTATATTTAATAAGGAATTACATTTGGGTATAAGACTTCATAAGTAAATGATTTTATTTTTAGATAATTCTTAAAATTTATCTTCGTTGAATTTTTTATCAAATATTTCAAGATTTATTTGTTTCAATATTAGAATATAATATTTTTTGATAACTTTTAATTATTGTTATTTATTAAATAGGGTTTTTTGATCTTTTGGTACTGTTATTGAATTTTCATGAATGAAGTGGGTTTTCATCCTATAAAGGATTGTTATTTTTAAGGATTTATTTTAAATTATCCTCACCATTTTGTTTTTGGATAATGTTTCACAACATGATAAGTAGACAATTAATCCATTTAGGATTATCTGATTCTTTATAATTTTATTATCGTTCATTAATTCTAAAAATTCATCTTGAATTGACATGGATAGGAGAAAAATATTAGCTTATTGTGGGTATTGATTAATGGATGAAACTATACTTTTCAATTATTTTTTCTGTATGTTCTTATTCCATGTAGTAAAACAACTTCTAAACTGTATGATAATGTTCTTGAAACTGAATCATTATCCCTTTATTTTGAACAAAGGTCATTTGACCCAGTACATATTTTTGGTTTTGTGATTGTTAACATTCCCAATATCATGTTCACTCTCACTCCCTATTATTTTGTGATAGGTAGGTTTCTCTTAAATTTTAATGGTTTCCTACTTATAAACATAGTATGTGTTTTATAATGTGAAATTCATACTTCCCTTTATTTATTTTAAAGTGGAAGTTTGTTTAAGGTTTTCTCCGATGTGGGATTTCAATAATGGTATTTTGAAAACTCAATCATTAGTTAGTGATATAGAATAAAAATAATGAGGAATTTATTTTAATATGGTGGTGGAATATTGTAATATCATGATTTTTTAAAAGCAAAGTACTATGTTCGGCATCTTAATGAAATTTCACATCGAGGATAAACGTACAACTAAACATTATTATGTTAATGGTATAACCTAGATACTAGAATGGAAGTAACGAAAATGGTTAATATAATTATGAATATATTGTTTTCAAATGTATATATAAATAAATATTGGGTGAAAAAATTATTTTATGTCAATTTTGAAATAATTTTAAAATAAAAAGAAAAGTTTTATCTAAATAAAATATTTGAATGTGCAGATGTTTATTATATGCCAATAAATACTCAAAATTTATATTTCTCGATTATATTAATGATATATATCTATAATATATTCAATATATTTTTTAATATTTATATTGTGTGTTTTCTATAAATTATATAAGAAAAAAAATCTAATTTACACTTAAAATAAGTGATTTTCAAAGAAGAACTTTTCACCATTTAATGGAACACAAGTTTGAAATCTAATTTTTGAAATTTTTACAATTTCTATATTAAGAATAAAATTCTTTTTTGAAAGTTTAATATCAAAATCTACATTGTTTAAATATTTTATATTTTTATGTTAAGTTTCATGTTTTGTTGAATATTGAAAATAATATTATATGTAAATTGAAAAGGAATTTTTCAACAATTTTATTTATATTGATAAATTATATATTTGAATGGATTTAAATTATAATTAGATAATCTAATATTGGTAAACTAAATTTGGTTCATTAGAATAAATTTCACATTTAATTTTAATATAAAAACATTTCAATCTTTTGAATGTTTTTACATGAACAACATGTTTTATCGATCCATTAATGAGATTAAATTTAAATTAATTTTATACAAATATGTGTTTTAAAATTTAAAAAATGATATTATACTTGGAATCAGAATTTGAGATTTTATTAAATAGGCTTCTTTTATTTTTTACAAAATAAGAATACTGACATTGGTAATTTGTTTTACCAATATTAAGGCTAAATCAGTTAATTAATTTCAAAAATGATATAAATAATATAGAATTACACTTAAAACATTCCATGTTTTTATTTGATGTGTTATTATAGACCAAAATCATCAATGGGTTGATTTTATGATTACTTGGATCTACATATATGACTTTAAACCATTTATAGTATTTAAATCAAAGAAAAATTAATTTTTCATAATCTTTTTTTCAAAAAGAAAAATAATTTTAATAGAGAGTCATATAAGGGAAATGTTCAACTCTTAAATGTTTATTTTCACCATTATATTATATTTTTAATTTTTAGGGTGGAATAAAAAAATTTATTACTTTGATACTGATTAATCACTTATTTTTATATTAATGAAAATATCAAATAAATTATTTAAAAAAAAATATATTTTTAGAGAGTTAATGTCATCCAAAAAATTAATGGATTAATTTGACATTTTATTAATGATTGATAATAGTTGTTTTGATGATATTACGTCGTTATTATTTTTTTAAAGGTCATATAATGAATAGTTTTAAAATTAACTTTAATGAAACTTAAAATGAAAAGATATTTTTTAAATGATATAAAATTCATAAAAAAAATCAATTTTATTTTGATAATTAATAAAATTTAAATTATGAATTGTTAATTGGATATTTTTATGTTTATAGTTATTTAATATACATTAATGGTTTGGAAAAGTATATAATAGGAAGGAAAATACTCCCAGAAATTCGATGATGGAATAATGTGCTGGTTGAAAGGAAAAATTATGAATAACATTGAAGAAATAATATTTATAAAATGAAAAAATTGGTTCATGTACTAGTTTTTGGGGATGGTATGTTGATGGTACTTACTACGAGCTGCATGGTACAAGGATAACCTATAGAACACTAGCCCGTGAGTCATTGACCATCAAACCATGTGGTTCACAGATGGGATGAAAATAGTGAACCAATGCACCGCATAACTTGTCCTTGGGGAAAATGTGATGAATAAGTAAGTACCGACAAACCATCCCCATTGACTGAGAAGTTCATAGAGGAGGCAGGGCTGGTAGCGTCCCACGAACTCCATCATTAATTGGATTAAGGTGGTTATTTTTTCCACATCATACCGCAATGCCTTCATCCTCAGTTGACCGACTTGTAAACGAGTGGATGATCCCTCCATGGGATTCTGAAAAAGGTTCCTGGTTCACATATATATAACATCCCTAGAAACCTATAAAAACCACTAGGGGAACTGAAATACACACTTCGAAGGATTTTAGAGTCTCGATTACGTTTGATGCTGATGAATTGAGGCTTCGGGCATTCAAAGATTACAGAAAAAAGACATTAAAGGGGAATGCTCAATAAATGATTACGAACCACATTTATGCATGTGTAAACCATCAATGCACCACAAAAAGATGGAAAATTAATAGTAATAAATGTGTCACAAACCATATTCTACTCACTGATAAACTTTTTGTGTACCAAAGGTGAAGTGTCCCTCCTTCAATCTGGCGAACCGCATAGTGCATTGCTATGTGGAAAAGAAACTGTACCGCATTGTAGCACACTATGTTGACGGAACTAGAGAATGTATGCCACCATGGTACTCGGCGTCCCGGATCTAGGTCCACGTACCAAATCTGTACAAAGATGTCCCCTTCACCTGCATAGTAGTACACTATGTGTGGAAGCCCCCATCCCACATGAGAAAATGGTCCACCGAATTAGGTGTCATTGGATTTTCTATATTCTGGGTCAAATCTTGCCCTTCCATTCCTTTCAAATCCTCCGTAGCCCCTTTGATATCTATTCCACCATCATTAGGTCTATGAATCTTCCAATTCCACCGTACCCATATGAATATACAATCAGGCGCATCAGCATTCTCATCTGAGTCTACATAACCAATGTAAGATGAAGGACAAAGGCATTCCCCATAATGGTTTAGACCCTCCGGACATCCTTTTATCTACATTCCAGAGGAAAACCAGAGTCCAACCATGGGATATTGATTTGAAAATCCCCGTTATTGGGATCAAGGGTAGTCACTAGCCTTTCCCTTCCATGAGAGCCGGGGAAAAATATGGAGCTCATGCTTTCATTCCCCTTTGACAAGAGATGATGCTCCTCCCCTCTCCCATAACATGTTTCATGGAACTCGTCCGATGGTAAGCCCCTTGCATGTTTATGGTAGGTGGCGATTTCTACCTAATATGGCCTGTCTTGGGATGTGTCCAGATAGATCACCATATGTGACTATCCTAGACATCAACATGGGTATGGGGTTGACACATTGAAATCCCCTTTACCTCTCCTATTGGTCTTGTAGATTCACCCTCATCCACCATCACCCTCCTCCAATTCCCTCATACAATAGCATAAAGTGTGCCTTTGGTGAATATTTCACATCCTATTTTTTCTCACACCAAGTGTCACTCATGTGGGATTATAGGTCTGTGATGATATGATATTCGCACAACCCAGTAATGAACTACAAGAACACTGATTACCAATACAAATTGAATATATAGGAAACCATTATCTAGGCCCGAGATCCATATCATCTCAACCATGAAATGAGAGATCGTTGCACCTTCAAATGGGCACCTACCTTGCATAATTCCCAATAAATTCACAACCCAACAATGAACTATGATAACTCAGATTCCTTCTCTAACCAGGATACATTGGACACCTATCTAAGGCCCAAACTCAATCCCATTTCACAAATGATAATCCCAATCATGTCCCCCATAATGGGAATCATTTTTAGAGTAATAACCAATTTACTTCTTTCAAAATGACCTCCTCTTCAGTGTAAGTCCCAACCATTCCTCCTAAAATAGGAAACATCAATGTATAAGTCTTATGTTCAATAGAACTATGAAGGACATTGATTTCCCACTGACCAGGATACGTAGGAAGCCTCCACGAGGTCCAAATACAATCCCCAAATCAACACAAATGTTTCACAGGCCATATTATTAGTTGGGATATATCTACGCTAAAGACCATATCTCTTGTGGGTCCATTGGGCCGCTTCGGTGCAATTCTTTCACCATGTATTGACTAAGCATCATTCACCTAGATGTCATCTATGTGTGATGTTAATCTATGTGTATGGGTCATCATCACACGACCATAACATCTAATGTGTCCAGTTAACAATCACGTAACTATGTATGATATGATACCTTTCATGAGGATACATAGGAATCCCATCTCACGGGTTTGACCCCAACATCAAAACAACTCCCATCAACTTGGATTATGATAAACTTCAGAGCACCACATCACATGACTTAAATCATCACTCTCTTAGTACCCCTAGGCCATGTATATCCTTGATTGATTCTAAAACCTAGGTGTAATATGTGGATAGAAACATGGAAATAAACCATGGTTTTGTGAACATATGAACATTCCCTAAATCATATGAGAGTCTTGGAGTTAGTAACAATTCCCCCAAAAGGGTATGATGAGCCTAGACTACCATCACCTCGACCAATGGAGTCACTATTTTTTTGTTAAAATCTTCAAAGAGTACCTACCTTTGGGATGTAGGTCCATGAATATTGGGTAAAAGGATGTTGTGTCTTTCCAGATCTACCATCATAACTACTAGAGACCATCTGGTGACCTCATACCTGAAATGGTCAGATTTCACAAAAAAATAACCCCCATAATCACCTGTTTGGATCATGAAAATAACGGAAATTTTTTATAAAATAAAAATGGTATACTACTCAGTCCCGGTGGGACCGTATCACCTACCCAAAATGTGGTGCGACATGAAAAAATATGAAAAAATTGTGAACCCAATGTGAATCCATAATCAAGGTAGCGATGTTACCCCTTTCAAAGTAAAAAAAAATCACCAATTATATATGGGAACATTAGATGATACATTGAAGGGTTTTTTTGTCTTTATATGTCATGTATATAAATCTCAGGTTTCTAGAGCCCCTTTAGTCTAAATGGAATCTCAAAAACTAACATAGACACACACCTCTATGATAGTACAGGAAGCCAGGTAACTGATTAAGAGCAGGAACCCCTCACCAACCCAGCATCCTTAACATTGTTCCCCAGTGCACTTATATATGATTACCACCAATAAAATACTCTCCCCTTAGCGTAGGCGTGAAGATTGACCCTCCAGTATTTGAATGTCATACAACTACCTCTTTATCCCCTGCTGGCTACCGAGCACTAGGCGACCCAGTTGGGAAACACCAACCTCTTTTGGAGATTGTAACCAGAGCGCAACAATGAATACCACCCATACATTAAAAAGGTAGATTAATTAGATGATAATGACTACATCCTATATACGCATGGGTCTTACTCATGGGACCTGACCAATGAACCTCCCCACTGACACTATGAGAGTCAATATCCTCACCCTGAAGAAAATTTCATGCTGAGGGAACCTGCTGAACACTCACAGATGCAGGCCCCTCGTCTTCCCTCCAAGGGTGAAGAATAAATTACCAGAATTATTTCATCACCCTAATTCATATAGAAGAGTTCTACCAGACAAACATGGTAACATACAATGAGTATACATACAATTTTTCCAGCTCATTTGAAGCCCGCCGTTGAAATGGAGAGGCAATCTATGATAGAATGCATTTTATATCCGCTCTCATGAAACCTACCACTGTAATTGAGTGCCAAAGTATGAGAAAAGACACATTCCTACTAGTAATTTCAAGTCCCACTATGGAGATAGAGAGAAAAGTATAAGAAAACTCAAATCATTCCCAATGCACCAGAATCCCTTCATCTAAATAGGATGGAAACCTGCATTACACAGGAACAAATACCCTCTGATGCAAATCAATCCCACATGCCAAATTGGGAGGCAACTTATGGGTAGCCATATAACACTTCCAAAGCATATGAAACCCTCATGTAAAATATTTTAGAAAATAAATATAAGAAGGATCAAATTCATGTAGATGTAAACAATGTCGGTGAGACATATTCAGTAGAAATGGATAATATGAAAATTCTTGCTCGTGAATATAAGGCCCACCACTCAAATACGGTGTAAACCGAAAACAATTTGGAGAGAGGCTCATTCATCTCCCCCGAAAAAGGATAACTACTAGTGTATACTAGGAACCTATAGAGGATCAGAGCAGGCACAAACTTTTACTTTGACAACATAATGGGAATTCATACTCGTTCCTTCCAAAGACATATCTCATCACATATTTGAAATGACGATGGACCAGACATGACTTCCTGACTATATCCTCCAGACCTATCAAAACGTTATTATGTCATTTGAAAAGGCATGAAACTGGGAAAATGACCATGTCTTCCTAAACATGGTGTCTCATCCAGAAAATAAGACACTAACTCTAGAGAAGTTATGCATCCCGGATCTAGTCCAGGAGGGATGATAACTATATCTTTCAATAGAAAGATAACCAAATTGGGAAGAAATACGTATTCCAACTCGGGGAAATATGTCCAACATTGTGGCTGCTCTATGGAAGGCATGTATCCCTTTCCAAAATCAAGATGCTCGTCGGTGTATCCCAGTGGCGTCACAAGAACAAACAAAATAGGGACCAACATATGAAGGTTGTTACTGAAATCATGTAGCCCTACATTCCCGTAATAGATCACCTAGAAGTGAAATGTTCCAAAGGTATGTAAAAAATTAAGATAATATCCATGATTTTAATTAGTTGGAAGCTATATTTCATGAGGCAATCAAGAATTTATTACTATATACTGAAGATCCTATCGATCCATTTCCAAATTATGGAAGTGACAATAATAGTCGAGAAAGTCCTCCACTCAATGTTTCCACGAGTAGCTCTGATGTTCTTCCCTAGATAACCCATGTGGGATCCCATTGTTGGCTAGAAACAATCAATCCAGAG
This sequence comes from Viscum album, assembly GCA_963277665.1. Classification (NCBI taxonomy): domain Eukaryota; kingdom Viridiplantae; phylum Streptophyta; class Magnoliopsida; order Santalales; family Viscaceae; genus Viscum; species Viscum album. The sequence goes on along the minus strand of OY728120.1, from coordinate 3,732,048 downwards.
AGCCTAACAATTGATGTGTGTGAGGGTATCCCTCACCTACTCCAAAATATCTAACATTAAGAAGTTCCTCCCCTTGCATTCGTCTTCCCTAATGGTCCTCCCTAGGGTATATTCTATATATATGATTATCCTTGGAGTCGATCGAAAAGATTTTATAGTAGTACTCACCTTATAGACCTTCACCAGGAAGGACCTCCCCACAGTGACACCAAGAAACATTAAGCTCCTCCATTCATTACATTACTTCTGAAAGGCCCTCCCTAGAGGGTACTCTATATATATTCCTCTGGTATCTGGATCAATGATTGTAGTTCTCTCCATAATAGATGTTATTGTAATGTTCCTCCCATCAATGTAATTAAACAATAAGAAGGTCCTCTCCTTATTGAAATTTACAATAAAGGTCCTCCCTTGGATATACATTTTCGAAAAACTCCCCGTGGTCAGGAAGAATGTTTTCATTGTATCTTGTGGCATTGTTTCTCTAAATAAAATGGTCCTCCCCACAACAAAAAACCACACCGGTAATGATTCCATCCCCTCACCAAATCAAATACAAGAAAGGCGTCACATGTTGAGGTCCTTTAAAAGATGGATTAACATATGTTAGTTATTATTTCTATGGGGAGTGACAACCTATCTCAACCAGAAGATAACTTAAGGGAATGACCATTGTTTTTATCTACCCTCATTCAATTATATTTCAATGATTCTCCTACAAGAACACTAGTTAAAACAAAATCATTATGATGCGTTTAAGATGGGTAGACCAACTAGATGAGTCCAAGATGAAACAAAAATAGGATATGTTTCAAATTAGGATACAAATAGCTAGGGATGACATACCAGTGAGGTGTTTTCTTATGAAAACTTTTCAATTCGACATACCAATGGATTTTTCTAAGGAATGTATGCATAAAATTTTCCTCAAAATATGGTCAACTATACACTAGCTAAAGGAAAAAAATCCACCCTATGAGGGGAATGAAGGCCATGTGAATATATTGGGAGATATTTTCTTTCAAATTCACCTTGATTCCATTCCGTTTGTATGATAGCCACAATAAAAATGTTGATAGAAATTCCTCGAACTGGCTTAACTCTATGCACTTCACAAATTGTGTTTCCTTGTCATAAATCCCCAGCCTGGTGTTCATATTTGGGGATTGGGAGAACATGGTACTCCAAACTTCACCCCACACCCAGTCCAGTAGAAATAACTAGAAATGACATCATGTAATTTCATTACCCAAACATGACAATCAAATGAAGTCCCTAATCGGGAAAGGAGGAATGTTTGACAAGAATCATCCAGGAGTATGTCTCAGATGAATCTATCCCGATGAGGGAAAACCATCATAAATCACTTAAAATTAGGAATTGAGAATATCTAGATGGATTCCTTCTTAATAGAGTCCAATAAAAGTGCTTTTCTCACATCATCAGAAGCAAACAATTCATGTGTAGAATCAACACCATATCTGGATCACACCCACATGGGAATATGTGAGATCAAGGAAGAAAGAGTGGCAACAGCAACCTTCAAAATACGATATCAACCACATACCAAAGGTATAGGGGCATTTATAACTCAAAATTCCCCTATAAGACCATAGAATCTATGATGAACTACAAAAATAGAATAATGAGAGAAACCCTAGCCCGCGGGGCAAGGGAATTTTTACCTCAGATTCCCACTAAGAGGATGTCAGTCATTTCCTTCCTAGGTAGAAAAATGACAACAAAGCTCACCCATTCTATCTCATCTTGTGAAAAACATCCCTGAGAATAGAGTGGAACTACATAGTCATATCAGATCTCTCTTCGAGTCACTCCTCGCTGATAAACCTGGTGAGTAACATAGAATGGCCGGTGAAGATCCAAAAAGGATACAAGAACCTCCCCTACCATTCAACACCTAGTATGACACCCCAAATGCAGTATGTATTAGTGAACGTCATGGAAATAATCCCAACAAACCTCACTGAAGATGATAACAATAATGATGAAATATGATAAGAAGGTTCCCTCTCAATGATTGTCCACAACAATTTTGGAGGTTTGAACACTAGAAACCAAAGAGTTGTCTTAAATTTGGGTACCCCCTCAGTCAATCCTCAATTATCACTCATGAAAATCTTCAACAAGGAGATGAAGAAAAAGAAATGTCTATGACCCTCCTACTCCTTATCTAAAGGATTCCCCCACACTTTAGGAGTTATTTCCATGATAATAGGGATAAATGAATGATCTATATTGAATTGATGATAAGATTCTAAGATAATGTCATCCTATCAGGTACGTTACTCAGATGGAGCGTCAATACACACTTCCATTTGATGTAACTTTGCCTAATAGACTCATACTGATAATTGAAACAAAGTTAGAAATCTCATTCAAGGCAGTGATGAGATCATCAGTCAACCTAAACTCATTCCTAATAGGGTATCAAAATTTCCCTCCATTGGGGAAGAAAACATAACAGATTCAAGAAAATCCACAAAGGATTCCCCCTACGAGGTATCTATATGATGTTCCAACCACACCGACACATCCGATCTTTCCCCTACTGCGACCACTCATGATCAGGTATAATAGGACACACATCAAGCACTCCGGACTACCATTGAGTTATTGAAAACTGGAATGGTGAAAGTGGAAGGGTGACAAGCTCTGATATAGCTAGAAAAGAAACCATACCCCGACTAGGTGAGAAATGTACCACCTCAACCAAATTTTGGGAACCCCATATTCCCAGTGATCAATGGCTCAGGGGACTCGAAGAAGCATATAATGCACTACTATTCATTCTATAACCCAATGATGGGGAACCCAGATCAATAGGAATCAAATAAACTCAAATTCTTCATTAGAACTCTACATGTTTTAGACTTTGTGTAGTAGACCGATCATCAATAAAACAAAATTACATGTTGAGAGGATCTCTGGTGATAGTTTCTCTTCTAGTTCATCTTGAAATTTCAATAAAAAATTCACAGATCTCATGAAATTTAAACATCATGAAAATGATAGAGTCTCAGAATTCATCATTAGAAGGAAAGGTTAGACTTAATCCTTGACCCAGCTACTCCGCATGATGTGATGCTTTCCATGTTCATCGATTATCCACGAGATGAGCATTGAATGCCAATTATTCCTGTAAAATATACATTTGGCTTACATTTTTTCTCCTCTATTCTGCAAATAATATAGGACTCAATAAAATGGACTAATATCAAGTAATGAGGGGCCCCATAAACCGTATGCGAAATAAAAGGAAGAGATGAAGGGGGGTTTTTCATGCTTAAGCCTCCCCCTGAACACGCTCTTTCTCCTAGGACCCTACCAAACCATACAGGACCCTCTGGACATCAAAAACCACCCTTCCATCACATGATGAGTAGAGGGTTGCCAAAAGGAATCAATTCGAGGAATGAATAAATAATTTATACTTATTTTAAGATGTTCAATTTTGTGGCTACTTCACAGCCTCCATGAGATTCAAAATTCTCTAGCTACCTGAGCTGAAGAGAGTTAATGAAGTAGGTCTCGATGACATCCCAAACTATTTCCCCTTCCACCTAATTTTGGGGAATTATATACAAGGTTTTATGATCTTTAAGTACCTCTTAAAATTGATGGATTACATGAAAGTGATACATGGACCACCACCAGCACAAGTGGCATATATTTCCATCAAAGATCTTAATGAGGGAGGAGAGTGGAAGAAATTCATTATCAATAAAGATCAGACATTTCATAGTTAGATGACTTGGAAAATAGTCAACAAGGATCATGGAATACTCTAGGAACCAATAAAGTGACTGATCGTGCCCCCAAAAGCTTTCAATGTTGCACAACTTTCTTGATCAACCCCATAATCCTTCATGGGCTAGCCGCCCAAAATTATTTCTGATAAAAAAAGTAGAAAGAAGGTACATAATAATGATACTAACCCAAATCTGAAGTTGGTGCTGACACACACATATTCCTTTCTATCAGATCTAATGGTATGGGCACCCCATACCAAATGGAATGTCCACCAACCAGTCAAATAACACCGTTAGAAGATGTTAAGAAGGAGTATTCACCTTTAAATGAAGAGCAGAACATTGGATCCATTAATGTCATCCATTTAATAGACCCCATATTTAATGAGGAATATGGATACAAACCCAAATTCCAAACATCTTTCCAAATATCTAGAGGAAGAGTCCATCGAGTTTATGTGTTCCTAGGATTTCACGACCATGTCCTGAGTAAAATTTTTAGACACGCCCCAACTCAATCCTTTTATATTTCAAAAATTTGTTGAATAGCCCTCCAACAAACACCACAGGAACATGAGTATTTATTTTCTCTTGTGTGAGAAAAACCTATCCCAATTATACTGGAATATCTTTCAGAAGAGGTGAAAAATTATAATCTCCCAATTATCATTGGAAAACCTACATGAAAAAACCCAGAAACCACAGAACCACCGTCACCTCCTATCCTAGAAGTTTGTCTTTCTACATATAAGGATCAATCCCCTAAAGATCCAATAAAATAGCCTTCCCACAATAGGAAGAACTAAAATTTAATGATTATGAATGATATTATAATTCATCTAGACCCAGTACCAATTAATCTATAAATTTGGAATTCATTGAATCTATAAGTAGATGTCAAGGAGGCACTCATCGAAACTTTTTTGACTCATCGTGATTTGGAGGCAGAAGTGACTGTGGTTTATATCCATCGGATGGAGACCAAAAATGAATAATTCAATGTTGACATATATTGTACCGATCAATATGACAAAACCATAATGAAAAGACATATCCATCCATTATATGTGTTTGGAATGAAAAATGGCATCAATATCATAAAAATATTCATTGATAATGGCTCCAGAGTTAATCTCAACCCACTACGGTCACTTCGAATGTTAGGTTGTGATGATGATTGTCGGATGCCCTGAACTATATTCCTCATGGGTTATGAAAAAATAGAGCAGAATCAGTTCGGCTGAATCATGCCTCAAACATGGCATGGTGACCTCATGTTTGATTTTTAATTTCATCTGGTCTAAAAAAATTTGTATTTCAATGTCCATCGAGGAAGTCCTTATGTGAATTAGCACGCTATGATTCCTTCAATATACTATCAATTCATATAATATTTAATTAATGGGAATAATGGTACATTTTATACTGATAAATCCCCATTGGAATCTTGTGAATCACACTACGTCGATGCCTGAATCAGTGAGATGAAAGTGAAATAGCCTTCAACCAACAATGCTGATTATATCACCACCATAAATAGATTGGGAATAAATACCACAGATGCACTAAACTAGCTCGGGGAAGAGTATGTATTTCATATGAATCATAATGAGTTTATAAATTAAAATTCATACATAGATTCATCCATATACATGATCTCTGTTAGGGACATAATGTATAGGGCTGTTGAAATGCATGTTTCCCCCAATTAAAATGGTGAGTACCCAATTAAAAATGACATCATCCAATACACTAGGCTCTAAGAAATTATTAATGAGGAAAAAGAGGATGTACTGTGACCAAAAGAAGAAGAGGAAACTCTTTAGAGACTTGATTTTCCTTAGACTATTCCCCATAGTCAGTTGGGGTGGATGAAGCTGTTTCACCCACCGAATGCTAGAAGTGTGATCCCTCCCCATTCTTGGAGAGTTCTTCTTAGTGTTAATCATTATTTTAAAATATTTATATGAGGATGAGGGGGATGTGGATATAAAATTGGATCATGTGGATTCCCCCTATGTTTGAAGAAGGTGTCTCTACCACAATTTACGAACTTAGGGAAAAAAAATCAGGTACCAAAGAAGACTTGGGGCCCACTCTGATTAGTACGACTATTCCTTCTAAAGAGAAAGAGGCATACACATTATTCCTAAAAATGAATCAGGTTTTTTTCCTTAGTAACTACACAAAAACTCCAGGTCTTGATCTGATGGTGGCCACTCATCACCTATTTTTCCCGAAAGACCATCTCAGCTACAAGAAAGCTTATAGAAGGATGCACCTTACATATGCTTCCATGATAATGGCTGAATTAGACAAACTAATAAATGCTAACATCATTCTGGAAGTCCAATATCTAATCTTGTTGGAAAAAAGTTTCCCTAAGAAAAATAAAAATTGGTAGATAAGAGTACACATCGTTTTCAGGGATCTCAATGGAAATTTCCCAAAAGATAATTTTCAGTCCCGATCATAGAATTTATGATCGCGGAAACTATCAGATATGAAGCTCTCTCTTTTATGGATGGATACTTAGGTTACATTAAAATTTTAATGTCCTATAATACTTATTAGGTCCTGAAATTTTGTTCCAAAGAGATTAGTTTTCTACAGGGAGATTTCCTTCAGTTTTAAAATTTCTAGCACCACATACCAGTGAACCATGCATCACATTTTCAAACCATTTCTAGTAAAATTATTCAAAATCTATGATGATGATCTGTTGGTTAAGTCACGAGAGTGCTCACACCACCTGTCAGATCAGAAAAAAATCTTAAAAAACCAAGACAACACAATATGAAAATGAACCCCCTGAAATGAATTTTTTGTTTTACCTCTGAGAAATTCATCTTTTTCTTCGTAATCCACCATGACATAGTTGTCGACCTTATGACGAAAAAGGATATCCTTGCAATTTCACCACCTAGTAACCTCACAGAATATATAGGTCTCTAGAGAAATCTTTCATACATTTGGTTCTTAATATCCATCATTGTAAGACTTTTTTCTATTTACCATGTTAAAAAATTGAGGGGAAGAATATCAATTGACAGATGATTGTCAGGAATCTTTCGATAATCTCAAGAAGTATCCCTTAATTCCGATAGTTCTAATGCCTATTGTCGATGGAAAACCACTCATTCTATAATGAACATAGTTATTATTAAAAACTTGAACATGAATTATTACAAAAACATGAAACTAATATAAGCTCTAAGATTTAGAGTTATAGTTTATTTAGGAATTAATAACATCACAGAACAACCTAAAAAATGAAATAAACATCATTATTGAAATCATCTCTTACATGACCACAATATTCCTTCAAACATAGCATTTCATGGGATAACTGGAGGACATACGTAAGAAAAGGGGGAGCTATAAATCTTATTAAGGGAGTAAAAAAAGGAATAATATGAACAATATATGATAGGAAATCGACATATCAGTGGAGAATAAGAGAAAAATGAACATAAAGTAAGGATATAACATGATTCTTGTAACATGGAAATGTGGCAACAATATAAAACACTACACCATTATCAGAAAGGAATTAGGTAAACCCATATCCCATCATGATGGAAAAAATTGTTATAAAGGAATCAGGTAATACAATATTAAAAAATGATATATCATGACACTAAACATTCCAAAAATCATTAGATCACTAATAATATGCACCCTACATAATTATTTCAATCTAATGCTTATGTGTGCCATAGATATCATATAACATGGATTCATTCAACATCATCATATATTACATGATTGAAGAATGTGGAATACATACTGGTAAGTCCCAATTTAATTACTATATGTTCATAAAGGGGAATATCCATGATAGTGGAATTGGTATGATATTCACTTCCCGATGATTCTGGTATGGAAAATCGTCATGCAATTTCGGTAGCATAACGACGTCATATGAAATTTTATAAAATGGATTGTTGAGATAGAAAGGATTATCTCATAATTTATACATGAAATGGACAGTGAGGCTATCATGTCCTATAATATCCCAACATATGAGATGAAATTTAATATTCATAATAAAAAATAAGGGCTTGAAATATAAATGAGAAGAGAGAAATATCTTACAAAATTTCATCATAGTAACGTTGTAGGTAAGGTCATAAATGGGTGATGGATAAATGATAACTCATTGAAATAACATAAAATGGATTGTAGGGAATTTAATATAAAATAATGAAAATATTAACAATTTAAATGAATGTGACTAATTTCAAATAAGGTTCTTGAATTGAAAGGAAGAGAGAAAGGTGAGGATCTGTTACGAAATTTTGGCATAGTAACGAGTGTACATAAAGGCCCTTAGGTGGGATAAATGAGAGTGAAAGGGGATATACTCATTTATAAATCAAATCAAATGTAATGAAGACATCTGAATACATATCCCAACATCGTAAAAAATGAAATTAAAATACACAACTTTAACGGAATGCTTGATAAAGGAGGAGGGTGGAAAATACATTAATTGGATGTGTCATCCCAAAGCCATGGGAGAGTATTCTTAGAAGATAAGGGGATCTTGGGGAGGACTTTGGGGAGAAGGTTTCAGAGGGAGTTCTAGATTCAAATATCATTATTGAAGAGGAATGGGTAATTGGGTGGTTTTATATAATAATGGTGTGGGAATTCAATATTATTTTGGTTTTAAACCATACCCACCAAAATATTCAATGACCAAAAAACATCCCAAGGTTTTTCACCTTGGTTTCTAAAAAATGGGATTTGTATAAATTATTTTAAAATTATAATGGATGAAGATATTAAAAAATTTCTTTCTTATGTGTAGGTGTGCCACACTTTCAATGAAATGATTTTAAATTCCTAAAATATTATATTTGTATTGGAGGATTCACTATGGATTTATAAAATAAATCAAATAAGCCTAAAATTATATTATTTTAAAGGAAAACATGTATTTGTTGAAATACCTTTTATACTATTTTATTGAATCACTATTGGGTCATTTTGATGTCAAAAAATAAACTATATATTTATATGATATTTAATTTTTAACCAAAAATTCAATTGTCTAATAAATTTTTGAAAAAAGAACAATTGGATAATATAGGTAGCTTGATTTGAAAAATATTATTCATTTAATCTAAATTATTTTCTAAATATGTGAATTTTCCCTAAAAAAATCAACATTTATTTAAAATTGAAGGGTTTTGATAAAAACTGTTTTCAAATCATTATAAAATTTGTAATTGACTTCATAAAAATTATATGATCATTTAATTTTAGTAAAATTAATTTATTGATATTATTTTTTTAATATATTATTTAATTCAAATATCCATTTATTCAACAAAATATATTTCTTAATTACATATGATTATTAACCAAAAATACTATTTTATCTTAAAAATTCATTTACAGGGTAACAATTATAGAATAATAGTATATTAATTATTATATTCCAAAATAATGCACATAATCATAATTCATTCGTATGGTGACATATCCCTCAATTACACCAGCATATTCCATATGAGCAAGGTGTTTGATGGTGGGGCTTTTATGGGGGATTTCTATGGACATGGTTTAGGGAATGATCTTGATGAGAAAGGACATCTCCCTGAAACAGTTTAACTCATGATTTTATTGTTGGATCTCATCATGGGCACGATCTTAGGAAAATCTATGAAATACTATCCCCCTAAAAATCTCTAAAAAATGGGCTTCATAGGTTATGATCCTACTTGTTGTGGCCATAAATTCATTTTTCTCTGCCCAAAAGATTTTCTAAAACCCTATATTAAAGTAACTCCCTGAACCAAGTTACCCAGAGTCGGTGCATTATTACATAACATTGGCATGATAACATGGGATCAAATCCCGAAAGGCTGATCAGTTCCGCAGCCTTGGAAGTACTAGATACATTCATAAGTTTTATATTATATTATGAAATAAAATATCAACAACATTTTTCCCCTTTTGAACACACTTATATATTTAGACTACCCCTACTGGTCAACCAAAAAAATACTTCTTCACATCCTAGGAAAAATAATACATAGAAAGGGGTGAGCATAGGTGCTCAGTAAGGATAACAATATAGAGGAAACATTTTTAAATAAGAATAAATATTCAAGGCAATGTATAAGACTAAAACAAAATACTTTTAAACATTAACTTCAGCATAATATGGAAATGATAAAATCAAATAATTCCATTTTCTTTTTGACATAGATAATCTACAATTCAAATAATCACATGAAACATCAATACCCACTTTTATAATGATGGAATGCATAATGCCAGACTTCATAACCACATAGTCAAGGCCTTGTTCCAAGACTACAAAGAATATTTTGTCAAGCCCTTATTCCAAGACACTAGTTTGTCTCATGTGATTTACAGACGCATCGAGGAGATATATCGGGCTCCACCCATCACTTAATAAGTGCAATGCATTCCTCATATGAAAAGGTTTAATCATAACATAAACATTCGTATTAAAACTGGCATGAAAAATGTCAATAAATTATCCATAAACTATGAATGGTATAAAAATAACTCATCCAAACTCAAAAATATCAAAAAACCATTAATACAATATGGAATATTTGTATCCTAATAAATCAACTTCAAAAAATCTTAAAATCTATCAAAGGATGTTGACATTGATGAAATTAAAACTTTTTTTTTGGAGAAATGTATTTTTCTATTTTGAAATCATTTAAAGTATATATAGTTATAAAATAGAACATTTATTCTGAAAAAATTCTTATAAGCTTGTATAGTAAGCTTCCATGATGTTAAAATGGTAGCAAATAGCCGCACTCTCCGTATAAGTTAAAACAAATATTACCTTAATTTTTTCAAAAATGTGATAAAGTACATTGTTTAGAAAATGACGGAAAGATTTATTTCAAAACATATAATGTAAAATAAGGGTATAAATGAATTCAACCCATTTTCTAGTAAATAGTAATAATTTTTTGAAAGAAATTTTTAAGAAAACATGAATGTGGATGATAAAGAGGTCCTAGTAGATACTTATGTAAAAACAACAACGAATAATAAAGAGATTGTGGATTTAACCCTTACCTTGTACTTTTCTTTGTTATAGGGTACATTAAAATCCTGTATAATAGTTAAATAACTGTTATTAAATTATTAATGAACTATATACATTAATATGATATCATATATGATCCTCTAATATAGCTTTGTTAATAATATTTTAGTAGTATCATCATTTCAGTTGTTAAATGATCTATATTCCTTTATATTCTTGGTTACGTAAGTCATGTTTGTTATGGTCAGGATGAATATTATTCATATCCTGAATGATATAAGTTCTTAGGAAATATTATTAATCATAAAATGAAAATTATTCTTGAATTATTACGATGGGGAATGAATCTCATCGTGTTTGTGAAGACGGTAATCCGTACGTACGCACGTGCGACATTATCATTATATTGATGGTGAAATAGTATGTAATTAAATATTATATCATATATAAATAATCATTAACATGTTATATTTAAAATTTACATCTGTTATACTGATAATTATACCCATCTGAATAATGAAGTGTTTTAATTGCAAACTACACCACGAAGTGGAGACGGTAAGCCGTACGTACACACGTATGGTGACTTTGAAATTAATAGGATGGATAGAATAATGAATATTGTTTTAATATTTTAATAAAATCAAAATATATATAATATACTGTAGTTATTATTTTTTAATGGAAAAAACAATGAAACAGGAAGTTGAAGAAGAAAAGAACTTGAAATAGGTGATGAAATATTTACCTCTTCTTCGGGTTCTTCCTTTTGATTTGATCAAAAGGGGTATTTATGTTGTCTTTCGGATCAAATTAATTCCTATAGGTTGATTGGAGGATATTTGATCAGATATTTAGGCAGGGTTTGGCCGATCGAAATGGATTTGGTGGTGTGAAATTAATTGAAGGGGCAATGTCATTTTATAAGAGAGGTGAGGGTCACTTTTAGGAAAAGCTTGCAATCTTATTTTATAATAAAATCATTTTCGGTTTCTGATGGATCCAAAATAATTTTTTTTCGATCCTAATATAGGTATGGGTCTATAAACTCTCAACCAATAGGTTTTAGATAGGTTTTGGTCATCATATCAACCTTATCTTTTAGATTTAACTCTTAGTTAAATAGTTTGACATTTACCTTGTCTCTTTTGTATTTTTATATTATGTGGTTTATAAAAATACAATAACAAGCCAAGAGAACCCCTTGTGGTTTATTATTAATTTCTATAATCTTATATAAGTAATTTGGGAGAACATTATATTTTTAGGAATATTATATCAATTAATAATATATTATTGGTTTTAAAAACTAATTTATGTAAATTTTGACAGTAGTTAGAATTTGATTTTTTTGAAATCCGTAAAAACTTTATCACTTAGAATAAAATTTATTTAAGCAATACTAACAAGTAATATTAACCTATAAAAATAGTTCAATTCATCATAAGTCTCAATTTACATTTATTTGGATATTTATAATATAAATTAGTAAAATATTTCATTAATAAGGTAATTACTGCATCATCATTGTGTCATAAATAAATTAAATTATTTAATGTCTAAAAATTAGAAGTAAAATACAATTATTTTGGATATCATTTTAGATTTCTATTTAATGTTTATTGTTGAATTTATAGTCTGTGTAACCCAATATTAAAAATGGTTTATTTATTATTCTTTGAATTTAACTCTTTTAACTCTTCTTTAAATAAAATACTAATAAATTCTCTAATCTAATCCTTGTGGACCAAAGAGCATCATATTTTATTCCTAAGGTTGTTTTTGGATGAATTATTCTTAAACAATAGAATTAGGACATGTTTTAGGGTAATTATGATATCATTTGTACCCTTAACTACCCGATTTACTTTTAACCGTGGTAAAGAAAATTCAAACGTCACTATTCACCAAAAATTATTTTCATCTTATTGAACAAAATTTTACTTAATTATATCAACTGTGTTTCTTTGATTTTTGAAATTCAACTAACATAATCAGTAAAATTATATTTTTTTTTCAAATTTACAAATGCTCTTAGGAGGTGGGTAAAAGATGGTAAAAAGTTCAATAAAATTTTCATATATCTAAACTTATTATAAAATGACTCCAATAAATTACATTGAAATTATATTGGAATTCAGTATATATTTTGACCTAAAATTAATTTAAATCAAATAAATAATTATTTAAATAAAAAGTCAGTTTTAACCAATAACGTAGCGTTTTCCACTATTCATTAATAATTGAATGTATTCCGACAAATAACAAAAATTCACCCTAAGCTAATTTTGATATTCAAAATTCACAAATGAAGTCCATATTGAAAAATAAAATTTATAAAATTTTAAAAAGTGGGTATTACTATTCATAACTTCTAGTTTGATTGGTCGTAGTGTGATAGAATCTCGAAGTTTCATACAATGTAATCTATTTCATTATTCAATGGGAAACATACCATGAAAGATTGAGGTGTTATATTCTTCCCTCTGTCAAATAATTTCTCCCTCAAAATTTCTATAATATACCGGACAAAATGATTTTGGTGGTTCATCGTCATAAGTTCCTCTAGTTACCATGTTTCCTCTTCCATCTTATAGTTTTTCCATAGAACTTTTACCATAGGAGTCGTACGGTTTCTCAACACTAGTTCTCTTGTATCAAGAATTTTGATAGGCTCTTCACAATAAGACAGATTGGGTTGCAGTTCAATTTCCTCATAGGTTAGTACATGCGTTGGGTCAAGCATGTATTTTCTCAACAGTGATATGTGGAACACATCATGAACTTTGGAGAGATTTGGAGGCATTACCAAATGGTAATCTATGACCTCAATTCATTCTAGAATCACAAAAGGTCCGATGTACCTTGGACTAAATTTACCCTTCTTACCGAATCGTGTACCTCCATTCCATGGATATTCCTTCAAGAAAACATGATATCCTACCAGAAATTCCAAATCCATCCTTTGATTATCGGCATAGATCTTCTGCCTACTTTGAGCTTCTTTGAGGTGGGTTCGGATAACCTTCACCTTTTCCATCGTTTCCTCAAAAAGTTATGGGCCTATGAGTTTTCTTTCACCAACATCATCCCAACAAGTTGGGGTGTGACATCTCTTTCCTTATAATGCTTCATATAGTGCGATCTGAATACTTGAATGGAAACTATTATTATATGAAAATTCTACCAGAAGTAAATATTGATAAAACATACCTTGAAGGTCAAGTGAGAAAGATCTCACCATGTATTCGAATGTTTGAATAGTCTGTTTTGATTGTACATCAGTTTGAGGGTGGTAAGCAGTGCATAAAAGAAGTTTAGTATCCAAGGATTTCTGAAGACTTTTCTAGAATCTTGATTTAAAACAGAGATCATGGTCAATAATAATCAATAGAGGTACACCATGGAGTCATAAAACATCATTTTTATATAGTCATTCTAGACATTCATGTGGTAAATTTTCTCTTATAGATAGAAAATGTACTGACTTGGTAAGATGATCAACATTGACCTGTATTACATCATTCCTTTTTTGGAGTCTTTGGTAGCCCTATGACAAATTCCATCATAATATTATACCATTTCCACTCAGGTATGGGAAGAGGTTGCATGAATCCTCCAGGCTGTTGCCTTCCCGAATTCACTTTTTGACAAACCATACATCATGACACCAAATCAGTAATCCCCCTCTTCATGTTGTCCCAAAAAAAATGTACCTTAAAAGCTCTATTCACCATGGTTCTCCCAGGGTGTATAGAGAAATTAGAGCTATGATCATCATCCAACAATTCCCTTTTTAGATCAGGTATGTAAGGAACACAAAGTCTCTACCCAAATTTCAAAATTCAATATTCATATATAATGTCACTCAATCTACCATCATTCACAGCTTTAATATTCTTTTAAAACACATCATCACCATTATGAGAACCCATTATCCATTCTAGTAAAGATGGATTGTAATCCATTTGAAAAAGAATTGATGTTTCACCTTCCATGGTTATTTCCATATCCATATTTACAAGATCCATTAAAATAGGATCCCTTTTAACTCTCATCTTGTTCAAAACTCCACGATCCTTTTTACTCAAAGCATCTTCCACATTATTTTCTTTACCCGAGTGGTAGTTTATAGTGCAATCATAATCATTGAGTAATTCAATCCATCACATTTTCGTAATGTTGAGTTCTTTTTGTGATAAAATATACATTAAACTCTTATGATCAGTATAAATCTCATATTTTTCACCATAGAGATAGTGTCTCCTTATTTTAGAGAAAATATTACAACTTCCAACTCCAGATCATGAGTGGGATAGTTTTTCTCATGAATTTTTAGATTTCGTGATTCATAAGAAATAACTCTATCATTCTGCATAAGGATACAACCATGTCCTTTATTTGAAGCATCAAAATAAATAACAAACCCATGATTCCTCAATGGTAGAGTCAGTATAGGACCACTGACTAATCTTATCTCCACTTCATTGAATCATTCTTCACACACTTTTTTACAAATAAATTTAACCCCTTTATGTGTCATCTTGGTTAAGGGGTTTTTCAATCATGCAAAATTCTGGACAAAATGACGATAGAAACATGCTAAACCAAAAAAAACTGCGTACCTCTGTTATACTCATCAGTGCTGGTCATTCTTGGATTGCCTTTGTCTTAGAATGAGCAATAGAGATTCCATCATTAGAGACAATATGGAGAAGAAAATAAATCTCCTAAAGCCAGAATTTAGACTTTCTTATCTTCCCATTTAATTCATTTCATCTAAGAGTCATTAGGATAATGTGCAAGTTATTTTTGTGATCTTCATTGTTTTTTGAGTATACCAAAATATCATCAATAAATACCACTACAAAGGCATCAAGATATTCCTTAAAAAATCTATTCATTAGATCCATGAAGACATAGGGTGCATTATTCAATCCAAAATGCATTACTATAAACTTGTAATGCCCGTACCTGGTTCGAAATGCTGTTTTTGTAATGTATTCCTTCTTCACACACAACTAGTGATATCCAAATAAAAGGTAAATATTTAAAAAATATTGAGCTCCATGAATTTGATCGAATAAATCATCAAAGTGAGGTAGGGGATACTGGTTCATTATTGTTATAGAATTTATCTCCCAATAGTCAATGCATAACCTCATAGATCCATCTTTCTACTTTACAAAAAGAATAGGGGCTCCCAACAGAGAAACACTAGGGTGAATAAATACATTATTACTCAATAACTCTAGTTGTTTCATTAGTTCCAATAATTTAATAGAGTCCATTCTATAAGGGGTCTTCTATATAGGCCTTGAACAATGATGTAAATAAATAGAAAACTCAATTTCTCATTCTGGAGGATATCCATGTGAATCCTCTGGAAACACATAAATATAATCTTATAGAATAGGCACCTAATCTATTTGAACATTCCTTTTCCTCACCGATAGTTATTTCATTCTCTTCCTCCCCAATAATTAAATTTAGTTGAGCTACTGGGGGTGGATGTAGATAAGAATTAGGTGGAAGCATTTCTGCTCTAAAGATAAGATACTCTTTATCATCATTGGGAATTTTAACCTCCATCTTCTTACAATAAATTTTTGCATCATGGTCTGAAATCCAATACATACTAAGGATTATATAAAATTCAATCATGGGTATGGTGATGAGATTAGCCGAAAAAGAATATTTATATTACCTAATTGGAATTAACTCACAAAACGTTGTTGCAATGATACTTCCCTTAGAAGTTTGACCTAACAACTCCCTTGTTAAATCAAATTTGAAGTATATAATTTTCATAGCAAACTAGGAAGATATGAAACAATGCGATGATCTGGAATCAAATAAAGCATTGTATAAAGATGAGGAAACCATTAAATTACCTGCCACCACGTCTTTTAGAGAATCAAACTCAGCAGTAGTGATCATATAACCTTGGCCTTTCTCCCTTGACCTTTTCTGAGGCATGTTCCCTTGGCACATAGGACATTCATTTGAATAATGACCATTTTCTCTACAATTGTAGCATTAAACATTAACATCCTTTTTCTTCCCCTTGCAATCAAGATCTTGGTGGCCTTTTTCACCACACCTGTAACAGAATGTCATTCACTTTAGGAAAGTACTGGGGTGTGTCTTCCCACATTTATCGGAATATGGATATTTAACTTTTCCCTTCATCCCTTATTTCCATTTCCATAGTGTTCAGTAGATCTCTTCTTCTCCTGATTTTCTTTAAAGTAGTAAGACATAGAGAATTATTTTTTTTGTCTTGATAGCACATGAGACAATATCTTTGTCTGATAAGAATGATTGTGAGACTAATGCTCACCAGATAAATGGTTTTGACCCATTAAATAATTGATCAATATTACTCATTGGGTTATGTATATAATCTACATCATGCCTTTCTAACCTTGTAAATTAAGCCTCATATTGTGAAAGATTCTCATCCACATTTTGTCTTAGACTCAAAAATTTCCTTTCCATATCTGCTCAATGGACAAGAATAAAATATTTTTCTAAGAAAATATCTTTAAACTACCTCCATTACATATTCTATACTTCATAATCTCCCTTTCTATCCTGAATCAATGGCCACCATTGATCTACATCTCCCGCGAGGCGATAAACTACCATGACAACTTTTTCCTTTTTGCTACTCCCGAAAGTGTGAAATATTTTCTCCAAAGAACTTATCCAAGGCTCGGATACAAATGGATTTGTAGTCCACTTTAATTTTGGTGGTTGTTGACTCATGAATAGGTCTAAAATTGATCATCCATGTTGTGTATCAGGGTGATCCATACAGGTAAGGTTATTATTTATAACCTGTATGAGTTGTCCAGGATTGGTGATATGATGATGAACACCAGGTGCATTACCAGATCCACTATAATTATCTTGAGCAGGAGGAAAATACATACATGGATTACGTGAATTGATACATTATCCATTATTTCCACTAGGCGCCATTTCTAAACAATGGCATACAATAGATTAGTTTATGAACCACAATAAATAATTCGGAACTTGTCGAATACTTAACATAAATAGAACCGTTTATAGATATAATCCATAATCATAAAAATGTTTTATTTGAGGAAGTATATACATATAAACCCTACATAATAGTTTTTAAATAAAATGAGAATTATACTAAGCATATCCCACAGGAGTGTTGTAACCAAGAGTGCAGCCAGGTCCATTGTTGTGAACCAGTTCCTGTTCGAGTCTAGCTCAAAGCGGTGTTTTCGGGTTTTACCCCTAGGTAAATCTCTGCCAAATCCGCCTCTACCTACTTGTATCTAGAGATGGATGTATTTCTTTGTAAACACAAAAAATCTCTAGAGTACAAAAATTCCTAGAAGTTCTTCTATACTAATCATCAATGTATATCTTAGGTTAATGTTCTCTAATAGGAGTTTTTCTAAATCTAGATTCCAAGGTTTGTACTAAACTTTCTCTGATACCAACTGTAATGCCCCAAACCTAGTTTCCCAGTATCAGTGCATTATTACATAACCTTTTTATGATCACAAGGGATCAAATACCGAAAGACCAATCAGTTTAGTTTCCTTGTAAGTGCTAGATATATTCCTAAGTTTTACATTACACCATAAAATTAAGACACCAACAACATTTTGTACCCTTTTGAACAAACTTATATCCTTATCCTATCCCTACAGGTTAACCATAAAATTATTCTTCACATCCTGGAAAAAATAAAACATAGAAAGGGGTGATATTGTACTCTTAGTAAGGATAACAATATGGCATAAACTTTCAAGAATAAGCGTAAAAATTTAAGGCAATGAATAAGACAAAAACAAAATTCTATTAATCTTAAACTTCAGTAAAATATGGAAAAGGTAAAATAAAATAAAATAATTTTCTCATTCACATTGATATTCTAATAGTCATATAATCATATGAAATATCAATAAAAACTTTCATAATGATGGAATGCATAATTCCAGACTTCATAACCACATAGTCAAGGCCTTATTCCAAGACTACACATAATATTTTTTCAAGGACATGTTCCAAGACAATATTTTTTCCCAGGAGACCTACCAATGCATTGAGGAGCTATCGCGGACTCCACCTATCACTTACTAAGTCCAACGCATTCCCCATATGAGAATGTTTAAACATAACATAAACATTCGTATTAAAACTAGAATACTAAATGTTAATACATTATCTACAAACCATGAATGGTGTAAAAATAACACATCCATAGTCAAACATATCACAAAACATTCAATACAATATGGATGATTTGTATCATAATTAATCGACGTCAAACAAGCATAAAATCCATCAAATTATATTGACATAGATGAAATTAATTCCTTTATAGAGAAACATCTCTTCTTATTTTGAAATCATTTAAGAGTCTTATAATTATAAAAGAAACTATTTATTTTGAATTTTTTTTTATAAACTTGTATAGGAATCTTCAATGTTGTTGTAATGGAAGAAAATAGCCGCAATCACTGTATAAGTTAAAAAACATTCTTACCTTAATTTTGTCAAAAAGGTCATAAAGTATCATGTTTGGAAAACAACAGAAATATTAGTTTCAAAATATGTAAGGTCAAATAAGGGTATAAATGACTTTAACCCATTGTCTAGTAAATAGTAAAAATGTTTTGAAATAAATTTTTATGAAAACATGGATGTGGATGATAAAATGGTCCCAATAGATACTTACGTAAAAACAACCTCGGATAATAAATAGATAGTGGAATTAACCTGTACCTTGTAGTTTTCCTTGGTTGAGGTTATGTTAAACTCCTGTATAATAGTTAAATAATTTTTATTAAATAATACAATAACTATATACATAAATATGATATCATATTTGATCCTCTAATATTTCTTTGTTAATAATATTTTAGTAGTATCATCATTGTAGGTGTTAACTGATCCATTTTACACTATATGATCTGTTATGTAAGCCATGTTTATTATGGATAAGATGTATTTTATTCATATCCTGAATGATATTATGTTCTTATACATTATTTTTAATCATAAATTGAAAATTATTCTTGAATGATTCTGATGGGGAATGAATCTCATCATGTTTGTGGAGACGGTAATATGTACGTACGCACAAGAAACAATATCATTATATTGATGGTGAAATAATATGTGACTGGATGGTTTATAATATATAAATAATCATTAACATGTTATATTTATTATTTACAACATTTACACTCATTATTATACCCATAAAAATAATGATGTGTTTGAATAACCAATTACACCACAACATTGAGACGGTAAGTCGTACGTACACACGTATGGTGAATTCTTCATCCATATGATGGATAGAATAATGAATAAGGTTGTACTATTTTAATAAAATAATAATATATTGAAGATATTGGAGTTATTAATTTATAATTTAAACAAAAAAGAAAGAGGAAGAGGAAGAAGAAAAGTACTTGAAAGAGGTGATGAAATATTTACATCTTCATCAGGTTCTTCCTTTTGAATTTATCAAAAGGGATCCATAGGTTGGATTTATCATCAATGTAAGGCCACTAGTTTTAAGGGAGGTTAGTTGAGAGGATATTTTTTAAGGGGTTCTCCGATCCAAAAGGCATCGGAGGGGTGAAAATAAAAGGATGGGAAGTGGCCCTTTATAAGAGAGGTGAGGGTCACTTTAGGAAAAGATTGAAATATTATTTTTTAATAAAATCATTTTCGGTTTCTAATAGATCCAAAATAAATTATTTCTAGGATAAGGTGGGGTTGGGTCGAAAACCTTTCAACCAAAAGGTTTTATACAGTTTGAGGTTATCTTATTAACCTTATCATTGAGATTTTAATCTTAGTTAAATAGTTTAACATTTACCATGTCTCTTTGTATTTTTATATTATATTGTTAATAAAAATAATATAACAAGCCAAGAGAACCCCATGTGGTTCATTAATAATATATATAACCTTATCTAAGTCCTTTGGCTGAACCTTATATTTTTATGAAAATTATATCAATTAATAATATAGTGTTTGTTTTAAAAATCCCATTATGTCATTTCTAACACTATTTAGAATATGATTTTTTGAAATCCATAAAAACATTATAACATCGAATAAAATTTATTTAACTAATATTAACATGTAAATATATCCTATAAAATTAGTGTAATTCATAAAAAGCTTCAATTTACATTTATTTGGAAATTTATAATATCAATCATTTTTATATTCCATTAATTAGGTAATTAATACATGATCATTGTGTCATAAATAAATTAAATAATTTAATGACTAAAAATTATAAACAAAATACCATTTTTTAGGAAATATTTTTATATTTCTAATGAATATTTATAGTTGAATTTATATTGTGTGTAACCCTATATTAAAAATGGTTTATTTATTAAACATTGAATTTACATCTTTTTAACTCTTCTTTAAATAAAATAATAATTAATGTTTTAATTTAATCCAAGTGCACCAAATAGGATTATATTTTATTTTTGAGGTTGTTTTTGGTCAAATTATACTTATCCAATAAAATTATCACATGTGTTAGGTTAATTATGATATCATTTTTACCCTTAATTACCCTATTTACTATTAATCGTGGTAAAAAAAGTCAAAAATTACTATTCACAAAAAATTATTTTCATCTTATTGTACCACATATTACTTACTTATATCAACCGTGTCTCTAAATTTTTTTAAATTCGACTCACAGAAGCAGTAAAATTATGTTTTATGCAAATTTGCAAATACTCCTACGAGGTGGGTAAAAGACGGTAAAAAGTTCAATAATATAATTATATATCTAAATATATTATAAAATGACTCCGATGAATTACATTGAACTTATATAGATATTATGTATCAGTTTTTACCTAAACTAAATATAAATAAAATAAATAATTATTTAAATAAATTGTTGGTTTTAATCAATAATGAAGTGTTTTTCACTCTTCATCAAAAATTGTATGTTTTCAGAAAAATACCATAAATTCACCGTAAACTAATTTCGACATTCCAAAATTAATAAATGAAGGCCATTATGAAAAATAAAATTTATAAAATTTCAAAATGTTGTTATTACTATTTATAACGGCTAGTTTAATTGGTCATAGTGTGTTAGAATCTCAAAGTTGCATACAATGCAAGTTATTGCATTATTCAAAGGGAAACGTACCACGGATGCTTGGGGTGTTATAATTAATACATGTCATGTGATCACTATTCAATGACTATATTATTAACGGTAAGGATAATTAAATTAAATTTAAAAAAAAAATATATTATAAAACCAAAAGAATGCATGTGTTTTTTATATCCAAAATACATTTCATTGAAAGAATGGGAATTTTATTCATATCGGTTTTTTTCGTTACAACTGTCCACCCATAAGAAAATTATCTCTTAATATTTCCATTTCCAAAACTAAAACATATGAGGGTAGAGCTTCCTCATCACTTCCTCTATATCCCACATCACTTCTTCAAACGTTTGGTTTCTCCACAAAATGTTGATGAGTGGAATTGTCTTATTTCATAGAACTCTTTCCCTATTATCGAAGATCTTCATCTGCTTCTCCTCACAAGAGATTTCATTCTCTGATAGTACCACCGATGGATTGAGTAAATGTCAGGAATATGGTATGTAATTCTTTAAAAGTGACAAATGGAATAAATCATGTGCTTGATATAGGTTTGGTGGGAGTGCTAATAGATAGTTCATTGCCCCGATGCGATCATGGATCTAAAAAGGGACAATGTAACTTGGAATAAGACTTAACTTATTAAAAAATAACATAACTCATTTCCATAGAGATATGTAGTGAAATACCATGTCTCCAACCTCAAACTCTAGGTATCATCAACAATTTTCATCATATCTATTTTGTAAACTCTGAGAAACATTGATGTACCATTCGATGGTCTTAACCTTCTCCATAATTTCTTTGACCATTTTAGAACCCAGAAATTTTCATTCCCCAAATTCATGCAAACCTGACAGTGTTCTTCACCTTTTCCCAAAAAGGGGTTCATATGAATCCATTTGGGTTCAAGAGTCAAAACTGTTGTATTAAGAGAACTCTACCAAAAAGATATTTTGGTCACATCCACCATTTAAGTCCATTGAGCAAGCTTTCAACATGCTTGATGTGTTTTGATAGACCACTCATATTGGCCATCATTTTCAGGCTGATAATTTATGATGGAGTTCAACTCTGTCTTCATAGCATATTGGAGACTCTTCCAGAATATAGAGGTGAATCATGGCTATTTATCAGACACACTGAATAGTGGTACTCTAGCCAGCCTTACCAATTCTCTAATGTATACCCATTCCGTTATATCCAATGTTAAATCCTCTCAAATTACAATGAAGTGTGCAGTCTTTGTAAGATGATCCATAACATCCCAGATAGCATTGTTTCGTTTAGATGTCATCAGAATTTCAATGACAATGTCCATGCCGATGTTCTCCCATATCCATAATGGTATTGGTAATGGTTTTATCACCCCATAGAATTCTACCTCTCATCCTTCACATGATGACATACTAGGACCACTGATATATATATTTGGCGATCACCTTCTTCATGTTTTCCCACCATTAGTTCTCTATGAGATCTCGATACATACTCATATTTCCTAGGTTATTGGAGAAATTCAAAATATGTGCATCATAAAAAATATCATTATTTAACTCTGGATTTGATGGAACACATAGTCATGACCCAAATCTCACAAATCCTTATTCATTAACATTTATCACTAAAGATTTCCCTTTTATAAATGATTCCACATTCTTCTAAATTCCCGCATCATCTTCTTGAACTTCCTTTATCATATCCAAAATATAAACATGGTCAATCATTTCTGAATGGATTGATTATGTTCCATTATTTATAATTCCCATGTTCATCTTCATCAAATCTATTAATATTTCATCCATTTCTATACTCATTAATGATAGAATTGTTGCGTCATTTCTACATAGGAGATCTTCTACCTTGTTTTCTTTCCAATGGTGGAAATGGATCAAGAAGTCACAATCCCTGATGAGATCTAACCATATTTTTTGGTGAATATTCATCTCTTTATTTGTGAATATATATATATATATTTGAAACTTTTGTGATCCGTTAACATTTGACACATCTCCCCAAAGAGATAGTTTGAGAATTTTTTCAACGCAATGATCACTTATGCCAACTCGAGATCATTTGTGGGATAGTTTTTATCATGAATTTACAACTTCCTAGAGGTATAATTAAGGAATTTTTCATTCTGCATCAACACATATCCGATGCTATTCTTCAAATCAATGCTGAATATTATGAAAAGCTCTCCACTTGTGGTTAGTGTGAGCACGGGGGAATTGATAAGACACTTCATAATATCCATGAATCTTTCTTCACAATCATCATTACAAAATAACATGACACACATCTGAGTTATCTTGGCAAGAGAGTTTGAAAAGTTTTAGAAATTTATCACAAATCAGTGATAATGTCCTACTAACCCTAGGATGCTACACATATCTATCACAGATTTGGCCTTGTCGATCCCTCAATTTCTGTTGTTTTGGAAGTATCCATAGATATCCAATTTATTATGATGATAATCCCCAATAATGTGACTTCCTTCATATAGAAATCACACTTTCTATACTTTTCATAGATCTTCTCCTTTTTCACGGTATCTAGTATTGTTCCCATATCTTCCTCATGCTCCTCCTTGTTTTTGGATTATGTAGTATATCATCTATAATGACTATTGAATAAATTTTGAGGTTATAGATAAAGACACTATTAATAATGCCCATGAATATTTCTGATGCATTAGTGAGTCCAAAAGGCATTAATATGAATTCATAGTTCTCATACCTTGTACGAAAAGCAGTCTTAGGTTGTCCTTCTTCACCCATACTTTTTAATATATCGACTGTATATCCACATTAGAGAAGTATTTGGAACCATTTAGCCTATTAAACATGTCATCAATTCGTCAAAAAGGATACTCATTCTTTATCATGTTTTTGTTGAGATCACAATAATAAATGTAATAGTGCATTGACCATCATTCTCCTTAACGAATAGGATTGGTGCACCCCATAATGAAGCAAATGGGTTTAGAAACCATATAATTATATTCTAATGTAGTTATTTCTTCAGCACCCTCAGCTCCACAATAACATTTTCATATAGATTTTTGGATATTGGTAATTACCTAGGTATAAGATCAATTGATAATTAAAGATCTCTTCGTTGAGGAATATAAGGAAATTTTTCAAGAAACATATCAGGGAATTCATGCACAATATGCATGTCATCAAGGATGGTTCGTTCCATAGAGTCAATAATCTGAGAACGATATGTGTGAAAATAGGGAAGTTATATCTATGATTGATATGATGGTGCTAAAGGAAATTCATCCTCCTCCTTTAATGTTTATAGAATTGGTCGTCTATTCTCCATATGGAGAGTGATAACCCACTCGCGACAATTTATGCTGGATAAAATTAGGGAAAGCCAATTCATTCTAGGAATTGCATGATATTCCATAAAGGGAAGTACGAAAATGATAACCAGGAAGTCCAATCCCAAAATTTTGATAGATGAGGAGTTATATTCATCTGATACAATAACTACCCCATTTTTCATTTTACCATCGTCTCTACTTCCATTATTTTAATGTGATGTTTCAATTATTCTACTAAACATTCTGGATATAAAAGAATTCATATAACTAGAATAAAAAACGATGTACACTGTTCACGAATGAATAACCATCTTACATGTCACCGCTTCATTATTGGGATTCCATTCACTGGTAGTGATGTAAAAATATCACCCTTTATACCTTGTAGGTTGTTGAATGCCTCTGTAAATCCTTTGCTTTAGGCACTGGTTCACAATGTGATCTGGTTCACTGTAGTTGTGTAAATGAACAATGCATCGAGTATCGAATGGAACATTCCATTCCTCTGTCACAATAGAGGGGGTGTTTTTTTCCAAAAATCACTATAAATGTGCCCTTATTTACAAAACCTAATCCATTTCCTCTTCCCAATTAGGAAAATTCTAAGGTCATTCTTTTTTCACATTTGACAAGTAGGGTGATGGAATTTTTTAGCACATTTAGATTTATCCATCAGACCTCCATAATTAATGTCCACATTCTTCTTCTTATTCCCATGATACCCTTAGGATTATTCGATCTACATCTCTACTTTAGGGTACATCAGACAACATCCTCATACCTTTCAATTTTTAGGATCACTAGATCTTTCTATGGGAATGATTTTATACCACCAAATAATCGATCAACCTTGCATTCAGGGGTAATGAAAAATATAGAGGTATATCGTGCAAGTATGGTGAAGTTTTCCATTTATTCCTTGACAGATTCATCATCCTTTTTCTTGAGTTAAAGGAAATCACATTCCATCTTAAGATGAAGGAAATAAGGAAAATATTTGTCAACAAACATTTTCTAAAAATCCTTCTATCATGTCACATAGATCTCCCCATCAGGCATCATATTTTTATCAATGTAAACCATTGATTAGTTTAACCCTTCATATGATAAACAGCAAGAAGCAAATTCTCTTGGTAGGAACATTTAATGATGGAGATGATCGTATCAACAGTGTTGATCTATTGTTCTATGATTTAGGAATCAAATGATCTATTGAAATTAAGAGGCCTTTATCTCATGAAGCTCTCAGTTATAACTTGTTATTTCATAGTGGGGGTTGGAAATTCCTCTTAGCCTAGTTTTTATTCAAAACATTAGTTAAAATAGAAATGACCAGGATAAAGTTTGCGATTCCCACTCCCATTGGATTGGGAATCTCATTAGAGTAGTCATCACATTGATCTTTACATTGATTGTTAGCTTAATTCCTCCTATAATAGGCCATTGACTATAATAAAATGAAAAATTAGGGGTAAATATTTTAAAACTATTAAACACATAAAGTGGAATCCAATGAAAAAATGGAATAACTTTTAAATTACATTAATATCCTTAACTTATGAATTTATATGCTTTGATCTATGTTATCCATGTTCTACGTCATAACATTTATTCATAGGGGAATTTCATTATTCCCTTATCAATGGTTTGTACTATAATTATGAATTTACATAATCATATCCCTCATTAGTTTGAAACCATGAGTGTAGAAATGCTAGTGTTCATTCACCTATTCACATTCAATTCACACTCAGAGTGGTGTTTTTTTGTTTTACCCCAAGATACATCTATGCCAGAGCGACCTCTATATGTTCGTATCCATAAACAGATGTATTTTGATGATAAAACACTTACATTATAATAACCAAAATTTAAATATTCTTTTCTTAATCATAGTCTTATCCCTAGGTCTTTCTCAAGAGTTTTTTAATCCTAATCACAACAATAACTAAACCTCTCCTCTAGTACCAACTATAAGGACCCATTATTTATTACACACATAAACATGATTTATTACATAAACAATCACTTGATAAAACCCATTAAACAATATTTATAGTTTCTTTGAGGATTAAGAACACTAAATAGAAACCTAAAACCTGAAATAAAAATATTCAATGAAAACCTATTTTACATGGCCACGACATTCCTTTGTACTTAGCATTTCTTGGGATAACCTGATGACATGCATAAGAAAAGTGTGAACTATAAATCCCATAAGGGGAGAAAACAAGACAAAACATGAACAATAATTGTTTGTAAATAGTCATATCAATGGATAATAATAGAAACAAGAACAAATATTCCTAATATATCATTATTATGATAACATGGAATTGTGGAAAAGACTTAAAACACTACATCACTAACATAAAAGAATCACCTAAACCCCTATCCCCACACGATGGAAAAAATTCATATAAAGGAATAATGTAAAAAAATTTCCGAGAATGATGTATCACGATACTAAACATTACACAATGCATTGGAGCACTATTAGGGTGCACCCTTTATAATTATTTCAATATCATTCTTATGTGTGACACATAGATCATATAACATGGATTCATTAAACATCATTATTTATTCAGTGATTTAAGAATGTGGAATACATAAATAATATTCCCTAATAAAGAACTATATGTTTATAAAGGTGAATACCCTTGATAGAGGAATGGGTATGGTAATCACTATACTATGATTTTGGTATGGAAAATCTTGTTGCAATTTCAGCTGTAAAAATACGTCATATGGAAATTCATAAAATGGGTAGATGTCAGAAAATTCAGTATCTATTCATTTATACAGAATATGGATATTTAGGGGATAATTAAAAATAATATCCAATTATATGAGATGGAATTTTAGGTGCATAATATAATATATGTTCTTTAACTGGAAATGAGAAGAGAAAAATATCTTACAGAATTTCAGCATAGTAACAGCACAGGTAAGGGTCTAAGTGGGGGAAGGATAAATTATCCATCAATGAAATAAAATAAATTTTATAGAAGGGAATTTATTATTAGAGGATGAAAATATATCTAACTCATATTAAAATGACTTATTTAAAATAAGGTTCTTGAATTGAAAGGAAGAGAGAAAGGTGATGATCCCTTATTGAATTCTGGCATAGTAAAAAGTGTAATTAAAGGATCATAGGATGGATAATTGATATTGGAAGGGTATATATTCATATATAAACCAAATTTATAGTAATGGAGACATTTTAAAACATATCCCAACAAGGTAAAAAATTAAATTAATGGACATATTATGACATGAGTGCTTGATAAAGGAGGAGGGTAGAAGATCCCTTACATGGATGTGTGATCCCAAAGGCTCGGAAGAGGCTTCTTGGGAGCTTAGGAGAACCTTTGATGGACTCTAAGGATTATGGAGAAGAGGGTGGTCAAGCGTGAAAGAGGTTTAGTGAACAATAATGGGTTCTTGGGTGGTATTATATTGTAATGGTGGGGGAATTCATTATTATTTTGGTTTTGGACACTACACAATAAAATATTGAAAACCAAATACCATCCCATAGTTTTTCTCATTGTTTAAATAAAAGGGGAGTGGTATAAATTAGTTTAAAATGATAAGGTCCTAGGTTTCTAAAATATTTCCCTTTATTATACAGAGGTGGGTCAAACATTCAAGGAAATGATTTTCAAATCATAAAATATTTTATATGTATTGGATGATTCACGAAGGCTTTATAAAAAAAATCAAAAAACCTAAAACTATATTATTATAATGGATAATATATAATTTCCCAAATATTCATTTATTACAATTTTATTACATAAGAAAAATTTTCATTATTATGTCGCAAAATATATTATTTTTGTATACAAAATTTAGTTTTTACCCCAAAATTGGACTATGTCAGAAAATTATGAAATATTCACTATTATATAACATCAAAATCATGATTGAAAAAATAATTATTATTTTATCTATATAATTTTATAAATATGTGAATTTTCACATTTAAAATGAAAACTGACATTTATTGAATGTTGATGGGTTTTGATAAAAATTGCTTTCAACCCTTAATAAAATTTACAATTCACTTCATAAAAATTTTACAATCGTTCATAATTAATAAAAGTAATTTAATAATAATATTTTATTAAAAAAATTTAATAATAAAAATAAATTCATCAAAATAGATTTCTTAATGAAATTTGAATATTATCCAAAAATACTATTTATTCGTTTAAAAATAAATTACAATGTAACAATAATAGAATGAAAGAATATTCATTATTCTATACATAAATAATCCATATAGTCATAATTCTATGGTCTAGTAACATATTACTTCATTAGACCACTATATTCACTATATGTAAAGTGTGTGATGGTGGGATATTCACGGGGTCATTCATTGAACATGGTTTGGACTGTGTTATTGATGAGCTTGAACATATACCATTAATGATTTTGATCATGCTTATGTTGATGGATTTCGGTTTTGGAAATGTCTAGGGAAAATCCCAAAAATGATATATCCCTTAGAAGCTCTGATATGTGGGCTACATAGGGTACAATCCTACTAATTGAGTCCATCACTTCCTTTGCCAATGAAAGAAGGATTTATTAAAACCCTATATTTATAGCAGTCATGTGGTTACTATTCAAAGGCTATATTGTCAATGGTAATGATACATAATGATAATTTAAATAAAATGGATATAATAAAAAAATGATTTCTTGTGTTTTCTATATCCATATAAATGTTAATTAAAATAAATTTAATTTTATTCATAATAGTTTGTGTCATTACACATTTTGTACGTAACTTCCATGTATCGATCCTAGGTCCCTCTCACAAACCAAAGAATGATTCTAGTGGAAAAAATAGTCTCTATCACCTCAGTCAAACCATGATCAATGTTGAGACTCATTATTCGAATATTGAGAAAATCTATCTTGAATTAATATTTGTGGGTAAGAAGCTAAGGCATTAATTGCAGCACCAAAGAGCACACTTGTTCTCATGAAGAAACCTACTCAAGTACATTACCATCCATACAATGATGACTGGATTCCATCCACAGTGGGTAGTCATCCATCATTAGTTTAACATACGGTTAATACCCGAGAAGGCAGTCAAAGGTCTTTCATTATCTGATTTCCCAACAAAGCATCCTTCAATGTATGTGACTCCCTTGGATGCTGAACTACCCAAGGAAGAGGTATTCTCTACTCAAGAGAGTACCCCTAAATGAGAGATGTATTTTGATGGTGCATACTGAATCCTGACATGAAAAGTGATTGAGGACCCCAAACTCAATAATGTGTGGCTTCGAGTCATACTCATATCTTATGAAAGGACAGACCTTCCTTACTCCTTCCTACTATTGAAGGGATGCAAAAATAATGAAGCAGATTACCAAGATCTCATTGCATGCCAAAAAACTGGAATATCAACTATAAGTCGAGCACTTGAAAATAAAAGGGGACTTATAAATAGTCATAAATAAAGTTAATAGTGATTATGCTTTCAATAAAGTGAAGTTTCGTCCTTCTATGAACCATGTATAAAAATTAGTGTAATAATTCCCATTGGAACCAACATTGATGTATGTTCCTCGGTCACAAAATGCACATGATGATGTGTTGGAAAAAGCAGTCAATGCTCTATATGATCTAGATCAGAATGAAATAGTCATCAACATCACCCATCATTATATGGTTTTACCATTCATTTAGTCCAACACAGAAGAAATCCAATAAAATAGCCATGTCTATAAGAATGATGGTCATCCAAACAGTTAGATGACTCCCATTAAAAAATACCTCTAGAGGGGAGAACTCCCACCACATTGGGCTGGAAGTGGACATATCCGGAGGTGGGAAATCGACATTGTTATCAAAGATTGTTCCAACCAACAAACTGTTCATTATAAATGATGAATAGATAGAGAGTTTCTCTGGTGGAATGAATGAGGAGATACTACTACTGTCATGAATGATGTGCAAGATGAAATGTGTGGGGCACACCATTCGACATCCAAAATCTACCATAAAATTTGGATTCTTGGATATTAATGTCCCACTATGATGGAAAATTATGATGAGTTTGCAAATAAGTGCCATTACTGCGATGTCCATTCCAATTTCATTCACCAACCCCTAGAGCTACTTCACACAGCCATGTACACTTGGATATTTTCCATATGGAGAATGGACTTCATAGCACCCTATCCTCCTGCCATGGTACGACAATTCATGTTTTTTTCACAACAACCAACTTTTTTTCGAAATGGGAAGAATTTATACCCCTTAAAAAGGTCAAGTCGAGGAACATTTTTATTTTTCTAAAAGAAAACATCATCAGAATATTTCTTGTCCCTCAAATAATATTGTTGGTCAATGGCACCAATTATTTCTCTACTGAGTTGGAAAAGATATACTAGGAATATGGTACCAAGGCTAACCATTCATCCCGCTATCATTCAATAGCCAACAGATAGATAATGTCATTCAAGAAGATCATATGAAACATACTCTATAAAATTGTAGACAATGACAAATAATCATGGCTTGACAAGCTCAGGTAAGGTCTATTTCCTTTCCGAACAATGACCCACACTGCCAACAAAGCCACCCTGTACTCATTATCATACATGAAAGAGGTGGCCTTTCCCATTTATGTTCAATTTCCATTTCTCCACATTTCCATTTTTGATAAAATAACTGTAGGTGAGAAATTCAAAAAATGGTTAGATGATCTGGAGAGGCTGGATAAGAAAACATTGCCTACATTGCACAATTTAGAATTATACAAAAATCGGCTCACATAAGCCTCCAATAAAAAGGATCACCTCTGATCATTCCAAAATGGAGAGATTTTTTTGTTCATCATAACTCCAATGATACTTATGATGGAGCCTCTATTGTGGGAGCTAAAATGGGAGGGACTATATATGATACATGTGGTCTACTCTAACATAGTATACACCTTAATCTCAATGGATGGGCAGCTCACCGTGGCTCATATTAATGAATGGTTCATGAGTAAATATTTCATATAAAAAAATGAAATTTCCAGATCACAAGATGATAAACTACATAGTTTAATGTCTTATCGACAAGACATTAAACTGCACGATTACACAGTCATCCATGTTTCACCATGTTAAACTTCTTAGCATCAACATCCTTTTCGAATAGTGTTAAACTACATGGTGCAAATGTTCCTTTTCCCCTCATATTGGGTGATATTCTTCCATGATGCATGACATTAACATGATTATCATATTGGTATTTACTGAAAGATTTTAAACTGCATGGTGTGCATTTCTTTCTGACGGATTATCCATCACACATGAGTCATGTTCATGCGAAGATAAAAGATTAACCCCCCCCCCCATTTTCTATGAAAGGATACCACTGAAAAAAGGAGGGGACATTAGAACTACATGTGGCCTAACTTCTATCTTCATAGGATACGTAGTGATGCTCAGACACCACATCCTGATCTAGCCACCATAAATGAAAAAATGAACCCCTCCCTATGCATGAGTCAGATCGGTACATGGAGCATATCCCTTCCCAGAACAATGTCTGTATTTATTTATATCTTTATAGAATTCATATTGACACCCAGATCCCCCATCCTAGTCCATCCTCAAACAATATAAAATGAATTCACCACTCTCTAAATGTAAACTAGACTTATATGGGGAGTACATGTACAAGAATACATGAGGTTTGAATCCTACCCTTGTTGGATACATAGTGACGCCAAGATCTCAAACCCTGGCCCATCCACCATCGATATAGAAAAATTATCCATCCATATGTACAGACTAGACCTCTATAGGGAGGAAATTTTTATTACTATGTGGATATTGATTCATGCCATTGTAGGATACGTTGTGATACCAGGATCTCACATGTTGGTCTGTCCACCAACAACAATAATGCCCCTTTTCAGCTGTGTACGGACCAAAAATATGTAGGGAATTTCTTTTAAGGACTATATGTGGCTGGATTCTCATCCTTCTAAGATAAACAGTGACACCATGATCTTACATCCTGTTCTAGCTGCCATTTCAGGGAGAAAATTCCACTTTTCTAGCATATTAGTTCGACTAGCACCTAGAAATCCCTCAATGGACCTAACTGTATGATATTAAACTATAGGGTTCCTAAAAAATCACATGTTAATTGATTCCTTTGATACAATTATTTATAACATTCATCCAATATCCCACACATGAAATGAAAAAAGATGACATAAATTTCGAGTGTTATTTCCAACACCCAAAAAGTGACAAAAGCCTACGTGTCCCCTACATACAAGTCAGATCTGTGTAGAGGGTTCCTTATTCCATGGCTAATCACAGTGTAACTATTTCAAACATTCTCATACACACCCTTTACATTCAATGAAATACATGATATGGGAAAACATGGATCCCCATAAACATTCAAATCCATTGGAAATTGGAGGAAGGTGTCCCACAAACACCTTTGTTTGAATTGTTAAGTCAAAAGTCTTCTTTTGACTTCTATATCATGTTTTGGAAATCAAAAATGTATTCTATCATATGTTTGTAAATTACAATTGTCTTTTATCATGTTTATTGTATCGTACGATGTTGATCGTACCGACCATATCGTATCGTACTGACTCTGTCAATCGTACCATACTGACTCTGTCAATCGTATCGTATTGACTCTGTCAATCGTATCGTACTGACTCTGTCAATCGTATCGTACTGACTCTGTCAATCGTATCGTACTGACTCTGCTATTCAGATGATCATTATTTGTTTTGGTACTTTGTAAAAAAAACTCTCTCGGCATATGAATCGTACTCATGTTTTTCATTTCTATATATCTCTTGTCCTAACAAAACGATGTCGTTGAGTTAGTTACAAACTAATCAAAACAATGTCGTGCTTTCTGTTTCAATATGACCGTTGGAGGCAATATGACCGTTGGAACCCGCGTCGTATAAATAGGAGGTCATTTGAAGCTGAGAGAACAACGATGAACGAAGAGAACAAATGAAGAGACTCTATGAACTACCAAGATTCTAGAGAGAGACACTGTGACTTCTCTCATCAGCCTTGTGCATCCGATCATCGTATCTAGGGCTTTCAAGTAATTGAAACACAGAGGTGCCGATTACCTACAAAATCAAGGGCTTCCAGGGATAGGCAGACAGACGTGCCGATCATCGTATCGAGGGCTGCCGGGGATAGGCAGACAGACGTGCCGATCATCGTATCGAGGGCTGCTGGGGATAGGCAGACAGACGTGCCGATCATCGTATCGAGGGCTGCCAGGGATAGGCAGACAGACGTGCCGATCATCGTATCGAGGGCTCACCAAGGTGTTGGTGAGACAGACCTTTTATCCTAGGTGAAAGGATAACCCTTCTCTTTGGGTTAAAAGAATTGTATTACTTTTACATTTCCGTTGTTAACTTGTATTAGAAAGGGATTTGTATTGATTCATTTCTTCTTTACATATTCAATTGTAATTGTTTCAATTACAATCATTCTACTACATTTTGTATTGATTGATTCTATACGCTTTAAGGTAGAATCATTCATCTTTGTATTACTCTGATTATTGTGTTCACCTTGAATACAATCGTTTTACATTACATTAGTATTACAATACATCATACCTTTTATATTCAATACAATTGTGGGTGTTTGTATTTGTATTAGTTTTAGATCATTTAAACTAATACCATTGTTGCTAAAACTCAAAGGTTTTTAAACCTAAAATTCACCCCCCTCTTGTATTGTTCCATCTAATAGACATACATATACATATATTTGATCCAACAATTGGTATCAAAGGAGGTTTTCCACTTATTTGTATTACTAGCTTTAATTCTTTCTTATTATTATATTTACTACACTAACGTGTGGAGTGGAAAAGTTGTTTTTGTTGTATTAGATGGCAGGAATGAATATTGGATCAATAGACAATCTGAATCCTTCTAGACCACCAATATTTGACGGGAATGATTATGAGTATTGGAGAGATCGTATGAAGACTTTCGTTATCAATACTGGTGTAGACAATTTTATTATGCTTACCGGGGGTTACAAAATTCCTAACAAAGAAGTTAGTACTTTCACCAACCAAGAGAAGCAAGAATATCAACTAAATTACAAGGTACGCAATACATTATTATGCTCTATGACCAGGAATATATATAGTCAGATATCTTCATGTGAAGCAGCCAACTATATTTGGAAGAAATTAGAAGTTACTCATTTTGGTACATCCAAGTTTATAGAAACAAGGAGAGCAATGCTTCGAGCAGAGTATCATGGATTTGTTTTTCCTTATGGAGAGCCAGTATGTAAAGTTCAACAAAGGTTTATGACAATTGTAAACAGCTTACAATCTATGGGTGGAAAAGGTCTTGATGATGAAGCTCTTGTTTACAAGATTATAGATATTATGCCAAATGAATGGGAGTCAAAAAGGACACCTATTGATGAAAATAGAAAAGTTTCCCAGATTACTCTTGATGAACTCTTTGGAACTCTTCTACAGCATGAGACAAGAATGAAGAGAGATGATGATTTCAATAAGAAGAAGAATGGGAATGGAAGTGTAGCTTTTGCATCTAAACCTAAAACACCTGAAAGGCTTACAAGGTCTAAATCCAAGAAAGTTGTTATATCTGATTCAAGTGATTGTAATCTTTCGGATAATGAGTTAGCCAATCTTGCTCGAAGGATGAACAAGATTGTGGGTAAAAAATATTTTCAATATAGATTCAAAAAGAAAGACAGGAAAGATAGGAAAGATTCAGAGGTAACTTGTTATGAATGCAAGAAAGCAGGACATATAAGGCCTGACTGTCCTTTACTGAAGAGGAAAGATAGGAAAGAGAAACACTCTGAAAGAAACAAGAAAAGGTTTTATAAGACAAATAATGTCTTAAAAGCAAATGATACATGGAGTGCAGGTGGTAGTGATTCCTCAGATGATTCTTCAAAATATGAGACATCAGGACAAAGAAATATTGGAATTCTAGCTAGACTACCAATTGAAGATCATTGTCTCATGGCTAAGGTACATAATGTTGAAGCTGTTACAAATGTCTCTTTAAATGAAAATTATATTGATAATAGATATTATGAATCTTCAAATGATGAATCCTCATCATCAGAGAATGATACATTACCTTCTTTTGAAGAGGTCTCTATATTTGCTAAGTTACTTGAAAATGAAAATTCTAAACTTAAAAAGAGATTTGAAAAAGCAAATTCTAGAATTTCAATTTTGACTAAAGAAGTATCAGATCTTTCTAAAGATCTTGATGTGAAAACTTCTGATTTTGAAAGTATTTTAAAAACCCTTGAGAAAGTTAAATCTGATAAGGATAAACTTTCTAAGGATCTTGAAACTGTAATTTCAAAGAAAAATATTTTAGAGTCTAACTCTAGTTCAAATTCAAATGTTTTAGAAAACAATAATTTGGTTTTAAAACTAAAGTCAGAGATTTTATCCTTGAAAAAGTGTTTGTCAAATTTTACACATGGAAAAGAAAACTTTGATAGGATGTATTCTCAAATTAGACCTTTGAGAAATTGTTCTGGTCTTGGTTATACTTATTCCAAACCTGTTTTTAGCAATAACTATTTTGTTACTCAAAAAACCATTTTCTGTTCCAAGTGTCAATGTGGTGGACATTGGAGAAGAGATTGTTCTCTTAACAAAACTCAATCTTTAGGATTTCATAAAGCTCATTTTGCAAAACAAATGTGGATTCCTAAAATTCTTTTATCTAACCCTTATGGATCCAAACAAGTTTGGATTCTGAAAATATAATTGTCTCTTTTTCAGGAAAACTAGAAGTGTATCAATTAGAACATTTGGTACATGGATAGTGGTTGTTCTCAACATATGACTGGAAACAAAGATCTTTTTGAAAAGGTTATCAAAACAAAAGGTGGAAAAGTTACCTTCGGAGATAATGCTCAAGGGAAGATTGTTGGTATAGGTAATATCGTTTTTCTTGGAAAAGTTCTTATTTCAAATGTTTTGTTTGTTAAAGGTCTTAGGCACAATCTCATTAGCATAAGTCAATTATGTGATGAAGGTTACCTTGTGAATTTTAGAAATGATAAGTGTCTAGTTCACAATTCCAAGGATGAATTCATTCTATCTTCCCATAGGCAAGAAAATGTTTACACTATTAACTTAGAAGACCTTAGGAACCAAAACTTACCTTGTTTAAGTGTAATAGAAGACCAATCGTGGCTATGGAATAGGAGACTAGGACACTGTAATTTGAGAAACCTAAGAAAACTCTCAAAGAAAGGACTTGTAAAAGGGCTACCAGATCTTAGATATGATTCTTTAAAAGTCTGTGATCCTTGTCAATTTGGCAAGCAACATAAAACTAGCTTTAAACCAATTAATGAAGTTTCAAATTCTAATGCATTACAACTTGTGAATATGGATCTGTTTGGTCCTTCACAATCTGGAAGCATTGGAGGCAAATACTATGTATTTGTTTTAGTTGATGACTTTACTAGATTTACATGGGTCTACTTTCTCACAAAGAAATCTGAAGCCTTTTTCTATTTCAAAACTTTTAGATCCCAAGTTAAAAATGAGAAAAACCTACCATTGATAACTATTCATAGTGATCATGGTGGTGAATTTCAAAACTCAGATTTTGAAACTTTTTTTAGTAAGAAAGTTATTACTCACAATTTCTCAGCTCCAAGAACTCCTCAGCAAAATGGTGTTGTTGAAAGAAGAAATCGTATTCTTCAGGAAATGACTTGAACCATGTTGAGTGAATACTCAATTGCTAAGCACTTCTGGGCTGAAGCTGTTAGTACTGCCTGTTATACTATAAATCGTGTTTTAACTAGACCATTTCTTAATAAAACCCCTTATGAGTTATGGACTGGCCGAAAACCTAAAGTTTCATACTTCAAAGTTTTTGGATGCAAAGTATTCATTTTGAATACAAAAGATAATCTACACAAAGTTTCACCAAAATCTGATGAAGGAATCATTCTAGGCTATTCTACAACCTCTAAGGCTTATAGAGTTTTCAAAAAAAAAAAACACTTGTACTGTTGAGGAAACAGTACATGTAAAATTCGATGAAACTGATCCTTTTGTTTTCAACCAACCCAATCCTACATCCTCGGATGTGTTTTCTAAAAATGTTTATCAACCTTTATTAGAAGAGCATTCTGATAAGGAAAATGTTCAAGAAAGTATTCCTGAAACATTTACCACAGATGATTTTCTACCATATGTTGATGAACAGGTTTTACAAAACCCAAATCAATTGTCTCTTAGGAATCATCCCAGTGATAAAATCATTGGTTATGTAAATCAACCTGTAAGGACCAGAAATTCCTTAAGAAATGAAATAGAACATCTTGATTTTCTATCCCAATTTGAACCTAAAAGTCCAAGTGAGGCCTTAAGTGATGATGATTGGATCAAAGCAATGCAAGATGAACTAAATTAATTTGAAAGGAATCAAGACTGGACTTTAGTTGAAAGACCTAAAGAAACAACGATGATTGGTGTAAAATGGGTTTTCAGAAACAAGTGTGATGAAAATGGAATCATTGTAAGAAATAAAGCAAGACTTGTTGCTAAAGGCTATAATCAACAAGAAGGAATAGACTATGAAGAAACATATGCTCCTATAGCTAGACTTGAATCTATTCGTATTCTATTATCCTTCGCAGCATATTTCAACTTCAAACTATTTCAAATGGATGTCAAATGTGCTTTTTTAAATGGTTTTGTTCAAGAAGAAGTTTTTGTAGAACAACCTCCTGGTTTTCAAGACCCAAAACATCCTGATCATGTTTTTAAACTTACCAAGGCTCTATATGGTCTTAAACAAGCCCCTAGAGCATGGAATGATAGACTTACATGATTTCTTTTACAAAACAATTATTCAAAAGGTACTGCAGATCCAACCCTTTTTATCAAAATAGAAAACAAAAATGTTTTGATTGTTCAAATCTATGTTGATGACATCATATTTGGATCAACTCAGAAATCTTTAATTGATTCTTTTGCAAAATTAATGAAATCTGAGTTTGAAATGAGTATGATGGGTGAGTTAACATTCTTTCTAGGTTTTCAAATTTCTCAAAAACCAGAAGGAACTTATATATCTTAACATAAGTATATTAAAGACTTACTCAAAAAGTATGGATTTGACAAAACTAAAAGTATTAGCACCCCAATTGGCACCTCAAATTCTATTGATCTTGATGAAACTGGGAAACCAGTAGATCAAACAAATTTTAGAGGTATGATAGGGAGTTTTCTATACTTGACAGCTAGTCGAACCGACTTGATGTTTTCTGTATGCTTATGTGCAAGATATCAATCTAATCCAAAAGAGTCTCACTTAAAATCCGTAAAGAGAATCTTTCGGTATTTAAAAGACACTACGGATTTAGGTATTTTCTACTCTTCTGGAAATGATTTTGTTTTAAAAAGTTTTTCAGATGCTGACTTTGGTGGTTATAGAATGGATAGAAAAAGTACATCTGGAACATGTCATTTCCTAGGAGACTCTTTGGTTTCTTGGTCCTGCAAGAAACAACACTCAGTAGCACTCTCCACTGCTGAAGCTGAATATGTAGCAGCTGGAAGTTGCTGTGCTCAAGTATTGTGGATGCAGCACACACTCACTGACTATGGTTTGAGTTTCTCCAAAACTCAAATTCTTTTTGATAATACAAGTGCCATAGCTCTTAGTAAAAACCCAGCACATCACTCTCGTGCAAAACACATAGATGTTAGGCATCACTTTCTTTGGGATCACACACAAAAAGGAGATATTATTTTACAATTCATCGGAACGCAAGATCAACTTGCTGACATTTTTACAAAACCTTTACCTTCCGATAGATTTGAATATATAAAACAGAAGCTATGAATGATTACATTAAAATAATCATTCATATCTACTTCCTGTTTTACATCTCTCCTAATAGTAAGAAACTCCTCGTAGAAAGGGGGAGGACATTTCTTTCTGTCTTTATGTTTATTTTATCTTATGTTCTTTAACTATTTACTCTTTGGATTGTTTATTTTTTCCCTGTTTATCGTATTGACAATTTTAGTTTTCTGTTTATCGTATTGACAATTTTAGTTTTCTGTTTATCGTATTGACGATTTTAGTTTTCTATTTATCGTATTGAATTTCTTTTCCATCGTATCATTCAATAGTATTGAATCAACCGATGATGGTATTGACATTCTTTTCCATCGTACCAATCAATCAATATTATTGAATCGACCGATGATGGTATTGAATTTCTTTTCCATCGTACCAATCAATCAATAGTAGTGTATCGACCGATGATGGTATTAAATTTCTTTTCCATCGTATCATTAGTATTGTATCGACTGATGATGGTATTGAATTTATTTTCCATCGTATCATTAGTATTGTATCGACCGATGATGGTATTGAGATTGTTTTCCATCGTACTGTCAGTTCATGGTAACGAGATTGTTTTCCATCGTACTGTCAGTTCATGGTAACGAGATTGGTTTGTATCGTACGGTCAGTTCATAGTAATGACTTTGTTTTCCATCGGCATGATGATGTTTCTTTTGTTTCATTATGATTGTATTTTCTTTTGATTGATATCAAAACCAACAATTACCTTACATTCTCCGACAGGTATTCTTTTTCATTTTTTTAATTTTTTTTCCTTTGTTTTAATCCTAACCATTGATCTGGTTTTCTCTAATCTTGACCGTAGAAGATCAACAGTCACCCTTTTTCGACCGTAGAAGATCAACAGTCACCTCTTTATCGCCTATAAATACCCCCTCCCCTCCCCAAACCCACATTGGGTTTTCAGGATTTCAGGCGAAGCTCTGTTCCACCAGCTATAAACCATCGTACGATCTTCTCATCGGCAGAACCTTTATGTCTCAATCCTCTGCTAATACTCCTGCCGAAATGTCTTCAAAGACTTTTACAGAGAAAGACTTTAATAGAGAAAGGTTAGTATCTCGAGATTTTTTCGATACGTACGATTCTACAATCAGGAGGATCATTTTGTTTCAAGGATGGGAACACCTGTGTGTTGAAAAGCCTGATATTCATGATCCGGTTCTTTTTGATGAAGTTTGTCAGTTTTACAAAACCGTTTCTTTCGACAAAGACATGACTATAAACTTTTCTATGTACGATAGAAAATTGTCTATGTCTGTGAAACAAGCGGCACATTTTCTGAATGTTTCTATAGAAGGGGATTCTTTCTGTCCATCTCACAAACTACCAGAGGAAGTTGGTACATTTAATAGAGAAAGTGCTGAAAAGACTTTGTTTTTTATTAATGAGGAAAATAGAAAAGTGTCTCATCTTTCACCGGACAATCGTTTCGTAACTTTATGGATCCAAGGTTTTCTTATCCCAAGGAAAGGGGATACAGAAACTCTGAATGTTTCTGATATCTTTATGCTTGACTATCTTGTGAATATGAGAAAAGTAAATCTCATGGGATATGTTTTTGAAACAATTAAGAATGTCAAGACAGGAGGGATCAAGTCCCAGATGATTATGTATCAAGAAATCCTTACGAAATTCATTCTTGAGAGTATGAAGTTTTGTAACATTCCATTGAAAGGAAAACCCATGGATTTGAGGCCATCATGGATTAGTAAGAGTACGATGAAAAAGCTGAATGTTTGTTTTGATCCGAATTCGAAACTTTTTGTCAAAGATGTAGAAGCTGAATTGGCTCAGAATCAATCGGCACCTATGCCAGCCAAAGACATTCAATCTACCGGTGTTACTCAAAAGTCTGATCCGCAAACCAGTTCAAAGACGAAGAAGAAGCCAAGGTACAGTAAGGAGGTTGTAGAAAAATGGAGAAAAGATAAGGAACAGAGAAAGGAAGGTGATCCGAAGTTTGGTCTTGACCCTGTTGAGGCCTTTTCAGAAAGAATAAGGGTAGAAGAAACCCTTCAGGATGAAAAGAAGAAGAAGGTTATTTTGAAAAGAAAGGCTCAGGACTTTGATGTCTCTAAAGTCTTGAAAGCGGTTGAAGATGCTAGTGCCCAACTAAAAGAAGAAGTGCATCAAGAGCCCATCGTACAGAGTCTCCCTGAGGAAGGAAAACAAAAACAAGTGATGGAAGAGATGTAAGAAGTGGAAGAAGAAGAAGGAGACTTTCTTTTAGAATTTCTTCAAAGTTCAAAGAAGAGTAGAGAGGAATCGGTTCAAAAGCTGAGTGAAGGTGTTCAACAAACTCCTCATACCGATCAGGAATGATATCCAGACAGAATGTCATCTCAAGAAAAGCACGGTACTCAATCCTCTCATTCTGATAAAGTTGTTGTCATTAGTGACAAAGTGGAAGAAGAAGGAAAGCACAAAGAAAAAGCAAAAGGGAAACAACCAGTTGTTGATTCAAGCAGATCGTATGAACTATCATCGTACGATGAAGATACTGATTCAGAGCATACAATCTCTCACAAGAAGAGTGATTACATTGTCCATGTTTTGAGAAGGGTGGAGAAAACCATTCCTTATTTCCCGAGGCTGGAAGGGAAGATTGATTTTATTACTGAAAATAAAAGGAAGAAGTTTGGCTCTGTAAAAGAATTAAGGAAGAAAGTTTTGTCAGTAGAAGCCGATTTGAAAGTTCTTTCAGAAAGCTCAGTTGCTCATAAGAAGGCTTGCAATAAGATGACCAAGTGGTCGTACAAAACAGAGAGTTCAATCAATGATCATGAGATAGCAATTGACGATATAAGAAGGTTATCAAATGAGATTGCAATTGCTTTCAACAATCTTGATAAAGAAACGGTTGAAAGGTTTAACCTTTTGTCTTCTCAAAGAGCCGATGTTCCTTCAGTGAAAGATTTGCAAGAGAGAAAGAATGTTTTTCAATCAGAGTTTTCAAAGGTTTCATCTTTCAAAGATGAAATGGTTTTGCTGAAGAATCAAAATTCTATGTTATACAAAGACAACAAGAATTTGCAAAACAGAATTGATACCCTTGAAGAAGTAATCAGAGTCCAGGAGGAGACCATCAGAAATCAAGATCAGATTTTTTCGGATCAACAAGAACTTCTCAAAACTCAGGGAGAATCTATTTCTGAAGACAAGAAGGAGATCAAGAAGATGAAATCTGTTCTTCATGAGCTTATAAAGAAGGAGAAGGAAAGAGAAAACAAATGATTGTTGTATTTGTTTCTTTTGGAACTTGACTTTTTTTTGTAATAACTCTTATGATCCTTTTTCTTTTATCTATTGTCTTGTATTGCTTTACTAACTCTTTCAGAAAATTCAAGATTACTCCTTTCTTTTTGTAAATCACAAAGGGGGAGAATGTTTACAAAGGGGAGATTGTTTTACAAAGGGGGAGAATGCTTTACAATGCTCTTAAGGAAAATCTACGAATACAATCCTTAGGAAAGTCCATACCTAAGGGGGAGTTAGTTGTATT
Organism: Viscum album; assembly: GCA_963277665.1. Lineage (NCBI taxonomy): Eukaryota > Viridiplantae > Streptophyta > Magnoliopsida > Santalales > Viscaceae > Viscum > Viscum album. The sequence continues at coordinate 3,688,256 of OY728120.1, read as the reverse complement.
CAATTTCTTATTCAGAAGAGTTTTCAATAACTATGGGGGAGATAAGTATTTCTTGTTACATTTACTTTGTGTGTTGTGCTTTCCAAAAAGGGGGAGATTGTTAAGTCAAAAGTATTCTTTTGACTTCTATATCATGTTTTGGAAATCACAAATGTATTCTATCATATGTTTGTAAATTACAATTGTCTTTTATCATGTTTATCGTATCGTATGATGTTGATCGTACCGACCATATCGTATCATACTGGCTCTGTCAATCGTACCATACTGACTCTGTCAATCGTATCGTATTGACTCTGTCAATCGTATCGTACTGACTCTGTCAATCGTATCGTACTGACTCTCTCAATCGTATCGTACTGACTCTGCTATTCAGATGATCATTATTTGTTTTGGTACTTTGTAAAAAAAAACTCTCTCTGCATATGAATCGTACTCATGTTTTTCATTTCTATATATCTCTTGTCCTAACAAAACGATGTCGTTGAGTTAGTTACAATCTAATCAAAACGATGTCGTGCTTTCTGTTTCAATATGACCGTTGGAGGCAATATGACCGTTGGAACCCGAGGCCTATAAATAGGAGGTCATTTGAAGCTGAGAGAACAACGATGAACGAAGAGAACGAATGAAGAGACTCTGTGCACTACCAAGATTCTAGAGAGAGACACAGTGACTTCTCTCATCAGCCTTGTGCGTCCGATCATCGTATCGAGGGATTTCAAGTAATTGAAAGACAGAGGTGCCGATTACCTGAAAAATCAAGGGCTGCCAGGGATAGGCAGATAGACGTGCCGATCATCGTATCGAGGGCTACCGGGGATAGGCAGACAGACGTGCTGATCATCGTATCGAGGGCTGCCGGGGATAGGCAGACAGACGTGCCGATCATCGTATCGAGGGCTGTTGGGGATAGGCAGACAGACGTGCTGATCATCGTATCGAGGGTTCACCAAGGTGTTGGTGAGACAGACCTTTTATCCTAGGTGAAAGGATAACCCTTCTCTTTGGGTTAAAAGAATTGTATTACTTTTACATTTCCTCTGTTAACTTGTATTAGAAAAGGATTTGTATTGTTTCCTTTCTTCTTTACATATTCAATTGTAATTGTTTCAATTACAATCATTCTATTACATTTTGTATTGATTGATTCTATACGCTTTAAGGTAGAATCATTCATCTTTGTATTACTCTGATTATTGTGTTCACCTTGAATACAATCGTTTTACATTACATTAGTATTACAATACATCATACCTTTTATATTCAATACAATTGTGGGTGTTTGTATTTGTATTAGTTTAAGATCATTTAAACTAATCCCTTTGTTGCTAAAACTCAAAGGTTTTTAAACCTACAATTCACCCCCTCTTGTATTTTTCCATCTAATAGACATACATATACATATATTCGATCCAACATGAATATGCACATCATGCCCTTGCAGTTCAATATACATTTCCAAAAAAATGGCCTATCAACCAGACATATAATCAACACTGAGATATTATTTTCCAATGTCTATATTACCAATGGCTTCAAAAACCCATGCCATTTCTCCTAATCCATGGGCTCCTGGGACTATGGTTTACACCCTCAATTTTCTCTCATATCAATGTTATTATAGAATATCCCTTCTTGATTAACCCATAGCCATGAAAGGTCATTGTGTTTACATTTCCCCACAAAATGACTCTAAATGGTGATTCTAATGTCCATTCCACAACACTGAGAAATCAATGAATCCATCATTTCTCTTTATTTTTCAATGTATCACCAGCTTCCTCACTGCATGATGTTAAATTACAAGTCCAGAGTGTCCTGCCTACATGATATTAAACAATACATCTCAATAGATTCTTCACCAGATAGAACACCACCCCTAAAGTGGTTAAAAATAATGTTGTGTGTTATAACTATGTGGTTCTTGATTACTATCCGTAAAGGATACGTAGTGATGGCAAGATCCTTATCATAACCTAGTCTCAAAAAAATAATTCCTTCCTCTCTATGTGCATAGGCTATACCAATGTTGGAGAAATCTATTACGTCAACCCATGGCTTGATTCCCCATCTACTGGGTATGTAGAAATACTCAAATCCTATGCTCTGGGTTCATCCATATAATATTGTGAAATTTCCCCTACATTATGAAAACATTTAACCAAAAGAAGAATTCCCATGTAGGACCTCCTTACAAGACCATCTCAGAGGTTATTCCATTTCTTTTATTTCACACCGAGGTTAAATTACACCCTCTCCGCATGATAATAAACTGAACGTGAATTAACCTCATGATATGATATTAAACTTCACAACATCATCCAAAGTGAGAATCCCCCTTCTTCAGATTGTTCCAAATTTGGTGGTGACTTGAAATCCTTTCCATCCCTTATTTCAAGAAATGAGTCTAGATCACATGGGCTTAGGGACCATGGTAGGGAATTCAACAGAGAGACTTAGAAAATCATATCTATGATCTTGGTCCTAGCGTCATGAACTTTAAAGGCATTATATAGTTTTAATCCCCAGAACGGGAAGAGTAAAGTCCTAACCATACAACATTAATCTTTAAGGCATCAGAGGGATAAAAAAATCCCCTTCCAATGAGTCATACCTATAAATGTTTCCATCTCTAGATTCTTGGATCTTAAAACATGGGTCTATCCCCAATAATGTGATCAGATGCCCCACCCTACGTAAAAGACAGATCTATAGTGTAGAACCCCTGGTTCTGTGGGAAAATCACATCCTGAATGTTTTTAATGTATCTGGGCACACTCCATTCAGGTATCAAACTCCTTGATTTTAGTGATATTGGATCATCATAATCATTAATAGCTATGGGAGATGGATTTTTAGTGTCCTATGAACACCTTCTCTATACAATGTACATCATTCCACAGCGGCTCTGCATATGCTGACAAAAAACGACCTATCAACCAAAGGAAAAATCATCCCCAAAAAAGAAATATCCTACATCCATACACCTTATTTTTTCCAATCCCAGTGTCATTTATCTGGGTTTAAGAACCATCAAATCCATGATTTACACATTATTTCATAGCAACATCCTGAATATGTCAGAACATCCTATACCGATTACACTCAAGTTTTTCGGTTCATCTATATCAATTTTCTAATCTCATGACATTTAAACATTATGATACTCAATATGTTTTATCCTCAATTAGGTTAGGACATGAAAAAGGATATTTCCATATATATTCCTATTCACAAAATGAATCCCCATAGGAAAATTTGGCACATGCCCCACCTTATTCATGAATCCGCTACCAAAATAAAAATTCATCATACATATGAGTGAATCAGATACCCATATGGATAAATTGTGAAAAGAATTATGTATAAATCTATCACTTACCACATTGAATATGTAATCATGTCTGATATAATATTTTGGGTCCATCCATAAAATAGAATTATCCCATCCCTACTTGCACTAGGGTCTGACCTGCATGAGGAAGTAATCCACATAGATGGGGTAAAGATACCTCCATTTATTAGTGTTATTCCTAGTAATGTTAGACCTTGAGTACTCAATTTCATGTTTAGGAACACCCCATTTCATGATCGAAAGTCTGTGTTTAGAATTTTCTAAATCTCCATAATCCTCCATGGCGTTCTGATATGAACAACCATTGTTCTACATGAACCTTTTCTTAACTATGCACATCATGCCCCGATGGATATGCAGATGTTTCCCTCAAAAAATCCATTCAAATAAAGGAAAATTTTTCATATGAGCTTTTATTCCTACATCAATACTACCTTAAGAAATTTATGTGCTACCATATACATTTTATTTGGATGCCCCCTGGATTATTGTTTGACCATTTTCTATTTTTTTAACACCGGAAGATGAAGGACATTCCTAGAAAAAATATTGTGGCTGTGGTGAAACATTTACCATCATCTAGTAAAAGTAATATTATTTCAAAAATCAAGTCCCAAATTTCATGGTTTTACCAAACTAAACTTCACCATGCTTCTGCTCTAATTTATAGAATCTAAATTCTTATGGGAGTGGTTTTTCAACCAATGCTAATACAAATTCCCTTATTACATTCAGACTAAATTCTATCAGTGGTCCACCGACCATGGTACCCAATAACAAAATATATCCAATGTTCTATAAAAACTTCATGGAAATCAAAAATTGAAGGGTATTATCATGCAAACACCTTTGTTTGACTATACACATTATGCCCCAAAGGCTCTCCATATGTTTCCAAATAAATGTCATGTCAACCAAAGGTAAATTCATCCTCATGAGAGGTTTTTTCTATCTTTATATGCCTCATGGATTATATTCCCCATATCACACCCCATATACATAAATCTCAATTGAGGGTCATGAAAAATCTCTCATCCATGTCCGAATGATGTCAGTACCATCTTGTTTTGTGAGTCATAAATTGGGGCCATTTCCCCACAATTTATGGTTAATGTTGTTCAACATAAAACAAAAGTAATGTTAGTCATGTTTTCAAGACATTATTCAACCCAGCAAAAAGAGACACAGAACTCACTTGGACAAAAACCTACAAATGGAATCATGGATAAAAGTAGAGTGCCATATCAAAAAAACATATGCAACACACAGTTTAGGAAAATTATTGACCAATTGGAATTCATCATGAGATGCCAATATTATTAGTTATAAATCCTGAAAATGTTTTCCTATTAAAAAGTCATGTTATAAGAACTATTCCCACACTATAATGGTCTTAGGAAAAAATTTGGGTGAAAATGAAAATGGCACATCATTTTTAGGGTTTTTCATCCGATCCTAAAAATAGTCAAACAATGATCGTTGATCCCCTCTGCTCAAGAAACAATTTGGGAATTATTTGATTATATACTTTATCATAGATTATTAATCAAATTGAAATACAATAGATATTATAGTTTCAATATTTTAGATTGTAAATGACTGATGTTGGAGGAAAAGGAAAATGAGGAACATTATAAAGGAAAATGTTTCTATTTTTTTTAAATGAAGTGAGAGTGGGGAACATAAAGAATGTAGGGTATCTGTACAATTTCAAAATAAATGTAGTGTGGGGAAGCCCAATGGATTGCAATGATTCCTGACTCACTATTTCCTATAGGTCAATTAGGGACCAACGAGGGCCGTCAAGTTCATGTTCTAAAGTAATGCTCCATTTAGTGTAAACATAAACCATCTGGTGTAATAACTTCATAATAGTCAAGGGGTCTCACCGTTCTTATATGAAATCCTCATAATTAGAACATGATGATGTCGGTTGTGATTTTTGTTTTTCTATGCGAGCCTCATAGTCAAGCAGTTCTTCCATCTGGACAATCACATGGTCATGAGCATTAGCTTCCTCAGCCTCAAATTTAGTCAAATCATCAGAAATATCCCATTAATTTTGATCTTGGTGATGAGAAGTGTTGATCTGAGAAAGTTCTATTTCACAAGAAGAGAGATCCTCCCAATCTATAATAATTTTGTACAAAAAATGTATCTGAAAACGGTTATCAAAGCATCTTGAACCCAAATCAAAATACAGTAATCGAATGATATCCCACTCATTATGAATGTCTTTCATTAGAGATTCCACGAAATGAGTATGGATGTGACACCATGCCAGTTTTCACACATCTTGATGCCTCCTAATGGCATCAGAATCAAGGTCATCCATTACCACAATAGTTATGTAATGAGGAAGCATCATTCTATTTGATGAAAGTGTTCTGAACTAGGTCATCCATGTATGTATAATTTCCCTCCCAATATATGGTTCATCCTCTGGGACTAAATAAGGGGGGATAGTAGCAACATCATGAACTCTTGGTGATGTCCCACTCAGACTAGTTTCTGAAGTGCCACAGACCATATTGGCCAAAGATACGACATTTTAGTCTCTTTCTATAAGGATGGGTTGTGTGGAAGAACCCCCTTCAAAATGAATCTAAAAACATGTAGATTTCATTCTAACCATAGAGAGGGGACCAGATAGAGCAACTAGAATGGCTGGAATGGGATTGGAAATATCTAATGATTAATAAACCCATCAAAATGGCCTTCATAATTCTCTATATGTGTAGAAATCTACCCAAGGTTAGGAATTCTCTAATGATAGGTTTCTTGAGGCTACTATGGGAGAAATAAGGCTTACACATTAGCATCCTCATACATCATGGGCTTCCACAATTAGAGACGAATTATGGGATGAGACTCCTTCATAACCAGAATAGCATGGAGAGGTGTGACCTATTGAAGGCATCCAAATTGCATAGAAAATCAATAAGGAGAATTGGGATTATAGATGGTTACCCTGTTTATATGAGTGGATGAATCTACATCACATAGAGCAATGATATATGGAGAATCCTCCAAATATCCCCTTTAGTTATCCATCACCGATCTATGGGGCACAATGTAAGGTGCAAATGAAATCTTGTAAACATTACTCTACAATTTGATAGCAACATTAATACTCTGTGATTGGGGATGAGTTGTGGGAATTATTAGATGATTTGCGCGATGGTTAGAGTGAGGAACCCTTTTAGTATTCCAATACTCATAAAAGGGGGAATTCACTTCAATCTATCCATACAAAAAAATGAAACGGCCTACTAAAATATCATGTGGGGTTCCCTTCTTGTATATTCCCTAATAGATCATAGATTAAGGCGAGAGTAGGAATAACCATGTTAATGGGATGTCCCTCTTCTAATGTGGCTGTTATCATTATAATGTAGGACCTAATCCTAATATAAACAACATGAGTGGGGAAGACCCATCCACTAAAGTAAATAGCCTAAAATCCTTCCAATATGAAATTGAAAGGTTTGTATGACATGAATTCTATACCCCTAGGTGGTGTATCGACCTACCTTAAGGGTGTAATTATATGAGCTTGGGATTTTCTTTGATTTTTGAGTGGTGTGACTTCGGATACAATGAACCCTCATACTTAGAAAATTATCATGCAAAAACATCATGATCCAATCATTTAATGAAATAAGTGAACGATGATGGAGGGGTTGAATGAGAAATCCCTCTTCCATGTCAAAGAAATTAATTTCCATCGAATATACTTGTTCAACATTCCCCATGAATTGTCCTCTATGAATAAATCATCATACATTTTGTCTAGAATGGGATGTACTATGAAATTATGGATGTACCACAAACTAATCCCCACCACTCCAAGAAATAGGAGGAAGGTATCGTTTCTTGAATACTAATGACTAAGTAGTTCAAGAAATATATCACATGGTGAATAGATTTAAAATTGGGAAACTCATGCTTCCTAGTACCATATTACTACGTCTAACTAGCAAGGGGACACCCACAAAATTTGATATCCCAAAATTCCCAGGACCACTCATTGGAGAAGTATCATCCAGATCGCAAGTCCCATTTGGTTCTGCACCCACCATTGAGATTATCTCGAGAATCATTATCAATGGATGAGTACTCCCAGATGACTGACATAAAAAAGGTGTTACAGTGATAATGATTGGTTTGAGTTCATGAATAGCCTTTAGTTGTGAAGACATTATCATGAGTAAAATCAGTTACTTTTAATCTTTATATATAATTTTTTTCCAGATCACTCCCCTCGGATGCCTCAATGAAAATAATAGGATTAATTTTATTGGCCGATGGTTGGGTAATGCTGTCAAGGAGGCCAATGTTGTAAAGGGTTAACTGGAAAGAGAGAGGATTGGCTATGTGCTCTGGGAAAATAAGGCCTCTAATAATACCCTATTGGGGAATGATGTTGGAATGAATGTTTTCTTCAGAATTTTCAGCAATTTTATCCCCCATCTTGATTAATAATAATGAGATATGAGGAAGAGACATTATTATACATAATAAATAAAATGAAAAAGGGTCACACCAATTAAAATGTTTCGGTAAAAAGGAAAAAAATGGAAAATGACAAAATATTTATCGAAACAAAAGGCTATGCATACCAAAACCCAAGAATGGTTTGCATAATGCATTTCCCATGAAAAAAATATATGCAGAGGGCCCTGCAAGAACCTGGCTCGTGGAGAATTGGCCAATGAATTAATTAGTTCATAGAATGGAAAAGCTAAATACCAAGCATTGTTATGTGGATATTCAATGTCCATTGTTCAAAAAAAAATTATAATTTGGAAATTTATAGTTCGTTTCGCCAACTTGAGGTTATGTATATGGGATATGATAAAAACATAACAGCTCACAAAATTGATTTTTTAGATTAATTTTTAATGTAACACTATATAGTTCATAGATTCAATGGTCAGTTTGAAAATGAGAACAACCATGATGAGTTTTCAGTTCAGAGAATGTGAAGCTCGGTTTGAGGATGATGGTTCTCACAATGGAATTGGTATACAGAAACAAGAGAAGTCAAGGGAAAATTTGAGATCATTTTTCATTGAGAAATTTGGTAAAAGGAAAATGACATGGCACCCATGTATATAGGTTTGGTTCCCCCACTAGGTACCCATTTCTAATGGAAACCAATTAATTTCAATACCGCTTTTTACATTAGTATAAGCTCCTCTTTATACCTATCAGTACCCATTCAAAATGGGGGAATATTTGGGTCCTGAAAATTATATCGAGGGAATGGAAATACTTATAAAAATTCAATAAAGGAACAATACGCTGGTTCAATTGAATTTTTTTGAATAATAATAACAAAATTAAATTTCAAAAAATACCAAAGTGGTCTGCGTACTAGTTTTTGGGGATGCTACATGGACGGTACTTCCCATGATCTATAGCGTATGCAGGAAACTTGAAAAACTATTGTTTGCAGAGCATTAACCATCGAAAAAATAAATTGATGGATGAGATTAAAATAGTGAATAAAGGCATCATGAAATTTTTCATTGGAAAAAACACAGTGAAGAAGTAAGTCCATCCATACCAACCCAATAGACTGAGCTGTACATGGACAGGATGGGCTGGTAGCATCCTGTGAACCATGTATTTCAGGAGATTGAGGTGGTGATTTCTACCATTGCGAACTACAACACCATGAATTATGGATGATTGAGTCATTCGTGGATTGGATGATCAATCCATGGACTCCACAAAAGAAGTTTAATTCCAGTAGATATAGATTCCCTGACACTCTCTAAAATCCCCAGCAGGGGAACAGAAAGATGCACGAAGAAGTATTCTGGTGACCAGGTTATGTTTGATGCATGAGAATTTAGACATAGAGAATTCAAGGATTATAGATGGGAGACATCAAAGGAGAAGGATCAGAGAAGGACCGATAACCATTTTCAATTAGGTATAAACCCCCTTGTGAACTATAAATATAATGAAACATAAATATAATCCACTGGCCGTAAACCTAAATGGAGAACCATGGATCATATGACCTTTATGGATAAAACTCCCTCAAACCACTAGCTTAGTGCCCCTCATTCTAGTTAGTGAACAACGTAGAGAATTTCCATACATACAAGATCCTCCGTTGTATAGCACCATGTTATGTAGATGGATCTTGAGACCACGTCCCAGTAAGGAACATAGAGGATCACATCTAGGCCCGCGTACCAATTCAGTGTGCAGACATCACATTCACCCCTATATAAGTATGCTATATGTGGAAGCCCCCATCCCACATGAGAAAATGGTTTTCAGAATGGGGTGTCTTTAGGTTTTCCACCTTTCGGTTCAAATCTTCTCCTCCTATTCCCATCACTTCCTCCATGGACCCTCTACTAACCAGTCCCCCAACATCAGGCCAAAACCTAATCCAATGACAGTATAACCCTATGAACATACTTTCAAGAGAATCTGTGTGACCTTATAAGTCTACATACCTAAGGTATTTGGAGGAAAAAAGGTTGTCCCCACAATGGTTCGGACACCCAGTACATCCTTATGTCTACATTTCCTAGGTAACCTGGAGTCCAACCTAGGGACACTAATGTGAACCTCCATGTTCTTGGAATTTATTGTAGTCACTGTACTTTTCCTTCTATGAGATCTAGTTAAAAATGAGGATCTCACACTTTCTTTCCCCACTGAAAATGGATGATTCTCCTCCCCTCACCCAGAAACAATTTTAGGGAACTCCTCCTTAGGTAAGCCCCTAGCCTTTTATGGGATGTGTCTCTTTATCCCCTCTCAAGCATGGAATTAGATCTATCCAGATAGCTCACGGGACATGAAAATCCTAGATATCAATACGGTTGATGGGCTGATACATTCAAAATACCTTTCCCACTCCCATTGGGCTCGTAGACGTACCCACGTCCACCGTCTCCCTCCTCATTTTCCCTCAGTAGAAAAGAGAAAGTGTGCCTTTGTTTAATCATTGAAAATCACTTGTTTCACACACTGTGCTAGACACATGTGGGTTAGAGGAATACAATGATACAACATTCACATAACCCATCCATGAATTATGATAACTCTAATTCCCAACACAACTAAGATATGCAGGAAGCCTTCATCTAGGAATGATCTCCATATCATCACATTCGTGAAAAAATAAATCAATATCCATTCAAATGGGAAGCTCCCATGCATATGCTGCATTCAAGTCATAACCCAAAAATGAACTATGAGAACTCTGATTCTTTCCTCTATGAGGATAGGTTGGACACATATATAATTCTTGATCTCAAAGGGGTGTATTTTGCAAAGGTTAATGCCAATAATGTCCTCTATAATGGGAATCCTCTTCAGAAGTAAGCCCCAATTCATATGTTTTAGAGAGGCCTAAACTTCGGTGTAAGTCCTACCCTTGACTCCTCAAATGGGTAGCTTTATTTTATAAGTTCCATGTTCAAAAAAACTATGAAACCATTTGATTTCTCACAAACTGAGATACTTAAGAATCCTCCATGTGGTCTAAATCCATCACCCAAATCATATTTAATGATACATAGTCCATATTCCAAGTTGTTTTATATCCTCTCATAAAACAATATCCCATGTGGGCCCTTTTTTCCTCTTCGGATTAGGTCCCACAACAAGTATTGACTAGGAATGTTTCCTCTAGATGTCCTCACCGCAGGACATTGAACTACATGGATGGGTCCGCATCAGATGACATGAAAAGCCAATATGCCCAGTTAAGTAGAACAAAACTATGTGGGATCTAATTCCTCTCATGAGGATATGTAGGGACCCCATCTCATTGGTTCGACCCCGAAATCAAAACTACTCCTATCCCCCATGAGGATGATAAACACGAGGGAGCCTCATCACACGGCTTAATCCAATACTATCTCAGTAGATCCAGATCCATGCATATCCAAGATCGATTATTCAAACTAAGGGTAATATATGAAAAAACTTTTTGGAATCAACCATGGATTTTTGTACAAATGATCATTTCGTAAATCTATTAGAGAGTCCTAGAGTAGATAATAATTCCCCCCAAAAGGATGTGATGAGCCTGACTACCCATCCACTCGACTAATGGAGTACTTAAGTGTTTTTAGAAAAATCATCCAACAACGACAAGACATTGGAAAGTAGTTCCATTAATATTGGATAAAGGTTCATAGTGTGTTTTTGGATCCTTGAACAAACCCGATGGAGACCATATCAGGTCCTCGTACCCTACTTGGGCAAATTTCTTAAACACATAACACCTACAATCGCCTACTAGGATCATGTAGATGCGAAACCTCATTAATAACATAAAAAGGATTAACTTCCCAATCTTGGTTCTGGCAGTTCACCAAAACAAAACATGGTGTGACACAAATAGTTCCAAAACAATACCAAGAAAATGAAAATTACATGAAATCATGGTAAGTGTTAAAAGGTTTAAATAATGGTTAATTCCAAAAGGTAAGGATTAAAAAATTGTACCAATATAACTAATTATTGTTCGATGATTTTATTTAGATCCAAAATAATCCTTCACTCAGAATAAATTAGTTTCAATCCATTTGGAATGTAAAAATAATTTATTTTAATTTATAATTTTGAAAAAATCCAAGAGTTCCCCTCCACTGTCATTAAATAGAAAACCTGTTATTCTCATTTATTCACACATCACAACCTATTTTCATGAGAAAAATCTTCATAATTACATTCATATAATACCTCTACAAATTCCATAGGATTTAATATTTCTAAAAAACATACCATAGAAGAGTTGACTTGTTAATCAAAGGAGATCGTCTGAAGAGGAGGTAATGTTTTTAATTATGTATTACAATTTTATTTTTTATTATACTTTAATGAAAAATTCTTCAAAAACGATAAAATACTAACCCCATTATTCAAAATATACTGATATTTTATTATTTTAAATTCATCATCTAAATCTATCAACACATCCATCTAATTTAAAATAATTATCATTTGTGTGTATGGAGAATTACCACCTTAGGAACTGAAATAATTCAATTTCTATAACCATCTCTCAATAATGGTAATAAGGATATAATTGATGGATATATATGATATTCAGGACATATATATCATTATTGAATAATAATATATCATTTACATTCTAACAGTTCCATGAACATAAAAATGAAAACGCCATTAATGCGTATGTGTGTTCTAACTCCTCTATATAGTTATCTATTTTATTTTTCATCACCACATAACATGGATGAAATATAAAAGTATATATAAATTATTAATATGATAGTAACAATATTAAAATCATTATATAAACCTAAAAATTTACTTTCATTCATTTTATAAGGATCATTGGATGATGGAATCATTACTCGTGCATACATACAACCTACCATATCCATGATTATAACATATATCAGTTTTCATAATCATAAATAATAATTTAATTTAAAATATAATTTATTTATATTAATTATAATCATATCATTAATATAATTCTACATATGATGGATATATGACCATTTTGATTATAGACATCAAACCAAAGTTATTTTGGACACATTTACCAAATATCATCAAAACTTCTGACATGAAAATATAATATTAATTGATTTTTATAAGATTATATTAAGTGATATAAATGTAATAATAACATGAAATAGAATTTTAGTAATTTAATTAACTGATATAGGTTTCTTAATGGGGATGATAATTAACATACATGATACATCAGACTCAAGGTAAAGGACTTCATCTCAATCTTCCTTCATTGAGGCATAACATGGTGTTATACACCCACCTTATTTTAGGGGTTTTATATATAGAACCATTGACATATCACATCATGAATTTATTTATTCTAATTTCATTTTTTAAATTTAACTCTTTGATGGGGTTTATGATTTAAATGTTTATAGTGGTATGTGATAATTTGAATGTATAATGATATAAAATTAAAATCTATTTCTTTTATTCCATGTAAATATTATGGATATTATTTTATATATTTATTTACATTTATATAAATGGATTAAAATGGGAATTTATTGTTTTTTCTACAAGCCATCATATTTTTTCAAATAAACTCACCACTTCCTTTTCTGGGTATTTTTTTATTGAATATGGTTTTTAGTAATGGAATGGTTACCCCTATAATAAGAAATGTTTTATTATGAGTATAAATAAATTTTTTAGAGTGACATGTTGAAAATTGTATTATTTTCTGTGTTCTAATTATATAATGGTACATGAAAATTTAATAGGTGGTAACATGACAAACTAATGAAAGGTTATTTCATTATAAACCATAGATGGGTGGTTAATTTAAAACCTCCAATGCATTGGGTATGGATGTTGGCCATATGGATATTATATTTGAAAAAGTGACATCTATAGAAATAGACTACATGGTTATTATAGTAATAGGAGAGGAAATTATAATTATTTTCCAAGGTATCTTTATGTATTTTTTATTAATTATTTGAGAATTATTTTAATCTAGTGATTACAAATGAAGGTATTAAATAATATTATTTTCAAAGGAATGTATTTACTACTTGTTAAGGGTGAAATGTATTACCTCATGATAATTTTATAATGATTTTATATGTTTATTCATGGACTAAATGTATCCTTCATTTTATATCCCTTTGTGAGATTTTTATACTCATCCCATTTTTCTAAATTTTTTATACATGACTTAAGGATGAGTAGGACTTGAAGATGTCGTCTGGAATGTTGTGAAGAAGTTTCCTAAAATTCATAATGATGTATTTTAAAAAAAATTTATTATGGGATAAATTGGTACTATTCAATGGTGTCCACATTATAATTTTTTGGTGTTTTTATGAACATGTTTTTTTCTTAATTCTCTAAATTTGTAAAAATGATAAGATCCTCAACGTGGAATAATATAAATTTTTTGAACTAACATAATATTATCTATTTTTTAAGGACATGTCATTACATTGGATGTGGAGATGAGACTTTGGAATGGAATTAGGAATAATTTATACATGCTTCAATTCTTACCATGTGTGAGGACAATGGGTTGTATTTATAGGAGGGAGAGGGACACTTTTTTTATTTTTATCATATAAATATTATTTTCATTGAAAACTATTAATAGTGTTGATTCCTATGAATATGTATAATAACTAGAATAAGTGATTCATCTCTAATGGGTTCTTACATCATCCATACCTCATCCATGACTGAATAATTCATTTATTAAATTATAATATAAAATCACATAAATTATTTTATTTCATTATAAAAAAAACTATATTAGAAAAAAAATCACCCTAAACATGTTTCAATGTTCAGGTATCAAAAATTGAGTCTATTTTATTAATCTTATTCTCTAAATACTAAAATTTTTATTTAAATATACAATATTTTAATATTAAAAAAATAGAAATTTTAATACTATAAATTTTTATACAGCACATTGAAAAAGTAATTATTATGTTATAAAATTAATTAATTATCATAATGAAACCAAATATTAATTTCTGAACCAATTTTATAAAAGTAAAAATACATTAAAATAATTTTATTGATTATAAAATAGTAATTACAAATTTATGTTTCAAAAAAATATGACCACTTAATTTATCATTTATAGGTCAATTATTTACACATTAAATGATATAAATATATCAAAAATTTTATTTTTGAGAAAACTAATTTAAATAATACTTTCATCAGAGAGGTTATTATTGTAACGAAAATATATATATTCCTTAAGGTCACATTACTCTTCCAACATTCATGTTAATATTTAATAGTATATCATTTTTTGTTTAAGCTCGGTGTTACACGAAATGTAAGCTATCGAATAAATTTAATGTATTTAAGAAGACAAATACCCAAAAATATTGTGGTTATATGGATTATATATAAATGATTGATCATTATGATATGGTAGGGGCCTAGATTATGCAAATGTAATAATCATTAGAGAATTAATTAAATCAAATGATGTGATAAGTATGGGAATGGGTTGTGTTTCTATTTAATAATACTAATGCAGGTAAGGAAAGAAACCAATAAATACATTTATTGGAATGGGGTGTCAAAATATTCTAAACTATGGATATTGTTATGGATGTGATCCTTTAAATAGAAAATTGTATTCTATGCTTCAATTTAAGCTACATTCCTATTTTATGTTTATTAAAATATTATTATTTTATCATTTTTCCATATTTCTTTTTATAAATTGACATGTAATTCTAAAACAAATATATTATATTAATGTTTATTATTCACATTTCATTGAGTGTTATTTCTTTATAATTATTCCTATATCATAATAACATTTTTAAACCCACATGTTCATATTCTTCTCACATATGATCCTTGATGGATATCTCAAGTGTTTTACCACATAAATATATTTTGGTCCAACCCTTTCTTATTATTCTATTCCATAGTTCATAATGAAGTGTAGAACTTGTGATATACCATTAAGGGGGTAAATAGGATTTATTTAGGTATAAATATTTTTATTGTTAAAAAAACATCATTAATGTGTCAAATCTTAAAAGACACCAAGCCAATTGCTTACGGGGTGTGAATTATTGTGAGATATACTAGATATTAATTTAAAATGATTTAACGGTTGTATCTATTGTTATTATTTCATCTTAGTTTGTATTATAGTGGGGATTGTAATTTATTGTAATTAGGTTTATAAATATATTAAAATAAAACATATATCAACCAATGTTTTTTCAAATGTATTATACAATGAATGATTAGTTCATCAATTGATCCAAAATAATTATATATACAAAACTAATTGAAATAAATTTTAATATTATATTTTTAATGTCAAGATATATTTGGGAAAAAATATATTAATATGAATTTTTTACTAATTTCATTTCCAATTTTTTTTAAAAGATATATAGAAGATATAAAATGAAGTCATCATTTAATTTCATTCAATTATTACCATTATCCATTAAAAATAACATATATCACATTAATGGATAACAATGGATCTATAAGAATGAGAATGTATGTTTCTCTGGATTTTTGATTGATCAAATCACCATTTGAATCAATAATGTGTGACATCTAGTGAATTAACAATGTACACAAAAAATAGAAGAAAAAATCCAAGGTATTCATCAAGAATCTAATTAATATTATAAATTCATTTTATATATATCAAAAATCATATGTTCACTAATTTTTGAGCTAATTATTATTAAAATATACATATTACAATGGAAAATATGATTATACTTTAATTTACTAATGAATTAATACTTATATCATTTAAAAAAATTTATATTACATTATATATATCATAAAGATGCCCTTATTTATTTTCTCCAGTGGGAGAGAATTTAAAATTATGTGGTTAAAATTTAATTTATAATTATAGAATGTAATAATATTACTTTTTTAGTTTATTTATTGAAGATACATTTTCTTGTAAATGGCATTGACCAATGAAATGGGTCTAATGAAATGTATCTCTTTGTAATTACCAACCATAAGATTGTGGGCATCAAATTGAGAACTCAATACCTAAAGAAGAGATTCACTGTTATTGAAGTGGATAACTAGCCCACCAATATCCTCTTGAATTATCTCTCAATAATTCAAAAATATAAAAAAATTACGATCATTTGAGATAGGAGAAATATTAGGATTGATTGTAAATCCAGTTGCCTTGATCTCTAGATCCAAGGGTGTATAAGTGAGTCCTGATATCTATTCCTAATTTACCAATCATAATGTCATTGTTTGTGAAATTATCCTCAATGTGATTAATGGATAACACAAGGATGTAGATATCCTAGTCAAGATGACTAAATATATATTTAATAAATATCTTTATATTTTCTTATAGAAATTTTATTTTGAGATTGTAAGAAAATGAATCATTCATGAAATCTAATAACCGCCAAACCTCACAAAAAGGATTCCCATATTCTGGATGAGTCTCCATATATTTATGTTCTATATGGTTTATATTGAAAATTCTCCTAGAGTTCCTCACATGATAGTTTGGTTGTGTCATCTAGTTTAAAATTGGGTGAAGTGTTGAACATGGAATTTCCAAGGCCTCATTCTAAGGCTTCAGTCTCCCTCAAGAAACTTAGTGCTGACATGGGATCTGATCTGGGTAAACATGAATGCATTAATTTCCAACAAGGCTAACCAACTTCAATGATGATATATCCTATTATATCAAATCAAAATAGTTGCTTTAAAATACTGGAGAAGAATAGTTTAGATGAGGATAAGGGAGAATGAAAGAAGGTCCATCATGAAAATAAAAACAAAAATAGTGCCGCATGAAAAGTAAATTAGAAGGATCATCTAGTGTAGAATGAAGAGGATTGTGTACATCCTTCTAAGTCTAATATGAGTGATTGAAATTATTCAAGGAAATAATATTTTTTTAAAGAGGAATTATACAGTGATGAAGTCTATCTCCATTAGAGGATAATAGGAATGAATACAGGGAAGAAGGGAAGGAGGTGTAAATATTTTTCCTTTTAACATAATCTCATGTAGACAAGATATACATGTAGAATGAGGGGATTAAAGAAGAGTGTTCAAGAGGAACCTTCTCCCATACCATCCCTAATTTAATTTGGATATTCTAACCTTAATATGGGGTATTGGGGAGATTGTGAGTATATTGATCAACTTTTTGATGTTGTTGTGAGGTTTGTTGAAGTTGAAAAAACCGTTCTTATGGTCTCAAAGGAGGTGATGAGGGAAGAACTTTTGGATTTTTCTTATACAAGAGAGTCCCATAAATCCCCTACATATTCTGTTTTAGATCTATTAGTGTAATCAAGGATAAATGAATTGGTTAAGAATGGTAGGATCAATACCTCTCCAAATAATGTTGCAATTTTTTTGAATGAATCTTATAAGTTGATACTAATTAGAGAAAATTATTTTGATAAAAAATAAACAGCACACCATTGTTCATGGGATCAATGATGGTTTGATAAGCCTAAATGAGTTCATCATCACTTCAGATAAGATTTATTATTTCATCTAGGAGCATACAAAATTTGATCCAGTGATGAACCTCTCCATAGAATTAAAAATTTCGAATGGTGCATGACTATAACAGGTTAAAAAAATATAGAATGGTTTGATTATGTCATATGGTGTGTACCCTTTTATTTTATTATGGATGTATATTTGGGTTCACATTCAATCCATGAAAGTGGATTTAAAATGGAAAAAGAAATTTTAGGAGTAACCAAAAAATTATTAAATCTGAAGGGAAAGGGTGATTTGGAGAATTTTACCATAAGATCTACAATGAAAATATGGTGATCATAGTTGATCTTTGATAAGGTAATTCCAGAGATAGATTCCCAACTATTTTGGAAAGAATCATTAGCAAATACCTTATCATGATTTTCATCCACCACGCCACAATGGTTTCTTATGAACCAAGTATATTTTTCACCTAACATATTGATTTTTATCAAATAATATTGTTGGATAAATCTCTTGACCTCCCTAGACGAAATGAAATTAGTCACAACACCCATTTTTTATGGATTTAAAATAGATTTGAAATATATAAGGACAATAAAAGGACCATTAATTATTTTTTTAGAAAATTAATATCGAACCAGAGGATTCTAAAATCTTTAAATAATTTTTTTGAATAAATGATGGACAAAATTTCTTTACCCCATTAACAATACATGAACAAGTGACATGTTGATTACATGAACTATGTAGAGAAGGTTTAATAAAAAAATAATGAGGCATAACCCATAAATTATTGACCTCTTCCAGGATTTAGTTACATCCAAACAGATGAATGAATATAATTTCCATACTATCAATTCTATTATTGAAGATAATTTTATGTTTAACTACCCCAATATTAACTACATTTTTTTTTGAATTTATGCCCATGAGATCTGGAAGTGAAAACATTATAATTCAACACACATAGAATGAGGAAGGGAAAGGACAAGGGATTAAAGGAACCTATGTAAGAGATTAATTTTGGAAAGAGGGGGTATTCATCGAGGGTGATAAAGAAAATATGAGTGAATTTGGCACTCAATCCTTTAGTGATATAGTTCAAGGTGGGAAATGAAGATGAATGAAGATGTTGGAACGTTGTCTGCTTTACCAAGATGAAAAAAGGATGGATTATTCTTATCTATCGAGCCCTGTGATTACCAGATCTTCTTCCAAGCGTGATCATAGGGTGATCCAGGCATTCAAAAATACAACATATCCATACAACCGATCCAGGAGCAGTGCTCTCCGGATTAAATGAGGAGTCAGGTCCATGGCGATAATCTCTGGAGGAAATATAAACCAGCTTATGAATGGTAATCATCCACTGTGTAGGAGGACTCATGTGTTTGGTGTGGTGATGAGTATGGTTATTATGATTATTAGTGGTTGTGCTGGTTGTTCTTGTTGTTTGTTTTGGTGATCATTGTAGCTGGTTGTGTCAGTTGTGTTCTTATGTGGTTGTGTTCAATGGATTCTCACATTCCATAAAAGTGTTTGGAAATAAAAAATTATGTTTTAGTCAGTCATTATAAATTCTAAAAAACTAACTCTATCATTTGGAACATGGCTTTACTAAAAGTGAACATTTATTATCCTCCTCAAAATTCATTTTACTATCCATATGGGGCGTTCATGCCTTACTTTGGGATTAATAAGATCTTGAAGTAGACTACTTATGTCCAAATATTTAGCCCTCTAATTTCTATGCTCCTGATGAGATGTCTTACTATCGTCAACCCCTTGAAAATCAGTAGGGACAATAACCATGATAGAGCATGAAGGATATCTATAAATAGGATCACCCCCCCATATTCAGGGTTCTTATGCATTGTTACATTTTCATCAATATCAAATTGATGATCCTTATTATCTACAATAGTCCGATTATGGTTTAAACAACTAGTATTAATTGTAGTGGAATATAATATTCCATTACGTATAGAAACCTTGATATCATTAGATTTCACCATAATGAATGATTAGTCCAGGTACCGTCTTTGAGTGATTCTAAAAAAATTTCATTATTCATGTTTGAAGATGAAGAAGAAATAAATACATTATTCTCTAAATAAGTAACCATATTGATACAAGGATGAGTTATTCTTGTAGCCCAAAATTCAAGATAAAAAATATTGTGATGTAATATATAGTGATTCCTATTTTTTGAGTTACCCAAATAAATAAAATCATGCAATGAAGGAGAAACAGTCGGGCACCTAATTGATCCACAAGATCTTCATGGTGATTTGTATTTGGAAAACCCCATTCCTTCTTAAATAGAATAAACATGTCATTTATGCCCTGTGGAATACGAGTGACCAAGTAATCCACCTCCAAATCCATATGAATACTATAAACCAAATCATTAATGTCTTTTGATAATTTCATGGCCATAAAATTCTCATCCATACCATCCTGTTCAAAATTCATTCCAGGCACTAACTTGTTGGGAAAATAATGATCAACATGTTGATTTTCTTCTTCATCAGCAATTTATTCCAAATAATATATCAATTTTATCATAAGAAGGGATGAATTATCAATGTATACAATATAGGTAGTCCTTTTATTAGGCGGAACCCATTTTTCTATATATGTTTTTAATATATCATAGGATAAACTTGTTCAATGTTATCTTTTGATAAATATTCTCAAAATGGTTGACATTATGAATATAATTATATTGAATGGATTTAAACACATTATCATTTTTCCAAATGGATGTATAAATGAATATATAAATATATATTTCATGAAGGACATTTTAAATTAAACTATCAATTTCAGACATTAAATTCAACCCTAGATTATATTTTTCATGGATATATAACGTTTACTGTATGATGATGTAGTTATTGTGAGTGGGATTCTCATAGAGAGACATATAATATACTAATGAGGCACAAAATATTGAATATGAAAATTTAAATGTGTTTTATGGACTATATTTGAACCATATAGAGTTCTATACAAAATAAATTAGTATAATACTAGTTCATATATCATATTTGACTCCTCATTACATTAAATTTGTGTGACCCCAAACATGACAATCTTCATAGTTTATTACCATTCATATGATATTCTACATATTTCATATCTCATATGGGGTTGTTGGGTATTTTTAGGATATTGTGATTTGTTAGAGTTTATCGAAGAAATAATTTCCTCTCCTTTGTGATGAATATAATATCTATGAAATCGATTCATAGTGATAGAATGAATTTGTGGTCATAACTAGATATAATATATATCCATATAAAGGACATGTACTATGTCTATAATTAATGATGTATGAGATGTGATGTATTTGTTGATCTAATAAGACTATGCATTGTGAATTGACTATATAAGAGTTGCATATAATTTAATTGCTTGATTTAGATCCCATGTTATCTATATGTACTAGGAAAAGTGTAAATATGATTATAATTTTTATAAATATTATACACTACAAGACACATTTATATATATATTTGTGTTTTATGGTATTGAATGAATATAATTTTATATTTTTAGTAGAATTTATGATTTTTAGATGAATTTTTTTTTCTATTTATATATTTACCGATATATGTTTTTTAAACATTTTAAAAGACAATTGGTTCATGCAATTTTTTGATTAAATGGGGTTTTAGTTTGACACTGATATTAGATCGAAAAATTATATTGTGTTACTCAAAATGTGTTTTGGTTGGGCATTCACAAGGTATTCCATATGATAGATACATGGTGATGTTTATTATGGATTTTTATTTTTTAAAAAATTATTAAAAATGTTTTTGAATTTTAATTAACATGTTACTATAAATTATAAAATATAATGTGAAATCGAACATAATGTATTAGGAAATAGGGAATCTGTGTAATTGGAGGATATTTTATAAAAAGAAATAGATGACATTTGATATTTTATGATAAATTTTATCTTTATGAGTATTGACTTATAGTCTTATATATTTCCTATGTTTTAATTATTATCTACATACAAGATCGTTTTTCCACCAAATAGATAATTTATTCAGAAAATATTTTATATGATGAAATGTATAATAGGATATGAATTTATATGATAAATTAATGTATTTTTCATAACATTTATTCAAACATTTTATCATATGAATAAATGATAAACAAAATTCATCTAAATCCTTGATTTTTTATATTAAAAACACAATTTTTTATTTTAGTATGCCTTATTTAATTATTCATAGATGAATCACCAAGATAAAAAAACTATTTTTTTCTTTACTACCACATTTTGGGGATTTCACCTGGTGGGTGAATAATAATACCTCTCATATGATAGGGGATTAATTCTGATACATTCATACCTCTGTTAAATGGAATCTAATGTTTTCCAATTTATTTATCTCTTCCCTACATTTAAGACCAATCTTAAAGGTAGAAGATGAATATTTTATGAAGAATGTGTATTTATAATATTTCTTCATTTCAGTTTCAAACATTGTTTTATATTATCATTTATGGAGTTCCTTATAAATTTTTTTAATTCATTTTACTATACCATTAATTTATTACTATTATCATCTAAAATACTTTAAATTTTTTGATTTTAAATTAATGGTAAGGTAATGGATTTATATATTTGTGACTCAAATATTTATAATTATATAAATATAAATATTCTATTATTGATTATAAATTCGAAAATGACATTTAATTATTCTAATTGTTTTTTCCAAAGCACATTTATATAAGTAATTTTTTAACCTTATTTAAAAGTATATTTATCTAAAATTTTACTTATTAATTGGTAATGACACTATAACATCATGTAATAAGCACTTACATATCTATATAGAAGATTATTTACCATTAAACACTTTTTCTAGTGGATAGAAATTAACCAAATTGATCTTATGTATGTGTTTATCCATATATAAAGGTCACAAATTTAATAACTAATCTTAAAAAAATAAATTTATATAATATTTTATCTAATAATTCTATAATTGAATAAATCATTTAAAAGATTTAATCTTGGGAATTTTCATAGAAAAAAAAACATTCCGTTAATCATTCTATGGGATAATAACCCTTGAATAACAATATATATGAGGACCAGTTTAGTCAAATATAACATAAGGATAATGAAATATTGAGATATATAAATTTAAAGTGACATAAATATTTCACCTTTGTGAAATCCCATTATTCATAGGTCAAAGTGATCATTAAAGAATATTTGGTAGTACCTATAAATTCTCACATTCAAAAAATTTCATGCATTATACAAGGATTTAATCTACCTTTTTCCTCAATATTCATGAATTTTCATTTAGTATCATTGAATTTTATATGTTAATTTTTCAAATACATGATTATAAATATATGTGTCTAACATAATGAATTTTAAATAGATGTTTTCTCACCGTCATAAACAAGACCAAATTTCATAGTCTATCTTCCATCAACGTATAGTCAATACAAAGAGTCCTAAATAAGTGTCAATCATGAGGTATTTACCATGGAATATTAAAAAGGTTATGATATATTAGTTTTTATGATAATATTTATGTGTAATAATGAGGTTATTTAACTCAATTGATAATTATTCATGATTAAAAAAGTATATCACTGAATATAACATGACCCCCTAAATCACTATTAATTTATTTTAAAAATCCATCACAAACCCTTTAATAATGGTAGAACATTAAGAAGTGCAATGTGTTGAAATAGTTTTTCACTTCTATTTATTTTTTCTAATTTTCATATGGAATAAAGAGAAAATGATATTATAGTTTATGAAATGCAAATCCATTAAACAATTATGATGGAACACTGAAAGAATCTATCCCATAATGAAAAATATCCTCTAATGGAATCACCTAAAACTACCAATTCTATAAAATTTTATTCTCATGTAATAATAAAAAACAAATATTAGTCGAGAAGACAAGGATAATCTTCTTGTAAAATTGCATACATATTACGTTGTTCATGTGTTATATAAGGGATTTCCCAAAAACCAATAACCTAGATATGGATTCTACATTATTACATTTTCACTAGATACAAGTGTCCACATAATAATGGACTACATTATTTAGTAATCAAGGTTAACTAAATAAATACATGATTCTCATATAACATTTTTAAATAGAAATGAAAACCTTTTTTTTAAAAAAAAATCCAGTATTAAATTTAGGTTATTAGTAAATGTAATTATTAACACTCTTCATGGATTCTTTGGAATGGAAAATTAATATGGATGATCTCAAATTCATTGTATGTGTATGTATAGAGGAAGATATCATGAATTAATATGTATAATCAACATTTTATGGTAAAAATATAAACAAACATGTCATTTTATAAATTACATCAATACTATTATTAGATAAGGAATAATGAAGATATTAATGAAAATAAAAGAAAACCCATTAAATTTAATCAATAAATTGAGAATGAATTACATCTATAGAAAATATCATTTCAAAAAAATCATTTAAAATAATAACCTAAATCATAATAAATTAAATTCCTAATTATAAGACATCATGATCTCAAAAATAATGATAACTATTCTCTTGAGACCTTTAAAAATATAACATAATAATGATGGGAAGGTATATAATAAGGAACCATTTAACTAAGGCCAGAAACCTGATTCATCTCATCAAACTACCAATGTATAAAATGAATATCTATAAATAATACCCACCCTTATCTATATCTCTAATGCATTACTCAAAACATTTAATGTTATATTTAATTAATGAACAAAATGACTTATAAAAAACGTCTTAATAAGTATAGAATATATAATAATTATAATTCACCCAATCAATTAAATCACATTCGATGTAAAATATTTTTTCTATAAATGATATATGAATTATTTAATTAGTATATCCATTATAAATAATATGGTCATTTAGGGGAAAAGTAATTTCCAATGATAGAAATAATGTGAATATTTAGAGGTAATGTTAATGATTATTAAAATTAATCTACTAAGATAATGTTTACTCTTTCTGTGGTTAAAATAATCATAACCCTTCAATATAAATGATATGTATGGTATTAATAAAACATATTCATAGTGGATCATATGGAAAATAATTTTTTCCTTTCGTTCATGAATTGAAATTTCAAAAAATATCATTAAAATAATATATCACGAAAATCAACATTACATGATTACTTTTTTCAAAAAAAAAATATTTAATTAGAAAAAATTATATTTCCAATAATTTGTTTTAAATTTTTAGGGAAGCCTTCAATGTAATTATTGTTCATCATAGAAGGAAATTCCATAATGTTATACTTATAAAAAAGTATTATTTTCATGCTATTATAAAATGAGTACAAATAACCTCTGTTGAAATATGAAAAGAAGATTCCTTTCCAAATGTTTTTAATAAGAAATACACCAGAAAAAATTTCATTATCAATTATTTTTTACGAATGTGAAAAAAAAAATTTATAAATTTTTTTGAATCATGGATTTGGAAGAAATAATATTTTCTATAGGAAGAACAAATGAATTCTTATTTTTTCAATATAATATTCTAAGTAATTTTCATAACCAAAGATTCTAAAAAATGTTACTAATACTTGAAAAATTAATTAATAACATGGGGATATTAAAATTAATGTTTTTAACTATCCAATGATAAATTAATTTTTACAATGTAAATTTAAGGATAATCAATATCGAGGAAAATGTGGTCGTAAAAAACTCTTACAATGAACATAACAATGAATTGGGAATTATCCAATGAATCAAAATTGTGTATAAAAGGAAATTCACCAAAACCAAGTGGAAATAAAAATTGTAGTATTAAAACTTCGTTACACACATAACAATAGAATACTAATGTAGAGACCCATGTTTTATCCTATAATACATTGGAATATTTCTAAGAATATTTTCAAGGTCATGAGCCCAGTCAATATCGGAATCTGGGGCTCGTAGAGCCACGATGGGGTGATTTTAGAAATATTAAATAAATCTTGCCACACATATGAAGTTTCTCATGAAAAAGAGAACTAAATACTCTATGGAGTATTATATTGGATTTCTAAGGATGTGATTGAGTTCAGAACATCATTTTTACCCTAGGAAGTACATAAAACTATACACGCTAGGTTTTTTGGAAGAATACGAGTTGGAAAGTAGGTTTATTAGGGAATAATTAGTCAAATTATAATTTAATTAGTTAATTACAACCTAAAATTGTACTCACCCCATACCACAATATTGTTTCACTCAACCCCAACTGAGAGTTTCACCTCGTATCCTCGTATCCTACCTTTTTGTAACAAATGAACTTATACCAAATCGACGCAAAAATGTGCCAATGATTTCCATTTTGGAATTATATCTTCAACATATCAAGAAGCCGAATGATTTTGGCATTTTTATTCAACCGAAGATTCAAATTTTATCCCTCTGTATAGGTGGTTTTAATTTTTTGTAATGATGACATTCATTTTTCTTTGATTTATGATTATCTATCCCAATTTCAAATGTTGTTTACCACTTCTATGTAAATATGTGGGTTTGGGGTTTAACCAGTGTGAAAATGGTGTTTTTTTAGGTGATTAATGTCCTGAATTACAATCCACATGGAGTTCATTCTAGTGACACACAATGTGTATCCATTCATGTTTGGGGAATATAGGCTTTAGGAAATACATATTGTGTATACCCTTAACATGCCATGTAGTACCACAAATCCATTTTGGTACGAGACATTGCTTGGGATGAGATGTTAAAACACATGGTCGTGTACTAGCACATGTATAAAGTACACATGCACGGGGTCAGCTACACGGAAATGAGTTAAACTACATGGATAGGGGGTGGGTGAAAAAGGATATGTCACATTCTCTCTAAACATGTTGTATACCACTACATGGGTTAAAAAACTGTGTTGACTAAATTGATGGCCAGGGGATCGGGCTGGAAAATATGTTTTGTGTGCCATATTCCACATCATACAATCTTAAAGGTTCTCCATTAGGTCTTTCTCCTTCCATACTTCCAACCTATGGTATCTGATCCAGGCTTGTGAGTAGCCCAACCCAACTGTTATTCAGTTAGAACATGATGGAGGCCTCTGGTTTGGGATAAGAGAGATGAGGTGGAAATTTTAGGTCAAGTCGACTGTGTAGTGGTGAAAATAATACGAAGTGATCGGGGTGAATCACTAGTTTGAAATCGGGCTCAACAACATTCCCTTCATATTTTGGATGTGGGACTCTGAGACTCATTAGACTGGTAAGTAATTTCTCCCCAATTAAAATAGGGCACATGTCCCCTACCCACGGATGTGATACTACATGATGTATGATAAAAATAAAACTCTTATTATTAGCACCTGACTGATGAGATAGATCAATGAGGTTATTAAAGAGAGATGCTAGGATTGGTCCTCCTTTATGGTATCACGGTGCTAGTTTCCCTTAACTCTTTACTTTTGTAGATATGGTACTCCCCGCATTATGGGAAGTGGTTACTTTAAATTTAGGTAGTTGTATTTGTATGATAGGTTATTTACCAAGACCTTGGACTAATGAGGATGTTGAATGCATTCTCCATCGATAGGAGCCTTTGTGATGCTACCTAAAACCATATGGTTGAGTCATTGCAGTCCAAAGTGGATATCATCAAGGTGTGGTGATTTTTTCCATGGATTTGTGTTTTTTGGGTTAACCCATGGTTGATAGGCTTCGTTGATGGACTATCAGAACAATATTTCCTCCAGTAATGGTTTAGGGTGAAGGTTCCCCATATCATATGTAATGTTGTACAGTTATTCCTTATCATTCTAGGGGAAAATCCCTATATTATAGTTTTTTATATAGATTAGGAACTCCGATATTGGACTAGGGTGTGAGTCCTTTCTCCTTGGAGTCAATACTCTTCTATTGGACCATGGTGTAGGTCCTCCATATATGACATATAGATAAGGTAAATATTCATATATTTCGTATGGGAGAGGGTCCAATATTCATGTAGTTGGAACACACATGTTGTTCTAGGGTGTGGGTCCTCCATACGTGTAATTTCAGCAGAGTCTGTACTACCCTATCATTCTAGGGAGTGGGTCCTCAATCCTTGGTTAGTAACACCCATGTGGTACTAGGGTGCGAGTCCCCCCATAGAAAACAAGTCGGAATAGTCGGTACTCCCCAGTCGTACTTGGGTGTAGGAACTCCAGCCACAGAGTGATATTGTCTTACTAGGTTAGGGTGAGGGTCCTCAATCAATAGTATGTTACTCCCCGGTTATATTAGGATAAGGGTTCTCCATTATTTTAGTGGTACTATCTTATCATTCTCATGCATGTGTCCTCACCTATGGAGTATTATTCCCACTTCTTTGAGTTCAATTATGGAGGTGGTCCTCCATTGGTGTTGTAGCTCTATCATTTTTTTATAACTGTTCTGAGGAGAGAACCACTCCTCTTGATATGTGTGAAACCTAGTTGGGAGTTAGTTCTCCCTCGATGGACTGAGGCGCATGTCCCTCCATACAAGAGTTATATAGAATTTATGGGTTTGTTAGGGGAAGTACTCCCCCGATTGTAGGGAAATGGAAAGGTGTGGGTCCCTCCATTCCCTTTTTATATTGAGGATCCATATGGTTTTTTGTTTTGAATAGTTTTCCCACAACTACAAGGCATTCGTGAGGAGCAAGGAACTACACATGGTTTCTTATGTCATGCATAGAGAACAGGTTGGCAATGGAAGAACCTATGTAGCTAGGAAATGGAGCCATACCTTATAGATTGTTCCCAATGGTGCATGTTCTCTGGGACATTCCATTATGAATGGTAGGGTTGTTTCTGATGAAGTGTATCTCTCGGATGGGAACCATCTAGGATGGATGAGCTTGGGCAGTGTGTTCTCTTGGTTTTGTGTTATCATTAGGGCCTACGAAAATAATTAAATCATAGGATATGAGGTCGAAACCTCTTGAGACAAGGAGTATGAGACAAGTATATTTTGGTGATTTCTGGGAGCCCTTGCATTATGGTCACATTATGGGTAGACCCACATTGAGGATTGGGTATACATACACCTTCTCTACCTATACCTTACATTTAGATACTCTCCTTCCATTGGAGGCAATGATGGATGAGGAATTTTAAGTTCTTTCTGTTATTAACATCATATGGTTGGATTATTCTAAAATCATACTATAGGCAATGAAGACATAATGGGAAGTTCATCATATCACCGTGTCGAGGTTCTTGTGTTTGGAAGAATTTTCTTCCACCCACTTGTTTGGTGGAGCTGTGGGACAATGTAGTTTTCATTACTCTTTCATTTGGGTTTCTTTTGGCTCATTTAACATGTCATGAACAACAAATGATGACTCAAGATGATGTTTCTCTCTTAATGTGGTTCCCTCATGTTAGGTCGAGTGGGATATTACCATTCAGTTTCACCATATTCTTTCATGTTTTTGGGGATCATATAGTGTATTCTTATACGCACCCCTACATGGAATTTTCTCACACATGTTTTGTGTCCCTTCATGTATGTAGGATATCTGAAATATTACATGGAGGACCTGAGGTAAGAAGTTATTAGGGAAATATAATGATCAAAGTGTTTACTTGAGCTACGCTGAGGAGATTTCTGATAGTTACTTTTGGTAGTGATTCCCACCTTCCCCAAAGGACTGACACTTTTAGAGTTTTCTTTTACTGTACCCTTTTTTCAATTTTTATAACAATACTTCTACAGTACTCTTGTTTGAGATATACTTATTCATTATTTATAGTTCTACTATTTTATATCTTTGACTTATTATAGTAAGTTGTTTTTGGGTATGTGCGTACACATACATCAGGGAAAGGCCTCAATGAGATTAGTTATTCTTTCAGCACTTCTCACCAACCACTGGCCTATAGAGGCCAGATTGGGGTAGTCACAGCTCAATCACCCACATGGGTCAAGTCATGAAAATTTTGTATCCATGAAATTCCATTCAATAGGATGTTGTTTGGGATTTTCCCCTTAAAAATGTTTTTTTGTTTGTTAGCTATTGTGTTAGGATGTTTTGATTTCAGCTCATTGGCCAAAGGATCAAATATTAGTATGGAGGCTAACATATACATTCACTAGGTCACTCAGAAGCCACTTTTTGAATTGGTTAATTGGTGAACTCATCATAGGAAAAATAATGGTACATTCATCATATCATAATAGTTTTTGGATTTTCCTTCTTTTTCCTTCTAGAGTCATCTCCTAAGATATACTCTTTGATCATGGTCTGCCTTGATTTAATTTTTGGATACTTCCGCAAGGAAATCAAAATAGGATTCAACATCTTGATATTGTTGACAATCCACCACATGACCAGGATTCAGTGTAGGGAACTTTTTTAAAGTGTGTTACCTTTGGGTCGTCATCCGAATGATACACCTCCTGTTGAGAAGTAGGTTATACTGAGAATTCATGATGAGGACATGTACATGCTAAGTACCACTATAACAAAAACAGGATTTATCAGTGCCCAAATGGGCTTTATCAGTGCTAAAAAAGCACTGCAAAGCTCAGCAATGATGGGGGGGGGGGTCCCCTTTATTAGCGCCCAACAAGCGCAGATAATGGTATACTTTTTCAGCACTAAAAAGGTGATGATAAAAGACCCCTTTATCATCACTAAAAAAGCACTGATGAATGTGTTTTTATCAGTGCTCTTCAAGCACTGATAAGCTGATCCTTTATCAGCACCTTTTTAGAAATGATAAATGTAGATTTTATGAGAGATTTTTTAGGGGTGATAAAGGCTTCCTTTATCACCTCTAAAAAAGTGCTGATAAATGCCATGTCTACTGCAACAAAAAATTCTGCAGCAGTACACCCAAACAACACGTGAAAACAATTATGCATCTCAATAAGTATACCCATAAAAAATTAACACATAAATAATAATCTAGTAACCCCAATTATACCCATACAACTAGTATACCCATACACCATTAACACATAATTCACAAGTTAATTAAATACATAAATAATTCTATTCATAATTCAAGGGGTTGGAGGCTATTCAGGGGTTTGGTGTGGATGTCCAAGGGGGTTAGGGGGTGTCTTTGGCGATAGGGGTATCCGGGGGGAAAGGGGTGCCAAGGTGAGGTGGGGGGGGGTATAGGAGGTTAGGGGCTGTCCAATGAGGGTGGGGGTATCTAGGGGTGGGGGTGCGTAGGTGGTGGGGTGGTGTCTATGAGGGTGGTGTCCAGGTGCAGGGGGGAGGGGGTTTCTAGGGGTGGGATGGTTTCCAGGGTGCTGGGGGGGCTTTCCAGGGGTTGGGGTGTTCGGGGGGTGGGGGCGGTCTGGGGGTGGTGGGGCTGTCCAAGGGGGGTGGGGTGGTGTCTAGGAGGGTGGGATGGGTGTGTCCGAGGGGATAGGGGTGTCCAGGGGGGTCCGGGGAGGGGGGGGAGGGGGGTCCCAGATGTTGGGGTCTGTACATGGGGGTGGGGTGGTGTCCAAGGAGGGGGGAGTCCAGGTTTGGGGGGGGGGGGGGGGGGTGTCTATGGGGTGTCCAAGGGGGGTGGGCAGGTGTCCAGGGTGTCTGGGGGGGGGCTCCAGGGGGTTCGTGGGGCTATCCAAGGGGGGTGAGATGGTGGTCGGGTGGGTGGGGGTGGTCGTCCATGGGTGGAAGTGTCCAGGAGGGTGGGGGTATCCAGGTGGTTGGTGGTGTCTAGGAGGGGTGGGGGTGCCGTCCAGGGGGTGGGGGTGCCGTCCAGGGGGTGGTGGTTGTCTAAGGGGTGGGGGTGTATGGGGGCGGGGGGTTTGGGTATCTTTCCAAGGTGGTGCTAGGGGGGGGGGATTGTCCATGGGTGTGTCAAAGGGGTGGCGGTGTCCAGGGGTTGAGTGGGCGTTCTAGGGGTGGGGGTGTCCAAATAGGTGAGGGTGTCTAGGGGGTGGGTTCATGTTTAGGGGGTGAAGGTGGTCAAGGGGGTTGGTGGGGTTGACTCGTACGCGTCACAAAGGACCCATGGATCGTGATCATAAAGGATCAAGACAATCTGAATGCTTTTGGTCGGATTTTCGTTGGTCAGTTGTTGTTTTCACTTAAAATTGTGTCCATTTTAAACAAAAGAGAGACACATTGAGTGATACCGGCCACACCGGGCCTCATATTGAGGCGAGGTTTACTCTTACACGTCATAAAGGACTCATGGATCATTCTCCTATAGGATCAACACCATCCAAATGCATTTGATTGGATTTCTGTAGGCCAGTTGTTGTGTTCACTTAAAATTGTGTCCATTTTAATCAAAAGAGAGGCCCTTTGAGGGATACAAGACACACCATGCCTTCTATTGAGGCAGGGTTGACTTTTACACGTCACAAAGGACCCATGGATTGTTCTCCTAAAGTATCAATACAATCCGAATGTGTTTGGTCGGATTTTCGTTGGTCTATTGTTGTTTTCACTTAGAATTGTGTCCATTTTAAACAAAAGAGAGACAATATGAGTGATACTGGCAACACCATGCCTCAGATAGAGATGGGATTGACTCATAAATGTCTCAAAGGAGCAATGGATTGTTCTACTTAAGGATCAATACAATTTGAAAGAATTTTAATAGATTTCCTTATGTCCGTTGTTCTTTTCACTTAAAAATCTATCCATTTAAAACAAAATAGTGACACTTTGAGTGATATCGGCCACACTGTGCCTTGGATTGAGGAGGGGTTGACTCTTACACATAACAAAGGACCCATGGATCATTCTATTAATGAATAAACATAATCCTAATGTGTTTGGTCGGTTTTTTGTAGGCCAGTTTTTGTTTTTACATAAAATTGTGTGTATTTTAAACAAAAGAGAGACACTTTAAGTGATACCGACCACAATATTCCTTGGATTGAGTCGGGGTTTACTATAACATGTCACAAAATACCCACGGATCATTATACAAAAATATCAACAGAACACAAATGCGTTGGGTCAGATTTCCGTAGGACAGTTGTTGTTTTCACTTAAAATTGTGTCCATTTTAAACAAAAGACAAATATTTTAAGTGATACTGGCCACATCGTGCCTTAGATTGAGGCGGAGTTCACTCGTACAGCTCAAAAAAGTCCCATGGACCATTCTTATATAGGATAAACAATATATGAATGTGTTTGGTTGGATTTATGTATGTCAGTTATTGTTTTCACATAAAATTGTGTCCATTTTAAACAAAAGAGAGACCCTTTGAGTGATACCAGCCACACCATGCCTTGGATTGAGGATAGGTGGACTCGTAGTTGTCATTAAGTACCCATGGATCGTTCTCCTAAAGTATGAACACAATCCAAATACGTTAGGTTGGATTTCTGTAGTTCATTTGTTGTTTTCACTTAAAATTATGTACATCCTAAACAAAAGAGAGACACTTTGAGTGATACCGGCCACAACATTCCTCGTATTGAGGCGGGGTGGAAAATTACATATCCAAAAGGACCAATGGATTGTTCTTATAAATGATCAAGACCATCTGAATGTGTTTGGTCTGATTTTTAAAGGTTAGTTGTTGTTTTCACTTAAAATTGTGTCCATTTTACACAAAAGTGAGACACACTGAGTGATACCGGACACACCGGGCCTCAGATTGATGTGGGGTTGACTCGTACACATTAAAAAAGACCCATGGATTATTCTTATAAAGGATCAAGACTATCCGAATGTGTTTGGTCAAATTTTCGTAGATCAGTTTTTGTATTCACTTAAAATTGTGTCCATTTTAAACAAAAGAGATACACTTTGAGTGATACCGGCCACACTGTTCCTCAGATTGAGGTGGGGTTGACCTTAAAACTTCATAAAGGATCCAAGGATCATTCTCTTAAAGTATCAACAAAATATGAATGATTTTGGTCAAATTTTCATAGGACAGTTGTTGTTTTTACTTAAAATTGTGTCCATTTTAAATAAAAGATAGGAACTTTGAGTGATACTTGCCAAACTGTGCCTCATATTGAGGCAGGGTTGACTCATACATGTCAAAAAAGGCCCATGGATCGTTATATTAAAGGAACAACACAATCTGAATGCGTTTGGTTGGATTTACGTAGGTCAGTTGATGTTTTCACTTAAAATTGTGTCCATTTTAAACAAAAGACAGACAATTTGAGTGATACCGGCCACATCGTACCTCGGATTGAGGCAAGGTTGACTCATAAACATCAAAAAGGACTCATGGATCTCTCTCCAATAGGATCAAAAGAATATGAATGTATTTGGTTGGATTTCCGTACGTCATTTGTTGTTTTCAATTAAAACTGTGTCCATTTTAAACAAAAGAGAGACCCTTTGAGTGATACCTGCCACAACGTTCCATAGATTGAGGCGAGGTTGACCCGTACATGTCAAAAAGGTCCCATGGATAGTTCTACTATCGGATCAACACAATCTGAATTTGTTTGGTCGGATTCTTGTACGTCAGTTGTTGTTTTCAATTAAAATTGTGTCCATTTAAAACAAATGGGAGACACTTTGAGTGCTACTGATCACACGAGGCCTTTGATTGAGGTGGGTTTGACTCTTACTCGTCGAAAAGGACCCATGGATCGTTCTACAATAGGATCAACACAATATGAATGAATTTGGTCAGATTTTCGTAGGTCAGTTGTTCTTTTCAATTAAAACGGTGTCCATTTTAATCAAAAAAGAGACACTTTATGTGATACCAGCCTCACCGGGCCTCAGATTGAGGTAGGGTTTACTTATACACATAAAAAAGGACCCATGGATCATTCTCGTAAAGGATCAAGACAATCCTAATGTGTTTGGTCGGATTTTCGTAGGCCAGTTGTTGTTTTCACATTAAATTGTGTCCATTTTAAACAAAAGATAGACCCTTTGAGTGATACTGCCCACACCTTGCCTCAGATTGAGGTAGGGTTGACTCATACATCTCACAAAGGTTCCATTGATCTTTCTCTTAATGTATCAATATAATAAAAATTCATTTGTTCAGATTTTTGTAGGTCTGTTGTTGTTTTCACCTAAAATTGTGTCCATTTTAAACAAAAGAGAGACACTTTGAGTGATAACTGCCACACCGGCCCTCGGATTGAGGCGGGGTTGCCTCATACACATCAAAAATGACCCATGGATCTTTATCATATAGTATAAACACAATATTAATGTGTTTGGATGGATTTCCATAAGACTGTTGTTGTTTTCAATTAAAATTGTGTCCATTTTAATCAGAAGAGAGACCCTTTGAGTGATACCGGACACACCGTGCCTCAGATTGGGGAAGGGTTGACTCATACACATCACAAAGGACCCATGTATAATTCTCTTAAAGGATCAATACAATCCAAATGCGTTTGTCATATTTCCGTAGGTTAGTTATGGTTTTCACTTAAAATTGTGTCCATTTTAAGCAAAAGAGAGACACTTTGAGTGATACCGGCCACACTGTGCCTCAGATTGAGGCGAGGTTTACTCGTACATGTCAAAAAGGACCATGTATAATTTTAGAAATGTATCAAGACTATCCAAATGAATTTGGTCAGATTTTAGTAGGTCAATTGTTGTTTTCACATAAAATTGTGTTAATTTTAAACAAAAGAGAGACACTTTGAGTGATACCGGCCACACTGTGCCTTGTATTGAGGAACGATTGACTTGTACACGTCACAGAGGACCCATAGATCGTTTTCTTAAAGGAGAAACACAATCTGAATGCGTTTGGTTGGATTTTCATATGTCAGTTGTTGTTTTCACTTAAAATTGTGTCCATTTTAAACAAAAGACAGTCACTTTGAGTGATACCGGCCACACCGTGCCACGTATTGAGGCGAGGTTCACAAGTACATGTCACAATAGACCCATGTATCGTTATCCTATAGTATCAACACAATCTGAATGTTTTTGGTCATATTTTCATATGTCAGTGGTTTTTTTCACATAAAATTGTGTCCATTTTAATCAAAAGAGAGACACTTTGAGTGATACCGGCCACATCGGGCCTCAGATTAAAGTGGGGTTGACTTGTACACATCTCAAAGGACCTAGAGATCGTTCTACTATAGGATTAACACAATCTGAATGTGTTTAGTCAGATTTTCATAAGTTGTTTTTTGTTTTCACTTAAAATTGTGTCCATATTAAAGAAAAGAGAGACACTTTTAGTGATACCGGCCACACCGGACCTTGGATTGAGGCAGGGTTCACTCATGCACATCACAAAGGACCCATGGATAGGTCTACAATAGTATTAACACAATATTAATGCGTTTGGTCAGAAATCTCACGTCATTTGTTGTTTTCCCTTAATATTGTGTCCATTTTAAACAAAAGAAAGACCCTTTGAGTGATACCGGCCACACTGTGCCTCAGATTGAGGTAGGGTTGACTCATACACGTCGAAAAGGACCCATGTATTGTTCTCCTAAGGTATCAATACAATCTAAATGGTAAAATGAATCATTGGAGAAAGGTTTTTTTATTTAATATCACATACAATTTTCCTACAAACATTTACATACAACAATGTTTCATCTTTTGATCCCCTTAACCCCTCTCAAAAATGATCGTGAATTGTACATTTTGCCAAGTTAGTTCTACATTTTATTTGTGTACAATATTCCATCAAGTATGCGGCCCACTTCTTTCTAAACAAATATTTATTATCTAGTGAGTATGAGGCTTTTCGGTAGTTAGAGTTGTACTTCAAAATATTAAAATAAAAATCTAATAAATAAATTAAATGAACTAGTAGTTTTTTTTTTGAAAATAGATTTTTAGGTATGCTAGTTTGTTGATGAAAAACAATCATTTTCATAAATTTACAAACATAATAACCACAAACATTATCGTTTGTTTGTTTTGGACACTGCCAAAAAATTGATCATTAAGAGAATAAGTAACTAGTGTTGAGATGTGTTCGGATAGTGAAATTTTATTATACATACCCTGATATTTTCCCAAACGTAGTACTTTCTCACCTCCTTTTTCTTAGCCCATGTCCTCTTTCTTTTTTTAAGACGATAATGATACGCCACCCTATCATAATAGAATCCATAGTAAAAGATAATATAAATTATATTACTTGATGTTTAGACATAAAACATAGAATGTAGTGTCTTACAGATTCAAAAACTCTATCTTGTGTGGTCTGTTTGATGGATATCCTTGCTTTGAATCCAGAAAATAAATATTTGGAGTATCCAAGTTCACCGCAATTAGCCTCAAATGTTTCCTAAAAACACAACAAGGAATATGTATTAAAAGAAGTGGAAATATAATTGAAATTCTTTAATCGTATAGTTTTACCCCTGCATGGTTTGTATTAGGAAGAGTCTGTCATTTGTAATCTCGCTTTCAATGGTTTTCAACAAGCAGTTCACTATTTCATTCTACTATTATGGCTTTAATTTCTTTAGATGTGTTGATGTGGTATGAGGACTAACGAGTCCAAATTTTGGCTCATGGGAAAATTCCTTCATCTAATTTTCATATATACGTCTTTCAACAATATAAAACGAATTTTTTTATAATTTTCACATTACATCAGATTTTAGAAAATCAATTTATTAAAACACACCTCACATATATATTTACAACTGTGATGCCTAGCCAACCATTTTCAAGGATCTCATTTACATTATCAGCATCAACAAATTCTTGACATTCCTCTCCATATATATTCTTTTCTAAAACCAATATATGACTACTACCACCTCTGAGCTTCGTATCCACAAGAGTCATCAATGCTAGTAAATGTTGATAGAGAATAGGTGGTGTTATTGTGATTTTAGTAGCTCCTTGGGATCGGTTGGTTGATCATTTAGATTGTTTTGAGATTAAGTTTTTCACTCCCTTCCCTTTATCCATCTATAATAACATTCATTGGTTCAGACCCTTTTTCATTAATTGTGAAAGGTTTAGCTTGAAAAAGAAGGAAATAAATACCTCTTTGTCCTCATGTACTCTTACAAGTTGTGACTGCCATGCAATGAATGTCCCAATATATTTTTCGACAGTATGAATGTCATCGTCATCTAGTGGAATATGTAGCTCTGTATTTGGAAAATGATCTACAGTAATCATAACTTTCAGATGATCTTTCAGAAGTGGTCTATTATGCAGCATTTCATCTCTGATATTGAACACTGTAGCCCTTGCTACAAGGTGATAGGTGGGTGTTGACAGTTATAAATCATAGTCATTATCACCCTATAGAATATCAGTATAGGAAAAGTATCAGTGTTTGTCTGAATCACATGTCATGGGAGAAATTATTAGAATATTGATTACCACGACTAAGACAGCTGTTTGAGGGGAATGGCTTTCCTCAAAGCTAGTGTGGGTGGGGTGGGATCTTCACACTCTTGTTGTTCCTAAGTTGTGTCTTCTCCTTGCTTCCCACCCATAAATGTTTCTAGAAACTCTCCCTGCCATTTCCATAGTTCTTCAAGTGTTTCTAGTCTTTGGCTCATTTGTTTCAATTTTTTATCTCTATCATCCGTTTTTTCTCTCTCAAAATATACTCGGGATGTCACCCCAAACCGCACACCTCTAACACGAACGTATTGTTCTGGCTGCTACAATGCCATCGATAATAGGTCTTCATCTTTTACAGGAGTAGCTGATTCATGTGACTATCAGATATAGGAAAATAACTAATTATATTTATGTAATAGTAATTTAAATCATATCTTTTTATTGTCGGGTCATAAATAAACTTATTTCCCGCACTATTTGATTGTTGTTATCTACTAGATTCCCTTACCTATTCTCACGTGCCTCCTTCCATAAAACATGACGTGGGATGGAAGTGACTTTGGTTTTAGACTCATCAATCTACATATAAAAAAAGAAAGATAATTATGATGTTTTTTATTGGAATATAACAATATTACTGTAAATTTAAAATACGTACAATTTCCTTTTCTAGTGAAGCATACCCCATCCTTGCTTTACGATATGAGTATGTTTGTTTTGATGCACATTCCTTATTTTCATAACAGAGTTATTGTTTCATAATTGAAATATTGACAATCAAAGTGATGAATACATGTATCCTCAAAAAACGTATTATCACCCACAATGCACCTGAAATTTCTAATCCCCACAGCGGCCAATAAATGCATCCCAGGCTTCTTGGGATATTAGGTGAGTGTAGACAATGGGTGGGTGCTGGTTTATATTACCTTTTGAATCATTCAGGTGACATCTTGTTAAAATAGTGTGAAAACCTCGATGAATCCTTCCCTCAATCCTTAGTAAATAATCCTTGTGTGAATCATCTAATATAAATGTACTCTGAAAGATGTTGATATGATTACGACATTGTTTCATTATATTATTTACTAGTAAATTAATGAAATACGTTCATAATGATGCCATATTTTCTTCCCAGATCACAGCCTTCAGTCTAAAAACAACATGGTTCCATGAATCTATGTCAATCGACATGCGTTTCCGAGTGACAAATTCAATGTATCTACAAAACATAGACATGTTGGGATTCACATGTTGGCCGTGTGCATTCCATCCGACATCAAATTTGATGCCTTTACTTTTCACCTTAAGAACGTTGGCTAACACCGTCAAACTACTACGCTCCTGTGTTTTCTGCGGCGTTGGTCCTTCATTCTCAACCATTTCATTGATATCAAAATCATATATATGTTCATATGTAATGGTAGTAATGGAATGTGCTGATGGTTGTTGGACTTCAACACCAGTAGCAACAATAGGTTCAAAAACTTGTTGTTGCTCTGCACTGTGAGCAGCCACAGCAGGGGCAACAACAGCCACATCAGTAACAGCTTAAGAGACTTGTTCAGCCTTGAGGTTATGAGCACCAGAACGTGCATAAGTCATTATCTACAAAATTAGTTGAAC
Source organism: Viscum album (assembly GCA_963277665.1). Taxonomy (NCBI): domain Eukaryota; kingdom Viridiplantae; phylum Streptophyta; class Magnoliopsida; order Santalales; family Viscaceae; genus Viscum; species Viscum album. The sequence goes on along the minus strand of OY728120.1, from coordinate 3,648,012 downwards.
TGTTAATTTATAATACATACATTCCTCAATGATAAGATAATAACATGAGATAACAAGATCTATATTACAAACCAAATATAACCTGTTTATTGAACTCTCCTTCTTTTTTTCAAAGGCTGATGGGATTTGACACATTTATTTATTATCAAAATCCCTTTATTGTGGTATCCTATTACATAAAAATCATCATCCATATTGGTACCGCTAGAAAATTATTGTGACATACCACTGAAAGGATCATCCTCAACTAAATTTTCATCAGACCCTTCAGTAGTCTAGGACAATAACAGAACAGTCGACCACTTTCCGTTTGTGGGATATGGAACATAGAAAACTTGTACCACTTGTGATGCCATTATAAACTGTTCGTATATTTACCCTTATTTACTAAAATAATCTTTCACAAATCTCCGTTCATATATTTTAACACCACTATTGTTATCAACCCATTTGCATTGAAAAATCCGCAATTGGAATGTCTTATAATACAACTCGTATATTATTTTGATAATGCCAAAGTATGAGATATTTGCTTAAATTGGAATTCAATTTTTACTACCATAAATATGCATCACTTCAGCCACTAGTGTAACTCGTCTATTTTTCATGGTACTATCTTTATAACGTTCATCTGTATAGAATATATAACCATTAATTACATAACCACTGTAAGATAATACATACACACTTGGTCCAACGACTTTCCATCAATGTTGTTCTGAAATTGAATTCAGATTTTCTTCCAAATGATTAAAAATATGGTCCTGAAACCATCATGTAAACTGGTGATTATGTGTATTTGATAACCATTTTTCAGCCCTTGATGGATTCAACTCTATAAGAATTTATTTGTGAGTTTCAATATATAGAGAAACCTCCCAACTGTTATCCAAAACATAATGGTGGGCCTGCTTCCGATCTTTAATACTGATTGTCACAATATTTTTTCAAGAAATTCCCTCACCGTCAATGCATCCAGTGGGATTATATTTCGGGAGACCAATTCATTCCACATCATATAGGTATTTGAAAAAAAATTCAATGGTTTCCTAAACAATATATCTGTCTACTATACATCCATCTAGCCTACGTCGATTTTTGACATACCCTTTCAAAACCATCATATACCATTCAACAGGAGACATACACCTATAGTGCACATGACCACAATGTCAAATTTCTCTCACCTAGTGAATCATCAAATGAACCATCATATCAAAGAATGTTGGTGGGAAGAACATTTTTAATTCACATAATATGATGACAATTTCTTTTTCCATATATGGAAATTTCACTGGGTATAAAACTTTTCTACATATATCTTTGAAAAAGAAACAATGTTTGGTTAACATATGACGAACATTATTGGAAAAAATGCGACGTAAAGTAATAGGAATTTGATCATGCATCAATACATGGAAGTCATGTGATTTCAAACCTTTTATCTTCAAATAATTCATTGACACAATGTTTTTGATATTTGATGAATACCCCTCTATAACCTTTACATCATTGAAGAAGTTTCAAAATTGATATCTCTCCTCCCTAGAAAGTGCATAAGCAGCTAGAGGGAGAAACATTCTATTTTCACCCTTCACGAGAGCCAACCCTTCTCATATTCACATGTCAACCATGTCCAACCTTACCTTAATTCCATCATTTGTTTTTCCAGGGGAATTTAGCAATGTTTTGATAACACTGTCACCTACATTTTTTTCCACACGCATCAGATCAAGAAAAAGTATCACGTAAAAACAATTCCAGTATGGTAATTCAAAAAAAAAACTGATCTCTTTTTCCAACCGATTTTCTAAAGGTTTTCTGAAAATGGTTTACCAAAAATAGTGTTCACATCTTTTACTTTCACAAACATATTATCACCTATTAGTGGGGATGGTGTCGCGCGTGGTTTTGAACATCCATTGAATGATGTCTTCCATGATCGGTACTTATGATGACGAGGTAGAAATCTACAATGTCCTAGAAACACAGATTTTGACGAATGTTTCAACCTAATTGATTCTGTATCTTCTTTTCACATAAGACACCCTTGAGGTACTTTGATGCTATAGCATGCCAAATTTCCATAATCAGGGAAATAATTTATTGTCCCGTACAAAAACTCTATCAACGTGAAGTATTCACTTTTATAAGCATCATAAAACATAACACCTGAATCCCACAATGACTTCAAATCCTTGATCAAAGGAGCCAGATAAACATCAATATCGTTACTTAGTTGTTTTGGTCCTGATATAAGCGGAGATAAAATTATGAATTTTCACTTCATGCATAACTAGGGTGGAATGTTATAATTTAACAACATAACATGCTATGTACTATTAGTACTGGTTTGAAAACCAAAAGGATTAATTCCATCTGTAGATAGTGCAAGATGAAGGTTTCTCATCTCTTTTCCAAATTCAGGATACACATTATCCATTTTCTTCCATTGAGGAGAGTCATCCTGATGACATAATTTCCCATATTTATTTGTTTTATCTGCATGCCACAACAATTGTCTTGTAGTTTCTTCACTTCCATATAGATGCCTAATCCTTAGAATGATTGGAATGTACCATACAACTTTCGTAGGATTGGATTCATCTTTCTTGTATCGTGAAGCACCACACTTTGGGCATTCTGTAAGTGATTTTTTCTCCATGAGAACAAATATACAGTCTTTTGGGAATGCAAGTATTTTTTTTTGAAATCATACCCATCGATCGTAGCATTTTTTAGCTTCATATGTCTCGTTTGGGAGATCATTATCTTCTGGGAGCATGTCATTCAAGAGAGCAAGTAGTTCCGTAAAATGGACATCACTCCATCCATTGCATTCTTTCAATTTATAAAACTTTATTACAATGGACAATGCTGTATATTTAGTGAAGCCAACATACAATGGCTTCATTTCACAACTCTTTAACCTCTCAAACAATTTTTCCCAATCACGGAGTTCATCTTCAATTGTCTTCATAATTTAGTCAATATGATCTTCATCATCATTGACATCTGTAATCACATCCTCCATACGGTCTTCATTATTATCCATATTTTTATTCATATCAGATGATCCATAAAATGCAGCTTTATCCTAGCTAGTAGCTACAATCACTTTTTCTTCGTATTTATTCCAACATTTATAACTCCAATATATTTCACGACATATCAAATGTTCTTCCATATCCTATGGAGTAAGTAGTCTAGAATAACAACAACGTAAACACAGACAAAGGATTTGAGAAGGATCCTTTTCTTGATCCTTTTCAAACTTGATGAACTCTTTGACTCCGTTCTCATACTCTATTGTCAAATGATTAGCATCCATCCAGTCTTTATTCATCTCCATCGTATTTGAATCTCAAATATTAGTAATTATGGTTCAATTAAACAAAACAATACTTCCAAATACATTATAATATTACCACTTCCTTATAAAAATAAAGATTAATAGAGCCTAAATATAAGAGTGTTGGTTAAACCTAATGGCTTAAAAAAATACTCATAGTGGATATACTTACTCCTAAATGAGGTCTATGGAATATCAAACTCCTTGATCCTGAGGCAGTGTTAACCAAACTAAAGATTGATCATAAATAACCACTCCTCCCTTTTAAAGATATAATAAATCATACCTATAGGTCAACATATACATTTTATTGATCATAACCCGATTGAGATTCTGGTAATCAACACATAAGCGAAGGGTTCCAATGACCTTCTTGGTGAAAAGAACCAGTTCTTCCCAAGGAAAAACACTAGGATAAATAAAGAATTTGGAAACCAATTCACCCCTCTAATTATTTAGTTCTTTCAATTTAACTAGTTCTATATGGTATGATATAATAGATTTTGGTTTTTTACCCATCACCTTGTTGATAGAGAACTCCACCTCCCTCTCTTGTGGTATACCAAAAAAGACTAAACTAAACACTTTTGGAAATTTAATAGGTAGTAGGGGAAGTTCATAATAATAGGCTTCCTACTCCAGTTCAATAGTATAAAAGGACATCATCCACCACAAATCTAGAAGAAGAGGTCTAGCTCAACTAGACCTCAGGTCTGATTCTCTATGGAAAACATTGAATTCCCCATCGGGGGCAGTGAAGGACACCCACCGATGATAATAGTAATTCCATGATTTATTAGAAACTGGCCAATCCATTCCAAGAACAATATATAGAGGAATCATTTTAAGAACCAAAAAATATTATATGATCTAAATATCTGAAAAATATAAAGCATGACAGGGGAATCAGAGACCTTACTCCCTCTTTATCCAGAGAAATGTTACAATCTCTATCACATAATCCATTTGTTATATTATAGGATTAAATAGTTCTATATTGAGGTTTGATATGAAATAATGATGGGAACCAATATCAAATAAAACATACACTAAAGAAAAATAAATGGAAATGGTGCCTCTTAATATCGCATGACCCACATCAGTTCCTACTGGAGATTAATCCAATGCATGAAGTTATTTCATTCCTAATACATGTTTCTAGGAACCCATTTTTATTGAATAATATTACTATGATTTGGTACCTCTCAATATTTATGACTCCATTCCACTATAATGGGTAGTAAAAACATGTAAAACCCTCTTGAAGTGGGTTTAATGTTTGTGCGATATGTAAATCTCCAATGCATCGATACAATAATTCCTTCAGTGATCAATCTTCACACATTGGAAAAAGTCATATGGCATTTACTAGAGACTATAGATGATCTGGAGGAAGTTTTCTATAAAACACCACCACTAAAATTTTAACTATGAGGCTCATTATACTATCTATTCCACGTATAGGAACAAATAAAACTACCATTGGGAATATAAGTAACTCTAGTTAACCCTGACATAATAGTCATGCCAATTTCTTCCATCTCATCCCTATCTAGAACATCAAAATTTTTGGTAAATTTAGCAGAAATACTTGATATTGGATATCTAATCGAAGACCCATATAAAACCTCTGGGACATAAGATTCTTGTTCGAGACCACTTCAAGTGGAAACTGAGAAGGTTTGGAACAATTATTAGTACATTGAGTCAATGTCTAATAATATTAGAAGAGGTTGAGAAACTCCATGGACATACCTGTTACCATCGAATCTAGATATAATTTCTCTGTAAAACAATTCTTGAAGTATTTTCAATCTAAGACCACATTTATCTTAACAATAACTATATCACCACTTTCACATACACATTCCAAGCATTATAATCACATAATGATATCACCAATTTAACATTTTCACATTTTTACATGGATCCAATGATCGAAATCTCACACAAAAACCACTATTTTACAAACAAATCCACTTTCCATTTCACATGAACACTAAATCCATTTAGAAACACATTTCCCACCACATTCACAATTTATGAAACAGAATTGAAAACACAATAAGAAGAACACATATGGAATCCAACCATCTCCATGCGAAAATCCCCTTTCAAATTCATGTGGATCTCAAAAAACTTTCCAATACATATTTCGCACAAAAAATGTAATCCATAGAAAACATTCATGAATCTGAAAAATCATATCAAAATCATATAATAATGTAAAAGCATTTAATCACTTACCAAACACATGGAATCTTCCAGAGGTGGAGGTGCACTAGAGGAGCCACCAACTGAAGAGAAATAGAGGAGTAGGGTTCTTGGGGAGTAGGGTCGAGTGAAGAGGAGGAGAAATAGGGTTTGCAGGGAGGAGGATCCACCGAAGGGGTTTGAGGGGGAGGATTAAGGGAAGGTCTAGAGGTGGAGTTCCAGCAACGTGAAGATCAGGGGCATCAGAGGTCTGGAAACGCGATGATCGGGGGTGGTGGAGGTCGAGCAATGCGAAGATCGGGGGCAGCATAGGGGAGTCATAGGGTTACAGTACCACAAGAGATTTAGGTCGTGATAAACCGAGGACCCTGTGTGACCTATTTTATAAAATAAGGGACTATGGTTTTATCAGTGCTAAAAAGTGCTAATAAATCTTTCCAGTATGAGCACTAAAATTTTAGCGCAGATACATGCCTTCTTTATCAGCTCTTTTCTAACACTGATAAAGGGTCTCTCTGTCAGCAATTTTTTTTGCGCAGATAAAGGTTACCCTGTATCAGTGATAAAATTTTGTTTCTGATACAGGGAAGGTTTATCAGCACTTTTCTAGCGCAGATAAAGGACTTCTTTATCAGCGCTAAAAAATCGCTGTAAATGAAACCCTGTATCAGTGGTTTTTTCATAGTGCTGATATAAGGTGGTGCATTCCTTGACCATTTTTGTAGTAGTTTACGTTTCATGAGTTCTAAAAGAAACAACATCTATGGTACTAGGGAGATCCAAAAAACTAGTTAGCTGGTGACTTTCATGATGTCCTCACATGAGTTTTCCACATAGGGAGGATATATCCCAATGAGATGGGGGTACTAGTTGAGATCCTCCTAAAATATTCGAATGGACGATGGTGGAGGTTAGGGATGCAGTCCCATGGTGATGCGACACTCTCATTGGTATACTTCAAGTGACTCTTCTTGGAATAGTTCTACACGTCCATATTGAGATAAGTACATATATAAGTGCTTTTGAAGCCTAGGAAGGTGAAAATGACAGTGGCAGATTTTTTAGAATGGTTCAAAGACCTATCGTGATACTCTCTATATATGGTTCAAGATCTGTTTTCAAAGCACAATCCTTCTTATAGGTCTTACATCAGGATATTAGGGAAACTGTGATCCCACTATGCATTCTGACCTATGATGGAGTGCTGGAGTGAGATCAAGTAGAATATTTCTCTCTATCAAAGGAATATGTGGATTTGGCCCAAGGTGTTATTCACTAGGCTATGTAATTTACAACAATTTGTAGACAAAATGTGATATGATCATCAAACTTGAGGCATGCACATTCCTAGACTCATTCAGATGGGTCTGTATCATAGGAACAAAAATGAGTATCAGATAAATAGAAGGAGATACCGTTTTATAATTGAGATGATCAGGGACATATTTCTGGTGATAGTCCAACCCTCCATTCTACTGAGAGGGATCCAGTCAATAGATCTCTTTTGTAGATGTAGAATTTGGACAAGGGAGTTCCACAAGATAGAGAATGAAGAGGAGTAGTTTGGATAATAGTAATAGGTGGTCCATTATAGGACCATAGAGCTAGAGGATGTGGGTGAGGATAGCTACAGTACACATGATTCCTTGACCATGAGGCTACAAGGATGAATATAGGTACTCCTTGTGTCCTTATGACAATCATTAGTAGTTATTGTTAGAAAATATAGAGGGAAAATTTTAGTTTTTTTCATGATAAAATTATAAACCGTGGTTACACGGGGTGTCCGTAGTTACATATCCCTTTGTTTTTCAATTAATCTTAGAATGAAAGAGACAGAGTGGTCCTTCCCCCCACAAGATGAATCTTCCAGGGGCGATCAAACCCATGAGGTAGATTCAATTCCACCCATAGTTGATAATATCGAGGTGCGGTGGATAAGCCTCTCTGACATCTGTGTTTAGTGAGTGGTTGAGTACCAGATAGATGTGTACAAAGTCATTCTATAAGAAACAATTCATACCCTTTGATGTTTTCACGTTTGGATTGGTTCCCTACCATTCATACCGATTTGGAAGATTCCACTTGTCGTCATGAATGTGTTACTGGTTTGGGTTACCCTCATTCAAAGATGATCGAAGACATGCGGGGTATTCCACAAGATTTCTATGTATATATTCTTGGGGTTGTAGGAGTATACCTACCAATATTTTCATTGGTCCCCTCACATGTTTGGAGTCACCTCGAACAAAAAACTCTTGAGGTGGTTGTAGTGCATTCCATCGAAAGGTAGATGTGAACTATTTGGTTATGATGGAATCTAAATTAGGTTAGTGAGGTGTTGTACAACATGGCCTTATGTCTGTAGATGGACCATGGTGCTTGGTGTTTTCTAACCTATTGCAATTAAGGAGACATATTCCCCTGTTTTTCATGATGTTGACCAAATGAATGTTGGATTGAAGTGTGGATTGGAATTGATGTTTTCCCGGAGTGTGTTCATGGAAGCAGCATGAGAAATTTTTTTGAGCTCGTTGGTTTGGGAGTTCTAACATAGAGCTCATTATCTCTCCATTATTCCTAGAATTTTTCTTTTTCAGTCTTAAAATCATTGAATGGTGTAGAGATTTTGAAACCATGGTTATAAAATGTAATATTTTGGAATGCTTTTTAATCAAGGTGTCAATTTGGAATTGGAATCTGGGGCTCTGAGAGACTCAGTATGGTGATTTATAGAAAATATTAAACATATTTTTTCACAAAAGTGCAGTTTATCTTGAAATTTATAATAAATCTATTATAGAGTCTCTGATAAAATTTTTGAGACTTCGATTCAGTTTGAATTTCAGTTTTACATGAGGTGAGACATAAAACTATCGAAACTAGGTGTTTTGGATGGAGGTGAGTTTGAGGGTTGGTTTATGGTGGAATAAATAATCAAATGAGAATTTAATAAATTAATTAAAACCTTACCATATAATCACCCCTCACCTCACATTGGTGTAATCAATCACAATGGAGTTCTACACCTTCTCTCTACATCTCCTACCTTGGGTGAGGAATGAACCAATGCTGAATTGATGCAACGCGGTGCTGCTAATCTCTATTTCTTAAGAAAATCACCCACATAAAGAGAAATAAAATGATCTAGTAACTATTATTCATCCAAGGCTTCATCATTTCCCCATAGAGTTAGTAGGATTATATTTCTAGTCTAAACCTCATTTTTCATTAATTTAAGGATCTAGATCACAAATTTTATTTTTTGTACCATTCAATCTAGATATATGCGTTTTTGGTTGCACTGGGGTAAATCAAGTGTTTGTATTGGTGATTCACGCCTTGAATTACAATCTGTAGGTCATAAAGTCTTGTGATTCATGTCATGTATCCCTTAATATTTAGGGAAGATGGTATTTGGGGACTACACACCATGCACTATCTGTAAATACTATGTAGTACCCCCAATCTAAGTTACTACGGTACATGGATTTGGATGAGTTTTGGAAACACATTCCAATGTACTAAGAATTGACCAAAGTTCATAGAAACTAGGTTCGGTACACGGGGATGGGTTAAACTATACTACTAGGGGCCGAGTGAAGTAGGAAACTCCATGAACCCTCTAGACTCACCATGTACCACTACATGGTTCAGAAAACCATGAAGATGGAAAACATTTCCAAGTTATTGGGTTCTTCACATGTTGTGTGTCCCCCAATTCATGTCCCATACTCCAATGAGATCTCCTTGTGGTCTTCTGCCTTACATATCTCATTCCCAAGGACATTGATTCAGTCTTGTGAGAAGGGTAATTGGAGTGTATTTCCATGTAGAACATGATGGTGACCTCTGTGTAAACATATGAGGTATGAGGTGGTTCACATTGATCAATATTTTTGTATAGCATTGAACATCATTTTTAGTGATCAGGGTGAATAACTGAGTTGACATTGGGCTTGACGCCCTTACATTTGACATTAGGGTGTTGGTCCCCTAGATCCCCTGGACTCTTTTGACTCATACGGTAGTACTCCCCTATTGGAATAGTTCCTAGTTCTCCTTCCAATGGGGGTGTTACTACATGAATTATGAAAAGAGTGACACTCTTCTTATGGGATCTTGACTGATGCTGGATATTGGAGTGGTTCTCAAAGAGGGATTCCGGGACCGGTACTCCCTTGTGGAATTCATGCACATGTTTCCCATACATCATTACATTGGAATTGAAGGGACTCACCACATCATGGGAATGTGTTCCTTTTTTTCCTTTGGTAAGTTTCTTTGGGATGATATTTGGTTTGAAATGACCTTGGACTCATGAGTAAGTGTAACATTTTCCCCACCGAGAGGCTTGTAGGTGACATGACCTAAAATCGTATGAGTGATTCAGTGCTGCCCAAAGTGGATAGAATCAAGGCGGTGTGATTGAGTTCCTTGTAAATGTGTCCTCAGTGTATACATGTTGTAAACATGGTATCGTTGATGGTCTTTCGGGACTATTGTTACTCCTCAAATGGTTTAGGGTGGGGGTGATGACATAGTGAAATTTGATCCATGCACTTTTCCATATAAAGGATTAAGTGAACCCCACTTTGACACCAAATATTGTGTTTTAGAAGTTATACATCATTATATTGTATGGAGTAGATTGAATTCCCATGTATCATGGAGAAAATTGTTCTGGACCATAGAAATATCTTTTTAGGTGAGACTCTCCATTTTTCATGGGGGTCAGTGATGGTTGTGAAGGGACTAGACCTAAGGGATGGGACTGTAGCCCAATAGTGATTTTGAGAAGGGTGGGGGGGTGCATCCCCCTACAATAAAGAACAATGGGTTCACCCAAGTGAGTCACCCAGGCACCCCAAGAACTGTTGTTGCAAAATTTCTCTACGCTTCCTAACTCTTTGCAACATAATTTCCCAAATTGATGCATTCACCCAGTGTCCCATATTTAATTATTAATAGGCCCCTCTTGTCATCATTCGGATAGAAAAAATTTCCTGACGGCCAATTGGTACTCTGATCACCCTAGTGCTTCTCTCAAGTCCTCTGAAATCTTCTAGGTAGTTCTCTTACAGCTAAAGAATAGGAAATTAAATGGTAATAGTTGAACATAAGACATCTAGAGGTTTATAAGAAACAAAAACTATGCACCCCATTCTCACAACCCATAATCAATGATTTCTTGTATGAGGTCTATCTCTTTAACCATAGACATACATGGAATACCATCAGGAACACATGTGGATACCCTTGAATGCTTGAGAATGTTCTCCCCCAACTGTAGTTTCCTAGTTTGTGTGATGAACGTTGTGCTATCTATTCACCAAGTCCCAACTCTATGAATCTCCCTATACGCAATCCTATTTGGTTATCTCTAACTCCTATCTTACGGGATCCACTCATCAGGCATCATTCATAGCCTTTATTTTGTATCCCTATCATCTTTTGGATCACTTGTCTATATTGGGTCAAATTAAATCCCCCTATGAGACCTCTTGTCTTAAAAACCCATTTGAAAAGGAAAGAAAGAGTGTATCCCATTTGGAATTAAATTTATATAGTCATAGGATAGATGAAAATTTTCTCATAGAGGGTTAGGATCCTCACAGTGTCTATAGATTTGTATATCTATAGTCATGAGGAACCTTACCCTAGGGAGAGTGTTGAGGAGTTCCCAGTCTCAGATTCTGGGTATCAGACCATGTTCGTCCCTTTTCTTGTCTATGACCTAGATCATCCTATTCCCAGAAAGGAGGGTAAGGATAATCAATTTTTTTCCATTCAACTTGGTATTAGATCCAAATTTGAATGTCAAATAGATTTTAGGGAAGCTATCATGGTGTAATCCCCTAGCCATTCATATAGGAGGTTGTAGTCTTGCTCCACTCAACCACCATGTCCTTGCACATTATTCACTCTAAATATTATAATCATGCCCAATGTATATTTAATCAAAGGACGTGTTGTAGCCCCAATATCTTATGTTGTTACCCAAGCCTCTTCTATTATAGCCCCGAACTCTTCCACCAGTGACGATGGAAAAGTGTGTGGTTTGTAAAATAATCTTCATCCGCTTTTTTCTCACACTGAGTACAACTCATATGGGAATAGGGGATAGTTTTTATCATTTAACCCATAAAACCCTCCAAAAATATAGAATTATGAAATATTTGATTCCTTCCATAACTAGGATCCATTGGAATCCTACCTAAGGCCATAGATCAATGAGAATTCTCTTTATGAAGAAGCTCTAATCACAATTATCTTTATCCTAGATTCTTGTAAAGGAGTAAGCCCCAAGTTAAGCCCCCAAAACACCATGATTTATGATATCCCTCATGGTCCTTTTTATAGGATAATCCACTTTTGGAAAACTGAAACATAATACTCTCAAAGGGATATACTCCCCTATGAGATTTACCAAACTGTGTGGGATTTGATTCCCATAAAAAGGGGGTACATAGGATGCCTACCCAAGGTTAAAAAAACTCCAAAATCTAACATGTTCATTTTTGGCCATATTCCTAGTGGGTTCTAATTGATCTTCGAAAACCATATCACTTAGAGGTTCTTTGGGATGTTTCGGCATAAGTACCACACTAAATGTTCAATAGGGACCTTCTTCCTAGATGTCCATTACACATAATATTAAACTATAAACTATATTCCTCATCACATGACCGTTAATAGTATGACGTAACCCATTTAGACTCACTAGAATATGTGGGTTATGATTCCTTTAGGAATGATACATAGGAATCACATTTATTAATACGATCCGAACATAGAATATTTCAATTATCCATGGATAAAAATAAACTCCAGTGTGGCCTTTATCTACATAGATGAAAATTAAATATAGAGTGCCTCACTTTGTTGATATAAAATTAGTATCATCATAATAATAACCAATTAATATCTATGTATTATATGAGAGTAAACAATTGATGTATATCATCAGCATTATATAGATATCTCCATCAATGAAGAACCTTCGATGCGTGTAACTGATTTTAAATTCCAATAATTCTGATAATTGATTTCTAATTATGGGATGACCCACATAATACTTGGGAATTAATGAATTATTTATAAAAACATCTTAAATCTATAAGAGAGTCATGATGTTGGAAATAACATCCCCTAAAATGGTGTAATGAGCTCTACCTCCAATCCACTTGACCAATGCGTGTTATTAAGCATTATAAGCCAACACACTGAATGAGTACCTACCTTCGGAATGTAGGTCCCTATGAAAATAGACCCATTGGGTTTTTTTAGTTCCATGAATTATCCCATTAGAAACCATTTGTAAAAAAACTGACACAATGAGCTGAAATCCATCATAAACAAATAACTATGGTGTCGCCATCAAAAATTAAAAGGGATATACTAACCAGAATCTATCTCACCATTCCATTTATTTGAATATGTCCTAATTCTGAAGGAAACTAGAAATGGTGAATATTACGTGAATCCTTAAATTATATTATAGTGTCCCATAAATGTTAGGACCCTCCCATTTTCAGAGGAAACGATGGCGAGAAAGGGAAATCAATCATTCATGTTTTCACTCCTCCAAGATAATATTAGAGTTAATTATTTGTGTTTTTCTTATGTAAAATCACCTCCTTTAAATAAATCCCTTTGAACCAATGGAATCATTTATGATTTCACTAATGAATGCTCTAGATTATATTCAGATAATATCTTCGTCCGAACGATTAATGTCATCACCGACTCAATGTCTTCATCAATGGGTCTCAAATTAATTGGTCTAAGAGTACTATCAAAATGGTATGATACCAAAATTGGAGGCCACTAAATAGGACATCTAACTCAACCATCACCTCCATCCATATGGTTGTTGATGACCGGTGGTCCAGAATTTTATGTTGACGAGTCCCATTTTAATCTATTACTAGATATCATCCTCAGAATGCAACAACTAGTCTCTCCAATATTTCTCGAAGGTGGATCATGTGTTCACCTACAACCTCATATAAGATACAAAGGGTTCCTTATCAGGTTCACCCTCTATAAATTTCTTCCTCCAACACTACGTGTTAGTTAACCTCAAAATGATGAGGGTGTTCTCCTCAGCTAATCGACCCAGCTCCAGCGAACCCGAGAATGAAAGATGGCCCACCGCAGGCAACAACCATAAAAAAATGAGTATATTTACACTTTTTTCATCCATAGATTACCCAAAATCCAGTATGGTGGACTGATGTGAGTGGGAATATAAAAATGTTCATGTTCATTCAGCCAACCATAAAACTCGCATAGAGGCATTAAAAGAATATAGCCAACCAAAAATGTAGGCAACTTGCCATAAAGGACATACAGATTAATAAAACCACCAATCTCGTGAAAAGAATCATTTGGAAGGACTCAAATATGTTCTTAGACCATGTTTGGTGGAAAACAATGCGCAAAAACACACACCTACCTGTATTCATAAATCCTGTTAGCCTCCTTGTCTATCAGCACATGGATAATTCATTCAAAAAGTCCAGACTATAAGAAGAGGGCAGACTCAACTCTCATAGCCCATAGAAATTCACTTTCATTATCCAATGATTGGAAAGGGGGGGGGGGAAGATGTAAGTTTGTACACCATCCTTAGATATACAATGGGAATATATAACTATTATTGTCACTAATGTCACCATGAATATCTTGGAAATGGAAAAATGGAAGACACAAATTCCTTACCATAGCCTACAGATATTCCAGGATGTCAATATAATGACAAAATTCATCCCCAAGTGACAAACACATAACTCTATCTCTGAAAATTGGGCGGCTCATTCGCATAACACACCAGAGAATACACACAACACTTCTCCCATCCATGATAGTCTAGGGGAAATCTCCCCCATAGTATATAGATATCTAGATTAAGAATAGACAGTCATCCAATTGGAGGTAATTAGCCTATTTCAATGGTCACTTCATGCCAGACACAAAAAACTACCTATGATGACCACTTCTCCTAGATGGTGGCCCCAATTGCTGTTAAAAAGGCATTTAATAAAGAATAATCATCAAACAAGATTCAAAATTTAATGGTTAATCTAAGACTAAGAATCACTTGATATTGGAGTTCCTAATGTTCTTGAATATTTATCTATCATCACTCAAAATCCTACCCTTGTATTGAATAATTTTTGGACCAGTGGTAGTAATTCCTAAGGTTCTCATCATTCACTTCACCAAGAAGGATTTCTTTATGGAAACAATTTAGTTTATCTTGAGAGCCTAACTCTTGATGAGAAACAAACAAACCCTTTATGGGTCCACAAGACCCAGGAGCAAGAGAGCCTAACTTGGATATATTCCACCATAATGGTCCTCCCAATGCTGGTGATCAATGTGAAGGTTCTCTCCGTAGTAGTGATTATCATTGTCAAAATAATTCTCCAATTGATAATGTATTGACGAGAAATCCCTCTAGTCACAAGGAGAATCCAAAAAAGGCTAGTCTTGTATGATGCCTTGTCATAGTAATGTAAAATCCTTTCTCAACCAGAATATTTCACAAGGTGATGGCCATTCCCTTAACAACCCATGGGTCATTTTCCTTCCAACAAAATGGAGGGAATCCCAACCAATCCGATTGATTGTGGTAAAAAAATCAGGAACCATCCTATCTTGTCGGACCAGGTTGAGGAACCTGTTATTAAGTATGAAAAGGATCTTCTAAACATGATGTAAAATCTTGATAAAGTTGACATACCAATCATGTTGTTGAATTTATCCACCTCTCAAAACAATATTTTAGGGGACTTGATAGAAGATTTCATGAATGAAATCTTCCTCTGCACATGAAAAACTAATATTAACATAAAATAAATTGTACTACCTTATGATGAGTATCAGACTCATGTCAAGATAATAGAAGGGTTTCATCACCAAATTGACAAGGGAAATCTCCTAGATTCCCAACATCTAAATATTATTAAACAGTAATGATCTGTTTAATGTGCACGTCTCAATTCATTAATGAGGTTACGAGATATCATCGCAGATACCCCATCCGGTGTTCATTTCATAGGATGAGGATTAAATGGATTAATGCATTTCCTTTCACTACAAAGACAAAAAATTCCTTCCAATGATGGAATTATGAAATGTCCTTTCCCCTGAACTAATATAAAAAACAAAATCTATTCAAAACCAACAGTAGGCTCAACTATAAAAATATTGAACCACATTCACAAATGTCAGGAAATAAGAGAGCAGAGTGTTAAGATATTTTTGTGTCAAGAATCTGAGAACATTGAGTAGGGATCCCACTTCATAGATTTTAGTCATAATATTGATAAAATTTTAGAAATAACATAATGGTATTCCAAAACATGTGATTTATATGAGTGCCGAATAATACAACCATCCCTTGATCAAACCAAAATCCTTAAAATAATAAAGGAAGATGCAGTGATATCAGCCATAATTGTTCAAGAACGATCCGATCCCATAGTTATAGGGGACTTTTTCTCCCAACCGTCTGGATCATCCAACCATTCCAAATGTCTTGCGAAGGGAGAATGGGAATAGCCCCGACCCTCAGGTCTTGGGATGTTTTAACCTCAACAGTCCCATACATTGCATGAATTAGTCTTCTCATGAAATAGGAAGATGTCGAAGTGTGAATCCTCTGAATATGTTCCATCCCCTAATCCAATACATTTACACAGAACACAT
The DNA here is from genome assembly GCA_963277665.1 of Viscum album. NCBI lineage: Eukaryota > Viridiplantae > Streptophyta > Magnoliopsida > Santalales > Viscaceae > Viscum > Viscum album. Next base: position 3,631,727 of record OY728120.1, on the reverse strand, counting down.
ACCATTGAACTCTTATGGAATTCCATTTGAGTCACTACCTATCAAATAGTTCATCGGGAACTAACAAATAAGAGGACAATGTTCATAGAGGGACTAGAAGAAGGTGATACCACAAAAATAAAAATGGAATTCCTTTGATATACAATACATATGGCAATGTAATAAACACTATCATTGAGGACCCTCATGAACATAATATCGATTCATTGGATTATGAAGAAGAAGTTAATTTTCATGAGACAGTAAACACCAAAAAAATGGAGGAGGTGTGCATAGCTGAAGCCAAAAGCTCACCCATAATTTGTTATCCCCTTAAATAATCCACCTATACCTCCTTGAGAGGAACCCAATAAGGGAAAAAGAAAAGGTCATATGATGTTTCACCTTCCACCAAGAGATGTTTAATACCTTTCTTTAGAGGAAATATTTTTTCAGTAATAGGAGGAAATGCGATATTTAAGAAGACTCAATGCATAGTTACAACAAGGATATATTCTGGAAAAATATATTCTACAAGAAGACACTAAACTAACATTTTTATTTGGAACATTTCAACAAAGAGGGTTTACTACAACCACTGAAGTATTCAGTGAACATATTCTCAATGGGGGCATAAACCTCTAATATATTTAGATCATTCAACACCAGATCAAAAATTATCTCCATTGGTTACATATCCATAACACGGTCAGGAAAATCCTTACAAGAATTCCTATATTGGTTTTCCTTGGAAGATACCATAAGTGCCACCACTAGTGGTCTTTACAGTCAATCCCCCCATCAATTCACTAGATACAACACCTATTTAGGTCCCAGCTTAAAGAAACATTCCTCGAATGGCTATGAACCTCATTGGGTCATTAGTGACACGATTAGAATCCAGGGAAGGAAATATTTCCGTTGTACTGCAAGAATAGAAGGCTTACCCAAAATGGGGGAATCCTACCCCTCCTCCACAAGGATTTGGGAATCTGACATTTCTTATTTTCAATGGGTCAAGAGATCTGGAGCATCACATGATGCATTTTGTGCCTCGCTGTGATCCCATCATGGGGACCCTAGATCAACTAGACGTTTTGAAACATATATTCTTCATGAAATAATTATAAGTTCCAAAAATTGTTTCGTATATGAGTTTGTAGTTCCAATCAATCACATGATGGAAAAAACCCGTTAGAAATTCCTCTTCATGTTCATCTCAACGTTGTAGAAGAACGTAGTCTTAGAGCACACAGACTGAAAATAATGTGAGAATCAAATGGTCTCATACTTTATTACCCAGTGGAAAGTATTTACATAATCCTTAAAAGTACAACTCCCCCAAGAAGATCTATTTCATATTTATGTAGATAATATCTTTGATGAGTTGTTCACACCCCTAATCCCAGTGAAATACATCAAAAGGTTTTAGGATACTTCCACATTTTCTCAACTTTAATAATTTCCATCAAAGAGACCCAATCCACGCCTTGGGTAATTCCATCAAATCATGGAAGGAGAAAAGGAAAAAAAGGCCACGACTGTCACACAAAATAATTCCCATGTATATCCTCTTACATCAGAACCTGCACCATAATGCAGGACTCCACCGTGTGAATGTTAGCTGTAATGGATACCTCCCCAATATGATCAACAATTTGAGAGGCAATTAAATTTTCATGAGTTGAAAAATAAATTTCTATTCCTTTAGAAATGACTATGTCCCTAGATTCATCATCTCATCATTGAATGAAATCTTAGTTAAGTTTCAAAATCCCATGTAGACCAGCAAATAGGGTGATTATGATATCCCAAACTCTTTCTCCATACATAAGTTGTTGGGGAACCCCATCTAAGAGGGTTTTTTCTTCTAATACCTCCTTAAATAGATGGTGGACTCTCGGAATATAAAACTGAAAAATTTGGTAGCCTATGTAACATCTATTTCTGCTACCAATATAGAAAATGAAATGAATGGGATGCAGTTATGAAGAAGAGTTTGCAAAAGTATTGACTTTATGGATGAAAACAATGATCAATCGAATTCATTATTTTCTCCAAGCATAGTTGAAACAAATAATTATTCCATTGACACCTTCCACTATAGAAAAACAAGCTTTTTCAAAAGTCTACTCATCTGAAGGCCAATCCTCAAAAAAAAATGATATTGCCAAATGGATAAGGAGAAACCAGAATAAGATGAGATCGTGTCAAGGCCTACGTAGTCTCTAACCTTAGTGTAATTATTTTCACCCATCCCAAAATCACTTGAACCACCATTTCACATGGTATAACGGGTGTCGAACTCCCAATTAGAATATTCATTAGATGAGGACATGATCTCTAGTTTCATTAATGTTATTAACAAAATGTATCCCCTATAACATGATGGTTTTAAATTATAATCCTTATTTTCCTGCACTTGATTGGGGGTCAAGAGGAAGTGGCCATCAGTGTTATGTATACAGGGGAAGACATTGTCATGCTAGAAGACACTACTTCCACTAAACCCTAGCCCAACCAGTATACACAGCTGAAACTCATGGGAATGAAATACAATGAGCTCAACAGGAATGAGGGAGTTCTTTCTCCACACATGATAGGGTCTTCCATGGAATTACTATATTGTAATACTAGTTAGAGGATACTCCACAGTATCCTCGATGAGCAGACTGACCCAATAGTCCCAATACACCTAGAACATGAACACTTCAAGATTCTATCCCAATGGATGACCCATCCACGTCAGGAATATCGACTACAAATGTTCATCCAAAAGAGAATATTAATTGTAGAAAGTGTAGAACTTTGAAATAAAAATATTATTTCTTGATGAAATTAGTATAAGTGAATTCTATGTAATCAATATGGGATTATCTGAGTCTATCAGAAGATCACTGGAAATCACTCATTGATGAATTGTCAAGCCCTCTAGAATTTGAAGTTACGTTCGATGGCGATGACGTATATCATGTATAGAATGATCATACACAATTCAATGTAGTCATCTCCTTCAATGACCAAGATGAGGACACATTCATATAAGGAAATTTTAGGACCTTTTATATATCTGGTAGGTAAAATGGAACTAATATCATAAGAACCTACATTAAAAATGGATCTTGAGTTATCCTCATATTAGTCAAGAGACATCGCCAGCTAGGTCTCAATGAATTTCACTTTTCTCCCTCTTCTATGATGTTACAAGGTTATATCCATAATCATTTTTTTGTATTTATTAAAAGCCACTTTTTGGGTATGAGGGAACCATAAAAGAATGATCCACCAGTTCACGCCAAAAAACCCCCATCAATCATCCCAAATTAAAAATAGAACATTCAACTTTTAAAACCAAAATTCAGACAAACCACCTAATTCATGTTTAAACCACGTGTTACCCACCTCAATCCTCAATATGTGGAGACCTCTAATCTCACCCAATGCCATCATCAAATTGTCGGCCTGACATCCCAACACCTTCACCACCATCACATATCCAAAAAATGTGAATGAACCTCTAAGAGAGATTACAATTCGAACATAATTCTAATATCTTGTATCCCATAAAGTGTTCATTCCTGTCCGTCAGGAGTCCACATTCAATGTTGTTCTAGGAAGACCATGACTACATCATCATACACCCATTCCTTTGTCATACCACAAATGTTTTAAATATTTTATAAATAGTCAAAGTGGGACACTATATGGTGACAAGGACATATTGAAATCTAGTGAGACACAATTCATCAATGCATGGTTCTATCATAATGAAGCAAAAAAATCAATGGCTAATGATTAATCTAGAATAAATTCCCAAATAATGGTTTAGATATTATCCCAAAAAACCATTTAAAGTATATCGGTGTAGATTATATACATTCTATTAATCAAATATAATGGGTGGGACATAATTCATGAATTTTTTCAACACCTTCAAAAATATCAATCACGACAGTTGAGCATTATGGGGCAGAGGAAGTTATCAATTCTACTAGTGATAAAGAAATATTGAATGAAAATGTCTTCATTATATCCCTTGAGCTTCCAGAAATCCCAGTTCTATCATCCGAACTAGATGATGTCATCCTGGATACACGAGAATGTGAAGATATTCATTCTCATTCCTCATTTCCTCATTAGGACGCTAAGATGGTTGCATGCAAGGAAGTGTGTCTGAAATTATTACCTCAACATCCCGATGACCAAATGGTGACTCCCATATTACCTTCGAGGAACATGTTTTTTTTCATATACCCCAAATATAATTAAAAATTAGTGGAGCATGTTAAAGTACAAGGAGAATAATATCAATGGGACCACCCTCCAATATTCAAGGAAGGACTCTCCACCATCGTTGATGAACTCATAGAAATAAATATGGATACACAATAAGATCTACACCCTTCCCTAATTAATTTATCCATGAATACTGTTTAATTAGATCTATAAAGATCCTTCCTAATGTAGAACAAGGATGAATTATCCAAAAATTAAACAGAAATTCCAAGCACTGACCCCAAGGTGTCTACCCATATTTTTGGTTTTTTAGAAGATCATCAGGGATACAAGCAAGCATCTAGGATGATACACATGACTTAAACCTCCCAAATTGAGGATAAAGTGTAAAAAACTAATCATGGATGATTTTATCCAAGAGGTACAGTACCCAAAATATCTATCCAAAATTTTCACTATAAAAAGAAGAATGAGAACTCATATTTTTCTTTAATTTTTGACATCTCAACAGACAATGACCCAATAAGGATTTTCTAGTTGCAATTTTAAAACTCATAATTGATGAAATAGATGACTATTAGGCCCTATCCTCCATGGATTACTTCATCGTACAACAAAATCTAGATGGACCATAAAATGAAAATTCCATAGCATTCAGTGCCCCTCATGGATTATTCAGATATCGGGTAATTCCCTTTGTTTTAAAAAATGTAATTTCCACATACCAATGTCTCATGCATAACATTTTCAAACCCTTATGGGGGAGGTTAGTTGATATCTATATCGATAATCTAGTGGTTAAGTATTAGTAACATTCTAACTGCCTACCTGATCAAGAAACAATATTTAGTATGACTTGACAACAAAATTTGATGATCAACCCCTTGATATTTCCTTTCAGGGTATCCTCAAGAAGAATTTATTGGAATAATCATAAGACATCATGGAATAGATGTTGATCTTGATAATTCTAAAGCTATCTTTGGAATATCATCTCCTATAAACATTAAGGATTTGAGAGGAATTCTAGGAAAATTGGCCGACATTCGGTGATTTGTAGACAAACTCATAAGAATGTAACTAACCTTCACCAAATTGATGACAAAAGGGGTAACTTATCAGTGGAACAAATATTGTCAAGAGTAATTTGATTCCCACAGGACATACTTCTTGATCCCACAAGTGTGGATGCCACGTGTTTAAGTAAAACCTCTCATTCTGTTTGTAAATCCCCTAGAAAAATTATTGGGTGCTTTCCTCACACAAAATAATGATTCAAGGAATTAAAAAATCCTCTATTATCTCAGTATAACCTTTCTTGATACTGAGACACATTATTATGATATCAGGACTCACATTTCAGCATTAATGTTTACCATTCAAAATTTGAGGCATTGCCTACAACACCACAAGATTAACTTGGTTTCTAGAAATAATATTCTCATGTTTATCCTTAGTCATCAAATACTGATAGGATATCTGGAATTGCGAGAAGTAAATCTATAGCTATTTGATAATATATTTTTGCCTCAGATGGAAAAAAAAATTCTAGGCCTCAGAAGACATCCTTGCTTAGATTTCATTTATATAAGATACTTCATTAATAATGATATTAATAATTATAAAATCTTAATTGCTCATGTCAACCCTCGAAAATGAGAAATGTATTTTGATGGTGCTTCTAGGAGTAAATATTGGAAGATAATGGAAAAATTAATGCTCAAAAAATTTTGGATAGGAACTGTGGTTATATCCCATGAAAAGATATTGTTTCCATAATCCTTCTAGTTATAAGAAGGTGGTACCCATAGATATGCAATATATCAAGCTCCCATTTGGGGCCTAGATTTTCATTCCATTTACTAGTGATCCACTTAGAGGATAAGGGTGATTTAGAATTGATAATCAAGCAGATCAATGAGGATTATTCCATTAAAAAGAGGAGATAATTACACTGTGTGATTATGTATGAGGGTTAACAGAAGAATTTACCTCTGATCCAATATTTAATCACATTCCATGATCAAACAATTCCTAGGAATATACATTGTCAATTCATCTATTGTTTTAGAAGATCCAAATCGGGAGAAGACAAATATGAGTATATCCTGTCGTCATGTGGTTCCACCTTTTTTTCAAGTCATAATATTTTAAATTAACAAAATATTTCCCATTATTATGCTATGTAGTCATATAATGGAATGAATGGATCCCATCATGGGCTAACTTGATGATAGATCACATCCACTAGATATGGATATAATAGATAAGATCTGGCAATGAGGAGAAAATTTCACTCTGTACAATGACTGAGATCATTGGAATGTCCTCTACAAGAAAGGATTTGAGGGAGTTATTCTCAGATGTGTTGATAGATATGAGATTGTGGCTATTATGGAAGAAGTGCACATATGAGCCTATTTTTTTCCACAAACCAAGGTATAGGGTTTCTAATCAAATCTGAAGTCTTGGAAACTTATTTCATTTGATGATGTAGTATTTCATGGAATTCACTAAGAAGTGTCATCCCTGCCAAGTGCATGTCAATTTCATCCATTAACCCCGAGGGTTTGTATATATGGCTAAATACTCCTGGAAATTTTCCACATGGGGAATGGATTACATGGGACCATATCCTCTATCTATGGATAAGAAGTCCAACAACATCCATAATGCTATGGAGTTCATCTCCAAATGGGTTGAGGAAATTCCCCTAAATGAAGTTGGAGAAAAAAAGAATTTTTAGATTTTTCAATGTTAAGATCATTACTATATTTTTTTGTCCCTCATGCTATATTGATATACGATGACATCGATTTATATTATATTTTTGTTGAAAACCTCTATCAAAAATACATTATAAATCAATAAATTTATTCAACTATCATGCAGTAGATCATAGACTGATATAGGCTTTTAGCATGATCCAATCGAACATAATTTCGATTATGGTGGATAATGATAATAAATTTCATCATGAAATTATCTTTCTTACCTTATGTGATTATCATACAACAACTGGTACTACAACGTTGGCAACCTCATACTCATTGGTGTATGAACCAAAAGCAGTCTTAACCAATGAGGATCAATTTCCATCGCTCTATATTTACATTTGTGACCAACTATATACATATGATCATTCTCAGAAATGATTTTTAGAATTGAAGATACTGGATGAAAATTGAATGCATACCCTACAAAAAATTGAGGTATATAAGAACTAGATAACAAGATCCATTAATAAGAAAGTGCTCCTCTATTCATTCCTCCAGGGAGAACAAGTATTGGTAATTATGTCTCTTATGATAAAAGGAATATAGCCTCTCAAAATTGATCCAAAATTGGAAGGACCTTACTCCATACATAAGGTCATCAATAATGGAGATTATTCTTTAATATCAATGGAAAGAGAAACCACTACAACTCCAACCAATGAAAGGTTCCCATAGAATTACATTTTGAAATCCCAAAGATCTCATCTTATATTTATTAAGTTATTCTCTATAGTACCATTTTAATTCTTTTTGCATGATGTTAACCTGCATAGAATCATTTTCCTCATCCCCTACCTTAAAAGGCAAGACATGAGGTCTTAATTTCATGACCTAAAACTAAAAAACCCCATTTTTACACACCACATGACATTGAACTATACAATTAACATCTCTTTAATTTTATATTAAAAAATCACCTAAAATACAATGAGTCGATATTCCCTTTGGTATTTCAAAAAAAATATTAGCTTCCATGTGTAAGCATCACTCTCATCATTTCCACACCAGAGTGGCACACAACCACCATTTTTTTCCTATATTGGAAACATACATTGATGGGACATTTTTTAAAGATCTACACGTGGCTTGATTATTTCCCCAACAAGATACACCGTGACACCTAGAACTCCTATCATTGGTCTATCAAGGATCATTAAAAAAAATTTCTTACTACATGTTCATGAATTATATCTGGACATTGATCTTTTCCAGAATGTATGTGTAGATTCTCACTTCAAATAGATAGATGTTGATACCTATCCTCTTGTTTTGGGCACACAAATTGAGTTGGAAAATACTAAACTCCCTTCCTCAAATTAAAACATAGATGTTGTGGGGATCCATTTTCAATTTCTCTTTGTGGATTTGTTCTTACCCCATAAAGATACATAGTTAAACATAACTCTCATATCTTGGGTCCTGCCAAAATGATTAAAAATTCCCCATCAGATTCAATGTTAAAGAATCAAACCTACACAGGGAGCATTGTCAAGGACCATGTGCATCTTGTTTCTCATTCCATTGAGATACATAGATATTCTTGGATCTCCAATCATGGATCCAACATTGATTTTGGAAAATAAAACCCCCTTGTTTTCCCTGTTTGTGAACCGAATCTACACATGGAACCATTTTTGTACATATCCCTTAATTAACATTTGAATAAGTTGCATGATGATACCAAGAAATCTGGATTTTGGACCAACCATCAATATAAAAGTCACCAAAATTCCCTTTCCACATGTCAATGTCTGATCGGTGTGGGGAAAATTTTTAAAGAACAACATGTGGATTTATTCTCATCAAATTAATATACGTATTGATTCCCATATCTATAATCATATGTACAACCATGAATAAATAATAAATCCCATTTACATCTTACACCTGAATAATATTTATATGAAGACCCTATAAAGGACCATGTGTGGCTTGATTCTCATCACAATGAGATACATAGTGATGATAAGGTCCTACACCTCGGATTAGCCAAAATTCTCTGATACTATAGCATTTTTTTTATCATTTTCCTTACCGTTTCACATTAAAATTCATGGAATATAAATAACTACATATAGATTTATTCTAATCCATATGAAATATGTTGAAATACATGGATCCCATCTCCTTGGTCACCCCCACATAATTTAAATTCCCTTATCCTTCCCCTGTGTCACCTTTATTTTGTAGAAGAAACTTTTGCCACTCATATTTTATCACAACAAGCACAAATAATATGTTTTTATGAGTTTGGTAATGTATTTATATCTATAAGTTTGTTTTATCTATTCACATTTAGGTTATTATGGACCTAGCTGAAAAACCATAACAAGCACACCATATGCCCATAAAATATATTGTTAAACTGCACTATCCTTCATGTATTATGGGTGGATTGATTCTCACCCATATTATATATGTAGTGATTCCTATATCATCAATTAGGGGCCCATCCATAGAAAAACATGAAAAACCTATATTTTCCCATGTACAAGTCAGATCTACATGGGGAGATCCAATATGATTCTTGTCTTTATCCATTATCTCGTATCTATTAAAACAATGTGTCTATTGATTCATACTCTGAGAAAATATTAAGTGATGCTTGGGATTTAAATCTAAGAATATCCAAAATATTCCTTCTCAAAAAAATTATACATTTTATTTCTGTAAGATGTTAAATTACAAGACTAACATCCTTTCCACATGATGTCAAACTACATGGTACCTTTAGAACTCTGTGTGCCTTGATTATCCTCCCCTTAATAGGTCTAGTGTATCCTAGGACTAAAGTCATAACCCCATCCGTGTATGTTATGTATTATGGTGGGGAGGTTTTAGAGACCCGAGTTTTTTGGATTTGGAAATTTCCAAAAAATTTAAATTTTTAATCTCAGGCTCTCATTAAGGGTACAATATTCATTTAACCCTATACGTTGATCTTGGGTAAATTTTATGACCACCATGTTCGATTATAAAGAGGGTCTTTTTGAAAGGAAATATGTTTGGTGGAGTTCCACCCAGTTTGAGTATTGTTCAAATATTTAATATTAATTTAACTAAATATTAAATTAGTCTAGTGTTTTTGGTGGCTATATATTTTGACCGGAGAACATGATTATGAATAAAAATCCATAGTTGAGTTTGGAATATTGGTTTTTTCTTGGTTGGGTATAAATTCCTGTGGGGTTCTAAGAATATGGTCATATTTGCAAATGGGGACTTAATTAATAATTTAATTAAATGAAATAATTAAAAATAACCCCCCACCAATTTAGCTCCCACACACTATAGGTATGGGTGATAGGGTTCTCCCTTAGACCACTCCGAGACTGTGAGAAGTAGTAGGAGATGAGATTCCTCCCGAATTTATCCTTAGTGTATATGGGGATCAGAACAATGTTTAACAGCTTCTGTGAGCATATTTGAACCCAAAGCATTGGCATTTACACTACGAGGTAGCCTTTTTTTTTTGTTTTTTTTCCTATTCCATTATATTAGTTGTTTTTATATTTCATTACATTATTTTGTCTGTTAGAGACTCCATGGTGGTTGATCTTTTCATAATTTTTGGAAAATTGAGGTTTCTGGTGGTGGGGGTGTTTGGAGGAGTTTCCCATAGCAAACTCCATCTAAATAGTGTATGGTTTTAAGAATACATGCCCTTTGTTATTAAAATCTAGGGATGAAGGAATTTTCAAATTTATTAACTATTTACTATGATTTCATACAATGTAATAGTACATGGCCGTGTGTCTGGATAAGTGAAAATGAACACAAAAAGTTCATTTTTTGGAATGTACATGTCGTGTACATTGGGGTACACATCATGTATTTGTTCAGAGGTACAACCCATGTATCTATAGTGATGTGAAAGTACATTTATATTAGGAGAGATGATATTACACACCACCTACTTGAGATTCTATGCCATGTATTGTTTCTAGCTTGGGGGTTTTGGCTATTTTGTTCCCTGTAAGTTAGAATTGGTCTAGTGAGTAGTCCATTCGTGGAGTTTTTTCAGGTAGATTGTAATGGTGTAACCATCTTGACATATAGAGGAATCTAGATGGTGTTTTGATGAAATTAAGTTTAAAGGGAGGATTTTCATGAGGTTGTTATTTTAAATGATCCAGTGGTTGTGTAGTGTTCTTGGATATCAGGGTAAGGGCTGTGAGCTTAGTGATTGGTCGGGCATGAGTGTTATATGTTGAGATGATGGAGGTTTTTTTGGATGAATATATGAATGTTGGATTTATGATTTATCTATTGTAAGATATTGGTTTTCCTTATGTATAAGGACCAATGGCTCGTTGTTTTTGAAGTTGATTTTGGACCCTTTTTTAGGGTCATAGTGGTTGAATCCTTTGAGATGGCTAAAACTATAGGATTATATTTATATATGAGTGTATTTTTATGTTGATTGGATTATGAGGGAAACATGATGGTTCCCTTGGTGGGTTGGTTTCTGTTTAAGTGATCATTGAATTTTGTGTTTGGCTGTTGAGAATGACTGTGTGGAATGAGATTGATTTTGGATGCCTTGTTTTCATGTTGTTGATCAAGGATCAGTTAGTCACCATTGAGAGATTCTTGATGATGTATGTTATTCTAGGGATTCACCCAAGAGTTTTTTTGTTGCTATGTATTGGGAGGGTATATAATTCAATGACAAGTAGTAATAAATAATGAGGGTGAAAACACTGTTATGTGAGGATCTGGTGGGTCGTGTTTGGTCCCGATTGATAGGATGACACTAAGAGGGTTGGTGTTATTTTGTATTCTAGTTATGGGGATTCCATGGGACCCAGGATGGTGTATGATATGATGGGGATGATATTTTTTGGCCAATATAGACTCATGTATTTCGATTTTATGATATGTTTGTAGAGTTTAAGACTTAGATTATAGAAAATGAGTTGATTTGATGTGGTTCAGTTGGAACATTATGAAACCCAGTTTAATGGTAAGATTTTAATTAGTTGGTATTGTAGGGAATATTTTCAATATGTATCAATATGAGATTCATCTGTTTATATTTTTTAACATGTTTCTATAGGATTGGTTATTATATTAAGGATTATGCTTGATACCAAGGCTCTAGATGCAGATATTATACAATATTTTGTATGTGATAGACTGATGTTCTAGGAAACAGTGGTATACTAGTTGGTTGGAGGGTGGACCGATGCTACAAATCAATGGCTTGAGTGATGGACTGAGGTTCTGGGCATGTTTTGTATACTACTAAGTTTTGTTTATGTAACGCCACATATATATGGTATGGTGCTAGACTTGAGGATCTTAGAATAGGATTATACTTCTGATATGGTGTTACACTAACCCTCTAAAAACTGATAGTATATGTTATGTTTATAGTATAGACACATGATTTGGGTAATGATGTCATTCCATGTAAAAAAGGATGTTGGACTAATGATCCTTCTCCTTGGTTTGGGCCAGACTGATTCTCTTGGCACCATTGATGTTATTTATATATGTTTGCTAAAGAGAGGATCTAAACATTACCATTATGTTTGTGAAATGCAAGATCGGTCCGGTTATTGGTGTCTATAAGGATGGTATGGATGTGATGTTAAGGTTTTTAACTTATTATATAGGAATTATTGTTATCATACATGATATAGATATCTGACTAATGTTCTGGGCTAGGTAGCACTTTGGTAGTAACTAGACTGGTATGTTGTGGTGATGGGTATGAGATTATGTTTCGGTCTAGGGTACTTGGTAGGGTATAGATAATATTAGTATCTTGGATGATAGGACTACCATATGATGGTATCTCCATATTTCCATGTTTGGTTGTATAAAGCATGGATATGTATCAATTTGGACATTTTGGAGCACTGGTCAAAGGGACGTTCTCAGTAAAATTCTGGTATTGGATGAAGTATGTTTAGTTTATTGAGGCCTCATTCCTACGATTCGATGGTTTTTTTAACTATATTAGTTCCACCATTTGTATCAGCAAGGCTTCGAATACCACTTGAACATACACTTTTGGATGCCTTTTATAGGTTCATTATTAGTGTTTCCAATAGAGATTTAATTATCACCCCATGCGTGTGCATCTCAGTGAGCACACAATCCTTTTTTCTTCTTTATGGTTGATCATGGATGCATGATGGATCAGGAATAGGAACTGAGTTTCAAGGTTGTTTAAGATGCTAGTGTAGAGTGTCTAGGCCAAGATGGAGCATCCCGAAAGGGTACTGGAGACCGAGTATGTGTTAGAGTCTAGAGTTTTCAGTAGGTCCTATTGTATTTTTTACTTTTCATTTATCTATTTTTTTATGTTTTATGATCCTACTATGGATCATTATAGTATTAATGACATTGATTTTGGGCCATTATGACATTTCCTTTCATTATAGCACATTGTATTTTTATTTTACTTATTCCCTAGTATTATTATGATGTGTATTATATTTTTTTATTTAATTCATTTGGTGCACTCTAAGATGAGGGTATAGTCTCCTAAAAGATTAAATTTATACCCCTAAAAATAGACAACTTCCTCTAGCATATGAGGAGGTGTCATTTGGGTCTTATGGCCAACTAGCTCAGATCACCGGTTTAATGGCTCCCAAGATGGTACATTACAATAGGTGATATATTAAATTTATAAAAACAAATTAATTTCAAATATATATATGTATATAATATTAAACACATTAATTGTTATCACCTTCCATGTAATGAGAATGTGAAAAAAACTAATGACATCACATCACGTGGCAGTAGTCAACTGTTCATTTGATCGAAATAATCATAATTAAAACCAAATATAATGTAAAAATGTGAATGCGATATTAAAATTTGGAAAATATATTGTTATAATAATAATTACATATAAATATTTCATTTTTCAATATATAAAATTGTGATATATTTTTATGGAAATTGGGTTCCATTAGTTCTCTTTCTTTGATTCCCACACACACACGATCGACAATATTAGTTCCCATTTTTGTTGGAGGATGATAATGGTAAATATTATTAAATTAACATAATAACGTCTCTATATATGGGATATACTAATGAAATTTTAGTTAAAGTGTTAATGAATATTAAATTCTGTAAACAGAAGAACGAAACCAAAATATATTGGTTTTGGCGGTTATATTTTCTTATATAATCCTCCTTTGTAAATCATCTTAATGTTTGTTGATTTGGTCTTTAAGAAATAATTTATACTCTATAATAAGGATAAGGTATTTGAGAGATACATTTAATGGGGTGTTATCTAGGCCAATATATTTTGAGGTGTAAATATATGATGAGAGGGAGTGGACTTTAATAGTCGGTGGAGTGGATATACATGTAATTTATTAAAAGGAATAGAGTGAAAACACATTTTATAAAATTAAAAATCATAAAAAATTGGACTTTATAAAACCTTATAGGTGATAAGGTCTTGATAATGAAATAAAATGGGTTTTTTAAATGTATTCGGTAATTTTTATCCCATATTGATTTTGTTTAACCATCACAAACTTTTTTTCACCTTAACCACAACATTTAATTTTACCCTTTTCAATATACATTATGGTAAAAAATTAAGTTGACCAAATTATTTGAAAATTTTTTAATTAAAAATTTCCAATCCATTTTTCTAAATTCAAAACATATATGTGGAAGAATTCATTAAAATATAAATCCCAAGAATGCAATGAACCGTTTTTCCTAGTAAAATAGATCAGCATATTGAAAAGATTTTATATCAAAACACAATATGATATTATTCCCAATAACCTAAATTATATAAATTAATATATAATTGATTTAATTATATCTGTAAAAAATTTTATAATAAAATGTGATAACATTTTCATTAAATAAAAAGGAAATTTTTATTAAATATGTAATTTTTTATTAATCGCATAATGAAATTAAATAGAAAAATAAAAAAACCCTATTATAAATTTGATTTTATTATTTCAAAATTATGTTAATATTTTAAAATAACAATTTGGAAAGTTGTTTGGGATTTATTTTACCATATTCCAGGAAAATTAGACTAAACTGTTTTCTTTGTAAATTATTGTTTTACAGAAAACATCTCATTTTTATTATATTTATTCCTATTTTATTTATAATATTTTGATATAAATATAATTATTTTTTTAAATGTATACATTTCAAATCATCAAATTTTATTTCTTGTATATAATAGTTTTCAATTATATGGTTCTTTAATACTCTGGGTTATTTGAGTTGGTAGCTATCGATGGGATTTTAATTTATGAAATATAATTTCATGACTGTTCACATTTAGTGTTGCATGTTTAATATGATATCTAATTGGATGTTAATATTTTATGTATATTTGGTGTTAAATTATAACCAAATAAAATAAATTTCAACATCATAATTTTATTTTTTCAATCAGAATTCACGCATTTTAATTTCTAAAATTATCTTTTTCAAATCCCACATTGTAAAAATGGTTAATAAACCACAATACTTTTTATAGAGAAATGTCAGTACAATTTTCAAATGGAACTACACATAATTTTTTTTCTATATAGGAAACAAAATTTATACGAATATATGTTCACAGATGAAAAGAATAAATAATAATAGAGAGTGATAGATATCATTGATCTCATGAAAGTTAATGACTATTGAAACATTAAGGACCACAAAAACCATAGAAATGTGATGATTTAAAAAACCATTTGATTCATCAGATATAAAGGGAATATGATTAATTTTTTGTTTCAAGACACATACCATAATGATTCTGAATTATATTACTATATATGAATACAAGGAAATATACATACTATTAATATTTTTATTTTATAAGAAAAATATCGTCCTTTGGTTGTGCCTCAATAAATATCAAAATCATGGCTTACAGTAAAAAATAAATATCTAAATCAATATTAGTATATAAACAATAATATTCATTTTTAGTAGATCATAATATCCATAAATGCTTAAGATGTCTTTTTATATATATCTATGTATGATCCGAAACGAATATGACTAGAACAAGATATAAAATATAATACAATATACTCTAAACCCAAAAGGTAAAACAACGAGTCAAAAATTAATATTATACTATCAAATCATTAATTTAGAAACAATCACATCTTTCAAGAACATCATATAGCCTAGGGGTAGGCGCAACACCCTTGTCACCCTTTAGTTTTGGGTCTAAGCCCTATGGAATTTCGAAATGTGGCGAGTTTCCACCCAGCATATGAGCAGTCATTTTTCTAAAATAATTTAAATACAATTTATATTTTGATCCAAATATTTAATAAAAAATAATTACCTCAAAATAAATATTATATAAAAACATAATTTTATAAATACCTGAAATCTTACAGCCAAAAAATGGAAGCAGATTCTTCATTAAATAAATTCCTCACAAAAACATATTATTAACAAATAGGGGTTTTTCTATAAATGTTTCCTAGAATATCCTTATTTATTCTAAAATGAAATAAAATAAATCCTAAGAGGATTTTTTATGAAATCTATCATATACTAAGTTTTTAACTCAGAAACTCGTGATTGTTACCATGACAATTATGTTAATTTATACATTTTTCTTTCCAAAATTTACTCAATGTTTAGATTTTTAATTATTTTCATTTCCCAGATACCATTGTTAAAAATATTTCTAAAATACAATTTTGGAATCCCAGTACATACATTAAAATTTTTATTTCAATATAGGTACTTTATTGGTCTTTGAGTGAATATTTAAAATAGGTAATTTACTAGTATAATGCCCATGTTTCCCGTATTTAAGAAAATGCACTATAAATTGATCACTAGGATGAAAAGTATTTTTTTTATATCATAAACTTCATTTTTCCATCAAAAATTAATTTCTTTATTCCCACAATTTACACAAAAAAACACTTTATTGATATATTGAGACTAATACCAAAATTTCTCTTTACAATATTTGTGACATGATGTAAATCGATTATTTCTCCCCCATAGTCTCCACGTCTCGATCACGTAGGGAACTCCAATTTTCTCATCATTTATGAGTCCAAGAGTTGGTTAATGTATCAATTGTTAATCATATTTTTGGATAAATAATTATGAATAATATCTATTACATTAACATTAATCAGTATCCCATTTTTATTTTTATAGTAATCACATTTTTCCTCATATTCAATGAAAACATGGTTCCTTTGGGTTCCAGTCGTTGAAGAAAATCAGAAATCAAAATGTGTGAAACAATAATCAAACTGAGAGATCTATATCAAAAATTATAGGAAGTCTAAATCATTACCCAATTTTTTAAACAAAAGACACCTTGGTATAAACTAGGATATTCATTTTCTCTATCATTTCAAATACATTATAATGGGTTGTGAAAAAAATGTGAATTATCTAATGTATAACCCACAATAGTGTTAATATTGATTCGTAGTAAGGCCTCTATTTATCCACAGATTAGTATCTTACTTAATAATAATATTTATTGTAAGTGTTATTACCTCTAAAGAAATCATTCTTATTACCATTTCCTCATTTTGGGTCCTAGAATGGTTGAATTTATAGAAATAACAGGTTAACATCAACCTTACAAATACATTAGCATGTTTTGTTTGTGATTATCCTCAAATAAAGTCTTAGTATTATGATCCTTACAATATCTTTTCCATAATAAAGTTACCATGGATTATACTAAATTTATTCTAATAATAAATATATGAACCTAGACTCCAATAACCAAGAGTCAATGTCTACTTTGCTACCTTGACACTATATAAAATTGATCAGATCCCAAGGGCTCAAATAGATTAGTATTTTTGGTAATATATATATATATATATATATATATATGAGTCCCATTTTATATTGTTAAAAAAAATTAAAATAACTTTTATTTGAGATTATAACTATTCCATCCAACGTCCATATAGTCCTTAAAATTTTTAAATTATTTGGTAAATGGATATTTTAAGGGAATAATGGGGGACCCCATATACAATCCATAGACTAAAGGAAAATCACACCCAAAGGACAAAATTTTAAATCTATAATGAAAACATGGAGAATCTGTCTCTAGAAATCTATCACAATGAAAACCTCCACAATTGCAATGCAGTTTGGCATGTAAGTGTCTTGTGGAAAAGCACATGAGTGATCCGATGGCTGACACTATACCCTCTCAAACAACCAAATCTGTAAAGCACTGCAAAGATAAACTACCAGCTCTCTATCCTCCTCTAGGTCCTATTCCATATGGTCATGTCTAGCTACACTAACATCCAACTATTGGATGGATCACAATACCGCAAGAAGACTTAAATCTCCCTCCTCTCCATGCCACTCTAGGGCCGCCGTCAATCCAACCGGACAGAATCATAAAACCCCACCCATCAAGATTCAATGGCCCCCAATGCAGACCAAGATCCGGTACCTAGAATCCTTCACTATCCCACCACGATTTTGTTTCCCTCCATATTGGGATCCAGCACCGACCCCAAAGTCATCGGAGGACGTGAAATGCCAGACCCCCACACCTAGCCTAAGCATGAAAAGTAAAAACCTACACATCGAAACACAACTGCACTGAGACAAAACAGATATCAAAGCCGATCTGATATGCACTTCACACCATTTCTGAGATAGGACACTGACCCCAAGCTGATGAGATAAGCCAGATGAGTGGAGGAGAGGAGGGTACGAGACCGGAAGTAAAAAAACTAATTCCGCATGATGGGAGAATATAACAATTCCATATATCATATATATTAATATCATCATTAATTTTCTTTTTTGGATTCCATGGAATGAAAAAAAATTGTTAGCTGAAATGATTAGTAAATGTTAAGTAGATCATATGAAATCTCAAATAAATAAGAATAATTATCCTAGAAAAATAAATATATGAAAATACATCTCATTTAATCAATAACATTACAATCATGATTATATAAGTAATAATAATATTTTAAAGGTAAATAACATATAAATAAACCATTTATTTATAAACTATTAATAATATTCTTTTTTAGATTGCATCATTTTGAAAATATCTTAAAAATAGTAACTAAAATGTTAATGAATAAAATTCATTTTTTTGGGAATTCAAGATCCTAAGAATAATTTCACATGACAATTTAATACCAATAAGTAAGTATACACCATAAACCCATTTAGCTATGGATATATAATTTATTTATCAAATGAGGCTAATTACTCATGGTCTGGTTATCCATAATTGTTCCCAACCCATTTGGAACATGAAAAACATTCCACTATGTGTAATGACTAATTTATTTCCTAAATAAATGACTAATAAAAAAATTTCTACAATTATTATTGATTATGTATTAAGAATATTCTCCAAATACAATCATATAACATTCAAATTAAAATAACATATATATTAATGACATATAGTTTATGTATTAAATATATCTATGATAAATAATAAGGATATTAAGGTGAAATGTATTGTTAAAAGATAATAATAAAATGAATATTTCATGGGATGGTTAATGATTAGAATAATTAATAAACGAATACAATATTAATATTTCCTGAGGTGAATATGATCATAAACCAACAAAATAAATGATATGGATGGTATCAATACATTATATACCCAGTGGATCATACATAAAATAAATTGATGATTTATATTATGAATTTAAATACCATAAAAATGTCATTATAATCATTCATAAGGAAAACAAACATTTCTATTTGAAACAAAATTTAATAAAACTAATTTATTCAAAATAGTAGGCATTTTTTTAAAATAATAATTTTAGATATTCCAAGGATGATTAATGTAAATGAGAGGTCATGATGGTATTACATTTGGTACATTCCATAATATTTTAAAATCATTCCATTCACAATTTTCTAAAAAGGGTACAAATCACCTGGTTTAGAATGTTTTGAGAAGATCCCCTTCAATTGTTTTGGTAAAAAATCAATAATTGGTAGCAATGAAAAAAATATATAATCATTTTATTATTATAATATATTTAAAAATATTTTTATAAAAATGAATATGGTTGAAAAAATATTTTCTTCTAAAAAGAGAAATAATGTCATATTTTTTACGAATCATTTTCTAAATCATTTTAGTTTCAGAACGGTGAAAAAATGTTAATATTTTCTTAAATAATAATTAATTACTATATTATATTAATATTAATGTTTTTCATTTGAATATTATCATATAATTTCTCTAATGGAAATTTCAGCATAAAAATCCCAGTTAAAATTATAATTTTAAATAGAGCCTTATAATGATTATAATGTTGAAGAGATATTTCAACAATGAATCAAATTTGTGCATCAAATTTAAATCCTATAAAAAAATTCAATACAGAAAAAAATTATAGTTTAACTTAGTGACCCAAATCATCCTAAAATATTTTATATACTAAATAAGTAATAGAACACATATAAAAAAAGTAGTTATGAAATTATTTACATGATGATAACATTTATGATTAATCTGTGTCAATGAAATGTTAGAATTTGAAAATTAAAATAAAATTAAAAACTATTTATTCATGATATTAATTGGATTAGTTTTATTATATAATCCATAAAAAACAAACTAGTTGAATAACATTCCAATATGAAATAATGAAGGGAAATTTAGATGAACTCCCTTATCTAACGCTTTCATTTGTTGAACTAGATTGAAAAACAAGTATATTAGTTTTAAACATGTTAATAGACTAATAAATTACACATTAGTATTTATAATATCATATACGATCCATTTATAACATCTTATCCATAGTTTGTTAATAATATTTTCAACATTACAGTAGCTTCTTGTGTTAACTCCCTTATTTTCCCATGCATGTTTAATCATAAATGTCTAGTTCATCAGAAAATTATATATTTACATAATAAATATAATTATATTAATTTTATAAATATGTATTTACTAAATTATATATATTTTTATAAGGATTATTTAAAATTTTACATGGAAAATGGATCACATCATTTTATGGAGATGGTAGACCATATATACATTCAAGAGACATAATAATTTTTGTAACAAGTTTAAAGATAATTATGTATTGATATATTTATTTTATTGAAACAATATAATTTCATATGTGTAACCTATATTAATAAAAAATTTCCTTAGGACCTTCAATGTAATTAATAAATGAAAAGTGAATCACATTTTTTTAAACCAATAATCTGATATACACAAGACAGACCTTATTGTAATTTAATCGACATTGAATTTAATAAGGTATATGAGATATTTTAATTCTAAAAGAATAATAATATCATAAATATTATATATTTAAAATAAATAAACTAATATTTAAAATATTTAGATTTTTTGATGGAATGCAATTTACATCGATTCATGAATCGGTAGTTGGTCGTACATGTGATCAATGATTACATCTCCAAATTGATAGAGGGTGTGAAGTGTAAATTTAATTACATAAACATAATAAAACCTATGTATATTTGAGTTAAATTTCTTATTATATTGTCTTACCTCGGAATGCACTAACATGTTAAATAATAAAAATAGAGGCGGAAACATTGCCATTCAACTAGACATTCGAAAATCATTTGACATAATGGACAGGAATTTCATTTTCAATGTTCTTCATGGTTTTGGCTTCAATGATAACTTCATATCTAAAATTAAAACCCTCTTCCACTCAGCTCAAGTTTTCATCTTGGTCAATGGTTCTCCTAGAGGATTTTTCAAATGCTCAAAAGGAGTCAGACAAGGAGACCCCCTTTCTGCAATTCTTTTTTCCATTGCAGAAGACTATTTTAGCCACTTGCTCACACATCTGGTTGATCAAAATAAGCTCAAACCAATTCATGCTTACAGAAACGTGAATTCCCCCACTCACCTCTTTTATGTAGATGACATCATTCTTTTTTTAAAGGGCGATATAAAAAACATCAGAACTCTTAAAGTTGCTCTCAACCATTACGAGGAGGTCTCGGGCCAAGTCATTGGATGGAATAAATATTTCATTTAGTTTTGGAAAAATTTCCCTCTTTCTAGAAAAAATAGTATTATCAATGAGCTTAACATCAAAGAAGGTACTATTCCCTTCAAATACCTTGGGGTTCCCATTTTCTGGGGTAGACCCATAGCTTTCTATCTTTCAATCATTGTTGACCAGGTCCTTAATAAGCTTTCCTCCTTGAAAGGAAAATCTCTCTCCATGGCGGGGAGAGTCTGCCTTGTCAAGTCGGTTATTGTTTCCAAACTTGTCTACTCGATGATGGTCTATAAATGGTGAACTAGTATCATTAAAAAAGTAAACGTTTACATAAAAAACATTGTCTGGACAGGAAGAACCTTGGATAGGAAACTTGTGACTATTCCTTGGGCTAAGTGCTGTAAACCTCTAGACATGGGTGGTATTGGCATTAAAAACATTAAGTACTTTAATGAAGCTCTTCATGCCAGATTAACCTGGAACCTAATTCACAATGACACCCCCATTTCTTTTATCAAAAACAGGTTCATTGATAGATTGAAAAGATCTAATAGGGGTTTCACGACCTCTTCCATTTGGCCCTCTGTTAGAGACACGTTTGACATAGTTATGCACAATGCTAGATGGATGGTTTCGAGAAACTCTTCCATGAGATTCTGATTGGACAACTGGGCTGGCGCTCCTCTTATCTCTTTGACCTCTCTTGCCGATATCCCTGATGACATCAACTCCACTATTAGCAATGTGCTTAATTCTCACACTGACAACCTTCCCGAAAACATTGT
Source organism: Viscum album (assembly GCA_963277665.1). Classification (NCBI taxonomy): domain Eukaryota; kingdom Viridiplantae; phylum Streptophyta; class Magnoliopsida; order Santalales; family Viscaceae; genus Viscum; species Viscum album. Next base: position 3,608,972 of record OY728120.1, on the reverse strand, counting down.
TCAAATTATTGATTCTTACCATTTTTCTACCTCATGTGACTTATTGATTTGGGAACCTTCTCATAATGGAATTCTTAACTCCAAAAAGATTTATAATAACTCCTTACATAATGCTGATTATGATTTGAAATGGATAAAAAACTTTGACAAGCCCTGGATTAAACCCTCCAGACTCACTCTTATTTGGCGTCTCGCCTACAATAGGGTCCCCAGTGATGCTTGTCTTCAATGTTTTGGTATTAATATTTGTTCTAAATGTCATTTTTGCAATCAGAATAGAGAATATTCTAACCACTTATTCCAATATTGTGCTACTGCCACTGCTCTTTGGAACTATATTTTGACACTTTTGATTGCAGATGGCCGGTTCATAACTCTATTGAGGAGTAGCTTAAACGTTCTGTTGCTAAGGACAACTCTCAACAAATCAGAAACTTGTTCCTATATGGGGTTGCAGAGCTGATTCATGTGATTTGGTATGATAGAAACTCGATTCTTCACAATAATTGCTCACACAACATTTATGCAGGTAAAATGAGGATTCTCATCGCTATTCGGGAAGCTGCTTTGATCCAGAAGGGTTCCTGCAACAACTCGGTGACTGACTTTATGATTCTTAGACGTCTTCAAGTTGAGGTAATTTTCTCGAATCTGTTGCGCACCTTTGAGGTTTTTTGGAGACCTCCCTTCCTAGGTTGGATTAAAATCAATGTGAATGGAGCCTCTAAAGGTAATCCAGGCCCTGCGGGATGTGGATCCGTCTTCAGAAATCATCATGGCCATATCGTGGGGTGCTTTTTTGGAGGCTGTGGAACTGATTCCTCTCTGGAAGCTGAGATGCTAAGTGTTATTCATGCCATTTCTTTTACTCTTCGACATGGGTGGAACAACTTATGGATTGAAAGTGACTCTACAACTGTTGTTCAAGCCATCTAGAAGGGAGAATTTCATCATGCTTGGCCGATTACTACGCGCTGGATGAATTGTATTCAATCATTCCATGACGTCAATCTCATTGCAACTCATACTTACTATGAAGCTAATATGGTTGCAGATTCTCTCACCAACAAAGGCATAGATCAGACAAAAACCTGGCTGGAGGAGCTCCCTGAAAACCTGATTCCTTTGCAAGTTCCAGATTGTAATTTGATCCCATCTTTTCGACTCTTGTAATCTTTCTTTTATCTTTTCTAATAAAATTGCTTTGGTCTTCTGACCAAATCTCCACCTTTTTAAAAAAATATAGTTTGAAAAACATAGAAATTATTATGATTTAATAAATATTTAAATCAATTAATTATCAACTATTGTAGATTTTATAAAAATAAAAAATTGATTTCAACTAGTTTAGGGAATTTATCATATCATATGATGTCATGAAAATAATACAATTTTAATAAAAATTGTTATATATCATATATATTTAAAGGATCCTGGGACCTCAGCCCATAATTTTTTTCAATATCCCCGAGATAAAAATTAAATTCATACAATAGAATATATAATATTATAAAATATAATTTTCGATATAGATAACCAATGGTTATTTTTTATGTATATAAAGAGTTAATATATTATTTGGTTCCATCATCTATCCTATATTAAAAATATTAAAAAAATTATTATACTATAATAAACTATTAAAAATATAAATAAAAAGAAATTATCATCATCACAAAAACCCCCAAAGAGTATTAGTGTTTTTAACTATCCAAAACTAAAAAGGATTTGTTATGCCTTATATGATGGGTAATACACATTTATTCCTATAAGTAACCAAAATGATGCAAGCACAGATCATGGTCTCTTATAAAAATATTGGGTTACCTATTACAAAAAGGTCTGAATATCCACTTTCATTGAATTATTTTCTAATATTATAGATGGAGGTGTCAAAATATTTGGTGAAATCTCCCAACGTATTTATCATTGAGAATGGTAGATAATTGTTGTAAAATTTGAAAATATATATGTGCTTATTATTTTCATTGAGTATAATTCATAGTTTTTCATCGAAATTCAACTTTGTGCCAACATTATTTTTGAAATAGTTAGAAAACATTTAAAACTATTCTTTAAATTCATCATCATCCAATTATTTTCCAGATTATTTATATTCTTCTTCCTATATGGGAAAATACATATATTATAATTAAAAAACTAAAATTATAAAATCAATAAGAAATAATTTATCAAGAAAATATTTCGAATTTTATAGTATAAATGATTAAAATCAATAATTTTTTTATTGAGATAAATTATTACACTTTAATAGTCCGTAGAAGGATGTCATGATTTGAAAATTATACCAAAAATAATATTATATATATATATATATGATGACCTTTTTCGGTGTATCCTCCTCATCCCCATAGAACAAATAATCCATTAAAGTGTTTAATTATTCTATTTTTCTATCTATTTGTTATATCTTAATTCCTTATGCACTATATAAATTCAGGATTAATGCACTCCATTATTTTTTATTTGTTTCAACATTATTTCATCTAGAACAATTATTTGATGAATTCTATATAATGTAAATTATGTAAAACATAATCAAGTTCTCTATAAATATATCCCAATAAGGGGTGTATTAAATGCTCAAGGAATTGTAAAAAGGTTTTAAATTTTAATCATCAATGCATCAGAGATCAATATAAACATAATATTCTACAAAATCATCCAAGTTATTGTATAAATATTATTTTCATTATAAAAATACATTATTTGGGATGTTATGAAGATTCCCATCTATGAAAATTTTATTGAATGGTTTGTGGAAAATAAATTCATAATATCATCTTCACATTATTCATAAATAATAAAATCAATAGGATAATGAAATTATATTGATATCATTTTTGATAATTAATTTCCTTAGGGGAAGTTAATGAAATGTAATTTTTTTAATAACTCTACCATGGACAAATTTTTTGTTAATTATTTTTTTAATGAATGTTTCCTACCGGCGTCCTAAATTAATTTTCTTTGTGGACAATGATAAGAGTTATCTCTATGATAATCCACCACTAATCTAATTAAAATATTCTAAACATTTGGTTTTTCCAATAAATATAATATATGAAATATAGGAGTTTAATTAATAGTATTTCAATTAAAATCTAATTATGAGTTTTTAATGTTTTTTATTTTTTTTATTTTTTATCAAAAAAATTATTTGAATGAATAGTAATTTCCCTATAAATAGTGAAAAAATTAATTTAAATGAAATCATGAATATTTTTTTATTTTTATACAAAAATTTGACAAATTTATTTTCTATATATTTGATCACTCATGTATACCACTAACAAACACTATTCTTCTACTGCAACTATATGTACCTAAATTTACAATAATTAAAAATTAAATAATATTAAAAATTATTAATGTTTTAATATGGAATGGTATTATATATATATTAGAAGATAAATAATATGATTAATATTGATAACAAAATTAATGTTTTCATGAAATAAAAGTGATCCTCCATAATATTGGAAATCATTATGATTTTAAAATTGAATTGAATTACATTATGATATTAAATTATATGATTCAAAATATTCATTTGAAACCCTCTTATTTTTATTAGTATTAACCTATAATAAGGACTCAATATTATGTAAAATAACCCTCAATTTTTTTTATGTCTATATCACCAAAAATCCTTACTATATACATAATCCACTAAATAAAAAAGGTTGTTAATATATGATAGAAGAATGTGTGATCATGAAGTAGAAAATAAAAATATATATAAATGTGCCTACATATTATTGTTAATTTAACTATTTTTTACTTCAATAAATATAATAATTACACTGAATATATAGAATTACAAATTAGCAAGTCTATAGTAACATATCCTTGAATAATATAATTAACGTAGTTAAAAAACATAAACAAGATATATCAATTTCTATAGTATTACTAGTAATCTCATTAATACATTAGTGGGTAAAATATTTATATTTGAATAATGAGATTTAGGAGGATTATGGTGTTTTGGTATGGCTTCTACACATACTCAATTCATATATGTATTTCTACAATGTGGAAATTAGCCTTAATTGTTCTTCAAAATAACATTGAAACCTCACACATCCCATATTCTATTATAAATAAATTTCTAAAATCTACATAATAGTTTACATATATATAATATATAATGATATATCGATTTACGGAAGATAGGTTTTGGATAATATCAACAAATACAACACCACTTGATTATAAAGTCTCACATGACTTGAAATTATTATGAATTATACAAAGGATTTCCACCTTATTTGTTTTCTACAATATAAACAAGGAAAATTAAATTAAAAAAACAAATTATATCGTAATTTCCATGTATATAGACTCTACTATAGAAATAACATAGTTTTTTTTTCAAAATCAATGAAAATTTCATTATCCCACCAATGAATGGTAGTTTTTTCTATGGTATAAATTTTAAAAATTTATTGTATTAAAATAAACAAAATATCATTTATATATGAAAATAAAATAATGTTATCACATGTCAAAAACGTATCTAAAATAAATGTGAGTAAACCCACAAAAATTTAAAAAAAAACGTTAAACCAAACATGTCAAATTGTGTTTAAAAAATTTATAACAAAGGATATTATGGTAACAATAAATTAAATTCCAAGGGATTTCACAAAAGTTTAATAGAATAGGTTTTTATGTAGACTATATTCAGGGGATCAGTTGTTTCTAATAACTAGATCATTAGTTAATAATTCAAGGGTAGTAATATGTTATATATGCCTAACCACTATGATTTTTTTGATATTACATAACTATATTCCCAAGAAACCATTTAATCTCCTTAATTCAAATAAGTCCATGTATACTATTTTTTACTTAAAAATTAGAAGAATGTAATTTAAATTTAGCTATCCAAAAAATTCTTAAGTTATAGTATTCAAAATTAATTGATTCGTATTTAGAATATAGTTGATCATGTTGAAGGGTATATGAATAATTAAAAAGGAAAACTAAGAGAATTATAATTATACATCACTAAATAAAAACTCTTAAAAAATAACATTAAAAGAATAAATCAAGTAGATACTATCAATGAAATTAGATGATTCAAAAATTAATCATGATTTAAAAGCATTCACTATCCTTCACATCATCCATTTATCTAATTCATCATTAAATTTATACCCTACAATGTAAAAAATAATAATAACCACATCTCAAGGTTTATTGATATATTACAATAACGTAGATTGCTGTGTTATTATCTAATGAACACTTATCTATTTTTCAATTAGAATAATCATTATTCAGTCATAGTTATTGATCATGTTTTGATATTTATATCATTTATTTTAGTTAATTAGGACATGTAAATGGATGGTATTTATACGAAATCAAAATTCAAAAATATTATTTTGTTTTGACAAAAATATATCTATTTTCGAAAAAAAGGAAAATATGTGTCATTTATCTCAATAATACACATATTTGTATCATTTATAATAATAAAATGGAAATGATACTTTTAAACAAAATTTATAAATGAATATCTATATATTTTATGACAAATTTCATCACATATATTAAATATGTGATATTAAAATCATTCTAGTGTGAAAATATGACAGAAATTAATTAAAAATACCCCCCTTAAAAAATACCTCTATGATATAATAATTAAATAAAATAGTATCCAAATAAAAACTAACAGTAAATTGATAATTTCATATGATAATATTATCGCTCTCATACTTTATAAGATATTGATAACCTATCATCTCACTAATTTGTCAAATTACCCCTTGTGATATGAAAAATAAATAAAATTTGTAGATAAATAATCAATTATGAACATAAATGAATGTAAAAATTAATATAACGAATCAATAGAGAATGTGTTCCATTATTTCTATAATAGAATACTCTATGACTAAATATACATTTTATTCCTAAAATAAATCACATATTATCTTTAAAATGAATGCCTTTTCCTTGGGACAATGTAACTTCCATATATTTATATCTTAAATAAATAAAAATCTCCCACATTTTAGATTATTTATACTATAAAAAATTTGAACATAATAATCAATGAGTGATAAAAAGAGTGAGCCTATAATTATACAAAATATCATTTTTAAAAACTATCTCAATATATAATTATTATTATAGATTATGTTGTAAATCAATTTTTCTAAACTATATAGATTAAAATATCAATATCCTATAAAATTGAAATAACTTTTCTCACCCTTTTGATGGTTTAATTACATTTATATCAAATTCTTACATAGTATGATAGCTTATATATAAGTTTAATCTCTAATGGAATAATGAAAATAAATTTTTTTGTCTATTAAATTTTAATGATTATAATAGATAAAACCTAGTATCTATCTAATAAATTCCTAATATTATACAAAAAAACACGAGTTAATTTATAATATATACATTTCAAATCATAGAATGTATGTGTAAATTCATGAAACATAATTATAATTTCACAAAATGAATTAGTCGATTAAATATAGATACAAAGAAAATTTAAATTTTGAAGAAAATATAGCCTTTTGAATTATAATTACCATTTATTTATTAGATCACTTTAACAAATGTTTGGGTTTTTTTAGAATATGATAAAATTATCTGATATGTTTTTTTCGATTAAATATTGAAAAATATGTTATACATTTATGAAATATAATAATGTTCTAGGAAAATCATTTCATCCCTTTTCCATAAAGAGTTTATAAACTTACCAAGATAGTAAAATAACATTTTTAACTCATGATCATATTAATTTTTTTCTAAAAATCATGTAGGTTTTTTAAATTTGTATAAAATTCTTAAAATTTGTTTTGTATAGTCATACTGGATACTCATAGTTCATTTTTAAAGATTCAAGACTATTCCATGGATTTAATTAGTTATAATTAATTAATTTTTATATGTTGAGTGAATTGTTTTAATTTTAATATAATGAGGTAAATTTGAGCCCAGAACCTGAAGTACTTTGGTTGAGTGGTTTAACAATATATGGAAAATTAATTTTGATAATTGGTTATTTAATCCTAAAATAAATCACTTTAAGTGTTTTTGGAATAAATTAAATGGTTCATAATATGGGGGAGGTAATATTGGTTATTTTTAGGAAGGAGGGTGGTGATTTCAGGAGTCTATGATTATATGTGACGAAAATTAGGGAATTTACATGCTTGGAAAAAAATGGTTGATCGAAAGGTTGTAAAAGTGGAATATTCACTAATGACATTTTCACATCAAACTATTGATTCATTGTTGATGATGTTGATTAAATATGGTCACTTTCCATTATGGTAAATTTACTTATTGGATCTTAATTCGATCAATCTATACAATAAATTTCAATTTAGTTTTATAATTATTCTATCTATACTATGGAAATCTATTGATCAAAAACATAAGAAGGACAAATTTGGATATGTAGTTGACTGTGAATAAATTAAATTTCAATTAACACAGTTAATTATTACATGTTTATATTAAAAACTACTTAACATGGTTGATACAAATGGACAATTCGGATAGTAGGGTCATTTAATATGGATTCCTTCCTTATAGCCAATTGGCATAGTCAATTAACTGCATAAGGACTAATCATTTTCATATAAAATTATATATATATATTGTGGAGAAAATATGAATTTTTGTACTTTTTATAATATAAAATTGTTAATACATTATATTTAATTATTATTCAATGTTTAATATTATGATCAATATAATGATCATAATTCAATAAAATAAGGAAGGAAACCATGCCATTGGAAAATGGATTAAAATCATAAGAGTTCCACAATGTAAGAGGATGCTCCCCAAAAAACACATTAATAATATTATACAACATTATATTGATGAAAATACTGAGTTTTTAAAATAATATATTCTTTATGATTACGTTAGTAATGATATAAATAAATTAAAAAGACTGTGAATTGTATTGAAAATTGCTATTAAATTCTAAATATATCATATAATAAAAAATTTGAGAAATGTATATATAAATGAACATTACTTCCATGAAATATTTCAATAATATTTTACAATAATATTTAAATAGATCATAAGAATTAATCGTTGGGACCTTAAATGATTAAAAATAAGAAAAAAAGAGATTTGATGGCTGGAGAAGTAGTCGGGAAGCATAATAGGATTTTTGAAATTTTAAATACCTAATATTCTCTTTAAATAAAAAATTTATTATACAAAATATTACAAATAGAAATAATTTAGGTATTGATTAAGGTGAATAATAACCAATGAAGGAACTCATATATCATTTTAAAGTAAATATTATACCCTAATACTTTTTATATTCAAATAGAGAGTATAACTATAGAGATTAGGATATAATCTATTGGAACCGAATTCTATTTATCAATCTTTTCAAAATTAATATGGGGACACAAATCACTCATTATGTCGTGAACAATGTAAGTAATATAATTGATTTTACTGATCCTAATGGTGTTTTAAAAAAGGTGATTTACCCATCAATATATTCCTAGATGCTCATCAAATTTATAGTGTTGTATAATAATCTACGATGATAAATAGATCATTATACATGGGAATTAAGATGAATAAGAATATTTTGAATAGGATGTATAAACCATTTTTGTAGAATTCTATTTGGGGTATCAAAATAAATACAAGAGGATTCCACCTAGTGTCTATCAAAATCAAATAAATTTTTTATTATTATGTCTAACTAGTTATATCCACTTATGTCTATTGTCGATAATAAATGTAATGTTGTCTCAATAAAATGGAAAGTACATGGAATTTATGAAAGTTATTTTAAATAATATGTGATTTTTCCCTTCCATTACTACAACACATATGGTGAGTATCTGGGACGATATTGGTTTGATCATGAATAATAATAGCTTTCGAATATTGAGTTCAGATGATATAAATTATTCAAAGAGTTTTATTATAACACCCAAACACCGTCATATTAATTCAATAATCCTGAAAAAATATATGATGTATTATAAAAAAGACACCCATATATATCAAAATAATGATTATGAGAACTAGAGAATCATAATTCATTGAATTGAAGTGGTTTACCAACATTTGAATGAATGAAATATAATTGATGGAGTAATAAGATTATTATCTTTCACTTATCTATTATACTATAAGTTATTGTTGAATTACTATACATATATGATGGTTCTATATTGATCTATGATGATATGATAGATATCAGGTAATAAGGAACTGAAAAATTTCCATTTTATGTCTATTTCTTAGAAGTTATGCTCAATTTTCATTGTTATCTGAACATCTAATGTGAAATTGGAAAATATGAGTATCAACTAATAATTTAATATATAATTCATTGAAATTGTATAATTATATCAAGAAGAAAATTTTAAAACAAGTCCATTTATTTTTTTGAGATCATTGCTGACATAATATGTGAGAAAATTATATGAAGAGAAATATTTCGAGTTTTGGTCATTTTTCTATAAGATTTCATTACTAAAAAAACTAAATGGTGGATTTTTATATAGTTTTTTTGTAATTTAAAATATAATCCCTTGACTAAAGAATATATATTAATGTAGACAAGTTATGTAATGTACTCATTTCATATCATATAAAGACATGTCAAAATTTCATGATGAATATAAAACATAAAATGGATTTTGAGTCCTGGAAAAAACATTCAATCAATAATGAATTTTTTGAAATATCATTTATGTTATATTTAGGTAGAGATAATCATATTTGAGTAAAAATTTGTTATATAAAAATATAATTCATAGCATGTAGATATAATAAAAATGTAAAATGATCACTAATTATTTGAAATAGTGATATCATATGGAAGACATTTACCATTATTTCCTAATGAATAAGTATTATAGGTATTGATCTAATGAGAAATATAAGAAATATAAAAAAAATTTGAATCAGTGAACATTTTAGCAGTTCAAAAAGGAATATGATGAGAATAAATAAATAATTGTTACCTCCTCATGTATCCATTAATATAATTTTGTTAATTTTCTCACAATTAATGAAAGTGGAGTCTATTTATCACGTAGCGATGATGGTGGAAAATAAATCATGAATTTATAAAGAAGTGAAATAATAATATTCTCATTATAAAAAAATATATATAATGAAATATAGGAGAAAAATATGAAAAGTAATTAGTCATTTGATAGATCAAAAAGGATAAATCTGATAGAAATGAAAAGGATTTTTTTTTCAATGGGATGAAGAGTAAACTAAATGTGTTGTAACATGTGATATTGGTATTTGATATTGTATAGAATTTGGAAATATGGGAATAGGATCATGATGTGAAAAAATATTTCTGACTTCCTTTTAAGAAAACTAATTGGATTTATAGAATATTTTAACAGGTATGTTGGAATCGAAGAGGAATTATCTAATGATGGTAAAAAAATTAATCTAGAGAGAAAATAAAAAACATAACCTAGTCAATATCAAGATAATTTTGGGTTTTTAGTGGATTAATATTTGAATTAAAATATTCAAAGGATTAGAAAATGTATCTGAGAGGAAATCGTACATATTAATGGAATCTAATAAAGTTATGAGGATACCTCTACTCCCAAAAAATAGTGAAAAATATATTGAATAAAATATAAATAAGTTTCTATACACATATATTTTAAAAAATTGAGATCAAATAATAGATGGTATTAAAACTTTATTGGATGGTATATAAAAAAACTTTTATTTATGGAATATCACCTCAGATCAAGGAAATAGGTAATAATGAGAGAAATTCTTAATTATTGTATTCCATGATTGCATGTTACTTAGTAGAATTACTATCATGTACTTTCATAATATGGTTTCACAAACTAGGTAAATACACATCTTAAGATTTTCATTTGAAAAATCCAATGAGACAACTCATGCATCACGGGGATACCTATAACTTGGCCCACCAATTTCATACTTGTCCAAATCATTACACATATATCAAATAATCGCTTTATCAATTTTCCTTATCGTGTATCTATATAGAGTTGAAGAGGAGTATTTATCAATATTTACTCATCTAATCAAATAATTTTCATGTATACCCTGTATGAAAAAATGGTATATAGTTTAGGAAATTAACATTTCAATGATAAATGATATGGACAATTTTAGAAAATATAGTGTTCAATGATAATATAATATTGAATATACCAAGGGGACAAAAAAGGAGTCATGTATGTGAATATAAATACTATCCTTGGTCAATAATGTCATATAGAATATATATAATGGATAAATATGATATTAATAAAAAAAATCACATATTGTGTAAAAATAAAGGGTTTTTATCATTGATTAATATACATAGTATAAATATATCTTAAAAAAACATTCTTGGGGGGAATATCCATTTGCTATTGAAAAATAATTGGAGATATTTTTCAAGGAAAATAACTTTTTAATATATATTCATTAAAATGAATAATTTTGAACATGAAAAAGATGATTTACGGATGTGATGTCAGTTATGTCTATACACGTCGTAGAAGGGAAAATGAACATTCCTTTTACATGGAAAACTTTTATAAAAATACATTGTTTTGAAAGAGAAAATAAAATTTTTTTGAAATAATTTTTGAAAGAAAAAAAGAATTTAAAAATATCCATGATAAACCATTTTTAAATGATATATTTGTTTTTTAAAACCATGTTATAAAAGAAGTTTTTAAAGAAAATATGTTTTCTTAATAAAGTGACAAATGATGTCAGGGATTATTTAAAAGGATTTTTAAAACATTTTTTGTACTAACGAGTGTCAAAATGATAATATTACCTGAAGAAGTTAATCAATAACTGGACTAGGATAAAACGAAATGGTGTAAAATAAAATGACCACATAATTACCTCTGATGTAAATTTAAGAATAATCTATCTCGAAATAAATAAAATTTTAAAGTAAATTATTGAAAATACCATAATGTTTATATTGGAGTCAATAGATTAATATATTACGTGTGTAAAATGTAAATAACCATAAATAATTTGTAAATTCAACAATATATAAAAAAATGTTATTACACATAAAATCATTGATTATTAAGGATGATGAGAAATTAATATAAACCAAATAAATTTTTTATGAGATTCTTCTCCACCTAGTAACACTAAATTCAAATCCACATTTTTGAAATAATTCAAACTGGATCTAAAAATATTAAAGAATGATTGAATTGTGATATTACATGTCAAAGTGGTAGTATGTATTCCAAGTATAAAAAAGTAATACTATAACAATATTTCCTATCTCAATCAATTGAAATTGAGACGAAGTACCTTATTACCTGGTGACTTTTGAATTGGAAGACCCAAAAGAAATAATAATCCCATGAAAAATAAAAATACCATTAAGATAAAATAATCCTTGATAAATTATAACAAAATCTGAGTTACATACACCACAAAATATATGTATGTTGTGTTAATGGAATATGCCACATTGAATGAAATGTTAGATAAGAATCTCATACCTTAGGCTTCCTTTCAAAAGAACGTACATTAACCACATTTATAATGGTTTTAAACATTTCAATAACATAACTAATTAATATAACTAAATTTATAAAATATTATAGTATTGTTGTAATATTTTATTGACCATTTGTTAATGAAAATTCATTATTTTCAATATTTTGGGTGGTAATTGCCTAGTTTTTCAAGTATGTTTTTACTTCTATCTTTTTTTTCTTAAATAGAATAGGATTGCATCATCTATATAATTTATTCCATTATTTAAATATCATATATATCTATTAAATATGTATTTATAATAATCCATAATACTTCTATATTGGAAATAAAATATAATGTTCATAGAGACGGTAGGTCACATATACGCATGAATTCTATATTCATTTCATAACTGTATTTAAAAAAATGAAAAATAATTTGTGTATATATATATATATATTACAATTAAAATATAATTTTATTTCATTTAATATTGTTTTAATAAAACAATCCTTTTTATTTTCCATGTATACTGCAAATGAATCACGTCACTTTGAGGTTGTAGTAGTCCATGCTTCCACAAACAATGTTACCATATTCCCACAAAATGGAAAAAATGGTATTTATTTTTTACAATATTAAAAATAATAAATGAATAATAAATATTGTATATAACATAAATGAACTATTTTTCCATCACAATTCCCAACCTTGAGAGGAGGTAATGTAAAAATGAACGTCATAGTTTGGTGTGGTCGTAGTTCTCCTTACAAATAAATGGTGTGTTATATACCCATTTGATGGAAGTGTGTGTAAGTGCTTGTATAAACTATAGGAATAAAAATAAAAATACATTTTTTCTAGTAATTTTATTATATAATAATGGAATAACAATACTTCAGGGGTGTATAATGAAATTAATAAAATATATCTTGAGGAAGGATGATACCACTTATTCAGGTAACTAATTTTTTCACCATAGAGACTTTATATATAGATTTATTCTATATGTTAGGATTTATATATTGGGGGATGGATATGGGGAGATTATTTGGGTAGATTTTGGTTGATCCAATGTATCTTGAGAGATATAAGGAAGTGGTAGGGTTCAGAGCGTTTTAATATTGGATGACAAATGACATTATTGCAAATTTTTTAAAAGGGAATTCCACCCACATTTTACCCACATACAGAGGATAAAATATTGAAAAAAATATATCCATGGTGATATTGGTTATATATATAAATAGAAAATAGAATTTGGAAATGTTTCCAGTTTATTTTGGACCTTATGCTTAATGATTAGTCCCTTGTTAAGCTAGTTTTTCCCTTGTTAGGGTTAAATAATTTTAATTACATTCAATAATATTTTACAAAAACAAATAATTTTTCATTATTATAAATTATAATTTATGATTTTTCCACATATTTAATCCACTCATTCCAAATTTTTATCAAATTAATGGCCGGAATTTATTTAAATTTAATCCCATATTTCGGATGAAAATGCATGTTTTAAACTTAATATGGTGAGTATATTGACATGTGTTTACATCCAATTTCAATAATAATTTGATTAAAAAGACCTAAATTGGATTCATCGATGTAAATTTTTTCTATTAAAAAATAAATTAAAACTAAAACTTTACCTTATAAATAAATTATAAGATACACTAATTTTGAATTAAAATCAATATTTTTAGTTTGTCGTCATCAAGTAAAATAATTAAAAAAATACAAAAAATTCACCACAAGCTAATTTTGTTGTTTCTATATCAATATATAGGTTGAATTTTATATTTGAGATTTATAAAATTTCAAAAATGTGTATTTAAAATATTTTCATCATTAAAAGTCGGTAATAGTTACATTATAGAAATATTGATTTTTAGGCAAAATATTGGGTTTGTTCTAGTCTTATGAAAATAAAATATATTATATATATATATATTATTTTATTTAATATAATATATATATATCAAATAAATATATTTTAATAATTTTAAATTAATTAATTTATTAGGTTAATTCTTTTTATGGCCAAATAAATGTTTTCTAAAATAGTATTCCATTTATATTAAATTCGTTCTAATATTCATTAATAATTATAATTTACATATTGATTTCATTCAATATCTGTGTAAAATTTTATTTTTATATGTTACGTTATACTATTCATATACACTAATTTAAAATCATGGTTATATCTTGTTATACATGGTAATAATAATTTTAAGAATATATTGGAGATCGGTAAAACACAGTATTTTGTGTAATTATTGTAATCAAACTAGGTTGTTCTTACGTGAAAGGAATGATGCATTTTTTTTTGTGTTCATTTATTGATATATCCTATGTTTAATTTTTCTAAAATAGTCATTATATCATAATTTAATGGGATTTTATAATCCCTTATGCGCTCTCTGTCACATTTCCTACACACTATCAAATACAAAGTACATACATAAAAAATCCAGGATGTCACATTATCCACACCTTAAATATGACATATCCTTGTCTGTTTAACTTGATTATAGTAATAAATTGATTGATATTTCCAAATTTGAAATCCTACATCATGATATGGGAAATTAAAACATCCCCTAGAATATATAGAATGTTAAGTACAATGGTCATGCGTGTTAAAATATCACTGCGTCTCTATGTAAGATAGAATTAGTGGAATGTAGAGATACATATATGGATAAAAAGAGTAAATATTTATATGGGTGATTAAAGTCAAAAATTAAAAAAATTTAATGATCAATGGAAATATTATGGACAAAAAATCATAAATCTATGTGTATTTAGAAGACTATCAGTTCCACACAAATTATGTTTTTCAATTTTCAATTTAATTTTGTGTAATTATTTTCCTATTTTATAATATAAGAAAATATACTTATAGGGTGTATTTATACAAACATAATGTCATCATATATTATTTATTTGAACAATTTTGAATTCATCCATTACCTCAACAAATAGTTAAAAAAAGTTAAATCTTGATGCCTAAAACACTGAAATACAATTTTAACAGGTCATAAGGCCCATAAAAGAGTGACAGGTCTAACTATTTGTCTCTAAATATTCACCAACACCAATATAGAAAATATATTTATATAAAAATTTACACCACTATTTCATCAATTAGATTTACTCCTCAATTTTTTATCTAAAATTATGTAAAATTAAATATCACATCACATGAGAGAGTGGTAGGCCTGAAACACTCACCGTAATTCAGTTTTGGCGACTTGTTCTATAATCATTCTAGATTAGATGAGTTCTAAACCTACATATATGTTTTTCTTTTCTAAAACCAAAATTATATAATTTCATAAAAAATATGGTGGACATCCTTGAAGTAATTCTGACAACAAAATTGAATTTTAATGATAGTTTCCAAAATAACAGAAAAACAGAAATACCCCAACCATTTATTTCCACATAGTTACTTCATTTTTATATTGTTCAATATATGTCACTATTTTTAATTATCTATTAAAATACTTCATAATGGATTGTAATGAAAATGTGAATTATTTTGTGTGTATCCCTAGAGAGTGTCAAACCAGTTGTATAGTAAGGCTCTTTGTCATATACATTGTTATACTCGTGTAAGGCCTGACAATGTTTGTCAATGTTGTTACCCCCATGTATATATATTCCCTAAAAAATTACACTTTTAGTATCCATATTGGTATTTATTTCTATAAATTCTTCTATAATCAATCCCTTACAAAAAATCAATGATGTTCTTGTTTATACATCATCAAAGTATATGGTAGGGCTATGTTCTCTAAAATATATTTATCTAAAACTTGTTCTAAATGTTTCTACTAAACATCAATTGATTCCAAATATAGTAACCAAACCCTAGATGTCTGGATTCGGTGTCAACAACTATTACATTAGCATGATGAAAAACAATAAAAGCCCAATGTATTGAAGAGTTTATACATATTAGTAATCTATTTACATACATGAGTTTTGTATTACAAATAAATACAATATATACAAAATAATTTTTTTCATTATTAGATAATAAAATAAGTCCATCTATCATATCTTTTCATATATTTCATATAATACCACTTTCATTCCTGGGGAAAGGAACAAAAATAATACTAAGATTAAATGTGATCAAATAGTTAACAATTGTGGAATAAATAATGATTAAATGATAATAATGATTATGGAAAGGTAAATATAGAACACACATGCCATAAAATCAATAAAATAGTTGGATAAAATATTTGTTAACGTAAATAACTAAAAACATGTCCCATTTAAATTAATGGAATAACATATAATTCATATTGCGAGGTAAGAAACTAAAATACACATGCCATTTAATCAATATAATTAGAATGAAATGCATCCATATATATGCTTAAGTAAAATATGATTGATAAATAGTAACTAAGTTTGAATGAGGGATATTCTAAATTATTAGATTCCCTGATTCCTAGGGACATTATACTATTACTATTAAGACCTTTCAAGAGACATTTTAGGATATCTAGTTGAAACACATTTATGGATAGATAGCAATATTATCCCCTAAGACTACCAATGCATTTGAAGGCTATTTACAATTGCTGACAACAGATTTCATACCATTTCCAAATAAATCCTTATATATCGAATAATCTATTTAAAAATGTGACTTATGAAATAAATATATGTATTAGAAGATACATATTTATTATTATTTACCTAGTTAATCAAATAAGTCTAAATTACTCACCAAAAGTGAAAATGGAATATGGTAAAGTAATAAACATATCTATGATAAATGATATAGATAATTTGGGGAAATTCAATTTAAATGATCATTTGAAATTGAAATTTTCAAGGGGTATAACAAAGGATTCATGGTGTTGAATTTCAATACATTCATTGGTCTAAGATATAAGATACTATCCAGAAGAAGGATAAGGATGGTATCAATACAACATATCCCACGTGGATTAAAATAAAAGGTTTTATTCATTAATGAATAGAAATACATTAAAATAATATATTTAAAAAATTAATATAGAATACAACCATTACATTTTTAAAAACATTTGGAAAATAATTTTCATTGAAAATCAATTTTGAAAACTTTTTCTTGAAAAAGAAACCTTTTATAATTGTAAATTATTCTTCATGGAAATGAAGGATGGTAAATCCATACATGCCATATAAGTTCAAAATAACATTTCATTTTCATGTTATAATGGTTTGAAAAATCTCTTGTCCATAAAAGGGCAACGAGACTCCCTTGAAAAACAATTAATAGAAAAAATAAATAAATATTTATTTAATAAAAAATTAATTGGTTAAAAATATCTTTGAAAATATTTATATAGCAACTAGATTTTAAAATAAAATTGGTTCTATGACCACGAGTAAGTTCATTATGAAATAAAAAATTGAAATATATTTATTTATCAACAAAGATTAAATAATATAAATCTATAATTGTGAAAAAACAAAACATAAATATCATGTATTGGTAACCTATACATAAATTCATAGATTAATTCATGATACATGTATATGAGTTTCATCATAATCTCTTTTCCAATTTATGTTTCCTAAAAACTAGTAAAAAAACTGAAAAAATTACAGGTTCACTTATAATTTTGTAATAACCAATATATAATAAATAATTTGTATCTTGAAGTCTATATGGTTCCATTCATGCATCCCTTTGCAGTGGTGGATTTTTACTTGTATTGTGGGTCTTGAGTGGAACCATGTCAAGATTATAACAACAATTAGAGTGTAAAATAACTAGTTAACAATGAGACATGTAAAAAGTACTATTATTGTACACATATACCAATATGATAGGATTGTTATGATTGGAAAAAATATTAAATCCACAGAAAAGTTTTTGAAATATAACTTTAAACACTCACCTGACTGGCCACATCTATAAATAATGAAAAATACCAATATGCAAGGGTATTTGTAATTCAAATCCTTACCTAATCCAATTCTCCACAATCATATTTATATATACTGAAGTGCATTGTGTTGCATTTGTTGTCAATGAGGCATGAAGTTGTCTTGGATTGAATGGATGTCAAGGAGTCAAGATGTGAATGTCAAAGGATGTGATGGTGATGGTGATGAAGGAGAATGGCCATGGTACTAAGATGCATGTCACTTAGGAGATTCACTAAGTGACATAGGAGATGTGGTTGAAACATTCTCTAGTACATCTGACGATTGTGGAGCTGTTCTTTAAGTTCATAGAACTTGTATCAACTGGATACAAAGTCACAACATGATTAGAAGACCATGCATTGTACTGACAATGCATGAGGAGTTGAAGAGATCCATCCACAACTTCTAAGTGGATGAAGTGGATTAATAAAGTCCATGCACTATCACTTAGTGCATGAGAATTTGAAGAAGTTCCAATTTGATCTCTGATTAAATCAACAAAGAGAATTGAAGAAGTTATTTGATTCAGGAGTTTGGTTGAAGATGAAAAACCTTCAAGAAGTTCCTCCTAAGTATTGAACACATATGGAAGAGGAGATGAAGAAGATTAAGAAGAAACCGTTTGAAATTCCATTCATAAGTGATGAATACATGTTGAAGATAATGGAGGAATTTCAAAATGAAGAAGAAGAAAGGAAGAAGGATAAATGAGGAAGAAGGCTTGAAGTGGCACTTGGCATTTGGCATGTTTTATATGGAGAAGAACTTTGTATTTCACAAAGTCCTATTCTGTCCCTTTGCCAAAAAATTGGCCAGCCAAGGCACCTTGGGGGGTTCAACCCCAAGGCATGGGCACTAGGGCACCACGCCCGGGGGAACCCCGTGGGGCGAGCCAGGGCGGCAGGGCGCACCCAAGGACACCCCTGCATGAGCGCCTGGGGCACGCCCGGAGGAGCGCAGGGAGCATAGTGGGCGCTTGAAGCGCGCCCGCGAGGACCAGAGTGGGCGCAGAGCGCGCCCGCAGGGAGAACACGGTGCGGGGCGGCACCGTGGGGGGAGAGGATTCAACTGAGCATTGGATGGCAGCGGCATATTGATAAAGCGCGGATAAACCGCGAGAGGTTTCGATGTGGGACGCGGATTTTTCCCGCGGAAGCGATCCTGGCCGCACGATTGATCACGCGCCAGATCCGAGCCGCTCATCTAATCCGCGGCGAGATGATTTGATCCAGGCCATTGAACATCTGATCCGACTGCTCCCGGCTTATCTTCTTCCTCGAGCTCGAGCCGAGGACACCCCGTGCCACCCGACGTCCTCCGCTGAACCAGTGGCTCCCCGAGCATAGTTCTTGAGCTCCCGACCACCATTTCCGAATCCGAAGACACCATTGGACTCGTCTGGACCACCTGAACCTAATCATGCAAGAAAATAGGCATGCATGCAATGTATTGAAAATTTCGGTCGAGGCCGAGGCAAACGAAGTTTCCGAGGCATCGGGGTATTCGTGTTTTGCATGGGATGGCCAAAACCGAAGGCTGTGCATGCGTTATGAATCGCATGCACGAGGAGAAACAGAAAGAAAAAGAACCCGCGTTGAAACAGAGGAAAGAAAACAAGATTTCACCGAATCTTGAAAACCCGAAAACTTCAGGAATTTGAGTTATTTGCACGCGGATAATCTGAGGCAGTCTCTGCCTATAAAAATGAGGCCGAGCCCTCTGTGCCGCTGGCTGATGCGCTGAAAGTTTGAAGAGAGTCCCGCGAAGCCTCTGCCTCGCGAAGTAGAAGCCCCGCGCAAATTATTTGCGCGGCTGTTGTCCCGGTGCCACCCGAGGCCCGAAGTGTTCCCTGCGCGCCTCTCTTGCGCGACAGGAAGGTGCCGAGCTGCATATTTGCGCGCTCGAGTCTCTTGCTCCCTCTCTGCCCGCACCCTTGCGCGGCAGGAGGAAGATCCCGCGGGTGTTGCACTTGCGCGCCCCGCGGGTAGGAGGTCTTGCGCGACCTTTGTGCACCCAAGTGCTTGCACGGCTCTTACCTTGTGCACTCAAGCCTTGTGTGGCTGTTGAAGACAAGTGGAGGCCGAGATCCTTTTGCTTGTGTGCCAAGTGAAGGAAGAGCTCCTCGGGTAGTAGATGTGTCAAGTGGAGAAGAACCCGAGGGGCTTAGTGCTTATGTGCTAAACAAGAAGACCCGAGCCCTTGCACCCTTTGAGTGCAAAGTGAAGAAGAAGAACCTACGGGTGTTATGTGTGCACCAAGTGAAGACAAACACCTAAGCCTACATGTGTGCAAAAAGAAAACAAAGAGGCCGTAGCCCTTGTTGGGTATGCACACTTGAAGATTAAAAGAGAAAGAACAAATTGTGTGTGCAAAGGAAGTAGAAGGCCGAGCCTTAGTGCCTTGTGTGCCAAGTGAAGTGGAATACCAAACATTGTGTGTGAAGTGAAAAAGGCCGAGAGGAAGTGTGTGCAAGTGGAAGATGTCGTAGCCTTGTGTGTGCACACTATTGAAGAACAACTAAAAGAACACTAAAGTGTGTGTGTGCAACAAGAAGAGGAAGGTCACTACAAGTGTATGCTAAGTGAATAATTTGTGTGTGCAAACTAAAAAAGTGGCCGAACCTAGGTGTGCACTAAAAGTGAACACACTTAGAAGAAGTTGAAAGGAGGACATCCACACTAAAGTAGAACACACTCTAAGTGTGTAAACAAATTGGATAAAGTGTGTGAAGTTCGGAGAAGGTGTGTGCTATAATTGATTACACCCTTTGTGGGTCTACTGCACCAAGAAGAGGACATGATAAGTGCATGCATGCATGCATGCACGTGCACACGTGAAGAAAGCCAAATCAGTGGTGTGCATTTGAGTTGTCCAAGACCAGGAGTGAGACTGAGCCAGACTGAAGTTAAAGAGATTGGTTGTCTGAGTTTTCAGTAGATTGAGAAGACCCTGATCATCACAAGTGATCAGAGGTACAGAGCAAGGCCAGCAGCCTTTATCCCAGGCTGCTGAGGATACTTGAAGAACTTAAAGTGAAGAAGAGCTACTCGTGTGACTCGAGGAGCAAGGAGAAGACCCTGTGGGACTCAGGGAAAAGAAGTCTTCAGTGGGATTCTGGAGCAGGCCAGTGGGACTCTGGTAACACTGTGTGAAGCAGTATAAAGACCCTGCGGTGGGACTCAGGAGAGATACAGTGGGACTCTGTATCGACCATTGTAATTTTAACAGGTTATAATGGAGAATCCATGCTGGGAGAGCATGGCAAGGATGTAGGCCTTTGGTGCCGAACCTTGTAAATCCTTGTGTCCTGTGCCTTTTCATTACTGCATTATCCGGGAAAGGTTGAGAGATACAAGAAGAGTGGATCGAGGCTTTAACCAGCCATAGAGGTTTAATTGATAAGAATCAATTAGTAAAAAGTTTTAAGGGATCACTGATTCACCCCCTCCCCCTCTCAGTGATTCACACTGATCTGGGCACTTCAATTGGTATCAGAGGAAGGTTACCTCTAAAAGATCCAAGGGAGTCTTTATGGAGTGCAGATTTGAGGAAATGAGTGACCAGCCTCAAATGGAGATATCTGCCAAGACTCAGAAAAATAGAAAGAAGAAACAGGCAAAGAAGATGAGGAAGAAGGTTGTAGCAATCAGAGAAACTCCTTCTATGGAAAGAAATGTGAATGTCACATCAGATGACAATTCCTTTTATCATTCTTCTGATGAAGCCTACTCTAGCTGTGATGAAGATGGAAGAAACAATGATCTTCTAAATGCAATCAAATATCTTCAGAAGAGAGTCCCCAAGAAAGTTGCAATGTGTATAGCTACATGCCTCCTTGATCTTCAAGAAGAAAAATTACAGCTAGAAGATGAAGCCAATTCTCTGGAAGTCCAATTGGCAAAAAGGGTTGGCATAACCAACACTCTCAGAAAGCTGGTAAATGCCAAAGATGAAACAGTATCTCTTTGCAATGAAAGATATGAAGACACCGCTGAAGAATTGCAAAGAAGCCTTTCTGAGAAAGAATTCTTTATGATAATAGTCAAAGATGTTTTCCATGCACTGGAAAAGAGGCACAGAGTTTCAATGGTTGTCAAAGATGCTCAACTTGAAGACAAAGCAAAAAGGGTGAAGGAGCTTGACAATTCATTGCTTGAATTGAAGACAGTGCATGAAGACCAGATAAAACAGCTGGAAGTGAAATGGGAAGGAAGGCTAAGAACTATTGAGGATGAGAAGAACTCCCTCAATATGAAATGCTTAGAACTGGAGGTGATATTGAAAAATCAGCAATCACCCAAAGCTAAAGCCTCCCAGTCAGCTGAAAGAATAAATGTTGCTACTCAAGTGAGCTTTGAGAAGGATGATTCTAAAAGCAAGACATCCTCTAGTGAAAGTGCAACAACTTCTAGAAAGAAGGTACCATCCATACCATCTTGTACTGATGCTTCTAATTGTGTTTCCACAAAAAGTGCAGGATGGAAAAATAATTCCAAACAAGTATGGATGAAGACAATGAAGAAAGAAAGCTCTCCTGAAGCAGCACAACAATTCAAGACAGGTACCCTACAATCAGAAGGAATCAAGAGGTCAAGATTTGTGGGTCAATGTTGGTGTTGTAACAAGTATGGGCATTGTGCAAAGGATTGTTGGTACAATCCACTGAATGCCAAAGCACAGAGGAAGCCCATGCCTAGGGGGAGCAAGCCAGAAGAAAAGAAGCAGCATCCACAGGTCCAGAGACATCTGTTTACTGCTAACAGATTTGGATTACTTGACAACATCTGGGATGATTTCAAAAGAGGTCAAAAAGATACATGTCAATCTCCAACTGTATCCAGAGCTCAAAAGATGAAAAGATCACAGAACCTGGCTCAAAAAGATTCCTTGGGAAGCAAGAAGAAAGTAGAAGATGCTCCCAAGAAGAGTTTGAAGAATGAAGAGAAGTCCTTGGAATCTAAATCCAAGAAGGGTGATGCATCCAGAAGGACCACCAAGAAGAAATGCTTCTACTGTGGAAAGAAAGGGCATATCATGGATCTTTGTAAAGAAGCCATGAAATTCAATAGAGGCAGACTGGACTCCAAAAGACAATCAATCCAGAAGAAGAAGGGATTGATTGAAAATAAGTTGCCTAAGAGAGGTAGCTTAGCAGCATCTAAAGAACCATGTGGAACTTCCAAAACTGAGGCCACTCTTACAAATGATTTACTTGTCATATGGCCACATCAGTTGCAACTTTCCAGAGAACTACAAAGAGTTGAAGATGAAGTTCTGGCAATTGCTAAGGCAAAATGGAAGAAGAATATTTCACATGAAGATGTTCTGAGAACCACACCAGCACAATCATCAATGAAGATCAAATGTGCAAGTGTGAAGAATGGTGAAAATGGGACATCTCGGTTGAGAGAATCTTCTCAACCTTGTTGTTCACATTAATGAACCAAGGAGGTTCCATCTTATTCCCTTATACTTCTGGTATTTACATGTGCTGACATTGCAGGGAATTGAAGATGATGATCATTCTCATCTGGAGGATGGTTTGGACAGAATGGAGTGCACCCCTTGAGGGGGAGCCAATCTGGAGAAGATGATATTCTTAGATTAATACCATCTTGAGAAAAGTGAAGGTATTCCAATCATACTTTCATCCCTTGTTTCTTAATTGAGTTTATCTTGTCAATTAAGGGGGAGTATGAATTGAAGACAAATGTATGAAAGGGGGAGCTTTATCTTTGCACTTGAACTTTCTAATGTGTTTGGTGAAGTATGTGCAGGATTTAGCAATTCATTGTTATATCTGAAAAAAAAAAATTCAAACCCCTAAGCATGATCTCACATGTGTAGAGAATTATGGACAGCTTTGAATTCCTTGGTCATATCACT
Organism: Viscum album; assembly: GCA_963277665.1. Taxonomy (NCBI): domain Eukaryota; kingdom Viridiplantae; phylum Streptophyta; class Magnoliopsida; order Santalales; family Viscaceae; genus Viscum; species Viscum album. Next base: position 3,584,615 of record OY728120.1, on the reverse strand, counting down.
CTTGTTTTCTACACCGGGTTTTCCCATGTAGACTTAGAGTTGATTTACTAAAGGTTCATTGCTCAAGTGAACATGTGACATCATCCCTCTCTTAGTGATTTTGAAGAAAATGATTTTATAAGGGAGGAAGATATTTGTGAAAGTGAACCACACCACACCTTTGCATTTGATTGCCAATAAGGGGGAGAAAATATTGGCACACATATTGACCCATTCATATGTGCTGAAGTGGTGTATTGACAACAAATACAAAGGGGGAGATTAAAGTGCATTGTGTTGAATTTGTTGTCAATGAGGCATGAAGTTGTCTTGGAATGAATGGATGTCAAGGAGTCAAGATGTGAATGTCAAAGGATGTGATGGTGATGGTGATGAAGGAGAATGGCCATGGTACTAAGATGCATGTCACTTAGGAGATTCACTAAGTGACATAGGAGATGTGGTTGAAACATTCTCTAGTACATCTGACGATTGTGGAGCTGTTCTTTAAGTTCATAGAACTTGTATCAACTGGATACAAAGTCACAACATGATTAGAAGACCATGCATTGTACTGACAATGCATGAGGAGTTGAAGAGATCCATCCACAACTTCTAAGTGGATGAAGTGGATTAATAAAGTCCATGCACTATCACTTAGTGCATGAGAATTTGAAGAAGTTCCAATTTGATCTCTGATTAAATCAACAAAGAGAATTGAAGAAGTTATTTGATTTAGGAGTTCGGTTGAAGATGAAAAACCTTCAAGAAGTCCCTCCTAAGTATTGAACACATATGGAAGAGGAGATGAAGAAGATTAAGAAGAAACCGTTTGAAATTCCATTCATAAGTGATGAATACATGTTGAAGATAATGGAGGAATTTCAAAATGAAGAAGAAGAAAGGAAGAAGGATAAATGAGGAAGAAGGCTTGAAGTGGCACTTGGCATTTGGAATGTTTTATATGGAGAAGAACTTTGTATTTCACAAAGTCCTATTCTGTCCCTTTGCCAAAAAATTGGCCAGCCAAGGCACCTTGGGGGGTTCAACCCCAAGGCATGGGCACTAGGGCACCACGCCCGGGGGAACCCCGTGGGGCGAGCCAGGGCGGCAGGGCGCACCCAAGGACACCCCTGCATGAGCGCCTGGGGCACGCCCGGAGGAGCGCAGGGAGCATAGTGGGCGCTTGAAGCGCGCCCGCGAGGACCAGAGTGGGCGCAGAGCGCACCCGCAGGGAGAACACGGTGCGGGGCGGCACCGTGGGGGGAGAGGATTCAACTGAGCATTGGATGGCAGCGGCATATTGATGAAGCGAGGATAAACCGCGAGAGGTTTCGATGTGGGACGCGGATTTTTCCCGCGGAAGCGATCCTGGCCGCACGATTGATCGCGCGCCAGATCCGAGCCGCTCATCTAATCCGCGGCAAGATGATTTGATCCAGGCCGTTGAACATCTAATCCGACGGCTCCCGGCTTATCTTCTTCCTCGAGCTCGAGCCGAGGACACCCCGTGCCACCCGACGTCCTCCGCTGAACCAGTGGCTCCCCGAGCATAGTTCTTGAGCTCCCGGCCACCATTTCCGAATCCGAAGACACCATTGGACTCGTCTGGACCACCTGAACCTAATCATGCAAGAAAATAGGCATGCATGCAATGTATTGAAAATTTCGGTCGAGGCCGAGGCAAACGAAGTTGCCGAGGCATCGGGGTATTCGTGTTTTGCATGGGATGGCCAAAACCGAAGGCTGTGCATGCGTTATGAATCGCATGCATGAGGAGAAACAGAAAGAAAAAGAACCCGCGTTGAAACAGAGGAAAGAAAACAAGATTTCACCGAATCTTGAAAACCCGAAAACTTCGGGAATTTGAGTTATTTGCACGCGGATAATCTGAGGCAGTCTCTGCCTATAAAAATGAGGCCGAGCCCTCTGTGCCGCTGGATGATGCGCTGAAAGTTTGAAGAGAGTCCCGCGAAGCCTCTGCCTCGCGAAGTAGAAGCCCCGCGCAAATTATTTGCGCGGCTGTTGTCCCGGTGCCACCCGAGGCCCGAAGTGTTCCCTGCGCGCCTCTCTTGCGCGACAGGAAGGAGCCGAGCCGCATATTTGCACGCTCGAGTCTCTTGCTCCCTCTCTGCCCGCACCCTTGCGCGGCAGGAGGAAGATCCCGCGGGTGTTGCACTTGCGCGCCCCGCGGGTAGGAGGTCTTGCGCGGCCTTTGTGCACCCAAGTGCTTGCACGGCTCTTACCTTGTGCACTCAAGCCTTGTGTGGCTGTTGAAGACAAGTGGAGGCCGAGATCCTTTTGCTTGTGTGCCAAGTGAAGGAAGAGCTCCTCGGGCAGTAGATGTGTCAAGTGGAGAAGAACCCGAGGGGCTTAGTTCTTATGTGCTAAACAAGAAGACCCGAGCCCTTGCACCCTTTGAGTGCAAAGTGAAGAAGAAGAACCTACGGGTGTTATGTGTGCACCAAGTGAAGACAAACACCTAAGCCTACATGTGTGCAAAAAGAAAACAAAGAGGCCGTAGCACTTGTTGGGTATGCACACTTGAAGATTAAAAGAGAAAGAACAAATTGTGTGTGCAAAGGAAGTAGAAGGCCGAGCCTTAGTGCCTTGTGTGCCAAGTGAAGTGGAATACCACACATTGTGTGTGAAGTGAAAAAGGCCGAGAGGAAGTGTGTGCAAGTGGAAGAGGCCGTAGCCTTGTGTGTGCACACTATTGAAGAACAACTAAAAGAACACTAAAGTGTGTGTGTGCAACAAGAAGAGGAAGGTCACTACAAGTGTATGCTAAGTGAAGAATTTGTGTGTGCAAACTAAAAATGTGGCCGAACCTAGGTGTGAACTAAAAGTGAACACACTTAGAAGAAGTTGAAAGGAGGACATCCACACTAAAGTAGAACACACTCTAAGTGTGTAAACAAATTGGATAAAGTGTGTGAAGTTCGGAGAAGGTGTGTGCTATAATTGATTACACCCTCTGTGGGTCTACTGCACCAAGAAGAGGACAGGAGAAGTGCATGCATGCATGCATGCACGTGCACACGTGAACAAAGCCAAATCAGTGGTGTGCATTTGAGTTGTCCAAGACCAGGAGTGAGACTGAGCCAGACTGAAGTTAAAGAGATTGGTTGTCTGAGTTTTCAGTAGATTGAGAAGACCCTGATCATCACAAGTGATCATAGGTACAGAGCAAGGCCAGCAGCCTTTATCCCAGGCTGCTGAGGATACTTGAAGAACTTAAAGTGAAGAAGAGCTACTCGTGTGACTCGAGGAGCCAGGAGAAGACCCTGTGGGACTCAGGGAAAAGAAGTCTTCAGTGGGATTCTGGAGCAGGCCAGTGGGACTATGGTAACACTGTGTGAAGCAGTATAAAGACCCTCCTGTGGGACTCAGGAGAGATACAGTGGGACTCTGTATCGACCATTGTAATTTTAACAGGTTATAATGGAGAATCCATGCTGGGAGAGCATGGCAAGGATGTAGGCCTTTGGTGCCGAACCTTGTAAATCCTTGTGTCCTGTGCCTTTTCATTACTGCATTATCCGGGAAAGGTTGAGAGATACAAGAAGAGTGGATCGAGGCTTTAACCAGCCATAGAGGTTTAATTGATAAGAATCAATTAGTAAAAAGTTTTAAGGGATCACTGATTCACCCCCTCCCCCTCTCAGTGATTCACACTGATCTGGGCACTTCATATACCACTAAATGATTATCTCGATCTTTATACCCATCTATATCTAATAAAAATGAGGTTTTCCCTGGAACTCATGTTTCATGGGTACCCTAGAATATTTATAGAACATGTTAGTAAGACCACACTAATATTTTCATGTACCAAAATAAAAAACATAGTTTTTATGCATGTGATTAGATTAATAGAAATAAATCATTCATTACATATCTTCAAAACATAGAATATTCAACAACCACGTCCAATATAACAAAACATGGTAACAACATGATATTTTAGTATAATGACTTTATTTTTTATACTATTTGTGAAATTGAACCCCAATCTTTAGCAATGTACAAAATATATTTCATTAAATTTAACCTCTTCCATAGTTTACAGAATATGAATCTCCATATTGAAAATAATCGTAAAAGAGAATAAGGTTATAATAGTTATTATAAACTAGGGGGTATGAATATTTGTAAATAAATTATTAAAATTATGGTAATCTATTGATTATAAATAAAATAAGAATCATTTAAAATATAAATAAATGTTTTCTAAAAAATTTTATTTAATTAAAGCACACTTTTCCATGATTTTATGACATAAATTAAAGGTAATTATTATTAATTATATAATTTTTTTACCGAAATAATTTCATTTGTTAAATAAAAATGAAGAAATTATCATAGGGAAAATATTTCATATTTTTATGAAATGTTTCTTTTTCAAATGAGTAATATAAAATAATGAATTTTAATTGATAACTGCAAATTTATTTAAATTATTTATAAATAAAAATTATATTTTCAGTATTTCTAATAGTAAAATATAATTTAATAACACACATATATATATTAATCCAATTTACATAATTGTAATCATTTTCATATTTAATTTTGAAATAAAATCATTGTAATATTTGTACCTTTTTTTGGAAAGCATTCTTTATCAGCGTGTCTCTGGGATTAATTTTACATGAAAACTTTACAAATATATTTAGGAATCTTAGAAAAATTTAAATCATAACTGGAATAAAAATATTTTATATTTTTTAATAATTTAAACTTAGTTTTTGACTGTAACGAATTAAAATAATAATACAAATTATTTACCATGGCTAAGGTAAAAACAGATTTACATGGGACTTCACAAATAAGGTTTAAAATAAAATATTTTTTTATATAAGAAATATATTTTGAACAGTTATTTAGACCGTATAATATGAATGGATCTATAATAATCCATTATTTCAAAATAATTATTTGGAAAAATTTGGAACAATATATTATTTTTTTAAAAATTATCCGTTTCTCACTCACCACGCATGGTAAGGGCCACCCACTCAAACTGTTTATTTACACCATAAACCCCTTATTTTTAAGACAATAAACTTATAAAACATTTAATGGATTTAATATTATAAATATAGAGGAATTTCTTTGTAATAAGGTTTATGTATAATGGATTTTTGTGGAAACCTAAAGTGGTTACCTGAAGAAGAGGAACCATTCTTCATAGAGTATTTCTATTTTATTTTTCTGTTCACCTTGTTAAAATATTATTAAAATATAATTATATAAAATATATAGTATCATACATATAAATATATTTTTTTGTAGTTTTCATGACTAAATATCATCCCCACATCTATCAGTTTTGTTAAGAAATCATTATTCGTCTGTAAAGTAGACCACCTCCTTACGAACAATTTTTATTATTTATGTTTCCATTACCACCACTCAGAGTTTTAAATATTGATGAAAATAAAGTATATCTATGAAAATTATTATATAATTATATCTTTTTAGTTATGATATAATTTAACCATTTTTACATTCCATTCTGTAGGGTGTACAGTAATGTCTATCGTCTTTAAGGTGGAGTACCAACTCTGGAAGCGATGTGATTCATTTTTAATTAACACAATATATTGAATGTAAAAGGATAATGATAATTTATATATGCGGTATTGATGACATAATAATTATATTACTTATATATTTTTCTTCATTATATTATGTTTAATAATTTTATTTCATAAAATTACACTCACATAAATATGATAACATCATTAGTGTAGGTTTGGACCATCGCTGTCAAAAACAGATGTGACTCTCTTTTCTTCCCCACACCACATAGATGATATGTATATAAGTATATATAATGAAAACATATGGTATTTTGTTATTATTATCTTTATGTATATTAAAAATATTACAAACATCCTTTATATAATTGTTATATAAAATTGAAACAGTACTCAAGCGTATGTACGACTTACTGTCTCCATGATCGTAACATAATTCATTTCTCAAAAACCATATGTAATGATTGAAATTAAAAGTATAATTTATGATTAAATATTATAATGATGTTATTATTATTATTATTATATATATGATTAAATTATTTAATTTTTACTAATAATAGTACCTTTATGACAAATATCAAATGAGAAAACAATGTAGTAATCACACAAAATAATTAAAATAATGAATGTTTATGAAGAAATGTTTGATAAGATGTTATACAAGTATCATATATGATATTATAAATACTAGTATTTTTCCTTTATATGATATTAGAATCTTTAAATTCTATATATATTAGGTTAATTCACGTTTATCCAATATTTATGGCGATGTAAGGGCGTTTTGAACACACTTTTCTTTCATTGGGTCTACCTTATACAACCTTGAATGTAACATGCAATGATTATATGATTAATGTATTATAATTATTGTATTTTTTTTCAAATTCAATATGTGTATTTATATTCTATATAAAAAATTTATTCATTTTCTAATCACCACATCAATGATAGGATCATTATATTGTATTTTTCCCAATTTGAATTTATTGAGGTAAATTTTAATTTTTTGAAAAAAAATTATATATGGTGTATATACTGATCCTTTTCCATTTAAAATCACTAATATACATACTTCTTGATATTTTATGTTTCAATAATATATATTTCTTCTAAAAATATTTGAAATAAAATAGACCACATGTTAATGAATTTTATAACTCATTTTATTCACCGGGTTATATTACACCTAAATTATAATTTAAGTTCCAATTGTATTTCTGTAAAAATTATTAAAAACATATTATTTATTTTAACAAGTTTTATGTTTATATACATTTGATACACATAATCAATTCAATTAATTTTCATCACATAAATGTTATGACTTGTGCAATAGTTTATTTTGAGATCTCATTTTTATTGGTATTGTTTAGAGTTGAATTTACATTGAGAGAAATTATTTAATCATTGGAAAATAAGACCATTTAATTTTATTATACTATGGGTAATCATTATTTATTCTTGAAATAGTAATATTTCACAACTATTTAGTAAATAAAATAATTGATAATTTTTTTACAAAAATTTCCAATTTTTTTCACTTTATTCGTAAATATTTATTCTTCTAAAAACATGACATAAAATATGTTTTTGAAATGTTTTTATCCTATTAGAAATGACATAATTAATAAATATCTAACCATTAGGACTTTTTTTAAAATTTTTTCAAAGGAATATTAATTTCATTTTATAAAATGGTCTATTTTTCTTTTATAAAAAATTCCAATATTATCCTTTTTTAATTTTACTGGATGTGTTTATAATTTACTACCATCATTATCACTATATGTTTTAATGATTTTTTTATTATATTAAAAAATATTTTAATGTAATATTATTTTAAAAATATTTTTAAACATTTATTTTATTTATTGTATCTTTATTGTGGAAAGAATATTTCCCTCTAAGATGTTTTTAAATACATTTTTATTGTATTTTTTATTCATCAAAATCTGAAACCCATTATTTTAATTATATGTTGATATGTTGTATTTATAACATCTGTATGCATCCTCAAGATGGTTTATGATTATTTTAACAAATTATTATATTGAAATTCACTACCTTGAATAATTTTTGTAGTATGTAACTATCAGTGGATTTATTCACCTTCCATTGATCATTACTTATATTTTATATCATTTTTACATATAATATATCGCATTGTACATTATTTGATTGGTTGGATAAATATTGATAAATCAATATACATCACTCAATATAGATATATAATCGTAAGGGACATTATTCATGTATTAAATAAATTACTAGATTTAATTGGAATGACTTGCTCTTGAAAAAATGGGTGGGGATAGATTATAGAAAAACCCTCAATGGATTGGTATTCACATGATATGAATCCGTTTTCTGTCCTTAGATATATGGGTTACTATTGATTTTCTACCAATAAATATTAAACTATCATGAGGATAGATCTTAACGATATAGGTATCATGATTTATGATATCATGGAAACAAATAATTTAGTATTTCATTATTGATAATTCCGCTAATTTTTACATGATATTATTGTAATGATAATATCCATTTAATAAAATCACTCACATATTATTGATTAAATGGAATGTGTTATCATTTATTAAACATTATATATTCATTATTCCTTATCCATTAATGAAATTTAAGTTATTTATTAAATTGAATATGTTTTTAGTAATTTACCTTTTCATATATATTATTCCTTGTATTATCATGATTGTTTTTTTATTATATTGATAGTGTGTTTAGTTATTAAATATATCTATTTATTATGCATATTGGTTCATTATAGCTTCTACTATAATTAAAAATTACTGAGAATTTGAAATCACAATTTTTTTATTTCCATTCTGAAGAATCCATGAAGTGTATTGTTAATGATATACAGGGATATGATTGACTGAATAATTATATTTTAAAAAAATATGTTGTAATTTGTTTTCCCAATGTAATATAGTAAACATGTATCTATATAGATTACCATGAAAACAAATCTATTCCTTACTTTGAGATTGGACTCCTTGTATCTTATGCCAATTTAGTAAATGAAGGAACCAGCTCCATACTACTAACCATTTGTTCACTACCGTTGAAAAAATCATAATTTTAATATAATAATTGGGAACTATATTCATGAAAAAATATATTATAAAACAAAAAACTATGATAGATTTTGAGTATAAATAAAAATTTACATGTTAGTTTTTTTTAATTTTGTTATTATGTTCTAATTCTTTATAATACATCACTATCTGGACACTACTAATAGATTGATTTCTGGCATAGATGTACCGGGAAATAATTACACTTTAAAGGGAATATATTTATTGACTTGATTTCCACCTAGTTATTGAAAATGGGACTTACTATACACATGGTTTAACACTACTGGGGGTATGCCTATGATAATTAACATTTTTTACAAACCATTATGATGGGATTAAATAGATATTGACAATGAATTAACTTGGTTACACTTAATTATTAATAGTTGAAAAGTGTAACATTTTTAATAAGTTTAATGTCATAAAATTCCATTTTGATGATTTATGTTAATTGAGTTTATGATTATTTTGGATGTTCATGGAATTGTTTTTTAAATACAACCCATTTGTTTAGTATATGAATTTGTGAAAAAATTAATAAAGTAAAAAAATGAACTTAGAATGGGTGGGAATTAATTTAATAATCTTTTTAACCTTTCGGTTTTATCATATCATTGATTCTTAGGTAATTTCAAGCTATTATAGTTTTTTAATTTTATATGATTTACATTAATATTGTTTTTGAAAAAGGAAAAAATGTATTCCAATAGATAACCTGTTCTCTTGGACTTGGCCGATGGGCTTGAACCCATGTTCGAATGATGATAAGGATTTATAACATCCCACTAGCCTGTGTGATTTAATATTTAATACTTTATTGTTTTTAGTCTATGATTGTTATAAATAAATAATAATAAGGAACCAATATTGTTACTATTGAGTTAATTAGATTAATATTCTATATTTGAAAACCTTATATATCCATATTAGTTTATGAAAATAGATTGAGACATATTGAATGCATTTTCACTATTTTATAGAAAAAATGATCTTTAAATGTGACTCTTTTTACATAGGGCATTAAAAATTAATTTTTAGATATTAATTTCCTAATTTAAGTGAGGAATTGGAAATTATACAACATAGAACCAAAGGATGTAATTTTTCCTATAAAATTGAATGAAATCGTTAATTAAATTTTATTTTATTCATAGATAGTAATATAATAACTCAAACTTATTAAAAGGATCCTAAAACAAATATTTTATATTATTGCCTTCATATATAATGAATCAAATGGACTTTTAATTAATTATAGAATATGGTTATGTAGTCCTTAATTTTCAAATGATTATTCACTTTCATTATGTCCAAGGAACTATATTACTCTATATAATCATTTTTTTCTTCCATGTATGTATCTTCACGTGGAAACAATGTTACATTGTTTATATTTTACTCCCTATGATCATGCTATTTCCCTTTATCTCTCATTAATATACGAATTTATTAACTCTTTTACAATGTGGGTTTTTCATTAATTCTATTCCCAAATGGGAAACCCTTTGTTACCGAGAAAATGAATAACTACTGAGGATGAAATTTATCTATGGTGGAGAGAATATAATACCCTAATATTGAAAAAGAATATAATTCATAGTGTATTTGATGAAAAAAACTAAACTTAAGAAACATTTGAAATATATATATTTAAATTTAATCCAATCGATAACCTGCAGAACACGCAAACCCAAGTCAAAATTAACCATAATATAGTATGTTTTTATAAAATTACCATTAAATTGGTGTATATTAATAGTAATAACTATATTAGTAAAAGTAACTTCATCAATTTATTATAAATAAAATTATTATCTTCAGAAGAAAAGTATTTATTTACTGGTAAAATGTAATTTAAAAAAAATACCGTTTAGTTTCCTTTTTCACACATAATTTGAAATTATTTTTTCAAAATTGTATAAATATAATATATTAATTAATATTTACTAAATAAATTATAAAATAAAAATTATCCTATGGTATATTTTTAAATTTTTTCTGGAAATGTTTCATTTTTTATGAATCACACAAAATACAAAATTTTAATTGAAAACTACTTTCTGTTTAAAATATTTCTAAAGCGATGTAAAAATTTTAATGGGTTAATAATAAAAATTACATAAATTATATATCTATTAATCCAACTATTTTATTTGAATCGTTTTTTATGGATTTATTTATATAGATACATTTTAATCCTTTGATCATTTCTCTATAAAAAACTTTATTTCTCATCACATCTACGAGATTATATTTAAATTAAATTTTTCTACATATGTGAAGTGAATTTGGAATAATGGAGTCCTTGATTTTTATAATAATTAATTTTTTACCAAATAATTTAACAATAATGTTTTATAAAATTAATATTAAAAATATTATAATTATTTTTCATGGTTATGGTAAAAATGGGATTACTGGGGGATAAACTATAAGGGAATAGTTCAAAATGAAAATAAACATACCTAAATTCAATTTTATGTACATATACAAACTAAATCATGTATTAGACTCTATAATAATATTTTTTTCATGTGAAAGTAGTTGGAAAACCATTTTATTTTAAAATAATTACATTTTTTCACTCAATACACATATAAATGGCCACCTAGTATCAACATTTCTTCCCACCATAAAACAAATTTTATTGGTCCAATACTTCTAATAATTATAATAAAATTTTATCATATCATCATAAAATCCATAGTTTAGATGTATTACCACCCTTTAATGTTGTTTTGTTAAACCATCTGAAGGATATTCAGAGAAGAGGTACCATTCTTCAACGAGTGTTTTTATATTATTTCTGCCTCCATGTCAATCAATTGTAAAAACCTCATGATTATATAGTTAAATAAGTATCATCAATATATTGTGATTTTTTTATATTATGAGAATTATGACAAAAAATACACACTTCCCTCAAAATGTTTATGATATCATTATTCATGTGTACAACATACTGCCACATTGGGAACAAATGTTAATTATTTTTCCATTACCACCTATCATATCTGGATATGATAATTTATATAATGTATATATATGATATTACAAAAACATTATACCTCAAGAGTAATTATATAATATATATTCAACAAAATTTCTATTTGTTTACAGATACGATAATTTTGATAGTGTGTATAGAGGGTAACATCCACCATAAGTGATGCGATTCATTTTTCACAAACACGATACAAGAATAGAAGTAAGGATAATCACAAACAGAAAATGTCATATATATTACATTTTTATTATATTTATGACATATTATAATTCATAAATAATAATATATGGATTTATTTATAAAATATCCATTCATATAATGATGATAGTAATGTTCATGTTTGTGTGGACTACAACCTTCATAAAGCGACATGACTACCTTTTCATAACCATTTTACATGGATTGTATATTTAGTAATATTTATTGATATCATATGTTATATATGATATTATAATTATTATTTAATGGTAAAATATTACCTTCACTATTTAAATAATTATCCTTGAAAAAAAAGAATTACCAATGCATATGCACAATATATTGTTTCCATTATCGTAACATACTTCATTTCTCAACAACATATTTCACGATTGGTCATACAAGTATAAATAATGTGTACATATATTATTTTTTCCTTTATAAATTTTATGGATATTATTCATAAATATAATACTAACAAGAACATTATCTTTCATGATAAACCATAAACCAGAAAATAATAAAATTTACCCCCAAAACAATTAAAATAATGAATGAATATGAATGAATGGTTGATAAGATAATATAAAATGATCATATATGATATTAAAAATATTAATATGGTTCTAATATAAGTTAATTACATGTTTGAAACAAATATATAGGATGATTAATAATGTATACCCAATGAAATCATGAGGTAATGGATTTCGAACTCAATTTCCATTTATTGGGATTGATTTATTCTCCATTTATTATTCACTGATAAGATTATGTGTGTAACAGAATCGTAATATTTTCATTTTATTTCAAATAATAATTTTTTATTTACTTTTGATACCCATAATCAATTTTTCTATTAATCCCCACTTTAATGATATTTTCATTTAATGGATTTTTTCTTAATTTCATTTCGTTGTGGAATATTTTAATATTATGACCCTAATTTATTTTTTATTGTGATAGTACTAAGACTATTTCATGTAATATGATGAATTATTAATAAATCATGACATTTTAGGTTTCATTTTGAATAAAATCATCTATGTGGATTTGAATTAAACTTTATCTAGTGGTAAATAATTCCATTACTCATTTTCTATTCATTAGGTTACATTACTCATTCGTTATCATTTTTTATATATTATTATGTGAGTAATAAATTTAGAATATATATTATTTTATTTATAACTAATTATGTAGTTATACATTTTCCACACATAATTTGTTTATTTTATAATACTCGACTGAAATTATATGGCCTTTTTAAGGGTTTATTTTAAAATATCATAATAATTGGGACAATCTATAATTGAATTATCATTGAAATTTATTATTTGATTACATGGGAGATAAATACGTTAAATTTCTTCCATATGGGTAAATTATTCTTCTTTCTATATAATATTAACAATTTTATGCATAGTTAGAATAAAAAATTGTTTAAATGTTTTTTAGAAATTGATTCTTCATTTCTGTCTTGTCTGAAATTCATTTTCCTCAAATATTTTTTTTTCATAAAATGTTTTCAAATTTATTTCCACCAATTATAACTATTTTTTAGTGTTATTATCTCACATTTTTTACTTTATATAAATTTTTTAACTAAATATTCATGTCATTTTAAAAACATATCTAGTTTGGGTTTTTCTAAAATTTTGAAAGGAATCATTCATTTTAATATACTAATTATGTAAAGAAATCACTACCACCCTTACCACTCAATGTATTAAATAATAAATTTTTTATTTTAAATATTATTTTTATATAAAATTATTTGCACACTTTTTTCATGAATTTAGGATTTTAAAATGTGAATTTAAATTTAAAAAATATATTTTCCAAAAGAAGGATTAAATATATTATTATTGGATTTCTATTTTTGAAATAAAAAAATGATATCTTCTTATAATAATGTGTTATGTTACATTTATATTGTAATTATTCTTCATCAATATGGTTTATTAATATAGTGAACATGGATAGTATTAAATATCACTTACATGATTATTTTTTATAATCGTTAACCATCCCTTTAACTATACCCATTCAATTGATCATTGGATATTAATTTTTTTTTGAAATTATACATATTATTTATCCTAAATATACTAATTACCAAAACCATATTTTATTTCTACAGAGTGTTTTATATATATTACATTAATTTATTGGCTCTACAAATATTAAAAAATAATAATAATTTACTCAAAATGGATATTTGTTGATAAAATTTTCTCCTAAATTAAATTGATTATTAGATATATAAGGAATGGTTTGGAGATATATACATGGGTGGGGATAATTATTGATATTCGCCTAATGCATCAATTTTCTCATGACATGAATCTCATATCCATATATATTTAAACGGATTTATTGCATATACATAGCCTTATATTTTAAATTTCATCTTGGAAATACCATGATAGTAGAGGTATGATTATTCATGGCATCATGACATCCCAAAATGAAGAATTTCATTCATTGAGAATTGAGTTATTAAAATTAATTATATGTTTATATTAATATTATTCATTTACATACTTATTTCTTGATTTATTAATAACTTGGAATTTTTATTATACTATTAAACATTAATATTTATTAAGTCATATTATAATAATATTACCATGTTATTTAATTAATGGAATTTTTTTCAGTTATTCTACTCCCCATATTGATTATTCAATTTCCTATCATGATAGTCATGTTATATTAATAGAAAGTATGTGTAATTATTACCTTTACACATTAATTATTTGTATTAATTCATGATATATTCAATTATACTTATTCCATATATATTATTACAGCTCACCCTTATTTTTTCCATTCATAGGAATCTAGTAGTTGTACTATAAATGGCATCAAAGAGCATTTTAGATATAATAATGATATTTTATAAAAAATATTATAATATATGAAATTATATTTAATATAGGAATCATTTATGTATTTAATTTATAAATTCCAAAAAACTATTATATCCTTCTGAAAGATATTCTTTGTATATTATTATATTGGAAATATTTAATTCACCCAAACTAAGATACTATGGTCCTCGTAACTAATAACATGTGTCAAGAGTTCGTATGATTACAATCTATCATGTACCATGACCATACTTTCATGAACCCCATGTTTGAGAAATAGACATAACAATTGTTAAGAGTAATCATGGTAATTCATCTACACAATGAGTAAACATGTTAGGGTAACATATCAAATGAATTAACATGAATAATATGGACCAATACCAATATAGTCCCTTCTAATATAAGCTAGATCATAAAGGGAGCCATTCCAAATTACTATCTCTCATGTTATTCCACATAAACTATCATTCCCCATTTTCACCTCATGGTTTAGATAACATAGACCATAATTTTATTAGGTATAACTACACATTCCATCATTCCGTATCATCAATACCATTCAAGTCATCATTTCACAAGAATCATCTAATCTCAAGCCACATCTAGGGAAACCGAGTCGTGATGGTTCCACCTATCGCATAGGTACTATGTATAGAACAATCCTAATATTTCATATAACATAATAAATCATATATAAATAAGGTATATAATATGGAGAAACCACATAGAGAATGATACTTGGATTAATCATTAGAAACAAATATGAATTATGATCACCATGAAATAAGAAAAAATAGGGTACATGGGTATAATCATGGAATAAAACATCATATATGGGTCACATGGGAAAGAAACTCACCCACTTGTGAATAAGAATAAGTATGGTCTCAAAAAATTAGGACACATATAGTGAAATCGTAAATAAATGAGTTTCCAGATAATCTAAAACAATAATTAATGAAAGGACCCTGGTCATCAGGGGGTTTTATCAATCTAGTTCATAACGTTATTGTGAAACCATTACTCACTTTGTCAAATTAGATTATTTTTGGTCCCAGTAGATAATTAAAACTAAGGATAATTTACTAATTATGAATTTATATTTATATATAACATAAAATTAATTATGGTTCATTTAGCTAAATTGTAGAAGGTCATATCAAATTCCATTAAACCGACATAATGCCACAGGGTAGAGTTCAAATGAACGAATATCTCAAACAAAGTCAAGTCTAAACATATAAATTCACTTTATATATTTTCAAGTCATTTATGTCTATTTAGCCTCTATCGATCACCATGAGGTTCCTTATTCATTAATAATCATTCAATATTAATTATGTACAATAAAAACGTAATTAATTAATAGTTTACAAGGAATCCCTCATTCAAAGGATAATGATATAGTTGATGAATGATTTAAAATTTATCTCCACCTAAATTTATCCATAGGCAACCATCCATCGACAATCCTTAACAGGATCACAAATAAAACTCCAATAAAAATCCCCATCTTATTGTAAACAAGGTATTGAAAATTTTAAAATAATTTAATTGTAAATTATAAAATAAGTCAAATAGAAAATATAGATTCATCAAAATAAGGTGCGATAGCATGTAGACCGCATCTCATGTTTTCCTTTATCTTTGATTAGAAAAAATTCCTATAAAATGATTAAATACAAAATATCCAGCGAAAAATTTTATATTCAGTATAATTGAAATTACTAAAGTTTGAATCCTGGGGGAAAACAATGTAGAGGGATGGAAGGGGATGATCTAAACATTTAATTTACATGAATTACACATACAAATGCCCATATTAGAGGATAAATGTAGAGTGGGTCTCCACCCAGTACACTTTATATTCATAATGTTTTAAAAAAAATAAATGGTTCCAAGAACATTGATTAAATTTAAAATTAACCACTAGAGAAATTTTCATAGAATGATGCCACCCATGATGTTGTGATAATTATTCCTCCACCTCTCTTCTCAGTATACACATCCTTAAACCCCTTAGGAAATCCCCATAGTCCATGTTAATATACTGAATATCATATATATGATGTATATGGGTTTCTTGCACACCATTTAATATTCCATATCCCTCTTCCACTACTCTAGAGGCCTCTTAGACACATACATAACACTTGACCCTGAAACCTGATTCTAAAACACATTGTTGGTATATTAAATCTATCAAAACATATTTTTTTTCGTAGTTAAAAAAACTATTAAAAAACGATGAGTGTTCATAATAAATTTCCAAACCAAAAGAATTTTTGTTGTCACATAACGCGTATGTTGAATCATATTTCATATTTTTGAAATGTATAATGAAAATTAAAATCCACTCTAATAAAAATGATGCATAATGTTGTTGAAATTATAAAATATTGTTTATAATAATAAAATACTTCAATATATACGATTCAATTACATATTAAATTAGATACATAAAAATCATGAATAATTTACATTTTAAAATCTTTTTATATGATTAGAAATGATAAAATCAAAATGATTTTTTTGATGGAATACACTGAGAATTTTTTTTAAAATAGTATATGATAAAAATAATAAATGAATGAAGTGTAAAAATATATTAACACCAAAAGATTAAATATTTAAACATTAAACAAAATATCAATAATGTTTAAAAATTAATGTAAAACTAATAACAACTTTTAAAAAAAAAAATTGTAAAATTAATTACAATACTCTGAATGATTTTTATATATAAATAAATATTAAGAAATATAGAATCAATAATTTCTACAACATGTAGATAGAGATTAACAAATTAAAATTCATTATTATATTCAAAAAGTTTTGTTATATGTATTAAATAATAGATATGTGAATATTTTTTAATTATCAAAATATAGACAAATTTTTTCAAATTGAGTCACTTAAAATTCTACCCGCATTGATAAGTAAAAAACCAAACATTTAAAACCATAAAAACATCATTAATCTTGTATGAATAATAAAATAACAAATTTTAAGAGTAACGTGTCACAACATGTTTTCCTTATCCCAAATAGCTAGTCATCATACAGTATAGGACTCCATTAATACCTTGGATTCTTCTCAGCACACCACATTACATTACCCATAAGGGTATCTTATAAGAAAAATAATTAGCCCCATAATACTACATATGTCCTTTGGGTGTGTTTGTCCTATCTCACACATAACCAAGGAATATTCCCAGAATTCCACACTTCCTAATACTACTACAGTATCATCCTTCTATAAATTTGATGTTCTAATCTACTTTTCTCATGAATACTAAGGCACACATTGGTGATATGGTTTGAAGCATTTAGTGTTTTAAGTCTCTCATTACCATGGTTACACCCCGATCCCATTAAAATAAAATATAATTAATATTTAGGCCAATTCTCTATCACATGTTTTAAATATACCAATCCATTCAGGTACTGACTCTGAATACATTTTTTATAACCTACCCTCCCTAGGATAAATAACAAGTCATTTGACCACATTTCTCTCTTATAATACATTGCGTAGGTCCTTATACACCACATTATATTACCCAAATGTGCCATATACGAGACTAATGAATTATAATAGATGCTAAAAAAGGTGTTCATTTTCAATATGGGTATTGTCATTAATTATTTTTAATACTCACTTATCTTGGGTCATTATAGAAGAAATTGAATAAAATTTTCTAATATAAATATTTAGATTTTTATTTTATAAAAATAGTATAACTCTATACCTCTAGGAAAACACAGTAATTTTCTGAAAAAATAAAAAATTATAAAAATATATGAATAAAAATTAAATATGATGAACCAGAAATTGTGATATTTCACCTTTCTCATTATTGAAATTCATATAGATTTAGCAGTATAATATTTCAAAATATCATCTATATAAAACACTAAATGAGTAAATATTTTAAAAAATATAATTAAAATATAAATAATATTTTTGATACTCAAATCGAAAATATCAATCCCATTTTATACTTCTATCTAAAAATGTTTAAAAATAATTTTATTAAATTTTGTATAATCAAAAGGATTTGTAAATATATGATCTAGTTGATCATTAATGGAAATTTTTGAAAATATATTATCACAATTTTATAATGATCAATAATTAAGTGATATTTAACATAAACATTCTTAATTAAAGAATGTTATAAGAGATATTTATATTTATAAATTATAAAATAATTTAATGAAATGACATTTCAAAATCAATGCCAAAATCATAAAATGTTCTTTTGATCTAGAAACACTAAGAAAAACAATAATATAAAGAATTTATTTCTAATTATCTATTTATAATGAAATTAAAAATATTCTCATTCAACTGCAAAAAATTATACTGCTATCATGAAAAAATAATATTCAATATTACATTTTATATTATTTTTTGCGACTCCAAAATAAAAATTTGAATAGATTTATATTCGAAACTATTATTTCCTATATAGAATGGGGAAATATTTGTAATGAATTATACATAGTGAATGATTTAATATAATGTATTCTAATGTTCTTCTTTTTGGAGGCATGAAAACTATTATAAATGTCATGAAAAGTATTAAACATAGTACATAAGTAATTAAATAAATGAAACTACAAATAATTTCCCTAATAGAATTATCTCATTCTTTTTTTGAGTAATATCATCATCAAATATGCAAGAAGTACTCTTATGTGAAATTATATTAATATTAATATAAATTACAAAACAATTAATCAATTATTTAATATACATACATTGTTATATATAAAAAACAAAATATTCTTATTATTTTCTAGAATTCATATGAACTATTTCAAATCATCCATAAAAGTAATTCATAATTATATAGTTAAATAATCATAAAATCTATTATATCTAAATTCAATAAATATACTAAAAACATTAAAAATAATATTTTTTCAATACAAATTATCTTAATTAAATATTTAAATAGAATTCAAGGGACAACATTTCAATTAATAAAATCATTTTTAAAATAGATATGTTTTAACATTTAAAAACATTCTCCTAGATATTGATTAGGTCCACATAGAGTACTTAAATGTTATAATAATTGTTCAATGATTTTTCTCAAACCCATATTTTAGGTTAACAAAATATTAATTAGAAGTTAGCTACATTAGAATATAAATTTTTATATTTAATTGCTAATATTTAAATTCTGGATGATGAGTATATAAAAAAATTAATATTTTATACTCTAAAGTGAAGTCAAAATGAATTATCATAATCATAAAATAATCTCAAAAAAACCTAACCACCTAATTTTGATTTATTTATATAATCCAACCATATTCCCATAGATTTTTTTTCTAATTATCAATTTAGTTCCAAAATTTTTATAACATTTAGTAGTATCAAAAAAAATTAATTTTTTTTCGAAACTCTATATTTATATTACATTGGTAAATTATATTTTGGACACTTTATATTTTATGGAAAAATTGTTCATGAAACTTTTATAAGTAAAATTTTGGTTTCTTAAGAAATTTAAATTTTTTTTCTTGAATGAACACTTGAATCAAAATCCATATTATCATTTCAATACATAGTCCTATATGATAGTAGTTGGTGATCAGCCCTTATAGTCATTAATACATTGGTTCAATACACATAGTATACCCCAACGTGACATGTTATCAACCCCATTGCATGTTTTCCTTTGTCCAATACAATAAAAATATAATTCCTATAACATCCCAAAAGTGTAATAGCTTTTAATTAAATCCCAATAAAATATGTGATAATTCCTAAAGGTTAGAAATATTATTAAATTAATTCCAACAAAATTTTAGTTATGATTTACTTCAATGAAATTCTCATAAAGTATATTTACTAAACAAATTGGTTGTATTGAAATAATTTTTTAAGAAAAAAAATCCAAAAATAACCACGAAATCTATAAACAAAAAATATAAAAATTTTGTTAATGAAATTAATCATATTAAAAATGTTACAATTTTCAATATATAAATTATTAACTATAACCCAAGTCATTCATTTTCATCATATATTAAAACCAAACATAATTTATTGTATAGAAACTGTTAATAGTCAAATGAATAAACCAAAAAGTGAAATCCTCGGTGTATAGTAAATCCCATTTTCATGCACTAGGTGGAAATCTATTCAAGACAACTATTCCCATTTCTGTGTTATTACACCTAGGTTTATCTATTCCATAATAGAATCCATTTATTTTTTCTAGATAGTGATTTATTGTAATGGAATACCACATAATCACTACATTACAAAATATCAAGATGTTATTTTGTACTTATCCTCAAAATATATCATTGTTTTTGGTTTCCTAATCTATGTTTTCTTAAAACCAGTTCCCAATTATTCAATTAAATATAAGATGATAAAATCCCTAGTGACCAAAACCCTAATATCTAATATCTAGTGTCTTAATTCATTAAATTGGAATGTGATACAAGGAGTCTAATCTTAAAGTACCGAATATATTAGTTTTCATAGTAATCTATAAAGATACATGATTAATATCTTATATTAGGAAAACCAAATTATTATAATTTTTTTAGAATATAATAATTACCCCTATAATGTTTTTGTATATAATTCAAAATAAACATCATGGATTCCTAGTAATGGAAAAAAATTAAATGTCATCTCAAAATCAAAGTAAGGGTTAATTATAGAGGAATATATCATGAATCAATAAGAATAATAAAAATGGAAATTTAATAAATAAACACACCATCAATATAAATTTCACTACAATTATGGTATTATTGGAAATAATAAATATATAACATAAAATAACTAATAACACATTCAATTTAATCAACATATTTAATATCATAAATGGATAAGGAATAATAAATACACAACATTAAGTAACTAAAAACACATTCCATTTACTCAATAAAATAAGAGTCAATCTATTTAATTGATAATACAATTTCCAAAATATCATGGAAAAATTAACTCAACTATTCAAAAGATAATTCTTAAATATTATTAGTCATGATATATTTCATCATGATACCTATAATGTTAAGATATATACTAACAATTGTGTAAAATTTATTGGTAATAATGTTGTTAAAACCGATTTATCTATGGTTTTCCAACTATTTCACGTCCCGTGACAACTGATGCATCAAAGTGTTATCTATAACCATGCCACATCCGATTTTTTCATATCCAAATCATTTTGGTAAAATTCCAAATGTTAAATGGTTTAGTTAGGACAGATCCTATATGAAGTAATGTGACATTTTATTGGGACTCCCTTGGAAGTTATAATTGTATTTATTTTTGGTTTTACATTTGAACTAGACACCTACTTGGAGGCACATTTTTATTCTTTGGTTATAGATATTTAATTCTTTTTTCATATTATTATCTAAATATTATTTTGGTTATGATTATATCAGTTCTATATTTCTCACAAGCTAAGAAATGGGAGTAGTTATCCCTTGTATAGGGGAAAATCTAAGTACTTGGGTTGATATTGTTGTTATTGATGTGTGTTGTTAGATCTGTTGATATTTAATATTAGGAGATACACTTTTTTTATGTGATAAATATTTTTATTTCTAATATTGGATTCATGGACTTATATGGAATGGTAGATGAGTATAAAAGAATAATTCTAGAAATAATGGATTATTTTGGGACATGCATCGTTTTAGGTGCACACTAGAATACCAGATTTTGGAAAGTTGTTTTTATTGAAATGTTTTTCTTTATATATATAATTATAATTTAAAATGTTCTCAATGTTAAATGAATGTTATGAAATGATGCAAGACGTGAATAAATTTGATTATAATGAGAAAAATGAATAATGAAAATGATTTTTGCATGCTAACCCGGACCATGATGTTTTATGATTATGGGTACTGATAGGGAATCACTTTTGACAATGTGAAAGGGATTAAGAGAATGATTTTTTAGGATTATGATAATCCATCTTATTAAAAAGTTTCAGTGTTGTTTTAAGATTATAGAGATTTTTGTTCATCATTATAGTGACTTTCCTCTACAATGACACTTATTGATGGGATGAAATAAGGGAATTATAAGAGACAATCCACTTACAATGGAAGCTAAGACACAAATAGTTCTAGGAGAAAGATATAGAGAGTCATTTTTTTGAATCATTGATTAAATGATATAGTATATAGAGAGATAATCATAGCTGGTCGGGAATATTATGTCTTACTAGATGAGAGATTTCCCGTTATAGCACCCTGTAATATTCACTGGATAGGTTCGAACTTGTTATTCTGACTTCTGAATTGATTCCATACAGATTATATGAGACTAATTAGATATTCTTGTTATGATGGGGGGCATGTTTTCTACATATAGGTCACAATGATTATTGAATAACTAGTGGTATTTTCAAGCTCATACTGGGTAGGTTGGGGGGAAAGGTATAGAATGATTTTTTGGAGAATTCCCTGGAGAACATTTTTATAGTAAAACTATGACTTGACAGGGAAATTGAGTTCATGCCATTTCGTTATGGGATTATGTCAATGAGAGACTATGTTAGTCTCTTTACTGTATTGGAGAACCTATCCCTAGTAATGGTAGTTTATGAGACACCTATGTTTTGGAATTTCTTGAACAAAATAAACTGTAAGATTACATATGATGTTAATATGTTTCAATCAAATGTTTTTATGATGTTTTGGACCATTCTCTCATATCCAATGGGATAGAAAATGAGGATTATATTTGCGGTAGTATATTTGTTCCGGATGATCAAGAGGTATGTCTCCAAATGGTACAAAGTATCATTATGAGAATCCTGACATGATATTGGGAACAAAGAGTGGATAATGGGAATTATATGTTACTGAGGATCTCACAATAGTTATTTTCCACTGATGTAGTATGGTTTTCCATTTTTTTAAGAATTTTCTCCCACAATTGGAACAGTGGTGATAATGTTATTGTATGTAAAGCATACATACGTTTTATGGGGACCCCTAATAGATGGGTATTGATTGGGAAAATGGGTAGGATTATTGTGTGGGAAGGTAATATTTTACATCATATTATTATGGGAGTTGGAGGTCTTCTAGATGTGTTGGAAGAGTTGATGGACATTGTGCTTAATAGAATGAATATCCATATATGTGGAGTTCTACATCATAGAGGGATAAAATTTTATCAGAAGGAAGATGGGAAAAACAGTTGCATGTAGTTCAGCCTACAATTTTGTATAACGAGGCTGGACTATTGACATTTATAGATAATATTATTGTTGCCTCTACACTAGCTAGTGACTTATTTTTTACTGGTTCAACTAATTCTATTATGTCTTCCCAACATGTGAATTGTTTATTCCAGATGGTGGAGTTTGTTAGAGGGATCATCATGGTCAACACAAAATTGGGAGAATAATAAATAGACACCTATTTGTGTAAGGGTTGTTCTCTCATGATTGGGGTGTATCGCTTTAGTTGGGATCATTATATATAAGATATGTCATTCTTAGACTTAATTAGGGTAATGTTATTATTAGTAAAATACCAAATACTCATTGATTTATACTAAATAAAACTATCTTCATAATCTCTAGATGTTAACAATTATATTCACCATAAATAATATGATATCAATACTAGATGATCTAGGCCAATTCATCAGCAATAGGGAGAGATCATTTTCTATATTCCTAGTCTATTGCAGAATGATTACTGTGTAAAGTGGTATTTCATTCCACCCATTGTGGACATGTTTCGGGATATTTTCCCTAAGAAATTCTCATGGCCTACACCTGAGAGTGATGTGGAACTTACAATTTACCTCATTCCTAGGAATGCACTAGTTTTAATTCTTCCATATATAATTTCACCAAAAGAGAATCATGGTATAAATACTAAATTTAAAGAGGTGAGGGGTAGTGGTTTTATCCATATGAGTATGTCTCATTTGATTTCTACAAAAAATATATTAATGATGTCATGAATAGGAATTTATTTGTTCACAAATGTATGTTTAACTTGATGTCTATGAAGAGCCTATATCCTCTTCAGTTTATCGATTTTAATGTTGACCAGTTGAGGGGTTATTGTGTTTTCTTCGAGATCATCTTGAGAATACAATATAATCATTTGAGATTTTGACCTTCCCATATATTGAGTTATACTTTAATAATTATATATGATAATTATGATTTCATTGTGATTACATTCAAGATGAAAAATACACCTCCAGTGTTCAAGTCCTGGGTGAACAGAATATTACATCTGTACCTAGATCAGATTGTGGTAGTGTTTATAGAAGTTATCATGGTGTACTATAAGAATATTGAAAATAATTCCAAATATCGTGACATCTTCTTTAGCTAAATGAATGATAATTATCTATAAGACAAGATACCTACATTTCAGTTTTGGATTGATAAGTTACACTTATATGGTCACATTTTCTTATAGAAATGTGTGTCAGCGGACCTAGAGAATGTTAAAAAAGTTGAATCATAGTAGTTCCCCAATAATTTTTTTTTGATATATATATTTTTCAAGGACTATAATTCCCTTATTATATGTTAATTCCAAACATACCCGATTTATTATCACCACTTATGTTCATGAGCAAGAAGGGGTTAAGATTTAATGGATTGGAGAATGTGAGAATGCATTCCAGAATTTGAAGAAGAGCATGAAAATGGAACCAAAATTGATCCTTCCCAATCTGGGTGAGCAGTATATGGTGTTTTATGGTGAACATGGGATTGGTCACGAATTTGTGTTTATGAATATTGGATAGTTTTTCACAAATTTGTATCATCTGTTGTGTTCACATTAACAAAACTAACATACACACAACCTTTAGTTTTCATATGTTGTTTAATCATTGATATGTTAGGAATGTTATCTATTAGAAGACAAGTTCACTATGTATATTGATTATACGAGGTCAAATTATGTCATTTCCATTAATAATTAAATATGAAGTATCAAAAATGGGTTGTGTATATTCTTTCATTCGATTTTGATCTAGAATATATGAATCAGAAATGAAATAGGGTGGCTAATTAATTGAGGAGGAAAACTCAGGCTCAGTAAGGTTAGGAGTCCAGTTCTGAATGGAAGATGATGAAGTTTCTAGATGAGATCAATGTTTTTATAGCTGGGTCATGGAAATATGACTCTCATATCATATTTAGGGGAATATAATGTTTTAGGCTTAAATGGAGGCATAAATTATGAAGATCTGGAATGTTTCTCCATAAGGGAAATTCTTAATGTTTGGGAGTTGTATTTATATTACACTATATATGAGGTTGAGATCATTTACGTTAGTAAACGAGTTTTGCTACTAATAATCATGCATGATGAACTGATTTTGGAGATTCCAACCTCAAAATGTTTTGTGTATCAAGGTAAGACCAATACATACTATGACCTAAAACAAATGTTTTGGTGGCCACGCATGAATAAGGATATATCATGGTTCATGAAATTTTGATACAACATTAAAAATGGGATGGATGGGCATTAATGAACCTAATGCTTACTATATTCATTTCCTGTACCCAAATGGAAGTGGGACGACATTACCATGGAATTTTTAGTGTGTCTCTTAGGGACTCATAAGATGAATGATGATACAAGTGTTATTGTGAACCGTCTATTGAATGTATAAACTTTATTCCATATATGGGAGATATTCTTAGTGGACCAGTTTGGAAACATTTATGATTGAGATATATTCTATTTTCCCTTGGTTCCATGAAGTGATGTTTTATATTATCACTCACACATTACATCTCATATCTCATATGTCTTTAAAAAGGTGCTTATTACAATGGTTTAATTAACTACATCATTTCCCCCATAGAATGATGGGCCATATAGACCCTTGATTTTAATTCATGAACATTACATTACCTTTTCTAAATTGAAGTAAAATTTTTCAAATAGACCATAAATGTATGTATTACTCATGTTCATTTGGGAACATGGAATCATAAACACTAGTAAAAAAATGAACTACATTATTTCTCACTAGGTTTTCAAAACTAGAACCCTAATTAGACAGATCATAAAGAATATATATTTTGATAACCTAGAAAAGAAAACATTATACAGGGTGAGATCATATACTCAGTTAGGGTAAAGAATGGAGACATGTAAGCACAATCATTTTCATAGGGTTATGAGGGTGTGATCATAACATTAGAATATCATACCCAACATATCATAAGATTATAAACATGAATCAAGGAATCAAACATAGTGGTTCATAAGACACTAAACATAAATAAATAATTAACACAATCCATGTTAGAATAAAATAGAAATAAGACATGGAATTTTTGTAGAGTCATAATCTTGTAAAAATGATTTTCCTAGTTGTTAAGGAACAACTATCAAGGTAATTGTAGTATTATAGGTTCACTCCATATACCATCATGGAAGTAATGGTTCCCTACCATGGCTATCTTAGTAGTATTATTTCACTCTACACAAAAATGCATGAGTATCACCAACGAGTGGCATATTTTGTAGGTAATTATATTGAATCATGTTTTAAAAAAATTACTCTAGAAAAATATTCTTTCTCCCTTAAAATATATTTTTAAAATTAAATACATTATTGAATATAAAAATCCTGGATTTTTTTTTAAAATGTCTTATGAAAGATTTCAAAAAAAATTATTTTTATGAAAATACATTTTTGAAAACATTTTTCAGAACACGGTTTTGGAAATAAAACTTATTTATATCAGAATAGAGAAATATGGTATGATTTTTCTTAAAAACATTTTTTAATATTATTATGTAACAGTGAATTTAAAATTGAAACTACTACATGGATCTATCTTGAATAAATATATTAGAATAAATCAAAATAATTTTCATGATAGATGGATCATAATAATTCATCAATGGGAGAATAATCATAAACAGTTCTGAAAAAAGATGAGATTATTTCAATAAACTCTTACATCATGGTAATATGGAATCATAAATTACATGATAAAAATTAAATTACATGAAGAATAAAATATATTTGTAATATGAATATTCTTGCTATCACATGTAAAATGGTAGTATATACACATCTGAATAGAATTAAGGGTAATAATGAAACACATGTCTCAAAACATGAAAATTAAGACATAATTATCTCACCAATTTGGTAACTTTTGAAACATAAACCCCATGAATTAAATATCATTTATATTATATATAAAATCCCATAAAATTTACAGTAATAATCATTGGATACATTAATGGGATTTATATACACATCAGAAAATAAATGTTTGTTGAACATGACATGTAACACACATATATAAAATATGGTAAGAAATTCCCTTACATTGTGTCTTGACTCTCATTATACACATACTTAAATTGTGTATAATTAACATAATATCATCTTAAATATATCTAAAATCAATATTATTATATATAATACCACATATCATTTTATTATTAAATTATATTACCCTCTTGCTAACTATAATAGTTTAAGGTTTCACTTCAGGTAATATCTGTTTTGGTTTATGCGTGTGTATCAATTGGTTATGTCTCTATTCCATATACTTATATGACGATTTCACGAATTTAAAACATGATATAAATATCATAAATTTTAATTATATGTCTCTTATACATATCCATATATTATATAAGTGTAAAATGAAATACACCATTATTGGAGATGGTATGCCATATATACACATGAACATCATTTCAATTTTACTCTCCTATTGAAATGAATAATGAAAATGAAATAGATATATATATATTTTTAATATTATTTAATTAGATTTATTATTTCGTATATATCATATAATTTTTCTAAATACATCCTTAAAAAATAAACATAATCTGTAAATGAATGATATTACTTGGATGGTGTGGTAGTCCACACATCCTCAAATAAATGAATCGTATTTTAACATAAATAAAATTCATAAAGATTTGTGATATAATATAATCACATAATTTGTAAAGACCAGAAAATTTCAAGGAATTTTTTAAAATACTTATGAATTTTACAAGTCTGCAGTTTCTGACGGGGCCTGATTCTGAGACCCAGTGTGCCCAGAATCAATTACTGACTTTTTTTCGGTATGTTCAGTAAACGTACGTGTGGGTTTTTCTATATTTTGAACCGGTGATCAGAATTGAAATCTGAGGACACCGACGAACTCACAGTGCCAGAATTCGGTTTAGGGGACCTTTACCACAGTTGCGTTTTATGTGAGCCAAAATTTATAATTTGGGGATTTATCTTAAATTAAATAAAATTGTGGTGATACACAATTTTATTTTAAGAGGTGGTTATTTCATCCAAGAGGAAGTTAGGGGTGGGGCCCACACCACACATAACCTCCCAGGAGATGATTTAGTGTGGTGGGGTCCACAAGAACCCAAACCCTTTCACCTCCCTTCAACTCCCCATTAATACCCCTTATTTATTTTTTGAAAACTTCTCATATTTAATATGGTGGAGCCTCTCCACCTCCTACCCACTGAATGTGCAATCCTATCTAATTAATATCTGCATTAATTAATTTTCACCTCTTTTGAATTAATTTGAGTAGCGTGGAAATTCTATTAAATTGGGAGCCTTTTATTTCTTTTGTGTTGGAATGTTTACTATTGTGGAGGCTTTGGATAATTAGAATAGAGGTTATCCTTTTTTAATGAAGAACACCATTCTTCAACGAAGAAAAACCCCAATGAAGAATGCGTAGGACTTCATCCAACGACGCTTCTTCCTCGGACGCACCATGACATCAAGGAAATATACGTCGTCTTTGGATTCTCTTCCCGTGTCACGACAACAAATCTTCCTCCCACTTTGACAGGATGACACCATTCTCCGCAAAGCCTGACTACCGCAACGCTCATCTTCCGCGGCTCGTCGATGTACAATGTCAATTACGAGGTAGGGGTTTTGTATGTTCTTTAAGTGAATAATTGTACCCCGTTAATTGTTGATTGTTCTTCGATTATCATAAGTCACCTGCTACCACCTAACGCGAAGGGCGCGGGCCGAATGAACATGGACTGATGACCCAACATTAATCCTTGTTTATATTCAAGATAGAGGCGGAGATGGAAGAGGCGGCGACTACCGAGGTAGAGGCAAAAACAGAGGCCTCTCACTGGTCCATTAGACTAACGTGATACCAGATGCCGTGCAGATATTGGAAGACCACGGCCCGCAACCGGGCCACTTGGCAGAAGAAGAAATGGCCGGTTGTAGATGGTCGGTCAAGAGGACCACGACGCAATGTGGAGTCGTGCTGCGGAGGACCGCGGCCCGCGCTCCGAGGGCCGCTTCGGCGGGAGAACATGCTGGCAGGTGGACGACTACGTTGAAGAAGGCCGCGAAACCTGGAGGTGCAGCGTGGGGAAACAGCGGCCCACCCATGTGGGCTGCTTGCGCCAGAAGAGCTGGCCAGATTCGGCCGGTCGGGTAGGAGGGGTGGTGCTGCTCGACGTGGCAGTTTCGGAAAGCTGGGGGCCGTGCCCCCCAGACTACTCGGCCAGGTGGCAGAGCCGCGGCCGACCGACGATCCGGGCCACACATGGCTGGGCCAGGCTGACCCCTCAGCCAGTCGGACCCACAGAACCTGGACGGGCCGACCCGCCAGCCCACCGGGCTTGACGGGTCGGGCCCTTTTTTCATAAATGCGAATAACATCGCGACCGTGCGTCCAATCGACGCTCCATCTACGATACTGGGACCTTTGCGGTGAGGTTGTCCTTTTTAGACACTCAAAGGGAGATTTGAACAAATTTTGAAAATGGTTGGGTTTGCAATGATCATAATTCCAACAGGGCCCCTGGACCGGAAAAGCCAATAACTCTCAGACCGAGCGTCTGATTGACGCACCGTCTGTCGCATTGGGTTTATTTTGATGAGACGGAACTTTGGGATACATTAAATATGGAATTAGTGATAATTGATGTATCAACCCCTTTTTTACTCGAGGAGCGGACCCTCGTGGAATCGAGCGTGTTGTGTACGGGAACCCAGGAGCAGGCTGTGACTGCGTCGACTTCTGTACTGGGATCCTCCGTGGGTTCGACAGTGAAAACTACCATATTGAAATCCTCTGTGGGTTCGATGATGAATAATACTGTTCTTGTATCCAGTGTGGGTCTGGAAGTTTGACCTCTGTACTTGTATCTTGTGTGGGTCTGGCAGAGTAGCTGGTTATGTATCCTGTGTGGGTCTGACAGCTTAGCTGGTCTTGTATCCTGTGTGGGTCTGACTACTTAGATGAATCAGTGACTACATCTGATCATCTCTATCGCTATTTGAAATATGTATATATATGTCAGCTGAGTCTTGAAATTCAATCATTATCATTGATGTGAATGTCTTCTTTCGTGTGTGGACTGGGTTGTACATGGGCTCGAGAGTTGGAGTCATACTCTGGTTGTTAACTTAGGTATATGTATGGGAATATACCTAAGTAGGGTTGGTTGATACTTCGTGTTTGTATCTCTCTTCTGTGGTTTATCCTTTGTGGATTCTAGGGGACCATTGGGGGTCTTGGGGTCCCTACTGAGTATCCTATACTCACCCCTAAACAGGCTTTTCCCACACTACGTTGTGTTTGATGCAGACGACGGACAACACTGATTGAGATAGAGACTTGTAGAGATAGACGGTACCCAGAGGTGCACCACTTGGTGAGACGTACACAGAGTGTACGAACTGACTTGAGGTGCTGAGGAGACCATCTATACCAAAACTTCAGGTGGGATTCCTAGAGGATGGATCAGTGGTTGCTGTTTTACTTTTCTGTAGTTGTGCTAGCATTCAGTTGCACTGTTCTTTTCAGTTGGGTATGTATACTAGTCCATTTACTTTTCAGCATTTACTTTTTCACTCATTTTACTTATTACTTACTTCAGTTGTGTACTCTGTTGTGTTTGTTTAATTTTATAAAGGCAATTCCATCCCAGCTTAGGGATTTACGCCTTTAGTGCTAGTTGCCAACCCCTGGCCTATGGAAGGTGGGCTTAGGGTAGTCAAGACAGAGGCCCCGAGGACGGGTCGTGACAAATTTGTATCAGAGGAGTCAGTTCTACCACAGAACTCAAGACTCTGATCTTTCATTCTATGAAGAAAGAGTGTTAAGTGTTTTGAGTGTGGTTTTCAGTCTAGGGAGTCTAGTGTTGGTGCGGCGGTTGACATATCCAAACACCAGGACCCTGACCTCTGATTTCCGAATCAGTGCACGAAAACACTGATTGCGTGTGTGTTTCCATCGAAAACCATTCTTTGTGATTACATTTTTTCAGCTCCCAATGTATAATGTTTGACCGTGGGACACCTGTTTCTTTTCCGGATGGCCCCACGAAGGCAGCTAGCTAGGGTTCTGAGTTACATATGAGATGGTAGCACACCGAGCGACGATGAGTCGGTGCAGGGCCCCATCACAGGGGAGGCACCAGCGGTACCACTACCCGAAGGGCCACCAATACCGCTAGCTCCAGAAGAAGATAGTGCATGCCGCCTAAGTGCGTTTCACGAGTTCCAGTGACACAGGCCGCCTAGGTTCGGCAGAGAGACAGTCCCACAGGCAGATCAGGATTGGCTGGATGCTATCATCAGAGTTTTCAGATTGGTAGGGACACCAGCCGACCTTATGTTGATCCTTGTCGCGAGTCTTCTACATACAGAAGCAGCTAGATTGTGGAGCCTAATTCTCTAGGTGCATGACAAGGAATCACATATTTGGACAGACCTCGAGAGTCTCTTCCGCTCGGTGTTTGTTCCAGACACCCTTCGTGCGGTGAGGATTCATGATTTACTACATCTGCAACAGGGCAGTATGAAAGTAGCTCAGTACTCAGCAAGGTTTACTAACCTGTCACGCTACTCCACGGATATGGTACGTGACCCGCTCTTCAGGGCTTGGAGCTTTGAGCAGGGACTGAGGCAAGAGATCCGGGCTTCGACGATTCCCCTCATCATCTCGACGTTGGAGGGGGTGCTGGAGCAAGACCTTCTAGTGGAGAGCTTTCTCACTGAGTTGTCACCAGTAGTGAGACCCACCGTAGGGCGACACATAGCGGAGTCTTCTATAGCTGGCAATAGACAGATGTCGCAATGGTTCAAGTGGACCAGGCTATCAGGTGGGTGACCTCAGGATAGAGGTTTGGTTGTGTAGGGCACACGAAACAAAGCAAGCCTTACAAGGAGCATGCAATACTATGTATGCGGTGGGCAGGGACACATGGCTCATGACTGCCTGACCGACCATTGAGATGAGTAGTAGATAGTAGAGAGACATCCCATGCAGAGGCAGAGGTTTGACCCTGGAGGTCCGCCAGGAGCTGGCAGAAGAGGAAAAGGAGATGGCCGAGCAGCAGGTGGTGGACGACGCTTCGAGGTTCTACCACAACCACCAGGAGGTCCACCCCGACCACAGGGATCTGGAAGACAGAGGCGGGCTCAGATCCAGGTAGTCGAGACCTATGACCGTGGCGCACCTGAGATGATTCATGGTACTATCTTTGTCTACTCCACCCTTTCTTTAGTACTTATAGACACTGGTTCGAGTCATTCTTTTATTGTCGCTGCCCTTGTTTGGAGCTCGAAGATTCTGACAGAGTCATTTGCTCGATCATTACAGCTAGAGACTCCTACGGGAGCATACATGACAATTAAGCACTCGTGCCAGCAGTGTGAGCTTACTCTAGGAGGTGAGAACTTCGACTGGGATCTTCTTGTAGCTGGGTCGAGGCCTTACGATGTCATCTTGTGTATGGACTTGTTATCTACAGCCCATGCTCAGATCGACTGTATTAGGCGCAAAGTGTAATTTTTCTGCATGGATGGGTCCAGGTTCACCTTCACCAGCAAGAAGGGAGCCTTTTCAGAGCAGGATGGACTTATGTAGAGGAGAGGGAAGCCGATCACACATCAGTTGGCTAATCTCATCCTTAGTGCAGTTGATGTGCGGGGTCTGAGTTTTCTTGTTGTGGTGGATCATTATGTGGATGTTTTTCCTGAAAAGGTTC
Organism: Viscum album; assembly: GCA_963277665.1. NCBI lineage: Eukaryota > Viridiplantae > Streptophyta > Magnoliopsida > Santalales > Viscaceae > Viscum > Viscum album. Next base: position 3,550,859 of record OY728120.1, on the reverse strand, counting down.
TAGGACTACCTCCTTGAAAGGATGTAGACTTCTACATAGACCTATACCCTGGGACAACACCAATATCTACCCCATCATATCAGATGGCTCTCGTCGAGCTTCGTGAGCTGCAGGTGCAGCTGGAGGACTTACAGAGAAAGGGATTTATCCGACCTAGTGTTTCACCCTGGGCTTCTCTGATTTTTTCCTCCAAGAAGGAGGATGGGAGATTGAAACTGTGTTTCAACTATCATCGCCTGAATCATGTGACCATGAAGAACAAGTACCCACTTCCGTGGATTGATGACCTCTTCGATCAGCACAAGGGAGCACAATGGTTCTCAAAGATAGACCACCAGTCAGGCTATCACCAGCTCAGTGTTCGAGAGATGATGTGTAGAAGACGTCCTTTAGGTGTCGGTATGGCCATTAGGAGTTCTGGGTTATGCCCTTTGGCGTAACCAACTCTCCAGCAGTGTTCATGAGTCTCATTAACATGATCTTCCAGCCTTACCTTGATCGATTTTTCATAGTCTCCATCAATGACATACTGATTTACTTGACTACAAAGGAGGGGCACACCTACCATTTGTGGGTAGTACTGGACACACTCTGGGAGCACTAGCTTTATGCTAAGTTCTCGAATTGACGTTTTTGGATTCTAGAGGTTCACTTCTTGGGACACGTCATCTCAGAGGAGGGGGTAGTAGTGGATCCAGCTAAGATCGAGGAAGTGCTTGCATGGGAGTCACCCAGGAGCATAACGGAGGTGCGGAGTTTCCTGGGTCTGTATGGGTACTATCAGAGATTTGTTCCAGACTTCTTGAGAGTTGCAGCACCACTTTCAGCATTTCCGAAGAAGGGGAGACCATTCGTGTGGTCAGATAGATTCCTATAGAGATTTTAGGATCTGAGGTAGAGATTGACCAGTGCACCCATATTGAGGATATCAGAGGAGGGAGTTGGGTATGTATTTTATTGCGATGCATCAAGGACCAGAATCGGGTGTGTTCTAATGTAGGAGCTAGAGTTGATTGCATATGGTTCGTGGTAGTTGAGACAGCACGAGTAATACTATGCTACCCATGACCTGGAGTTAGTAGCAGTGGTCTTCACCTTGAAGATGTGGCTGCACTATCTAATGGTTGAGCGCTTTACAGTCTACTCTGACCACCAGAGTCTCAAGTACATCTTCTTGCAGATGGACCTGAACCTGAGACAGCGGCAATGACTCGAGTTCTTCTTGGACTATGACTTTGAGATAGTCTATACTCCGGGGAAGTGGAACGTTGTAGCTGATGCTCTCAGCAGGAAGTCGGTAATTCAGCTTCTAGGAGTGGCGACAGAGAAGCTAGCCGCATTGTAGATATCATTTGTGGATATAGTTGGGGAATCCTTTCTTTAGGATCTCCCAGTCACTCCTCCACTTCTTCAGCGAGTCAGAGAGGCCCAGAATGGGGACATTGACTGTGAGACGCAACGTGCTTAGCTATCCTCCAGGAAGGCTCCTAATGTATTTTCTAAAATAGGCGAGCACGACATCCACGTCAGGGGACATACCATGGTACCGGTTGCAGAAAATGAGGAGGTGCTGAGGGAGTTCCACACTTCCCCTCTAGCGGTACATCCAGAAGTGGTGAAGATGTATCAGGACCTCAGACGATAACACTGGTGGTCGGGTATGAAGAAGGATGTAGCAGAGTTCGTTTCACGATGCCTCAATTGTTAGCAAATAAAGGCAGAGCACCAGGCAGCGGTAGGCTTGGTACAACCATTAAGGGTCCCATAGCGGAAGAGGGATGGGATCTCCATGGATTTTTTGTTGGGGCTTCCACGTACATCCAGAGGACACGACTCTATTTGGTTGATTGTCGACTGACTCACTATGTCGGACCACTTCTTACCAATCAGAGATTAGGGCTTAGTAGCGAGCTTGGAATGCCTCTACCTACATGAGATCGTACAACTTCATGGTGTGCCATCAATGATCATCTCCGATCAGGATGTACATTTTACTTCCTGGCTTTGGAAGGGTTGCAGGAGGCATTTGGGACACATCTATGTCTGAGCACTGCCTTTTATCCCCAGACGGATGGCCAGACTGAGAGGACCATTCAGACTCTCGAGGACATTCTCCATGAATGTGTCTTCGACTTTGATCACAAATCAGAGGATCACTTACCCTTGGTGGAGTTTCCATACAAATATACCTATCACACCACCATTGGTATGGAAGCTTATGAGGAACTGTACGACCGACCTTGCAGATCACCTCTGTGCTGGACAGACCCAGGTGAGTCAGCACTTGTAGGCCTAGAGATGGTGCAGTCTATGATGAAGAAGGTGCAGATCATCCAGGAGAGGATGAGGACTGCACAAAGCAGATAGAAGTCCTATACTTATAGGAGATGGATACCGCTTGAGTTCGAGGATGGTGACCACGTTTTCCTACGGGACTCACCTCGACGAGGTCTACGGTGATTTGTCCGGGGTGGCAAGTTATCTCCACGATTCATCAGATTTTTCTAGTTCCTCAGCAGGGTAGGCATGGTGGCTTACCATATGGCCCTTCCACCTCAGTTGCATAGGGTGCATGATTTCTTCCACGTATCTCAGGTGAGGAGATACGTGCACGACCCGTCCCACATCATCGATCATGGGGAGCATGACATTGATGATGAGGCGACATTCACGGAGGTCCCGATGGAGATCGTGGATCGACAGGAGCGGGTCCTACATGGATAGTAGATTCCTCTGGTGCGCATTGATGGAGGCACCAGAACCTCCAGGAGAGCTCTTTGAGCGGGAGGCTCAGATGCGAGCTCAGTACCCCCATATGTTCCCCTAGTGTGTGTTGTAGTATTACAGGGACATAAAGCCCTGAGGTGGGGGTAATGTAAAGACTCAAAAATTTCAAGGAATTTTTTTAAATACTTTTGAATTTTATGAGTCCATAGTTTCTGACTGCACTTGATTCCGAGGACCGGTGTGCCCAAAATCAATTTCGGAAGTTTTGTTTGGGTACGTTTAGAAAATGTACATGTGGTTTTTTCTGTCATTTGAACCAGTGATCAAAATTGATATCCAAGGACACTGATGAACTCACAGCACCGATATTAACTTAAGGGGACATTTACCGCAGATGCGTTTTATGCGATCTGAAAGTTATAATTTGGGGATTTATCTTAAATTAAATAAAATTGTGGTGATACAAAAGTTTCTTTTAAGATGTGGTTATTTCCTCCATGTGGAAGTTAGGGGTGGGACCCACACCCCAAATAACCTCCCATGATAGTATTTAGTGTGGTGGGTCCCAGACGAACCCAAACCCTCTTCCCTCCCCTCAACTCCCCATTAATAACCCTTATTTATTTTTTTGACAATGACTCATATTTATTGTGGTGGAGCTTCTCCACATCCAACCCATTGAATGTGCCAACCTATCTAATTAATATCTGCATTAATTAATTGGCACATATTTTGAGTTAATTTGAATTGCATGGAAATTCTATTAAATTTTTATCCTTTTATTTCTTTTGCGTTGGAAAGTTTACTATTGGGGAGGCTCTGGAGAATTGGAAGAGAGGTGATACTTTTTCGATGAAGAAAACCATTCTTCAACGAAAAACACACCCGACGAATAATGTGAAGGACTTTTTCGAACTACGCTTCTTCCTCGGATGCACCCTGACGTCAAGGAAATATACATCATCTTTGGATTCACTACCCATGTAACGACAACAACTCTTCCCCCCATGTTTACCAGACGACACCATTCTCCGCGACGCCGTCTTATGCGATGACCAACTACCGCAATGCTCATCTTCCATCGCTTGTCGACGTGCGACGTCAATTAAAAGGTAGGGGTTTTGTATGTTCTTTAAGTGAATAATTGTACCCGTTCTTCTTTGACTGTTAGTGGATTATCATCAGTCACCTTCTACCACATAACGCGGAGGGAGAGGGCCGAATGAACACGGTCCGAAGACCCTCCGTTAATCCTTGTTTATATTCGAGATGGAGGTGGAGATGGAAGAGACTGCAATGACCGAAGCAGCGGAGGCAATGAAGGACATGAAACAGTCCATTAGAGGACAGCGGAACCAGATGCCATGCGAGGAGGGGAAGACCGTGGCCCGCAACCGGGCCACTTGGCCGAAGAAGAACCGGCTTGCCATAGCCGACCGGACAATATGAACATGGCTCCAAGTGGAGCCGCGCTACGGAGAACCGCGACCAACGCTCCGTAGGCCCCTTTGGTGGGCGAACTGACCGACAGGTGGCCAGCCGGGTTGAAGAAGGCCGCGACATCCGAAGGTGCTACATGGGGAAACAGCGGCCCGCCCATGCTGGCCGCTCCTGCCAGAAGAGCTGGCCGACTTCGGCTGTCCAGGCAGGAGGGGTGGCGCCGCTCCAAGCCGCTCCATGCTGCCGTTTCAGAAATACGGGGGCCAAGCCGTGCTGGTCCGGGCCGACCCCTCAGCCGGGTCGAACCCGCTGAGCCAGGACGGGCGGACCTTACACCCCACCAGGCTTGACGGGTCGGGCCCGTTTCGCTTAAATGCGAATTACTTATCGACCGTGCGTCCGATCGACGCACCGTCTATGACACTAGGACCCCTGCGGTGAGACAGTCCTTTTGCGATACTCTCAGTGTGTTTTGGACAACTTGGGAAAATGTAAGGGTTTGGAATGAGCATAAATCCAACCGGGCTCCTCGAACAGAAATGCCAATAACTCTTAGACAAAGCGTCCGATTGACGCGCCGTCTGTCACGTTGCGTTTCATTTGACGAGACGGAACTTCGGGATAAATCATATAAGGAATTAATGTTATTTTATCTATTTACCCATTTTACTCATGGTGTGTCCCCTCCCAGAATCAAGTGTGCTATGTGCGGGAACCCAATAGCTGGCTATGACTCCATCTACTTCTGTACTGGGATCCTCCGTGGGTTCGAGAGCGACGACTACCGTACTGGAATCCTCTGTGGGTTCGATGACGATGACTATTGTTCTTGTATCCTGTGTGGGTCCGACACTTTGACCTATGTACTTGTATCCTATGTGGGTCTAGCAGGGTAGCTGGTCTTCTATGTGGGACCGAAGTTTGACCTCTGTACATGTATCCTGTGTGGGTCTGGTAGTGTAGCTGGTCTTGTATCCTGTGTCAGTCCGACAACTTAGCTGGTTTTGTATCCATTGTGCGTCTGACATCTGAGATGAATCCGTGACTACATTTGATCATCTATTTATCTATTTGAAATATGTATATCTGTGTGAGCTGAGTCTTGAATTTCAGTCATTATCATCGATGTGATTGACTTCATTCCAGTGTGGACTGGGTTGTACTTGGGCTCGAGAGTTGGAGTCGTATTGTTATTGGTAACATAGGTATATGTATGGTAACATACCTAAGTAGGATTGGTTGATACTTCTTGTTTGTATATCTCTTCTGTGGTTTATCCATTGTGGATTCTTGGATACCTTCGGTGGTCTCGGGGTCCCTACTGAGTATCGTATACTCACCAATGAACATGATTTTCCACACTACATTATGTTGGATGCAGACGCCAGAGAGCACTGAATGAGGTAGAGACTTGTAGAGAATGACGGTACCCAGAGGTGGACCACTTGGAGAGATGTACAATGAGTGGATGGACTGACTTGAGGTGCTGAGGAGGTCATCTGTACCCAGCCTTTAGGTGGGATTCCCAGAGTACGGCTCAGTGGTTGTTGTTTTACTTTACAGCGGTTGTGCTAGGTTTCATTTCTACTGTGCTTTACAGTTGGGTTAGTATGCTGGCCCATTTACTTTTCAGCATTTACTTTTTTACTCAGTTTAATTAGTTCTTACATTAGTTGTGTACTCTTCTGTGTTTGTTTACTTTTATAAAGGCAATGCCTTCTAGCTTAGGGATTTACGCCTTTAGTGCTAGTCTCCAGCCCCTGGCCTATGATAGGCGGGCTTGGGGTAGTCATGGCATGGGCCCCGAGGACAGGTTGTGACATAATTATAAATAAATAATAAATATACATCATCTATAAACATCGTGTCTTTCTTAATTACCATCCTTGAAAAGTGTTATTGTAAAAATGAACAATCATCAATTTGTGAGAGGGTTGTTCACCGTACATGCAAACAATATGATCACTACCCAGTAGATGTAAGTGTGTGTATGTGTAGGTCTAACCCTTAATATAAAAAAATATAAGTATATTGAGGATAATGGAGTTATTATAAAAGTATTGAATATGGATATTTGAAAAAATGTAGAAAGAAAATAAAAGAAAAGAGCTTGAGGAATGGTGTTACATATTCAGTAGTTATCTCTATTTGGATTGTGTCAATTGGAATCATTTGAATTATTTATACCAAAGGTGAGGCTTCCAGGATTACGGTAGTGATGTTGATGAGTTGTTTCATTAGATATTGGTTGAGCCAAAATGTCTTGAGAGGTGTGAGGAAGTGAGTGGAGAAGAGGCATTTTCTTGTGGGGGAGGAGTGGAACTCTTAATGTTTTTTGGGAAAAAGCTATTACAACCACGTTTTCCCATGTATACTTGATCAGATAATGATAAGAATAGTTAAAATGGAATATCATGTCAAAATACGGCCATCAGATAGACATTTAACCGTTTTATAGGTCTTTTGGGTCTTAAATTTAATATTTTGTACATTGTTATCCGAATTTTTCTTTTAATCATTGTAATTAATTTTAATATATTTCACTAATAATTTTGGTGAAAATATAGGTTTACATTTATAGAAATAATATATAATGAAAATTACAAATATGGAATCCATTTTTTCAAATTACCTCTAATGTGGTGGCAGAAATTAGTTTCAATTTAATCCCATAGACGAGACAACAATACATGTTTTTATATTAAAAACATCATAACATTTGTATTATTTTCACACCTAATTTAAAAGTGAATATTATTAAAATAAAATAAATTGTTTTATTTGATAAAATTTTGATATAAATAAAATTTTAAACTATTTTGAAATATAATTCATCCTTATAAATAAATTATTCTATAATGTATTTTGAATTTAGATTTGGTATTTTTCACTATTAATCCAAAAATGATGCTTATCAGGAAAATTAAAAAAATAACTATATGATAATTTTAACATTGAAAATTCAAAAAAAAATTATAAAATTAAATTTCTAAATAGATCTAAAATTATTTCTATTATTTTTCATATAAGGACAAGAGATGCAATTCATTTGAAAAAATAATATTTTTAAACATTTTATGACTTTACAAAAAAAATATTATTATATTTAAATAATTATTGTTTATATAATAAAATTATAAAAAAAATCTTTAAAATCATATATTATTCTTATTTTACTATGTTTTATAAACTATTTATAATTATCTCATTTAAATAATTATAACAAAAATGGTGTTTCGTTGAAACAAAGTGTTGCATATAATGTAATCCATGTCAGTGTTTTCATTTAACTTCCTCCAAGTCAATATAGTGTGAACGGAATAATTTACTTAATGAAATTAGATATCAAGGAAAATATAATTCATTCAAGAAAAAATGGACTGTAAATAGTCAGGGTGTTATATTCTACCCCCATTAAAATGAATTTCCCTATAAAATTTCATCATTTGGGTGAATAGAAAATTAATATTCTTATTCTTCATCATATATTTTATTTACCACATAAATTATTATAATTAGTGATTTGTATAAAAAAACTGAATTGGTGAGTGGTCCAGTTCCATAGATCTTTATCTTTATGTTCATGAATTTCAACTGCTTGTACCATGTAAGAAATATCCTTCTCAAATGGTATGACTTCAGAGTTCAGTAAATTTTAATGGTCAAGGATGTTCTTTGTCATGAAAGATACATGGAACGCATTATTGACATGATATATGATTAGAATAAGTTCTAAGTGATAGGATATTGTCCATATATAATTAGGAATCTTGAAGGGACCAATATATATAGTGCTTGGTTTCCCTTTATATCTGAACCTCATAAACATCTTCCAAGGAGAGATTTGTTGAAATACATTTCTATAACATCAAATTCCATATTATGATATTGGTTATAATCATTTTTTATGACTTTTAGCTACCTTGATATGTTTTTGAACGACTCTAACATTGTCTTCCATTTCATCAGTTGTCTCAAGTCCCAATAACATTCATTCTCCATCCTCATACCAACATGTTGGACCTCTAAATTTCTTAACATAGAGGACCTCATAAAGTCCTATATAAATTCTTGATTGGAACCTATTATTGGACAAAAACTCAATTAGAGGAAGGTGTTGATCCCAACAACCTTTGTAATCTATTAAACAAGGTCTCAACAAATCCTATATGGTTTGAATTATTCTTTCATACTTACAATCCATGTGAGGATCATAAGCAGCATTGAAAATCAATTATGTATCACGTTCTTGCTAAATTATTTTTCAAAACGTTGAGGTAAACCTAGAATCCCATTCTAATATACTATAACATGGTTCTCCATGAATCCTTAACACTTCCTAAATTTATATCCAGGAATGTTGACCCATAGATAAGTCTTCACTAATAGCATTAACGTGTGAAAAAATTGTACGAAGATAAATAACAACCCATAAATAATTAAACACTTTAGAGTTTTTTGGTAGTCCAAGGACCAATCCCACTGTTATGTTATCTTATTTCCATTCTAATATGTATAATAGATTCAACATACCCTTTAAATTTTTTACATTCATCACTAACTTTTTGGATTACCAAGCACCAAGATACAGAATCTATGACGTCTCTCTTCATTCCAACCTACCAAAATTGTTCTTTCAAGTCCCTATACAACTTCATACATCAAGGATGAGTAGAGAATAATGACCTATGAGTTAAAATAATTTCTACATATTCAAATATTATATAGGAGGAACATATAAATGGTTCCAAAACCTTATCCTTCCATCCTGATCTGTGTTAGAGTCTAGAAAATTTATAATATTATTTTATATGTCTACATATTCCTTATACTCTTCCATAATCTTCACTTGTACAGAGGGTTAAACATTAATTTGAGAATGATTACATTTTAATCTTCCTTTGGGATTTCTAACTATATCCATTCGAAATAGAGAAATAATGGATATTTTTTCGTCCTCATTATGGATAATCTAGCATGATACTTTCGACTAAAAGTGTTAGATTCCTTGTTCGATTTCCATGGGGTTTAAAGTATTTAAAAGTAATAATCCTTGATCAACTCTATACAACTACTATGTCTCATGTTCGAGACCTTCTATGTGAATATATATTTTAGACATTTATAATCAGTACATATAAAACATTTTTTATGATAAAGATAATGGCTCTATATAATTTAGTTAATAATTGTCACTAATAACTACAAATAATGAGTTGGAATAGTTTTCTCATGAAACATAAAATACAAGGAGGTATAATAAATAACCATGTTATTCTCCATAAGAAAACATCCAAATACCTTCATGGATAAATAAATATAGATTACAAACTCTTATCCACTACAGGGTTTTCTAAGAATGTGTGTTGACTAACATTATTTTTAGTTCAATGAATTTTCCTCACATTCATCTATTTGGAGGAACATATCATTGTTCCAAGTTAACATGGACTATGGATTATATATTTGTGATAAATTCTCTAAAAATCATTGCTAATAACATTCTAAACCAAAGAAAGATACGAATCTTAGTCACCATGGTTAGTCTAGTCTAGCATTCAAGAGCCTCTATCATCTATGGATTTACTCCTATACCATCTCTTGAGATTATATGACCCAAAAAATAAATCATTTTGAATCTAAAATTCACACATTTCAAAATTTTCATATAACATCTCCATCTTTAGGGTCTTTAGAATTTTTATCAAGTGATGTTCATTCTCTCACTTACTCATTGAATATATAATAATATAATCTACTAATACTACCAAAACCGGTTGAGGTGATCTATATATACCCTATTCCTAAAATCTATGAATATAGAAGGGGTGTTAGTAAGACCAAAACGAAGCAATATATATTAATTTTTTCCATATATTGCATGTAATGTCTTCTTGGTTATATCCTATTTTTTGAACTTAAATTTATTATATGAAAAATGAAGTTCAATATTGGCAAAATATTATTATCCAAAATATTGATAAAAAAATACTTCCATATAGGGGATAAGATACTTATTTATGATCTTCATATTGTTAAAAATCCCATAATCATTGTAGAGCCATAATGACCCATCATTATTTTTAAGAAAAAAACAAGTGTACCCCATGGTGACACACTTTTTAAAAATGATAACCTTGTCAAGGTTTTCCTAGAAGTGATTCATTAATTCATGTAACTCAATTGGGTCCATTCTATAGGGAGTCTTTGAAATTGGTGTGGAACCAGGTTTGAGTTATATTGAGAACTCAACTTCTCATTTGGGTGGAAGCTAGGATACTCTTCAGGAAACACATCCACAAATTCTAAAACAATCATAATATTTCAATTTCTCTTTTCTCCCCAACCATTTGAGATAAACAATGATTCTGAATGGGAATTAATACCCATAGAGTGGATTTAATATCCGTAGGTAGTCCATGCTTATCGTCACAATGATGGATGATCAAAGTAGGTTTTGAAATATCATACGTAACTAAACTTACTTTACAATTGATGTGGTATATTTGGAGAGAAATACAATATATGCCTAAGATGACATCTTATTCATCAAAATGAATAATGAAAATATTTGATAGAATAACATTCCCATAAAGGTCAACTATAGTGAAATGATAGACTTGGGAATAAATCATCAGACCATTAGGGGTCTACACAACTAATTCGACTTCTAATAATATTTGTGTAATCATGAAACCAATAGATAATTCATTAAATATTAATGATTGGGTCGATCCAACATAGAATAATACAGTATCTATTCTATATTGGATGTTATATATATCTTTAATCCCGTTGCTATCACCCCGCTCATTAGAAATATCATTTTCATGATATTTTGGTATTTCCCTCATCATTAAAGGTTACTAACATTATTCATCATCACCAAATCAAGGGATTAGGTTTTTGTTTTCATAATTACCATTCCCTTTACACATGTAGCTCTGAATTGTGGGAGGAGAATTATGTGATTCTTCTTCTCTATTCACACAATTATAAAACATCATCGAATCACATCAACCAATAAATTACCAATGGACTTCCCTTCCACACATAAAACATCTATTTGACCCCTTAACAAAATTTTATTTTTGATTATTCCAACACATAGATCACAAAGGAAAGATTATCTTATTCAATTAATCATTTTTAGAATGTCCTTTTTTTACTTCATATTCAGTTTCTTATCAAAATCATTAGGTTTATATGTGACTCTAACTTCAATTTTATCCTTGATTTCACATCTCACAATATATTCATATATAATAATGTATGTAATGTAAAATTCACTTTTTTGACATGGATTTAATTCATATAAGAACATGTAATTTTTACATTCATTTTGGATGATAATTATTTAATTATACCTCTATTTTGTTGTTAAATTAGCCTCATTGGTACCAAATGATTTATTATCCCTTTTATTCAAATAATGGGACACTTTATCATTATTAGTGCAATGATATCTGTGTAATGTAATTATAAAAAACACATTCCTTAGCTCCTCCCAAATCAGGGGTTCAATCTCATCCCTATACCTCTTATTCTTTATTATCATCCACTACTGTTCCACATACCCTTCTTATTGATAATTAGCGATAATGACTTCCTTATGCTCTGAACACTATAGAACATAGAATATATTCTTGGTAGTACTGATCCAATATTAAGAATTAGTTGGATCATATGACTCTATTAATGATGGTGGACGTTTCCTTAAGAAGGGCTCAATTAAATGTTTTCCCTCATTTTCTCATGTGGAGGCCCAACAAGATTCATTTAATTAGATATATTTATGGGCATAGAAAAAGATTTTTTATTCCTGCTCCCATTTAATTTGTATGCTCAGGAGGACAATCATCGCATTTTCCATTGCAATCCTCATTAATGTGGTTCATATGGGTTCCATTCATTTACTAAAACCAAATTTTTAGAGTATGAAACAAATAATATAATGAGGAACAACGTAACCATGAAAATTCACTTATAGGATTTATGAGTTATGAGACCCTTCATAAACTATGTCACCGTAGTTTTATCAAATGTCACTCATAACCCAAATAAATTGAAATACATTCGGATTTTTCATAAGGAGTTCATTAATTCCCCAAGTATGTCCCTCAAGAGTGTCAAACCAGGTTTACAACAAGGATTGATGTCATGTACCTGATTACACCATTTTTGGACCGACACACCATGATATAGTTGTTTCTCATAGTCACATCTTTTCCAGAGCCACATACACTTCTAGTATTCATATAGGGATGTATTGGTAGGAAACCACTTAATATATTATTTCTCAAAATATAAGGAAATTTTCGTATACTTTTCCTTATACGTATAATTATCCAAATAAATTTCCAAAGGGTTTTCAGTAAGGTTTTATAATCATAACTTCCAAATGATAACAAAATCTTTTCTCGAATACCAACTATATTAACTCTTACATTTCATATAATTACATTACATATATTTTAAGGAATACTTTTACCATTATACAAATAGGAACCCAAAGACCATTTTAGTCTTGTTCCTTTGGAAACAATGAAACATAATCCCTTGTATATAAGTGACTATAATATCTCCATCAATGTTATTCCTGACTAGCATCCCTCTTAAAAACCCTAATTAATACATAACCTAAAATCATGGGAAATGATACATAAAAAGCGGCGAGATCAGATGCTTAGTAATGGTAAATGAGGGACACATGTAAGCATAAACATGAGAATAGGGGTATGAGGATGTGATCACAAAATTAGAAGATCATACTTTTAAAAGAATAAGATTATAAACACTAAGCATGGAATAAATCATGGATGTTTATAAGACATGAACCATAAAAAAATATAGAACATAATCCATAAATTTATAACATAGGAATAATACATGTGTTTTTGGAAAACACATATTATTGAAAAAATAATATCTATAGTTATTAAGGCATAGCTACAAAGGCCATATATGTAGTATGGGTTCATAGAAGCCCTGGTTCAATCCGAAATCCTTAATAGTTGTATGGGTTCACTCCACATACCATCATAGTAGTCATGGTTCACTCCCATTGTAATCTTAACAGTCAAGGTTCACTAACAATAATATATTAAACTATCTCATGAGATATAAATTATTACCCAATTCATTAGAGGGTGATATAGGTCCAACCCATATAATAATGAAATCATACTAAAATGTGCCCAAAAATAAAAATAATAATATCATAAACCATAATATTTAATGGGAATACTAATCATCTAATCATATCGTATTCTATTGAAAAATTTAAAGGTTTCATAATTGTTTCAAAATCATTACATGTGAAATGAATCGGCTTTCAAAAGAATATAACCCAAAAATGGGAATCAGGTTTTAGATGCAACATTCCATAAGAACATTATCCATTAAAAGAATGAATATGAATGGTAACATTGAATAATTTCCCATAAAATGCATGAGTATCACAAACAGATTTCATTTTCATGGGAAATAATTTGGAAGTTATTTTAAGCACATATCTTGTGGAAAATATTTTTTCTACATTAAAAAAAATTTAATTAAAATACAATATTGAATATCTTTTTCTTGGAAAATAATTGAAAACTTTTTATTTAATAATTTAAAACATAGAAAAAAATCCTCTTCCAAGGAATTTGATTTGAAATAAATTTGTAAAAAATGATTTTTTAATAAAATATATTTCATAAAAAAGATTGAAATACGACCTTATTTTCTTAAAAACATTTTCAGAAACATCATAAGTACTAATGACAAAAAAATGTTACTAATAAATAGTTATATATTTAATAAAATATTGAGAATAAAACTCATAAGTGATCGTGGTATGTGGATAAGAATATTTATTCATTTGGAGCTTAATCATAAAAAATATTGATAAACGATGATATTTTTTTCAATAAACTCTTATCAGATTGTAAAATGGAATCAAAAAGTCCATGTAAGAAAATTACATTAAATGAAGCATAAAATATTGATAGAATAATTAAATTCATGATATAACAATTAAATTTTAAGTATATAAACCTCTAAAAATAATTTTTTTCCTAATTAAACACTTGTCTCATAGAATGAAAATTGACACAAAACTATTTGGCGGATTTGGTATCTCTTGAAACATAAACACCATGAAAGAATGGTCATAAAATGTATATGTAAAAACCCATAATTTATTCAATAATATTCATATAAAATATTAATGGTAATTATATAAACCACATAAATGAAAATAGTCATGGATATTCACTGTATCTAACATATATAAAAAGTGAGACAAAATTTCCTAACCTTGTTTCATGACACTGGTCATACTCATAAAAACATCATGTTTAATAAATATAATTTTATTATACATCTATAACATAAAAATATTATTATATATAATAAAATATATTTTTTCTACTATTGATTAATATTACCATCTTATTAATAATTATTCGTTATGGTTTCACTTCATGTAATAATAAATTAATTCTTTGGATGTGTTTTAATTTCTAAAATAATTTTCCCATAAACTTATATCATAATTTTTAAAATGTAAATCTTGATATAAATAACAATTATTTTTAGTATATTTATATTATAAAATTCCATATAATATTGAAGTGTATTATGAAAGAAACCTTTCATGGTGATGGTAGGTTGTACAAACACATGAATGACATTTCCTATTTATTGTCGTATTGAAAGAACGAATATAAAGGACATATATGAATATATGTTCATTTTATCATAAATTTATCATGATTATTTAAAAATATATATATCATATAATTTAACTAAAAAAACTATTAATAAATTCCATGCATTTTGTGAATAAATCACATCCTTTCAAGGGGGAAGTAGTCCACACATCCTCAAACAACAATATTGTATTTACAAAAAAATATAAACTATAATGGAATGTGTTATAAAATATTTAAATAAGAATAAATACATAAAAAATTTAATATATATCATATATAAATAGTTCTTCCATGAAAATTACCTACCATGAAAGGAGGTATAAGAAAAATGAATAATCATCTTTTCTTGAGACGGTAGTTCACTGTACATGAAAACAATATATTCATTACCCAATATAAGGATGTTTGTGTAAGGTTACGTACCAAAATAGATATAATAATATATAATAAATTTTTTGAAACTTTCATTATTTTATAATCATGTAAAAATATTGTTTTAGTGGGTGGAGAATGAAAACAAATGAATGGAGCTTGATGGAGGATGTTACATCTTCTTTGTGTAGATCCTTTTGGCTTACAGCAATGTGATTGCTAGTATTTCTTTCTAAAACATTAGAGGATTATATAATGATGGTAAGGATTTTTTTGATATATTTTTTTTGATATTGTTCAATACAAAGTGTCTTTAGAGTTTTAAGTATGTTGTTGGAGCAGAGGTCTTTTTATAATGTAAGAGGAGTTGAACCATTGAAATTTTAGGCAAAGTAATTCTACCCATAATTTTTTCAAGTCATTTGGTTCCCAAAGTAGACCAAAGAGAATAAATTGGAGAATAAGGTCAAGATATGGCCACAAAATGGCTCTTAGAAAAGTACAGAGGTCATTTTTATCTTAAATTTGAGGTTTATTTCTTTATCAACCTAATATATCTCTTAGTCATTGTAATAAGTTTTAATCACAAACACTAATATCATTGGTCAATATAATTATTTACCATATTAGATATTATAAATTATACTGATTCTAAATACAAAATCCATTTTTAAAAATTCAAATCACTTAAGTGGTAGAAAATAATATAAATTTAATCTCGCATAGGGGATGACAATGTTATTTTTTAAATTAGAAACAGCCAAAATGTTGTTAGGTTTTTTACCCAATTTCACTGTGAAATTTATTCCAATGAATGAAATTTTTTAAAAGATAATAATAGATTCTAGTAAAACCTTTAATCCAATTTAAAATATTATTTACCCTTATAAAATATAAAATAAAATGTTTTTTGAATTAAAATTTGGTATTTTCCATAATAAATCCAAAAATGATCTTCCTCTGAGAAATTCAAAAAATACATCTAAGAGAATCTCGACATTGTAAATTAAAAAATAATGATAATTGTTTTGTTATAAATGGATGTAATGTTTCTAAAATTTACATTATTATTTTCCACAGAATAAAATGAAAAGAAGTTCATTTGTGAAAATATTATTTTTAAACATATAAGGACACTCCCAAAATATATATACTTCATTATCAATATGTTTTATTTATATTAAACATTATAAATAATATTTTAAAATTAGTTATTACTATTAATATTTAAAATTTTAATGGATATTTTATAACTATCTCATTTAAATAATTATAATAAAAAAATGATGTTTTATAGAAACTCAGTGTTATGTGTAACATACACCAAGTCAGTATTGCATGTAACATATTCCAAGTCAATGTCTTCTGAAAGTTTTGTTTAAAATAGTTTAATGTTAGATATAAATGAAAGATTAACTTATTCATGATGAGAATTTTCTATAAAAGCATGTGATATTAAATGGCCATTCGTAACATCTATACATGTTCATAAGGATGTTCTTTGAAAGTGTGTCGTAGACATTGGTCAGCATTGGGTGATCCACATAGATTTGGGGAGTTATCATATAAAAAATATATCAGGGATCTTTTCATATAGAACCATATGAGGAATATTATAGAATTCCATGTAGATAACCTTTACATTTAAAAAAGGTATGTAATTTAGAAAAACAGGGAACACGTATCATGCAGGAGAATCTATGAAGGGTCAACTTTATTCGGAAATGTATGGATACAAAAAATATTAGATAGAAGTAGTATGATGAAATGCATTTAAGATGCCTAGATTTTATAGAAGATGATCATGTTCTTCCTTTGAAGTCACCTAGATTGGGTAAAAGTAGGATATATAAGGACAGATGACTAGAACCCAGGTTAGTTGGACCAATTGAAGTTGTGGAAAATTGATTCTAGTGTCGTATCAATTCGATATCCCATAGTGGTAGGGTGAAATTCAGGATGTTATACATGAATAGGGAGATAGATTATTCAATTCATAATGTATTTATTACAATTATCTGTATTTACTTATATAATAGTTATTTCACATTATGCAATTTATTATTTAATTAGATTATTTAATTAATTTTAATTAATTAATTATTGGGATTTTGGAAATGAATAAACTAGTTATTGAATTAAAAAATGACATCTTGGGAATGAGTAATTGAATTAATTAATTATTTTTTTATTTAACAAGATATTCGGATGGGGGAATTGGATTAATTATTTGGTGAATTAATTAATGAGTTATATTTTTAAATGTTGATAATTGGATTAATGGTGATTTGTTCATATTATTTCATGTGATTAATTTAGAGAAAAATATTATTGTGATAAATTGTAATGTTATTCCATGATGATGAATATTGATAAAAAGATTAATGTATATTTCACTAGAATGATGTAATATATGTGATACTACGATATATGTGATATTATGATATGCATGGTTTATGTTTGTGGGAAATATCATGTGTATGCTAATAAAAAAATGAGAAAAATGATGTGTGAGATAGGGAATGGTGCTCTAAATACTAATATGTGATAAATGATGTTTGGGATAGGGACTGATGCTCCCAATAATCATATGAGATGGGAAGTTTGAGGACAGACCTAGGATCCAAATTACCATGTGACATTGAGGTGTGATATTGGGCCTAAGGCACCAAATACACATGGGTTGTCAGAAATGAAATTTTATTACCATGAGTTGTAAATTGACTATGGTACCAATTTTCCATTATATGATTTCAAATTATATGAAAAAAGAAAACGATGGATTTTTATATGGTTCTGACTCTGGCATGGGCTATATAAGTTATAGAGGGTTCTAGTGTCCCCATGAACCTGAGGGTTTATATGAGTAAATAAAGAATAATTAAATGTGATAATATTTTAGTTTTTAAATTGTTCATTATTCATTATAAATCCATATATACATTTATTAAGTATATATTGTTTTATATGACGTTTTTGGTGGAAAACTAAGTTGTAATGAAACACTAATCAGAAATCCTGATTAGTATGTCAATTGCATTCATGTTTTTAGTACATGATAATGTAAAAAGACCGATGTTAGATGGATGAGTTCTGATCGAGCATAGATGGGGAAACCATACTTGGTATCATAACTATCAATGGAGTTGTCATTGTCATTATTTTGGGTTTTATATTTGGCACTGGACAAGTACATAGAATTTAATATTAACATCCTTTGTACTAGAAATTTCAATCCTATTTGGTCACCATTTGATATTTTGATTACTCTCATTATAATTATATATTTAGTTTATTATTTATTTAATTAAAATATTTTATAACTATTATATACAGGTAATAGAATATCCAGTATCGATATTAGAGAGTGGATGCTAGTCAGAAGCCACTAGCGTACATGGAGTGGAACATGAGGTCAAGTGACCAACGAGATTGGGGCACCTCTAGGAGGCACCCGAGTCAGGATGTCACATTGGTGGATAAAAAGGTATTAGGAGGAATGATGAAGATTAGGGAGGGATATCCCCATTATAAGTGGGTAATTGGAACTCATATGTAAATTATATTTATAAACACCAAAATAATACAATATTATAAATTTTGTTACAAGGGAAAATGCCCAAAATAAATATAGGATTAATGTTCGGATTGTATATTATTAAATTTTCCGTAAAACAATTATTTCAATCGATGGTTGGACATTTTAACCATTATTATTTTACTTTAAACCATGGTAAACCCTTTTTTCCCTTAACCATAAAAATTTATTTTTTACGGTTATTATTATCCATTTTGTTGAAAAATTAAGTATAAAATATTATATAAGATAAATTATTTGGATTCTAAATCTGTAATATATTTTTCAAAATCAATTAACATAAGTGGAATAATTAAATTTAAAATTTTACCAGTAGATGTGATGAAATAATGGGTTTGGAAATAGTAAATTCTAATAAATGTTGATGGTTTTAATATCAAAATTGATCATGAAATTTATTAAAATTTCCAAATTAATATTTATAATAATATATTTATTCTACATTTACATTAAATCCAAGTTAGAATATAAAATAAATTTTTAAGTAATTTTAATAGTTTTTTTTATTAAAATCATTATTTTTTATTATTCATCGAAAAAATGAATCATCATAGAAAAATAAACAAAAATTAACATAATATAAATTTTAAATTCTTATTTAAAAGAATAATTTATTTTAATATTATATTTTTCTCTAAAATGAAAAAATTAGTATATCCTAATTATAGATGAAATAAAGAAACCATTTTCTTTCAAAATTACAAGTTCTTAAAAACAGTAGTTTAAATTCAAATGATTCTATAGTTATTTATAATCAACGTATATATAATTAATTCATTTTATAAATTTATAGACCATAAAAATTCATAATTTAGTTTTTACTATTCTAATCATCCTTTTTATTGGCTAGGATACAAAGTACATGTTTACATAATAAAAATTTAATTGATTATTATTTTTTAATTATACCATGTTTTTATTCATTTAAAACTATTAAACATATCATTTTTGAATGAAATATATCATTAAATGGTAGGGTTTAATATTTTATTCTAATATTATTGTTGTGTGGCTTATAAGCTATTAATTCTTTTTAGCTATTTTAAAACCTCAACGCGTTTTAGTGAATGCCTTAAAAAAGTACTTTGGTGCACTCAAGATTTGGTTAGAGGAAGTGGATGAAAACTGCAATTGAATGTGATCTATGTATTTATATAGAGATAAAGTTTTATAAAACTCTGACATAACCCTTATGACCTCATCACTTCCCTCCGTGACATAGGAAATTTAATGGCATTGCATGACTGACCATTCCACAACTCCCCTTGGTGAATTTAATGTTTGATAAACATGATTTAGATCATATAAATATCGAAATGTAGTTATGGTGTATCCTATGACAATACAACATAGTACTATATTTATAATATTTTGGCTACAATGTAGCCAAACCAGTACGACACAAATACCCTTTGAAAGGTAGTAGCCCAATAATCTTCCCTGAGAACCCCCATACAGTAGTTTAGAGATCGTCCCCCATCAATGATAGAGCTTTTAAGGGACCCTCTATATGATATGATATGGCCACCTACCCCACGTCACTTATAAGTAAAATATAACATGGCATAGTGTGAAATTCGATAACTATGTCATTTTTAGAAGTGGTGTCACTCCTTTTATTTTTTTTCCTTAAAAAAATATAAATAGATCCCCTATAAAACTACTACCCATAAAACATAAAACAATATCTGTTATTTATATCCCAGAACATACAACATAGACATCTCAATCCATACCCATTCACATGAATTCATAACCAAACTCGTAGAGAGAGAATGAAAAGGGTACATTTGAACAACCATATCTCATGTTAAACCGCAATGAAATCTATATCATAGGAGATAAAGAACATAACATAGAGGGAACAATAAAAAAACACTAATACAAGTGATAACCAACTCTTGAACACCTTACTATTGAGATACATCTCAAACTATATTATTAAAAAAACTAGAAACTAAAGTAAAATATATGAAAAGATAGAAAAAGATAAATAACCCCAATAAGAATGAAATAATATAATATATAAACATTTAATATATTAGGGTATTAGATGAAGTTATATGAATTATATTCCTATGTACTATCCTCCAAACCATTGTGTTTCCACATGAAATGAATCGATGGAATATCAAACCTTCTCAATGAGTTCTCTGAGTAGTCTTGGATCCCCAAAGGCCACTCCATATTATTCAAATCATCATAAAAATTAATATAAAACTAAATTATGGTTTAATATTTATTAATAATGTAAAATATGAGACCCGACATCTAAAATACATCATGCATATATATCATTTTTCTTTGATGATCTTTCTACACGGATGCAATATGACCCAGCTCTTTAATATACCCATCAAGCCTGGTAGGGAACATACTCACACATCAATAAACTCACATACCATGATGAGGATTCACCATTAAAAATAAATGATCTCTATGATATATCTCAAGAGATATCCTCTAATGATTGGATTAGGATTTTCGACAATCATGTTCTACCTTCATCATCTTTTGAATTACCAACACCATAGCTTTTGTATTTTATACATGTCCTAGCCCATGGAATGATGTATCTTCAACCCCAGAGAATAAAAATAGATAACCTAATGGTTTAATATATATCGTATCTAATGGTTCCATACTAATTATTAACTGAATTTTTTTATGTATACTCAATAAAGTGATCGTGCCTCTTCCCTGAGTTTCCAAAATCATGGAGATAACAATGAAACTTATATTCAAGAGTTAGGATGATCTGCAATATCTTTCCATCCATCTATGGATGAAAAGTATTTTTATGTTATATATGATAGCCAAAATAATATTGGACTCCTCCCCATAGCTAGAGGAAAATTGTGGATCATAATCAGAAATAATTTTCCATAGGACATCATGATGGCTCGCTATCTCTTCAAGATACTTAGTCAAAAAAATCCACTAATATCAACTTCTTGATATTTATGATTTCTTCATATAATTAAAATAATATTATTATTAATGATATCGAAACAAAGACTCCCCAATTTAATGTTAAAATATTAGAATTTTCCACATAAATTACATACCATTTCCATCGATTAATATCATACCACTGTATAACACATATGGAACATGGTGATTGACTATCACCACCCAGAAGACAAACCATCATGAAACAAACTATGTGACAAGACTCTATTACCCATTCCACTTAAAATAACTTCTCAATTTCTATTACAACTATTTGATATTGTGATTTTAATATAAGGATAGGATATATAACTCATGGAGAAATATAAAACACATTTCCAAAGTGTTGAATATATTACCTTGGATCAACAACATATGTTGTCCATCCTCAGACCTACCACTAAGGGTATCACCAAAGACAAATAATTATCTTGATACCTCCACCAAAGAATCCCCTAAGTGGGAATCCTCAATCTAATACACCAATGATGATTAAAATATCATCTTTAAAAGACTACCTATTTTATTAATATCTCTCATTTTAGGATCCATAACTGGGAACTCAAACATCACTCTTTAGGAATCTCATGGGTCATACACTATATCAATTATTTAATTTAATCTTATCATATATGAATCCACATTACTCATTAATAATGTATATTAAATTAATTATCCTATAATAATTCTATCCACCATCGCTTCAAAAAATTTAGGTTACACTTGGAAAATATATACATATGTCTATTATGATTACAATTACAAATAAACTCATTTCATAGATATTGTATCATCAAAAAAATAAAAATTAACTACCACCATCTTGAGATCATGGGTATAATATTTAAACTCACGTGGATGTAAAAACTGTTAACATTATGAAAAACATTATCTCTAGTCCCTTAGGTCATATAATAAAATAAAGATGTTAAAAATTAATGAAAACCTAAAATAGAACCCCCTATTCTGGAATATGAAAAATTATAATGCCAAAAAACACCTCCTTCATATTCTAAAAATATTTCTAACTCTATTTAGTCATTATGAATGTCTAATTCATTATGGTCAATGATATCCTAGGAGACATAAATTATGGGGAACTGACTACCAACCTCATATAACAACACACATGACTAATGAAAATTCTTATATATGAAACATTTTTTAGCAATGAAAAATAAATGAATACCTATTTCATGAATGGAACCATAACAACACCCAAATAAGGCATGAAATGCCCCTCTATATAAACATTAATTTATCTAAATCTCACATGAAAAACATCTATGATAGTTATTGATGATGGATAACATCCATAATAGTTCATTGATGTTCATAATGATCATCCTCAAATGTGGATTATAGAATTACATCGTTAGTGAAATCCACCACGCACATATCTAATAAACGCTGATCAATATGTCAGTTAATCCCATGAATGTGGATATATATTTCTTCACACTAAATTTCATCAAATCAAACTCATAATTCCCATATTAAAATAGTACAACGGTCTTTAAAACGTCTTCCTGATTCACCTGTATGTGAGGATATATAGAACACAAATCCGTCTTTCTGGACCATCATTCATTCATTCAGAGATCAATGAAATCACTAGTATGTGGAAGGGTGTGGTTGTTCTTCACTATCATGTAGTTCAAGAGATGATAATCAATATAAATACAAAAGGATATATCATTCTTATTCAAAATAAAAACTAATGGATCTCATATAGAAACACTATACTGTAAAAAACTGTTTCAATATATCATTTAGCTATAATGTTAGATCTCACTACATTGAAGAGACTATCCTATATATAGATATCAAGATAGAATAAATTCACATCTATAGATTGTTCCAAATCATGATCCCCCGTTGTGGTGGAAAAACCACAAACTCTTAATGAAATTCATTATGGTAATCTTCTACAACCCAAAAAATCAATAATTGATGACCCCTAGAGAAATCATTGTCAGATCCTCCATCAATGATGATACGGAAAGACTATTCCACCATCTCATCTAAGAGTCTCTCCCAATAAAAAACACTATCATCTCACTATAAAAAATGTAGAACACAAGCAACATTCAAAATCAATTCATGATATCCAACCTCTAATATACACAATCCATTTCAAGGAATATGGTGTATGGTTATATCTATAAATATAGTATGTCTCCCAATTATTGGTTCTTCCCCATCACTTTCTCACTATTTCTATATTCTTTATACAAAAATCTTGAACTCTAACTTGTGTATTAAAAAACTAGGGATGTATATTCCTATAAACCTAATTTCCCCATGAATGGAAAATGGGATGTGGTATGAAGGAGTTCATAGATTGTAAATCTAAAAAACAATTTACCATTAAAGTAAAAAACTAAAAGGGTTCTTTGAATGATGTCTACCAAAACTGTTGTAGGAAGCACTAAAGAATGAAGATGACCAATACATGGGTCATGGCCTGTCTAACCCTTCTAGAAACCATCATCAATGACATTCTCTACACTCTTTAAAAGAGTAGAAGCACTATGATACCCTCTACCTAACGAATATCTTATCTAATGATCAGAAAGTAGATAATTCTATTACTTCTATATATTTTGAATCTCCTTCATTAGAGGAACATGAATTTTCACTCATGTAATAATGTATTTGATAAGAATGTTTAGTAAATCTCACCCATGATGATCATAGATTCCTAAACACAAAAATGCTTCAAATCAATTGTAATATGTTTGATATCCACCAAACCAAGAGAAATGAGATAATGAGTGATGTGACCTATCTAATTCTATCTGAAATTTACTATTTACAGGTAACTAGGTACACTAGAACCTAGTGATACATCATGATGAATCATGAAAAATCTTCTCCTTTAATGATATGATCTATATATCACCCTCTAAAAACCAATGATCTTTCGATCACATTAATATTTTTTGAATTTTAAATGAGGTGACATGGAATGAGATCTATTGATTCAATGATTCCTTAGAATGACTCACTATAGTCTCTTCATCTAGAAATAGATCTATAGAATTTCAATGAATACGTCCTTGAATATGGCCAACTTCATAGAAAAATATTGGAATACATCATTCTATATGTCTATGGACTACATCTACATTACATCTAAATAAGTGTGATACATGATTAAGAATATATACCTCTATATATATTCTCATCCTAGATTCATCAAAAAATGGAATCTAAGTTCTTCTTCCATGAACAGTTCAAACTGAATTATTTCTCAACCTCCTCCAACCAATCATTTTTAATGATTCTAAAATGGATAGATAATAATTACTAATACATTGGTGTTGAAGTTTTATTATTATTTATCTCTATGTGAATTTATCATCAATTTCTACTCATCATTGATCTGGGGGAATATCATACTAATCATATTCAATGTGAACCTAATGAGGATGTTAACTAGGAGAAGTTTATATAAGAATATAATACTTTTAGATACTAATAATACATTAATAAGGAGTTAAATATTTATTTTTTTCATTTTATTCCTTTTTTGATTAACCTATACCATGGTATACCAATTTCAAACACATACACAAAAAAGAATGATACAAGTGTTTTTCCTAGGCCTATAATTTGAAACAAGTTACAATTCTTCTATTAAGATCAATTAACTATATTAGCAATTAATTAGATCATTGGGTGCCTAAAATACATGTATCATAGATTATATGATTCATTTATCAACTACTAAACATTTATAAATTTTTATATCTAATAAACCATTTCTTCCTAACATTTTCACAATTCTAAACCCAATCATATCCCTTAAGCTAAACCACTAATACCACTCTAAAAAACCCACTCCTACAAAAGTGTACCCCAATTGATCATGGAATATGAGATGTGGATAGTGATAGTGTTATTCCTACCTCCAATATGAAAAATTTTGGTGACTAGAAATGATGGAATTTAATACATATAAATCAGATGCATAGACCTACAAGGGAAACACATATAAGTTATTTATAAGAAATAAAAACTAACTAAAAGCTGATCAAATGATAAAATTAATCACATGTAGATACATGAAATGTCATAAAATATTAAAAAAATTTGAGGTAAAACCATAAGTTCAAGAAAAATAATAATGGAAGAGAAATGGATTCCAATAGTTATTTACAAAAAACTAAAATCTAATAATATCCATCATGATCCCTAAACTTGTCTTGTTTTTCTTGAATGATTTATATATACCCAAGGTGATCATAACTATATACCCAATAAGATCTTCCCTATTGCCTCTTATGAAAAAATATAATTAATTTATGCGGGAGAAAACTAAATATATGTGAATCTAACATATCAAATAAATTTTTATACTATGTTTATAAACACACCAGGGATATACCTCAACATAAATTTCATATAATAGATCATAGATTATTGTAATAAATCATCAAGGGTACCTTGGTACCATTTCCCACTAGTTTTCCACTCTATATTAATATCCCATGTCCATATCCATATCCCTAAAAAATAATCTAACTTGACTAAATTAAGGATATGTTCTAAAACATGCACCTAATGCATCACATTATCACATCCACCTTATCAACTTCATCATTTATCTTAACCATATATTTTTAGGTAGATACCATTTTCAGGGTGATGTGTATCTTTATTTTGGTATTATACCTCAATCAGTCAATCCACATTCACTGAGTAAGGTACCTAAATCCATCATAGCCAATAGTAATCATACATATAATAATAAATTGGATACTATATCATTAGACACATGTGGGTGAAATAAAAGCAAACCATCTCATCCCATTAAAATCTTATATGGGAAATCTCACCACCATTAATGCCAATAGGTAATACTACTTACAGAATAGTGCTTCACCAAATGGGGTAGTCATCCATGCATCCAGTAAATATTTTGTTGGGGATTAGAGCCTCCCATATTAAACATGGTTTTACTCACCCTAACACACATGTGTGGGGTAGCATTTGAAATCAAAAAATATAAATGATATAATATAGATCACAACCACAATGAAGGCATTAAATTGTAATAGATTCAACATAAGTTACTATCTTATGGACTCTGATATACAACTACTAAGAATTAGTCAACAAATTATCACACATTCATCTTAATTGATTTATTTATGTATATTTAATCTTTATATTGATATATTAACTTTGTGATAATTTCGTGATTAGCCATTAATTTACCACTAACATGATTCTAAGTGAAATTTAGTTAATAATAAATGCAATATTCATGCCCTCCGAGCCCAATCCAAAACGAGTCCACTATATCCCAAGTGATTCACATTTATAGCCAACTGTATGGGTTAAATAGTTATTACACATTATTAACTATTTCATAATTCATGGTATTGTAGGAAAATATCTGAGTCTACCACAAGATATATAAATGAAAACACATATAACTACCTCTATTGGTGGGTAATGGATGGGATATAAAATAAGAAACTTGAAAATAATTTTATTAAAAACATTCCACTACAATGCATCTCTTCTTTCATTATATCAGCTTGTCAGCCTTATTTCATATTATTCAATATACCTTCATGTCATCCCTAATACACTCATAAATATTACCATTCATATCACTATTAATATTTTCATCTATAACAACAATCTTAGACCTCCATTCAAATGTAACATCATCCATCCCAAATGTAGATGAAATATCATAGAAATGGTCGTATACATTGAACATTAGAGAATTAATAAAAATATATTATTCAGCATGGAAGTCTAGCCCCTACAATAAAGAATTAAAAATTGTGAACAAATAACCCATCATTTCACAAGATATTTATATTTATTAAGAATACAATTTTGTTTTCCCTCATTTTTTAATAAATCCATTTTAACAGGTTCCAACTCTAGGAAACCATATGTATCAATTATCTCCTATAATCTCATTTATTTAAAAATGATCTTAGATATACCTAAATTGATAAAATTTAAGAAGGAAAGCACCCATATAACATTCCTTTTTATTCATTTCATAATATATAATCACTTTAATTATATTCTCAATCAATCTAAATATCTCATTGAATTATAAATTCATTTATACTTTGTTACATTCATTAATTTTATTATCATGAAATTACAAAAATATTCAATTTATTAATCATGTATCTTTTATTATAAATCATGTAAATCAATTATTTATATCATTATGTTATTTATCCATTTAAATATATTTCAACATAATAAAAGAATAATAATAATAAATGGTTCATGTATATAATATATATTGAATTATCAAAAAAATAAAGTGGAAACCCATTATTAATATATGATACAGCAACAAGAATTCACTAAATATAAAAATGTACTTCATAAAATTGCCTTAATATTTGATGGGGTAATTACATATAAATACAATGGGATGAAACATGATATCCTTAGGATGCACATAGGAAAATATGAGTAATTAAAAATAACCTAACTCAATCTCCCAATGTGCTGGAATCGGACATGAACCCATAACCTGGATCTCCCATCACCTATCCCTCAGATAAATTATGGATACAAAATGACCTCAGGACACAATCACACTATACAATTAAAAGAAAAATAAATTAAAATTGTAAATATGAAACTACAAACCTTGAATATAACTATTGGATGGAAATGAAATCAAACAGAGACAATATGGTATAATAAGGCGATTGAAATAAACTTGTATTACCATAGATTGATGTTTAATAGGTGGGGATTGATCCAAATCAAAAGGGGGATTCAAAGAAATCCAGAAGAATATAATGATTCATACAGTTTCATTAGATGAATTGTATGAATACTAGGTTTTAATTTTCCTTGGTATTTTATATAGTGCAAATTTTAGATGACAATGACACTATGACTAGGACCATTTTGTATCCCACCTGACATAGGTCATTCTATGATGTTTCAAGAGGGACCATTCTAATCCAAAAATTCGTAACAACCCATTTCATGAATAATGTATTAGATATGATAAAAATTTATTTGGGTGCACAAAATTGGTTAAAACACTATTATGATTTAACCCTTCACTAATAGGGATGTTATGCCATAACCTAACCACCACATCCTGGATACACCTCAAAATTAAGTGTTCCTAAAATTAACCATGAGAACCCCATGTGTCATATCAGGGAGACCACACTTCACCAATGATATATATGGATTTCAACCATCATGGTGATATGACAAAACTACCGACCTCATTTTTCAACATTCAACAACATAGCACAAACGAAGCTAGAATTCCAAAATGTTGAAATTTTTAACAGTGGTGCAACAATTTAACCCCATTTCCCCTAAAAAAACTCAATAAAACCTCAATTAATGTCCAACAGTAATAAAAATCAATATAATTTTCTACTGAGATATAGACCATTACACCCAATACACCCTTTCTCATTGGAAAAGTCTTGACATACCAGTAATGAAAATATTTGATTCACTTTAAGGAGAAAGACCAGGCATCAATGGTATCCCCACCATACAAAGATTTATTAGAGAAATAAAACTCATAAAAAAAATATTTAATTCCAATAATTATATAACAAATGGGGTAGATCAACAATACACACTTTAGAACAAACTCTGGATCATCCTCATAAACAAAAATTTAAAATAAAATAAAATGTATCCATCCATTTAGAATCATTCTATTTTTATTTTATTACCTATATTTTATGTTTCATTATAAAGGAATTAGTGATAAATTCTCCATAAAATGGGCATAGTAAATGAAAAAACCAATGTAAAGTATTTACATTACCCACCTCCTCTGATGATGATTGTATTCTTTTTTAGAGAAGATATAACTTAGTATTCTATGATAGTAATAAATATTAAAAAATTTTAAAAAAATATATGATGTGTAAAACTCTTAAGTATCTAAACCAATCCTATGTGTTTAATATCATGAGTAATATAGTTCATCTCATTTGGCTTATAATTTTTGGAACCATAGGCGACTATGTGATCTCCCTTCATGAGAATGTAGCCAAAACATAAAATTAATGCATCAAAAAAGACCATATAACACTACCAATCATGTTCAATGGAAAATACATGTAGTGGTGTCAAACAATATTTCATATAATCAAAATTATTATAAAATTTTACGTACCATGAAAAAGGCAATTATGAGTGAAAAATGTCATTAGAGAAGCTAATTTCATAAAATCCAAGTTGAACCTATTTTAAAACCCTTCTATACCTAATAATATAAAAATATAAAAAAACATGAGGTTGTTTTCATGACATAGTAACATTCACCTTCTAAGTATCAACCGAAATGAAATGTTATTAGATCATGTGTCCCATGATAAATACTTCATTATTCTAAAAAACCATTTATATTAGTTAAAATACAGTCAATAATCATAAATATATTCTAAAACTACTATAAGTTGGTCAACATTGTCTTCCATAGTGAAATAGTAGACTAATATTTCTTCCTAAAATACTACCATGAATGAGTAGAGGTACTTGTGCGAAATTCTATACATCAACTCCATTGATTATATATGATAATAGGGTATTCTAAAAGGTATCATAATGTACTGAATTTTCACATAACTATTCATGAAGTAGGTCATTTGGATATCAAATTATTTAATTCATAAGTATTTATAATAGGATATAATATCAATCATTGAGAAAACCTTATCCCCTTAAAATTAAATATGAATATCATAAATAAATTCCACTAGATACTTGTTCACTACCATAACTCGATTGTGTTTTTTGTAATCAACTCCATGGAGATGTGTCCCATATGTATTCTATATAAATAGAATAGGAACCATCCATGGTGACACACTCGAGCATGTGAATCCTTTATCCAAAAGGTTTTAAAATTATGTATTGAACTCTCAAAATTTAGACGGTTCTATATGATAATAATGAATAGTGATAGGCTTGGTAGCTTCTACCATTTCAATAGATAACTCTACTTTATTAGTTATAAACTAGATATGTCTAATGGAAACATATCTCAAAACATGAACCACACACTAGGAAGGCTAAAAATCAATGATTCTTACTCAATTCTAGATGAAAAAAATCTATATTATCCTATTAAACCCAAGAAACAGTTGTCTGAATCTAATCAACCATCAATCCCATTCACATTAGAAAACACAACACATCCCATTAAGGGAAGAAAAAAGGGATCACTAAAGATAAATGTAAATCCGAAATTTTAGTGAAATCATCTAATTAATCTAGATAATAAAATAAATTCACATTGATATCTGAAAAAATGTGGCGATATCGATAAATGATAATGTTAAGGAATAATAAGGGCATCAAAGATGCTACTCTATCTTATTTCCAAGAAGCATAACATGTACATCATATAATATATATTATCGATAAAAACTTTTAGAAAATAAATTATATGAGTCAATAGAAATGAATGAGATACTCTTTTATCATGTAAATTAGTCACTAAATATGATGTTATAGTAGTGGTACCTCCTACTATGGTCAGACCCCCATCAGCATCCTCTATATAATCATCAACTACATGAAGTGACATTATCTTGGAGGCCTACTATTAGAACCCAAATGTTCTTGAAAAATAATATTCCAATATATTTCCCTTTTAAGATAATGATAATGTGAAAAAACATGGGTTAAAAAACATGTTATAATTTATATACGATGATTAAAGAAACACATGTACCAAAATTATAATTTTTTCTTAGTATAAAATATTTTCAAATTCACAACCATTATATACGAAAATAAATTCAATGGGACAATTATAGACACCATATAATGTCGAGATGATGCTTGTTATTGAGAAATGTTATGTGAAATGTCACTTTTAGTTGTTCCTTTGAAAGAAACAATAGAGAACGTGATAAAATTAGAAGAAAGAACCCTCAATAATAAATTATCATCCTGGTAAAGCCCAAAAAGGAATTCTATATTTATAACAACCACATAAGATGTGATCTTCCATATTAAAACCAAAAATCTAATATTAATTTCAAATATTATGGTCTATAGATACAAGATAATCACTTTCTCATGAGAATACTGAAATTTTTTAGAAATTTGGTTTAGATAATGATTCATAGTCATCTCACCTTTCTAAAGGTATGGTACATCAATAAATATTGATGAAAACATTACATCAATATAGAAATAGTCATTCAAAAGAAATATAAGGTATTTATTATCAATAATCTCAATTTTAATCTCTATATCTATCTAATCCCACCTCCTCATGTTAATATCATTCATCCTAAATCGTAGAATACTTCAATTTTACCGAATAATTTGTTTAAAAAACAAAGAAAAGCAACTCAATCCATGTGAAATACAAAATTTCCTCTAGATGATAATAAATGAAATTGAATGATATCGATTATAGTGATGAAAATCTTAAGAATGATATTTATATTCATCCTGTTGAGTATCCACTATTATTGATTGATTGACGATTAATGCAGGTACATATCGTAGAGTATGAATAATACCCACCACTATCTTAGTTTTTTAAAATTAATGTGATGATTCACATTCCATAGTGCATAAAAAACTCCCTTACAAAGTCTACTCAAAAATATTTTGGGGGGAATAGATTTAAAAAATATCAATAGAAAACAATAAAACATTATTAGTGATATTGAATTCATCAAATAAACTAATAGATAAAAAAATATTGATTCCATGAAATAGAATTGAACATGCTCAGACTTGAAAATAATTAGATAGAATACTAAAGACCCTTAATTCGGATAAATTTATTCATCCAAGACACTTCTCCAAAATACCAATGTTGAATTAAGGATATCAGTATTGAGAGATGGCCAAAACACTCTCATAACAACCCCATAAGTCTCAAAAATCCCACCTTCGGTCTATAAAGGCACCTAATAATTTATATAAAGTTGGACCTAAAATATCCCAAAGGTTGTTCCCAATAACCGATGTCTAGAAAAATAATACGGGATCAATTTTTCAAATAATGGAAACAATTTTTATATGATAAAAATAATCAAAAAGTAATAGAATAAGATGAGTAAATAAATGGTATGCATGAAAAACTTCCAAACTAAATAATATACCATAATAATCCATAAAACCCAAATAGTTCATCATAAAAAATATGATAATACCACCTCCATCTAGATGAAGTCTCAAAAACTAAACGTGACATGTGGACCATATATCCACCAGTCAAGACCACCACTACAGAGTCCCTCAAATGATGTGAAGAATCCACCTATATGGGGAACATTCCATTTTCATGGACCTAACATATCATAATCTATTAAAGTGATTAGGAGAGGATAGTGTGTGCAGATAAATATCCTAATTGTATTTTATAAACAGTTCTATTAGAATGTTCTTACTAGTTAAAATATATTTTCTTCAATTTAAAAAAATATATGACATAGAAAATAAATTTAATATTTAATTCCAACATTTTTTTAAATATAGTAGATTGAATATATATCTAAATAGGCATACATCGACATAAATTATAAATAATGAAATAAAATGATCAATAATTCCAATAAAAACATGTAATATAATAATCAAAAAAATTTGGAATGAACTATAATCACAAGGTATAAGAATTTTTAGATCTCGAAATCTATATCCTCTCACCACTTATCAGATCAAAATAGTTAATGTGTGTTTACATGTCCCTAAGGAATGGTCCACTGGGATAAAATTAATCAATGCCCCATCTAGGGATAAAATCATGCCAGTATTTTTCAGTTGTGGTTAATATCATCAATTCATTGATAGTGTGTCACAACCCTATAGTGCTTATCATAATACAACAAAAACATCTCATGATCTCGTGTTCCTTAATGAATAAATCTATAGGGAATGTTAATTCATTTCAAATAAAAACATCATTCATAGTTAAAATCCAATATTTCATATTTAAGATGGAATTTAAATTTTATAAAATAACATATCTATTTTTTATCAAATATTATTCCATTAAAATTAATCTTCAATAAAATACATTCATGTGAAGAATTAGCATCAATCTAATTCATGAATGTCATTCTCAAAATCACACCATATTTTCAAAGATCATTAATATAAGACTTATTTTCACAAATCAAATGATCTTGAAATAAATCATCAAATCATCATAATTATTAGGGTAAAAACAATTAAAAATATATTTCAATGTATGAAATAAATAACGTTTGTTATTTTTTTTGGAGAATTTTTTTGAACAAAAAACCATTAATCAATTTATGATATTATCAATTATATAAAATGGAGAATTATAATGTGGATCTAATGTTGAGTATGGTATAAGTGGAATACCAATAATATTAATTGATCCAAAAATGGATCTAACCCATACAAAAAAAAACGATTTTTACTATCAAGGAATAAAATAGTAGAATAATGAAGGACTCATAAACACGGGGAGATACACTAACCAAAGGGACATTAATTTCATCCAACATAATTTTAATACTAGTGGAAAACAAATTAATGTTATCTAAATCATTACTTTATAGGCTCCAATATCCAATTCTATTTGTGACATTCATGTGGGATGAAGATTGTATAATAATTAATTGTTCAGTATTTTACATTATAGAAAAAGTTTTAGGACCACAAAACAACAACAAACAACCAAGAGAGGAATTGATGAAAAGGAACATAAAATATTAATTTTTTAGAGACTATGAAATAGACATACCTGCTTAGAATGGATCCTAAATATACAGTGAATACCTCGAATAGGTAGTATTTACCTACAAAATGAATTTTTCATAACACACACACACACACACCATGCCAAAAAACATTGAATAAGTACCATTAATTAAAAACAGACGTCGAGCAACTCTAGAATAACCATTTTGTTAACACAAAAACTATACAAAATGGTAAACCACCCAAACATTGTCACTTGAGTCCTAAAACTACAAATGAATCACCATTCCATAGAAATTCCTAAAAAGAAATAACCACCAAAACTGGTTATGCTATAGCTAGATCATCAATGCCACTACCCCCTACTACATACTATAATCCCTCTTTGTATGGTACATCTCATGATGTAAAATCTATAAAAACAAGAAAATAATAAATATTAATAGATTAGAATATAAAAAACCTCTGATCAAAGAAAATGGTTATGTAGTAATTTGATGATGTGCCAATATGAAACGATATGGAATAATAATTAATATGGTGTGTTTATGTGGTGGTTCCTGAGTGGTAAACCCTATAATACTGCCTTCAAAAAGGATTTTGTTAGAATCATAGAAATACCATTGTGGGCGTTATACTATGTATTATGTGACATAGGCATGATCCATGCATGATATGACACATGAATGATTTCATCCATATGATTTAGGTCTGATGTTGTACGTGTGATGCTTCACTGGGCCATTAGGCCATGTTCATGATCTGAATTAAATTTAGACTACTGGCTATGAAAATGGTCTCCCTCTACATAGATAGAAAGAGTTATTTTCTTTGATAATAAAAATGTGTCTTCATCCCCACCATTAAAATGAAATAGTGTGCTGAGATACACAGTTTTTGTAAACATGATATATATCAATAGATGAAAATAAGTGATCATAGGATGGTACTAAACTACGATAACATAATCATAATGTAAACAAATAAACCCAAACAAGGCGTCAACCATAATGAATGATTCATGGAAATACGATTTTTTATAGTAGAATACTTGAGTCATGTGTGTTCATAAAAATCAATAAAGAATCACTATACACGAGAGAGAATAATTAGAATAAGTATTTATTTTAATAACCCTTATATAATGAAAATAATTTCCATAGTTATGAATCTCTAAAAATACTATCACAGTGGAAATAAATACAATTTATATTGTGTTCACTTCTAATTAAAGTCCATATTATTTTATGGGAAAATAATATTTATTTAATACATTACATGGATATATAATTTCATTCAAACAAATCACATTGTTTAAAAAACATATATATGTTCAAAAAGATATAATAGATGCATCTTTTAATAAAAAATAAATTATCCTATAGGAATGAAATGTGTTTTACAAAAACTTCTTAACAGTTTGATCATCGTAACTATTCCACAATAATAATTGGGGATTGTATCATTAATTAATATACAAAATATTTATTATGAATTCATAATATATGTATATATATCTGGATAGTACAAATATATTCGAATTAGAAATATTTTTATAAAAACAAAATAGTTTTTTTTGTTTTAGTATCTTTGAATATGGTAATATTTAAAATGAAATGCTAATTAAATTTTACACTATTTAATGTAATGTTATAATTGAATCCTTATATTATCAAAAAGACATGATTTTAGTAATTTATATTCCTTACATAAATTATTATCATTTCTTATATTGTTTTTAGAATAATATCATCAATAAAAACTCAAAAAAATGAGAAGTTTAATTTAGGAATTTTCCAAGATAGTCAAATATAGTATATAAATAATTTCATAAATCAATTAAATGTATATATTAGCTTCCAAAAACTAATATTTTATGGTTATTTATTTGGGATAGAAATAATTAAAACCAAAAAATATGAATAACTATGAATATAATTAAAATTTTTCTTTTATACATTTTGTTATAAATGATTATAGAATATTAATATAATATTTCAAAACAAGAAATATCTAGATTACAAGAAGAAATTATTGTTTTTAAGAGAGAAAAAACGAAACAAATTCTCATTATAAAACTACATATTTAATTATATATTATTTCTAAATATATTTTTCTATTATATATTACATTTTTCATAAAAATTGTAAAAATAATATTCTTATTGTGTTCTAATCCAACAATTTTTAATGTTTTTATAAATCTGTTAATATAATGTTTTTATAATTTTTACATGAATGTATTATCTCACCTCCATGATTTTTTTATAGAAAATAATTATTTGAATATTTCCTTATGGATGACTTATGATGATGGTTTTCTACTAAATATTTTAGGAACCATCTTTCATTCACATGGGTTAGTTATTCTGTTTTAAAATTATTAATATTGTTTTATCTTCTATCAAAAATATGTATGTTATTAATTTTCTAATAGGAGTTACTTGAAATTAATATCCCTCTTATTCATTTTCCACACCGTCATATCTCACTATGAAAGAAGAAAGAGAATGGATAGTAAACCCAATTGACAACGAGGCACCTTTGACTATGCTTATGGGATTGTGAATTGAACCCAAACCACTCTAGGGATCTGAAAACAACATTATAATTTTCAAGGTTGTTATACATGACTAAGGAAATTATATTCAATGATTATATATATTCCACAATCATATTAATTAGGATTGTTAAATTCTCCCATATGTCAGGATTTATTATGGATTATTACAAAAATATAATGATTCATGCCTTTAGTTATGATAAGTATTTATTCTGTTCCTTATAAATTATTGTATATGACATAAAATATGTGTTTTTACATGATATGATCTGGTTTTCATACACTATTTCCTAACATTTTCTTAAATATAATTTTTAATTATTGAATCGTTTTTTACAATTATGTAGAAGACAAGAAATATATTCTTAGTTCTCAATTGACATTGGTTTTGGAGAGCGATATTATTTAATGAATTTCAATATGTTTCTTATTCATAGATATTTTATTTGAATATACTTTAAAATTATTATGAATCAATAAAATATATATATTTGAAAAAATGACCACTGTGTGGGAAATGAATTATTTATTTTTATAAATGTTTTTCTTAATTTTATAAATCTTAATACAAAAAATAGAATTTATTCTATATAAGACTCAATAGTTTAAAATTATTTTTAATTTATAATTTTTTGAAATTATTTTTTTTGGATATATTATTTAATATTATGTTTATGTATAATTTTTTTATCAAATGATCTAGATTTCCATATATATGACAATTATATTTGTTATAAAGAAATTGTTAAGAAAATTTTTGGGGAAATATTTTTATAATATGATGATATTTAATTGTTATAAATATCAAATAAGTTTGATATGATTTTTGTTTTTAATATTCCTGGAGGTATATATCCACTTTAGAGGTCTTTAGTGACGATAATTAAAGTTTAGTAAGGTTATTTTATACGATTTAATTAATTATTAAAAGAATAGTGGGGAATATATAACCATTAGTATTACTATAATTTTTTACTTTCAAGGTCAACTTTGATAAAAAAAATTAATTTTTTAAATTATGGAAGACTCTAACAAGTAACCATTATGACTGATATATTCATTGATGTTTTGTAACAGTGGTTAATTTGGATAGAGGGTTATCATATTTTTATAAACATTATTGTATTATGGAGAAAGGTTAATTAATGGAAACTATGGGATTTTATGTCAATGAGGTCGATGTCAAACAATGAACAAAGATAGTGTCATGATTTGGTATTATATATCATTTTTTGTGGTTTTATACCAAGGGGATTCATGTTATTATTAGAAAAAGAAGTAAATATCTAGAAATAATATATGATTAATGTGTCCGTATTTATAATATCTGACATTATGATTGATTAACGTTTCATAGAGATAAATATAGTTTAATAATGGATGAATATTAGATTAAAAATAGCATATATTTTATTTAGGAATACAGTCATACATATTATGAAATTTTTTAAGAATAATTATTCATAGAATGATATACGATAAACTTTTTATGTTATTTATATGGTTCTATGGATCTATATTTATTACATGTTTGATTATTTAGTCATTCTGCGAAAATATACTAACATATTCACCAATTTGTTTTATTAAATTATTATAAATTTAAGGACTAATAATTCTTATATTTTGTTGATCTTGTTATCCATTTTTTTCAAACAGAGTTCCAAAAAACCACTTCATTGATAATTAGAATTATGATTATCAGAATATGTAGATAATGAAATAATTATTCGAAGACATAAAAAGGATGATATTATTGATAAAATGTGTTTATAAACCCTGTTATTATTGGAAGAATACCTATTGAGAAGTATTCAGTCAGATATTGAAAATGTAACCTCATTCATTACAAAATCCAATTGAGAAAAACATCACATGTCATAATAATACTAAAATAAATATTCATAGTACATATTACAATAACATTCATATATTCTAACACTAACTTAATTATACTAATAAATCCTCCCATTCACATTAAAATATGTCTAGATTTCATAGTGAGAATATAATTTGATTAATCATTCATAGGACTAAACTATTTCTTTATAACATATTTCATGCCTTCTTCATTATCACTTTTTCCAATAGTAGAAGCTTCTCTATATAAATTGGAATTTATAGAGTCCATGTAATAACTTTCATTATCATAATGATCCTTATTATCACTCCAATTACATGTAAGAATAAATTTCTTCCATGATTCTAGAATAGAGTTGTGATAATCTGCTACATTTTTTCAAATATTCAAAATCGTTCTGAAAATTTTAATAAAACTAATCATACAATGAACTAACAATTGTGACTTCAATATAATAATTTTTTATGGAATTAATAAATAGTTCTTATATATAATAATTATACAAAAAATATATATTGGATTGACCTTAAACATTACATAATCTAGTAAATTATTTTATAATAAACTTACCAATATTCCCAAAGATGATTTTGGTTTACCATTTTAGAATTTTTTGAAAACATTCATACATATAAAACCCATAACAATACAATGTATGTATTACTAAAATAGTATCCATTTCATCCATAATAATACTTCTTTTAGAAAAAACATTAAATATATTCATTAATGTTCTTCACATCATTCATATTAGCTTCTCATTTTAACCTTTCTATCCTTAAACCCTATAAAAATATTAAAATATCAGAAAGAGAAGTAAAAATAATGATGTAAACTATTATTCCATAAATAATTATGAAAATAATTAATCATTTTTACAAAGACGCACTTCTAATTGAATATATATAAAATAGCTACATTGGGAAAAGAAGTTATTTAGATAAAAAAACACAAATAATACCATAAATATAACATATGGAATTAAGTACTTTTGATTGTAATACTTAGAATTAACATATGATTTTTCACCATAATGTCTACCATACAATGTAACCCTCCTGGATACCTTATGATGTAACCATTATATTTATTCTTGGAGTATCCATATGGGTGACCTCCAACATATTAATAAACAATTCATCAGAGGGAGATATATGTCCCAAAATCCATTATAATCAATTCTCATTAACAAAAAAATAATCAGAAAACAATAATATTTTCATAAAAAATACCATTTTAATTCTATAAAAATAGAAATTTAAAAGGGAATTGTTTATGAAAAGACACATAAATATATCATAAAATTCAACTGAGAGTCATAAAAATGAATAAAAAGTGTATATCTTCTATAAATACTTATTATAAAACATAATATTGTAAAAATTGATACATAATTAATCTTTATACAACACAATCAATGATGTAGAATGTTAACACAATGAATTCAAATTTGGTTATGAAATACCTAACCTCAAGCATATATTCATATAGACAAGTTCAAACCTCTTGTATAATTGTTTAAATAGCTGTTTTAATATATTAAATACCCATATTAATATTTATAATTAATCATATGATATACTTATAACATAATTCTACCCATTTTTTAAAAATTGTTCTCTTATTTTCATTTTTTGGGTGCATTTATTTCATGGTTCCCATGGTTGGTTCATTATGGAATTTCATATTGGATAGATGAAAAATTATTGAAGTGGAAATAAATTATATTAATATATTTCTATGATTTTAAATGATACCATTCTTATTTTTTTTTGATATGATACAGAATCATTTGATAAAACAAAAACAAATAAAATTTAATATATTTTAGTGGTTTTTATTATAACAAAAAACTTATATCATTTTATTCAATATCATGTTTATATGTTGGTTCGAGAGCAATAAAAAATTATAACAATTTATAATTTAACCTTAATAGATTTGTTATTTTCAAAATTTATTATTTAAATGAAAAATGAATGTTTATCATTCTTGATGGAATCCATCCGATACATCAACGAAGTTATTTTGATTTTTAGTATTAGACGAAGTGGGGGAAAATTTTGATGATGACTTTTTCCATAAACATGATAAAATTATTTTATTTGTAAGTAAATATATTTTTGATGACACTTGTACATAGGGAGATGAATAGATTATAATAATATATTAGTAATAAAAAATAATATAAAAGAAAAAGGTAGTGGATTTTAGCTCTTTAATTATCCAACTTGGG
The DNA here is from genome assembly GCA_963277665.1 of Viscum album. NCBI lineage: Eukaryota > Viridiplantae > Streptophyta > Magnoliopsida > Santalales > Viscaceae > Viscum > Viscum album. The sequence goes on along the minus strand of OY728120.1, from coordinate 3,509,720 downwards.
AACCTATTCAAAGAACATGTTTCTGTCCTTTTTATTAGACTAGTAGGTCATTGATGTGGGAAGAGGCTTGGGAATGGAGATAGATAGAAATTAATCTATCTAAAGGGACTTGAGGTTTGAGGAGAGGATGTTGTGAGGGTTGGTATTTATTGTGGAGGAGTGGGGTGTTTTTTGAACATATTATTCATTAGTATATTATATTGTTTCATGAATATGAATAGTTCGAAAATTATGAATATATATCAACATAATGAAGGTATTTCAGAGATTATGGTGATTACATTACTAAATAGTCAATTAATAGTGTATTTATCTTAAAATGTTTATATACCAAAATTAACAATTTTTCTATTTTACAAAAAAACAACTATTTTAGAACAATATCAGAAATTCACCATGCACGTACCACCCCAACTAAGACATGTGGAAACCATCACTGTCCGACTCACCCTAGTCAGTGTCGTGTGATGGATCATGCATGTAATACCTCCACTACAACACATGGAAAACATCCTACACCCGGTGATTCTATGGGGGAAGAGCTAGACAGTATTCCACCTAGCCAACTATTCTCAGGAACTAAAAATGTCTGGTGAACCCTAGAGAAAGTTTTTCACCAATCCAAATATCTAAAATCCCCGTCGTGTATATACCCAAAGGAAAAAAAGGTCTCCCTCCTTGAACTACAATAGTCTATGTCCCCTGTCAGCATAATACATCTTCCTACTCTGTGCAGTCCCTATCCTCTCATGTATGATCTAGACTTTCTTGCTGGTAGGTTGTACCAACTCTGGACCCACATGTGCAGACTCTCCTTGGTCTGTCCAGCATAGGGGTGACCTATAAGGCTACTCGTACAAACCCTCTATTACTTCCATGCCAATGGTGGAGTGATATTTGTTTTTATATTCAAAATACACCATTTTTTGGTGGTCCTTCCATCAGTGACTATATCTAGGATGAAAACATGTAGAATTTCCTCCATAGTATGTACGGTCTGCTCCATCTGACCATCCATCTATGTATGGAATGATGTGATAAAGCACATATGCATCCAGAAAACCTCCTTTAAACCCTTTCATAGACAGGATGTAAAGTGATCATCACGATCTAAGACAATAATCAATGGAACCCCTCGAAGCAACAATATCTCCTGGATGTAGAGGCATCCCAATCCCTCTACCAGTCCTTAGTCCTAGATGGGTAGTATGTGAGTCTACATGGTGAGTCGGTTAGTGATCACCCTGATAGAGTCATGGACCATAGTTTTATGTGGTATCCCCATCACAAATTCCATCTAGATGCCATCCCATTTCCACTCTGGTACCTCAAGTGGTTTGGCCAAGCTTCTGGGAACATAATTCTAGTCCTTCACTATCTGACATGTGAGGCATCATGAAATGAATTCAGCCACTAGTTTCTTCATCCCTAGCCACCAATACTGGCATTGGAGGTCTTGGTACATCTTCACCACACAAGGATGTAACACCAAAGTTGATGTATGGACCTCTCTCTACACCTCATCTTGTAATGTCACGTCCACTATCGTGCACCCTCTGAAAAGGATGACATGGTCCTCACCTATCAAAAATAAATCAAGATCTCATCCTAAGGAAAATTGAGCATATCGGGCCTCATAGTCAACATCCACTAGTTGTGCCTCCCTGACTCATTGTAAGAGTGGGGGAGTAACAATCATAGACTGAAGGTAAGTGGATTCAATATCATTCATAAAGGATATCTGTATTGCAACCAACTGTATTGTCGACTGAATCAGCAGCTGCAAACATGTCCTCCAACTGAGCGCATCTTCCACCATGTTCCCCTTCCCAGGAGTATAGACTATCTCAAATTCAAAATCATGTATGAACTGTATCCATCAATGTTGTATCTGGTCCTGGTACTTCTAGGATAAGATATACTTGAGACTCTTACAGACATTGTATACCATAAAACTTTCTCCAATCAAGTAGTGTCGCCACATATTCAAGGCCAATACCACTGCTTCTAACTCCTGGTCTTGGGTTATGTAGTTCATCTCATGCTTCCCCATGTTGCATGATCTATTTGTGATCACTACACCCTCCTACGTCAAGACACATCCTAGTTCTTTCCCTGATGTGTCGTAGTAAAATACTTATCCAACACCCTCCTCTAGTAGTATCAAGATAGGGGGAACTTTTCAATCTATGAATCATCTCCTAGAAACATTTCAGACATTTCTCTATCCAGAAAAAGGGTTTTACCTACAATTTCAAAGACGATAAGGATGATTCTACAATAGAAAAATCAGTCAAAAACCTCTGATAGTAACTAGCCAACCCCAAGAATCGCTACACCTTAGTGAAACTCTTGAGAATATCCCATGAAATAACCACATCTAACTTCACAGGATCCAGGGAAAATACAGCCTTCAAAATGAAGTTTCATAGGTATTTGACCTCCCGTATCAAAAACTGAAACTTAGACTACTTACCATAAAGCAGGTGCTCTCAAAGGGTGTCTAGGACTATCCGTATGTGTGTAGTGTACTCCTCTTCTAACGTTGAGTACTCCATGATGTCATCAATGAAGACCACAACAAAGTGGTCAAGGTAAGGATGGAAGATCCTATTCATGAGTCCCAAGAACTCTTTTGGGGCTTGGGCCATGCCGATAGTAATCATGAGGAACACACAGTGGCCATATCGACACCTAAAGGCTGTCTTCCAAATATCATCATTCCGTACCTAATGCTGGTGATAGCCTGATCTGAGATCTATTTTTGAGGACCACCCCGCTCAGTTCAGTTGGTCATATTTGTCTTTGACCCATGGCAGTGGATAATTGTTCTTCATGACATCCTAGTTCAGGCATCAGAAGTCAATGTACAACCACAAACTCATGTCTTCCTTCTTGGAAAAGGGGACCATGGTTTCCCATGGGGAATCACTAGTCCTTATGAAACCCATGTCCTATAAGTCCTCTAGCTTTAATCTCAACCCATGAAGCTCTACGAGAGTCATCTGATATGTCAATGTTGATATCGGAGTCGTCCAGGGGTACAGGTTGACACATAAGTCTACCTCCCTATGAGGAGGCAGTCTCAGAACATCCATAGGAAAGAAATCCTTGGACTCATCCACCACTATAAGAAATTTCAAACTCATCTCATCCATTTCACCGAGGGGGAGGCAACCCAAATGGTGAGTGATCAGATGAACCTTCCTCTGAGAATGATTTTCATGTGCTGAAAGGGTTTCATTATTACTCATGATGGAAAACTGGGTCCCATATCCACTAACATACCACATTGTATGCCTAAAACAGTTGATCTAAGCATTGATTGTGGATAACTAGTTAATACACAAGATGACTCCATAATGCCTCAGTGATGCTACAAGTATATCTCTTCCGAATCACTCGCCTCCTAGAGTACAGTAACACTTATGAAACCATAGTTTTATCATCGAACCCCCACCCGTAGGACTCCTTTGCAATAATGATTAATCCAATGACTCCACCAGAATCTCTGAGCTCCAAACGAGATTTTTTTAAGGAAGGAGTGACTATCACATGTGCTAATAGGAAATGCATCTATGGTGGAGACGACATAGATCATACCTTGGATCATCTCCTGAGCACCATGGTCATAAGACTCTTCTTTTGGAGAAATTATTGTCCCTATCCACATGATCCTTGAGGTCAGGGTGGACCACCTGTAGGTTTTGGTAGTTATACCTCAAACAGTCACCCACTTCCTGGTGCTCGGCCTGCTCCCCTTCCACGACTACCTCCAGGTGGATCTCTTTTCTTGAACTACTATCTCCGCCTTGGAGGCACTTAGAGCATCTGTTGGTAATATGTACAGTGGGTTGGGAAGTCATGTTCCATGTGTCCCTACCCACTAGACAAGTAGAATATCCAAATTCATAGGTTACTCTCTCTAGTCTACAAGCCCCACAATATCACCCTTGAGTCTTGCGGTAATCCACTAAAAGACCTGGCACACTTGGGCCCCAACGTCTACTGTCTGCTACCTACTAGAGACTCTACCACTTGGGTTCTTCTGGTTGCTATAGCTATGTGCTTCTTCTCTTCCATGAATCTATATACTAGAAGTGCTTGCTCCAACTCCCCAACCTAACTAGGGATTTTATGTGACCATATTGATGCCCTGATCTCTCCCTTGAGACCCTGCTCAAAGGCTCGAGTGCTGAAAAAAGTGTCACGCACCATATATTATGAGTAGCGAGAAAGCTCCATGAACCTCACTGAGTACTCAGCCACCATCATTCAAAACTGATATTTGTGAAGCAATTCCTGAATGTCCACAGAGCGCAAGGTCATGGGGAAAACTCCTCCCAAAAAATATTATCGAAGTCTGCCCAGGTGAGGGTCTCCTTATCATGTGTCTAGGTGGTCATGCTCAACTATCTCCCTAGTAATCCTTAGAGAAGGCACACTACAACGAAATCCATCTGGTCAGGCATTGTCCCTAGTGTTTGGAAGACCACGTCACTGCCTCCATCCATTACTCAGAGACCTGAGGATTGATCCTTCCTCTAAACACAGGTGGTCTCAATCTCTGGAACATTGTGTAGGGAACTTAGTTTATGCACGTACTATTCCTGAACCACCGAAAACATATGTTGACCATCGGGTGGTGGTAGCCCTGTTTCTCTACCCAGTGGGGTCACCTCGAGAACTGGTACCTGAATGGACACCTCGTCGCTTAGCGAGCCGTAATCACGATCTCGTATCAGGATTCTAGTTGGATGTCTGCATGGAGGCATCTAGAAATAGATCCAGATGGGTCATAGTCCAAATTTTATAACTTGTGAGCTATATTTTTTTTCTTTTTTAAAATACTAAGACACTAATGCAACCAATGTTTTCTTGTATAGAGCCGAAAAGAAGAATTCAAGGTCTTGGCGAATGGATACATTAGCTTCCATACAAACACTAGACTACCTAAATATAAATGTTGTATTTGAAACACTTAACACTATTATCAAAAAAACAAAAAACAATATCTCAGTCTTTTTTTAGGACCGAATGCCCTTGATACCACCTTTTCAAGACCCATCACCCAGGGCCCATACCATGACTACCCTAAGCTCGACTCCTGAAGGACAGGGGCTGGCGACTAGTGTCGAAGGCATCAACCTACATGTGGGAGTCATTTTCCTGAGTAACTATACACACACACATACCTAACCCAGTCCCATGCACTAAAAAATAAAAAGTATCACTAAAAACAAAGTTGAGTACTAGTACCACAAATAAAAGTGGGCTAGAATAAAAAACCCAATGAATGAACTGAAAAAAGAAAATTATTCAAAAGTAACTATGATGGCCATTTTTAGAATTCCCCATCAGATCATGACAGTAGAGTAGTTACTAGAATCCATAGTATAATTTCCTATCCACCTAATCCTTCAAGGCCCCACCTGGTCCTAGGCCACCAATTCCACCATCGTAGCATCTGTCGGTCTCATCCCTCGAAGCACCTCTATGTCCTGGTCCACCAATGTCTTTGTCAAAATCTAAATCGTCTGCACAAGAAATAATATGTGCGGGTGAGGCCCACGCATGGATGAGTAACAAGGTACTCAATAGGGACCCCAAAAAAAATGGAAGACCGCACAACAATCCTCAATGTAACGCACAAAACAAAAATACATCTCATCCCATGTATACATTTTGGGTAGTGAGAGTGGAAAAATTAGTGACGTTATCGAACACCTCACCTGCTGGAGAACTCCTCCTATTTAGAGTAATTTGGGACTAAAATGTCATGAAGAGTTACTTCCAACTAACCCTGGAATGCTTAGGAACACCTCCACACCGCGTACCATGGGCCTGAAATTTCACAAAGAAGTGCTTCCCACTAATCATGTCTTATTGAGGTACTCCAACTCACCGCATACAGTGGGCCTAAAAATTCACATAAAAGTGATCCCCATCATGGGTATCTTAATTCCTATATAATTTCATCCCACTAAGCCATTCTCGAGTCTCATAGAGTCGAAAGTCAGCAGTCCTCTGGTCTCAGCTAACTGTTGTGTTCTGTACATAGTGTGTCTTGGAGAACCGTTCCTGAATCCATTATTCACATCTCAAATTCTATAAAATCCTCTTCAAGAAATTCAAAAAGATTTTCATCATCTAAAGGGTCCTAATTACTCAAATGGCCCATCAAACGGATACTTGGTTTTCAGGATATGGGTGTTTTAGTAAACAAGGGTCAGTTGTGTCTCGGACATGTCCGACACGGTCTGATGGACCTGACAGACCCTACCTGGGGGTCCCACATACCCTTTTTTAATTCAACTGACTCAACTTGATGTAGTTTGGGTCTTGGTCAGTCCAGTCCAGCTGGGCCAAAGGGCCTCACCAGATTTGGCACGGTGTTGCCGAACATCTAGCTTATCGGGTCGCCTAATGACCAGGTCTTGTCTAGCTCAGCCCGAAGGTCTCAGTTCTGGCCTTTCTGCACATATCTGGCCCTATAGGGCTTGGTCTTGCCCTCGAATCATCGGTTTGGCCCACCGGTGCAGGCCTGTCCCACTAGATGGGGTTGAAACACAAAAGCCTGATGCCCGACCAACGAGTTGTGGGCCATTGGTGTGTCACATGGCCGGGACACGTCCGAATTCAACGACCAGTCCCTCAGGGCCTCGCGGAAATGTGGGGACTTCCTCCTATCTTGGAAATATGACAGAAACTCAACAAACCAACCAGAAGCCCCGAACACGGGTCGTCCCTCCACACGGTTTTCGCCTGGCAGAGCGTCACCCCACGACTTGCTGCAGCCATCCGGCCTCCCCCTTCTACTGCGGCACTGGTTGATTCCGCCCCCTCCACATGACCGGCGTTGGATGGCCTCCACCGCACCGGTGGTTCCGCATTGGCGGATCCATCCTCGGGCCGCTGAAGTTTCTGTTGTGGTCCGTTTTCTAACCTGCATACGTCTACGAGCTTCCTGGGTTGTCGCCATCCCTATAATGAATGAGGATATCTTTTTCCATCACATTGAAGATACAATCACAATTAATGCACATAGAAGAGGCTCTCATGCCTTGTTTGTGTCAGCATGAACCATATAAATTAGTGGTTCAATAACATGGGAGTTTCAGGGGTTTCAGTTCAATCAATAGGTGATAATTTCAATATCAGGTGATTAAAATCCTGAAAAGTTACCCTTCCACATTAACGTATGATTCACAGATCAACCTATTCATGGGGGTACCTTCACTCATTATTTCTATAAAAGGATGATAAGGAACTTTAAATAGAATAAACCCTTCCTCTTTGTCGTTCGAAGCCGCAGTGTTTCATCCTCGAGGTTTAATGATGTCGACATTACTCGTAGCTCCCAGCTCCATTACTTGATGTGTGTCAAAGTCAGCGATGATCTTCTCGTGCATCATTTTTCATTAGGGAGGAATATTTTTGTATTTTCATCAAATACTCACCATTATTTAATCCTCATTCCACCAAAATGTTAAACAAATAAAAGGAAATATGTCACAACATTTCAGTGACATTGTGATGTTGCGTCATTACAATGTTTCATTTAAGAAACTTCATTTCTATTACGATTCCTTTATTTCATCGTTATACTTAATGATATATTCCATTAATGAGCCTCATTAATGCATCTCTTCACTACCTCATCGCTGCACTGCAGCATCGTCGTTCACCACTGAATGATGAGAAAAAAAATAAAATAATTCTTTTAAATTGTTTTATTATTTTTCTTGACATGTATCAAAAATTACATTTCTTCCTGACCCTTACCTACCGATGTTAAGTCATTTTTACGAAAACCCCAGAATTTGGAGTTCAACGGTGCTATCATATTTTCGATCCGAGCACCCGTTCAAAAGATAGAAAATACCGCTCGCATGTTCACTGAACGTACCTTAATATAAAGTTCTAAATTATGTTCTTGGCTCTTCGGACCATTAAATTACTTGTTGTTAGAGAATGTGGTCTCAGAATAATTCCATATCAAAATTTACAAGTAATTTTTGAGACATTACATATAATATCAAAACACATTTTCATATAAATCATCATATATATTGTAATATGTAAAAAATATGGGTAGTTATATTGTTAATAGAATCTAGTATAAATCATTTATCTGAATCAATATCATAATTTCATTGTATTAGAAAAATCATATCACTTTTAAATAATTAAAATTCCGGTAATGACTTCATATTGTACTGTTAAACTCATGGAAGTAGTTAGTTAATTTAATAATTATATACAGAGAAATTTAATAGATGAGCCAAAAATAATTTCATAAACATTTGTTTATAAAAAAAATAATGGATAAATATTTTATTAAAAATGAGTATTTTCCACATTATAATTTTTAATAATATTATATTATTATAAAACAAGACAACATTTAAAATCATTCATTAAGATCATATTTTAGTAAATAAATATTATAAACCATTTTAATGATATTTTAAATGTTAAAAACAATCTGTTTGATTTACCTTGAAATCATTGGAAAATAAAACATTTATGAAATAACTTTTTATTGAATTTTTATAATGCTTAAATCCAATATAAACACCATATTATAATAAAATTTGGACTAATTTTATTCTAGAAATGATATATAATTATTCATAAAATTAGATATATTCATTTTGATTATATTTGGTAGTATCTATTTTAGATATATTTATAATAATATCAATTTAAACATCATAAATGTTTTAAAATTCCCATTATGTTCCCTGTATTTGGGAAAAATTTAGTACAATTGATTTACATAAATTATTTATAAAAAATTAGTTCAGTTCCTTTTATTTGTTATAAAATCCATTTAGTGTTTCTGAATGAATTTAAAATGTCCTATTATAAAAAAATAGAGAATATAAATTTCTTTTAGAATGTATAACTTGAATAAATGATCATGTATAAATAATCATAAATAAGAATATCCTTATGAGATTTTCGAGTTCTTATTGACGGTATTTCACCCCCTCAAAAGGAAAATTTAATTCTGTATTTATATCTACTCTAAAACGATTTCTTCAATATATTAATTATTCATATTTTAATAAGATAATTTATCATTTAACACTTTTTTATTAATATAATAAAAATAAATTCTACTAAAAATTTAGATATTTTTTTAAAAAAATATGTTGTAAAAAATGAATATCCTAATACTATTAACACTTTATATTTATATTTAAATTTCTTATACTATCATTTTAATTATTAATTTGAAAAATAAAAAAAATCTTAATTATCCCACATACATATCATTTCATTAAATAATTCATATTGATTTTTCATCAAAATCAACATAATATGAATAGTGTTTGAATCATAACAAGATGCCTTCACATATTATGTCCACAAATGATTTTTTAAACTATATATATTAATCATATTAAAATTAATTTCATATATGGTCTCTTTTTTCATTCTATATATCATTTATGTTATGGAGATATAAAAGAAGTGAATTTAGTAAAATAACCATTTTTCAAAAAATATCCAATTTTTAATTACACAACATCTCCTCCTCTAGAACATGAAATTTATATAATTTTATTCTAATTTTGGTTTTGAAATAATTTATAGTATCAAAAAAAATAACATAGTTATTCTTATTTATGTTCATGAACTAAATTAATGAAAAAATACAATGTCATCTAAAATATACAATACATTTTTCCTAACACTAATAAATAATATGAGAACAAGAAAAAATTTATTCTATGAATACTAGTTATAGATATCCTACATTATTAAATTAATTTATTGAAATATAGGTTTCATTTTCCTTTTTTTGATTCATTAAATAATCACAAAAATATGTTTTTTGAAAAATTATATTATTATGTTTCCAAAATTCACTATTTTTTGAATTGATTGTTCTAAAATATAAAATGATATGGTCTACGACTCCTGTTCTTATAAAATATTATTTTTTCAACAGCATTTAAATGAATAACATTTTGACAGGTAGTTTTAGAGAAATAAATAGAAATTATATTAAAATATATTTTAGTACAAAGAAATATATATGACATTAAAAACCTTAATGTTTTCATTTGTAGATTTTAAAATATTCCATGAACACAAAACTACGGGGTACATGTAAGATTATAGTTTAAACTCTAAATATCACCAAAACCATATCATTTCTATTTATGTTTCATATAGTTTCTATAGTATCTCTACCACATATTTTTAATAATAACAATTTTTTTGAATCCAAAATCACATTATTAGTGATTATAACGTCAGTGTCCATATTTAATTCATTAGGATTCAAAGGAATTTACACTCCAATGTCAATTAGAAAATAGTTTTTGAAACTATGATTCAATGGGTCTAGTTAAATTAGTAATTTATGTTTTCGGAATATAAATAAATTTCCAACATTTATTTTTTAGTAATATAATAAATATTTATTTATACATAAATACATATATTTTTTTAATGATTATGGAGGAAAAAATGAATTGTCACTAGAATAATATTCTTGAATTTCACATTTAAAATAATTAACAATAAATATACATAATTTACTAATTTTTTGTAAAAAAATTATTTTTTATATTACTATATTTATAGTTATAGAAAATATAGATTTTTATTTACTTTTCTTATAAATATCAATTTATCATGTTGTTATTTAAAATTAAAAAAATAACCCAAAATCATTCTTTTTGTTTTCTATATTTTTCATCATATTTTCAATAAATTCAAGTTTTTTTAATTTCACGTGAATAATGTTTTTAATGTAAAATCATATAATATATAATTTTATCCTTTTTTATTGTTATATAATATAAAATGATACATTATTTCCTCATATATTTCTTATCGTTCTCTTAATGTTTATTGTATAACTGGTAAATTTCTAATATATTATTTTCTATATTTTTAATCTATTGAAATAATTATTCATTAATGGGACTTTCATACTCATATTAATCTTAATTATAATTATTATTATACACATCATTTAACTAATTCATCTATATGATGATAGAATATTATTTTTTATAATATAGTCATCATCAGAAATAGATTCATCAGTGCACCCAATCTTATAGATAAATAACTTTTCCCCATTTATGAATTCCTCTCATTATTGCATTCATGACATGATTATTGTAAATTAGGTTAGATGTATCTTTTTTTCCAGTCATTACTTTTTACATTGACATATTCATTATAATAATTACTATAATATTTTCTTAATGTTTTTTATCATCTGAAGTATATTCCTTTCTAATTGTTCTGGAATAACATGTTATTATTTAGTACATTCCTTGTAATTCTTTAAAAAATTCACCTCTCTCAAAATTACCTTAATTTTATATCCAAGTAATTAGATGATTCATTAAATTATTTTAATGAATCACCTTTTATTTTGTTTGATTTATCATCATTAATAATCTACAAGACATGTTTATATGGTAAAATAAATAATATCAAGACCTCCTCTTTCCAATGGAACCCATATAGGGCCAGTAATGGAAGAGGATTGAAAGTTATTCCTAAATCTCTCCTCTAACATGAAACTAGTTAGCGATAAGAACCGAGGGCATATAATTTAGTGTCCCTAGTTTCAATTAAGTACCCCTTCATTTCTGTATTTGTTTATAACGTGTTTGGATGATGGTTGGAAGGGTTTGAATACATTTTGGAATGTTTGTGGAAATTTCCTATAGTTTCATAATTTCAGAACGGTTTTTGGAATCCTAGAAACTCTTATATGAAACCATGAATTGTAAGACAGTGTCTAAGGGAAAGGTGCACGTGTAGGTTCATGTTTTGTCCAAACCTTCTGGACACTGTGGACAAATTGTGAAATTATAGTCTATTTTTTTAATAGTTGGAACATGGTTTTTCCAGTCATATGGTAAAACCATGAAAGGTGTCCCTTGAGACCGAGTCTTGTGCCCGGTTAGTGCATGGATTTCCTAACCGTGAAAATATTTGAGCACAGTTTAAAAATAAGATCCTTTAAAATTGGAAATGCATTAAATTTATTTAATAACTATTGTTTTTATCAAAATTGGATATAATTCAATTATTTGTCCTTCGAAAGGCTGTGGAAGATCTCCCCAACAAATTATAAGTCATCCAGAGGTGTTTCATTGGATTTTGAAGGCTGATCCACTTGGTAAGTCTACTTTTCTGATATTTTTTCATTACATTCATAGATTTACTTTGTTCCTTTTCTCTTTTTATTAGATCTAGACTGATACTGATAACTATATGGTTTTTGATACCTTTCATCGTTATATTAATAATTTTCATTGTTAGGGGAAGATATATGTAATGCCCCGACCCCAGTTACCCAGAGTTGATAAATTATTACATATCATTGGCATGATTACAAGGAATAATGTCTCGAAAGACTGATCAGTTTAGTAGTCTTCAAAAATAGTTTACATAAATTAACATTACATTACAATTTCAAACATAAAACACATTCTTAGAATCCTGGGAAAATGAAACATAAGGAAGGGGTGAGCTCAAACGCTCAGTAAGGGTAAGTAATACAGTGGAAAATGCAATAAATATTAATCATGGTGAATAATTGAAACAACATGCCTATACTGATAATAAACATGAATAATTATATGGAAAGAATATGCGATGAGTAAATAATGCCATAATAAAACATAATGATGGGTATTCCATGGCAGTGGGTGTATTGAGGCCTTTCTATGGCAGAAAGAATTCAGGGAGTATATCCTACTTGATGTTTGCAGATGACATATTATTATTTGTGAATGGATGGTGTCGAACTTTAAAATCTCTTAAGGGAATTATGGTCACGTATGGGAAGCAGAGTGGGCAGTCGATCAATCATGTGAAGAGCCACTTGTTCATATCCAACAAATGCTCGGGAGGAAGATGTAGGATTATTCAGGAAGTTATCGGTTGTGGACAGAGACAACTTTCGATCCTTTATCTAGGAGTTCCTTTATCCAGTGGAAGAATTATGAAGAATCATTTCAACGGGATTCTGGAATGTATCTTGGGAAGGATTTTCAACTGGAAGAACAAGGTACTTTCGTTTGGGGGCTGGATCATTTTTAATAATAGTGTTCTTTTATCTATACCCATGCATGTTTTTTCCATCATCAACCCCCCGAATGGCACTATGGATAGGATTGAACACATTCTCACATCTTTTTTGTGGGACACGAAGGGAGAAGGGAGATGTCATTGGGCCTCGTGGAAGAGGTTTGCCCGTCCAGCGGAGGAGGGAGGGGTTGGTCTCCGTGATATTCCCGAATCCATACTGGGGATGCAAGCCAGACTAGCTTGGGAGGTGATTGTTGGTAAGACTCTATGGGCTAGTTTCTTCAGAGCACAGTATGGTTGGCATGGGGAGTTTTGCATGCGTGGAGAAAAGAGTCTCGCCAAATGCATGTTTTCTCATCTAGAGGTGATGCTTGATCACACCAGATGGGTGATTGGTCGTGGGAAGATTAGATTTTGGGAGGACACCTGGACGGAGGGGAGGCTTCAGTTTGAAGGCTGCCCTCATCCTATCATATCGTTTAAGGAGGAATGTGGAAGGTATGATTTTTTACATGAAAACATTAACCCGTCGCAACTAAAACTTTTCAGCAACATGGTTTTGAGTGATGATCCAGACAGATGTTGTTTTACAGAGGTTAGCTCGGGGCGTTTTAACATGAATGGTTACAGGAGAATCCTTTATAGGAGTCAAACTGTGGTGGTTGTGGATGAAATTACCTAGTGTAATGTGATACCAATGAGAATGAACTTTCTGGTGTGGAGGATCCAAAACAGAGCCCTACCAACTGAGGAGAATATTCAGAGGAGAGGGGTCTCCATGGCATCACGATGCAATTGTTGTGAGAGTCTGAGCTCGAAGTCAACAATTCATTTATTTTTTCAGGGACATTAGGCTGCTTTCCTCTGGTCTCATATTGCTCAATACATTTTTCCATGTGGGGAGTGTCATTCGGTTTGGGATTACCTTTTTCTTTGGTTTTCTGTATTTGGTAGCAGGACGGGGGAGCGAACAGCCCGCATCATCATCATTGTATCCATCTGTTGGACTATATGGGAGGCACACAACCAGGTGCGGTTGGGTTTCAGGAGGTCCTTATTATACCTCCAGGTCCGGATGAGATCCATTATTGCTGAACTATCCTCCCTCTTCAAGAATGGAGTTCATTCAGTTATCCTGGGGAGCCTGGTTCATAGACAGTGCATTCAGAGTTTGGATAGAGGGCGGTGGGTAATGTGGTAGCCTCCAGCTAATGGGTGGAAGCTGAATGTGGATGGTTCATGCTTGGGAGGAATCACGAGGGGTGGTGGTTTTCTTCGGGATTGATGGGGTTCAGTTCTTATTTCCTTCAGTGCTTATTATGGACTAGGTAACTCTATGGGTGCAGAGTTTAGAGCTCTTCTTTCAGGTTTGATCTTTTGTTGGAGGAAAGGCCTCCCGGTGATGGAAGTGGAATCAGATTTAGAGGTTCTGGTCAGATCGCTACAGGGAAATCACGACATCTCTTGGGATATGACGTATGTTTTTCATAGGTGAAAAGTGGAGACTAATCAGGGATGGATGGTTCATCATAGTCTGAGGGAGTCCAACTTTGCGGCTAACGCATTGGATTGTTGGGGCAGACCAGAGGAGACTCTGGTGGTTTATGATAGTCTCAATTATCATCCTTTAGAGTGTGTTAATGTGGTTCGGAAGGACTCTCTTGACCTTCATTATTTTCGTCCTCCGTGACTTGTAACCCTAGGTTTTAAGGTAATAATAAAAAATAAATTTCAGTCAGTATAATGCCAGACATTCTAAAACATTCTGTCAAGGCCACGACCAAGACGTCTAAAAATGATTAAGGCCTCGGCGAAAACCATATATTATATTTGGAAAGGGCCTCGGCCAATTCCAAATATAGTTGTCTCATGAGACCTAATTATTCATCGATGAGATATAGAAGGCTCCACCTATCACTTACTAAGTCCAATACATTCCTCATTTGAAAAGGTTGAAATATAACATAATCATTCATATTAAAACTAGCAAACGAAATGTCAATACATTAACCGTAAACCATGAATGGAATAAAACTAGAACTTCCACTATCAAACATATCATAACTCTTTCAATGAAATATTTAATATTGTATTATAATAAATCAACCTGAATCAAAAATAATACCCAGTAAAGGATGCTCACATAGTTGAAAACGATGAGTAAAACTTTTTGAGAGAAATATCCTTTTTGAAAAATCATTTAAAATTCACACATTTATAAAGGAAGTAATTTAAATTTTATTTTTGAATCAAAGTTTCCCATACAACTTTGAAACTTTTGAAAAGAATTATCATTTCAAAACATTCATTTCCATATAAATAAATCCTTAAAATACTTTTGAAAATATAGACATTAATTAAAACGATTTAGAAAGGTAAATCTCTAAAGAATTTAAAATTATAATCATGATAAAGAGTACATTTCATAAATCCTTGAAATATTCATTTTGAAATCATTTATATGAAAAATGGACAAGGATGATAAAAATGTCCCAGTAAATACTTAAACATTAACAATATCGGATAATAATGAGATTGAGGAATTGACCCTTACCAATTTGCTAACTTACGAAACATACACCCCATAAATGAATTATCATACAATGAATATGTAAATACACATAAATTAAATTTTATTACATGAATAATACAATTATTGGCAGTATATACATCACATAAAAGGTAATAGTGGCAATATTCCATGAATCTAACGGGAATAAGGAGTGAGATGAAAACCCCTTACCTTGCACTTTCCATTAGTTGAGGGTACGTTTAACCTCTTGTATGAAGATAGTAGTATGTTATTAAATTATAACAGAACCATATTAATATTTATGATATCATACATTATTCATTTATTACATTATAATACCCATTTAATAATAATTTCCATGCTAAATTACATTTCGAATAATAAACGCTTTCTTTATCGTACGTGTTTTAACTTGTTACTCTTTATTAAATCACATAGACCAAGATTTAAATACATCCAGAATATAAAACATGATTTAAATATCATTTATATTTAAAATAAAAACATGTATAACAGACATATATATGAAACTAAAAACACCATTTATGGAGATGGTAGTCCGTACGTACGCATAAACGTTGTTTCCGTTTTCATATCGTATTGAACAGAACATAGTGAATAAAATATATGTAAGTATATATATATATATTTATATAAATATATATATCTCCAGTATCATTATTATTTCATATATTACATACTTATTAGTAATATATATTTTTATAATTGTCGATGAATGGTGAACGTGTAAATGAATCTCATCGCGCCATAGAGATGATAATCTGTATGTACGCACAAGAGACAATATCATTTCCTCAAAAGTGTGGAAATGGATGGTATAATACTTTTATATAGACATTATCATGTTATTTGAATTATTTATAGACATGTTACTCATCATTATATCCATCCAAATAAAATAGTGTTGAATAACAAATTACCCCACGACGTGGAGACGGTAAGCCATACGTAAGCACACATGGTGAAATTATCATTCATAAGATGGATAGAATAATGAAAATAGTTGTTACATATTTATAATAAAATCATAGTATAAAGAAGATACTGTAGTTATTATTTTATAATGGAAACAACAATGAAATAAGAAGTGGTAGAAGGAAAAAACTTGGAAGAGGGTGGTGAAATTATTACCTCTTCTTCAGGTGCTGGCTTTTGATTTTATCAAAACGGATCCTTAAGTTCCCTTTATGACTATAGGATGGCCTCTAAGATGAAGTTAGGGAAGCTGAGAGGTTATTAGGGAATGGGATGGCCAAGACAAATGGCTTTGGAGGTGTGAATTTGAGAGATGGGGAAGTGCCCTTTCATAAGAGGGGTGAGGGGAACCTTAGTAAAAAAATAAAATATTATTTTATAATAATGTCATATTCGGTTTATAATGGATCCAAAGTGACTTATTTCTATGGAAAGGTAGTTATGGGTCTAAAAAAATTCAACCAATATATTTTAGAGAGGTTTGGGTCAATATATTAACCTTATCATTTATATTTAATTACTAGTTAAATAGTCTGACATTTACCATGTCTCTTTGCATTTGTATAGTATATGGTTAATAAACATACAATATAAATCCAAGTGAACCCCAAGTGGTTCATTAATGAAACTCCTATCATAAATAAGTCCATTTTCCGAACATTAGATTTTTAGGAATAGAATATCAATTAATAATATAATATTTCATTTAAATACTCTTTTATGTCAATATTGACACTATTTAGCAATTGATTTTTGTTAACGTTATAAAAAAATTATTAACTCGAAATAAATTAATTTAATAAATTCTAAAATGTCATATTAACCTAGAAAATTAGTGGAATTTATAAAAAGTCTCAAATTACATTTATTTGGACATTTAAATATCAATTATTTTAATATTTCATTAATTAGGTAATTACTTCATCACCATTGTGTAATAAATAAATTAAATTATTTAATATCTAAAAATTATAAATAAAATACATTTATGTATGAAATTATTTTATCCTTCTGATGAATATTTGTAATCTAATTTATCTTATGTATAACTATATATTAAGAAAAATTTAGTTATTAAACATTGATTTTAACTCTTTTAACTCTTCTTTGAATTAAATAATAATAAATGTCCTAATCTAATCCAAGTGGACCTAAATGATAATATTTTATTCCTAAGGTATTTTTTGGTCAAGATACACTTGTGGAATAGAATTAGTACATGTGTTACGGTAATATTAATATCATTATTACCCTTAATTACCCTATTTACTTTTAACCGTGGTAAATAAAAGTTAAAAAGTTACTATTCACCAGAAATTATTTTTATCTTGTTGAACCACATTTTACTCCTTGATATTAACCGTGTCTCTCGGATTTTCGAAATTTCACTCACAGAAGTAGTAAAATTACGTTTTATGTGAATTTGCAAATTCTTCTAAGAGATGGGTAAATGACGGTGAAAAGTTCAATAAAATTTTTATATATCTAAAATTATTATAAACTGAATCCAATGAATTAAATTAAACATATATATGTATTATTTATCTATTTTTACCTAAAATAAATTTAAATAAAATAAATAATTATTTAAATAAAAATTCGGTTTTAAACTATAACACAGTGTTTTTCACTATTCATCAAAAATTGAAAGTTTTCAGAAAAATACCAAATATTCAACCTAAGTTAATTTCGATATTCCAAATCCTAAAATGAAGTCCATTTTGAAAGTAAAAATTTATAAAATTTCAAAATGTGGGTATTACTATTCATAACGGCTAGTTTGATTGGTTGTGGTGTGTGTTAGAACTTGAAGTTGTGAACAACACACGCTATTGTATTATTCAAATAGAAGCATACAATGGAAGCCTGGGGTGTTTCATTCTCCCCTACTTCAATAAATTGCGTCCTCGCAATTTATGTTCAGTATTGGAAACTTGGGGTTGACATTTCAAAATATCTTAGTTGAAATCCCACATCAAAAAATGGATTAATGAGGCCTCTATTTAAAATAAAGAGTGATAAGTATGAAGGTTACCTAAAATAACACATACTAGGGTTCCATATTGGAAAACATGGATATGGGATAGAAATATAACCATCAATATCTGATGGATAGTGGTCGAGAACATATAAATGAAAAGGCCAACAATCACAAAGCCATAAATTTGTGATGATCTATGGTACCATCTAGGACAACGTTTTGGTTATAATATCTTTGTCTTAATGTCGAGGAATTTATTTATGAGATTGGATGATATCATAAGGAGATATACCTTCTTTATAATTTGAGTTTTATCCATTAATAAAATTTTACCACAAACTCATATTTCACTCCAAATCATAAAACAACTCAAAAATACTCTATTTATCCTAATCATATAGGGTTCCAAATATAATTTATTTAAAATTCACATATCAGACCCTTAAAAAAAGAAACTACATTATACCATCCATGAACTTCACGTAGTCTAGTGGTAGGCCATAAATCCCAATCACTCTATGGTTGTGGGTTCGATTCCCGTTGCTTGGTTTGACGTGACGGGTTGCCACCCAATCTGCATGTTCTCATTTTATAAAAATCAAAAAATAACCTTTCAAACTTAATCCCTTCTAACATTTAGACTTATCCAAAATAATACTATCCAAACTCACTGTCCAACATTTATAATGAAGTTAAACATAATGAAGATCCATTTTCCATGTAATAATATGTGAACACCTTCATCATGTACTATTTTAAAACACTTCAACATCCTTAATTACCATAAAACCTTATTGATTACATTCATTCTCTGTTATTCCTTATAGAATACTAGATATACTCCTTCTATCCAAAAGGTTGTAAACTCCAAAAATTATTGAATATAAAAATCATTAATTAATTTTAAGGGAGTGAAGAATATCCAATATAATTTATCCAAATCAATCAAGTATTATTCCAGAATCACTACGTTGGTATCAGAATCATATTATGGTTTATCTTTCTCTCAACCATATATTTTCCAAATATTTAACTTGCTATTGAGTCACTTTTCTTAGTTCCACACAATCTCAAGTCCATAATGAAATAGTACTATAGTACAATCCTTATATACTCCATAATTATTATAACCAGTACATCGTTGATACAACACTCAAATGACATAATTATTTAATAACAACAGAAGAACTCTAATCATTCCTCCTCATATTTGGTAGTATCATAACTTGATTATTATCCAATAGCAACATTTGGGGCATACTCTAATGATTTGGACATTGGTTTGCGTAGTGTCCCAACTCCTTGTAGATGAAGCATTGTATATTTGAATCCTTTTTCTTACCCTTGAAGTCACGTACTTGGTGTCCTTTTTCTCCACACTTATAACAAACTCCCATTCCCACCAGGCAAGTTTCTGGGTGTTTCTTCCCATAGTAATCACATATTGGAAGATTATTCTTTTCCCTCTTCCCTTTATCCATCTTCCTCTCTTCCATCCTTTCTTTATGGTTCTTCCCATCATCGCCATAGGACTCAGAGAATTATTTACTTATCTGATTAACACATGATACTATTTCTTCATATGTTTAGAAAACATGGTAGACTATTTCACTTCTAAATGTTGTTTTAATACCATGAAATATGTGATCCTTCTTAATCTTTGGATCATATGTGCAGGAGTCCACATTCCTTCTACTGGGCGCCATTTCTATACAATGGAATACACTAGGTCAGTTTATGAATCACAATTCATAATTCCTAACATGTAAAATACCTAATGTAAATTGAACAGTTTATGGATGTAATCTATAATCACAATATTGCTTCATTGAGGAGGTATATAATCATAAACCCTTCATAGTGGATTGTAAATAAAACGAGAATTATGCTAAGAATATCCCTCTGGAGTGTCGTAACCAAGAGTGAAGCAAGGCCCATTATTGTGCACCAGTTCCCATTTTAGTCCAGCTCAAAGCAGTGTTTTCAGGTTTTACCCCTAGGTACATATGTGCCAGAGACACCTGTACCTGCTTGTATTCGGACAGTGATGTATTTGCTTGGAATACTCACAAAATCTCTACATTACCAAATTTTTTGGAAGTTATTCTATACTAATCCTCAAAGTATCTCTTAGGGTAATGTTCTCTAATGAGAGTTTATCTAAATATCGTTTCCATGGTTATAGATAAACTTCCTCTGATAACAATGGTAACACCCCGACCCCAGTTAACCAGATTCGGTGCATTATTACATATAATTGACCTGATTAAAAGGAATCAGTTCCCGAAGGAACGATCAGTTTTGTTGTATTGGAAAACAGATTACATAAATTAACATTACATCACAATTTCAAACATAAAACACAGCGTAAATATTTGTTTGAGAATTCCATTATTCCCTTTAGCTTAAACCTACATATCAACCACAATACACTTCTTGGAATACTGGGAAAATGAAACTTAAGAAAGGGGTGAGCTCAAACGCCCAGTAAGGGTAAGTAATACAACAGAAAATGACATAAATATTAAGCATGGTGAATAATTGAAGCTGCATGCATTTACCAATAATAAACATGAATAATTTTAAGGAATGAATATGAGCTGAGTAAATAATTCCATAATAAAACATAATCATGGGTATTATACTAGTAGAATGACCACATGAACCATCAATATTATTTCCACAATGAGGGAATGTAAAATACTGGACATTCTAAATGTTTTGTCAATGCCTCAGCCAAGACGTCTGAAAATGATTAAGGCCTTCTCCAAAACCATATATCAAATTGGGAAAGGGCCTCAGCCTATTCGACATCTAGTTTTCTAGTGAGACCTACAGATGCATCAAGGAGATATAGCGGGCTCCACCCATCACTTACTAAGTCCAATACATTCCTCATATGAAAAGGTTGAAATATAGCATAAACATTCATATTAAAACTAGCATATGAAATGTCAATAAATTAACCATAAACAATGAATGGTATAAAACTATAACATCCATAGGCAAACATATCATAACACATTCAATACAATATAGAATATTGTATAATTATAAATCAACCTGAATCAGAAATAACATCCAGTAAAGGATGCAGACATAGTTTTAAACGATGAGTAAATTTTTTTGAGAGAAATATCCTTTTTTGTAAATTATATAGAATTCACACATTTATAAAGTAAGTACATTAAAATATATTTTTGAATCAAAGTGTCCCATACCACTTTGAATCTTTTGAAAAGAATTATCATTTCAAAACATTCATGTCCATATATATAAAATCATAAAATCATTTTGAAAACATGGACATTAATTAAAAAGATTTATAATGATAAATCTTTGAAAAATTTAAAATTATGATCTTGATAAAGAGTACCTTTCATAAATCCTTAAAATATTCATTTTGAAGTCATTTTTATGAAAAATTTACATGGATGATAAAAATGACCCAGTAAATACTTACACATAAACAATCTCGGATAATAATGAGATTGAGGAATTATCCCTTAAAATTTTTGTAAATTTCGAAACATACACACCATGAAAGAAGTGTCATACAATTAATATTTAAATACACATAAATTAAAGTGTATTATATAAAGAATACAATTATGGACAGTACATACACCATAGAAAAGGTAATAGTGGCAATATGGCATGAATCTCACGGGAATATGGAGTGAGATGAAAACCTCTTACCTTGCACTTTCCTTTAGTCGAGGGTACGTTTAACCACCTTTATCAATATCTTAGTATGTTTTTAAATTATAACAGAACCATATTAATATTTATGATATAATACATGATTCATTTTTGACTTTATACTACCCATTTAATAATAATTTCATGTTAAATTAACATTTCGGGTAATAATCTCTTTTTCTATTGTACGTGTTTTAACTTGTTAGTCTTGAGTGTATCACTTAGACCAAGATTAAAATAATTCCAGAATATAAAATATGAATTAAATATCATATATATTTAGAATATAAATATGTATAAAATACAAATATATGAAATTAAAGACACCATTTATGGAGACGATAGTCCATATGTATGCATAAACGCTGTTTCCGTTTTCAAATCGTATTGAACGGAACTAAGTGAATAAGATATATGTAAGTACATATATATATATATATATCCAGTGGAATTATTATGTCATATATTACATACTTATTAGTAATATATATTTTTATAATTGTTGATGAATGGTGAACGTGGAAATGAATCTCATCGCGTCGTGGGGACGGTAATCCGTACGTACGCACGAGCAACAATATCATTTCATTAATGGTGTGGAATTGGATAATATATTAATTTTATAGAGACATTATCATGTTATTATCATTATTTATATACATGTTATACATCATTATATCCATCAAAATAACATAGTGTTGAATAACAAATTACACCACTGCGTGGAGATGGTAAGCCGTGCGTACGCATGCATGGTGACATTATCATTCATGAGATGGATAGAATAATGAATATATCTTTGTCATATTTATAATATCATCAAAATATATAGAATATACTGGAGTTATTATTTTATATTGGAAACAACAATGAAAGAAGAAGTGGAAGATGAAAAGAACATGAAAGAGGGTGGTGAAATTATTAACTCTTCTTCGGGTTCTTCCTTTTGATTTGATCAAAAGGGACCCTTATGATGGAATTATGACTAACGAGAGGCCTATATGATGAATTGAGGGTATTTGAGAGGGTATTTGAGCAGGGGTTGGCCGAGCCAAATGTCTTTGTAGGTATGAATTTGAGAGATGGGGAAGTGGCCTTTTATAAGAGGGGTTAGGGGCACCTTAGAAAAAATATAAAATATTATTTTATAATAAATTAATTTTCGGTTTATAATGGCTCTGAAGTGACTTATTTCGAGGATAAGGTGGGTTTGGGTAGAAATAATTTCAACCAATATAATTTAGATAGGTTTGGGTCACTATATTAACCTTATCATTTATATTTAACTATTAGTTAAATAGTTTGACATTTTCCCTATCTCTTTGTATTGTTATATTAAATGGTTAATAAACATAGTATATACATCCAAGAGAACCCAAAGTGGTTTATTAATGACACACCTATCATTTAATAAGTCCTTTGGCTGAAAATTAGTTTTTTAGGAATAGAATATCAATTGATAATATAATATTTGCTTTAAATACTCTTTTATGTCAATTTTGACAGTATTTAATAATTGATTTTTTCAAAGTTCTATTAACTTTATTGATTCGAAATAAATTCATTTAATCAATACTAACATGTCATATTATCCTTTAAAATTATTGGAATTCATAAAAAGTCTGAAATAACATTTATTTGGATATTTATAATATCAATTATTTTAATATTTCATTAATTAGGTAATTAATTCATCACCATTGTGTCATAAATAAATTAAATTATATAATGTCTAAAAATTATAAATAAAATAACATTATGTGGGAAATATTTTTAGATTTATAATTAATATTTATAATTGAATTTATCTTATGTATAACACTATATTAAAATTTTTTTAGTAATTAAACTTTTATTTTAACTCTTTTAACTCTTCTTTGAATTAAATAATAATAAATGTCCTAATCTAATCCAAGTGGATGTAATGATAATATTTTATTCCTAAGTTTGTTTTTGGTCGAGATAAACTTTTCCAATAGAATTAGGACATGTGTTAGGGTAATATTAATATCATGTTTACCCTTAGTTACACTATTTCTTTTTAACCGTGGTAAATAATAATAAAAATTTACTATTCATCAAAAAATATTTTTTCTTATTTAACAAAATTTTACTCCTTTATATTAACCGTGTATCTCGGATTTTTGAAAATCCACTCACAGAAGTAGTAAAATTATGTTTTATATGAATTTGAAAATTCTCTTATGGGATGTGTAAAAGACGGTGAAATGTTCAATAAATTTTTTATATATCTAAAATAATTATAAATTGAATCCAATGAATTACATTGAATTATATAGGTATTATGTAACAATTTTGACTGAAAATAAATTTAAATAAAATAAATAATTATTTAAATAAAAATTTGGTTTTAAACTATAACTCAGTGTTTTTACTATTCATCAAAAATTGAAAGTTTTCATAAAAATACCAAAAATTCACCCTATACTAATTTCGATGTTCTAAATAAAAAAATGATGTCCATTTTGAAATATAAAATTTATAAAATTTCAAAAAGTGGGTATTACTATTCTTAACAGCTAGTTAGATTGGTTGTGGTGTGTGTTAGAACTCGAAGTTGCGTACAACACACACTACTGAATTATTCAAAGAGAAACGTACCGTGGAAGCTTGGGATGTTATAATATCTTAGGAATATTTTTTATATTCATCATAGTTTTGTTGGAATCTATATGGTTTTCTTCATATTACCCATAATTCTGATGGTAGGTGGCTTTATTCTAGACTCCTCTCAATAAAATAAGAATACTTAGTTTCAAATTGGTTAAATTTCTTGATATTAATTGTTAAATTTGTGAGCAATGCATGGTAGAAACCTAAATATTTATATTTTGAGTATTGTAGGGAGTTTTTATGAAATTATGGAAATGTGGAAAGAGGTTATGAAATGTACCATTTACATGAATTTAAAACAAATATTTTAAAGTATAGATTTGATGGATTTTTGTTTAATTGATTATTTTTTATTTTTTCAATAAAGGGAATGTTTTATTTAAATATATTAAAATGGTTTGTTTTAATGATTTTCAATAAAATAATATTTTTGTTGCAATAGATTAAATTTGTTGGTTTGATTTTTTTTGGAATACCTCATCTCTGTGAGTCCATTCCTTCAACATGACCCTGAATAAGGAGTGTTTTCCGTTAGGGTATATATGGATGTGACCTTGGAGAAGGTGTGTGTGTTATTTAGGCAGGGGTTTATTGACCACATTGTAACGGCTTAGTGGATAGAGGAGATACTTCTCAATAATATATAACTCTTAGAGAATAATTATTTTCTTTGTGTGGGGTGAATCATTTAATAGATATGCTAAAAGGATGGTTAAATGGGATTAAGATATCAGTTGGTTTTTTCTATATAATCTATTTTTGTATGGAATAATATTGTTCTAATAAAATAATTGAATTTTTTATAATATATTTTCAATTTATTTATTTAAATTTCTATATATAAATGTGTTAACATGTTCTATACCAGTGGAATGAGTAAGGAGGTCATTTGTGTGAATCTTATTAAGTTTAATTACTCACCATTACGTGGGAGAATTTTTTCTTTCGAAGATATCATTCATCATAAAATAGGAAATAGTAATGTATCAAACTACATTAATGTTTCATCCTGATACATCGGTTGTTTTTTGGTGCTAGAGAACAATGAATTTATTGATATATGTATCAATATACTTGGATTATTTGGGTTGTTTTGGTTTTTGTCTTCCAATTTTTATATATTATTCAGTTATTGTCATCTATGGTACTAATTGTATTTTGGTTATGATATTACTATCATTACATTGAGTTTTGTTACGTGGTTTTCATACATTAATTAGTGTTTATTGGGTTATGGAATGATTAGTTGGGTTGTTTTATTTTAAAAGTGAAATTTTCCCACATCTATTAATGAGGCCCATGGAATTTATTGCTAGCCTTTAGTGCATTGTGGATGTCCCTTAAGGCAATGCCACAAATTCTTCCTTAAATCAGATCCAATGAGGATGGGTGGGATGTTACAAGTGGTATCAGTCATCACGATTCTATATAACGTTTTGGAACAAGTGGTCTAAAATTTAATGTTCATTGACTAAAAAGTTCCCATTAGTTTTTTTAGTCTTCGATTTGAAATTTATTTAGGTTTATTCCTTGGGATGGGATGGTATAACAGAGTATGATTTTCAGTACATGAAATTTTGGGAATAAAAAGTCATATCTATTATTTTTATGTTGAAATAAATTTTACTAGGTAGTGGGGAACGTAAGTGTTTTTTATAAATTTATAGGAATCATAACAACATTTTCATCGGTTTTGACAATGAGAGGATCATGAAATTAATTTTGGAGATGACTTTTTTATGAGTGAATATTTCATTTTGAGAAATGATATATTATTTGGTGTACATGTTTTGTTTTTTTGAAAATTATTCTTGCTTTTTTCCAATGTTTTATTTTTGAAAGGCCTGAAATAGTTATTTTTATAATAGACTGATTTATGAAATCATTATAAAATTTTAATAAGAAAATTAATGGGGATGATATTGAATTATTGAGAGGAAATTTTTGATAGTATTGTGTGACATAATATGAAATTGTTATGCCTACAATTTCTAGAGAGAGAGACTAATGATGTCTGTTTTTAGGAAAAAAATGGCACCGATTAGGAATCGTAGAATCCATTTGAAGGAATCTTCTACTAATGTGGTTTCATCTAAGCCATAGGTAAACCCACACGTAGTTCAATATATAGTAAAATACATTTTTTCATTGATAATGGGAACATGGGGGGGGATAGAGAATTTGGATCATTCTCTCAAGTTCCACAAATAGAATCAGCCCATCATTGGGGTGATTTTTAACTAGATAAGGCATACGTTTAGTTGAATATGATGAATAGTATCTTCAATTTCCTTTTAACTCTAATAGATTTGAATATCATGAGGTTGAAATATATGAAGGGATATCATTCACACCAATGGTGGTTTTTAGTATATTATCCCAAATTAGATCAAGGCCTTGCATGTTAGGATTTTGTATAATTTTTAAACAAATAAGTTTTTCATTATAAAATTATGATTCCTATAATGAAATTCTTCATAATATATTAAAAATATAGCCTCACAATCAGAGAGTACATGGAAAAATTAATTAAATAAGTCTCCATTTCACCTGAAGTTGATTATATTGCTTCCTTGAAGGCACACATCATTGAATTGGGGTTTAGGTAGGACATTCAGTCAATGATTATAATTTTATTTATTATGGATTATACAGAGATGGTAAATTATGTGATAGTGTATGAAAGGGATATATCAATATTTAATGTTCAAAAGAGCATTTTGATACCCATGGGAAATGGTGGAACTCTACTTCTAGGAATAATTTTAAGCGTATCTCAATGTTATGGGGATTACACGAAATTTGACAGCGGGATCTATAAATCATCTTCCAATACCCAAGTGAAACTTTTAGTGTTTATAATGTTTTTTGGTTAACTATATGAAGTGATGTTGTTTTAAATCTTCTTAATAATGACCCAATTTATACTCGATAGGTCAATGATTAGTGCTATTGTCACAGTGCTCCTTGGTTGGGTGTTCGGGAAACATGTATTCTATCATAGACATCATATTCCTAGACAAGATGAATGTAGCTGAATACATATTGTTATTAGAATAGTTCTACACATAGTTATTCTAATAATACCATGACTACTCGATATGGGAAACATCAGTATGGAAATATTGAACAAAGTACCTTGATCATGTAATTATATAGATGAAAGTATATTATTGTGGATGATCAATCAATAATATATAACGATATAGGAATGATTCATTTAAATTATACCCTTATACATGATTTTTTTTGATACGTGCACATCCCATTATTTTTTTGAATTATTTATATTGATTTGGTATGTTTAAATTTTGATATTAATCCTTTTGTGTAACAGCCGAGGTAAATAAAGAATATGACATTTTTATATTTATCCATATTTGTGAATAAAATATTAATATAACTTTAAAGGGGACGCTATGCTCGATGGCGTACCCACCACGTAACAATTAGTTTCTTGGGAATCTTACCTTGCACTCTAATAATAAAATAATACTATATTAAATGGTAGTTAACGCCTAGATGTTGTGATGGCGGGAATGAATAGAACTAACTACAAAATGATTATATTTGTTTGTCAAATATTTTTACTCTTTACAATAAATGATAGAGGATTAAAAATGCCAATGAAACCAATTTTAAGCGTAGACAGTCTAATATTCATTAAAAGGTCAATTAACGACCTTTTGATGGTGAACCTCTTTTAAATATACTTTATAACAATTTTATGTGTTATATTTTACAAAATAAAATTTTTATTTAGAATCGGGACATCAAAATTTACTTTGTTTATATTTTTGGCATTTTTCCGAAAAAGTTCATTTTTTAATGAGTAGTGAAAAATGTTGTATTTTAATTCAAAACCACTTTTTAATCTAATTTATTTATATTATTATATTATCTTTATAATTGGTTTTAAAGTGTAAATAGAATATATTTTTACCATTTAATCCAATATTGGTCATTGGAATTAATTTCACTTTGAAATTGGACTTAAACTAGTGTCAATCTTTGGATACTTATTGTTTCATAAAAAAACGCTATTTTCTCTATCTACGGGAATTAATTATAAAATTAATTAATACAATTTATATGTTATTAATTTGGTAAAATCGACATCATTTTTGAATTCGGAATATCAAATATAGCTTAGGGTGATTTTTTGGTATTTTTCTGAAAATCTCCAATTTTTGATGAATAGTGAAACCACAAAGTGGTGGTTACAAAATTTGATTTTTCGTTTAAATGGGACTTTACCACTTCTATGATTTGAATTTAAAAAACCCAATTTAAATTTTTTTAATTGTTAAGTAAAATTTGGTTCAATGGGATGAAAATAATTTTTGATGAAAAGTAACTTTTAAGTTTTATTAATCGCGATTAAAGGTAATTAGTGTGATTTAAGGTAAAAATGATATTATAATAAAATGAAAATATATTGAAACTTGTCCTAACCCTATTGGATGAGTTATTTCCGACCAGGAAAACCCATGGGATGATTTTTGGTACCCCATGGAGCCACATGGGTTTGATAATGACATTTGTGCCTTTTATTTAAAGTTAAAATAAAAATGTCACAAACATGATTTGTTTTACTAAAACAATTTTTACATGTGGTTATACAAGTCATAATTTTGACTATAAATAGTCATTGGAAATATAAAAAGTTTTCCTACATCATAATAGTTTTTTTATAATTTTTAGACATTAAATAAATTAAATTCTTTATGACATCATGATGGTGCAGCGCTGACCTCATTATTTAACGATTTAAATAAAATGGAAAGATAATGAAACATCTAGGACCTAAACATGTCAAAAATATATTATATGGGTGGATTTAGATCCCTTATCACCTTATCTTCTAAAAACATTAATTTGGGACCATTAAAATCCGAAAACCATTTGAAAATAATGTATCATTTTATACTTTACCAAGAGTGCCCCTCCTCTCCTCTTATAAAAGCCCCCCACCTCTACCACCTTACCCACACCTCTCAAACCTTTGGTTCAGAAAAACTCTGATCATTTTGTCTCTCCAAATCCCTCTCCTCATCCTAGAAGCCTTAACTTAGGCAGGAAGCTCTTCAAGAGACCATTTTGGTTCAAACCAAAGGGAGTTACCCAATTTTAAGGTAACATCTTCACTTGTGCTCTTTTGTTTTATTTTGCTTCTCCAACCCCCTAAACTCTTTTTGTTAATTTCTTTTGTAACAAATCCAGTATCTTCAATATACTAGTATGTTTTTATAATAATTATTCTAGCTACACTTACACACACCTTCATCTAATGGTAAAATAACATACAGTTTCTGTGGATGGCGAATTTCTGCCTCACGAAACGATGATTATTCAACACTCATATAACACCTTCAAAGTTGGACATTAAGATATCACTATGTTTATATATGATATATAATATTTTTATGTTTTACATAAGCTTCTGTATTTTTAATTTGTGGCATACCTTTATGGCTTCCAATATGGGTATACGCGATATCTTCATTTTAGGAAGTGCGGACTACCGCCCCCTCAAAGTGATTTGATTCGTTAATGCCATATGTGGGATGCATAAAGGATGGATTTAAAGTTATTATATATGATTTTATACTGTAATTATAATAAAACTTTATATCATTATTGGTTTCTTTCCATTAATTTAAGAGATATAAATGAAATTGGCGTTCATGCGTACGTACGGCTTACCATCTCCATGAACGGTGCATTTCATTTCTTATCCCCAAATGTAATGTACAATTATAAGTACATATAATGGATATATATGATGTATGATACATATAAAGGATGAATATAATTCTGGAATTAAAAATACACACATCTCTCATTTAGTTTTAATTCCATTAATATGACATAGAAATGAAAGTAGCGTTCATGCGTACGTACGGCTTACCCTCTCCATGAACGGTGCATTTCATTTCTTACCTCTAAATGATTGTGTAATATTATAAATACATGTATATTCTGGATATATATGATATATATTATATCCAAATCAAGAATGTCATTATGGATATAAATAACCTTTGACCACACGAACAACATGCAATTCTAAGAAGTCCACTTTTGACTTAAGAACCAAATATCGACAAAACAAACTTTATTAACATAAATGATTACATAATGTTTATAACATGTCAATAATTTATATAAAGGGAATAATGAACTTGAAAGAGGTTCTTGATCAAGTAGATATTAACTCAAGTTTATTATTTAGGAGATTAAAGAACGATCGAGTCAAGTTGGACCCGAGGTAAGGGATCATACTCCTCTCTTTCTTTTTAAGTACGCTCTTTTATGTCATTCCGTTTAAAGATCATCTTTCTTGTTATTGGGATGTTATTTTATATTAATCTATCTGTAATTTTTATGTTCATATGATGAGAGACCCTATTTTGTCTAATCAATCCATTTTGGAAGTTTTGAGTGGCGCCGTTAGGCTGCCGAATTTTCGCTAGAGATCAAACCTCTCTCTTTCTTTTTAAGTACTCACCTTTATGTCACTTCTTTTAAGCTCCTATTTGTTATGTTGGGAGATGTTGTTTTATATTAATATTTCTATAAACTTTATGTTAATTTGATGAGATACCCTATTTGACCTCACCAATCCATTTTTGTATGTTTTATGTGGTGCCGTTATGCTGTCGAGTTTTCGTAAGGGATTTTTCATCTCACTTTTATTCCCGTGATATTTATGAAACATTGCCACAATTTCCTTTTAGTTGTGTATGTACTGCACATTATTTTACTCATTGTGTAATATACTTTCATTTATGAGTATTTACATCAATGTTGTATTGTCCTTCTTTCACAGGGTGTATGTTTCGAAAGATACCCATGTCGGTAAGGGATCCTTTCACCCTCCTCTTTTTAAAAGACTTCTTTTGTTATGTATTTTAATTCACATACTATTATGTTGGGATATGTTCTTCTATATACTTATTGATTTAAATTTTATTTACATGTGATGAGATACCTTTTTTATCTCTCATCAACTCATTTTCGGAATTTTGTAGTGACGCCATTAGGCTGTCAAATTTTTGCGGGGGAACTTCTTAACCAAAATTTGATTCTTTGGGATAAACTTATACTCCTTGAATATGTCGTTCTATGAATATTTGTGAATAAACTCTAAATGTTTTACACTTTATATCCACTTATATTTTGTGTATTCGTTTGTCAAACATAATTATGTAATTGATTTATCCTAAACCAAGGATACCATCTTTGTAAGGGACTTCGTCTCAATCTCCTTTCATTGAGGCATATTTAGTTTTATACACAACTTTCTTTTATATGGAGTATAAAACCCTTTGACTTTTACTTTTATACAAAAGTAATCTTTTTCTACGAAGCGTTTTACAAAATGACAAAAAGGAATGTTTCTTTTAACGTACGCGGTGACAATGACCTTTTCCGCCACCGCGAGTATTATTTGATCTTTGGCTTCCTCAACAAGCCGTAATGATTTTAAAATAAAATAAATACCATATAATCTTTTATGTATTTTGGTATTGAAAATGGTTTTGATAAAGGATTCTATTTTTTCAATATATTTAAATGATATATTGTGATTGAAATGTGGAAATGTTATCATTCCTTTATATAGGTTTTATGTGTTATAATTTTATAATGGTACTTGGACATTTTATGGGTGGTTACATGATAAACCATATGACGGGTGGTGCCGTGAATACCAGGACGGGTGGTTACGTTATAACCTCCAATGCATTGGGTATGGAAGTAGGCCGTATGGCTATTCCATTAAGTATGTATGGAAGTTGGCCGAATGGCTATTCCATTAAGTGATATGTGTGGAAGTCGACCTTATGGTTATTCCACTCAAGTATGTTTATGTCCCAAGTTACCTTTATATGTTATGTGATCTTTATATGGGTTTTATGGTAATCTTTTGGTTACAGAAGGGTAAGTAATGAACTTTTATTCAGTTAAGAATTTTTACTATTTCGAAAAGGTGAAAAGTATTACTTTGATAAAGTATAAATGGTTTACTTGTTGTTTTGAAAAACTAACAGTTTTCATTCTTTGTGTATCCCATATTGAGATTTTTATGCTCATCCTAAGTTTTTGAAATTTTTTTCACAGGACTTAACATGGAATAGGGTCAAGGATAGGATCAAGGGAAAGTCATGCAACCTAAAACATGGAACTGGACATGTTCTTTTTAAGAGTTTTTATTTTATGGAAACTTAGTAAAAGTTTCTAATTTGTAATCTTTTGAGATGTAATAGTTATGTCCTAATTCTCTAAAACTCTAAACCTGAAAATATACTCAATGTGAATTATTCATTTAATTCAATATTAAGTAAGGTTTAAGGCTGGGGCCTTATAGTTGGTATCAAAGGTCGGTTTAGACAACTTTAGGGATTAGGAGTTTTTTTAGACACATGATTAGTCCCTATATATATTATTTCAGTTAAATCCTTGTTTTATAACTTTTTCCAAGACAAGTAAAGTTGGTTACGAATGGAAGGAGAAGGATCTGAAATGACATTCCCATCTCTTCCTGATGACATGCTTGCAATAATTATTGAAAAGTCATGTTCAGATGATTGTGAAACTTTTTCTAGCATACAACTCACTTGCAAGCAATTGTTTGAGATATCAAACACCTCCACTATACCTCGTTATCATCGTGGATCATGGGTTGTTTTTAGACAAATACTATTTTCACAATATTCTCATATTTTAAATAAAGGTAAATATTATCAAGGTATTTTAAAATATTTTACCTTATCACAAGAATTTGAAGCATTTTATGATTTTAAAAATGGTGCTGAGGAAGTAGACCCTTACGCAACCTATTTATATTTGATTTTAAAATATATTCTCTCAGCACATACTTATGGTATTTTAAATGGTCCAATAATAGAAAGTTTCAACTCAAATTCTGTCTGACTATTTTATAGAAATCATGTTTTATCAGATGTTTTGGAATTATATGACATACATGATTATTTTCAAAAACAGTTTTTCTGTGAACACCCATATGACCCATGTTGTACAAGGTGTTTTTGGATGGAGGAAGCAAATGATTTTGAAGGATCTCTAAATCATTGTTGTAATGTATGGGACTTATACCTACGTGAGCAAGATGATGATGAACCCGAGTGGACGCCATGATCAAGGTATGATGTTATTCATTTTGGGAATCGTTTTATTTTATCTTATGGTGGTGAAATAAGACTTCAAGAATTAAGATGTTGAGACCGTAATGAATTTGGATGAAATTGAGAGGTATAAGGAAACTATTAAGGTTTAAACATGTTAGGGTTATTTTTGGAGTTTTATAAAAAGGACGACACACAGACCGTGTGACAACCCGTCGCGTCGGACAAAGCTGCGAGAATCGAACCCACAACCAAAGTGCGACTGGTATTTATCGCCTACCACTGGACTACATGAAGTTCCTGGTTATTTTGAAAGATTTTTTTTAGTTAGATGATTTTATGAATTAAGAGTAAGTTGATTTTGGGTTATCTATGGAAATTTATTAACCTATCATGGAGGATATGTGATTT
Source organism: Viscum album (assembly GCA_963277665.1). NCBI lineage: Eukaryota > Viridiplantae > Streptophyta > Magnoliopsida > Santalales > Viscaceae > Viscum > Viscum album. Next base: position 3,475,234 of record OY728120.1, on the reverse strand, counting down.
GGTTAATTACATTTCAATACGAGACATTAAGATCCACTGATGTTTTTTGGAGATAAATGTTATGATTTAACTTGGAAGTCTATGTGACTAAATCCTTCAAATATTTGGGTTTCAATCTTAGTTTTGTTTACTTTGAATAATTTTATGGACAAGTTGTTTATCGAATGGTCCTCATTGAACTTTGGGTTTTATTGGAAAAAATTTCGGGATAATGAATATATTTTCTTTTTATAAAGGGTTATCCTTTTCTGGATTATCTGTTATTGTACTAACCTTTTTAGTTTTGGTTTTGGTTCAAGTCTTAAGACATAAGAAATATATGGTTATCTTTTTTGGATTTGGTGGTTCTCTATAAGTTGATTATAGTAATCTTAATTTGAACAAGTCTTCCTAAATACTCGTCTTTTGGATAAAATACGAGTTTGATTAAGGAATCTAGTAAAAGTTTGAAGTCTACGTGACAATTACGTATGTTTCATTATGATTTAGTTAGGATCAAAAATAAATTCCTCAATGAAGAGTAACTTAAAACAAAAATGTTGTCTGTTAACTTTTCCTACTGGGGAATCGAATACCGTTTAACCCATCACAAGTTTGTGATTTTCTTATGGTTAACTTTCTCCTAGACATGTTTACTATCACTCTCCATAAGAACATGACCCTTTGTTTTTTTTCCTCCATGTCCATATTTTCATACTTGGAATCCTAGTATGGGTTAACTCGGGTGACCACTATACTTATCTTTCTTTATTTTAAAGTTATTGTTTTACCGACTCTTGTTCCAATGTGGGACTTTTAAGGATATTTCCAAGCCCAATTTTAAAATTATGAGGACGCAATTCCCAAAAGGGGGGAAGGATGTAACACCCCAGGTAAATAAAGAATATGAAATTTTTATATTTATACATATTTGTGAATAAAATATTAATATAACTTTAAAGGGGACGCTATGCTCGATGGCGTACCCAACACACAACAACGCGTTTCTTGGGAATCTTACGTTGCACTCTAATAATAAAATAATATTATTTTAAATGGTAGTTAACACCTAGATGTTGTGATGGCGGGAATGAATAGAACTAACTACAAAATGAATAAATATGTTTTTAAAATATTTTTACTCTTTACAATAAATGATAGAGGATTAAAAATGCGAATGAAACCAATTTTAAGCGTAGACAGTCTAATATTCTTTAAAAGGTCGATTAACCGCCTTTTGATGGAGAACTTCTTTTAAATATATTTTTTGACAATTTTATGTGTTATATTCGACAAAATAAAATTCTTATTTAGAATCGGGACATCAAAATTTACTTTGTTTAAATATTTGGTATTTTTCCGAAAAAGTTCAATTTTTAATGAATAGTGAAAAATGTTGTCTTTTAATTCAAAACCCCTTTTTAATCTAATTTATTTATATGATTATATTATCTTTTTAATTGGTTTTAAAGTGTAAATAGAATATATTTTTAAAATTTAATCCAATAGTGGTCATTGGAATTAATTTCACTTTGAAATTGGAGTTAAACTAGTGTCAATCTTTTGATACTTATTGTTTCATAAAAACATGCTATTTGCTCTAACTGCGGAAATTAATTATAAAAATTAATTAATGCAACTTCTATGTTATGTATTTGTTAAAATTGGCATCATTTTTGAATTCGGAATATCAAATATAGCTTAGGGTGAATTTTTGGTATTTTTCTGAAAATCTCCAATTTTTGATGAATAGTGAAACCACAAAGTGGTGGATACAAAATTTGATTTTTCGTTTAAATGGGACTTTAACACTTCTGTGATTTGAATTTCAAAAATCAAATTTAAATGTTTTTAATTGTTATGTAAAATGTGGTTCAATGGGATGAAAATACTTTTTGATTAAAAGTAACTTTTATGTTTTATTAATCGCGATTAAAGGTAATTAGTGTGATTTAAGGAAAAAATGATATTATAATAAAATTAAATTATATTGAAACTTGTCCTAAACATATTGGATGAGTTATGTCCGACCAAGAAAACCCATGGGACGATTTTGGGTACCCCATGGAGCCACTTGGGTTTGATAATGACATTTATGTCTTTTATTTAAACTTAAAATAAAAATGTCACAAACATGATTTGTTTTACTAAAACAATTTTTACATGTGGTTATACAAGTCAGAATTTTGACTATAAATAGTCATTGGAATTATAAAAAGATTTCCTACATCATAGTATTTATTTATAATATTTATACATTAAATAAATTAAATTCATTATGACATCATAATGATGCTGCGATGACCTCATTATTTAATGATTTCAATAAAATGGAAAGATAATGAACAATCTAGGCCCTAAACATGTCAAAAACCTATTGGATGGGTGTATTTCGAACCCTTATCACCTTATCTTTAAAAAAAATTAATGTGGGACCATTAAAATCCAAAAACCATTTGAAAATAAATTAACATTTTATACATTACCAAGAGTGCCGCTCCTCTCCTCTTATAAAAGGCCCCCACCTCTACAACCTTACCCACACATCTCAAACCTTTTGTTCGGACAAGCTCTGATCATTTTGTCTCTACGCATCTCTCTCCTCATCCTATAATCCTTAACTTAGGCAGGAAGCTCTTCAAGAAACCCTTTTGGTTCAAACCAAAGGGAGTTACCCAATTTTAAGGTAACGTCTTCACTTGTGATCTTTTGTTTAATTTTTCTTATACAACCCACTAAACAATTTTTATTCATTTATTTTGTAACAACTCCAGTATATTAAATATACTAGGATGTTGTTATAATAAGTATTCTAGCTACACTTACACACACCTTCATCTAATGGATAAAAAACATACAGTTTCTATGGATGGTGAATTTCTGCCTCACGAAACGATGATTGTTCAACACTCATATAACACCTTCAAATGTGGACATTAAGATATCACTATGTTTATATATGATATATAATATTTTTATGTTTTACTTAAGCTTCTGTATTTTTCATTTGTGGCATACATTTATGGCTTCCATTATGGGTATACGCGATATCTTCATTTTAGGAAGTGCGGACTACCGCCCCCTCAAAGTGATTTGATTCGTTAATGCCATATGTGGGATGTATAAAGGATGGATTTAAATTTATAATATATTATGTTATACTGGAATTATAATATACCTTTATATAATTATTCTTTTCTTTCCATTAAAGTATGAGATTGAAATGAAAGTAGCGTTCATGCGTACGTACGGCTTACCTTCTCCATGAACAGTGCATTTCATTTTTTATCCTCAAATGTAATGTACTATTATAAGTACATATAATGGATATATATGATGTATGATACATATAATGGAAGAATATAATTCTGTAATTAAAAATACACACATCTCTCATTTATTTTTAATTCCATTAATATGACATAGAAATGAATGTAGCGTTCATGCGTCCGTACGACTTACCGTCACCATGAACGGTGCATTTCATTTATTACCTCTAAATGATTATGTAATATTATAAATACATGTATATTCTAGAAATATATGATATATATGATATAAAAATCAGGAATGTCATTATGGATATAAAGAACCTTTGACCACACGAACAACATGTATTTGTAAGAAGTCCACTTTTGACTTAAGAACCAAATATCGACAAAACAAACATTATTAAATTAAATGATTACATAATGTTTATAACATGTCAATAATTTATATAAATGGAATAATGAACTTGAAAAATGTTCTTAAGCAAGTATAAATTAACTCAAGTTTTTTATTCAGGAGATTAAGGAACGATCGAGTCAAGTCGGACCCGAGGTAAGGGATCCTACTCCTCTCTTTCTTTTTAAGTACACCCTTTTATGTCATTCCATTTAAAGATCATCTTTCTTGTTATTGGGAGGTTATTTTATATTACTATTACTGTAATTTTTATGTTCATATGATGAGAGACCCTATTCTCTCTCATCAATCCATTTTGGAAGTTTTGAGTGGCGTCGTTAGGCTGCCGAATTTTCGTAAGAGATCTAACCTCTCTCTTTCTTTTTAAGTACTCTCCTTTATGTCACATATTTTAATCTCCTCTTTGTTATGTTGGGGGATGTTATTTTATATTCGTATTATTATAAAATTTATGTTAATTTGATGAGATACCCTATTTGATCTCATCAATCCATTTTTGTAAGTTTTATGTGGCGTCGTTAGGCTGTCGTGTTTTCGTAAGGGATTTTTCATCTCACTTGTATTCCCGTGAAATTTATGCTACATTTGCCACAATTTCCTTTGAGTGGTGTATGTAATGCCCATTATTTTACTCATTGTGTAATATGCTTTCATTTATGAGTATTTACATCAATGTTGTATTGTCCTTCTTTCACGGGGTGTATGTTTGAAAAAGATACCCATGTCGGTAAAGGAACCTTTCACCCTCCTTTTTTTAAAAGACTTCTTTTGTTATGTCTTTTAATTCACATAATATTATGTTGGGATATGTTCTTATATATCCTTATTGATTTAAATTTTATTTCCATGTGATGAGATACCTTTTTTATCTCTCATCAACTTATTTTCTGAATTTTGTAGTGACGCCATTAGGCTGTAAAATTTTTGCAAGGGAACTTCTTAACCCAAATTTGATTATTTGGGATAAACTTATACTCCGTGAATATGTCGTTCTATGAATATGTGTGAATAACCTCTGATTTTTTTACACTTAATATCCACTTATATTTTGTTTATTCATTTGTCACACATAATTATGTAATTGGTTTATCCTTAAACCAAGGATACCGTCTTTGTAAGAGACTTCGTCTCAATCTCCTTTCATTGAGGAATATTTCGTTTTATACACAACTTTCTTTTATACGGTGTATAAAACCCTTTGACTTTTACTTTTATACAAAAGTAATATTTTTCTTCGAAGCATTTTACAAAATGACAAAAAGGAATGTTTCTTTAAACATACGCGGTGACAACGACCTTATCCACTGCTGCGAGTATTATTTGATATTTGGCTTCCTCAACAAGCCGTAATGTTTTTAAAATAAAATAAATACCATATACTGTTTTATGTATTTTGGTATTGAAAATGGCTTTGATAAAGGATTCTATTTTTTCAATATATTTAAATGATATATTGTGATTGAAATGTGGAAATGTTATCTTTCCTTTATATTGGTTTAATGTGTTATAATTTTATAATGGTACTTGGACATTTTACGGGTGGTTACATGATAAACCATATGACGGGTGGTGCCGTGAATACTAGGATGGGTGGTTACGTTATAACCTCCAATGCATTGGGTATGGGAGTCGGCCGTATGGTTATTCCATTAAGTATGTATGGAAGTTGGCCGAATGGATATTCCATTAAGTGATATGTGTGGAAGTCGACCTTATGGTTATTACACTTAAATATTTTTATGTTCCAAATTACCTTTATATGTTATGTGATCTTTATATGGGTTTTATGGTAATATTTTGGTTACAGAAGGGTAAGTAATGAACTTCTATTCAGTGAAGAGGTTTTACTACTTCGAAAAGGTGAACAGTATTAGTTGATAAAGTATACATGGATTACTTGTTGTTTTGAAAAACTAAGAGTTTTAATTCTTTGGGTATCCCTTACTGAGTTTTTTATTCTCATCCAACGTTTTTGAAATGTTTTTCACAGGACTTAACGTGGAATAGGGTCAAGGATGAGATCAAGGGAATGTCATGCAACCTAAAACATGGAACTGGACATGTTCTTTTTAATAGTTTTTATTTTATGGAAACTTAGTAAAAGTTTCTACTTTGTAATATTTTGAGATGTAATAGTTATGTCCTAATTCTATAAAACTCTAAACCTAAAAAGATCTCCAATGTGAATTTTTCATTTAATTCAATATTAAGTAAGGTTTATGGTCGGGGCCTTATATTTTGTGTTGAAACATGAAACCAAATTGGGTAAAATATAAAGTCGGCCATTATTATATTGGGCATATTGTATAAATATTGAGGGATAATATTTGATACAGGGTTTCTCAGAGATTAACATGGATATCTATGATATAATCACGGTAATGTATTTTTTGAAAACATTCAAGGCTCACATTATTTGTCATAACAGAATGGTATGTTTCATAATTAATGATGGCATCGAACATCTCATTAAAGGATTCCAGAATTTCGTGGCATACAAAACATATTTGTTGTCACCAGTCGTTGGAATGATGTCATACTTGTGGGAAGTGTTTAATTATGAAACTATAGATGATATTAAGGTCAACTATTTTCCAGAATTCATTGATAAGTTTCCAGATGTTTTTCATGAAAATTCCTCTAGGTTTCCACCCATAAGGGAATTGGAGTTTATAGGTGATCTCCTTATTAGTAAGAGTTCAATTTTCCTTCAGTATTATAAAATTTATCCACAAAAAAAGTGGATAAATTGAATTTGGAAGATATAGAATGTAAATGATTAGTTTGTCCTTGAACGTCTGTTTGGGAAACACTAGTCTTGGTATTCAAAGAGGAATATGGATGTATTTTACTCTGTGTCAATTATCATATGCTAAACCATGTTATGATATAGAATATGTATCCAATTCCACACATAGATGATCTATTCGGTCAATTGTGCTGAGATCAATGGTTATCTAATATGTAATTTTAATCAGGATATCAACAACATTGGGTTTTGAAGAAGTATATTCCAATGATATATTTCAGAAGTAGATATGGACATTATGAATATGTGGTAATTATTTTCGGTCTTAAGAATTCAATAATAGTTTTTATGGAATTAATGAATCAAATATTTAAAAGGTATCTCAATTCTTTTATTGTGGTATTTTTGGATGTTATGTTGGGGTATTCAAGGACAATGGCTGATAATTAGCGATAAAATGCAATAGGGTTGGGAATCATGAGAGATAATTGTTTTAAGGTCAAATTATAAAATTATTATTTTTTGATACAAGAGGTATGTTTCATTACACAATTAATAATTGAATGTGGTGTTTTGATGGAATCAGAAAAAATAAATGCCCTTTTCTCTTGAAACCATCATAGAATTTCTTTGAGATATATAATTTCCTTGGTCTAACTGGTTATTACCGATGCATTATTCATGATTGGTCATTACTAGCTTCACCAATTATATAATTCTCATGTAATATTTTTCCATTCCAATGGAATGAGGAATATCACAAGAATATTCAATATTTAATGTTATCCTTACATCAAAACCAATATTTATATTTCAAGAATCATGAAAATGTTAAGTGGTGTATTGTTGTGCTTCGAGACCGGGTTGGTATGTGTTCTCATGTAGGGAGATATTGTAATACCCTGAGTTTTTATGATATATTTTTAGAATAAGATAAATTTTCATTGATAACATGAATTAAAATATGTAAAACATTGATTTCACATGGAACTAACTTAGGGTATGTTACATGCGTCAACAACTTCCTATATATTACACACACCACATGTTTCTCTAAAACATTTTTTTATTATAATTATTAATATGTGATAATTAAAACCAAGAAGTTAATATTAGTAATTTGAATATTAATAAATATATTTCAAATATTTTTTATAATGGTTTTATATAAACAAATCATATTGATAATGGATGATATAATTTTTTGAAAAGTTATTATATCTTTAAAAAATATATTTTTTCAAATAATCTAATTTTCATGTCCTTTTGTAAAAAGAAGTTTCATATTCTTGGAGAAATGTAATTTATTTTTAAAAAATTATTCTTTAAATTTAAAATGTTTAAATTACCATATGGATATTTTTTTAATTTTTAGGACAAACATAATTTTTTGGGTGAGTTGTTAAAAAATACTGAATTTTAATTCAAAATATACATTTCATACAATTTATTTTTAGGGATTTTAAATTAGTTTATATGTTTAATTTGGAAATATTTTTTTAAATTAATTAATTTTTATTCATTATAATCAATTTCAATTTTAAATTGGTTAAAAAAATGAACCAATCTTTGGGTCATTTTTTCATTAGAAACTGGTATTGTCATCAAATCCGCAAGATTAATTTTAATTAATTTCTACCACTTAATAATTTATAATTTATATTATGTTGTTGTCATTATTCTTCCAAAAAAGGGCAATGTGATTAAAATTAATTACTACGATTAAGACAAAAATGTGACAAACAATTCACTTAACCATACATTTAAGACCCAAAGTGACCTAGAAATGTGTCCAAGAGCCATTGGTTGTCCAAATATCAACCTTATCGACTCTTTTAAAAACATTGTTCCATTATTGAATCTATGATACCTTGGAAAATGTTTGTGTGAATTCCTTTTCCCAAAATATTCAAGAGTGTAAATCCTCCTCCTCTATAAAAAGGCATCCTCTCCACCCACTTCATCACACCTCTCATGGACCTTTGGATAGAAAATTATATGCCCATATAGTGCTTAAAAATTACTCCTCTTAACATATAAGCCAAAACATTAATAAAAATCAATCCATGGAATCCATTTGGTGTGAACCAAAAGATGTTACCAATTGAAAAGGTAATACCCTTCATTAATATCCTTTCTTTTTATTTTCTTTCTCCACCACACAAACTCTCATTATTCCATTATTGAATAACAAAACAAATATAAATAATATAATGATATGATATTATAGTATGTTTTCATCCAAATAATATACACACTTCAATCTAATGGATAACAAATGTACTATTTATGTGTACGGTGATCTACAACCTCGCAAAATTGTGATTGTTCATTTTTTCCATTACCCAATTTCATGGTTGGGAATTATGATTGAAACACTATTTATATAATATATATATATGATATATTTTTTTCTTATGTAATAATTTAAAAACTCATACCTTTACAATTTCCTTTTTTGTGTGAATATGATAATTTCATTTGAGGATGTGTCTACTACCATCCCCTTAATTCAAAGTGATGCATTCACAAACAACATGGATCGTGTAAAGGATGTGAATAGTGTATTTATGTTATATATATATATATATGAAATAATAATTATATTTTAGTCATATTATATATATATAATTATATTTCATTTTCATTCTTTTTTCAGTATGACAATAAAACAGAAACAACATAATTGTGTGTGTATGACCTACCATCTCAATGAACAATGTTTTCCCTTTTATACATGTATATAATTTGGATTATTATAATATACAAATACTCAATATAAAATATAATTATATCATGGATTAAATTTTGAAAATCATGAAACATATATATGGACTACTGATAAAAAAATTAAGACAGATGTGATGAATAAAGCATATATTACCCGATGTGAATCATTAACATTGAATTATTAATAAGAGGGTGATTTAAATTCAAAATCTAACAATATATGTTATTTTAAATAGGAATACGGTTATGGTGTAGATTTATAATAATCATATATTTATTAGATAGGATGTTTTTATGATAACTATGAGATTCAAGACACAAGTTAATGGAATTTCATCTCACTTTTTCTATCTTTGATATACAAAACAAATTTACCACTCTTGATTTTCATGATGTATATATTTTATGTGAATGTATTACATGATTCATAATGTTAAATTTAGGGATTTTTACATATACATTATATCCTCTTTTTCATACATGGATTATCTGATTCCATGTTACCATGTGGTTAGCATTTATTGAAGTAAAGTCATCTCCTATCTGGATTCTTTAGGATTATGCACCCATTGTTGATATATTATAATCAATTTCTCAAAAACACCCATGATTTTTCATTTTATCTTTTTATACCAGATATATACATGTATTAGTACCACATTTCACCCATTAGTACTTAAGATGATTTGTAAAAAAATTATGAAAAATATGATGGTATTTCCCTCTTCGGTCAGAATTTTCATTCAATATCCATGTTAAAAATCCCAAATAATCCTAGAAAAAGATTTTCTAAATGATTTATTACTTAAAAATATTCCTTAAAATGTTTTAAAATAATTTTTCAATGAAAAATATATTCAGCAATTTATTTTCTTTTAAAATATATATATGAATTATGAATGGATATTTTCATAAATAATGGTTTTTAAAAGATCTTCCAAATATTATTTACCATATGAGATGAAATAAATTGATGTTATAAATTCTTTTTCGTGGAAATGATTAAATTATAAAATTCATATTATTTCTATGAATGGATAATATTTTAATTGAATGGTTTTTATGAAACCAATTTCTTATTAACGGGTTATATTCATTTGAAACCTAGTTTTTTCATGGGTTATTCTTTTGAAATGATTATGAAATGTAATTATTTTTTCACATGTTATTATATGATTACAAGATTATGATAACCATTTTATTTCATGGGTTACGGTTTGATTGTTTATGATTTTTTAGAACCTGTATGTATTATTTCATTATTAGATGGGTGGGACATATATCTCCCTCTAATTATTTGGTTAAATATTTAATCTCATGAGACAATATATGATTTTATTGGGAGGGATCCTTCACTATTATGATGTCCATGTTAGTGAACCATGAATACCATGATACTTTGGGGTGTGAACTCATACTAATAAGATGTCCATGGGAGGGAACCATGCTCACCATGAAGGTATAGAGAGTAAACCCACACAACTAATATTTCCATATATGTAATGCCTTGACTAATATGGAAACCATTTTTATATGATTATGTGTCTCCCACAATTCCATTCATTGTTTCTATATTATTTATTCACAACAGAAGTTCATTAATTACTTATGATTCATGTATTTTGAAATTCTATGCCTTATGAGATGATTTCAGTTTATAATCTTATGATATGCATTGTATTATCTTTTAATGTTTTGATCATGTCCTCATAACCCCATGCACTTGTTTTGGTTTACATATGTCCATTTTTACCCTTACCGAGCATCTATGATCTCTCTTTTTCATGTTTTATTTCCTAGTTAATCATGATATGTATTTGGTATGTTTTTATAATATGGGTTCTAGTATGAATAATCCTATGGGAGATAATATAGTTCCCTTTTATAAGAGTGATTATGTTTCCATGTTCCCAAAGGAACAAGAATAATAAAATATTTGGTTGTTTTTTTGTATAATATTTTATGTATTCTAAAAATTTAATGTAATGTAAATGTTTGAAATCTGAGTGTCTCTATAGTTAGTATCAAAGAAAAGGTTTAGTTAACCTTTGGAATATAGGAATGAATAAACCATAGTGATAAACCTATTGACATGCCTAGGGATTAGTTTAAGGATAAATTAAATTTACAAATATTTCCTAGAATATCGGTAAAGGATAATGAAAATTATTTACTAGAAATACATCCTTATATAGATAATAAAAGCGGATATGGATCTAGACTAGATGTACCTAGAATTGAAAAAACTGACAAGGTGTGCCGGGATGACTGAGCCTAACATGGTACATGATAATCATCTTTTTGTACAATTTATTTGACTATCTCGATGGTTATTCTTTTGGAATTCAAAAACTCTTCATGAACCATCATGAATGATTTAAATATATGTTGGAAGTGAATGACCTAAGAAAATCCAAATATTTCATATATTATGGAATTTTTTATAATTTATACATCATGTAGGTGAAATTTCATGATTATGAGCTTCCTCAATATGAAATCTATTTCATACTAAATGATTTTGGTTAAACAAAATGGATGGATCCCAAATGAAAAATGGTAATGGAAATTTCAATGAATAATGAAAATACTTTACTTCTTAGAATCCAAATTCTATTACAGTATGAATTAAAAATATCATTTCTATGATCTCCCAAATTTTTCTAGATATAAATCAGGGGGTACATCCATATGAGAAAAGGATGGAACTACATTTTGTCCATTCCATCCTGAGGAAACACCCACCTTCTTTCAGTTGGTATCTTGATCTAGATGTTGCTGAATGATGGATCAGTAGTACTAAAATTATATTCCCCATTCTCTAGTATTCAGAAGTAGTGAAATTCATTTTGGCTATTTATCAGTTAGATGGTGAAACAGATTAGTGGTGGACACAAATAAAGAAAATGAGGTAGTAAGATGAGATTTAATTCATAGATTGGAATGATTTCAAGAAATTATTTATCAATAAGTATTTTCCATTGATTATTCATACCAATATGGAGAAATAGTTATTTTAGTTATATAATAGAGATGATGAATCTATTGGTACCTATGGGGCCGGTTTCAAAGACTTGTGAGATACAATTTAGAAACTATCATCCAACATAAATTTAAAGTTGATGGGTTCTTTAGTGAATTAAATCCAAGTATTAAAAGGTTATTTTAATTAATATACATTAGTAGCTATGAATAGATCATATCTTCTAGAATAAATATTGAAATTCCTGATGGAGTCACGTATCAGTCTATTATTTTTTACATGAAAATATTGATGGATATTAAAGGAAAAATTAAAGACAATGAATAGTGGAAGATTGTAATTATTTTAATATCTATGTGTGGGAAGAAGCATGGAGGAAATTTACTTAATATGTATAATAAATGTTTCATGTGTGAATGGTATTGACATTTTACATTTTATTACCTATCTGATGGGAAGAACATACCAGACGGTGTAAATGGAGATAAAGAAGCACAAAACGCACATTCCATGATTCAATGATACATTTTTAAGTGGAATATGAATTAATATAGCCACATAAGGTTGGTGATGATGAGTAGCATCAGAATCATCATAAGCTAAGGGACAAGGGGAAATATCATGACATTATTATTCTCAATGAGGGGTATGATAACAACATGGTGAAATGTACACACACCATACTATGGAACTGATTTTTTTTGATTTTACATCTACCAACTCTTTTATATACAATGAATTTGATAAGGTTGTTAACATTCCACCAAATGGATTTGATAGGTAATTACCATTTTAACACTCTAATAGTGTGATTATTTCATCCTAACAATATAATACCTCTATGGTTGATGTCTATGGGAATGTTCTTCCTTCAAATATTTTTATTCTACACGTTGTAGAATTTTATGTCATCTTAGTCATGAATGGGATTTATATGCATAAATCCCACAAGAATTTTTGAGAATGTGATGTTACATTTGATTATTCAAATCCTCCTATGATCATCCATCAATTTGATGGTAATGGTAATTGTGACTGATAAATACATTACAACCCTGGGAAAGAAAACATGTTTTTCAATGGTTTGAGATGAAAGGATAATGATATCCTATACATGATGAGGATCACAAAATATCCAATAATTATGGATTTTGAAAGGATAGAGCTGAAAAAACTAAATGAATTGGAAATATTGTATCTTTCTCAAATGAATGTTCAACCCTTTATACAAGTGATCATTAAGGAGGTGAAGAAGGTAGATTTAGAGCTACTACTAAAATTTAGAAATGTTCTAGAGTTTAACCTTGATTAGGATGCTATGACAAGGTTTAAGAACTATGTATGTGTTCCCTCCATACAAAATTTGAAGAAGGATCTATTAGATGAAGCACATAGTTATTCGTTCTCTATTCATACTATAAGTACGACGATGTATAGGTATATAAAAGAATACATTCTGGGTGTTGTAATAAAAAAATATAATGAAAATTTTGTATCTTATTTCTTGGTAAGAAAAAACATTATTTATTTTTGAAAAATGTCTAATGGGATGTTGTATCTACTACACATACCATAATGAAAATGAGAGCACATAAATGTTTATTTTGTTTTTGGACAACCCAAAACATATGAAGGATTTGAATGTATATGGTTGTTAGTATATCACCTTAAAATGTCATCACAATTTATTATTATCATAGAAGACTTCTCTTTGGATCATCTTTTTAGGATATACATTAAGGAAGTTTTAAGGTTGTATAAAGTACCACGATTTAATGTATTATATGAGTATCTAAGGCATAACTTTATGTTCATGAATAGACTTTTCCCAGAGCTTGATAATGAATTTTGTTTCATCACTTCTTATCATCCTCAGATATTTTTTCATTATGAATGAAAAATTCAAACCCTATAGGATATGTTGATATATTGTTCCCTTGATTTCAAAGTTGGTTGGGATGCACACCTTTATCAATAAGAATTTTCATACAACAATAGATTTCACTCATGAATTATGATTGCACCTTATGAATACCTCTACAGAAATAAATTTATATCAACAACATGTTGTGATGAGGTTTGAAGAAGAATTATATTAGGAACTATGATCATTGAATAAATGTAATAGAAGGTTAGAACACTTCAAAATCATATAAAAAATCCTCAAAGTTGATAGAATGTTTTTTCCAATAACCCGGAATGTGATCTTTAGTCTGATGTTTACGTGAATGTATTTCTACATATATCTCCATGGAATATGGTTATGATGTTCAGAAAAGAATGTAAACTAAGACTTTGGTATATTAATCCCTTTGAGATTATTTATTTTTTTGGGAACTTGGCCTTTAACCATGCACTACCTCCAAGCATCTACCAAGACCATGTTGTGTTCCATGTATCTATAATGAGGAAGTACATACCTAACTCATTACATGTACTAAACTCAATGTTCATTCCACTAGAGTATGATCTTTCTTACAAAAAAAGATGTTGATATTAGAGACCATACAATGAATGTTATACCAATCAAGGTTACTCCCTCGGATTATTTTTTTATATAATTCATAGATTAATGGAAGATACATTGGAAATTGAGTTTATGATGAATCAAATGTATGATCATTTTCTTACCCAAATGGTAAATTTCAATAGAGAAATTGATTTTAACGGTGGTAGACTATAACACTCCGACTTTTTAGGGATCTTTTCTTTTTTGGAATAAATTAAATTATCGTTGATATCTTCCATTTAAATAATTAAATAATTTCGTTCACAGTAGAAGAACATGGCATACATTACATGCAACACCAATATACCGAATGTTACACGCAACACTATGTATCTTCAAAAAATATAATTTTATTATAATTATTTAAATGAGATAATTATAACATGTCCATAAAATATAGTTATATTAATATTAATAAATAATAATAAGATATTATTTAAAAAGGTTTTTTATAAATTAAACATGTTTGCAATGAAAGATATAATTTTTGTAAACATACTTATATGTTTAAAAATACTTTTTCTCAAATAAATTGTTTTTCATTTTCTTTTACAAAAAATGATAAAGTTAATTTTATCCACGTGTAGAAATGTATATTGATAAAATAAAAATCTTTATTAATTTATTATTTTTAAATTAGATTATGTTTTTTTTGGATCTTTCTGAGAAACATTATTTTTTAATGAATAATGAAAAATACTGAAATTTAATCCATAACTACTTTTCCATATAATTTATTTATAAGTATTTTAAATTTTATTAAATGATTAATTAGATCATATTTTTATCATGTAATCCATTTTTTGTAATTTTAATAAATATCAAATTTATAATGATTATAAAAACGTAGCAAACATTTGGGTGCTTTTACATTAAAACCCCACATTGTCATCCCTTCTATGGGATTAAATTATAATTAATTTATGCCACTTCTGATATTTGAATTTGAAAAAATTCATTCAATATTTGTAGTCAGCGTAATTTATAATTTATATTTTGGAAAAAGTTATTTTTTTTAAAAATATTAGTGAATGTGATTAAAATTAATTACATTTATTAAGAGAAATATTAGTTTTAAAAAGTACTAAATCATAAATATAAGATAAAAATGAACTAAAAACATCTAAAAGAGACATTTTTTATCCATATTTCGAATATATTCTCTATTTTATTAACTTAGGTACATTATTGGATCCACTGGTCATGGGAAAAACATGGGTGGAATTCCATTTCAGAAACATTATATGAGTGACACTCCTCCCCCTCTATAAAAAGGCATCGTCTCTTCCAACAAACTGACACCTCGCAAGTCACATTGGATTGACCAAGACCATGCCAAATATCCTCTATCCCCCCACCTCATACCTATAATCCTGACCAATTCATTTAATAAATCTAATGATCCCTTTGGTGAAAACCCAAAAATATTTTCCCAAAGAAGAGGTAACGTCTTTCCTCGTGATACGTTCTTTTATTTTCCTTCTCGACCCCTTAAACTCTAATTATGACATAATTTTAAAACAACATCGGTATAATTAATATAATGATATTTTATTATAGTTTTTTGTATACCTAATATTATAAACACCTCCATATATTGGGTAACATGCATATTGTTTACGTGTACAACGATGTACTAACTCACGAAAAGATGATTGTTCATTATTTAATTTAACCAAATTCATGGTTGGGGATTTTTTGGATAGAATAATTTTATATTTGATAAATACTATATTTATTGTTTATTTATGACTATTTAATTATTTTATAAGACATCCGATTAAAATTTCTATTTTTTAATATGATTATTTATTTGGAGGAAATGTGGACTACATCCCCTTCAAAGCATTGTGATTCGTTCAAACCCTATACAGAAAGTATTAAAGATGCGTTTTGAGAAAACATATCATACATATGACTTAATAATCATATATTACTGTTATAATAAAACTATATTCATATATTAAATTTTATTCTTTCTTTCAAAACATTAGTAAAATAGAAACAGAGTTCATGCTTATAGATAGCTTACCATCTCCATAAATGGTGTATTTAATTTTATAAATATATAGTATATAGATTATTACTCTAAAAAAATATTAAATATAATTGATAAGTATATCACAGTTTACATTTTAGACATAATGATATATGAATAAGGACCAAAGATATAAGAAATTAAGACACATGCGAATAATAAAATTGATATTACCTGATGTGAAAGCATAACATATATTTGTTAACATGTGGGTAATATAATGTCATAATAAAAACATATATGTGATTAAATATTATAATAAGGTTATTTTATAGATTTATAATAAACATATATTTATTATAAAACATTTTTTTGAGTATGATGAGAGTCAAGACACAAGGTAAGGGAATTTAAGATCACTTTTAATACCAATCTGATACATTCCTTGTTAACCACTCTTTTATTTTACATGGTGTATATATTTCCTATGGATGTATTATATAAATATTAATTTTAAATTTATGGTGTTTACTTATCCATTTTATGATATTTATTTCACGATATTTATGTTTCAAGATTTGGAAAATTGGTAAGATAGTTTCCCCGAGTGCTTCTCTATTTCGACAACTGTTTTGTTATAAACCTACATTCTCTAACGAGGGGTATATACATTAATTTTAAATGTTATGTCATTAATATAATTATAATAATGATATTTTATGCTTCATGTATTTTATTTTTTTCCATGTAGTATATGATTACATGTTACCATATAGTATGTTTTTATTGAAACAATCTCAACCATTATCAATGTTATTTATGATTCTGCTCCCATTGATGAAATATTTTGATCCACCTATCATGAAAAATAATGAGTTTAAATTTCATATATTTATTAGTGATAAATCCTTTTATTAGTACCATTTTATCACTATTTGGTGATTAATATTACTAATAATTTGTTTAAGGAAAATCTAATTGTATTTCTTTCCTCAGTTGGAAAGCTGTTTTATTTCAAAAAAATGTCTAGAATAAAAAAACTAAACATAAAATTCCATGAAAAATGATTTTAAAGATGTATTTTTATTTTCAAATATTCCAATAAAGTTTTTCAATGAGTTTATCTATAAAAAATTATTTAAAAAATCTGTTTTCAATGCAGAGATGATATTTACCACATTAAATTTGTTTTAAATATATTAAAAAAATCCCATCTATGAAGGTATTTATTAGTGTTATTCATGCCTTTCTTGGGGAATTTTTCAATTATACCATTCATATTATTTCTATTAATAGATTATATTTTAATGGAATTATTTTTTATATAGCCTTTTTCTCATTCATGGGTTATATACTTGTGAAACTTGCTTCTTTTTACGAGATCAGATTTTCGAATGATTATGAAACATGTATCTATTTCCATAGGTTATGATATAATTACATGTTTATGATGCCCATTTCATTTCAAGGGTTATTGTATCATTATTTATGATTTTATAGAACAAGAATGTATGATATCATTTTGGTATGGGTTGGACTATATATCTATCCAATTAATTTGATATATATTTATATCTCATGATATATACATTTATGTCCTTAGGAGTGAACCATGACTGCTAAGACAACCATGGTAGTGAACCATGACTACCACGATGGTATGGGGATTGAACACATACTATTAATATGGAAATGGATGTGAAACATGACTATGAATATTGTATGTGGAGTGAATCCATATTACTAAGATGTCCTTAATAGTGATGTCTTGACTACGATTGAAATCATTTTTATAAGATTATGCGTCTTTTAAATTTCCATGTCTTACTCATATACTATTATTTCAGTGATTATGTTCTATATTTCATTATGATTAATGCCTTATGAACTTCCATGAATTATGCAAGTATTCATGTTTATAATCCTGGTATATACATTGTATGTTCCTCTAATGTTATGATCACATCTTCATTCCCCTATGCTATTGTTTATGCATATAGTTCTCCCTTTATTACCATTAATAATAATCTGAGATCAACCCTTTGTGTTTTATTTTCCCAGGTTATGAAGTTATGTAATAAGAATAATATGTCAATGAAGTGTTATATTCATTAAGAACCTTTTTTAGATAATTATTTCACTTATTTATCAATTTTTATGTTTCCATGTTTCCAAACATAGTAGAATAATATGGAATTTTGGCATCTGATTTTATATTATTTGTTGGATTCCAAAAAAGTTATGTAATTCTAATGTACGAAAAGTGAGGTTGTCTATAGATCACGTGGTTGGTTATTTATCAATGATATTATGGTTTCATGATAATAAATATCCATCATGTGGTTTGGAGTTAGATTTCATAGTATATTTTTCAAAGAGATGGCATCATTACCTATATGGTGAGAATTTTACATTGTATATAGAATATAAAATCTTGAATAATATTTTAACACAAATGGATATAAATATGGGACAAAGATGATTGATGGAGTTTCTACAAATCTTCATCATTGTCATAATTTATACATTGGGTCAAAGAAACACAAAGGAATATGCATTAAAAAGAATTTCACATAATCTGTTTGAAAAAGAATATTCAGACCAGGGGATGTTGATATTTTTCGTAGTTGACAAGAACATAGAATGAAATGATCGATGCGTTGTTTTTGTTTTCATTCTAGTTTTATCATCCATATTTGATGTAGAGAGTTAATGGAGAACATACATTTGATTTTAAATGTGTTAATATGAGGAAAAATCTCAATACTAGGGAGACCATATAGATATGGAATCAAGATGAGAGTTTATTGTTGTAGTTTCTAAATTTAATGGCCAAAACTATGGGTTTTTAGGAAAATTCATTATTCTTAACAAAATTTGGTGTGGTATGATCATCCAACAACAAAGTAGAGTACAAGGAATTAAAAGAAATGTTTTGGTTGGATGGTATAAAAAGAAAGGTGGCTAAGTTTACTTTTTGAAGCTTAACAAATAAGACAGTTAAGGAGGAGGATCAAAAACTAATAGGTGTGTTGCGATATACATCTATTATTATTTGGATTTTGGTGAAGATTGCTTTGGATTTTGTAATAGTTCTCCCAAGAATGATTTGGAAATATGATTCCATATTGGTTGTAGTGTACAAGCTAATAATGTTGGATAATTCAATCCCTATTCATAAATCTCATACAGTGGAGGAATTATCAATAATATATATTCTATAATTGCTTAGGAGGAATTACATAACAGTTCTGATTGTTTCGAATAAATACCCAAGGTTTACATTTCATTTATGGAAATACTTACATCAAGACTTTGGTACTTAGTTGGCTATGAGTACGGGATATCATCCTCAGATGGATGGGGAATCCAAAAGGATGATACAAACAATGTATGTCATATCAAAAGATTAAGTGATATATTTCGTGGCTGATGGGAATATCATGTATCAGTGGTTGTGTTCTCAAATAACAAAAACTGTCAAGAAATGGTACAAATGGTTCATATTGGAACTTTGTATTGGCATCCTTATCTTTCTACACATTGTTCGGTGGAAATAGGTGATACATCAATAATTAGGATGAGGCTTGTCAATTAAATGATATAGAAGATTCAGTTGATCAAGAAACAAATAGAGATGGATCAGAGTCATCAATAATCATGTACGAATAAACATTGAGGGTATTTTTCATTCCTGGTGAGTGGTCATGTGTTATTAAGGAGCTCTCCATGTCTTGTGCATCATCATTTGGGGTAGTAATTAATTTTATACCCTTGATTAAAAGTCCTTTTGAGATACCTGAATTGGTATGTGAGGTGGAATATTAGTTTGAATTTCTGCAATGGTTCAGTACAATTCATAATTTTTTTCATTTATATCATTGTAAAAAGTATCGCCTTTATCATGAAATTTAATTTTATGGAATCATGTTAACCTAGATCCGAATTCTTCATTGGTGAATTTGATACTACAGATTTTGGATAGTATAGAGTAGTTTTATCATGGTAAATGCATCGGAGTAGTGCATGGTTTCTGTCAACATGGTTATATTTAGTAATATAAATGGGAAATGGAAAGGAAATTATCATGAAATGGCATGAACACATCCAAGAAAACATTGATTTTTAAATTAATAGGATGGAAAGGCCAATGATTAGTATAATTGTTAACCCTAAGATTCAAGTATGCAAACCTTCCTTTATAAATTTTAAGAATAGAAAGTGTTTGGGTGATGTTTGGGAGGATGTAGATACATTTTGTAATTTTTTGGTTATTTTCTATATGCTCATAATTACATCATGGTTTGTGGAAACCATTTATCTTCTACAAGAAACCATTAAAAAGTTTCCATGGGATAAGGGTAAGTAGCATGAGAAGGCACACCGTTTATCAAAACCATACAGTCGTATAGGATAAATCGTGAATAGTGGGATTGTGGGGTTTTCACATTTGGCAGACAGTTTGTCTAATTGTGTGAGATAATCATGATGGGTTCCCCGTGAGATAGAGTCTGGAACATGGTTAGTGCATAGTTTTCCTAAATGTATGGCTACCCAGGCATTATTTAAGAACAATATCCTCTAAAACTGTACCCGAGGTGGGATAATGTCCTAACAAATAATTTTTCTCTAAATTTAACCCAATTCATGTATTAATCCACCCAAAGGCTATGGGACCTTTTTAAATTACATTGGAAGTTATATGGTGTCAATTCATGCTGTGTAGAAGGTTGTTTCCCAGGGTAAGTGGTCATTTATTAATATTTTCTGTCGTTTTTCTTAGATATACATTCCTCCCTCTCTTGGTTTCTTAGATCCTTTCCTATATGGATAGATAGAACGTTTCTAATTATTATCATTATTGGATTTGGCCTTTTTTGTTACAGGGGATGTGATATATGGATGGTTATTTTAGATTTATCCTTTTCTGTGGGTGTTTTATTGTCATTCTATATTTTATCCATAGTTCCTTAGGTAGGTGTCTTCTCATTCGAAACATATTTCTCGAACTATATTGCTTGGTTTCTAAAATGATATGTTTTAAGAAATTGAGAGTGATTTTTTTTGAATATCATGTTTGAAACCCTCTTTAGTATTGGTATGATTATTTTATGAATGTTTTCTGAAATCATGTAATTGATTAAAGTTTTTGTGAAATGTGACTTATTTTATTTATTTTAAAAAATTAATTTTATCATTATTTGTAAATGGTTTAATTTAGTTGTTTTCAAAAAATATTTGGTTTTATAAAAATGTATTATAATTTTTTATTTGGAAGTATTTTAAAAAAATAAGGATTTTATTGAAATGGTTAGAATTTGTAGGTATGAAATTGTTTTCTAATAATTGGGTTTTGTGTTTCAATATTATTATGTGACCATGAAAAAAGGGCATGCACTATTTGGATAAAAATGTATGTGACCCTAGATACATGGCATTTTTCATTGGGGAACATGGAGATTAACCAATATTTGATGTCTTAGTGGATGGATAAGAAACCACTCATGAGTATTAAACTATCATAGATGCATGAATGTGTGGGTTTGTGGTGATTCATGTAATGGGTATGCCAAAAATGAATATGAAATGGTTTTAAAGTATTGTTTTGTTTCTTTTACATGGAAAACATTCTTGAATGAAAAATAGTATTGTTATTAAACTAATGAACAACGATATAAAATCTATTAATTTATTTTATCTAAATTGTTTTATATAAATGTTATAACATTTTATATACTTATACCATGAGTTGATAATTAATTTGGGGAATTCCCATTGAGTTTCATCACCAACCCCTTCTTTGGAACACTGTTTTTTTTCATATATTATTTATCGAGACATTGTTAAAGGTAATGTATCACACATATTTTGAAGTGCATAATGATGTGTGGGATGTTTTGTGGGTTTGGAGCATGGAGTATTTTTGGGTTTATGGAGCCATGTCCTTGGAGTCTTTGTATTTTGTTGTTTTTGTCTTCCATAGTACACTTTGGGTTTAGTTATCATTTGTTATGTAATGTTTTTTTGTTTTGTTTTGATATCAATGATATTACTTTGAGTTTTTGGATATTTTTATCATGAACCATGTAGTGGATATTTGGTTATGGCATGTTAAATTGTATTGTAATATTTTTAAAGGAAAAATCATCCCCCATTTATTAATGAATCCCTTACAATTCATTGCCAGCCTTTTTCAAAATGGGAATGACTCTTGAGGCGAAATAGAAATTCCACCTCAATTCATGCCAATGAGGAGGGGTGGTATGTTACCCATAATCACACACATGGGAGGCACTACCATCATAATGATTTTCAACATAAAGGGTAAGGTGAGAACAACCACCAAACTAATAAAATATAAAATAAATAAAGGAGAATTACAAATAATTGAATGTAATGACATACAACAGTGTCGACTGAATATACTATTATAGATCTTTTGAAGTGACATTCATTCGCTGGTAAATGTTGAATAACTCCTTGAAAATTTAATATCTGCCAAAATCACTAACCATCTCCTATTATTATCAAATATAGTTTATATATACATATAATTATAAATAAATGTTTACAAATATGGGTCATCCATGAATACTCTAATGAGAAATTTTATGGATTTATACTAAATTCAAGTAAACTATAAAGTTAAAATAACACATCAACTGAAAAATATTACTATTTTTTCCCAACATCACTGGGGATCACTCAAAAAAATTCATATAACTATAACAAAATAATTGATAACACATACACACACACATATATGTAACACACAACCACTTCCTCTATAGTTTTCATCTTTTGTGACCCAACATCACACAATATAATCTCTCAATCCATATATAATAATAATTTCATTAATCATGTTATTAAAGCGTCATAATTACCTATAATATTCCCATATAAGGACTAACATCTCATTTTATCATTAGTGCACATATCCATATCATCATCATCCTCATAATCTCCATCAAAACTATATATCTGTTTTATTTTTAAATCCACTACAACATGTCTATATGCATTATAACTAACATCATCATCAACCATGAATGAACACTAGTGGGAAGCTCTAGCCACAATTTATATATACAAGAATACTAGATAACCAAAATGAATCATAACATTATTCACACATTTTAGGATAATCACTACTATAAAAACCAATATTATACACTAAAACTGAACGGATATTGGGTATATGGGGGTAGTCTCGGATCTTTATCATCTAAATCATATATTTTTTTGAAAATAAACACCCAAAATATTTTTTAGTAACCTTTACAACATGGGTGGGGTTTATATGAAATAAAAAATCATTATTAGTAGATATATCGCACATCCACACTAAGAGAAACATCCATTTCATAGGATCATTTACTTCTGTCAACACATTACACACCTGATTACCACTCCAAATGC
The DNA here is from genome assembly GCA_963277665.1 of Viscum album. Lineage (NCBI taxonomy): Eukaryota > Viridiplantae > Streptophyta > Magnoliopsida > Santalales > Viscaceae > Viscum > Viscum album. The sequence continues at coordinate 3,451,197 of OY728120.1, read as the reverse complement.
CTAGATATCAAATAATCATATGAGAATCATGTTCGATAATAATTATTTCATTGCAAATATATTAATATTACTATTTATTTTATTCAATTAATAATTTTTTACTCATCCATGCAATGTGTTTTTGTAATTATTTTTTCTACTTTATAGTCTCATACATTTCATTATCTAATGTAAGAATTGAGTACTAGTATCATTTTTTATAGATTAAAATGTATTTTAATAAAATTATACATAATATATAACTCAACCGAATATTCTACATAATACATCCACTCAATGTTCATAGAAAGTAATTGAATGATGTATATTGAAACTGTGAATAGAAATAAAAATCATCTATTGGCCATAAAGTTTGAATCATTTTTGAAATATAAATATCCATGATAAATACACATTTTTTACACGTCTAGCCACCAAGTGTCTTGCATAATTAAACTGGATATCATATCTAACATCCCAATCTAGTATCATCACTATAATCAATACTCCATGGCTCCACCAATATTAATGATAACACATCATTTAACTATAATGATCATAAATGGAACTCCATTCCACAATCACCTCATTTAATATCCCCTAGAATTACTCATTGAATGATATAACAATAAAAGTTTAACCATTGATTATATAATATATCTAAATTAATTGATCATAAATAAATAACTAATCTTACTTTCTATAAAACATTTCAAGGAATGATTTCCTTATCAAAGAAGACATTCAATCCTTTTCTAAATAATGATAGACTCTCTCAATAAAAATGAAATAACTAATGTAATTATTAAATATTCATTATTTCCCATATATAATAAATATATTGTTAATAAATCCCTCCTATGTTATCTATACATATTTCAATGGATAATAATTATTTATTTATATAGTAATTTGATAATAAATTTAATTTTTATAAAATAAATCTAAATTGTAATTATTCAAATATACCACTTTTACTATAAACAAACAATTACATGTTTTATTTCATATCATTTTACTTCTTATTATATCATCCACACATTAATAATATAAAAATAGATCAAAAATTATCAATTAAATATAATGAGGAAAATGATATTTATAATAAATTAATTCTATCAAACCTCCAAAATATTCTGATATTCAATGTCAAATATCAAGATGTGATATGATTTTCAATTTCGGGAATTTTATTACATCATGAGATATTCATCTATAAAAATTAATAATATTATATTAATTCAATAATATTAGTCCCCAAATGCACAATGGTAACAGAACATAATGAAATAACTTCTGTTTTGTGGATTATTATTCATGTTTTAAATGTATTCCATAACATGTTCTCAAAATTTCATTACAATGAAAAAATAAAATCTGAACATGTAAGGTTTATTTTTTATAGAATTATAGTATATTGAATAAGTGAAATTATTATTCTCTCTAGAATATAATAATAATAATAATACAATAATTGATCTATTAAATATTTCAAATAATAAAATTACAACATTGAATGGGGTGATGTTTTTATATATGAATCATTTTAATTACAATCACTTCATATAAATTTTCAATTTCCCAAATAATCTATCTGTTATAAAATTTCCAAAATCTATGAAATAATAATTCCCTTCCCCTATGCTAAAAATTTAAAAATAACTAATTACATCCCATAATATCATAGTTTTTTTTAAAAATTAAATCTATACAAAAACAAATTATCATTTAATTTAATGTAAAATAATTTAATATAGTTATTTTACTAACAAAATCTATGAGAGTTTTCCAAATAAATCCTTGAGGGGATAAGCCACTTTAATTACTCAATTTTAACATGTTCTAATAGTTTTCATTATATCATAAATATATTCCAATATAATTAAAAAAAATTATTCATTTGGAAAATAAGGAAATATAATTGTTTCATCCAATAATTTCATGAATTATATTATTTAATTAGATAAATACATGAATTTTTTTCATTCATATGTTTATAATAATAAATTTTACATACACCTACAACAATTTAGAATGAAATAAATATATCATCAAAATAAGAAATAAGTATATATTGGTAATGAATAATTCATCCCGCTTTTAATAAATGATTTAGAAAACAAAAAATGAATCTTAGATTTCCCATAAATATTTTTACTTCACATTATAATATATTTTTCATATAGAATATTTTTTTTGTTATATATGGGATATGAACCAAAATTTTTATTTATATAAATGGTATATATTATTAGAGAAAATGGAATTCTCTCCTTCCTCCTATATAATTTTTCAGGTATTAATAAACCAAAACACCATGTGATGTTATTAAATTATAATAATCCTATGGATAATAAAAACAATTTTAAAAGTAATATAATGGTTGATTAATTCATTTTTTTTAAAAATAATTGGTCTTCATATATCCCCAAATTGTTAATTATTTTCCAGTATAAATCAATTCACCCAAAAATAGTTATGGGAGTGGTTATACATAGTTTAGGAAATTTCATAAGAGATATTGTGGATTTTTAAGAGACACCGAAGGATGAGATGGTTAATATTGGACTACTAAGACATGAAATAAAATTGATGAAAATATAATGAGGATGAAAGTTTGATTTTGTTGTATATTGAAACAGAAATCTATATATTCTTAAAGTACACTTAAATGTTTATATTTTAATTATTGTTTAATCTTATTTTATTTTAATTTTAAAAATAGAAATATATATCTCTTCTAAAATTATGGAAATTAAAGGGGTTTCAAAAAAATTCATAAACAAAATTAGTACAATACTATTTCTAAATAAAATTTATTATTTATCAGCAACAAATTCAACGTTTATCAAAATGAATAAATACTAGATTATAGTTACATAACAAGTAAACCATATGAAATGGGCATATGATGAATAAAGGTAATATATATTTACACCTACTTTTATAGACACCCTTATACTATCTTTATATTCCCCATTATATCTATATATTTTGTTCGGGTTACCCAAACAAATATATTTGAAAAATTCAATTTCAATGACATAGGACAAGAAAAATCATTATATAGTAGACAAAAATAATCTATTACCCTTATTTAATATTTGTAACCATGTTTTGAATATTATATAGTTCATGCTCAACCCTTAAATAGAGGAACAAATATAAAAGTAACAATCTTTTACCTTTATATAGTGAAAGTAAATTAATAGATACATTTATATTTCACATGAAGAACCCCATCTATCTGTTACTCAACCCTGGAGGTAACTACACACTATGTTCAATTCCATCCCCTACCATTCTATGAGATATTAAAATCCCACTTACCTTTATGCATCATTTTAAATAAATGTGTTCTTTTCTCAGAGTTAAGGACATACTTAAAGGGAAACAATTTTAAATTTTTTTTACTTTAACATACATAATCCTTAAAGTATCCATTATATTGAATTATTATTATTTAAATAATCCAAAAAACCAATAAAATATTATGTTCATGTTGAAAATGTAGACATTAATTTCCAAAAAATATTTAATCCATTTATTTTTTCAATAATATTTATGAAACGTCTAAAATAATTTATTATTTTTTCAGAAATCATCCTAAATAACATAAACAATAGAATGAAAAAGCTAAATAATATACCAATACATAATATTATATAGTAATAAAATATTTACCTTACAAAATAATATTAAAAAAATAATTTTTAGGGAGTGATTTGGGAATAAATTAATCATCATATGCGATACCGCTTTAGGTTCCCCATATAATTTGGGCATAACCAACACAATAGAGGAATAAATTCCATAACTACAATAAATATTAATATTTCTCTCAAAATAATACCTGGTGGGATATGTCCACCAAACTACAATAGAGCTATTAATAAATAATTTCTTTAACGAATTTGATCAATCTCATAAGAAAAAATTAGACTTCAGACATAAACCTATCCAAAATTTATCATTAAACAACATGGTATATTAAGTATGTCACCTTGACACTATTTCCCAGGTAAGAACACATAATCATATCATTGTCTATATGAAAAGGGAAAAAAAATTCTAGTAATTAATAAATATCTATTACTACCCAAAATAATCCTTCTTTCTAGAAAGAAACAATATCCACTGAACAATATTTTTATTAGGTTTTATAATTAATGCATATAAAATTAAATTTACATTTCATAATAACTGTACACTTCATATATTCATATCAAATAATAAAATGATAATTAGTAAAGGTATATTCACTTGGGATAATAATACCTTATCTAAATCAAACTTGATCTTTTTTAGGTTTCTTAACACGATCACCTATTCATAATATAAAATAAAAAAGTTCTGTGTTTGGAAAAAAAGTGACCTTATTAAAGGATTTATGATATCCTTCATAAGTTATGTAGTGAGTTATAAAGTATGAATAATGGTCTATTTATAGGGAAATATTATATTTTTAATTGTTATTAATAAATATGGTTGATGAGTATTATGTTTATTATTGAATAATACAGTTCATCCCTATTATTTTTAGTTATGTAGATTCCATGAAGTGACTGTTAGGATTATTTTTTGACAGAATCAAAATTGAATTCTGTATTGAGACTAATAATACAAAAAAACACATTATAATCTTAAAAAAACACATTCCAAATGATAGTATATTTAAAAAAACAAAAAAAAAATATTATAGTTGCAATGTTTTATAAGCTAATTTTTTTAATTTTCAATATATATTTAATGTTAATAAAATTTATAAATTATAATATTCTGAAAATTATTTTCTAAAAAATAAATATCATATTTTAAATTATCAAATTAGAGATATCTTATTTTTTATATTTCTGAATATTTATTTGAAATCATATTTTTAGTGAAATAGTGAAAATTCTCATTTTATGAGCAATGTGATATTATGGAATCCTTAATATATGAGAAATTTCCTAAAATTATAAAAACATATCATTTAATGAAAATTGAATTTGATATGAATAATGGTTTATTTAAACATATTATATTTAATTTATAAATTTATAAGTCACTTTTTTTAATTGAGAATTAGATTTATGAGATATATAATATTTTATTTTTTTGTTATATAAATGTGTTGGTATAAAGGTGTTATTTTATTTTATAAGGAATTTAATGCTCACAAAATCTATTTCACTCACAATAAATCAAGAATATTGATGTGAATCCATTTCTCTCACATGTGGTTTTCATGTAAAATAAAATAAAAAAATATTTAATAATAAAAAACCACCTCTCATCAAGTACAAATACCATGTATTCCCTCATCATGTTCCGCATCAATGTAACTAAGGATGATTTATCTTCTAATATAACTCTTAATTGCATGTACTAGATGGTTTTTACATTACAAGGTGTATCATCCCACCCACCTCATTGTCCATAGAATATAAAGGTATATTATTAGGACTTGAGTGTCATCCTCATGACATAGAATGCTGTAATAGAATGATATTGGACTTGAGAACATTTGGGGTATGATATCCAATTTCAAAAATAAAAAAAACATATTATAAAAGAAATAACTAGTATCACCAAAATATAAGGAATTATTACATAATTTGACTCCAAACTAAATGAAACCAATAAAAAATATTAGAGTACAATAGAAATACAAAAGGAAATAATTAATGAATTCCAAAAGACCAAAAAAATACACACTCCTTAACGAAATAAACCAAAAAAGCTCTACCCATTCCACAATCCAATCCAATATTCCATTCCCATGGTTTCATGAATCATCCTTAAAAAAGAAGTGATACTATTCCATTACATGTGACATGATTGATGAAATATCTTGCCATATAATAAAACCCAAGAAAGGGGTGAGTCTGTGATTAATTGGATTTCACCAATGGCATTAAAAATCGCAACACTATGATAAAAAGGTTGATTAAAAATTATATAAAATATTTTTAACATGTCAAAGGTTTTTTTATCTTATCCTTAAAAAATATCAATGGAATGTAGTAAAATAAATCATTTAACCATTTTTACAAATATTTTAATAGTTGTTAAATGTCAAATCACACATTCATCAAAATATATTAGATCATCTACAAAGACTCAATCATTTGGATACAATTGAAATTAGAAATTTAGGTCCATAATCCCTCCCACATTCATAGTGTTACTTCATTATCATAATCCTTCCCATATAATACAATTGTAACCGACAATGTCAAAAAAATGACAATACAATTACCAAAAACCAATTCCCATGCAATGTCATATTATATATAAAAAATCCGTATTTAATATATTTTTTAAACACAAATTTATTAAATTAAACCAAAAAGTAATTTTAAAACATTTGTTCAAAATTATATTAATTTTTTTTGAAAAACCTATCATTTTCAAAAATATCCTATCCAAAACTAAAGATGAATTTTCTCCAACAAGAAAATCACAATTATTTCACTATTATTTCAGTCCAATATTTTAATAAAAATTGATAATTCAATATAAATTCCACGTAAAGATAATATAAAATCCAACTACCACTCCAATGTTTCTGGAAATAAATAACAAATAATTAATCATTATTTTCAATTTAAAACCATTTTCACTTCACCATATTCAACAATATCTCATCAATATTGAAATCCCAAAACATAGATTTATCCATTACGAACAACATATATTGTTTTGATATATATAAAATGAAGGGATCTAAGAACAATGATGATAAATGATGACATATCATTGAATCTGATCTTCCAATTAAATTTTATTTTCCTAAGAATATCATTCATCTTTAAGTGGTTAATCTCTCAACACTCAAGAGAAAATACAATTAGTGTTTTTTAGGTATTATGGAAATTAAAAGAATCAAGATAATTATTTTTGGTCAGATGAAACTTTTTAGGTGCTAAAACTGGACATATGATAATTAGAATTCACATTATAGAAAATGATGATCCAACTATGTATTGATATTATCTTAATCCCATCCATAGAACAAATGGATTGCAAGATTAGAAAAATTTTACAACAACTGTCATAATCTATTTATATCAAGAAGCATGGCTTATGAAAGGATATTGCATTTTATGTCTATAACATGTGCCAAACATTGGACTAACTAGTTCCCATCATTTTATCATTAAGGGTTTCCTCGACATGGTTTATGGTATCTACTAACCATGAAATATAAATTTACATCCATGAAATACTACCAAATATTCCAACACTACTAATAACCTAGAAAATATCAACCTAAATGTTATATAGAAATAATATAAATGGAAGAAGGGACCTGGACATGAATATGAGGGTGTTATATTCCCCCACCCATGAACATTCCTGCGATTGAATATCGAAAACCCTAGGTGACTTAAAATGGTTTAGTCTATTAATATAACCTTTCTTTATCAAACTCCCAGGTTTCATCCTAAATCTGACCATGGTTATGAAAATCCCGATCTAGAAATTTTTTTCCCATTCAAGATATTCTATTTCCAATCCACAATCGATATAGGCACTTTAATCCATGTAGCATCCTTCCCCTGGTACTTGTGATTCCATCAACTCCCAAGGTACTAATTAGGTTGTTACTATATAAAATGTTATTAATGAAACACATTTTCAGTAAACTAGTTATTGTTTGAATATCCAACTGATATTATACATCCCCTAATCATTAAATTATCTTAAAAGGGACTATATATAGAGGAAGGAATTTTCCTTTCTTACCAAAATGAGGATGTCAAATCATTTGGGAGAATATTCAAAACACATGATTAATTGGATTTAATGAAATATGTCATAAAAATTATTAGCATATGATTTTAGATGACTCTAAATCATCGCTATTCTCTTTATAATCCACTAAATCATTTTTAAAGTGCATTTCACAAGGATGGATGAAATTATTTACGTATCACATGTTTCCCCCCAAAAGTGTGAACAATGACAGGGAGAACCACCCTATTCACCAAAATGAGCAATATATATAATTTCTTGGTAACTATGATCCCATGAGAACTCCACTAAACATATATACTCCTCCCAATGGGCACCAATGACCATAAAAAATACCTATACATGTATTCCAATATATAGATAATCCGTTATGAAGGGATATCCATTTGAGGATGATAAGAAATTTTCAAAGTCAATTTTTTTATGCGGATAGATCAACGGATTTCCAAAAATGATATTTAAACCAAGTGTCTCCATATAATACAATCTGGAATGGAATTCCATGAATCCTTATTATTTTTTGAATATTTATTTTTGATAACTCTTCAACAATATGAGTTTTATGAATCCAGATGAAGTGAGAAAACAATGTAAGATAATCATCTATCACCAAAAATTAATCATTTTTTCAATCCATACATGGTAGACCTATCAAAAAAATCTATGACTACTTGTGACAATTTTGAAACGAGGTTTAGTAATGACTACAACATACCCACTATTATTTGATGCTCCAATATTACCTGATAACATTTTAGGAATCCTGAGATATACTCAACCCTATATATATTCATTGCAGTCTAAATTTTTTATTATTAAATGATATATAAATTTATGATTCTCACATGGAACAAACTATCTAAAATCGTGGTAAAAATTAAATAGTTATTCTCAAAAAGCCAAATTTATTCCCAGCTAATAATTAAGAATAAACACTAAACTGTTATAAAACTCCCAACACATTAGTATTTGAAAACCATTTAGTTCTGACTAAACATTAACATTTTATTTATTTGATGTATGATCCTTTCTATAATTCTTATAAAATTTAGTTATAACAGAACGATAAATAAAATAAACACATCAATATGGGTCGACCTATCTGGATGCATAGCCTTTATGGATGACATTACATTCATCTTGTAGGAATCATCTATAACTAAAATAGTATATGAATTTTATATCAATTCCACAACTAAATAGAACCATTTTATTAATGTATGCATCATGTAAAGGTTAAAAATCTAAAGATATTCCATCTATCTAAACTACAATCAATTCAAATCAATTGGTTATAAAATTTGTTTAAAAATTATATGATCCATATACTATATGAATTTTTCACTAAATTGAAAATGACTCTATATATTCATATAGTGGACCACTGTATCCAATTAAAAATCATTTTTTGGTTTTATCTTCTCATGTGACCATAAAATTCATGATCTATAAGTAAAAACATGACATCCCGTCCTGATAACACATCCAGAATTGGATCCTTATGTATCACAATGAAATATATAGTCCAATCTAGAAATTATATACATGACCATTGGTGATTATTTAAGGCTAACTTTATGTTCAAGAATGAATTTCTGACATTTATAATTCTATTAAATGGTATTCCTTTCCTCATAAAAGATTTCATATCTACTTATAAACATGAAAATACATGTAAAAATGAATTTAGTATACCACTACGATAATGAAAATATAGATCAAAAATAAATTCATAGATGGTATACCAAAGATTACATATTCTAAATTTTCATTCTCTATAGATACACATTAGTATGTAGTGAATTGTACATGAAAAAAAATCATATATCCATAAATCAAACATTGATTATATGGCATAAAAATGATACTCTTGAATGATTCATAACACTATATACATGCCTTAATCATAATCCATTTCGTTCCAACAATACACCAATATATAATTGATGAACATCACTATAACAAAATCATGGTATCTCTGAAGGAATCTTATAATAAATTCCATAAATATAGATAGTTCATTCATATGAAAAAAAGTCATAACCACATACCCATGATGGCCATATCAGCTTCTGAAATATTTTATTTGAAATCTTCCTTCTAAACCCCCAATTAGTGATACCTAGAATGTATGTAAATTATATTGAACCAATGGGATCCCCTAAATTGCAGAAACATATCATCAAAACATGAAATAAGATGAATCTTATTTATTATAACATTGTTGTGATAAGTATGTTCTACACAATGCCTAATAATTTCATCATAATTATTCACCAAAAAGATCATTAATACCCTTAGAGTGATTACTGGTTGGATAAATGATATTCTTTCTAACTCTTACAACTACACATTTTATTCACTCAATTACCTTGGTTCCATCTTATAAGAAATATGTGAGATTGAACTATTCCCTATATTGAGGTCATTCATAATCCGAAATTCTTTTTTTGTGTGTGGTAAACCTCTTAAATTGTTCATTGATTTTTCAAGAAACTAGAAGGGAATATCATTAAAACCACCATTCCCAATCTTATCCATATATTTCATGGTATTATCTTCCAATTAATAATATATGGTTCCAACAACCTTTTTGAAAAGTCCTAATCAATATTCATTAACATCCCAATATCCTCTAAAAAGATTCGTAATTTCATATATAGATATAAAAATATCCTTTTCTATACATTATTAAATGTGTACCAATGATTATAATAAAATATCTATAACCAAAATCATGAAATATATATCAATATCATGCATTCATAAATAAAAATAAAACTCATCCTTTTAGGTTCTTATAGAATAAAATTTACACATAAAGGCTCAACACTCTTTATGTCGAAGAGTAGTATGCAGTTCCAGAATAAGAGGCATCATCTAAACAGGAAAACCGATATGGTCAACAAGACAAAAGGAAATAAATGAGTGGGAAACTCCCATATTAATCAAAGAGTGAAAATTTATATAATTTTAATGAATCAAACCTCTCACCATTAAAGAGAATGAATGATCATCCATAATCACAAACTATGCTATATAGAATATCCTACATGATTAAAATTTATCATTGTAAAAATATTGAGATATATGTAATTTAGGATTCATAGTTTTCATAGAATGACCTTGAAAATCTATTTTTTGAGGATGATAATGATTCTTCTACTCTCATAAACTCAAATCAAAAGTTGACTTAGAAAAATAGATGTTTATATTTTAACTGTCCTCGTGAAAATGTTACAATAAAACTGAAGATTTACATTAGTATAACAGTTGTGGATTTCTATAAGTATTTCATACACTTTATTTCATTTGATGAAGTGAACCACAAAAAAAACAACCGTTCATTATTTTGTGTTGTAGAATATGATTTAATGATCCCATTTTTTCTAGGGTTTCCATTCACTCAGAAAATATTTTTCCCACCTCTAAATATTCTAATCATTATTGTCCAATATATTCCCTTTTTAATAAACATGCACCCAGTAAAAGTATTTCCTTAGATACCCCATTCTAACACCATCACTCGGTTGACCATCTCATTTGTAATGACCCAAATCACTAGAAACCCATACGAGGTGATAATTTTAACAATTGAAAATGATAAAATGAATTACATCTAAAAGGACCAAATAGTCTAATATGATTTGATAACTAGATACATATTAGAAAATCATGTCACAATTGAAAACATAAAATAATAAATTGTTTTACATAGAAAATATAATTATTCCTCATAGTGTGCCTCTACATATCAATAATAATGCACATATTGGTATCAAGAGGACTATAACACATAATAAATTGATGATTTTAGATGCTCAATATAGATAGGGGTAAAATAAAATCTATAAATAAATAAATATGAATAAATATGATATGGTTAATAAATTAAAATAATTTCATTTAATCAATAAATTTTCATAGAATGTACGGAATAAATTATGTTCAATTAGTGACATAGAAATAATCACATGACCATAAAATAAAAACAAAGATATTCTAACTAATCGAATGATCACATGGAATATTAATTACAAAATTCATAATAATAGAATTCATATTGTGGGGATTCTTGAATATACCATCATGGAATTATTCAAGGGCAACATATCATCAATTAATAGTTCCAAGACATCATAGATAAATGGGTATATACTTATCATAATATTTATGCTAATTTGTCTTGTGAGGCCAATAAACGAATCAAAGGGATTTGTAAATTTAGATAAATATTATCACATAATCAGTATATTTCATTCCTTATATTAATGATCCAAAACATAGTCAAAATAAAAAAATTTATTGGAAAAATAAATAAAAACTATTAATAAATTCCCTATCAATTAAATTATAATATGAAAACATCCATATTAATATAGTTATTGGAAATACAAATTCACATCCTCATAGAAACTAATTTTAGATAATCAAAAGAAATAATAAGATTTTCATTAATAAAACTGATCTCTGGTGGATAATAGTAAATTTTAATTGTCAATGTCATTGATGAATTGAAATTCCATAAGAAAACATGTTTGAGGAAAATAACCATTTCACATTGAAAATAACCTTTTAAAATTAAAGTTCATAAAATATTTTTAAAATAAATAGTAGTGTAAATATTATTTAAAAAATATTATAATAATATTTAAAACATATATGGGTGATGGTGGTGGATCATTTTATTTAATATATACTCTATAAAAAAACATTTCTTTTAATATTTTCAATAAATGTGGAATGTGCATTTGTTTGGAAACGACCTGACCACTAATTTTATAAAATTTTGTAAAAATAATAACATCGATAAAAATGCATTTAATAAAATGTTAAATATTTATAATTATTTTTTAGACATTCTTATTAAATATTTATTTTGAAGAGATATAATTTTTTATTGAAGAGAAAAAGGAATTTACATTTTCATCAAAGGATTTTATATGTCATTTAAATTACATCTGTGTTTAAAAAGGTGGTATTACATGTAAATGTCATTAAAAAACGTATTATTAAAATATATGTCAAATTTAAAATATATATATAAATATATCAAAACATTCTCTTAATGGATTCCTAAAGAATATAAATCCAAAATAATGATGAGAATATGAAATAAACCGTTAACTCTTTGGAGATTTTGGAATCATAATCCCCATGATCAAAATAACATCAAAAGAAATATTAAGTATAAAGAATAGAATTGGATTCATTTTATAACATTTCATAGTGGATATCACATAACCCACATAATGGAATAAGTGGTGATTATGTCATATGTCTCGCAGAAGGAAAAGATAGACCTGAAACCCTTAAAACATGTTTGAGTTCTTTAATATGTGTCTAAACCTACTATATAATAAATATTTTTTTATTATAATATATTATAGAATTTTAATCAAATACATACTTTCATATATTAATTTCTTATTGTCTTTCATCAATCAATTTTTGGAATTCATTTTTTAAAATGATTGTTTTTTTAGATAGTTGCTTTGTTTTGTAATTATGTTATGATTCGGTAATTATGGTACTTTTAATATGATAAAATATAATTAAGCCATAGAATTTTTATCACGATGTAAATATCATATATATTTTTATATATTTATTTTTTGTAATGTATAAAAAATAGCAAAATAAAATTGATTAAACTGTTTATTGAGATTTTAGGGAAAACAAACTCATGAACAAGGTTTCCATTATCGAAGAACGTAATGAAATGAAAATAAATATTAATTAATCTTTACGAAATTATTATTCTATTATACACATCATTTTTATTAATAAAATCCTTCCATAGTACCATCAATGTAAAAATAAAATTGAAAACATTTCGCATCACTATGTAGATGTGGTAGTCCATACGTACGAACAATCGATGTTATCGTTTTCCAATGGATTTGATGGAAATAAGTAACATGTGATAGTATATATCAAGAATTATTTTTAGATAATTAAAATTATATATATTAATTAAAAATTATCAACAATACCTTCCATTTTATGTGTAAGCGAAAAAATATCACATCACTTTGTGGGTGGTAGTCCATCATATACAGATGCGACATTATTGTATCCATAACAGAATGGAAATTAAGAATGTATATTTCATATAATAAGTATTTATTTTTAATAAAACCATACACATAATAAAAATATCATAAATCAATCATTCCATCAATCCATGAACCTTTTTGATGGATGAAGAACTACATCAATTCGCGAGGCGGAAGTTTGATGTACACATGATCGACAAATTTGTGTTTCATTTAATTGATTTGGAGATAGATATAGGTTATAAAATTTAAATAACAATATCTTAGTTTATAAAATATACTAATGATTTTTTAAAATGATTATATAAATATAAAATAAACCATATTAGGTTCAACCTAACGAATTTCTAGATTAACTTTATTATCAATCCATATACACTATGTTATGTAATGTTATATAAAGAATATATTTTTTAATTTATTTTAGTATCCAAAGGGGTATGGGGGATTTAATTTGGGATTATATGGGGAGAAATTTTATAAGTTTGGTATTGGGAACACATGGTATTTTATAAAAGAATCAATTACACCCACATATCTATCATGTAAAATCCTAAAAAAAATTCATTAAAGATCCACAAAAATTATAGGTAATAAAAATGGGCTTTAGACTTGGTTTTAGGTAATTTTTAGCATTATCATTTCTTTTAACACCTTAGGAAACCCCATTTTTACATTAATCATGGAATTTAATTTTTACCATCTTAACTATTTATAATCATAAAAAAATTTACCATATAAGATAACATAAATTATTATCATTTGAAATATAAATGAATTTTTTTTCTAATTCAATCACTAGTTGCTCGAGAATCCATTAAAAAAATATAACTGAGAAAGTGATTAAAAAGTATGTTTTTAAAGAGAAACTTTTCATATGTATTGAATGTTTTAATAAATTAAATATTAAATTGATTATAATGAAATAAAATGGGTAACATGAAATATAATTTGACTTGTTTTTTTGAAAAATAATTTTACAAATAATTTAATTTTAAATATAATTTAAACTATATTGTTATTTTCAATTTAAATTTCTCATTTTATAGTATTCATCAAAAAATTAATCTTCTCTTATGCTGATCATAATGTTGAAAAAATAATAATATTAAAATTCATTCTAAGAAATTTATGTTTATTTTTATGATTAATTTCTATAAGTGGTCAAAAATAAAATTATGATATTTCTGCAAAGCACGACTAATCCTCCATTTAGAAAAATATAATTTTTCCAAAAATAGTAATTCTTCATTTAAATATAAATTTTATTATTTCTAATAAGTAGATATCAATTGAATCTATATTAA
The DNA here is from genome assembly GCA_963277665.1 of Viscum album. Taxonomy (NCBI): domain Eukaryota; kingdom Viridiplantae; phylum Streptophyta; class Magnoliopsida; order Santalales; family Viscaceae; genus Viscum; species Viscum album. The sequence continues at coordinate 3,436,109 of OY728120.1, read as the reverse complement.
TAATGTGTAAAACAAAAAATTTCCCTAATTTAGTTATTCATATTCATAACCTAAAACATAATGTATAGGTTATAATGGTTATCTCTAATGTTGAATATTTAAATGTATTTTCATGTTTCATTTAAACATGTTATTGTGTACATCACAAGATATATATGAAAATGAATTTATTTAAAAATAACTATATCAAAATTTCACGAGGTTTTATATTTTCTTCTAATATTGGTGTTTAAAATCATACATACTATTATACATGATTTCTCTATTTTAAAATATAATTGTTCTACATTCTACCCCATAATAGAATTTTCATCGTCACAATTTAATATTGATCATGGAAAACAAGCGCTTGATATTTAATAATTAACTTATTGGATTCATAAATCAAGATAAAGATTAATAAAAAACCTCTTAAAAAGCTAAAATGGTTTGTATAATGGTTATCATGAATAATCCTATAGTGTGGTTCCTATATAGGAGAATATTGTGGAAATATGATGATATAGACTTGTAATAAAAGAATCTTTCCCATATAATGAGTGATGATGATAATAGTACTTGAATAGAATAAATATAATGATCCAGATAATTTCAACAACAATAATGCCATTAATTTTTTATGATTTAATAGACAATTTTACTCCGATTTGACTAACTATGAAAATATTTTCTGATAGAAGATCATTTCCTAATATTTAAGTAATTCCCTTACTATCTAGATTGAGAACATATCAAAAAGTACTTATATAATATATGTAAATTTCATTAGAAAAAATTTCATCATTCCCTTGTGCATATATAAATTCCCAATTCATTTCCCAACATATGAAATTAATATAAAAAATAAATTTGTGTACCTGACACAAACTTATCATACCACTAAAAATACAATCCAATACACCTATCTAAAGTTATTTTTTGGAAATAAAAATTATTAAAAAAACATTACCTTATATCACTAAAATTTTGATACATTCTATTTCATATGTAGTTATCCTTCAATGTATTCCATTATAAGTATCTCCAATATATGAGTCTATATTTATTAATGGAAAGATATTAAATCAACATTATATTTCATAGAAAATATAAATTTTCTATTAATTTCATATAAAAAATATGATAATATATTTTTCACCAAGAAACCATATTGAAAATATGCTTTCTTACATATAAACAATATTAGGTTATTGAATATATTCCATTAATCGATAATTATAGAAAGCTCCAGAAAAAAATTCCTTAAACCATCAAATATATAACCAATATCATTTTCACCACAACTATCCCATAATCATATAATTATAATCTCAACATCAAGAAAATATTAACATTTATTATCCCTCGGTAATGTATTTTCTAGATAAATCAACTTTCAACTAAATCCATATTCCTTTTCATTGGTACTGTTCAACATATTCTCTCAAATACATAATGTAATAGTAATACCTTATAATCCTTATATAATTAATAATTTCTATTAAAATAATACAGTTGAATAAAATAATCTTATAAGATAATTATTGAATCCAAACATAATACTATTAGTCATTCCACGTCATATATATTAATAGAAAAAAAGTATCTTGAACCCTTAACTTATTTTGAGGAATATTTCCTTATTTCATGGGGAATTGTTTTTAATTTTTACATATATCCTTACATAGTAATAATTACACATTGCTATATTCTTTATTTCCCATGAAATAAAGAACATTGTGTCCTTTTTCTCCACCCATGGTGAAAACTCATTTTCCTTTTATACAGGTACCAAGGTGATTTCATCCATAGTCATCAAATTTTATAAAACAATAATTATATTCTTCCTCTTAACCATTTGGTGAACCAACTACCTGTCCTTCTTTTTAATCCCATAAAATCACTAATACATGTTGAATTATCTCTCTATCCTGAAATAACATCATCTTATTACATCGTATAATGATAGATCTGGGGAGAATAGTTACTATTGAATGATACGGTAAATCTCATCAATGAAATGATCATTATTACTCTTTCCATTATGATCATTTATTCTATTTCCCTTCCTAACTATATAAAATTTATAATCAATGGATTATAGTGTATTGGATAATAATATTTTGAAACATAATGTATAATGCTAGAATAATATAAACACTTAAAATATATATACAAAATTATTCATAGGTAATTTCATAATCATAAAAATGGTTTCATGGATAAATAATTATTTGCAGACCATTCATAATAGTTTATAAAAAAAAATTGAATGATCTAAATCATACCCCTATGAGTATCAAACTATTTTTATTGTAATTCCCATTGGTGTGCACTAGGTGATGAATGGTTAAATCCTAATGAGCCATTTTCAGAGTTTTTTCTTCTTATTAAATATGTTCCAGATCCATGTCCACATAGAATATCAAGACATGGAATTTTATATTTAAAACTACATATTATTTTCCTAATGATAACATAAGGTTTTCTTCTATACTTATCCTTATTTTATATCATTGATTTGAATTTCGTAATATTTTTTCCCTATAACTAGTTCCCATGTTTCCAGTAAAAATATTTTGGTAAAAACTATAATGACACATAACCAAATATCTATGATCCAGTGTCTACATTTTTACATATCCATAAAATATAATGAAAAACATCTCGGTCAAATGAATTGTTTAATTATATTAGTAAAATATATACAGTAATGAAATCGTTATTTAAATTGAAATCATAAAATAAATTGTTCTTTATTTGAGAATGGGATTATTCCTCAATATTTTTACCAAGATATTAATCAAAAAATATTTCCTAGAATCATTTAGACACTAAAAAATAATAAATAGGTTAGCTCAGATGTTCAATGATGGTAAATGTAAGTAAAAATCTATGAATAAATATGGAATATTAAATATGGATACAAAATAATTGAAACTATTTCAATTTGTCACGACCCATCCTTGGGGCCCATGTCGTGACTACCCCAAGCCCTCATTCTATAAGCCAGGGGATGGCGACTAGCACTAAAGGCGTAAATCCCAAAGCGGGGAAGGCATTGCCTTTATAAAAGTAAACACACATAACAGAGTGCACAAGTGGAAGCAATACACTAAGTAGAAAATTTATAAAGAATATATGTTGGAAAGTAAAAGGGGTCGGTAATACAAGACCAATAGTAATATACAAGGAAAATAAAAACATGTACAACTAAAAAGACAAACAACTAGAAGGTGTCTAGCAGCTATTGGACTGTCCACCATAGATCCATCCTAAAGGGTAGGTACATATAACCTCCTCAGCGCTCCACATCGGACCGTCTCCTCCAGGTATAGACTCATCGTGAGGTCCCACTCTAGGTACCATCCAGTCCTTGTACACTCCACCTCAGTCAGCACTGTCCATCGTCTGCATCCAACACAATGAGGTGCGGGCAAATCCCATGCAGGGGTGAGTATAATGATACTTAGTAGGCACCCCGAGACCCTCCAGGTCTCACAAAATCTACCAAGGATAAACCACAGAGTAAAAAAACAACTTATAGATATTACTTATATATATTCCGATACATATACCTATGTTATCATGTAACCCATCTCAATCATGAGGTAACACAAAAGTCATTGACTCAGATCAAACCAGGATTTTTATTATCAAAACTGCGGCTGCTGGAGAAATCTTACTCTGTCAAGAACAGTGGGCATGTCGCGACACGAAGGTGCTTATCACTAACCATAGACAGCTGAGGTAATTCTCCTGTCAAGCACCGCGAATCAGTTGCCAGATACAAGGCACTCCTCTACTGTGGGTATGCCGAAAAATACCAGGCGCTCCCCCTAATAGCTTACAGAGGTACTCCTCCTATCGAGTACTGTGGGTCTTCTGCCAAATACCGAGCGCTCCTCCGCCATGGGTCTTCCTTCAAATACCAGGTGCTCCCCACTAGGCTACTGGAATCACTCTGAGTAAAATCTGTCAAGTACTTGTCAGGTCAGTCAGCTACTTGGTCTCTGCACTCTGCTTGTCTCTAAGAGGATCCGCTCCATGAGATACTGGTTGATAATCCAAGTGTCATGAAGGCTCACGTAGAAGTTTCTCAAAGATCTTCCACGTCATAGGGGTCTCAACGCAATAGATGACGCCTCAATCGGACACCCGGTCTGTGAGTTATTAGCCTTTTAGTCACGGGGGCCCAGTTGGATTCATGTACGAACAAACACGACCGTTTCTTAACTATACCCCGAACACCTGTGGGGTATTCTCAAAGGGACCATCTCTCAACGAGATTACCATCTCCGATGACATTTTTTCAAATGGACTTCTGGTGCCAATGATATGTCCAATGTAAGAAAAGGGTCGGTAGTTGGCCTGGGTCCGTTCCGACCCAGTCGGACCGACTCAGCCCAACCCATTCTCAGCCTACCCGCTCTATGTCAACCCAGACAGACCTGATGGGCCTAACCCAGCACGGTGGGTGGGTCATCCCACTATGTTACCCTCAGTCCGCTGGGCCTAGCCCAACAGACTATGTGGGCGGTTCGGCCCGGATGCCCCCACACAGGCGGCTCGACCCAAAGGTCAGGGCTGGTTCATCCAATGATGCTTGGGGCACAGCTCGAGAGGTCGGCCAACGGGAGGCCAGTGACAGGCCGCGCGCGGCGCGGGCAAGCCGGCTAGACACCGGGAAGTATGGGGTGCTCCGGGCAGGGCGTTGAGGCGCCGGTAGTGCGCTGGGTCGCGGGTAGCACACCAGTGTACTGTGCAGGCTACAACAGGGGGCCGCTGGGGCGCCGGGAAGGCACCGATAGGGAGCGGCGTCGCCGGGCAGTCCGCCGGTAGGGCGTGGGCAGCACGCCGGGGTGTTGGCGGGTCCGAGCATCGTGTTGGGCGTAAGTTCCAGTGGTGCGGGCAGCGCGACTGGAAGCGTGCCAGGGCACGGGCAGCACGTCTAGGCAGCGCGATAGGGCACAGGTAGCGCAGCGGGGTACCGCGGGTAGCGCGGCCTCAGTTCGTCTTCTTCGTCGTTGTCACCGTGTGTACCACATCCATCATCATTAATCTAGAAGAAGAAAATGGGAGAGTGTTGGGACGTGTTCATGCGGCCCAATCCCTCCTCATTATAGTGATAGAAATTGGCGATTCTCAACCCATAACGTAAGCAATGTAGAACGGGTATAGAATCAAGGAAAACCCCTACCTCAAGTTCGGTGATTGTTGACAGATTCTTGGGAAGGCATGGACGTTTCATTGACATCGGGAAGCGTCCGTGGTTGGAGGTTGGGGAAGAAACGTCGTCAACGTTCTTCGCGGTCGGCTCCTCCTCCTTTGGCTTGGTCGAACATTGAAGAATATGTTTGTTGTTCGTCGGTGGTGTGTGGTGTTCATTATTGGAAGGATTAATTTCTCCTCTGTTCCCGTGCTCCACCAAAATGACAAAAAAAAATAGATTAATCCTTTTTTATTTGTTGGAACAACAACAAAAATAATCATGTTTAATTTAATGAAACAAATCATTAAATTAATGGCGGGATTGATTCAAATTCAAAAAGGAGTTAATTAATTGAGAGAACACTACAAATTAATGAGGGTGGTGAGGTTCAAATAATTAATGGGGGAAAGGCGAAGAGTTTCACCAATTTAATTGGGGGTTCCAAAGAGTTTAAGGGTGTTATAGGAGATAAGGAGTGCGGGTGGGCCCCACCTAATAACATCCTCAAAGGGAGGTTATACTCGGGTGGGCCCACCACTATAACCTCCAATGTGAGGTTGGGTGTGGTGGCCCCCACCTCCAAACTCCCCTTGGAGGTTTTAACAACACAAATAAATTGGTGAAACTCTTCACCTTTCCCCCAATAATTATTTGAGCCTCACCGCCCTCATTAATTTGTACGGTAGTCTCAATTAATTAACTTATTTTTGAATTTGAATAAATTCCACCATAAATTAAATGAGTTTTTTCATTTAATTAAACGCTTTTATTTTTGTTGTCGTGCCAAAAAATAATAAAGGATTCCTCTATTATTTTTGGTTGGAATTTTTGTGTAGCTTGGGAAAAGAGGAGAACTTCATCCTTCCATTGAAGAACTCCACACACCACCGAAGAATGATGAACTTCTTCTTCAATCCTAGACCAAGCCAACGGAGGAGGAGCCTACCGTGAAAAATGCCGACGTCATTTCCTCCCCGACCTCTAACCCCGGACGCTTCCCGAAGTCAACGAAACACCACCGCCTTCCCGCAACTTCGTCAAGGATCACCAAACTCGAGGTAGGGGGGTTGAATTATTTCAATACCCATTCTACATCGTTGAAGTTATGGTTTGATAATTGCCATTTTCTATCACCGTAACAGGGAAGTCTCAGGCCACATAAACACGACCACACCCTATAACATTTTATTGTTCTTGAATGATGTCGACGGAGGCGGTACACGGGGCGACAGTGACGAATACAGTGATCAAAGGCCGCTCTACCCGCGGCCTCTGCGAACCGCACATCCCCCACGACACCCTGGTGCGCTACCCACACCCTAGCGCACTACCTCGACACGCTGCATGCGCCTTGGCATGCAACCTTGGTGCACCACCCATGTGCCCCGCGCGCTGCCCAGCCCTGCCGGTGCCCCGGCGCACTGCCTGCACCCTGCCGGCAGCCTGCCCACCGCACCCGCACCCTGCCCAGCGCCCCTGCGCCTCACCGGTTGCCTGACCGATTCCCCCACTCCCTGCCGGTGGCCTGTAATGTGCCTCTATGCCCTGGCCGACACCCTCGTGGCCCCAGCTGCAGCCTGCACAGATCCCCGGTGCACTGCCCGCACCCCAGACCGCTACACAGGGGCGCTGTCGGCGCCCCTACGCCCTGCTCGGTGCACCCACATCATGCCCGGTGTCTAGCTGGCCTTCCCGTTCACCGCGCGGCCTACCATTGGACTCATGGTGGCTGACCTCTCGAGCAGCGCCCCTCAAGGCATTGGCCGAGCCTCATGTGTGGCGGCATCAGGGCAGAACCACCCTCGTAGTCCGATGGGTCGGGCCCAGTAGACTGGGCCTAACATAATGGGCTGACCCGCCCAACGGGCTGGGTCCGGCCCATTTTGTCTATTTGGGTTGACCCAGAGCAGGTTGGCATAGACTAGGTTGGGTCGAGACGGTCCGACTGGGTCGGACCGGACACGAGCGCACTACCAACACTTTGCTTACATTGGCCATATCTTTGGCACCAGACGTTCGTTTGTAGAACCTTCAGCGACACTAGTAATCCCATTGAGAGATGGTCCTTTTGGGAATACCCCACTGGAGTTCAGGGTATAGTTAAGATAAGGTCGGGTAGATTCGTACACGAATCCAACCAGGCCCTCGAGACTAAAAAGCTAGTAACTCATAGACCGAACGTCTGATTGACGCTCCGTCCATTTCATTGAGACCCCTATGACATGGAAGACCATTGAGATACTTCTACATGAGACTTCGTGACACTTGGAGTATCGACCAGTAGCTCATGGAGCAGATCCTCCTGGAGACAAGTAGGCAGCGTGCGGAGACCTAGTAGCTGACAGACCTGATGACTGCTTGACAGATTCGACTCGGAGTTATTTGACTAGCCCAGTGGGGAGCACCCAGTATTTGGGGGCATACCCATGTCAGAGGAGTGATCGGTATTTTGTGACAGACCTGTGGTACTCAACATGAGGAGTACCTCTGTAGACTATTAGGGGGAGCGCCCAGTATTTAGCGGTAGGCCCGCAACGTAGGAGCGCCTAGTATTTGGTGGCAGACCTGCGGTACTCGATATGAGGAGTACCTCAGCAGTATAATGTTAGTGTGAAGCACCTTGGTGTCGCAACATTCCCACTGTTCTTGACAGGGGAGGATTTATCCACCAGTCATGGTTTCGATAATAAAAATCCTAGTTTGAGTTGAGTCAGTGACTTTTGTGTTTACATCATGATATTGATGGGTTACTTGAAAACATAGGTATATGTACTGGCATATACCGATGTAATAGCTATCTATTTTTTTCTTACTCTATTGTTTATCCATGGTGGATTTTATGAGACCTGGAGGGTATCAGGGTCCCAACTGAGTATATTTATACTCACCCCTGCATGGGCTTTTCCCACACCTCGTTGAGTTGATGCAGATGACAAACATCGCTGACCGAGGCTGAGTGTATGAGGATTGGGCGGTACCTAGAGGTGGACCTCAATATGAGTCGGTACCCGGAGAAGACGGTCAGACATGGAGCACTGATGAGGCTATCTGTACCTACCCTTATGTTTGGATCTGTGGTGGATGATCCAGGAGCTTCTAGACACATTCCATCTATTTGTCTTTTTAGTTGCACATGTTTTTCTTTTAAATGTAATTTACTGTTGGGATTGTATTACTGGTCCCTTTTACTTTCCATCATATCTTTTGTATATAGTTTCTACTAAGTGTATTGCTTCCAGTTATGTACTCTATTTTGTGTGTTTAATTTTATAAAGTTAATGGCTTCCCTTATTTGGGATTTACGCCTTTGGTGCTAGTAGCCAACCCCATGCCTATGGAAGGAGGGTGTGCGGTAGTCACGACACGAGCCCCGAGGATGGGTTGTGAAAAATTGGTATCATAGGAGTCTGTTATACCGCAGAACATAGGACTCTAATATTTATTTTATGTGAAGCTATAGTGTTAAGGGTACCAGGTGTGGTTTTCAGTTCATGGGGTCCAGTGTTGGTGTGGCGGCCGACGTATCCATACACAAGGACTCTGACTTCTGATTTCCAACTCAGTGCATGAAAACACTGATTATGTGTTTGTTTTCAAAAGTTTTTCTTTATGTTAACTCTACCAGGTCAGCATAGTAAGTATAACTTTTGACCATTTTGCATCAGTTTAGGATGCCTCCACGCAGACATCCAGTTAGAGTTCCGAGAGAGTACACGATGACGGCCTGCCGAGTGATGAGGATTCGGTTCATGGCCCTCTTGTTATGTTGGCACCTTTGGTTGGTGTACTAGCAGCACCACCACCTGTTGGGTCGTAGATTCCACCAGCTGCATTGGAGGATGGTGCATGCCGACTGAGTGCGTTTCAGGAGTTCCAATGACACTGGACTTCGATGTTTTGCGGCGAGACAGATTCCCAGGCAGCAGAGGACTTGATGGAGGTGATTACTGGAGTTTTTAGCCTATTTGATACACTAATAGAGAATATTTTGATCTTTGATACTAGTCTTTTTTGATGAGTGACCATGAGGATGGTCCGCAATGTGAGGAGGTTTCGGTACATGGACTGTTTACTGTGATGGTACGTTCAGGCAGTGTGCCAACTGTATCACTACCCATGGGTCAGCAGACACTACCGGCTGTACCGGTAGAGGAAACTTATTGGCTTAGTGCCTTACATGTGTTTCAGCATCAGATACCCCTCAAGTTCCGAGGTGAGACCAACACACAGGTGGCTGAGGACTAGCTTGAGGAGGTGGTTGAGAGTTCACTTCAACTTCTATAGTTTCGGTCAGACGACATGATGGTAGTTGAGTATTCATCTAGGAATACCGACTATTCCTAGTACTCGATGAATACGATGCTATCAGTGGTTTAGGGCTCATACTTCTAAGAGAGGTGTATTTAAGAACAACCGAGCCAGCACTTTTCCTCTATGAATTCCTTATCATGTTAGGGCGCTAGAGAGAACCATGGTGGTTTAATGTTTTTTGCTGATCGGATTCAACCTGTGTATTTTATTAGTGGGAAATTAGGAAACTAATTCCAGTCATAGAGACTTGGGCATGCAAGATGTTTCGGGAAGAGGATGTGACATGGACAGATATATCTACAGGGTAGCAGTCGTGGAAGCAGATCTAGAAGAACAACATGAGGTGGTGTACATTTCAACATGTTACAACCACCCACCTTTGTAGTCCCTACCAGGATCAGGGAGCTGGAGGGCAGGGGAAGAGTGTAGTTGCACGTAGTCAAGGAGTGTGACCCAAGGACTCTAAGAATGATTCGAGGTCCAGTCTGTGTCTATTAATAGCTACCATATCAATAGAAATAGGTACAAATAATTCCTTTCTTCCATGAATCTTGTCCCAGACCTAGAGTTCCAGGTTTCACCGTTGACATGAACATCACCTATGGAGATACCTTTGGGAGGAGACACGATAACAATAGTTACGTCGATGGTGTGATCTAACCCTCGAGGTGATAGTTTCGGTTGGAACCTCTTAGTGGCAGCGTCGAGGCCTTATGACCTTAGTTTTGGTAAGGACTGGGCAACCACAGTTCATACACATATTGACTATATTTGGAAAAAATGTTGTGGTTTATCTAAAATGTTGTAATAGGGTTTTCCTTGGTCGGTGAAAAAGGAATCCCAGGCAGCACATGATAAACTCACACATAGGAGGGTGAAACTGATCACTCATGGGTCGGCCAACCTCACCCTCGCGGCAGCAGATTTTTTGAGTTTTTAGTTCCCAACATCATTGGCTAGAGTTCCTCTAGGAATATGAATTTGGGATAGTATATAATCTTTGGAAGGGGGAACACGGTAGCAGACACACTCAGCAGGAGGTCTGGCCTGTATTTGCTGAGTGAGGTGACAGGGAGGCTAGCTAATTTATAGATATCCTTTATAGATAGAGATGGAGAAACATTTATTCAGTCTCTTACAGTCACTCTCCCACTTCCTAAGCGAGTTAGGGAGGTGCATTGTGGGGACGCTGACTGCGAGACATGACGTGCTCTGATATCCATAGGACATGCACCTGATTGAGTTTCTGATGGTGGGGAGCACATCAACCTTTTAAGAGGACGTACTATGGTACTAGTAGAACTTCAGGATGCAGTGTTGAGGGAGTTCTACACCTCCCCTCTAGCGGTACATCCAGGAGTGGAGAAGATGTATCAGGACCATTGATGACAGAACTGATGACCAGGTATGGCGAAGGCATTAGTGGAGCTGGTCTCTTGATGCCTCACTTGTTAGTAAGTGAAGGTAGAGCACCTGGTACCAGTAGGCTTGATTCAGACTTAAGAGGTCACAGAGTATAAGTGGGATGGTATATCCATGGACTTCGTGACGGGTCTTCCACGTACATCCAGGAGTCACGATTCTATATGGGTGATCGTTGACTGACTCACCAAGTTGTCCCACTTCCTACTGATCATAGAGCAGGGCTCACTAGAGTGCTAGGTATGCCTCTATGTGTCCTAGAATGTGTGTTTTCATGGAGTAGCTTCTTCCCTTGTCTCTGACCATAACACATGATTCACTTCCCGGCTATTGAAGGCAGGTTTGGGGTAGTCACAGAACAGGTCCCGAGGATGGGTCGTGACACAATTTAATCAATAACATTATCATAATATGGAATAAATAAATTATTATTATATAATTTCATATATATAATATTATCAGAATAGAACCTAAAAAATAAATATTCTAATTAATAAAAGCATATCGTGGAATATAAATTGCATAATTTATAATGATGGAATTTATAGTGTCTAAATTCTTAAACACACATCGAGTCCTTATTCCATGACTTTCTCTCATCAATACATCAATCAATGATAACTTTTATAAATGTGTAGCATGTCATCCCAATACCCAATATAATTTTTCTCATGATACATATTCATCCATTGAGGGGAAATTTAATTGTTTCCCCACTCATCACATAGTCTGTCAAATGCATTCATTATATGAAATGGATAAAAATGATAAATTTAACTATTATAAGAGAAATACTAACATATAAAATGTTAATAGACACTAAAATCAAATAAACATAACCCTAAACCTTCTAGTGTAATATTTTCATCTTCTGTGAAATTTATCATAAGGAATCCTATAAAAGAATACATATGATATCATAGGAACATTACCCTATTGTATTATATGTAAAGTAAATTTTTTAATTTTTTATTAATAAATATATCATAATAACATCATTAAATAATTTTTTTATGCTATATATCCCACTGAAATTTAAAATATATTTTTAAAACTAAATGTTTTAAAAAGATAATATAATATTCATTATAAATACACCTAGAAAACATGAAAAATAATATTTCATATAGTGATTGGTATTGATAATGGAAATCTTCAATCATTTTGTACTCATTTAAAACAAGAATTATTTTACATTTTTGATATAATCCAGAGAATTATTTTGTTGAAAAAGAGATGAATATTTCATTAAGCATTATTCCAAAAAGTAACACATTGGTAAAACATCATTTAATAAAAAATTCATTTTATAAACATTTTTTGAATATTTTTTGTAAAATTACAGCTTTGGATGAAAACTTATTCTCGATCAAAGATATAAATGATGGCATGCATTCAAAACAAATTATTAAATATTTTAACTTCCATAGGGTGATAAATTAGTAATATTTTTTTCCAAAAATATGATCAATAACTTGTTTATTTGAATATATATTTAAAAAAAATCCCCCCTGAGGGACTTAAAAAACAATCATATATAATGATGAGTCTTTGAAAGAAACCCTTATGACTTTGGTAAACATTGAATCATGAACCCCATAAAATAATTAAAATAAAACAAAATATTATATTCATTGAGTAAAAATTGATTCATGGAATAACTTATCACTACGGATAGTATATAAACCATATAAAGTAATAAGTGGTGATTATGGAATTTGTCTCATAGAAGTAGATGAGATTTATGAAATTGATAGAACATGTTTTTTTTACCTTTATATGTCTATGAATCTCATTTTTAATAAATATTTGTTAAATAAGCATACATTATATATAAATAATTAAATATATATATTTTATATGATTTAATTATTTTCATTCATCACTCATTTGTTTTCAATTCATTTATAATATCACTCTCTTTTATAATAAGTGACTCATTTTTTATATCTTTCAGTTTATTAGTTTTGGTACTTTAATTTTTTCCTTATTAATTAGTCCACTTAACATTAAATATGAAATTAATATCATAAAAATTTATTTTATATTCATTTATTGTAATCTATAAAAATTATATATATATATATATATTGGATTATGGTTTTTGTTGAAAGGGTTGGTATTACCTATGCATGAAAAATGTTTCAATTTTTCATTTCAAATTGATTGAACGATTTTTTTTTTGAATTTAACATTAATGAATAATAACTAAATTATATTCCTAATTAAAATTAATAAAAAAATTCTTATTAAAAATCATATTAAAATCTCAATAAAAACATTTCACATTACTACGTAGAGGTGGTATTATAGACATACCCATGAGAATCGTTATAATATTGAAATCCATTTGAAGGTTAGTAGTTATATGTGATATTATTTTTCTATATACATGATTAAATGATAAATATAGAATATAGAATATATTAATTAAATAGATTACTTATAACTATCCATGTATTGTTTATGTGAAAAATGAATCACATCGCCTAGTGATATTGTAGTCCACTATACACATGAGGGATGTTATCGTATCTCTCATATAATTGAAATTTATGATGGTATATGTAATATAATAATTCATGAAATATAATAAGATCATTAATATAATATATATATATATAACAGAAAATATCAGCCAGAGGTAAATCCTCTGACCATTTATTAAGAACAGATAATGTACACGGAACAAGCACGACGAGAAAGAAAACCAATTACATGTCATAAAAGTCATACCCCTCGCTACAACCATGATATAACACTTCCTCTGGAGTAAATGATTCCCATTCAGAGCTATCATAGTGATTTAGGACCTTCGCATATTTCTATATGAGATTCAGTTTCACTAAGGATAATAACTCCTTAAAGGATTGCCTAGAAGAGGACCTATTTGACACCGACATTGGCAAGTCATAATCCCTCTTCATTTTTATTTTAATTGGGGGAGGTTCCTCATTTCCATAATTTCTCTTCCCATCCTTGACAACAACACTAAAGGAAGGCCTGGCCAAATCACAAATATTTTCTTTGTCACTGTCCAATACATCCCCCCATTTTCCAGCAATTACCACCTCTTTCTAAGCATCAGTCAGGATCCGGTTATGCTCATATTTCCAATTGATATCAATCATATACAAACACCGTGGAGACTCCAAAAAAGCATTACCAACATCCATATCCTTCCTTAAAACATCCTCTTTGACAAACTTCATGTAGTGACCTTCCTACATTTGAGGGCACTCATTCAACTCCTCATGGCCCAATTCCTAAAAATGGTTGCAAGTATCAACAGTAATTTGCAAACCACAATTAGAATACAACTGCAAGTGAGATTCAATAACAACTAGACAAGCATGGGGTGCATTGTGATCATTCCCATCAACTGAACTCATGTCCATCTCCCACTCCTTCTGCTCAGAATCACATGTTTTGATCATCCCACTATCAAATGTAATCTGCAAACCACAATCAAAATTCAACTGCAGTAGAGTATCATTAACAGCTGGACAAACATGAGGTGCAACTGGGCTCAATTCCAGCTCCCCCTCCTTCTGTTCAGCATTACCAGCCTCGACCAGTTCACTGTCAACCCTTCCTACAGAAAATTGTCCAAAAGGATATTTACCACGGTGAAACATCTCCCCTGAGGAAGATGGAACTCCCACCTTGCCTCCTGGTCCAGTACTAGGACCATCCTCATTCATTACACTTTTATCCACACCATTATGCAGTGAAACGTCATTCTTCAATATGTCAAATAACACAGCAACAGACTGATTGGGATAAACCCGTGTCTGCCTTCCCAGAGATGAAACACCCAATCGAACAACATTACCATACTTAGTTGCATCAGGACGCAGCTGTCCTTGATCAGATATCCTACCGGGCCTCTTTGTCGAAGTAACAGGCCTCCTACTTCGGGTTCCACGATGGTATTGACCAGCCAAATGACCCAAATGAAAACTTGTCAAATAGTAATCAACCCAGTTTTCATGCACAATCACTTGCCTCCATCAGAACTAATAACCAACATCAATCGAAATCAAGTCAACCGGTGGCTTCGAGGAATCCAACTCAACAAAAAAATGAGGGTTCACTAGATGACTCAAAGAAGATGTACGAGAATCTTAGCATAGGAACCGAACGATCAAATTACATAGCATACAAATTATCAAAGGATTCTAAAAATGAAGAGGAAGATGAGGCAGACTTACCCAGGTTGCAACCGAAGGAGGATCCCGACTCATACAGAGATCAAACAACCATCGGAGAAGAAAAAATTCGCATCTGTTGCAACTTCGGGGAGCTCTAGGCCAAGCGCTGATTAAGTATTCCTCCGAGAAAAATCGAATCATTAGATGGAGATTATCAAGAATCCCTAAAAATGATTGTTCCTTCAAATACCAATCACTGAATACGAAGCGATCAAACTCATCAACGGAAGGCCTTCGAAGAGAAAAACAAGAAACCTGGGTCAAATCTATGTAACTCGATGCTGTAGAGAATTATGATGAAGAAATCAATAGATGAGGGACCCCATGATGAATTTCCGAAACTTTTGGGCTTATGGAAATCGACGGGAATTCTAGAAGGTAATTAGGGTTTGAAAATGGAACAAAATACGCCCGTGAGGCCGGGGGAAGTGGAGCCAAATCATCACCCCCCCTCTACCAGGAAGTGGTGGGAAATCCATCATTGGGAATCATCTATGGTTCATCACTGAGAAGAGGGAGGAGCTCTTGACCGACTCCGATGGATCTCTTCTAATATCATCAATACAATAACTCCATAAAAAGAGTGTTTAATTTCTCCGATTTCGTTCACTATATGTATATATATATATTCATATGTATTTTTTTTCTGTGTGTTAAATCCATCAATACAACTATATTATAATGGTGGTTATGAAAAATGACATATATTGGTTCGTGATGCCGTAGTAAGCCATATACTCAAATGAGAGTATAAACATCCATTTAAGGGAAGTGTCGGTGGATATATATTATTAATTAACATAATAAAATATATGTTTATATGAGATAGTTGTTTTATTATTTTGTAATAGTCAAAAATTATTATAAGGAATTATATGGAAAAGTAAAATGAAAATGCATAGTCCAAAACATTACATCTTCGTCAAGAAACCTCGTTATTTGTAAAATAAATATTTCGTAGTTCAGATTTAAAATATAAACATGGAATCTAGGAAGTTTTTAGGTATTTAATAAAGTTATTTGGGATTTATTATGTTATCCAATGTGTTTTCAATGTGTGAATAGTGGATTAGAATGGTGGACTTTTATAATAGTGAGAGAGGACACACTAGGTATTTTTGACAAGAATTAATAATACCCAATATTTTATCAAAAAATATCATTAATATGGGAAACTCAAAAACTCTGTAAATTATATTGTCAAAATATATCCATATAATGGGATTTTTAGACATTGGAATATCATTTTATCCCATATTATTTTAGTGTAACTACCCCTAAAAACACATTTTTACAATAATAGTTGTAATATGTTTTTTAAAATTCTTAATGGTAAAACATTAATATGAAATTATTAGAAAATATAAAATAAAATATTTCAAAATATGGAATAAATTATTCTACGTTAGCATTATATAAGAAGAAGAATCCAATTAAAAATTATATACCCACAAACGCTATAAAAATGCGACTTTCTAAAAAAACTCTTATGAGTTTTGAATGGTTAAGTATCATAATTCTATATGAAATTGATTAAAATTATATAATTTATTGAAAAAATAATATTATTTATCTTATATATCATTATATACAATTAAAAATATAATTTATGAACCAATTATGATTTTAAAAGAAGACGATTACATTTGACAGCGTAAATGACATGCAACAATGATGTAAGATGAGAATGTAACTCTTTGAAAAAATAAAATATATTTCCATTTTAAAAAATTGAAACTCTTTAATATCATATTCTGAATATAACCCAATGTTTCTTATGTTCAATATCTTATTAAACACAAAACAACGTGCCTAAACAACCCATGATATATATTACCATTATACACAAGACATTAAATTAGAGAGTAAGATTAATATTAACTATATTATGATATACATATATAATAAATATTAACTATATATAAATTTATATAAAATAATCAATCAAATTTTAGTTAAGTAATTTAATTATTCAATATGATGGTTCATTAAAAAAAATCATGTTTTTCATGAAAAAAATTGATAAATAGTTTTTGGAACATTTAGAAAATGAATGCTATAAAACTAAATAAATTTTTTAAAATAATAATTTCAAAATTTAAATTGTGTGATAGTTTATTATTTTTCATATAATATTTATTTTTTACTAAATACTGAAAAATAACGAATTGTTTACAAATAATATTTCATTATAATCAATTATTTTATTTAAAATGAATGTTTGTAATTAATATTAACATTAATATATTTGTTATTATGTTTTATATAATACTTATAATTACATATCAATCATCATTCTATTTTATTTTTTTAAAGTTTTTTGTTTTGGTTAAAAAAATCATTTATTTGAAAACTGTTTTGTTGAACTAAATGTTTCCCAATATTAGTTGAAAAACATATCCACTTATTTATAGTGAATAAAATTAATATTTTATGTTATATATTATATATTATTAATTTATATTCATACAATGATTATTATAAGATATACAGTTAATATAAATTCAATATCTTCTTAAAAACAATTATCGAAAACCCAATTTTATTTTATATTTGTTGGTTTTATATAAAATTTATTTTTTGAAACAATTTATATTTATATTTCAAATAATGAAATATATTTGTTCAGCCAGAATGTAATAATTATATTATATTTAATTATAGAGAAGTTTCTGAAAAGTTTATTTTTTGAATAGAAGGTGAAAATATTAAATTTTAATTAAACACTACATTTTAGGTTAAGTTATTAATAATGATAAATTATATTTTAATAGCTTGAAAAGAAAAATAATTTTTGTTATATATATATATATGTATTAATATAATTTAGTTAAAATTATTCATTTATATAATGAAACCTGAAATGAAATCATTTTATGCATTTGATTATTTTCTTTTTGTAATCATTCTTTGCCGTATCATTTATGGGATTGATTTTACACAGAAATTTTCAACCTTTGATAATTTAATTTTGAAAAAAATTAATATTTTTAATTGGAATTATTTATGTTTTTTTATATTTTCATATTACATTTTGACAGTAAATTTATATTGAAAATA
Organism: Viscum album; assembly: GCA_963277665.1. NCBI lineage: Eukaryota > Viridiplantae > Streptophyta > Magnoliopsida > Santalales > Viscaceae > Viscum > Viscum album. The sequence goes on along the minus strand of OY728120.1, from coordinate 3,417,911 downwards.
ATAAAAATATATCACATTTTCTATAATCATGGAATAACCCTCTGGGCAAGCTAGAATGAACATGGTTAAAATCAAATAAAACATGCAGACAATATTATTTATGTTCATATATAGATTTAATAAATTATATTATAAATAATTTTCAATTATTGGATCCTTGTGACATTAAAAAACATGGGTGGAATTCATTTGATTCAAAAATTAAAAGTGTGCCACCCACATCACTTTTAAAAGGCCACCCGACTACTTCTATTTTCATAACATCTATAACCATTAGATTGTGAATAACAGACCATATTTATTCAATATATTAATCTTATAATCCTATAACACTTTATGAAGAAATTATTCCATTAATGGAATCAAAATTCGTGAAATCTAAAAATGTTACCCAAAGAAGATGTAATGTTTTTCATTGAGTGTTCTTTTATTTATTACACCACCTATAAAACAAATATTATTAAATCATGGTTAAATAATAATATCATTATGTTCTATATACATAAATGTTATTATATTAATTTAGTTACATAATTCCATATCTACTTCTATCCAATGTGTTATGAAATCAATATGATTGTGTTTGGAAAACTACCGTCTCACGAACCAATACTATTCATTTTTTCCATTACAACCTATAATGGTGGTGTATGATGAGAGATATAAAGTATATATATATATCATATTAATAATATAATTATAATGTATTATTTAATTATTTTATAGATAATATTTTAATTTCCATTTTGTAGTGGATATGATAATGTTACTCTTTCGAATAGTGGACTACAGCCTCGCGAAGCGATAAGATTTTTTTTCAGTAACACTATACATGAAAACTAAAAAAGATAAATTAAATAAATATATATGATATAGATGAAATAATTATGTTATTTTTTACATCACATCCATTCGGAAAATAGAATATTTCAATTTCTTTATTACATTATGACTCAGTGAAATATGATAACGTCATTTGTCTACATGTGGAGTACTACCTTCATAAAGAGATTTCACTCTCTATTTTCAACACCACATAAAATAGATGATAAATATTTATTTATTTATTTACAGAAAAAATATTTTATAAATGATATTATTATAATTCTTAAAAGATAAAATATCACTGACCTCCTATCCAAAAAGACCATTGAAAATACGAATTTTACTCATGTGTATATATGGCCTACTATTTAAATTATTTAAACATACTAAATTTATCAAAAATACATTTCATAATTTGTATTAAAATTATAATAGATTTATTAATATTTTAACTTTGGAATTATTATTAATTTTTGGATGTTATAAATATTTTACACGTATAAGATTGAGATCTTTAATAATAATGCATGAATTAAAAATCAGGTAATTATCAATCGAAAAATTATAATAACGAAAGATTATTGATGAATATGGGTATATGATATTATTAAATGGTCAAATATTATATTAATAATCATAATATGTTCTCATAATTTTATAATAATATGTTCAATAGAACTATACATGTGTTTATGACATGATCGTCCAAAAACAAACCTGATGTAAGGGATTTTTAACTCGTTCCCCATTCATTGGGATAAACGTCTAATTCACTAATTTTTTCATGATAATATTTTGTTTTTAATGAAATTTCTTTATGTACTACGTCATCATTTTGTTTTTGATTTACGTTCTGTTTAAACAATTAATTAATTAATTAATCTCCACGTCAATGATATTATCATTGGAATATATTTTTGATGTTAATTTTTATTCATTGTTACTTTTATCGTGTTATGAAAATGTATTGTTTTATTATTTTGTATATAAGACCCCAATGACATATAATATCAAAAAATGTTTACTCATCTGATATTTTATGTTTAATTTAATTTTATCATTCCATGAAGATTTTTCTTCATTGTTATAAAAGTTGTAATAGTTTTTTGAGATATATAATTGATTATCGATGTTGTTTACGATTAAATCTATAATGTTGAAATATTGTGATTTAAGAGTAATGTATTGTTCTATAATTCTTAATCAACTTATTATTAATTTTATTTTCATGAAATTCTACCCTTTTAACTCCTTGGAACCAAACATAACTGAAAAAATGTTTTTAGGAAAAACTATCCTTTATTTATTTCTTCGATCAAAAACAACACTTCGTCTAAGACCATGTTTCCTATAGACAATTCAAAAAATATTCTATCATTAAGCCTATGATTTATTGAAGAAATTTTTACCTTTGATTTATTCCTTATAATTATTTTAGTATAATACTCGTGTCTTTTTTCAAATAATGATTGTTTGGATTTTATTGAAAATAGGAGTTTAAGGATGGTTTTAACATAAAAGTAGTGAAATAAGTATTAAAATTTCAATAAATTTATTTTAATTGAATAATTATTCTTATTTTTTAACTGTTATTTTAAAATTAAGGCATTTTTAAAATATTTTATGAATTTCTTCCCCAAATAGGAAATGATTATTGTAACTACAATGGTTTTAAATATATTTTTATGGTATTTATAATAATAAATGTAAAAAAACTATTATTATTACTCCAATGGGTATATGTTGTATTGATACAATATTTATTCATTCTCTGAATAGATTAATGTTTTATACGTCATATTATTTTGGATGAAATTTCATTTCCATGTTTTTATAACTTCACAATGATATTTTTATGTAACTTGTTTCTTTTTCATGGTTTAATCATTTTTCAAAGTGATTGAAATGAAAGCCATTTATTTTCCACGGTATATTGAGCTTATAAATGTAATAATAATATTTTATATGATTTTTATGATTAATTCCCTTTTTAAATTATTTTGGTTATTGTTTTTTGGTCATTATATATGATGAGGGAACATAGATAGTTTACGGTGACCCTTTATATATTATGAGATAGGTGTTCCCAGATAGTATCATGCGAGATTGATATATCAAACAAAATATTTTTTCATAGATATATCTCAAATTAATTTGTTAATGATTGTGTTATTAAAATAATTATATTGGATGTCGATAATATTTTTGTCCCATTTGTATGATTTTGAATGTTGTAAAATAATTTTTTAATAATTATGAATTTCAAATTTACCAACATGTTTTATGTATTCTTTACACGAGTTTATAATGTTTCCCATTATCATGATTTACATCTCAGGACATAGGATTATTTATTATTATGACTTCTTAAATTTTAATGGCATACACCATGTTAAAAGAATGATGATTTAGGTATTGAAGGGTATGAGTTCACTTATGATTTTCTAATTCACTTTGACATTTTCATCATACCATTATTCTCATTATATATTAAAAGTTGACATTAAATTATTATTTATTACGTTTAACCATAATAATAATTTATGATCATCCTTCATATGTTTCCTTTTCCCACGTTTATAAATCGTCATGCTGAATTAATTATTTATAGATGAGTTTTATATATAAAATGATGATGACAAGAAATTGAATATGAAAGTATAGTTATAGTGGGAAATATACCCTCTTAAATTCCATTGTATTGCTCACGTAAGGTATTGAGGTAATTTTAAAAATCATTAAACCTAAAAGTTCCATGAGAATATATATTATATAATTTATCCTTATGATATAGAAAGTTTTGGATGGAAATGATGTAATCACCGCCATTATTATCAAAGAATGATATATAATGTTCAAATTTTTTGAAATGGATCAGGAGTGCAAGTTATGGGATGTTATGTTTGGTACCAAAGGTAATTTATGATAAAATTTTATATTATAATGTTATCATGAGTTGTTACCTTAATATTTATGGATACCATAATAGTTCTGTCAGATAAATAAGATCATATGATCAATTTCAAAAACACCCCTTTTGAGGTTTAATTTTAGGAGATATTAAAGTGATTAATGAAAAATTATGAGAAATTTTTTTAGTTGAATTATATCTAATGATTTTTTTCAATGTGAATGATTAATATACTTTTAGTGGTAATGATATATATGGTATTTTTAACCTCTATGGTTTATATGATATTGTATACTAAGATAATTATTGGAATATTTTTTTTTTCATATTGATAACTATTGGATTAAAAGTTGATTTACTAACTAAAGGATTAATGTTATTTAAAAAAAGATCATCTTATTTTGGGATAAAGAATTAAATGTTATATTATATTTTTTTAAAAAACCATCTTTAATTTAATTTTCTTTATAAATTATATATATTGAACATTGTGTATTGCAATCTATATTTTTAGATTAATGTATTAATTATTCATCTAAAGGTTTAATCATTTTCATAATTATATTACCATGTTCTAAATTTTTTTACTTTTCCTAAAGTAAAATTATTAGTGGAATAGATTTCTATTCTTTTTTTGTAATAAGATCCATTAAATGTAGATCTGTAGTGCTTCATGCATGAAAAATTCATATAGAATACTCATAATTCTGAAAGAAATTATAAATTATTGTGAAAACTTGTTAGTGGAACAAATTATACATGACATGTAAGATTATTTCCAAATTGGTTTTGGGAATATGGTGAAATAAGTCCTCAAAATTATGAAAATTTTAATTCAAAAAATATAATCCAATTATATTCATATTAGATGAATTATATCGTCTTTCAAAGTAGCATAGATTTATTGTTTTGAGGTCCATAAATCTAAATTTATCATTCAATTGTTTTTTTGAAAATGACCTAAATGCCTTTCCATGATTATTTTTTATTTTTTACATGAACAAATCCTCACATCAACCTGTGTTCTCCTATTTTGAAACATATAATGTTTTATTCTAGATTTCCCTCTTACTTTACTTTCACATATATTATGTAGATATTTTATAACCCATTTTTATGATTTGGGTTTGCAAAAAAAGTATTTTCAAATACCCATAATTACATTATAAATATAATATTAAAATGTTGAGTGAAAAATTTATTGCTGGGGAGGGGGAGGAAATAACACCATGAAATTCTAAAAGAAGAATATTTTGTTCGATAGAACAAACAAAATGGAACAATGGCATTAGATTATCATGTAAATCCAAAACAAATTATGAATTATTTGTTTAAAATCAATTTAATTTCATATATATATATATATCATATATTATAACGAACTCAAATATTTTCATGTTTGATATCATATTTAATATGAAACACTGATCTTAAATATATCACAATATTTATAAAAACTATATCCTATAGTTCTATTCAAGTGTGATAATATTAATAACTATATTATACAATATATATATATATCATAATTTGTATAAATTATTGGTAAATGTTTAGTTGATAATAAATCAATTTTTAGTAATGTAAATTTATTATTTAAAAACATATTTTCTTCAAAAATAACTTTTATAGATTTTCTTAACAAAATATTTTAATTAATTATTATAGGTTTTTGAAAATTATATTGAAAAAACTAAATTAATTTTTTAAAAATATCAAAAGATAGAAAGAGTTATTTTTTTTAAATATATTGTAAAATATTTACATTTTAGTGAATTGTTAAAAATAATGACTTTTGTAAAAATATAAATTATTCTCAATAAATATTTAATTTATAAGTAACATTTATTCAAATTTTTTTATTATAATAATATTCTTTAGTTTTATTTAATTCATTTGTTTCCATTTTAATCCTAATTATATTTTTATTTTATATATGATTGTTTCTTGGATAAAAATAGTATTTTATAAAAACTATTTTCAATAAAATAATGTTTTTAATTTTTAATTAATTATATTAAGACCTTATTATGTAATATTTTAATTAAATTTTCATATTATATATCAGTATAAATTAATTTAGGTTCACAAATTCATCATAGTTAAATATATAGTTAATCTAAAATTATATTGTTCATGAAAAAAACATGCTAAAAACCATATCTTTGGGAGGTCTGGTGGTTTGTATTTAAATTATATATTTTAAACTTTAGTAATATTATTCATAATAATAAACATCATTTATTAAATAATAATTTCATATTTTTTATTATAGTGAATATTTTTCTAGATTTTTTATTAAATAGTGAATAATACAAAATTTTAGTTGGAAATTATCTTCTAGTTTAATTTATAAATGAAGTAGAATTATATTTTAAATTGTTTTAAAAGTAAAAATGTTTCAATAATATGTAATTTATTTAAAATTAGGTCATTTTAATGAACATAATATTCGTGTTTTATATAGAATCATTTTAGACATGTTGACCTAATTTTTTTTCAAAACGTTTTTTATTAACCGGATTGTATAATTATTTTTAAATTTATATTTTATAGGTCCAAAAATTTAATTTTGAAAAATAGATTCAATATTATGAATAATAATAATTTATTTTATTTAATATTTTCATTTTTTTTAAAAAATAATGATTTAAAATAGTAAAAATATATTAACATGGAAAATTTACAAATGGTGGTTGAGGGGGGTAGTTAACTAAAAGAAAAAAAAATAAATTTACTTAAAATATGTATAATATCAACTAATATTTATTATCTATACAATATACCATATATTCGTGAAAATGGTGAAATATTTTGGCTTATTGAAATGAAAAAGTTTCATGGAATTCATTATTTTAAAAAATACAAGTGTTATGTGCACCTCACTTATAAAAGGACATTCCATAAATTCATCTCCTCACACCACTAATAATAATTGTTTCAATAAATAACTAAATTTTTTTTTACACTTATATTATATAATAATATATGACTTTTATGGGAAGAAAGAAACCATGGAAGGAATTTAGTGCTACCTATATGATGTTACCTAAAGAACTGCTAATGTTCTTCAATGAGTGTTTTTATTTTATTTATCATGGACCTCTATAAATTATTATAAAACTGAAATTAAATAAAAAAATAGTTAAATTAAATATATTTAAATGTTATTATGTTAATCTAACAATATAAATTCATATCCACTGCCATAAATTAGTTATGAAATCATTATTCATGTGTAAGGTGGACTTCCACCTTGTGAACATATATCATTCATTTTTCCATTACCACCAATAACTATTCAGTATAATGATATATATTATATATATATATATATATATATATTATGTATAATTTAATTATTCCTCTTTATCCACTATATAAGATATATATTTTTTCCTTATATTTTTTTCCTGATTCAATAATATCGCTCTTCTGTATGACGGACTACCAGCTAACGATGTGATGTTATTACTTTTCACTAACACTTTAGATTGAAAATAATAAGGATGAATTTAATAAATATATAAGATATATATGAAATAATAATGAAAATCATTAAATATTTATAATTTTTAAAATATAATATGTTACTTTCATTATTACCTTTTCACTCATATAAATGAGAACAATGTTCTAGTACATGTCGACTACCACTATTACGATGTGATGTGACTCTATCTTAACATCATCAAAACACATGGATGATATATATATATATATATATATATATTTAAATAAATAATGTCCTATTTATTATATTTTAACAATTCTGGAATGATAACATGTTACATACCTCCTTTCTATAATGTTCAGTAAAAATTGGAAAGTTATTTATGTGTACCTAAGACCTGTAGTCTCTATGATAATAACATACTCCATTTATCAAAACCATCATTAAGAGTTTTTCATAAATATATAATTGATATATAAATAGGTAGTTATTAATTATTACTAATTTATGGATGATATATCTATATTTTATGAAAAATAATTGCATCATTAATGACAATGCTTGAATGGGAAAATAATGTTGTAAACAGCTGAAACGTTGAAAATAATGAAATATTTTTATTGAATGGGTGATAGGATGTTAAAAAAGTATCAAATATGATATCATAAATATTAATTTTTCCCTATAATAACTCATTATCATTCATTAAACCCTATATATGTGGAAAATTCTTATTCAACAAAATGGTTGTATGAGGTAATGTAATTATAACTCAATTTCCATTCGTTGGGATAAAAATCTACCTCAATGATTATTCCATTCTAGATTATTTCTGTTATAGAGTTTGATTTTTTATTATAAAATTCAACTTGTTTTGGTGGATTTACATTTTATATGCATAATCAACTAATGTTTTAATACCCAGTTTAATAATATGAACTATGTAATGGATATTTTTTCTAATTTTCATTCATTGAGACTTATGTCATGTTTTTCACCCATATACTCATATAATGGGACTCTAAATCCATATTGTCATTTAATATCATGATTTTTATATTATCATTAAATTATATGTTTAATTTAATAAAATCCTTTCATGGGGCTTATGATTCAATGTTTCTAGTATGATAAGAGTTTAATGTTACAATTTCATCGATTATCAAGAGTGTTCATGGTTAATTCACCAATGATTAAATCTTATTATATTAATATCAATGATTTTTATGATTTAATTCTCCTATATATAATAATGATAACATCGTGTAATAGTATAATTTTATACACGTTAATACTTAAAATAATTTATATTATGGTTTTTAGTAAAAATATTTTTTTTTCTCATTGACTATAAACACTATTTGATATTAATCTATGTTTTTTAATAATGATAAAAGAAATTTATAATAATTATTCATATAATTTATTTAATATATTTCTAACCATGTATTAATTTTTACAAAATGTTTTTAAACAGGATCATATGTTTTTTCTAAAAAATTCATATTTGGAAGTTACTAAAAATGTGGAAAGAATATTTGTTTGATTATGGTTGTAATTTCCCCACATCATGGCCATTATTTTAATTGAAGATACTAATATACTTGTCCTATGTTATATTAAAATAAAAAGATTTAAAAATTGGTTTAAAATTGGTTTTTCAAAATGGAAGTTATATTTTCACAAAGGATGTTTATAAATATCATTGTATGGTATTTATATACCATGATGGAAATATCTACTTATTTTTACACTAATAGGTTTATGTTTTATTGATAACATCCTTCCTTTTTATTTGAATTACTTATGATTTATTCAATTTTTTTTTGGAAATTTTCTTTTTTCTATTGGATTAACACGTTTCAAATAAATTGTTATGGAACCCATTTCATTTCCAAAGAACTACCATTTTTCAAAGATATTAACATGAAACCCATTTAGTTTCCATTGATTAATCTGTATATAAAATGAATGATATCTTTTTCTATGATTTTATGGATAAAATCACTATGTACATTATTTATTATATTTTTTTTGGATATTATATATAATGGGTGCTCCCAAATAGTTCAAGGGGATCATATTAGTGATTATATGATTAGTGAACCAATATAGAGTTGGGTGAGCCCGATATAGCTTTAATAATGGGTGAACCTTGATAGTTCCTCAATGCATTGTATAATGATACAATTCTAAAAAAATTATTCGATGTTGACCATATGTAACTTCCATTTTTATGGATATGTAAATTTTTATTCAATATATTGTTATAAGATACCAACTCATTTAACCAAATCATTAAATGTGTTTATAATTCTTCATTTAATGAAGATTGATTTCATATGGAGAATTATTATTTATTAATATAAATTATTTTTTTCCTAAATAAATATCATGTGATTCATGATTGATGACTCGATTGTTGTTGGGTATGAGTTGTTTTTTAATTCCCTTATGCACTCTGATTATTTCATTATACGATTTTGTACATTGTATATACATTGATGAAATTCAACTATTTATGATTTTGATTATCCTTAAAACTCATTTGATATCTCCCTTCTTATTGTTCATTTTCCCAAGGTTATCAAAAATTATATTGAATTAATATTGTATATAGGTGATTCATGTGGACGATGTCGATGACCTAATGTGGAATATTAAATGATGGTCATAGTGGGAAATATTTTCTATTGATTTCATCGGTATTGATAATAAATTTTTTTTCCTAACCCTATAATGATCCAAACCTAAAATGTCGTTAAGAATAGAGTTCATCAAATAGTTCATTTTTATAGTATATATTTTTGATAGAGAAAATTTATGTCTCATCCATCTGTATCAATGATAGAAATTAAAGGTTGTCATTATAATTAATTAATCGAAGAGTTTAGGTTCTAGTATATTATTATCTAACAGCATAAATAATTTAATGAAAAAATATATTTTTCAATTATAATTCAATATTTTTTGGTCTCCATAAAAACATTACCCATTTCATAATATTCAAAAAAAACTCACCCCATGGTTAATTTTACCTGTAAATTTTAAAAAATAAATTTATTTTTTCAATATTTATTTTCAAAAAGTGTTAAAAAGTAATTTGAAATTATGTTTTCAATACATGACATGTCAACTTTTAAAAAAACGAAATTTCAGACATAATGTTTCTCTTTCTAATGGTTCTTATTTTATTTCTATTTAATTGATAAACCTTGAATTTATTTTGTGAATGTCTAAACCAAATATTTTCCAAAATTTCATTATTCCTATTCATACCATCCAACATAATGGATATGTTATAATGATCATGTTTAAAAATTATATTTTAAGTGATTTTCTTTTTATTGGAACCCATTACTATGTACATATGAAGAAATCAATGATATTTAATTTATTTTAAATGAAATACATCATGAAGTAATAAGGTGTTTTATTTTCATATACTATTGTAGTTGTGTTTCATACACTCTATCAAACAATATCTTAAAATTTTAAAATATTGAGGTTTTACATCAATATATTTAATAATACAAAGAACTAAAATCTTTGAGAGAATATTTTTCTCAACCCCGACTGAAAAAATTATTTCTTTTAAGGATTCTCATGAAACAAAAACTAGGGAAGTACGAATAAATTCATAAAAATATATATTTTTATTTGTTCAATGAAAGATTATACTACTTTAAATTGAGAAAGTACATTATTTTAGTAATATTAAATGCTTCTGGATAAAGTTTAATGAATCAAAATTCTTCAAAATCTTCATAAGTCATGCCATGGTCTAATGTATCTTGAAAAACTAATTCCAAACAATGTAATAATAAATACTCAAGAATAAACATTTTTAGTGTTATATTTTTCTCTATTAGAGTACCATGGAAATCAAAAACATGACTGATCTAATTTATCTTTCCTTTTTTATTTTCTCTCTTGGAATCATCCGTAATGTTGGGTGTATTCTGCATTTGTAACTGAGTCAAATTTTTCACATTCCATGTATTATAAATAATATTTCTTATATAAATCTAGAAAAAAAACCTATAAAATGATTTGGACAAGATTTTTTTTGAATTTGGTTCACAAGAAAACACATTTTTAACATCTTTATCCAGTTGATTTCTTTGATGGCATCCTAGAAATGAGCATAATAACTAGAAAAAAACCATTTAGTGTCAATAATTATAAATTTATGTTTTTTATTGACAATTTTATGCAATAATAGATATCATAACATAGTCATTCACAATTAAACCATTGGGAATATTTAAAAAAAAAATTAAATACTACAATCATGATTTTCTAAATGATCCATTTTAACTATTTTAAAAAATCATCATTTTTATCTATTTCATACAGCATTAAATAAAAAATGAACCATATAGTCATGTTGGGATGTAATATTATCAATTCATACCACATAATGCTCCTCGAATAATCCCATGATGATTAGTTGACTATAAAACAAGAAGTGTTTTAATATACTCATCTCAAAAAAGGCACTAGTAACATGATGATCATTATAAAGAGGTTAGATATACTATTTTATTTTCTAAAATTCATGTTCTAATAATATCCCTATATAAAACCTACAATGGGATGGATTGATTCAATTTCCAATTATATGACCAAACGAAAGTGAAAAATTATATTCAAAAAGGATATATTGATCAACTAAATCAGATATGATTTTAAAAATTTGACCTCCCCTCATTGGTATGAGATGTGATTAGTGTGATAGTAGGGCTTATGTGAAATAACCAATAAATAAAATACTATAAATAAAATCAAATTTCATAATGAAAATTTGGGGGATATTTTACTTATGAATGATAAAACATCAAAAATAAAAAATAATTACCTAACCCACCCTCTATATTATGCATTAGTAAAAAATAAAACTCATAACATAACCAAACCAATATACCATATTTGAGTAGAACCATAGAAAAAAGGACATTATCAATGAAAACAAAAAGTCCACAAAATAGAAAACCCCCAATAGGAATAAATTATAATCACCCAAAAAACCCCAAGATCTATCTCCACATGCCAATAATAAGGTATGAAGAAGTAACCATAATTAAATGGGATACCATAACTTTAATTGTTTCTTAATAGATGACATCTTCAAATGCGCAATTGTGCCCAAGTAGATTGTGTGTCTAAACTCATTAGTATTTCCCCAATGAAATAATAATTCGTTTGACAAGGACAATAATAATAGAAAAATTTATATAAATAAATTTTATTTAGTAATTTTTTTTATAAATTCCACAAACAAATATCCATGGTAGGTAATAAAACAATTATTTTAACCATTTCTCTATTTATATAGCTTACCAATTAAATTTCCAAACAAAAAACCATCCACAAAAACTCATCTATCAAGATACACAATTGGATGGTGTTACAATTGATGATGGAACTTCTCATATATACTTCATACAACTTTGATAGTTATACTTTATGAATGTAATCCATCTTACATAGCCGAACCATAACAGATTATGCCAAAATCATATAGTTCCATTAACGAATTTTTTTCCTATAGCAAACCATTTAAAAAATCACAATTTCCATATTTAAAATCATTTAAATAACCAATATAAATTCATCTAACCAAAATGTAATTTTCAAACATTAACATGAAATTATTACAAAATAATTTAAAAAAACAATAAATTTTCAAATTTTCAAATCTATATCCGAAAAGGTATTCCTCCAAAAATAAATAAACATTAATTTCACTACCATTTCAATCATATAATTTAATTAAGACAAATCCTCAATGTTCTAACTTAGGGTGATGTTATAGAGAATCCATCAACCTCTATAACAATGGATAAAATGAATAATGGCATAAAGACATTATAGATCTGATCATAAACCATGTTCCCTTCACTAGATTCAAAAATATATCATCAATAGTAACATACCACAACATGGATATATCGATTAAATAATATATCTATTATTCTGGGATAGATATAAAAGGTATATATTTTTGATGAATGATTAATGAAATTAACATACCGATGAATCATGTCCTTCACACACATTGATTCTCTTAATAATAACTTCTATATCGAATGGTATCATCTCTCATTCCACGGGAGAAAAATGAAATCCTATTACTAATTTATTAAGGGATTTAATGGGATATGAATGCTTATTTAATATCATATCGGAATTTTAAGGGGTGATAATTTTATGTCTCATGCTTATCCCATGTCGTTTGGAAGTATTTTCTCCAATCGTGTCACGCTCCATTCATAAGACAACCTCTTTCATTGTTGGATCAAATGGTTATATAAACTATCCAAAACCCATTGTTTTGAATCTATTTTAGAAAACATATTCCCAAGTGATCTCAAATGTTTGTTTAAACCATGTTACAAACATTTTCATGACTTGTTCCAATTGTCTTCCAATTCATGGTTTTCAGGATATGATACACAAGTTTTACTAAATCTGAACCTAAGAAAAGGCCTTAAAATAATCCAAATTCACTCAAAACCTCATGAATCTCTTAAAATACATAATTTATACGAAAATGCCTAATTAATGTTTAATTTACATGAAAATGGTTCCACATAATCACTCTATCAATATAGAGTTATGAAGAGTCCACCAAATGTAAGGGTTTCCCCAATCCTCCTCTTTTATTTTCATTCCCATTTAACATTATATATTTTTTTAATTAATTTTATTTTCTTATATTTAAATGATTATTATTAGTTTTTATTACTGATCTTATGATATTGTCTAATTGATAGATTACTTATTCACTCAAGTTATATTCTTTTACATAGATGATACTCTGTTAAAATGTGTTCCTCATCACCCATTTCCCATTAATTTTTTTGCATTGTTAATTATCTCATGGTTAGGTAGAAAACTACATTCTTAATAATATTTATAATTATCATACTATTTTATAAAAAATATACATTATTTTATATCATTTTACAATCCTTATATGTCACATGAACTGTCAATGTTTCCCATACACATAAAACCACTACAAATTTTTTAATGAAAAGTGTGCCTAATTTTCAATTAAAATGACATATCTATCAGGATACAACCCGGATTCGCCTATTCCTTGGAAGTTGTGTTCTTATTATGAATCACTACTTCCAGGTAGTTCCTACGGGAATTTTTTGGATCTTGAAACATCCAACAGTTCTTTCTCTAAAAGGGGAGAAATTTACAAAGGCATGTGTTGGTTAAGATTTATTGTACAATACCTAATAACATTCATTGGTTGAGAGGATGGGAGGTTGGACTCATCACACCCTTTTTGGGGAATTATTGTCTTCATCAGGACTCTCTTATAGTCTTGAGATATTTTTATGAATCCTTACGAATTTTCCAAGTCTAATGTAGGTTTCACTTGGAATTTTCAATCAATCGTTGGAATGATTGAAATTTAGAATCATACATATGTATTCAATGACCTTCATTAAATGAGATATCTATATGTATTCGTGGTTCTCCATCTATGGTATCCTCCCATATAATATTTAGAAATTCTTTTAACAATCGTTATGATCATAATTGTTTTTAAGCCACTCAATGGGGCACTATGTAATTTATCGTTGTTAAGAGAGACGAATGTTTTTTTGATTTTGGGATTGTACCCATAAATGAGCAACCTACATAGAATTGTGAAAGGAATATGAACCCTCTTAGTTCTGTGCAGCTTAATGGGACACATCATATCTTTTATGGTCATGTGATAAGGACTTAGTTGTATAGATTAATTTCATTTGGTAAGGATGTGTAAGGGAAAGGTTATTAGTAAAGGTTTGGTGTGGTAATTATCCCCAAGCAGCCCATGGGAATTGTAAGGAATATGGGATTCCATATTTTATTATACTATGTTGAGAATCTGGCCCAGGTAGAACAGGGTTGATTTGAAGTGTTGGGGTTGTCCATCAGAGAGGCTTCAAATGTATCCCATTTGGATGGGAATCAAAGACCACATAGCATGATGAGTTTCATATGAAAGTATAGACCATCGAGGGAAACGAGTTTAGGGTTACTTCTTAAAAAGGATTCCATGGTGATTTCAAGATTTAATTTGGAGCTTACTCTTAAGAAGCATGCATATTTATGGATGCAATGAGATGTGTATCGGTCCTAAGGAAGGATTCATACATATCCCAATTATGGTGGGAATAAGAGTTCTCATAGTTCGAGAGATGAGGTGTTTGGGAAAATGTTGTGGTCATGATAGATCTCGAATCCCACGTGAGTCATGTTCAGTGAGAGAAATAGGAGGATGTCTAACATTCAATAAAGGCACCCACACTTTTCCATTTCTATAGGTGGAAGAGGACGGTCCTATGGGGATGAGGTTGGATGAGGCTAAGGAGAGAGGGGAAAATGGAGAAGCGACGAGCCTTCCATTAGTTCTCTTTAAATTAGAAACTGTTCAATGTAAGGAATGTGTGAAGCTGAACGAAGTAAACATGAGCATGACTACAACCTCCTTCTTGAATAGTTATGTGCTTACACAAGGATGGTTTCCCTTATATTTGTTCGGGTAGGGGAGGGAGAATTTTCATTTGTTCAAAAGGAATCTTATTTGTGAACTACATCTTCCCAACTATAGAACTGAGGTTACATGATTTAGATATGAGAAGGGGAAAAAATAACTGAAACTTTTATCGTCCAAACCAGGTTCATCCAGACACTATTCCTAGGAGAGAGGTCCATGTTACTATGGATATACCAACCCAAAGACACTCCATTAATCCTAACCCCATTGAAAAAAATGTGGGAATCCTATGGCTGTAGATATAAAAACCCATCTAGGAGACATGTTGATGATCCTTTCCCAAATTCTAGATAAGTCAAGAGGTTTTGGTGGAGGTTTCTAAATAATCCATTTTAGAAAAGGTTTCCAATGAGGAATAATCTTTTCCATAAATGGTTTTGAACAAGGCTTGATGAAATGATTTGTATACTACATGAATTTGGTGAATCAAATAAGGGGTTGCAAGTAAGTATCTAGTGCATAGGTATGGGTATGAAAGTAGGCTGGGGTGACCTAATTCCCACATATGTGATGAAAAACGTGTATGTTGATACATGGGTGAGACTTGACTCAATCCTTCAAGGGTATTCACTAGTCTTCCTAGAAGTGGGGTGATCAAGTTCATTTGAGAGGAATTGGTGGCACAAAAGTGGTTCTTATTTTGGGAGGTTGGGCGCTTTAGGCCTGCATGTTTTATGGATTTCAAACAGTAAAGGAACTCATTTTCTATGATAGTCCTTGAATTCTCTTTTCTTGGTTTTAGAGAACTACCTTGAAGTTTTTAAAAGACATGGGTGAAGCACTAGGGAGACTAGAGAAGTAATTAGGATTCATGTAAATTTATATGTACAAATAAAAGAACTAGTGGTATATTTACAGGTAAATAAGTGACATTGGGAGAAATAGTGGTGGGGGAGCAAGTGGGTTGCATCCCTGAAATGTGGGTTGCGCACAGATGAATTTTTAGCTAGACTAGGGAAATCCAATTTTCAAGCCTTTGCAGATCTTGATTTTCTTCATGTTTTTCTCTTTTTTTTCTATGGAATTTCCCTTTGTCACATTGTTGAATTTTTTATGGAACAATGTGTCAAAAAAATCCCCTCCTTAGAAATGGGTATGATGTGAAAAAGGATCCTATACCGAGTTAATGTTATGAAAAGGGAAAAATGTTATTGATGTTGTGTAAAAGTGATAGAATGTGAGGTAATGGGAATGAAAGGTGATGGAAAATAGGTTATTCTTAATTTATTTTATATAATGGATTCACTTCAACAAAAATTGAAAAAAATCAAATAATATAGCTTTTGGCGTGGAAGTATTTTCGCTCAAATGCTCATGTTGGTCACACTTCTTCTATATGTTTTTTTATTTGCTAAAAAAACTAGGGCTTCATAGTGGCGCACGGTAATTATTATTTTGTTCCAAATCCATACTTGTGCACCATAATGACTTTATCAAATTTTCTTAAATTCCATTGTAAAAAATTCAAATTGATCATATTTTTTAAGATTAATTTTGTTCTCTTTTTCAGATTTAATGGATCCCAAGAGAATCTGAACTATAGATGAATTGGCCAGTAAGAGAATTGGTGATATGGTTCTGATTATCTTCCATGATTACTTTGATATATGTGACACTACTCCCCCAAAAATGAAAAAGAATCTGAAGAATTATCACTTCATTTTTAAAAGGAGTTTTTGTTGTCCTATGTATCATTATTGATATTTTCAGGATGTTAATATACCAGAATAGAAGAATTATATTAATTTTATTGGTTTCAATAACATTCCAATTTCTCATCTTATAATATTTCTATTTTTGGACACATATATCAACATTGGAAAAATAACTGAGGCCCATTCTATGCATCACATCCCATGTGCTCCATATTTGAAAGCCCATACACTCGAGCTATAGCCACCCATCAATTCATCTATCATTAAATATTCTCAGACATAACAGTCAAAATGCAAGAAGAAAAGTTGTAATTTTTTCCCATGATGGGGTGTTAAACACACATGGATGTGGGTATATTGGGTGTGACAGACATGTGAGGAGTTTATGGATATCTTAAAAGGTCTTGGTTTTATGATATTGTATGTGTCGGGAAAACCTATGTGTATAGGAATGATGATTTTGGGATAGTTTTTCTATTCCTATGGAGTCTAGAGACTAATTCCATCCATATGAGACATGGAGATGTAGGCATCAGTTTGTGGGATGTCTATAAGTTCTCTGGAGCTCCAATCCTAGGATATATGTATGATGAGGTAATTTCTCCAAGGGAAACATGGAATGACTTGGAAAAGTCACCAACCTCTGTTCGTGAGATAATGAAGACATCTTATAAACTCGAGAATACGAATTAAACAAAGTCCCACACAAGAAGGGATATTCACCCAGAGGAGTGGATGGGAATATTCCTAGTGAAGAGGAAGGAGAAGGGCCCCACATGCACCCGTCCGAATTTTTTTCCAAAGGAATAAAAGTGAGTTACACCTGACACATTCTTGAAAACATTAGAGAAGGGAGAGTATGAAACATGGGGGTATGAAGTCAACTACAAAATTTCTACAAAGACACACCCTGCAGGTTTCTTGACCATATGGCTTAGCATGAATCAATTACCAGTTTGATATTACAAGGGAGGCTTAAGCCTTTAATCTTTTGTTATCATGGCCATGTTTTCCATGAAGAGAATGGTAGAATTGGATACCCCTATTTTAGTCATGATTCATTGGATCTTACTACATATCTATAGAGGGAAGTATCATTTCAGAATAGCAGTACAATTCTAGGTGTTATGGGGGTAGATCACCACAAATTTTAGAACTTATTCATTACATAGTAGGGTAAATGTCCTTGGATATTCGTCCTAACCACCTGTTTAGGCTTTCTCTAGTAATTCACCTTTTTCTATGAATGTTTTGGATTATAAGTCCAGATTGTTAGGTACAAGAAATTTCATCTTTACCCTTATAGGAATTCGCCTTCACGGAAACTTTTTTGTGATGGGACATCCATCTTAGAGCTATGGGCATATATGTTAGCTTGTAGGAATGGAATATTGGTCACCAGTATTGACGAGGAAAGCATATAAGAGGCCTATTCTCTATATAGATTCATTCGCAAATTAAAATGTCAATAAAAATTTTCCATATATCATCTGGTGCATTTTAGATTATAGCATCACCTGATGGTATCCCGACAACAATGGATGCTGACAACTGTAGAGAAAACTGGGGAAATATTCAATTTACATACTGCCAATGCAGAAAACAGATTGACTATCTAGTCTGCTAAGAACTGGGTTGCATTATACCCTGAAGGGGTTCTAAACAATGTTGTCCCTCTAGTAGGTATAAAGAGAGCTGCTATGAAGGAACCTACTCATTTGGAAGGTAATTAATCATCATCAGGGGATGATTCAATAGAGTGAGTGTGTGGAAGTGATGAGTCTACAAGATCACTGAAATGAACTCGATCCATATATAATACACCTGTTAGAGTCAAGAGAGACACACCATCAATCTCTAATGATCTAATACTGTGGTGGTCTGGTTAAAATCGTTCAGTAAAGAAACAAGTCCCATTTTCTCAGCGATGATATTTGACTGTAGGATTTAGAAAGAAACATAAATCTAAAAGTGCAGGATCCTCTTCATAACCCTCTAGATTGTACTATGAGTATGCATGACTAGAGGTGGTTCAAACATGGAAATGTTATCATTATGATTTTGAAACCACATGGATGGATATATGTGAAGGGTTATATATTCTAAGGATAGGGTATCTATGAGCCTCTTCTGATATTCTCTTTAAAAACAACCCTGATTAAGTGAGAACATATATATGAGAATTGGAGATACTCATATACACAATAGATGAACCAGTTCCCACCATAAAGAAAGTGAAATAAATGATAAATCGTAGTGCCACTAAAGGGATTGCCATTTTATTAGATGAAGAATGGTGTGGTTTTGTTGATCCTGATGATGTAAGTTATCATTTTCTCACATTATTTTCTACTTTTCAATTTGAATTTATCCAACTAATTGTTACTAATGGGAAGTATTATTTTATCTTGAAGCTGGCAAAAGGAAACTTGATTTAAGTTCCATCACCACAATTCAAATTTTGTGGTACTACACAATGAGCTATTGGATAACCTTATAAATCAATAGAAATATCTCCATGCCAAAAGGCCATGGAGGATTAGATTGAAAGGGGATTCTAGTCTCCAATAATTTTTTTTGGAGACGATGATACAATTCCTACCATGAAGGCAAAGAATGAGAGTCATAAAATAAAGAAACCCGTAGTTAAACATTTTCTCAGTAGTGGTAAGCATCCTAAAAACATGAATTTTAGATTTTTCCATAGAATATTTTTAACCATGTTGGAACTACATGAGATTCAGCTATTTCCTCTCTCATAAAAATAATTGACGATATTCATGGAACCATGGAGGATGTATCCAAACAAATTCATGTCAACTCAGTGATTCATTTTACTAAAGATGCATTTAAGAAAAACGAACTATCATATGTTCTCATTATTTCTCATATTCCTGAAATTGGGAGACAATTGGCCTCTGGTAAATTATAAGTTCTTAATGAAAAACTATGTGTAACAACAACTGACCTCTACACTATGATACTTTAGGTTCATCATATGCACTATAAATTTCTACAACAACTGATTCCGACCACACAAATATTTCTGAAGAATCTTTTCAAGGTCAAAAGTTCCTAGAGGAGGGTCACGAAACAACCACTCTGTGTTCTCCCACAGGTGATACTATCAGATGATCTATCATATCAATGGATGTTTTGATTAATCTTGGAATATATTTTGAATAATTATTAGAACACGTTAATTTGTTAAATAATTTAGAAGATTTTAATGTTCTTTGTACTGAACCAAATAGACGTGATTATTCATTTTTATTCCAATAATTCTTTTGATGATTAATTTTTTAACTGTGATTGGTTGAAATATACATGTCCATATAATGAAACTACTATAGTGATAATGAATGAGTGAAGCATCGACATCATTGTTAATCCCACCAATGTAGAGATGTTGACTCAGGTGTATATTCAGATAGAAAATCTTCTGGAAATTCATTCATAGGATCTTGGGTAAGTTAAATAAAGCATTCCCATCCAAGTGACATCACCCAAAACTATTAAAATTGAGAATATTAGGGAGGAGTCTTCTCAAGCTACAAACCTATTGTTAGGTAAGGGATACCAATATTGTGATTTTTCTCACTCTTTCTATCATTTGAAACTAACCACAATTTTTTTAATTAACAAAATAGGATTATCGACTACAATAGATAGGTATGGAGGTGAAGCTTTTTTATCTGGTCAAACATAATTTGGAAATGAAGAAACTGATATCGGGGATGGAGTAGAACATGGAACTTATTTAGGTTCATTAGACACATAATATGTTCCACTTTATGATAGGAATTATGAATCAGACCCATAACTACAGAAGTTTGTTCATCTTTCACATCGCAAGGCATGGAAGAATATATGAAAGATAATATCTTAATTGTCCCTTGTGGAAATTCCCACATGTATTCCATGAATTTTATCTTTGTTCCTCACACTGGGATTTAGTGGTTATTAATACAAAAAAAATTATACTTTAGTGAAAGTGATTATCCGTAAAAGGGAGCCAGAGAAGAAGCTTCGGAATGATCTGATAAAAATACGATTTTTTATCAAAACTAATGAATTCTATGCGGGGTTATCCCAGGATTGGTCCAATCATACACAATGTTTTAATAATAGAAGAAAAAAATTATAGAAAAGACTATTCAGAAGTTGTATCTTCAAAAATATTTGGACATTGTTACCGGAGAGCTTGACCAAATTCATGATTCAATAGAAGATTTCCATAAGGATGGTGCAAAATCCATTGCAAATAATAAGGAAGAACTTTTTCATGCAGAAGATAGTGGGAATGGTCAGCTAACTTAACATCAATAGGTACCTTATGGGGCACAAGAGACCATTAGTCAAATTTTATGTTATGTACAAAACCTCTTCAGATTTATGGCAAAGAGACTTTAGTTTTTGGATGCTTCTTTGTGTATTTTTTATTAAAAAATGAAAATAATTTTTTCTGTTATCAACTTTTTATTTATCCATGATAGATTTTTTAGCTAAGCCGATGGGCCTAGTAATATTAGTTTTATTTTTACTAGGTTTATATAGAAAAACCCAAAAACATTGTATATTTTGATTTTTATTTCCTAATATTGCCTAAACCATAGAAAAATGTTGGACTAGTGAGCTGAGACTCGACTTTCGTATAGAGTTCCAATTGTAGGTTTTCAATCTATTGTGTACTATGTCTCTTGGTTATTAGAGATTTAGAGTCATGCATGTTGGTCAAAAAAAGATAGTGTTTCAGGTGAAATAGTTTTGACCATAAATTATGAAATTAGATCCTAAACAAGGATTAATTTCTAGGAATTGATCTAATATTCTTTAAATACATCCGAAGGTAATCTGGAGTCATGATTTTTAGGGTCACCAAATATAAAACACGTTTAAACATAATGATAATCCATTCCATTAATGGGGTTATCATTATTTGACGAACCTGTTATAGGGTTTGTATTATTCACGGACAACAGGGGCACATGTTGCATAGCCAAATAGTGGCATATTTTCACTGATTGTCTTGTTATATAAGAAAATATTATGTAAGTCCTCTGGGGGAATTTACTTCAAGGTCAAGAAAAAGAGACCTTAGGAATTTATCATTTATTATTGATATATAAGGGAAAATAATATTTGGGTGACTGAAGACCATTGTGGGTGGTTTTTCCAAGGAATGTGATTTTAATAATAAAGGGTTACCGATACTGACATATGTTATGAATGGGAAAACCACCTATTAACAAATTTGGCGTGTGATGAATGGTTACTATTTATCAAAAATGGGATTTCTAATATCAGGTTATATAAATTTCAGATTATACAGTGAAAACATTGTACTTTGTAGTTTTAAAGTCATTAAGTGAGGATATTGTATAGTGCTTCATTAAGTCATGCAGCGAGGACATTGTATTGTGCAGTTTTACATCACGCAATGAGGACATTGGGTGGATTTAATTTATGTTCTTCATCTTTGACCAAGGGTTTGAGACTCTACAATTTCATGACAATTTGATTAGAAACATACTACAATAATCTAGTATATAGACAAATAATTCTAAACTGTGATTTGGAAAAATGGATAAAGGCATTAGGGTAAGTCACTCTTAACAACGAAGTTACTATTATTTGAAAATCCTGTTGCAGGTTCGTATTATGCAGGGCAAACTAGGCCATATGTTGCATAGAAAATGAGTGGCATCTTTTGACTGAATGTCCCGTTATATAGGAAAATTTTTAAAGGCCACCTAGGGGACCAAGCTGCATAGTTATGAAAAAGACCTCTAAAAAAATTGACATTCTTTTACTAACCGCCAATGATAGATTAGGGAGACTCATATTTTCCATATTGTAGAGATCAGTTTTTTGAGAAAGATTCCTGAATATAAAAAGAGTATTTCCAATCATGGTTTCCAAATAATTAGAGGAATAATATTTCAATGAAGGTCTGACCCAAACATATGAAGTATGGTGCCTACTGTTTTAGGTCATATGACTGGGACCAAAATGGAAAGATTAGATGATAGGTCATCAAATTATCCAAAGTTATTTCATATTGTTTAGAACACATATAGAGGGAAATGATTAAACAATAGTCTTGAAGACTTTTAGATTGAGAGAAAGGTAATGGGGAATATATACATGGATGACTGCTTTAAGATGCAGATTAGTGTATATTGTAATCAATTTTTGATGGGATCATAAGAATCATTAACCAATAACAAAGATACCATTATTTGATGAACCCTTTAAGGTTGTAGTTTTTTGTAGGGACAACTAGGGAATATTATACATCGGTAAATAGTGGTATCTTTTGACTGGAAGGCCCTTTATGTAGGTAAATTATAAAAGGCAACAAAGGGGAATGTACTACATAGTCAAAAAAAAGAGTTCTCATATATCAGAAACACTGCCACCAAAAACCATAAGAAATATTATGATGATAAGAAAATATTCACCATTAAGAGACTAAAATAAAAAATGGGGTAATGCTGAATATATCGGAGAAATATTTGAATCAATATTGGAAATGAGTTTGGAGTCCCTTACATAGATCTGAATCATATGTAAAATAGGGACATTTCTTGTATCCATGGTGGGGTCTCTAAGGAGAGGACCAAAAATGAATACTCCCACATTGATTATAAATTATATGCAGAAGAGAGATAAACATTTATCCCATGTATGGGACTAGGATCTAAGGCCTAGTTTTCCCTACGTATCTCAATGGGGTGGGAATCAATCACACATAGTTATTTGGTTGATTTTCATTTTAATTTCCTTTAGGAAAGGCATTATTTTGTGCAGTTTAGAGTCATCCTACAAGGACATGAAGTGATTCCAATGTAAAAAATAAATATTGTGTCTAGAATAGGGGGTTAAAACTGTGAGTCACTATGTATTTTATATGGATTAGAATCAATCCTAATGTAGTTCTTTGAATGTTCTCTATGTAGGTTTGATTTATACATAGGGAATAACGGGGGGGTTCATGGTTGGGCCCAAGATTTGAGATCGAAGTGTCTCTACGTATATCATATGGATGAGAATAAAATCCAACATAGTTCTTAAAAAAATAATTTCAACACTAATTCAGTTTGATGTGGGATACGGGGGTCTTTTAACAAATTCCGGAAGAATGGTAAAGAAAAAGACAAGAAATTGTATAAAGATCAATACATGTATCATGAAAGAGAACTCAGTATAGATCTAGTTCATATATAGGAGGAGAAAATGGAAATAACTTTTTTTGGTTTCAGTTGGGCCCAATATTGGATATCTATGAATATTTATGTATCCCATTGAAAATGAGAAAAAATATACACATAGTTCTTGAAATGAGGTCACTGTATTGATATGATTCAAACATAGGGGAAAAATAAACTCATGTGACCATCAGGATTAGACATGTTGTATGTAATATTTGTGCATGGAATCTATTAAAATAAAATAAAGAATATTTTAATTTTACAGTTTAATGTCATGTAACGAGGAAAAATTATGTCATCCAGATTAACTTCATACGACAATGAAAAAGATGTCATTCATTTTATTATCGTGAATCATGGAAGCTTTTGGTTGTTTTGTAGTATAATGTATTGCAACTAAGACGTTATGTTGTGTAATTTAGGGTCATTCACTGAGGACATGTGATGTGAAATTACACAATGTACTTCATTAAGAATATTTCATTGGGTGGAGTTGTAATAAGTTATATATCTATTGATATTTTGGAATAATCTCCATTAGGGTCGAACATATGTACATAGTAAGGTCCTTCGTACATTGGCACTTGTTTAGGAGGCTTCCTTCCTAGTATCATTGGATCCCGGAGGACTAATACCAATTTTCCTTGATGAAATGAATGGAGGTGAACTTTCTTGTTTAAATAACGTGAAATTATGTTATAATAGAATTCCAAATGATGCAAAGTATGCAATCTCTTTTTGTCTAATCATTATAGCTCATCAAATATTTTTTTAGTATTTTCGTTTGTAGATAAAAGATCACATATTGAAAATTGAAGTGAAAGATATTGAACTTAAATTGGAAAAAATACTTCTATTTCGTACACTATTGAATATGAAGATTCATACGTGGTTGTACAGGTAGTTTTCTGATAAGGCCCTAAATCATGAAACTGTTTATCATACAAAGAATTCTTATCTTTGTCCACCATCTTTTGGAGTATTTTTGACAGGGTCTTATTCAAAGACTTTATCTGTCCATAGTACACTTTATGATAGTGATATGAATCATTGTATTTGATATTGTTCACCTTCTATTACTAATTTACCTCAAAATAAAAACAATTGTGTCATTATTCATCAATAAAGTATTAGGAACACCAACTCGGGTAGTTTTACTAGCTTTGAAAAGGCTCAAAATGATTTTTGATCTAACTTCATTGTGAGGTATTTCCAAAGCCCATTTGAAGAAGAAATCAATAGGAGTAAGAATATAATTTAACTACGTAAACATAGTAGGAGGATAAGGTCCTACTACATCAATTACCCATGTGGAAAATCATCAGGAGTATTTACTTATATGTAGAAACTCTGGGGTTTGATGAATGAAGTTGTCATGCACTTGGAAGGGATGCCATTTCATGGTGAAATCAATGAAATCATACATTATATAAGGCCATAAGTATCTAATAATTCTAATATGATCAGAAGGCCTATGCCCATACTATATAGCACCACATGCTCCAGCATGTACTTCTTTTATGAGAGCTGTAGTATCTTCTCCAACAATACATCTAAAGAGGACTCAATCGAACCCTCATTTTTAAAGGATATTCTGGTGATCTAGAATATCATAAAGAGTGAAATTGGCCACTCATCGTTGGATCGAATCTTTTTCTGCTCTCTCTGGTGGAAGTACTCCATTTTGAAGGTATTTTGTAATGTGTGCCATCCATCACTTGGAATGACTATATGGCTCAGAAATAGAGATAATTTCTATAAATTTTTCCATTTTAGTTTGAAAAAAAGGATAAACCACGTGATGATGGGAAATTCTAATGATTGTCTCATCCCGATTTGAATCTGCCAGGGATGTGGCTGCATTTTCTAGTGAATCTGCTAGGGCATTTTGCTATCGCGGGACATAAGAAAATGTTGGCTCTGAGGGAAATTCAGAAATTAACCCTCTGACGTAATCACACAAGGGGATTAACTATTCTTTTTTGATAGCATAATCTTTATTGATATGGTTGATTACCAAATCTGAAACAACATTCACTTTTAGGTGGTTCACTTGTACCTGGAGAAAAAATTCTAGGAATGCAATGAGAGATTGATATTTTTCATCACTATTCGTATTTCCTTCTTAGCCAATGATGGAATATGGAAACGCTACCTTTTCTAGGGAGATAAGAACAATTAATAATCCAAATTTATTGATTATAGGGTTTTCCATTCTCATCCTCGTTGGACTTCTGGAAGCACCATCAATGTACATTTCCCATGTTTAGGGATTATCTTGAATAGAAAATATATCTTCATCATGAAGATTAGTATTCAAAGAGTTATCCTCTACGGATGGGTGTTCAGCAAGTAACTATGTCAAATCATGACCTTTTATTGCTTTCGGAGGCATAAAACTAGATGTCGAACAATTTCAAAATAACTGCTCACCATGACAAATGTCCTGTAAGCATAGGATAACTAAGGATAAATTAGAGGGGGTTATTACAAAGATACCAATTGGACATCGTGATGTTGTAGACAACGCTTCAATTTTCCAACTACAATGATTAATTCCAGGTAGAATATCTTGATACTTGAATATCATGTCCATGTGCCATGAATAGTTTGACTGAGATAGTAAAGTGTATTTTAATTCCCAAAAAGGTTCTTTTGGGTAAGTAAGTCATTCAGTGATCACTCAGAAGCTATCAAATAGAGAATAATTGACTTTCCTTAAATATATGGAATTAATACTGGTGCACTAAAGAAATATTTTTTGAGTGTATAAAATGAATCTTTGTAGTCTTAATTCCAATTATAGTTGACTCCCTTCATCATTAATCTGTTAAAGGGAAAACACATTCCTTCCAAATTGGTGATAAAGCACAAAATAAAGGTCTTGTGACCATGATTCCCACATAATTCATTAAAATTTCAAGGCGGTGAAATTACAAGGTTTTATTTTGTCTGATCATGATCAATATCGATGCCATTACAACATAGAATGAAGCCGAAGAATTTTCATGAGGTTACCCCTAAAAGTGCACTTCATGGGACTCATATTCAAATTATGTTGCCGAAGATTATTGAATATGGTTTCCAAATCAGTCATGTGATTAGATCATTTTCTAGAGTAAACTACCATTTCATCCCCATAAAATTTGAAATTTTTTCTTAATAATGGTTTGATTATACGGTGCATTTAATGCTGATATGTTGCACCTACATTATTTAAACCAAAGGGATTTACCTGATAGAAATAAACACCTTGATGGGATCTGAAAACTGTAGAATCATCATCCTATAGGCCATTCTGATTTTATTTTACCTCGAGTAGCTATCCATGAAGGAGATACACTCATAGTCAGCGTTTTCATCAATTAAATATTATGTGATCGGAACTGGAAAGTCATTTTTGGGACAACGTATGTCAAGATATGTGAAATCATTGAAAACTCTGATTTTCCAATTCTCTGCTTTCACTGGAACAATGTTGACTAGCCATTTGGTATATTTCACCTCCATAAAATAGATAGCCCTAATAAGATTGTCAACATCAGCTAAACTTTTAGAGGCATGAGTTGGGTCTTTTCTTCACGATGCCTACATGAATCCTCGATGTTATTCTAGGAAACTCAAGTGACGAGTGGTTACATCCGGATTAAGGCCTATAATTTGTTTACAGATCCAAGGAAATATATCTTAGTGTTTCTTTTGAAATGATGTATACATATCATTCTATACAGAAGTCATGGAAGCACTAATTAGAGTGGGGTGTGAATATTATTTTTTAGCCATATTCATTTCTCTGAGCTCATCCATGGTGGCGGAGATTCCTTACAAAATCATAGAGGAGCATCCCTAAGATCTTCTTATTCCTATTCCTAAGGTGTCACTTCTTCTTTTCTAGCTTTCATTGTAAGTGATGAATCAAAACATTCAATTCTAGTAGAGGATTTAGTATTATAACAGCCTAAATAATAGGGAATCATTTCTAGATCTACTGATGATGAAGGGTCTTCCTGGAACATTAAAGATGAGATGATGGTTTTAGAATCAAGTACCTTGTCTTCCTTCATTATTGTTACAACTTATTATAGCCTTATTGTGGAATAAATGACTTTCTTATGTTCAGATCATGAAATGAAGACATCTCTATTTAGGTTTTCACCACTTCATAGAAAATTGAAAATTTCTCCCATGTTGTATGGCTTGATTGCTTCAATTGAAATTATGGAAGTCACTAGATTAGTTTTAGGATTTGGTTCTATCATTTAAATTTGAGTTATAGGAAACACATAATCAATACTTAGATGTCTGAATGGGTTTGCTGGGATCTTTTCAATGCCATTTGGAGAATTTATTCTTGTTACGTCTTTTTTCACAGGCGATGTTCCCATTGTGTGATATAATTATTCCTCAATATACTATGATTAACACATTTTTAATGGGTCTTTTTCACCATACCATGTCTTAAATTGACCATTGGATAAATACATGAGACATCAGTAGTATGATGAAGGAATGGTTGTATGTTGATTTAGCCATGGACTTCCAAGCAGAATGTTGAAGGATGTGTCCTAATGGACAACCATAAAATAGAAATTAGATACAGGATCTCCAAATAGAGTTTTCAGTGTAATCACTCATAGAGATTATGTTTCATTATTCTCAAAACCTTGCAATAAAAAAGTTGTGGTAGATAAGTTAGATTTAGTGAGGCCCAATTGATGAAGTGTAAAGATGGGAATGAGGTTAACTCTTGAGCCTTTATCAATGAAGGATTGGCAGATGTCTATATCCTTTACCCTACTAGATAGATACAAGGTACTGATATGGCCATGTACAAATCATCAACTTCATTATTCGTAAAACATATGAATACATGACATTCTGTAGGATCATTCTCTATATAGTAAACCTCAGTAGCAGTAACCTCAGTTTCAAACACATGAGGCCTTTAAAAAGCCTCAATAAGTTCTTATTGAATATCTTTTAAAAAATTCAAGGCATCCAAGATTTACAGCATAACAGGTACATGGGATGGCTATTTTAAATCATCGTACTTTTGGTCTCAAGGTCAGAATTTTCTATCATCAAGAAGTAGTTTTGCAGGTGCGTTGGATGTTGATTCACTTAATGTAGATGTATCCTATGTCAGGGAAAAATATAGAAATAATATTTCTTTTGTTAGGTTAGACTGACTAGGTCAATAAACTTACTGAGAGAATAATGGTGAAACCTCTTATTGGTCCTCTATGATAATAATGTCAGGATAAATCATGTCATCTGTGGGAGAATTCACATGTTCTTGTTGAGCCCACTAAATGGTTGTCCCTTGAGTTTCCACCGCATATATGGTTTGAGTCGGGGCAGAGTTAAAATAGTGGATTCTAGCATTTCCATGTCTTCCCCTATATCCCCGACCATGGATTTTTTTTCCTCTTGTTCCCCAGTTAGGTACATGGAATTCAGGATCATCATAACCAGAATCATCAATTTCATAGGGATCCATTATGTACAAAAAAATTACGGAACCTAAGATAAATTCATCATCTAAAGAAGATTCTTCTTGACAGGACAGTTCTGGTTGTTCTATTTGGTGGTGCAGTGCTTGTTCTTTTGAAACAAATGAAATGAAATCTGCTAATATCAAGGATAACTTTAGCCTTGACATGACCTCAACCACATCGAAATACTCTTTATCGTTCTCATCACATTTCTTATTTGTGGATTGACCTTTAGAAGACAGATATTTTGATGATGATGGATTTGGTGTGAAGGAAGTGATATAAGACACAATCGGTTAATTCAAATGTGTTCATAGATTTGATGGAGTTTGATTTGTCATTTTCATGATTATCCAATCATCATACCTTCAAGAATTTTCAATTTGGACTTCAATCTATTCGCCTTCTTTATTTGGATCAGTCGTAGTAACCCAAGATACATGTGCTGATAATGTTTTCAGTTTTTCTTGTCCAGAGTATAAATTTAATTGCAGGAGGTCTTTGAAAACAAAACACTCTTCAATGGGATGCCCCCACATTTGGTAAAAGGGTCAATAATTTATAATATCTTCATCTCCATCTTTATTTTGTATCATCAGCCTTGGTAACTGAACTAAATTGTTTCCCAAATAAAAAATAAAGTAAGTGGTAACTTGTTAATTCCAAAAAGAATAAAAAATGTTCTTTTACTCTTGAAATTATCTCTACCTTTGATCTTTTTTATTTTCTTGATTAGGAAGTTGGTGTTGTTGACACTCGAGAGGTGGAGCCCTTCGGTATGATGATGGTTTTGATGTGTATGTAGGTATAGGTTCTAGTTTGATTTTGACTGTTGAAGTCTCTTCATTCCCTATTTTTCTTCCAAGAGTTGATTTAATTACTCAAGATTTAGATTTATTTTACACAGTGGAATCCTCCACTTGTTGGGTGATTGATGCAATATCTCGAAATCCTCATGTTTATTTCATAGGTATTGGTGGTGTGTGTAACTCATCACAAACTTTATAAACAAAAATTATAAGAAAACATTCTTGAGGGAGTACTAGATTTCAGAATTATGTTAATCCATTACATCGGGATATGAAATATGAAACTCATTCCTTCTCCCTTTGTTTGAAATTTGTAGGATCAAAAACTATTGTCTTTAGCGATGCTGAGCTAAATTGGAGAACGATTTTATAACAGAGGTATTCCCATCCAATAATTGATTAAGCCTGTAAACTTGTATACTAGGAAAAATATGGCCCATGTAATGATTGCATAAATCATCTGAGCATTATATCTTCTTTTTATTGAGGATTCCACATCATGAGATCACAACGAGAAACAAAATGTGTTATCTGCAGCTCCGAATCTCCCGAACCATTAAATATTGGAAATGTATTATTCACAAAGTATGCTGGGGGAGGGATCAGATCCACCCATTCATGGTATGATTTATTTTTTGGCTATAATGGAGCACACCATTATTCCATAGATTCCAATCGAGTTGCGTGTTCATAACAATTTGGAGAATATCATGGTGAGATTAGACATGTACATGTACTTCATCTAGAGCTTGAACTGGCATGATGAATGGAAAACCCATTGGTAGTGGTGGTTCAGGTATTTGTTTTGGATATACCATGGGTACAAGCCTATAAGGATGTGTTTGGTCCTTCCCGGGATATGTACCCAATGAAAGGAATTCATTATCCTCATCTGTAGTTGAAATAAATCCTCTTTTCATAGGAGTTACTATTGGATGTGAAAACTGAGGATCTACTTGGGGAGAATGTCTAATAGAAATGATACATTTATGTAAATATGCATTGATACTTTTTAAACCCTTCATCTCCTCTTCTTTCTGGTAAAATATTTTATCAATAAAAAGAGATTTTCCTTCTCCAGTTAAAAAGTGAAATGTGTTCTGACTGTTACATTTCCCCTTTTTATATTCCATTCAATGGGGTGGGAGTCTGTCACTTGATTGTATACCTAGATTCTGGGTAATATTTTGATTTCAGGTACAAACACCTCACTTCATTTTCTTTAGTGTGTACCATGTTATGGATATAAACATCATCCTATGACTCCCCTAAGATAAAATTATTCTCTGGAGGGTATTCTGTAACGATTTTAATGAAATTTACTGACTCATAAGGCATTGATGGAATTTTTTGTATATCTTTGTACAATCATCCCCTTCTGTATGGAAAAAGAATTTATAGTGCGATGAAAAAAATTACACTGTAAGGCATGTGTTTTCCACTATATTGTAAATTTCGAGTCCCTTGTGCTTTGGAACTATGAGAGATCGTTGTGTGAGAAGGTTGGATGCCTTGTTTTGATGGATCAGTTCGCTTTTTGGTACTTATTTGTTTCTGACTGCTTGTGATGTGTTCTTGGAGGGATGTTGTGGTGTATGGTTTTATGAGATTATGAAGTGACGCGAGCCTATGATAGCTAATCCTGGATGTCTTTTATGGTATTAATGGAGGGGAGGCCAAGTAGTTGTGGAATCATTTAACCTATGGACGGGTGAGATGAATCAGTATTTCCATGGGGGTGTCATGGAGGATACCAGAGATGATAGAACGGTTTAAAGATTTTCAAAAACATTGATATGATATATAGACAATTATTTAAATCTATTATTTTGAAGACAACCAGGTAGCTTGTTTATCTACTTTCCATTCACCACTACATGATCCAGATGGATGTTCATGGTTGTATACCTAGTTTGGAAGTTTGTGAAGTTTTCCTAGAGTACATGGTAATATGGATACTAATAATGATATTTAATGGATAAATATTTATCCCATGGGGTTGGATCTTGTAAGGATGTATTGTTGAGGTTATAATTCTGAGAATCCGTGGATTCGATTACTTATGTTGGGAGGGCATCAAATATTTTTTTATGCTAATGTATTGTAATATAGAAGTGAAAATGGTTAATTGAAGGTTAATAATTTATTCATGCAGATTGAATCTGATGAAAATGGATTATATAACAAAATGTATATTATTAAATGGTCTTGTTCTTATAGTATATATGGTCATAGCAGTTGAAGTTTGGAGTTCGAGAGACAATTTCTAAAGTTCAGAATGAGACAAGGTTATGCCCATAGAGTGGTTTTGAGATATATTAAATGATGTACATTTGTATTTTTATACACTGCTACTCCCTTTCTATAAGGGAAACTAACACCTAAGGGATTCTGAGCCATTTGCGGTGTTTTTTTAACATACATTGGTCGAAGGATAGATGGCTACCTACCCCCTTTGACCCCTCCCTCATCTCTCGTTAGTTACTTGTGATGGTATGAAAGATGGTTAGTTTTCACCATATATGATTATAGAGGTATGTAATGTCTTGTGGTTATTTCACAAACATATATTCTAGATATAGTTTCCATAGGACTACTATATGTATCATATGTGTAGTTTGTGAAGGCTTGAGGTTCTTATGTTGGTGTATGGGATGTGAGTGCATTATGAATAATACCCGATGTATGATACACATTATGCGGGTTTTGGTGGATTATATAAACTATCTTCTTAATTTTTGTTTGATAGATGTGGTGGCATGTTTCATGAGGTGCATGTTGTGGTTCTTCACCAATGTGTCAATGGGCTAGCCATTTTGGAGATATATTATCACAAAATCTGACATTTGGGAATACCGGAAAACTAGCGGTGATGTTGTAGTGGGGTACCATAGATATTAAATATTAATTTATATTCAATTTTATTTAATACATTGTGAGAATATCCATTGTTATGATGGGAACATAGTATACTTTTTTAGGTGATGATCTAGATTAGCATGTTGTTCACTTTGAATTAGCATGATTTCTTCCCCATTTTCATAAGAGGTTAAAAATCGGTTCATACTATGTATATTAATATACTCACCCTACATATAAATATACATTTTCTAAGATATTCATAGAAGGTTGTAGATCAGGCATGTTACTATTATCTTGGGGTTAAGTAGAGCTATTTGTTCTTCTAGGTTTTTGTTATCTTTATATTTATTTTAGTAAATAAAATTTTCCTTTCAGTTGTAGTAGATATTGCATGAAATTAAATATGTGAAATTTGGATTTTCTTCAATATTAGTGTCTAAGAAAGAGTTGGTTGATTTCATTCATATATCTCTCTCTTTCACATGGATTCTCACAGATGGAAATGCCTCTCATATGTTGGTTTATTATACCCTTGGTGCTAGTCACCAACTCAATGCCTACTATAGTAGGGCCTTTTGTGTCATTATCTATCTTCTCCCACTTTCTTCCCAGTAAGGGTTGAACTTATAGGAAGAGAATTGTAATAGTGTTCAACCAATTTTCATATTTTTGTACAAAATGGGTTTTGGATTTAGCCACAGCTGAGGGTGTAAGGGATAGTAGGGAATCATTATCATATATGATTAAAATGTGATATAAACATGAGAGATTGTCTTAGTAATAGGTTTTTAGTGCCCATATGATCTGATGCACAAACCAATAATCATACAATAACTACTATTCACTGTGAATCTAGTTGCAGAGTATAGACCTAGGAATCAATCATGCGTCATTATTCTTTTCACCTACTTATGAATGGGTGTAACATGGGATAGGTTACCCTAAAATGTATAAATAAAAACAATTAATTGATGTTATAGTCTCCTATATTCCATTTTTAAAATATATAAAAAGTTTTTTCATTCATTTTCATGGATCTATATCAACATCATCGTTAGGTTTGGGAAGAATATGTTTAAAATGTGGCACTAGAAGATCACCATTGATTAGAGGTTGATGAAAATGACACTTGGATGAGGATAATTTAGAATTTCAACACAAGAGTCCAAGAAGGAATGAGGGATCTATTTCGTATACAGTAATATAAGATCAGTTTGATGAGATTGATATAGACTTCACTTTGATCTATGATTTGATGGATAATTTCCTATAGTTGTTTGTGACGATGTGTTGTGGAACACTGATGAAGTTGTCGTTCGATGGGTCTCTCCTCCCTCCCGGGTTTTTCTCTCGAGTTCGACATTTTCTTCTTAGTGACCTACTCTCTTGCTTCCCTATTTTGTATGCTTCTTTTTGGGTTTATTTTGGGTTTCAATCCCGGACGTATTTTAGGGATTCATTCCCGCTATTAATCTCTTTCAGTGTTTTTAGTTCGGTCTAGTCTCTTTGGGTCTCGATGTTTTGTTCCATCGAGATGTTCGGCCATCCGTTCATCTGCTATGGTACCTGGCCTCCACCTCTCTCTCCGAGGTGGATTCCGTGGTGGACTCTTATATTATCTGGGATGTGAGTTCGAGTGGCTCCATGTCTCATGGCGACTTCAACATATCAAGTCCAGTTTAGTTGATGGTGACATATTCATGGTTCGGCTCGTAGGAGGCCCGACGCTTGTTCTCTTCTCTAGCCTCTAGGATCTTCACACCCTCCCAGGTTGGTTGGGTGTGTTGACGTCCAATGAGGCATTGGGATGTATTTTGGGCTAGAGGATGGGTATCCATGGAGAAGCGACTGGTGAATCATCTCTTTTATTTCTTTCGATGATGGGGATGTTCTTTTTTTGTTATTTTTGGGTGTTCTGGTGATGTGTATGGAGAGGTATGTTATTACGATGTGTGTGGAGTGGAAGTTGAAGGTGAAGGGTGTTTTGGTGGTGAAACCAACGAAGGATGTTGGTGTCGTGCGATGAAGCCGGTGATGTTGTTGATGGAAGTTCCGACGATGACAGCGGCAATGATGAAGGCGGTTGTTCCGAGAAGTGATGTTGTCAGAGATGTCTGGATGATGGATATGTCATCGCCTCAAATCGAGGAAGGTGACCGAATCAACGTTTATGAATCTAGATGTGACTATCAGATCAACTAATTGTGACTACTGTTTCTATCACGTGGTCTGATTACCAGCTTTTGATTCCAAAATTTAAATTTTATTTCACTGTTGGCGGCGCGGGTAAGCGGGATCTCCTGATTTTGGAGCGTTTGTGCGGTTTCGGTGCATTTTTTTGTATCTTGTGATGTTTGGTTACCAAATACCCTTAAAGAGGCTTTTAGAAAATATCAAAATAATGAATTTAGAGGAGGGGTATTGGAAATCTGGTGTGAGAGAATTATAGGTCAATTTTATATCCTTTTATGATATTCAATGGACCAATTTACTGATGAGGATACCGTGGTGAGGCATTTCATTGAAGCATTACGTCTAGTTATCTGGTGATAGGTCACCCTAATTGTGTTTAACATGTATCTCAAGTATATGGAGAGAGAAGAGTTCATTGAAACGACGTAAGCCTAAAACAGATCATTCTGATAGGGGAGTCGTTAGGATACCTCCTGAAAGAGAGTGATAGTCTGGGTTTCCCACTTGTCAAGATAGAAGAGTGTCTCGTCTACCAGGGGTTGGTCTTATCACACAATGTCTCATTTCTCTAGGGGAAGTGGAACTTAGTCCTATCATAAGGGATCAAACACATGTTTTTCTTATATATGATTACTTCATCATCAAAAAGATTGCCTAAAATTTCAGAGATGTCATGGATTTCCTATTGTTCTACTTCACGTTCTTCCATTTCGATAGTTCCAATTCAGGTAGGAGGAACAATTTTCTCCAATTTGGGATTAGTAGATAGTACACGGGGAAAGAAGTGGATGAACTTGAGATTCCCACCTTCCATAGAGAATAGAATTTAGTCATGTAGGTGGTTGTCAAAATGTTTATAGTACCCATTGAGTAGGTTCGGGATTCCAGCACCCAGTGTCCCGAAAATCATTAAAGGTAAGATTTTATTGTTTTATAGTTGGTTTCATGAATTATTTGTTATGGTAGTGATGAAATAATTCATATCCCCTTCCCATATCAATTCATTGGTACTATATGTTGAGACAATTCTAGTTCCCTTTTCATGTACTATGCCAATTTGAGTTTGAGAATAATTGTTTTATGAATACAAAAAATGTAGGCTAGAGATAGGGAAACACCACTCTTGGGGATATTTTTTATGTTTATAGATGCAACCATATGAAATCAACATAAAAATGGATTTTTTTTAAATTCAGTGTAGTCTATCATGGATTGATTCAAGAGGCATGTTGTGTTCTTTAATGATGATAGAAAATCATTCATGTTTCATTGAAAATGAGTCCCTTAGATGGGTTAGTGGTGTGTTTTGTCCTTGTAATCCTTGATGGATGAGTTGATGGTGAATTCATTGGTGGTTCAGTGGTATGATTTTCTAGGGTTCTTAAACGATTCCAGTTCTGTCACAACCTATGAGATTTTAAAGTTAACCCCTCAACAAGAGACTGAGTTATGGATTGAGATACATCCATAAATGTCTCCAATATTGATTTCTTCACATAGGATGGATCCTTATTAGTTTTGATAGATGTGTATATATCTTTATTTTCTATTGTGAGATTGTTTTGCTCATCCAGGTGTGTCATCGTTGGGTGCACCTATTTTTTTCATAATAAAGGAATATGATTGTTTGTTTTTGTGTATTGATTATCACCACATGAACTAAGTTACATTATGAAATGATATCCTCATTCATATATTAATGATTTATTGGATCGACTAAATTGTGTAAGTTGGTTCTTGAAGAAATATTTTTGGATTGGATATCTACAGATGTGTGTAACAGATATGGATATCCTAATGAATTATTTCTAGTTTCATCATGGATATTAAATGTTTGTTGTGATTTCATTTGGTGTGAAAAATGCACCATCTATGTTCATGGGGTTAATGAGTTATTTTTTTCATGAGTACATGGATATGTTCATAGTGGTTTTCATCAATGGAATCCTAATTTACTCTATATCCAAGAAAGAGCATGCATATCATCTGGGTGTCATTTTTGGCTGTTCATTTTTGTGAGAAAATATTTGAGAATTTTACGATGTGTGAGTTTTGCGATTGAAAATACCGTCTCTTGGGGTATGTTATATTCTATAAGGTATTATATATGGATCCATCAAATATAGAAGATGTGGTGTCATGGGAATCACCTAATACAGTGGAAGAGGTGCAATGATTCCATGGATTTTTAGGCTGTTAAAGGAGGTTCGTAACCAATTTATCTCAGGATGTGACTCCTCTGATAGAATTTACCAGAAAGTACTTGGTATTCCAATGGACTGCTCAGTGTTAGAAAAATATTGAAAATTTTAAAGAGAAATTTTTCTGTTCGTAATTTCTTTTTATACCAGCAGACATTTTTTGGTATGAAAATTTATATTATAATTTGTAATTTTGGTTATGATGTGTTTTTATTCAGCATAGATCATTTGTTTCGTATAGGTCTTGGTAGCTTCATCCACATGATCATAACTATTCCACCCATGATCTTGAGTTGGTATAGGTGGTGTTTTCCTTGTTGTTTTTAAGGCATTGCCTCAATGTTTACCATTTTGTGGTCTTCACAAATCATAAGGGTTAGAGGAATGTTTTCTACCAACATGACTTGAACATGTGTGTAGGTCTATATATGGAGTTATTATAGTATTATGACATCATTATTTAATTTAAACTTATTATTGGTAATGTTGAAAATTTATAATTGATCATGAATTCGTGCAGTGATGTAGTGCTTGAATTAGGTGATTCCTAGAGGGTGATGAAACAAAATTCAACATTGAATTTATATATTGGACAATTCATGGGGTAGAGGTTGACTTTTTCATATGATAGATCAGTCATGTCTTGTGCATAAGATGTAGGAATCCCATATGGGGGATCTTAAGGTGGAGGTATTGAGAGACCGAGTTAGTTGTTGTGAGGCCCTTTGTAGTTGGTCTGAGGATGAACAACATTGAGTGTTTTTTCAGAGATGGGATTACATTACATTAGTGATGTTTGTGATGGTTTTTAGTGGGTTTTACAGTTTTTCTTTTGTAGTAAATCCTCTCATGACAATGATGCACTCTTCTTTTAGAGGTTATTTTTAATGGCCTCAGATGAAGCTTGACGATTCAGAGTTTGGGTCCCAATGTTTCGTCTTCTAGAAGGTGAACACTGAGAACTTTTTTATTATTATTTTATATATCCATTGTATGATATATGTTAATGTTGGAGGGAATCATGGGGGGATTCATAAATATTTTTCATTGATCTTAGAGATCCTATGATGATATATTGGTGGTAGTGGATCATTTGATGAAATTAAACCACATTATAGCGATCAAAGAGTCGAGATGAGAGACTGTTTTAATGTAGTATCTAGATGATATAGTGATACAACATGGGTTATAAGGATGATCATTTCCAATATATATCCTCGTTTAACATTCACGTTGTAGAGTGGTCTCTGGAAAATATTTGGTTCTCATCTATTCATTGTCATAGGTTTTCATCTTAAGAAAAAAGGTCAGACCGAGTGGACCATCCAGACTCATGAGGACATGTTTCTCTCTTGTATCTTGGATTGTGGAAGTTCATGGATGAGGCACCAACCCTTATAATATTTATCTTATAATAATATTTTACACTCCACCATCGATATGACACCATTTGATGTGTTTTATGGACAACCTTTTTCATTCTTTTTTTTCTAGGCTATGGTCAAAGTTTCAACATTTTCAGGTCGGGACTAGTATATATTATTATAAAGACAGTTAAGCTAATTTATAAGAAGATGAAGACATCGTAGGAAGATCAAAAATATATTCCTAATCATAGGAGGATACCTAATGAGTTCTACTATAGAGATATTGTACCCCTGAATGTGAATCCCCATCATGGGTTGTGATGGTTTGGTCATGGGGGTATGCTTCATTTCTGATTTTTTGGGCCATTTGAGGTGTGGGATTATGTTGGAGATGTGATGTACCAGCTAGCTCTTCCCTCATATATAGTCCGGATACATGATGTATTTCATGTGTCATAACTCTACTATTTTCTTCAGGGTGACTCTATTTTCATCAATTGGGGAGATATATTTGTTGAATATGATGAGGCCTTTGAAGAGCATCCTATAAGGATCTAGGACATCTAGGAAAAAGTGTTGTGTTGGTATGATATCCCCTTTTTTTCATCACTTTTGGAGGCATAATGACCCAGAGGAGGGTACCTAGGAATTTGAGTCGCAGATACACGCTCAGTACCCCAAGATATTTGATGTTTAAATCATATAATGCAATGATATACATTTTTTGGTTGTATAAATTTTTCACCGTGGGAGATACCATTTTCCAATTGCTTATTTAGACTTACTCTATTTCCATTGGAGTCGAATATAAGAGAGGAATTCCATATGATTTCCGTGATTAGATTATTGGGGTTTTAAGAGTATACTCTCCTTCTATTGGTTGAGAAAACTTGATGAGTAGTTCATATACACACCCTTTCAAGACTGTTGTTCTTCGGTGTGGCGGTTGATCTCTTATGGTGATGAGATCCTA
Organism: Viscum album; assembly: GCA_963277665.1. Classification (NCBI taxonomy): domain Eukaryota; kingdom Viridiplantae; phylum Streptophyta; class Magnoliopsida; order Santalales; family Viscaceae; genus Viscum; species Viscum album. The sequence continues at coordinate 3,377,383 of OY728120.1, read as the reverse complement.
GGAATTTATCTTGTAGGGAATATGTTCATATGACACTTTTTTGTTTCTCCTCTGTGTTGGTTGTGTATTCTCAAGGAAAAGAATGTTTTGAGAGTTGCCTAATTTGAGGGCTAGGATTTGCATTAACTGACCCATGGAACTTTTTAAAGGACGAGGATATAGGAGGACTCTTGGAGGATGACTAGAGGAGTTTGGATAATGATTTTTGAAAACATAATAGATTAGGTGTCTTGTAAAAATTACACACCTTGTATGTTTGGATCAAGGTGTGTATGTTTTAGAGGTCAAATAAATAAAAAAGTGATGTTTTTTCAGAAAAACTAAACCATAAGGATAACATTATGTTAAAGGGGATTAAATTTTATGTAAATTAATGATGTTTTAAATTTTAAAACATTTGGAAACAGTACATTTTTTCTAAACCTATAGTTGTGTTGCCTTTCTCCCGATTCTAGGCGACCAAACAACTACTTTTTCAATGTTATGGGGATTACTACATAAACTATTGATCCCATATTTTATATTTCAATATTAAATTGATCCTAAGAATTTTTCTATATCTATTACTGAAATTTTATTGATCTATATCTTCCAATTCCTCTTTTTCATGTGATGGATCATAATCTACATGTTTCTAAGGGAGTTGTGTTTTTTGTTTGATGATGTGGTTGTGGCGAGGTGTCCTTGGGGGGATACAGTTATTCATGAGAGAAAATCAGAGGCCCCAACATTAGATTATTCTCATGAAAAGAACGTTTAAACATCTTCTATGATGAGTATTTATTTCTTCTATATTTATTTATGTGTAATTATATAGCAATTATAACTTATAACCTTGGATTGAAATGAAATTAACCACAATATTACATGAATCAGAAAAATGAATTTTTATCAGTCACTAGGTAAGGTTGTCATTTGTACAGTGATAACTGGTTTCCTATTTATTTTCTATGTAGTGTGATATCTATGAGGTTATTTTTTTCTTAGACTATCATGTGATATTGGTAAGGAATGAAGATATGAAATTAACAGATAATTAATTTTATAAAATAATTTTAGGTGGAATGTTTAATGAATCCAGTTTTTGTAATTTGATGTCAGTCAAATTGAAGTGTGTAAGAATTTTTAATTGAATTGGATATGGAACATGAAGAATGATAATTATTATTGATAAATAAATCAAAGTAATGTTAAATTAAATTTTGAATTAATTTCTTATATTTAGTGATATTTTTCTGCATAGGTTTCCCATAGTTGGTACCTATAAATATAGAATTAGTTAATTCAAAATTGAATAAAAATCAGTTGTCTGGTAACAGATAAGGAATTTGTAGGGCTTGGGTACACTTCATGATTGTGACTCTCTAGTTCCATTAATTTTGGTGTTTTGAGAGATTATTTGGTGAGATGGTTGAATGCCTTGTTTTGAGGTCCAAGTTTCCATGTTGCTTTATTGTTTGTTTCCTACATCTTGTGATATGATCCTAAGGGTTGTTGTGGTATTTGGGGTGGGGAGGCTCGAATTTTATTTGATCCAAATATGAATGGTCATTTATGACTATTTTAGTATGAGGGGCAAAAAGGCCCTATTGCAGGGAAGGTGTTGTTGCCTAGAGTGGAAAGATGAATTGATATATGAAATAGTGTGTAATGGAGGACACCAGATATGATAGAACATATTGAATATGGTAGTACCCATTGATATGAAATCTGGACACTTGTTTGAACCAGTTGTTTTTTCAATGGCCATGTTTCAGTTTATATTTGTTTATTACCCTCTACATGAGGCAAATAGATGTGTTTGGTTGTCTACCTTTATTGGTATAGTAGGATGATTTCTTAAGTACCTGGTAATATGGAAAATAATAATATTAATAAATGACTAAATATATAACCCATGGGGTTAGATCTTGTTGGGATTTAATGTTGAGGTTATAATTATTAAAAGTCATGGACACTATTTACTTGTGCTTGGAGGGTATGGATATTTGTTATGACACAAATTTAATTTAATGTGGAAGTGTTAATAGTTAATTAACTATTAAAAATCGATTTAAATAAATTGATACTGGTGGAAAGGGATTACATTTCTTATTTTAGCTCTTTATATAGTTATGTGCTCATAGGATATCTGGTCATACCAGTGGTAGTCAGGAGTCTAAGAGGCGTTACTTAAAGTTGAGTGTAATATGGTTTATTCACATAGTGTGGTTGTGAGGTATATTATATAATGTACATTTTGTGTTTTTATATGCTTCTCCATCATGTTGGTAAGGGAAACTAACACCTCAAGGATTATAATCCATCTCAGTGTTTCCCCAACATCCCTATTTGAGGGTGGATGGTTGAATACCCCTTTTGACCATACCCTCCTCTTTGGGAATTTATTTGTGTTGGAATGAATGGTGGTTAGTTTTCCTGATATACAAGTGCGGATGTATGTAATTTATTGTGGTTATTTCACACACACGTATTATGGATATATTTTATTATGGACTACTACATGTATAACATGTTTAGGATGTGATGGATTAAGGTTCCGTGCTCAGTGTAAGGGTTTTTATGGCTTGAGATATAATACTATATGTTTAATTCACAATATTTTGTCTATGGTGTCTCCCAAAAACTATCTTCTTACATTTGGATATGTGCTCATAGTGGCGTGTTTCATGAGGTGCAAGTTGTGGTGCTTCACCAGGGTGTCTGTAGGCTTACCATTTTGGAGAGTGATTATTAGGATGTGCGACATTGAAAAATAGTGGAAAAAATGAGAAGTAGTAGTGCGTTTCCCTTGGTAGTCTTTATTATATTATATAATCAACTATGTGATACTTGGTTACAGTAGCTTGGGTGAGGTAGGGAACATAGAATAAAATTATAAGTGAGAAGTTAGTTTCCCTTCTTGTTCTCTATGCTTTATCATACATTCCTTACATTTTGGATGAGAGGCTACAAGGAGTATCTTAATAAGTATATTGTTATTGAAACCCAATATATGTAGAAAATGTTCTTCAGGTTAGCTGAAAGAAGGTTAGATATTAGTTTAGTTCATAATAGCTTGGGGTTTAGCAAGAGTTGTTTGGGTTTTGTGGTCACTTTCATCATTACTTTTCTTTTGGTAATTGCAATTTGTATTTATGTTGTAGTGGTTATTTCATGAAATTACATATGGGAACTTGGTATTTTTTTATATAGTGGATTTTTTGATTGATTTGTTTTCTTTCTCTCTAATAAATACCATTTTTTTCTGATATTCTTATAGAGGTTAATGCCTCTAATGTGCATGTTTACTATACCCTAAGTGTTATTCGCTAACCTGGGGCCTACTAGAGGTGGGACTCGGGTGTCACTATCTATCATCTCATATTAGTAGCCCAGGAGTGGTACACCGAGTGGGGAGGGGGTCATGACACGTGGAATCATATTGTTTTCTATGAATAAAGATTAAAGTTTTCAATCCAACCCCAATTGAACATGGTTTCCTAAGAAGACAATCATTAAATTGTACATAATGGTATGTATAGGAATGAATCCATTTGGTTATATACATTTAATAAAACAAAAACAATTATTGTGATAAATAATAATCATAGTGTGAAACATAATATTAATTAAAAATAAATTATTTAATGTCTAAATCGTGAATCCTAATTTTTAATCTATGAATCCATAGGATTATCCTATTCCATTAATTATCATTATCTTTCTAAATCATTTTTCATAGTTTATAAAACAAATTGTATTTAATATATCAAACATCTTATGTGTGTGACACTGAGTTAGTAGTAGAGACACACTCACGGAGCACCAAATTGGTTGATGTGATATACCTGACCATATCATTCAAGTATTACTATTCCATGTTGTGTCAATGGTAATACTGACTATAAATGATATTTTAAGATATGTACATTTGTCTAGGAAAAAAATACAACTTTCTTTAAAATAACATAGGAAAGTCTTAGATGTGCGTGTGTGTGTGTGTGATATTCCAAAGGGTTCTCAATAAATTTTTGTCTCATAAGAGTTTCCAATGAAAACTAATACATTATATAATATAAAACATAGATACAAACACATTTCATAAAAAAATAACAAATTTTGTTTATGGAATATCAACTACAAGACATTATGATCCACTCTATAACCATATAGGTTATTCATCTATAACATCCTGAAGACTTTTTTAGTTATTTTTTATCACTTATTGTGTCTAACTATTTATTTGAGAAGGAATTTTGGCTAATAAGAATTGAATTAATTTTCTTGGGGAAAATATTTATGGGTCAAGAACATACATTTTTTATAATTAAGGAAATCTAGGTATAAATTTGAAATATTCTTAATAGGATGTCATTTGGGGTCTGTATTGGGACATGGGACATTCTAATTGTTATTTGGAAATTATTATACCTAAATGATCTCACATCATGAATATGACATAATAAGTGAATATATTTCCATGATAATGTTCTTAACAGGATACAATTGTGACATTTTATATATTTTCAAACTATTTCATCACATTATGAGTTCAATCTATTTTTTTACCATGTAAGAAACCATTTTTTGTGTTTCTGTCTTTGGAGTATTTCGCATCATTAATCCAATATTCACATTATAAAATTTTTGTATCCTGTATTATATTATATGTTGTATGTATAATGTTATATTCATTCATAACAAATGAATTTTTATCAAAACCAAGGAGATCTCCCATTATTTTTTGTGGATCTCCAATCCTGGATCATTTTGTCTAGTGATTGGTCTTTTTTGTAGTTTCACAACAGCTCTTTAGGAATGTGATCATTCTGTTACTTCATTAATATTTCTCATAGTACTATATTTGTGAAATTTTTTCAAATTAATTGGTATTATCGTGTTGAATATATAAAATCCTTTCGAGAACAATTTTTTTATATTTCTATAGAGTGTAACTTTTGTGTTCTGTTTTGTGTCATGTGTGAGATTTTATTTGTACATGGTTTTTTATATTCTCCATCGACTATTTTGTTTGTGGTATTGATAAAGGACATAATGATTTAATCTAGGTCATCAATTTTCGTGGATCCAATTTTGGGATATGGAACATGAGTTTACTGCCATTGTTTATATCACTTGCCTTTATTGGGTGATTTATATTTCATTGGATTCTAATTTTTATTTTTTAGAAAAATATTATGATTGAATTTTCTATGTGGAAATGGATTTTTGAGAATTTTTGGTGTTCAGTAATTCTTATTTAATGAAATGGAATTTTAAAATAATTGTGAAATGGATTTATTAAATATATTCCAAAACATGTTTTTGCTGATTTTTTTTTTCAAAATTTGAATATGAGAATCTATTGGTTGTTATGTTTATGGTGTGCCAAAAGGCCTAATCTATTGTTACCATAAGGGGGTTCACTCAAGAGGTGTTCCTCTTACCTACAATAATGTTGTTTTGGCGAATTTGATGAAATTTTTAGAGGTTCAATTTTTTGGTTGACCAATACTCACTAGATTATCTTCATATATATTATATATATATATATTTTATTCATTAAATATCCTACATTTGGGTACAAGTGATATAGTGATCATAGAGTGTGGTGATCAGTTTCATGATTTACCAATAATATTATATGTAATTATTGGATTTGATATGATATGGGAGACATGATTTCAATGGGTTTTAGATATGTGAAACACATTGAAACTATTCTACCTATATTATTTTTGAACTATTGATAAAAGGTAAATTATTTAGCCTAATTTTGATATATAAGATGGTTAATATATTATAAAGACACTTTTCATTAAATATTTTAATGTTCATACTATTTTATAAATAATTGATATAAAAATGGATGTCTTCATAATGATATTTTTTATCCCACACCCTACAAATGACATTTGTAGTTCATAGAACATGTTATTTCATTTGATGTCGGGAAAAGAATGTTTCCACTATGAGTTGGTGAGTTTTACTTCAACTTTGTCTTGGAAGTTGGTAGTGATATGGCTGGAGTTTCCAATGATATAATAAGGAACTATTCGGTTTTATTTTTATTTAATGTTGGTAATTTTTTTATATATTTTTATTTTAATTCATCACACAATCCATCATTATATGACATATAATTATTATATTACTCTTCCCATATATATTCTTATCTTATATACCAACATATATTACATGATTTTGAAATCATTTTTGTTGGAATAGTTCCCTCTATTTTTTTCATTCTCGTGTGCTTCTGTCAAGACCATGGAGATTGCAAACCCCCTTTGGATATGTTATAGTTTAGGTCAGGTATCATTATGTGAATTTATTTAGTCGAGGTTCTTTAGAGTGTGGTACGAGAGGATGTTATTATCAGTTTTATGATTTAGTATAATAGAGATAGGATTATCTTTACTTGGGAGATATATTATAGTGTGTTCTTGGATATACCATTCCATTATGTGACTCAAGTTAAAATTATATATTGTAATGTTTTTCTCTTTTTTTTATTTTTTTATTAATCCTGGTTTTCAAATACAATTTTCTGGAATCATGATTAATTACTCTATTTTCTGATCATTTATTAAATCTTAGTGTGGAGTAGTATCGCTTCATGATTCCTTATATAGTTTAATCTTGAGAATACAGATGATGGTCTATAATGAAATATTTCTCTTGATCAAAATATTATTATGGCTATCATGCTTCCAGTTCATGTGGTAGACCAAAATGTACTTCAATTTCAGAAATAATTGTTCAAGTGTATCTAGGGTTTGTAAGATAAATGGATCAATTATAATATTTCCTATATAATAATCCGTGGAACATTAAAGTTATGGATAAACCTAATTATTAATTGGAATAGATAGAAAATATTGAATACATATTTAACTTGTCGGATACATATAAAAATATCATATTAATGTACATTTCATTTAAACATGGGTTTCCTAATAAGATATAGTTGGATTCCATGTCACATAAAGATAAACATATTAGCTTGAAAAAATATTGACTAAATTCCAAGTTAATTAAATATTTTTTTCCTGTTTCCCTGATGACGGATAAATCTTGGGAGTTCCTATCCTTATAGTATATTGGAAATTCGTTTTCATCATACAACAATATATTTTCATAGTTGGTTAATTTGGTTATAGTGGTAGTAAAGAATGATCAGCTGAAGTCGTTGATATACCAATAGGGTTATCAATACGATGTATTTTTTTACATATTTTTGGTGAAGATTTATACATATGGGAAGATAGTTGATATAAAAATGATGGAAGATATGGATATGGCTGTAAATGATGGTTATGCATTCCTATCACCTCCATCTAGTGGATTCTTTAGTTGATGTGTAGGGGAGGAAGACGAAGTGGAAAGATCATCATATGAGTTGTAGTGGTGGTTCTTCATTGAGGGAATCCTTTATACCATTATTTACATCCATTAGGCTTCCCCTCACATACTATCACTTTTTCATGGTTTTTCACACTAGTTTTTCTTGAATTACACCTATGATGTTGTGTAATAGTAGTGACTTATATGTTCCTCTTATACGTTTTTTATCATGTTATGTAAATGAATTGTTTTTTTCAAGGATTATTTTGTCCAAATCATCTGGTGAATAGTTATATCCTTCAATGTCTATAGGTATTTATCTATAGGCATTAAGAGTGAATGAAACTAAGGAAATGGATGAGATTCCGATATAGGTTGATGTGGGAACTCTGACCATGATATGTATCATCATTATTTTATCCCAAATTGAATTTTTTTATTTCATACAGTCTCCCCATTTATTTTTATCTTCCCATTTTGTGGATATCATTAAACATCCAATGGAACAAAATCCCTAAATTATGGAGTTACCGTCTCCTCTTGTAAATATGATAGAGTTTGGGATCTAGTGTCTATATTCTCTATCGATAGCCTATGTATATTTATTAAAGGATTTCAAAATTCCCAATATTGATATTGTGGGAATCACCATCGGGTTTTATTATCTTATCCATCATCACACTACAGTTTTTTTTCTATAATCAGGATGTCTCGTTTTATGAAACTATTTATATTTCTCATGTTTTTCTCTGAGAGTTTTCTACAAGGCCTCGCCATACATTAATTTCACTCATAGAGATATTTGCATTGTTATATTATATTGTAGTAGATATGGATTAAATTTCTTCTTTGGGTATTATTCTATTATTTTTCATGTATTTTAAATGGTTTTCCACTATTTTTTATGTTCATCTTCCAAAGAGATAGGAACATATTGAGGTTGATTGGGATATATATATAGTATTGATATCAAAACCCTATTATCATTTTTATATAATTGATATGTATGGTATCACGACCTTATTAAATGGTCTATGGGTTAAAATATTCTTTCCAAATATTGTTTTGCATTGGAATTTTCCAAATTTATTTATCAGGAAAGTATATTTTTAGAGACCCAAAGCTTGACGTACATGGACATTACATTACTTTTGCGGAATACTTGATACATAACAAAAACATACACACAAGGACCGTAATAGTTTAGTGTCTTTGTAAACTCGGAAAATAATCTTCTAATCGTGGTGAGTGATCTTCAACATCTCCCATAAAGATCTTCACCATTTTGTTATCTTACCTAAAACCATCCTTTAAATCCTGGGGACAAAAACATATAAAGGGTGAGCTCAAATGCTCATTAAGGGTAATCTTAGAGGACATAAAACAATCCATAAACAATTGAATGCAAAAACATGAACATAAAATCTAAACATCAAAATCTTGAGGAAGGACATAAATATTTGAAGTACGTAAGGCATATACCATAAAGGAACATCAATATTGATAAAATAGAATGGGAATAAATCATGTAATTGTGGAAAACATTCATCACTTGGTATGATTTCCATAGTATCCAAGGCATTGCTGCCAATACCATCTTAGTTGACAAAGTCCCTTTCTGAATTGAGTTCAATCCACGTTCTAGTCCTGTATCACTATACCTAATTAACATACGATTCCAGCCATGTATATCTCATGAGATATAAATCTTTACCCAATGAATTGGAGGGAGATATAGGTCTCACCCATCTCATAATGAAACTTTTCTGAGTTGTGCCACAAAATAATCTTAAAACATTCATCATAACCCAAAGAATAAAATGGGTTTCATAAAAATAATACCATCATAACATAATCCATATAAAACAAATGGATATCATTTCATAAAATGAAAATTGAAACCATGTAAATCATAGATACATTATACTTGAAACATACACATATGAACTAATTTCATCTTAGAGGGAAAATGGTTTTGATAAAACACTTGAAATTAATTATTGAGGAAAATATACTTTCTTCTTCAAAATCATTTTCTTTTCACAAATATTCATGAAATTTCTAAAAGAAAAGGATTTTTTTGAAGATAGTCATGAAATATTGTGGATTAATCTTTATGAAAATAAGACTTTATGAAATCGTAAAAATCTGTTCATGCCGGATAAGTTAAAAAACATTCTTCTCGTACTTTTGGCGGAAAAGTTAAAAAGTACGTCACATGGTAAAAAAAGAAAGATTCCATACAAGACATGTAGTAAAAGTAAAAATGGGTAAAAAGTAATTTGAACACACATGAAACCATATTTAGAATACATGGACATGGATGATAAATATAACCCTAGTAAATACTTACGAATAAACAATCTCGGATAAAAACGAGATTGGAAAAGTTATCCATTACCTTATGTCTGATATGCTTCGTATGTATCCAAAAATCCTATGTAATGATTTAAATAATGTCATTTACCTATTAAAGAATCATATTCATTGTTATTATATCATATATTGTTTACTTATGACTTTATATTACCCTTTCTTTTGTAAATTCGATGTAAAAGCAGCGACTTGGGTAAAATTGTTTCATTTATTGTACGTGTTTCGACTTGTTGTTCTTAATATTATTAATTATATCCTGATTTAATTAATTCTATAATGTAAAAAATGATTTATATATAATATATATATTCATAATATACATATATATATATGATATATCGATAAATGGAATGAAATATACCGTTCATGGAGACGGTAGGTCGTACGTAGGCATGAACGCTGTATTAGTTTCCTTATTGAAATGAATGGAATTAAGTAGATGACACACATATATATATACATAAATCAAGTATTATTATTATTTCATATGTTTCATTAATATTCATTATATATACTTTATAATCATTCTTTAATGGTTAACTTGGAGATTGAATCTCATCGCGTCGTGGAGACGGTAATCCGTACATACGCACGAGCGATGATATCATTCCCATAATTTTTTAATGGAATTGGAGTAGATGATACAATATCTCATAATCAGTATGATTTTATAGTATCCATATATAGTTTTTCTTTACACCATTATACCCATCCAGTAATGTGGTGGTGGAAAAACAGATTACACCATGACGTGGAGACAGTATTCCGTAAGTACGCACGCGCGGTGATTTCGTTTTCCGTATGATGGATAGATGGTGATATAGGGTTGTTTAATACTTATAATGACATATCAGTATATTAATGATACTGATGTTATTACTTCATATTGAAACAACTAAAAAATAAGATGTAGAAGAAGAAATAATGTTGAAAGAATCGGTAATGGACATTACCTCTTATTTGAAGCGCCTCTTCTTAACCTCCTCATTGGGAACTAATGATGGTATTTGAAGAAGACGAGAACCTATAGGATTTTTCTAGGAAAGTGTAGAGGAGAAAAGGGACTGTGTTTGGTAGATCATGAAGGCTAAAAGTGGGGTGAGGAAGAGAGGGAGGAGGTTCCCTTTTATAAGGGAAGAGAGGGGCACCATTGAAAAAACTAAAAATATTATTTTATTATAAAGGAATATTCGGTTTTAATAGCTCCAAATTGATTTACTTAGTAGCTATAGTAGGGATGGGTCGAAATAATCTCATCCAATAGAATTTAGACAAGTTTAGGATTCTATTTTAACCATATCATTTAGATTTAACTTTAAGTTAAATAATTTTACTTTTACTGTGTCTTCTTGTTTTCTTACACTATAAGGTTAATAAACTTATTATAACAATCCAAAAGATCCCCAAGTTGTTTATTAAAAATATATGTAACCTTATATAAGTCATTTCTCTGAACGTTAGATTTTTAAGAATAAAATAACAATTAATAATATAATATTTGTTTTAAAAACAATTTTATGTCAATTTTGACCCTATTTGGTAATTGATTTTTGTGAAACTCCTAACAGAATGATTAGTTAGAAAAAATTTAATTAAATGAATACTAACATGTCATATTAACCTATAAAATTCGTTTAATTCAAAAAAAGTCTCAAATTACATTTATTTGGGTATTTATAACATCAATTATGTCAATATTTCATTAATAAGATAATTAATGTATCATCATTGCGTAATAAATAAATTAAATTATTTAATGTCTAAAAATTATAAATAAAATTCCATTATATAGGAAATATTTTTATATTTCTAATGAATATTTATAGTCTAAATTATCCTATGTATAACCCTATATGAAAAATGTTTTAGTTATTAAACATTGATTTTAACTATTTTATTTATTCTTTAAATAAAATAATATTAAATGTCCTAATCTAATCCATGTGGACCTAAATGGTCATATATTATTCCTAAGGTTGTTTTTGGTTGAATTACGCTTATCCAATAGAATTAGGACATGTGTTAGGGTAATAATAATATAATTTTTATCCTTAATTACAATATTTACTTTTAACTGTGGTAAATAAAAGTAAAAGGTTACTATTCACCAAAAATTATTTTCATCTCATTGAACCACATTTTAGTCCTTGATATTAACCATGTATCTCTGATTTTAAAAATTTCACTCACAGAAGTGGTAAAATTATGTTTTATGTGTATTTTCCAATTCTCGTAGGAGGTGGGTAAAAGATGGTGAAAAGTCCAATAAAATTTTTATGTATATAAAATTATTATAAAATGACTCCAATGAATTACATTGAACTTATATTGGTATTATGTATCAATTTTGACCTAAAAAAATTAAATAAAATAAATAATTATTTTAATAAAAATTCGGTTTTTAAATAGTAACCCAGGGTTTTCACAATTCATCAATAATTGAAAGCTTTCAGAAAAATACCAAAAATTCACCTTAGGCTAATCTCGATATTCCAAATTCAAAAATGAATTACATTTCTAATGATAAAATTTATAAAATTTTAAAAAGTGGGTATTACTATTCATAACGGCTAGTTTATATAACATATCGTTGTTTAGTGAAACTTGGTATTGCGTACAACACACGCTATCATGGAAGGTCGCGATTGCATTTAATGCAAGCCGAGTTAGGGATGCATGTAGTGAAATATCCTTTTGGTGTTTCGTATAACATAATCAAAACATATTTCATTTATTCATTAAACAAAATCTATACTTAATCTTGCATTGAATAATTTCTACAAAACGAACTTGAAATGGTGTATAACACTTGCCAAGAATAGTGTTTCGTATAATGCAAGCTAATACGGTGTTGCGTATAGTACAAACTAATCTTGGTGTACAATAGAAAAAATAAAAAGAATATATCTCATAAAATCTCGGGGTGTTACAAGATTGGTCCCTTTGATTTTATGTGGACTATCAAATGTTGAAATAGGTTAAAATTTTTAGTAACTATACTTTCCCACATATAAATTACATGAATGACCAAATAAATAGGGAAATGTGTTTCTTATGGTGAATCATTAGTAAAGTTATCACAGGCTCAATGTTCCATAGTATGTTATAATGAGTATGTATTTCTACAGCAGGTGTGGCCATTATAATTTTATTTTTTATTTTTTTTGTGGATTCAATGAAGATCATGAAGGTTTTATAGATTTTATGAATCAAATATTCCATTAGTATATTGACACTATTATGGTTGTGTTCATAGATTATATTATTTTTATTAAATAATTGAGCATAAGGATGGGAAATATTTCATTTTCATTCAAGAATCATAAGGAGTGATGGCCTGAATGGAATTAATTTGAAATGAAGTTTATGGATCAAAGAATGGAATTTGCTAGAGCATGTGCTTATAGTGCTTGGAAATATGTTTTTACTGAGATGGTGAAGTCTATATTTTCATTGTACATAGAACACATTTCAGAATTATACATCCATGGTCATTCTGGATACTACATAAATTGTTTCAAGGATTTATAAATTTTGGATAACATTTTAATGATCTTAACTGAAACATGGTGAAATTTTTATAGGATGTAAAGTGTCAGTATTCCATTATTAAACTAAAACACCTTATAACATTAACTCCTATTATGATCTTACCAAATCCGTGTACGAGGTATATGGTTTTCTAAGATTCTTCTAGTGTAGGTCTGGGTTGTGTGCATATATGGGATGATCATGTGGTTCCTTGAAGATCATTCCAACATCAACCTCATGGGAGAAGATACCACACTCATGATTTATATCATTCTTCAGTTATGCATGCACTGAAATTATGGAATCACTATCTTTTTAGGTAGTTTATCACAGAATTTTTCTAGCCTATGTGTCCGAGCTATATCCTTTGTCAAAATTAATCAAATAATTGATAGATTCAGTGTGTGGAATACCTTTATACATTTTACATTCACATCACATACACAGTAGGGTTGTGAAATATCATTTAAAATTCACTCAATAGGATTGTACCAACTCATGGTATTCTAGAATCTTTAGAGGATTGGGTCCTTATGATTCTATTAATTCATTTTCACATTGGGATATAGGAAGATATTTTAGGTATGGTTCATAATTGTGTTTAGTTGTCCTAACATATCATTGATTCAATTCATTAGGATTAGAATCATGACACTTAGATCTTAAAAATTCGATAAACTTATTATTGTGTGAATAAAATACCTTATTAGCCTCTCTTTTGTGATGGTATTATCTATTTTAGGTAATTGTGTTTCATCAAAGAATCCACAAGGAGCATAATTTAGTTTGACCATCATAAATATTCATGGTCCATTCATCAAATCAAAAGTAAGATGTATTTTGATAAGGTAAATATATTATTGTAACTAGGTATGATGTGTTGTATTTTATATTATGTTTAATTTTTATAATTCTAATAGGTAAGCGAAGAGAATCCTAATCTTTTTTAGATTATCTCACCTTTTCCGATACTATTTAAAAAATGGTAAATGTTGTCCGTGCACATTATTGTTGGATTTATTTGGAATCCCCGGTTGACTAATTCAATCTAATAGGTTATTTTTCAATTCATAACAATGACTCATTTATATGGATTTGGGACACCAAAAATGTTACAAAAATGTGTAACATATATGAATATGAGGTTGTAATGTTACATGGGGACACCACTTCCATTGCATCAAAAAGGTAACCGAGGTCCATCTAAGGGTTCTAGAAGAGTATCTTAAAGGAAATAAAACACATGTTAGGCTATGTAAATTATAAAATCAAAAGGTACATATCTAGAGGAAGTGTAATATTCATATCATGGGGCATATTCTCCATGTATGTGCCCTGTATTTTGGTGGATTTTGGGATATCTATCTTGAACTAGTTGATTTCTATTATAAAATAATTTCTCATTCATGGATTAGAGTAACCCTCATTGAGGATTTTTATTTCCACCCATTCCAACCACCACAATGTTGGGAAGAGGTGGGAGAGGCCTCTATTGATGGAATAATTCTCATTCCTAATATGTTGGTGAGGATTCGGCATATATGTCACTATCTTGTTACACATAAGAGTTGGTATAAATCATATATGGATCATAAACATCATATATTGGTGTTCTTTGTTGTTTAATATTTAATATTTATTATTTATCCTCTATTGGGTCCCCATCTTCTTGGAAAATATTTGGTGTTATCTTTTAGATATGGTAGACCAATTGGGGTCACTAAGTGAATTGTGAATTTTTCATAATAGTTTCCATGTCCTATTCAGTTGATCGATACTCATGATTATTTCAATATATATCAGATCATTAAGTACCATCATGATCCCTCTCTTGTTCTGATACGGGAAGAAATCGAGTTAGATCCCTGTGTATTTGTGGTAGAGAAACCAGTGGAGATCATAAACAATTATGTGAATGTTTTGCATTGTATTCCAATTCCATTAGTTAGAGTATCATGGTTGTACATATCATATTCTCACAAAAATGGGTTCATGAGTTATTGATGAGGGACTAGAGGCCTCACCTCTATCTAGACATCATTCTTATACATAGCATCCTACTGAAGAAGATTATAATATAAGGGAGTCTTTAACATCCCATTACCTTGTTTTATATATTTCTCATAACTTTTTTCTTATATTTCTTTTTATTTTGGTGTGTTTTGGGACCTTCTGTTATGGAGAACATAAATTCGGTAAAATGAACTAATATTCTGGGTTGTTTGATTCTGTAACTTAATGGAATTGAGGTATAAATCTCAAAAGGGAATAAGAATATTCCTTTTATAATATGAGTTAACACGGTGGATTTTATTATGTTTTCCAATATATTGTACATGATTAACAATTTCATATTGGGAGTGGGTTAAACATTGTAAATATATTTCTAGTATTATGAAATATATTGGTTTAGAGGATGAAATAGTTACACATTGTGATACTGGTTCACATTGTGAAAAGTTCCTTTGGTGTTTTTCTAACTGAGGCAATTACTTTTTCCAAATATACTTCTTTGGAGGATTTTACATCATGGAAATAAGAATCACATAATGAAATTTTTGAGTCCTATTGTTTTTTATGAATTTCTAACATAATTATATTTTTATTTGGTATGCATGATTTTCTCAAAAAACATTGGAGGTTTCCAAAGTGTTTTTTGAGATATATTTTCCTTAATAAAAATTGAATTTAATGATTAATCATCATGGATTTTTTGTTGCATTTATATAGTTAATTGAAATTTTTATTAATCATTGTCATTGGGGACGAAAATTATATTGAGTTAAATTTTCTTATCTATTGGCCTATGGTGTTTCTCGTCTTGATATTTTTTGGATCAGTTATGTGACATTCCATTAGAGGACATCCTTTAGGTTAGTTGTATTATGGGATTCAATTCTCGCAAGGTGCGTTTTTTATATACTCTTCTGACTATTTTGTGCATTATATTTCTTTGATTATGTACGGATTTATTATAGGGCCCATATTCATGACATTTAATTCATTTGTGTTGGTGGATCCAGTTGCTTCCAATTTTTACCAATGTTTGAGGTAGTTGGTTCCATCTATTCCATATATTGGATGTACTATGATTCATTGGATTTATAAATTTTTTTATAAATGAATATTCATTATTGAATTGTGTTTGGGAAAATACATTTTTGAGTTAACTTTCCCCCCCATATTTTTGTAAATAGAAAGGTATATTCCAATAATTGTGAAATGGATATCAAATCATAGCTTTGATGATTTTTTTTTGAAAAATTACCACATGGGAGGACATGGATTCTTTGGTGGATGGTTTGGAAACATGCCTCATCTGTTAACACTTTCTCGGGGATAACTCATTGAGTGTTCCTCCACTATGTAGTAATGTATTTCTTTGGAATTGTTAAACTATATGGGATGTTAAATTTTATGTATGTTCTTATATTCTCTTAATTTGATTCATATATCTAGATACCTCATGTGAGCGATTTTCTATTAATACGTATGAGTGTTCTATCTATAATGAACATTATTGATCCTTAAAATGATTTAACATTTCATTAGAATGTAATTATATTATTTTATATGATGTGTGATACATTATTTTTACTACATTGATATATGTGATCGGATTTGAATCATTTATAAGTAGATTATTTTAGAATTATTGAAATATAAGAATGGATTTACCATGATTTTGATAAAAAAAATGATTTCATATATAATCATTCAATTTTTCATTAAAATTGATCTTATTTGGAATATTTGTTTGACACTAAATATGGAACAACTAGGTCATATCCAACTAATCATGATTTTATAATACCTTTTACACCACTTTAGTGATGTATATATCTTGATATATATTTGGATATAGGGAATGGTAATGCCCCATAATGAGGTTAAATATTTTCTCTTAGAGGTATCTATGTATATGGTGGTGCGATATAGGTATTTTTCCATGTTATTACATGGATTTGTTGATTAGGTTCTTTTAATTTTTAATTAGACTTATACATTGGAGATTTTATAACTACTTTTCAGTTTTATCATTTATGATGAATCCTTTTTTCTATGAAATATTTTTTTCTCATACTCTTCCTTTATTTCTTCCCCACATGTATATATATATATATATATATCATTTTTTCATCTTGTTTTGAATGTTTTTTCCTAATGATGTTATTAATGCCCAATTTCTAGGTGTCGACTAGTGGGGATATGCAATTGCCTTCGTGTTTGTGAATGTTATATTTGAGTATAATTTAAGGAGGGAATCCAGTTCAAGTTCATCATAATTTATTTTCAATCATATATATACAGATAGCTAATTAAAAATTTATATGTATACATCTCCCACATAGTTTTTCATAACTATCAATGTTCTTTTGAAAAATACTAATTATGACTTATCATTAAATCCTATAAATTAAAAATAGTACTGGGTGAGATCACATTTTCTATAACCATAATCTAGGTATATATAAATGATTATTTTAAAAAAAAAGCAATTTTCTTATGATAACACGCATGTTTCCATTTAAAACCATACCCATTAATTCATAAAATATTAAAATGATTCATGGAATAAATATTTGAAGTTCATAAGAAATTAATCATCAAGAAAGTTCATTACATGAATTAAGCTAGGAAACCAGTTTTAATGTCTATCCACTAAGGGATTGGTTCAGGGACCATCAACAATGACACCAGCTGAGGATTCTTATGAAGGGAAAGGATTATTGGGGATATAGGCAAGTGATGAGACCTCATTCCCAGGTTCATATGTAAGTGTGGTGGGGAGTTTTGAAAGTGGACCACATAATATAAGGAGGAAGAAGTGGCAAGAAGATAATAGGGATTTTGGAAGCTAAATTATTAATTAAAAACTCAAACCCAAAGGTCAAAAGGAATATTCCATTATACTGAAACAAATGGAGACTAGATCTACTAAGAAAAACAGGCCCATGGAGGATATTTAAACTTAATAGTGCAAACGATGAGGTCCAATACGAAGGGAATTTTCCAGTAAACACTAATATGATAGATAGTATAATGATAGATACTAATGGGTCTCAATGGAAACAAAATGATTGTTCATCGATCAAGATTTGGGAGCACCAATGATCTAGATGATCTTATGGGTGAAAATGTTCAGTAGCAGGAGGCATCTAAAGAGGTCCCAACCTTGGATCTTATTGTGGACGTAGAGGAGTTCATATTGTAAGATTTAGTAATGATTAATGCCTCATAAGAAGATTTTGATCTGAGGTATGGGAGAATACTTATGGTGGATACCAATAACGAGCAGATGGATTAGACTAACTAGAAAGACATTATACTGGTAAGTATTTTTAACGTTTGAAAAATGAATATAAAAGAGTTCATTCAGACGAGGTATAAAATGGAGGATTGGTTCAAATATTTCATCATGGGGGTTTCGGATACTGAGGTAAGATACCTTTGTTGGAAATTATTTAAATATAGTGTGTCAAATAGGCTGAAATTATATTTTAATGATTCAACCATCACCTATGGTACTTGATGTCTGTACGGTTTGGGTTCTCACTTTCCCATAGAAGAGTTTGGAAATAAAAATGTAATTTTCATTCAATAATCATGATCCAAAAGATAATTACTTTTTCATAAATTTATATCATAAATGTGTTGAATAATGTCTGTAAAAGTCATATTCTAAAAATTACTATGTCCTGGATGACCTATAAGACATTCATAACATGGTTAACATGGGATAACTATTTGTGTACATGCTTCATGCTTGATATGACTAACAGTTTAAATGTTATTCTTTAAAAATTAATCATTAACAAATAATCTATATGGATATATAATTATTGGTCTACTTTTTATATAAATATAATTCCATTGAAATATATTCCAGAAGATCATAAAATAATTCACTAAAAAAATATCATATTGACATTAAAATGGGGTTTCTTGATATTTCATCGTCATAATAATAAACCCAGGAAGGAAATAATAAACATATTATCGTTGGATCATATCCCCAATAAATGTTTTTCATACTAAAATTACACTATCATAAATGAAAAATTATATTAAATGACCCTAGGAATATTTCACGAGGAAAACACCATTTTAATTTTTCAATAACAAATTAAAATTTAATAATTTATAAAATATTATATAAATAATTTTCATTAAAAATAAAATATAAAAATAGTAATGGGAGAATTAATTCGTTAAGTTACAAAGATGGTGTAAAATTATATACACATTGAGTTTGATAAGAAATTCTTGCTTTCATATTATTTACAAAATGAAAAAAATCATAACTCATAAAACCATATTAATATTTAATTTCAACCTTTTCAAAAAATTAAATCATAGAAAATATTAAAATAAAAAATATTAAGAAATTATAATTTTTTTTCATTTTAGATAAAAATGATGTGGATAAATAATTATTTTTTACTTAATATAGATATATATTTATTTACAAAGGAATTTAGTTTACACAATTGATTAGGTAAATTGTGGAAAATGAAATGAAAACATGTGTTCTAAAAAATTGACATAGGAAAATAAAATTAAAAGCAGTCATTTGAAATATATCCTATAATTTCATTAATTTAAGTTCATCCTTATACAATCTCTATTGTAATGAATAAAATATAATTTGTATTCATTATATTTATATTTATAATCATCTATAAAATTTTGATATAGATAAATGGCTTAGACTATTCTTGGAGATGGTAATCCATATATAGATGTGAATATTTTTCTCACTTTTCCACAAATGGATATAAAGTATTATAAATAATATATCAACGTTATAAAATATTTATTTTGAAATATATATCATTAATAATTAATATATAAATTATTATTACCGTGGTTGATACATTAAAAGGATGAATGATTCATAGTGCTTTGTGTATGTGGTCATCCACACAAATATAAGTTCAACATTATCATTTACCAACAGATTAGAAGGTAAGTAAGGATATATGATATTATAAATATATAATTAAAATTATTTTATAAAAATAAATTATAAAAATTAATACCATGATAATAAATATATATTAAATATGGGTATGGAAATGAAATAGTATTGCCACTTCGAGGAGATAATGAACATGTACAAGCCAGTGAAACATTCATGTCCCATTTAATGGAAAAGATGGAAGATAATGGTAGATACATAATAATAATTTTTTTTCAAAAAAATATTTTATTTAATGTTGATTACCATATATCTATATATTTTTTAATAATAAATAAATTTAAATAGGTTGGTTATTAAGATCACTTCAACTTTATGGATACTACCATAGATCTTGTCTTAAGAATCCTTGAAATTGAATTTCAAGAAGTGTTTAACCACTACCTTTTCTCTATATTACATGAGGTGAAAATTTATTAAGAATTGGTCATACTAGATGGATCATGGTTGTTTACCCAAATAAGATGAGTGGTGTCCTTTTATAGGGGAGGGAAATGACATAGTATGATTTACCTAAGAGACTATAATATAAAAATTCATTCTATATTAAAGGGATCCAAAGGGATGAATATTTTAAAAAAAAGATGATAATATATCTATAAAGTCATACAATGAAATTTATATCATTTTTGATGTCATTTGAAACCTTATGTTTTGGTATGAACCCCTCATTAATTGATATTAATATTCAATTTTCTAACAAAGATTCAATTTAATAGAGTTACAATTTAACATATAAGTTAAATATTATAAAAAAAATTTTATGGGGAGACATTTTTGAAAATTTATCATCCTTATTATAATATTTATTTTTTATTTTTTTATACAACATAAATAAATATTTCTAAACATAAAATATAATTAATGTTTTTTGACATTATTCATTAAATATGAATATAATGTTAGGAATATAATTATGTTACTCGAATAAAAATATAGAATACATCAATAATATATTATATATTAATCTATAAAATCAATTTGGAACTCTAAAATCACCCAAAAATATCATGTTTTGTGTTTTTAAATACATAAAAAATTTTAATATTACATTCACAATCGTTATGAAGGTGTTTTGTAATAATTTCATAGAATTATATTATCACCAAAATAAAATTCAAAATTAACATGATAAAAAAATTAATTCGTATATCTTATAAAACTATTAAAAATAAGGCTATCCTTTATTTCAATATTTATGCAAAAATTTAGTGATATTGAAATCAGGACACTGATATGTTGGAATTTTAATTACGTAAAATAATATAAATTTTATCATCAATAGATCAATTGAAAAAAATTACATATATTATAATTGGGATGTAGATATTCTAATTAATTGAAAATTATGAAATAATGGAACATGTTGGGTTTTTTTTCAACACTTATGTCATGGTATTAATAATGTCTTATCAAATTTACCATTACCAAGGTGAAATTTTTTAACCATAATTATTATGCATATTTGATATGAAAAAGGGACCTATTTAACTAATATTATCTTCATTTTTAAAAATATTTATTCCATTTTAGCAAATTAAATTCAAAATTTCGATATAATTTAATTATATATTTAATCCATAAATAATACGAAAAAACCAGTTTTTGAAAAAAATCATTTATGGAGATTATTCAATTTTTATACCAAAAAAATATAAATTCAATTATAGAAACCATGATTGGATTATTCATATTAAATATGAAAAAATGATACTTTAATATCATTTTAACGAAAAATTACTCTTTTTTAGTGCATTAAATGAAAATATAATTTTTAATAAAATTCAGAATATGAATATATTCATAGAAAAATAAATAATTTCTGTTAATTAAAAAAATTTACCAATAAGATAATATTGAAATATTGACTTCAAAAATTATGTTAATTTGGGAAAAATTATAATTTGTCAGATTTATATAATTTAATAACTGAAAATTTATAAAACCATTATTGATGAACAATGTATTGTTATTGAATATAATGAGTATATGAAAAATGTATTATTTATATATCAACATATTTACTAATTTTAAAAAATCTATAAATAATTTTCAAAAAGATATAACAATTGTTTTCAAATAATACCTCAAGATAATAGGGGTTTTGAATATTATGGTTTATTTTTAGTGTGTGATATGAGTAATAGAATCTATCATAAAATATTTGACAAAAAAATGTAACTTAAAATATCACGAAGTAATATTCTTCCCCACATAAAATTAATTTTTAATCTAAATTACATCACATAAATACTATTATTTAAGGATCTCATTGTTTCATTACATAAATAGTTTCATAGGTTGGCTCATGTTAATTTTGATTCCACTAGAGAATTTAACAGAGTGGGTTATCTTGTTATGTATGACATTATATTAAAATTCCGTGATTTATATACATTTATTTTTATGCGAATGATCATTAACAAGTGTAATGAACTATTAGTTTAGTATACTTCAAGGATCATGTATATAAATTATTAAGTGAGATATATAGAACAAAATTTGACTTTGGGAGGTGTGGAGTAAAAATTGTATATCATAAGATTCCATCCCTACTCGATCACAATTCAATAAGTGGAAAATAAAACCTTGGATAAACTGTAAATTTCAATCCCCTCTTATAAACATTGTAAATTGATAAAATCACACGAATATCTTCTCAAAATATTCGTGTTCTATATTTTTTTACAAATACTATATGAATCGGTTTTCTATTAAAAAAGCCCTACCTTAATGTGCTGATGAATGGACATAACATTCTCTACCATTTCCTTAGTTAGAATATGTATAAATATCGTTATTTCCACCAAATCATCATATAAAGTTAGAGATATCAAAATCAATCTTTTTTAGGTATTTATAATTTTCCATATGAATTATTAAATGAAAGTTATTTTCATTGAAAAATAATTCAGAAAAATGCATTGATCAAAACAACAATTGAAATTCATATATAATGATCTTAGTATATATTATATTGTTTGAATGGTTCTCTCATACTTACTGTATATCTAAGGGTTACATTAAATAAAAAACTCAACTATGTATGCTGATGAAAATGAATAATTTTCCAAAAAATTGACAAAAACATTTATTATTCCTATGAAACAATATAATAGAGTAATAAATTAAACCATAAGAAATATTTAATTTATATTCCAGAAAAATGAGGAAGAGATAACTATTCATGTATAGTAATTATGTTTGAAGAATTTTTAATCAACTATAACTAAAAAAATTATGGACTTTATACATTTTGGGGAGATTGATGACATTATCAGTTATGTGGTTTTCCCATATCTATTATTCTATGTGTTATGGTTGTAACATCCAAATATAATTCTATCTCTCACCCAAAACATACTAATATACCATGAACTAATATAAACACTCTGTAATATCTCCTTTTATTCTATCCACCATTAACACTGTTTTAGATCTGTATACATATTTTGAAATCCCTAATGAATACATAATGATGAACTAGAAGCCTCATACAAAATGTACATACTTACATGTAGTTTTGAAATATCACATACACTATACAAGAACCATATCATTTCATCAAAGTCAAGGTTTATTTTAGAAACATTTCTAGCCTTATTTTTTAGTTCTATATATTTTTTCTTCCCCTATATCATCCTCACATAGATTTATGGTTGAACATTAATTTCATAAATATAATATTTCTACCTTTAGTAAATTATTTATAAATTCATCAATTGAAAATAAAGAAATATTTTATCCCTTTTATCCACACAATGGATATTATTGCATGATACATTTTACACAAACCAACTGCCACCTTTTCCTCTTTTCCTAGGTCATAATATATTGAGTAGTTATATTATTTATCAAATTAAAACCTTCTTATATGGAAAATATTTATCTCTTATTAAGTGAAAGAATAATATTACCCTTAATGTAATGTATATATATCATAACATTACTCATAATCATAATTCATCTGATATTTAATGTAAAAATTACCCTATCTAACTCGAACACATTAGGTGCACAATTTTACACATGACCATTCATTTTGATATAATCAAAACTATCATTATATCAGTCCACATTTGGATTTATCACTGAAATTTTTTAAACTAATCACAATAGATCACAAGCAGCTTTCCAATCTAGGTTAATGTGTGAACTAGTGTTAAATGTAAAATTCTCTTCAGTTCTAATTTTTTATATTCAAAATAATATATCCAAGGGAATTCAGATCCCTTATAATTTGAAATACTGAGAGGATTTAATAGTTGTTAAAAAATTACAATAATCAGCAGTAATATCAATGAAATGAAAGAAATCCATAGATATCATACATACATGTTCTATTAGGATGAAATTAAACAATTTATGTATTTGAGTGATCCACCATTTTACCATCTCATGAGGTCATTTGACTTAAAAATGAGTCATTAATATCAAATATTATCTCGTTGTTAATTTTTCATTCATAGTATACGTACTTATGGTATTATGTAATATCCTAATGTGATATTCATTTTCAAATATTCACATAAATTAAATAAGTATATCATCTATAAAGACTACCATAATATGATCAAGGTAATATCTAAAGACTATATTCATTAAATCCGTGGTGATTGTGGAGGAAATAGATAGACTATATGGAATCAATCTAAATTCATAATTTCCATAACTTTAACGGATTTTTTTGAGAATATCCACATTTATAAACCTCAATTATTTATATCAGGAACCTTCTTATGTATTGGAAAACAATTTTTCTCGACAATTCTGTTCAATTATTTAATAAATACCAGTTACACTACACAATTTTATCATAGAGATTTTGTTATGTTCTTAATGATAAATGTACAGTCACATAATCTTTTATTCTTGTTTAAAATTAATAGGTAATCCCATGGTGATGCACATATACAAATGAATCCATTTTCAATATTATTATTTTCCTTCCACTATAATTTTCGAAACACTATCTTGTAAATTGTATATAGTTTATTTGAAATAGGTGTCACACAAGGAATGAGTTATGTTTAAAACTTATCTTCACGATTCACTAGAAAACTGGGAAACTATTACCAAAATATATCAATAATTTTCACCCAATAGTCATATCATTGATTTTTATTGTCTCCATAACCATCTACGATAAAAAACCCTTGTAATTCGAATCAAACCCGGTATAAGGAATAAGAATTCAACTGAATTTTCATATTTATTGTGAAACTGGTAGATAATAATAACTTAGTTCACTTTATCAAAAATGTAAACACTTCCTTGTAAAAATACAAGTAATTTAGTTTTTAAAATGAAATATATTACAAATATAACATTAAATTTATCTTGTGGATGAATAATGAGTCTCATATATAGAAAATTCCCCAAAAAATCAAACCGAGAAGAATCAAAGACCATGGATGTCATCATCTTAATATTAGTTTTTACGAATCATAATTAAAAATTTCATCATTGAGAATTTATTGGGAAACCCTTAGAATAATAATAAAATATAAAATAGTGGGTAGATCTAGAATCGAATAAGAAATTTTTAGTTCTATAGTTTAGGGTATGTGTACCTTTTATCACATCATTATGAAACCCCTCATTATAAATAATGACCTGATTTTATTTCCATATTCCCCAAGGATTAAGATGTAACAAAATAAATTATCATCATTAGACATTTAAAATAATAACTAGTAATTATAATTCCTAAACACGATGAATTTTAAATATTGGGGTGTGTGTGGTGTATTCTTTTATTCATTCATCCACCAATACCTGAATTTTTCCCATCACATTGGCATTTGATTTCCTAACAAACATCCCTTCAACAAGTAATGAATTTAAAATTCCCCTTTATATAATTACATATTTTAATCTATCCACTCTTCAATCACTATTGATGTCTTATCTTTTTTCCTCTATAGTTATTATTATTATAATTTCTTTTCAATATCATGTTTCATTTCTTATCAAAAACAAGATATTAAAGGGTAACACCAATATCTATTTCTACCATTTAATCATGTAGTAAGATTTAATTATACATAACAATGTTCATTATAGATAACACCATTAAAAAATATTTTATGCCATTAAATAAATGATCAATGTTACATTCTAATTCAATGATAATAATAGAAGCATACCTCACATGTCTTATAAATCATATACAAATACACTAATGGGTTCTTCATCATTATTCATTAGATAAAAAATTTCCTCACCATTTTGGTATGATGAAAATGAGGTATATTAATTTTTAAAATTATCTTTTGAACCTAACCCACTCCATGATGTAAATTTATTCTTGTTTATTAAAGTAATAATTGAGAGTCTACAATTGATCTTCATCACCATTGAAATACAAAATATATTGAAGGAGTTTTTTATTCTCATAATATTATAGAACATAAAATATCTCTTAAATGATAATGTTCTATTTTCTCATAAAATAGTGAATCGAAAGATACAAAAAATAAGGTGTTTTTTGAATCATGATGGACTCAATAGAAAATTATTCCCCCATTTTCAGTTTTGGAATATCAGCTTGATTATTGTTTTTAAAATGATTCCAGTGAATTTAAATGTCATATTTCATTCTAGATCTAAAATTATTTGGATCATCAAGAGGAAAATCACTAAAGTTTCCATCAAATTATACAATAAAAAAATTCCAATGTGTTTTATCCTTTGACAATAACAAAAAAGAATAATGTGAGATAAAATTATAATTTTGGGAACCATCATAATCATGAAAAACCATTTATCGACAATCATAACACTGGAACCTTATTTTAATTATATGACAATATTGGTTTTACTTTGGTCATTCTTGATCATCATCTATTGAAATATATCATCAAAGATCATAATTAATGTTTTAATTAATACAAGAATATGAACATAAAGTGACAACCCAGGCACGTAGTGATGAAAAATTATCATTGCACATGAAATTATTGTTGAGATATACCTAAAATTTTTATTACTGTTATTACAACTAAATTAATCTAAGAAATATAACATCAAAATGTAGTATAATGATAGATAATAATTTATTTTAAAAAAGAAATTTTTTATTTACAATAACATATAATGTTATCCTATATACAAGATTATCACTATAGTTTTAATTAATGGGTTTTCATCCCTCTTTCCAATGGTAGCTAAAGGTTTTTTTTGATACTAACTACAATAATCCATACATTTCAGTCCTAAATAATATATGTTATTTAATGAATATTTCTTATATAACCTTAAAAACCATGGTATAACATTAATTTCTATTGAAATTGGGATCATGGAATCATAAAAAACAAATTCATAGAATATCTTCAACATCTCCACATAGTTATTTACAAATGTTTTCCTTATTATGAACATGTTATTTAAATAATATATTCATATCATAGGGAAAACATTAAAATGTGTAAACAAATATACTTATAATGGGTAAAATAGAGATATATCAATGATGATTTAAACATGAAATGAGTATAATTTTATTTAATATGTGAACCAAACCAAGGAAAGATTAATAAATTCCTCAATTAGAATCATCTTGGAGTAAATCACGGTCGTTTATGTGACATTAGTAATAAATGGATTGAAGAACATGATTCATGAGAACATAATAATTTACAATTACTATGTACTAAAAGATAGGTATTATGACTAGGATAATCATAATCATATAAATATCATGTCAAGGATACATAAAAATAAATTTATTTCATGTTTGGTTTGTGATAAAATCGCATTTACTAAATTTATTATTGGGATTACCTCCAATTTTATCTGTTTTAGGATTTCGATAAACCCTTGTGTGACATTTTTTTCTTAGGCTATCATCATGTATAAACTTTTAACTTGTAGCACCATAATATTTGACTAATTAATTGTCAGGAATATAATTTCATCCCAATATATAAAATAACTATAAATCCATTAATATGTTTTCAAAAAGATCATAAAAACTATCATCATTACCGAAACCATTGAAAAGAGAAACATATTCTATAATATCTCATTGTAATATCCAAATTGAATCCACATAAATAATAATGAAGTTTCATTAGATAAAACAAATATTAAATCTTAAATAACCCCATTATATGTAATATTTATAGAATAATCCCTTAAAAATATATTTTCAACATTAATTGTGGAAAATAATTTTTTCATGTTTATATCATATATTTTTGTCAAAAAATTAGCATTTATTATAGAAAACATTAACATTAAAAATAATATTTCAAAATTTTAATTGAATCATTGAAGCATTGACCGATCATGATTATGTGAAATTGTGTTCATGTTTTTTATGTAAAAAAATGAATCCATTCACATTATTGGTAAAAAGGAAAAAATTATTTATTTCAAAAATGACATGAAGAATACTTATAAACTATTTTTTAAGAAAAAATTAATAAGATATTAAAAATTATTATTATAATATAGAAAAAAAATTAAATTATTTTTACAAATATTGTATATGAATGAAAATGTTCTTTTAAACCGATAGAAAAATAAAGTCGTTTTACCTTAAAACATTCTATCTTTATCTTTTGTAATAAATGATATAAAATTTATAGAAAAAATGTATTCTCATGAAAAAAATAAAAGGATAAGTATACTGATAGATTTTATTAGTAAAGGATCTTATGAATCGCATTAATGTAAATTTCATCCTAAAAAATCCTAATTTAAATGATATTGATACATAAACCTCATTCATCAATTTGAATTTCATTACGGAACTCAATAAATTTTTTAAATATATTATATTTTTATAATTTTTTTTCAGACATATAATATCATATATGAACTAGTTATAATATTTAAACGCCAATTTATATGGAATTTCTTATTAAAATCATCAATAATGGGTGATACCTATTTTTTTCCTTAGAATTTCAAATTAGTAGTTCTCATACATGTACATTTATCATTTATCTGTCATTAATAGAATTTTATCCTATATTTAAATATCCTATATATTAATTTTATACATATTTATAATAATCCATAAATGTTACAAATATAAAAAGAAATTAAATCATTCAAAGAGATGATAGGTCATACATATACATGAACATTATTTTCACATTCCATAAGGTGGGATATAATATTTGTAAAAAAAATTAACATTTCCAAAATCATGATTATATCATATATAACATTTATATTAATTAAATAATTCCATATAATAATATTTATATAGATTAATTATAAAATTAATTACATTGCATGATGGAGGTGGTTGTCCACATGTATACAAGGGTGACATTACAATTTTCAAATTCATTGGATGGTAATAAGGTACATACAATTATATAATTCTAGAATAAACATTATCCCTCAATATCATGTATATACATTTAACCCATCATAATAAACATTCATTAATGATGTTGATGGACAAATAATTCTATTGGAATGTGGATTTATTTTTTACACTCGACCATGTGTCATAAGTAAAATCAATTTAGATTGAAAAGAAATTTTATAGTAATAGTTCAATATTCATAATAATGTTTTATCATATTTATGGAAATAAATATATTAATTTATTATTTTTTCCATTGTATTTTTGGAGGTATTGGATGAAATAAATTTAACAATGCTGTATCATGTGATTACTACTTCATATGTAGGACTTATTTTTTCCTCCATAATTTCCCATGGAATAGATACACTAGAAAAGAGGAATTTAAAATCTATAGATATAGAATTTATAAAGGGAATTTACAAGGTTTTGGTAGAGCTTAATTTCTTAATGATAAGTATTGTGAAGTAATGATGGGATTTCTTAAATATGGTAGGGGAAGGAAAAAATGAAATTACCAAAAATATTAAAATATAAATATGTCATTCGAGGAAAAAAATCATCCAAATGACTATAGATTCAAATAAAATGATGATACAATTAATATAAATCCATTTAATTACATTGAGACATGTTTTGGAGTTATCTAAAATCATATATTTTGGTTAAATCCATTTGATAACATATTTTAACCCCTAATGCTATAATAAAATTTTAAATATATAATGGTTACTGTTTTAAATCTATGTCATGAAATAGATAATAAATCTAAAATTGGTGAAATTTTATATCATTTCTCATCCTAAGTTTCATCTTGTATAATATATATATTATTTTTAATTTGTATTATAGTATCTTTTTTTCACATAAAATATATATACATTATTTATGGAATTTATTCAATTTATTTGTTTATATAATCAATTTGATACTAATTAAATTCAATTATAATCCATTAAATAATCTGAAATAATTTATGGTCATCTTAAAAATATTTAGGGGACTATAACTTATTAAACAAATATGTCAAATTTTTATTAAAATAAATTAATCAGTTTTTCTACAACATTTTCTAACACTATGTCAGTGTTGTTTTAGAATTTATGATAAATAATTCATCCCAAAGAATGAAAGTAATGTTTTATAATAAGGTAAATTTATTATTTAAATTTTTTTAAACTAAACTATTTAATTAATGAATTATCCTAAATACACTTTCAAACTCCTACACAACCGGACCCACCACATACCTAAAGGGAGTTCCTGATCCCCATAGGCTGGAAACTAGAATCTAAGCATCAAAAAATAAACAGAGGGAGAAATTTCTCTTAAGCTATGGTAAAAACCTGGATCATGTGAACAATAAAAATTTAAAATTAGGGGATATAAATATTTATTCCTTCACTGAAAAAAATTAGTAGTGGTACAACTGAAAAAGGTAAAAATATTTTTTCATTGACATGTCAAACTACAATGAACTACAAAACAAACTAGTTACTCAAACTACTCCTTGTGATAATGTGAGAAACCTCCCACAAATCTCAACAGAATCTAGTCAAAACTCGGATGTAAAAAACCTCACCACATAACTATATTGGATTTCCTTTTCCTACATCAAAAAACACAACTAGTTTTACACCCCGGCCAATGGTTACACATGGTCTAGTCTAACACGTTTAGTATGGTATCATGTAGATGTTCCATATCAAGTCACAGAAAAATAATTGAGGCATTCTAAACATTAATTAAAAAATGTAAATCAATTTCAAATAATTTCATATTCACACATAAAAGTAGATATATCATTCCAATATAATCCATTCATCACATTTCTTATCAAATCCATGGTAATATAATCAAAATAGTATCAATCAATAGAATCCCAAATACACCATGAAGCATAGTTAACAACACCACAAGGTTCAAAATAGATCATGATAACTATAGATCTCATAATTAACATATGGAATTACATTAATGGTAAAAAAGTATATATATGAGACAATTCTAGAGTTTATAGAAACACCTCAGTAAGTGAGCCTCTCAAAATTCCAAACAAGTCCCCAAAACCATTAGCTAATGGAGAATATAAAAGTCTCAGGACCAAACCCACCCATAATGGATGAGATCTATTACTATAAATTCCACCTTAGTATGCATGGAATCTCTTGTGCTTTATTTACTATACTCGTTCATCAAACAATTTCCATAAAAATATTTATTGAAAACCATTTCAAAAAATGATTTAAAAATGATTTCAAAACATAATTCAATTAACCAAAATTAGGTAAAGACATATTTTATTAAATCCTAATTCCACACAAAAAATATACAATTCGTATAATGAAATTTAATTTAATAAAAACATTTTATAAATAATATGCTTAATATAGTTCTACAACACATGATATAGATGGAACCACCTACCTCAAATATATGGTCGTCTAGTACTAAAATTCAATCAACTAATATAGAAGAAAAATCAACAACAAAGGAGGCACTAGAAGAAATACTCAAATTCCAAAATCCTTCAAATTATACAAATTTTTTAGTGGAGAAGAGGAGACAACACATAACTCAAGAACATGAACCCATTGCACCACAACTAAAAAGTAAACATCTCCTAGAATGACATCACACCACATATTTAGAGTGAATCAAGAAAAACCACAACCATGGTTCAGTAAAACCAATACTACAATGAAAAATCCCTAACACGATGAATTCTAATTGTTTGCAGAAAAAAATTAGATAAAAAGGATGCAAAGAAAAAGTCGACACTAAGTAGGCTACATCGAGAAGCCAATTTGTGAATCCCTAGTGCACTATGGCCTGCGCGAAGTCGGAGCTCCTCTATGACCACTGCAATGTAAAAAATGCAGGACGCTCAGTGAACTCACATATATATTTTAAGCTGTTGTGGAGTGACATGGGGGGACGCTCCTCAATTTTCCTAATGTTTACAAAGGTGTCGCAGAGCAAGGAGGCGGGAGGCTCCACGATTAAGAGAATGTTCCACATAGCATTACGTCGAGCGATCCCTACTTCACGGAACCTCTAGCCTATATATACTGGAATCCCCTCAAGACCAAATGATGGATCCTCGAACCTATAAACTTATTAGCTATCAAATCATGAATAAATTTCTCCTCTTTGAAAAATGAGCTCTTCAAGGTACTAGAGCATCGCCAAGTGCCTTTTCCTTGGATTAAATTCAACCCCTCTTCAAAAATGGATTCCCTTTGAGGAGCCCACGAGCCTCCATAAAGGAAGGGTATCCCAAAGGGGACTCGGGTCTACGAATATCACTCATGATTCGTGTTGTACCCTCTATGCACATGTAGACCCTATGTTAAGGAAGTGTTATTGTGCTTTTCGAAGAAAATTACTTCATAGTGACACCTTACATCGTGAATCCCTGCTCTGTCAAAGCCTTTCCACATCATGAAGCACCATCCATATAAACCTATGCCCTATGTTGGGGATTTTCCACCTAACTTCCTATAGTATACCGTTTTGTGAAGCCCATACATTATATGAAGCACTAGAGCTTCATGAGGCATCTTCCTATGAACCATTTTTCTTCGCATACCCTTTTCCCGTAAGACCCTCCGGGTTCATACGAAGTGATTTCACTATCCCTTGTGAGGTTCTTCATGCTACGTTTCTTAGCCTTATTCTTCTTCACATAGGAACGCTAATGGATATTTCTTATTTTCATATCCACGCTAACGTGTTCCCATAAATGGATCACTCCATGACACCCCCTACATGAATACATTGATAATACCTTCCCTTTCCTAAGGGTTGGTGTGTATCAGTTATGTAAGTCCTAGGGGTGCGGAGTGAACCCACCTCATCTAAGCTACATGACATTAAACTATCTAGCACAGTCATCCCAAGAACATGATATTAAACTATATCCTTACCCCATGCATCATACATTGGGTGCCACGTCTTAGACATTATCTATGCTCACTAATATCCAAGGGAGTGAGATCTTCCTCACATGGAATGAGATCCTATTTGCTGGAGTCGCTCCTGTCCATGGGGATGGGAAACCTCCTTGGTGTAAGACTCTATCCATTCTTTCAGGAGGTAGAATTCATGCTCCTACTATAATCATTGGTGACAAACCCCAAAAGAGATATTGGCACCGAGACCATCATTATCATGTCCCTCTCCCATTGTTCTTTGTCGCCACTTAGGCCTCCATCATGGAGTAAGTCCCAATCTCCATCTCCCTGGGCTGTTGACCACGTGTAAACCCCTGTTTCCTCATTGGTCTAATAACCTCGTGTAATCCTCAATCCACTTCCCATGAACGCACCATTTGCGACATGATTTTCAGGTATTTGCTTCTTCTTGTTTCTCAAACTGATCATGACTTATGTGGGCTTAGAGTATGTATCGACCATGTCATCCTCTTTGGGACTCCATAGCATGTAAGCCATAAACAATTCTTAACTACATGGACTTTGAACCTTTCCAATGCAAGGAATGTAAGTAGACTCTTTGAGGTTCAATCCCAACACTTATTGGTCCCACCCCCCTCACATTTGTTCACCGGACTCTTCTGAATAACATGTACTTTGATACTTTCCAAGGAATGATACGTTGGAAGCCTCCTTGAGGTTAAATTCCAAAAACCATTCATTCGGTCCCATTTCACGTTGGTTCACCAAATAATTTATAACTACCACGACTTTGATCTTTTCTAAGAATGGTACGTATGAATCCTCATTGAGGTTCAATCCCAAAACCTATTAGTCCCAACCCCTTCAACATCAGTTCACCAACACCTCTTCCGAACTACGTGGACTTTTATCCTTGACATGGAAAGGTAATAGGATTCCTCTCGGAGGTTCATGACCATCACCTATTGGTCCCGACCCCCTTCACATCGGTTCACCAGACCCTTATGAACTATATTTAATTTTATCCATTCCACGGAAAGGTACGTAGGACGCCTCCCCGAGGTTCAATCCCAACACCTATTGGTTTCGACCCCTTCAACATCGTTTCACCAACACCACTTCAGAACTACATAGACATTGATCCTTGCCAAGAAAATGTATGTAGGAAGCCTACCAGAGGTTCAATCCCAACACCCCTCGGTCCTGACCTATCCACATTTGTTCTCCCTCTTCATGCACGATGTTAACCTGTATGCCTCTTTTTCTCCCACATGACACTAAACTCTTCCCATTTGAACTGTATGGGCTTCGATCCTTGTCTCTTAAATAGGGTATTTAGGAATCCTCCTCGAGGTCCAATCCCAATCGATGGTATGCTGTTGTGAAACCCATCCAGTGGTAAGCCGTTGGAACCCCAGTTGAAGGAAGGCCATTGTCCACCCCATTCAGTGGTAAGCCGTTGTCAACCCTATTCAGCGGTAAGATGTTGTCAAGCACAATTAGAGATAATCTCTTTTATCCAAGCCTATGGTAATCCATTGTTATCCCCACATGACAGTAATCCATCATAGGATGAAAAACTTGGTTTTGATAGATGTCCCCTAGACATGGTACGTTTGACTCCTCTTTGAGGTTCAACCCTAAATACAGGTAAAATTTGGTTCCCCCCTTTTGGGGCCCACATCACCATTCCACCCCCGAGTGTCACACTAACTCGGGCTGATAACCATGCTTAAGCCCAAACATGTCATCGGGTGGATGTCCATTGCGCAAACCCAAATTCCATGCCTCATCCTAAACTATGTAGACATTGGTCCATTCCATGGAAAGGTATATAGGAAGCCTTCCTAAGGATCAAACCCATCACCCATGTCTCAATCTAGACTTTCCCTTGAACCTATGAGTTTCGAGAAGGTTACCCCAACCGAGAGGTTCTACTTCCTCTGAGTCCCATCCATACAGGTCTTCTTCGTTTGGTGTCCCATAAGCACACCAAACTATGAAAAATTTGAATCCCAGCCACAGGGATATGTAGGAAGTCTCTTCAAGGATCAAGACCAACATCACCGTTTTCCTCGCATTGGATCCATATCACTCTCCACCCAATCTAATCAATCAATCTCCATCCCGATTCATACCCGGGTAGACACATCCCGGTGAAATCATGTCAACAACTTTCTCGCTGCTCCTAGTAATAACTGGGTAACTAACAAGGCAATAACCCCAACATCAGTGACCCCCCTCCCCAGGGTGGCACGCACTAGATCCAAACATTTTAGTGTCCTAATCATTCGGATCCATCTCCAGTGGACATTAAACTTTTGGCATACCCTGTGATAAAAATGGGAAGCTGTGGAAACCCTCAAACACATTCCCCTGGAATATAATTCCCCGCACACGATGTGGGTCACCTCGAGCTTTGGTACCCCCAAGAAGCTTGATAATAAGGGGACGAAACCTAGATGCATCAGTGTTCTATCATCCTGATACACTAGTGATGTTCAATGTGACTACTCTCCCAAATGAAGGTTGTTTCCCGAACAGGACCCCTTGGAATGTCCTGACAAAAGCATTGTAATTAACCGGCATCTATAATGACATGGCACTGGGAAGAGTTACACGAACAACGTCTTAACCTTTAAGGGAGACCCAGATTACTTAACAAGTTTCGAGGATGAATCCCCATAAGTAGGAACTGAGAACCCACCATCCTGTTTTGATTAAGAGGCAAAATCTCCTATGTAAGAGACGTATGTCACAAACCTTTGGAACGCAGAAACACGTGGAAACTATCAGAACGTCCTTGATAGATGGATGTGATCACCATAAAAATTGTTTGAAACAGAAATGGTGAACTCAATTTGAATGTCATGTGATGAATGTGGAGATTTGTATCATTCATGAACATCAGTGGACTAGCATGTCACCAAATCCAGTTATATTGAACTGGGTCCCGCCAAGAAAATAGTGGGCCTGTCGTGAAACTCACCAGATGTTGGGGAAGTTGAACGTTGGACATCCTAGTCTGCGACATTGTCAACGTGGATCCTTCTTACCATACATGGAATATGTAATAGTGATATGGAACTCGACATTGATTTCCTTGTTTCAACACTAATGGTTTATTCTCCTTGACTCTTATAACCTAAGTTTTCATAACAAGAAACAGATCATAGCCCACCCACCAACGCAGTGATAGGGGCAACATCAACGTGGCAATATCGCATGGCTCCTCCACTTCTATGACAACTTCCACACCCATAGTTTTTGGTTGACAACACACCATAAACACTTCTGAAATTGTTCAAATAAAGGTGATGAATGACATTGGTTGGTGATACAAGGAGGAAGGGATTATCCCAACTCAGGATATGGCCCATCAAGACATAGAGTCTTATGTGCCTCTTCTCCACCACCACCCCCGAGGTCCACCTAGGAATCCACTGCTCCCCACTCTGACACATAACCCTTTCAAGAGTCTTTTCCTAGAAAACTTTGATGACTCCCACACCTACGCCGATGAGGTAAGTAATTTATGGGCCATCTTGGCCAGTATCCCTTTCTAAAAGATCCCAATGTGGTCATCCACTAGGCTGTGTCAACACCTCCACCCATCCCAATGGTCTGAAGGGCTAGTAAACTATGCTTTTGCACCGCTGCCCTGTTTTAGCTTACCCGAAGCCAATGTTAGGCACATGATGAAGAAGACACCCACTGAGGGGCATTAATTTCAACGACTACCATGGCCCATGACACTAATAACATAAACCATCATATCCCTATCCATGTTGGGAGGGGCATACAGACACCCAGTCCAGTTCGAGGCTACGACCTCCCCATTGGTAGGTTTGGTTGACTCTCCTGTTAACTGATATAGGTGGAGCCCGCCAAATCCCATCACATGGAAATGATACCCAGTCCAACGGACCTCCCAGTACCATCACTAATGAGAGTGCAGATTAGTCTCACTCCCATGTTTGGTGTGGAGGTCCTCCCTATCACACTATCAATCTAGATGAGGGTCTTCCCCATTGTTGTGACGCTTAGAAAATGAGCCTCCGTCGCACCCACGACCTCAGGTATGGATCTGTTACTCCTGTCACAAGTCACCGATGTGATGATATTACACATCAGGTCACCCTCTAGCTTGGGTTTCTTCCCTATGTCCTTACATTCAATGGTGAAGGTACTACTCATCCAAGAAACCAGAGAAGCGAAGGTTTAACTCGCTTTATAAATACTCAGCACGGAGGTCTTACCCCATGTTTTTCTCAACTAGTACGTGGACCATTGTTGTTTCAATGTTGTTAGGGGAAGTAAGATTGGAGGCCCTTCCCATGCTCCCACTAACTTCATAAGAAGTCCTACGAATTCGATAAAGTCTAATGGTGATCCCTTCGTTCAATAGTTAGTGGATATAGAAGTCCTCCCTTTATACCATTTGATGTATGTGTGGGTGATCCACACACCCCGACTCATCCAAGCAGAAGTCCTCTTCATCCCAGCACTAGTTCAGCCGAAGGTTCTCCTCGAGCCAAAAATAAACCCTGACCAGGAGAGCCCTCTTGGGGTTGGAGAGAAGGTCACTGATGCCATAAAAAGGATACTGGGAAGATGCAGAGTGTGATTAAAACTTGTCTACTTCTAAGATTCTGAAGTGGAATGTGTTCAGCAATGGAACCCTCGCCTAGTTCCTCTATGTCAAGGGCTGGGGGTAGGAACATGTTGTATCAGTCATATCCTTCTCGAAAGCGTGGCCCACCGGATTCCGGCCTCCCTTCATAGATACAACCAGGAGGTCGATTATTGGGTTCCTCCCTAGGGTTTAGTCGTGCAATCACCACCACCATCACCAGGAGCACTCTCTACCTCAACCATAGATCACAGGGAGTTATAATGGGGTCCAATGGAAAATGAGAAATAGCATGGTCCACTGCCAACAGCTGTAGTCCGTTCACCAGAAATTGTGGCCTCCAACCCATCTTATCTCGATGTGGTGGCTAAGTCACTGCACTCTTTGGAAGTTAGCCCGAGATGCAGCGTCTTGTTTGCATGCTCGCTGTCTCGCTGCCAGCTAGCCTATCGTCTCTGCGATCTGCATCAGTACCACTACATGTTCCCCATCTACTCCCAGTCAAGAGGTGGGACAACTAGGGGCCATACCATGAGTCTGAACTGAGGATCCGGGGGGGGGGGGCATTTTGAGGTAGAACATTTAATAGAGATTTTTTTTAAATCCCCAACATTGAATTTCAGTACAACGTATTTTCACATCCAGGAGGTTGTTGGATTATTTCTCCAATATCTCTTGGTGAAACACTTTCTTCTACGTCATCGGAGAGTGGCTTACCCCAAGAGTTAGTCACACCTCAAATTCCTTGGTCAAAAATGACGTTTGGTTTATTTAGTCGCACTTAATGTGACTCAGTGTCCTTAGCCACCTGGATGCCATAGGGCCCTCCAAAAGCAATGCGTTCAAATAATTAAAGGGATCTGTAGGATTATCTAGAGGATTTTCACCACATAAAGATCTATGACTGGGGGAATTATGCCTTCTCCAACTTTAGTTCTATCTAGCACCAGCCCGAACTTTCAGGCGATATCAAGGATATGCATCTTGGTAGAGTTACAGTTAACATGTTTGATTTAGTGGTGGAATAAATGGAAACATTACTCTTTTGGGAAGACATACCCCCCGGGGGAGTGCCAAAACATTTGGACCCATCAAGAAGGGTTTCACGGTAGAATAGAAATCTACTGGGTCTTTCCATACCCACAGAGGCATTTCTCCTCAGCTAAAATCTAAATAATGGAAAAGATAACCTCGGAGCCTCCAAGCCCTTCATCCTTATTGACTCAGTGCATAAGATTGAGTATGATCTCGAAAAATCTGTGTGGTGCTAATAGCTCACAGAGCACATGAAGATGGTTGACGACCTCCTTACAAAGCGTGATGTGGAGCGATGACCAGAATATGGTGATCCTTGGGATGGGTAGTAGGGATAGGCACAACATCCCCCTAGAAAATTTCCTATAGGTGACCATAACCATCCTTCCCACACAGACAGGATTGAGACTGGAACTTACAGCAAGATGGCACGGTATATGTCTCCAAATCCACAGGGGAAGCTAGACAATCCCTAATATCCATCTTAGGTTCCCCCAGCTACTCTGTAGGTCATTCCACCAGTCGCTCCATGAGCCACTAAACCCTCTTAACATGTTGAAGAACACTCCAATGCCCTGGTGGTCAGGGATCCCCGTTAGGATATTAACCCATGCCCAGATGATCCCATGGCAGCACTCATTTCTCTCCTCGAGGCATTGGAAACACGACACATGGAAATCCCACCTGATGGAATGTTGAATCTGGAATGGGTGGATGATATTCCCGCACCCCCGATTTTTAAAATTCCCACCTTTTCTCCCTTTAATGGGATGGGTGACCTGCTGCAACATTTGGCCCAGTTTATTTTATGGTGCAGACCCATGTTGGGAACTCCAGCACATCTTGAGGCTTCCAAACTCGGATTCTTTGAATAGACATTGGAAGGACCAGAATTTGTCTTGTACAACTAGCTACCCATTGGTTCAGTAGTCAGCTGTAAAGATCTTCATATGAAATTTATATAATTGTTCTGTTCCACCACCCGAAAGACGAGTATTAAAGACCTCATCATGTTAAAATAGAGGTCTGATGAGCTTGTTGTGGATTTCATCGCCTGGTGGAAAGCACTGAACTTCTCCTTGGACATTCCGCAAACTTAGGAACAGTTGCAGAAAATGTGCATAGGGAATGTCAAAAAAATTGGTCCCCTCTCTCATTACCTAGAATTACCATAAGTGATTCTGAGATTTTTCTGAAAGGCCCAGCACCTAGAAGAGCCTTACAGTAGGACAAGCTGGCATGCCCGTTGCCTCCTGGGATTCCCACAAGAAGGGTTGAGAAGGCTGATCCCATCGTGGTGGCACAGATAGAGGCCCCCAAGAAACTGGATTTGTTACCAATGGAGTAGCATGTACTGCCTCGTAGAGGCCCTCCACCTCAGGCGCAACCTCCAGCCAAGTAGTTCCCACCTCAGAACCAGTAGGTGCCTCCGCGCAATGAACCACCACTACCCAGGCGAGATAACCAGGATCCACCTCCTCAATAGGCTCCTCTAGCCCCTCATCAATGTCAGGCTCCAAGATACCCCATTCTAGATAGTTGAAACTTGACCTACTCCTTTAACGAGTCTTAGGTCCCCGGTTATTTCAAAATCTCCTTGGAGTTGCGACTTCTACATTTTCATGAATACATGAGGCCAGAATAAGAGGATCTTACTAATCACCCCCACTACTAACCCTATCACTAGATCCTAGGGAACACCCTATAATAGTGATATGTGTTTAAGGACTGGCTTCAATACCCGGTCGACAACAACATAGTCAGGTTAGGCCTAGCTCCAGCATAGGTGGCATGTGTATTTGTGAACCCATACAATAGTGGTGACCATGAGGGGGAGTGGTATCTAGTTTCTAACCATTTATCCTAGAAGTACGATGACGGGGTGAATCATAAAATAGTCACATGTCCTCAAGGAATTATCTGAGTGCATCTAAATCAACCTAAATATTTAGAAGATGTCGTGTCATCCACAGTTGGTACCTCCGCATCAATGGCTTAGCAATCCCATACCAGAAGAGTGAGTTTAGGCATCAAAAGGGAAAACAACACCCCCCACAGATTTCTTCATAATCCCATACTCTTGAAGACTTCATTCCCCTAGATATTGAGATTCCACCCAGATTCTGTCCAGTGGTGGAGGATTCATCAAGTGACAGTCAAGGTTATGACTCAATTAACACCATTTATATTCTAAACCTCTACATGATTCATAATGACGGGGAGAGCAAGGTGGACACTCCTAACATCCCCAATTGTCGTCATCATTGATGGTGACCTGAATATATAGGTCATTAGAGTGCTCATTCATCACTTCTAGCTATGTAGTTCATGCCACTGAAACCAGACAGTGGGCCCGGCGAAGAGGTCAGCACTTTAATCCATCTCATGTGGTGTCATCAGCTATTCCTCCAACATTGTTTGTTTTGCTGGATTAGGTAGAGTTTTCCCAATCATGTCGTGATCATCCATATATCCCTCATTTTTTAGTCACTCCATATGATTTTTCTAGTGAGCAACGAGACATTTCCTGCACTATTCTTCTGTCGGTCTAGTTGGGAAGGCCTTCCATACCTCCTATCCCAGAGCAACCTCCTGTAAGCATAATTCCATGCCTATAACGGAACTATGATATCCTATAAAATAATTCTAGAATTCTAGAAATTCTCTCCATTTTTAGGATCTTCACATATTAGTGGATATGCAT
This sequence comes from Viscum album, assembly GCA_963277665.1. Classification (NCBI taxonomy): domain Eukaryota; kingdom Viridiplantae; phylum Streptophyta; class Magnoliopsida; order Santalales; family Viscaceae; genus Viscum; species Viscum album. The sequence continues at coordinate 3,335,545 of OY728120.1, read as the reverse complement.
GAAACCCTCAATAAGGCTTTATGAAGCCCCCTCCAGTTTGTGATGGAGGTAGAAGTTGTAGAAGCCTTCCACGCAAAGGTAGTCAAGAATACTGTATTTTAGGCCATCATATCATTATATAGAGAAGATGAAGGATATCCCTTTATGGGGAACATTCACCCACTTTATATCACAGGACACTTCAATGGCAGGGAGATTAATTTTTTTCTTGTCGACACAGGCTCTGAGATCAACCTAATCCCGACATAGACACTGCAAAAACTCTGGTTGTCTGAAGATGATATGAGTCCCTCTAACCTGAGAATACAAGGTTATGATAGGATGGAACAGACATTAGTCAACAAAATTCTCTTAAAGACCCAGTCAGGTGTTCTAGTAGCCAGCACCGAGTTCATGGTTGCATCCCAAGACACCCCCTATAATGCGTTGATGGGTAGTCCATGGCTCCAGCTGCATGCAGTGGTCCCTTAATCATATCAACAGATCCTTATGTACTCTTTTAATGGTCGAGTTGGTGCACTCCATGGTGAATCATCTCCTATTGCCTCTTTTGAATCCCACTATCTGGATGCAGACTATTACAAGAGAAAAGACAAGCAGATACTGGCTAATGAAGTTAAATATTCTACTACTGCGACTGACCCATGTATAGATCTGGATGATGCCTTCATCATTCCACTCCACTGATTGGAGGCTACGACCCTAGATATGGTACAATGCTTCATTGTTTCTTAAATGAGGTGGGACCTCATTCCCACGTCTAAGTGATGTCATAAGATCACCTCATACTCTTTCATGAATCATGCTCGGGTGATCCCAGAGCCCCCTACCCCTATAAGGTACTAAGTAGTCTACCCCATGGTAACTGCAATATCTTCTTCCTGATTGTTCTTTCAGGCTGGGATAACCCGGCTCAAGCCGATGTATGAATATTTATTTTATATCATCAAGTGTGTCCCATTAGGGCCGAATACCAAATGGGATCATATCAACAACTTTCATTGATATGGATTTGGTAGCACTAGAGTCCCCCAATGTCATGTCGCCTACTACTCAGGATGGTACCAGCCTCCCATCGAGATCAGTTGATTTAATGTGTGCTCCTCTCACCAAGGATCCCTCACACACAAGTGAAGAAGAGGGTTTAGATTAAGCTCCCCCCAACTTTGAAGAGGGTGGCTTCACCAAGGTCGATGAATTTGAATAGGTAATCCTCGGAAGCGAGATGAATATGAAACCCACATTGATCCGTGTTGTCATGCCTATCGAAGAGAAAAAATAGTTCATGGAATTCCTAAAGAAACATCGTCATGTATTTACCGAGATTTTTTACGAGATGTCGAGACTAGATCTCTAGGTAGCCATCCACTGCCTCGGTCTCCCAGGAAATCACCAGGGGTTTAAGAAGCCTCCTAGAAAGAATCATCCTTCCCATGATGCCATAGTTGAGGCCAAAGATGACATGATTACTAGATCCAGTTTCTTCCAGGAGGTCCAGTACCTCAAATGTTTAGAAACAATTATTCCCATCATGAAAAAGTATGGTTAGATCAGGTTCTATATCAAATTCTGGGATCTCAACCATCACATTCTGAAGAATGATTTTCCTCTTCTCATGATAGAGTAGATGGTTGATTCCACTGATGGGTTCCAGACCCTCTACTTCATGGATGTATATTCTAAGTATAATTAGATATGAATGGACCTTGAGGTTGAAGAGTATATAGACTTCGTGGAAATACAAGGTACTTTCTCCTAACAAGTAATGCCCTTAGGTCTAAAAATGAAAGTGCCACCTATCAGCAAGTTATACATCTTATATTTAAGCCGATCCTTGGGACATTGTTAAAATGCTACATAGACAATCTGGTGGCCAAATATCACTAGTGTTAGGACCATCTCAAGGACCTTGAAAGAGTTGTTGGATTACTTCATTCTCGCCACCTGAAGATGAACCCATTGATGTGTGCCTTTTGGGTCACCTTCATTATGTTTCATGGCTTCATTATCGGATACAAGGGAATCAAGATCGGACTATAGAAGATCACGACCATTACCCAGATGTCTCCCTCGAGCAACATTTGGGAGCTTTGAGGCATTCAAGGCCACATCAATGGGTTCACTTACTGCCCAATGATTCCATCATCTCAATGGACTAGGCCATTCCATGCTGAAAAATGCACTTTGATGGTGCTTCCTGAAGCCCTACCGGTAGAATGCTCAATGACCTCGGGCTCAACCAAGAATGCATGGTTATCATATTCCTTAACCCAGCACAAGACATTCTCCTGTATTCATTCCTATTATCATAAGGAAGCACCAAAAATGAGGCGGAGTACCAACCTTTCATCACTGGGCTTGAGTTGGACCTTGAGATTGACTTTCCCCACTTGCGTGTGAAAGGGGACTCTAAACTAGTCACCATGAAAATCAATAGTGACTATGTCTTTAGAAATTCAGAACTAATTCCACTATGTGAACACACCCAATAGATGATGGCCATGTTCCCCTCTTGGCCAGAATTTACCCATGTCTCTCAATCCTAGAACGGTCGAGCGAAAACTTTGGCTATTCTAGTAGAATCACTTGTAGATCCTAAATAGGATGATTTGATTATCCCCATGTAACATCGAAGATTCATCGCTCCTATCACCTCAGGTGACAATGATAGCCCATATGTAAGCCACCATACAACTGGTGCCACCACAGAAGAACCTCTCGGTCCACCAGATGAAGTGACTGAAGGGAATCCCAATAAGAAAAACTCCTTTGTCAAGTACCTCCAAAATGGTAATTCCCTAATAGATCGAGATGATCGCGAGAAAATTAGACTCCACACACAATAGTTTACACTCCAGAGTGGTCCTAGTCCTGAGCAGATAAATCTATAAGTGTAGGGTTGATGGGGTAATCCTCTATTTCATTCAAGTAGTTTAGATTTTTCATGTCAATTCAGGGGTTCATGTTGGTTCCTATAAGGATCATCAGATCGGGCTGATGTTATCTCACCAGATCTGATGAATGGGGTATTTTTTTCCCTCCAATATCTATGACTGCTTCGAGTTTGTAAAAGAGTTACATGCATTCCAAATTCATTACAACTTTTTGCATTGGCTGCCTCAGCCTCTCTACACAACCATATAATCTTGGCCCTTTGCGGTCTGGGGACTCAATGTTGTGGGGCCATATCCACCAGTGACAGCTCGCCAATGCAGGTTCATCCTTACTGCTGGGGATTTCATTTCCATTTTGGTAGAAGCAATTCCACTCAAGGAGGTCACGGAACGTTCTGTCATTGACATTATCTGCATCAAAATCATCTACCAGTTTGGAGTCTCTCTTGAAATTCTCACCGATAATGGCACCAACTTCCGTGCAGCTGAGTTGAAGAAATTTTAGGTCTAGTACAATATCTGTTCTAACCATACCGCTCGCTACAACACACAAGAAAATTGGCAGATCGAGGCATTCAAAAAAACCCTCTCTAGAATTCTCCAAGAAATGGTTTGTCAGAATAAGAAGAATCGGATGAACAAGCTCCTCAATGCCCCTCGGTCTTATCGTAAAACAACTCTCAATTCAACACAGGTGACCCCATACACCGTAGGGTAAGGAATGCAGGTCGTCCTACCCATCAAGATTCAGTAGCCTTCATTGCGCATAAATTTTTGTGATCAGAAAGTACCAGATAATGTAGCTGAAATCCATCTTTCTTAATTGGAAGCACTCTACGAGAATAGACATCATTCCATATACAATCTGGAAAGGCTTCATAACAAAATAGATAAATCTTTCAACAAGAAGCCTCACCGTTGTTCATTCTTACAAGGTAAAATGGTGTTGGCCCTGAGGACACCAATGATGCCTGGTAGGAAACCACCCATGCTTGAGTCCAAATGGGAAGGAACTTACCTTATTCACAAGTTTTACCCTAATGGCACATTTCCCTGATTACCATGGATGGTGAGCGTATAAATCCTCCCACCAATGCGAAGTTCTTCAAGAAATAATTTTCCTGATAAAATTACATCTTACACGTCCATAAACTATTTTTTCCCACATGAAATTAAACTGTATGTCATCCCTCCGGATGTTAAACTGTATCCAATCCTACATGACCTTAAATTGTTATAACCCTCATGACATTAAACTGTATTTCATCCCATTGGATGATAAACTATATCTGCTCGTACATGACCTTAAACTGTTATTCCCAACATGGAATTAAACTATATGTCATCCCATGGGAGGTTTAAATATATCTAGTTCTATACGACCTTAAAATATTATGTCCCAATTGATATTAAACTATATGTCATATCATAGGAAGTTAAACTGTATCTGGTCCCACATGACCTTATACTATTATGTCCCACATGGAATTAAACTGTATTTCATCCTGAAGGATGTTAAAATGCACGTGGTCCTACATGGACATAAACTGTTATGTCCCACATGACATTAAACTATATGTCCTCTTGCAGGATGTTAAACTGTATCTGGTCTTACATGAACTTAAACTGTTATGTCCCACATGACATTAAACTTCATGTCATACCTTAGGAGGTTATACGGTTTCAGGTCACACATGACCTTAAACTCCTATTTTACACATCCCATTAAATTGTATATCGTCCCATAGGATGTTAGACTGTAACCAGTCTAACATGACCATAAACTATTATGTCCCACATGACATTAAACTGTATGTCATCCCACATGACGTAAAACTGTATCTAGTCCTACATGACCTTAAACTATTATTTCCCGCGTGACATTAAACTATATATCATCCCACAATACATTAAACTGAATTTCATAAACTACATATGTTTTGATTCCCATCCTCAGGGGAGATGTAGGAATGCTCAAACGATTCGTCATGAGTCCAGCCCCTAGAATCCTCTTTAAATATCTCCTCTGTGTACGGTTCACTCATAGGATCTTGCATGGTGCCATGTAGGCTCATTTGACCCCACTCATGTCAGGATTATGATGATCTCACCATGTGCCCCCTCCTCGTTCTTCTTTTCTCCAACGTCCTCACCACACGATGCTAAACTGCACGGCCTTCAAGAACTATGTATGGCTTGATTCCCATCTTTATGGGATCCCTAGGAACAACCAGACATTTTGTTTTTCGTCATATCCCCAAACTTTTGGATCCCCCCAATGGTCAAAAAAATATGTTGTGTTGCTGGATTTTTCCCTCCTTTACGTCAGGTTGATCATGACTGCACCATACATCCCTCTCTCTATTGATCTCTACCCCTTTCACCGTGCAACTTGACATTAAATTTCACGAGCACGTTTATGCATCACAAACACCATTTACATGGGTCCCCATCATCCTACACATCCCAAATGGCCCCCGAGTGGTACATATCATTATCTTAAGGGATCTCTTATAATTTCGGGATAAATCCCTCGAGGACCTCGAACAAAAAATTGATACAAATACCCCATTAAGAATATGGTCAGCGGTCAATACTCATTTGTTGTTCCCATTTCGGGTCACACGATATGGATTTTGTGTTTCGAACATGGTCAAAAGTTATCCTTCATCATTGTCATCATCCCCATATGTCCCAAATATTGGGTGTAGTGGTTCATGCTATCCCAATATCCCTTCAAACGTCAGTCTGCTTCTTATAGGAGTGTGAGTCGAGCTGTTGTACCCTTATATGTAGGGTAGAGTTGGGGGTCCTATTCCTTTTTTCCCACACTGCGCATTCATCATGTGGGTTTAGAAATTTTGGAAGGTAATACTCATAAAAGGGGTCATTTGTCTATGGTACGCGATCTTTTGCATTAAACCATGATATCAATCATCCTCATTACAAGAAATTAAATTACAAACCGACTAGGACTCCCTGTCTCAGGTCCATCAAACCTTTCATCTCCCTGGCCCAAGTTTTCACCTAGTATTTTTCTGTGTGGTATGAATTACATCTTCATTCACATCAGGATACTTTTTCCACACCACAAATATCCCCTTGAGACATCCCTACTTCATCTACCCTCTTTTCCGCAAGCAAAAGTCCCTCCATGCTTCGTGTTTCCCATCATTGGGTTTCTATAATCTTTCACATCAAAAAGCATCCCCGAACGACATTGATGCTAGGACCTAGGGTCCACCTTCTATTTCGGGCCAATATCCTTAAGGATTTAAAGTGACAAGTTGTTACATGTACTATGTTGTGAATGTGTTCAATGGTCGATGGTCAATTGTTATCCCCCATAATCTTGTCACAAAAATACAAATGGTGTGTTGAATATGTGGTCAACAGTTATCCTCTATCATTGTTTTCATTTTGTGGTTTTCCATAGACATGATGAGTCTCCCTCTCCACTAACATGTCCCATGCTTATGAAAATAAACTAGGCATCTATGGTCTGAGCTCTACGACATTAAACTAAGATCCCATTCATACTCATTTCTATCCGGTAAAATAAAAATTGGTTGGAACATACCATCCTAGATTCCTCAACACTATCAGCCCCCCTGGCCCTTGTTCTCAATTGGGATCGTACGGTGTGGTATGAACTTGTCCCCTCTCACATTAAGTCATGTTTCATGTCGTACACATACATCATTGAGATACCATGCCTCTATCCATGTCCTTTCCACATGATATAAGACTTCATAGCATCCTTCATAACTATGTGTGTCTTGATTTCCATACTTATGGGATATATAGGGCTGCCTGAACATTTAGCTTCCGGGTCCATCCCCACTTCATCGAAATCTCTTTACCGTCTAGGCCCATTTGAATGTATTCTTCCAATATAGGGGTATACAATGTGATGTGATCTTATGTCCTTTTTCATATGAGGTTTGTAACAACCACTCCATATACCACTTTCTCCTAAGACCTCTTCATCCCCCTATCCTACTCTAATCTTTTCAAGTAGGATTCTCTTAATTTGGGCCCATTGACCTTCATTGGTGAATTACTAATGTCCCCATGAGTCCTCTGGTTTAGGACCTAGTGTGTTGGATTCTACATATAAATTTTATCATATATTTCTTGGTTTCATGTTCCCCTTCATTTGGGCTTTCATCATCTTTCACATGCAAAAGGGCCCCTGAACGATACAGATGCTCGGCCTAAGGGCTCTCCTATCATATTGGGCCAAATTACTCAAAGATCTCGAAAGAAAAATTGATTCAAGTCCTGCGTTGTGAATATGTTTAGTGGTCGAAACTCATTTATTCTTCCCATTTCAGGTCACAAGGTAGGGATGTTGTATTTAGAACATGGTCAACAGTTTTTATCCATCGTCATGAAAACCCAATCAATCCCTAAATTTTTATTGCATGATTCACATCATTTTACACTCTATCATGTCCGAGTGGAATTTCTAAACTCTTCGTATTATCCCTCAGTGCGCATTTTCATGTTATGAAGATAAATCCATGGTATGGATTCATTCGGGGTGCCGCATCGATTTCCCCTATCTTGCATTCCATGCATTGCAAAGTCCTCCTCCAACCTTGTTTCCCACATCGAGCATTTCTCACATGTGTGTAGGGATAATATTGGGGTTTGTGCTCGCATGGAAGAGTTTCTCTTCTATATGGTCTCGAATCTAATACCTTAATCAATAATCTATTTTTACGTCCTATAAACATGGTGAACAGATGACATCTATGAACCACATATAGCTTGACTCCCATGCTCATGGGATACGCAAGAACGCCCAGACATCTTATCTTTAGGTCCATCTTAGGTTCCACTTGTTTCCTCTTCTATTCGGCCTTATAGCCTTGAAATACACAGAATGTCATGGTATGATGTAAAACATACACCCTCATTTATGTTGCATTGGCAATAACTACATCACATAATTCACTTCAAAGATCTAGTCTCTCATTCACCTCATCCCAAAAGACATTAAACTACACCCCTAGAACTATGTATGGCTTGATACCCATCCTCGTGGGAAAAGTAGGAACACCTAGACATTTCATCAACAGTTCAAGCCCCATATTTTCTCACCTTTTCCAGCCCCTCGGCCTGAGGTTTCTTCCCTATAATTTCACATTATATGGTGTGGACCTCATCCCCATTCACGTTAGGTATGCTTTATCACACCATGTGAATTCTACCCTAAAACCTCATTTCTTAGGTGTGTTTCCAATCCATATGATGTCGAACTATTTCACTTGGTCACACATGACTTTAAACTATTGTGTATTTATTTCATGACATTAAAATTCATGGTTGGTCCTATCACATGACCCTGAACTATGACATTGTCTTCTTGGCCGCATGAGGAAAAAATGGCACTGCATTGTGATGTCCTCACTTGAGGGGACATCATGTTGGTTATTAGTCATCCACCATACCATTTGTCAATGACTACAAGTTTCCTGATTCCTATAGTGACACAATGATCACATGTACTCAGTTAATCTCTTCCCAAAAACACATCTATCCTATAAGACAAACTAGATCTATCAAATGTCGCTTCTTTTGGTGTGAGGTCCAGAGCGGCACGACCTTATTATCAGTGGCAATGGTAACTCACCATTCCACCTATAGAACAATGTATGTATTGATTTCCATTCTCATGGGGTACGTAAAAACACCCACACACTTTGCGTCGGGCCCATCCTAACGTACATTTTTTGTCCCTCGACCTAAACCCTCCACAAGGAACACATGGTGATATGGACTCCAAATCCTTATTCATGTTGGGTTTAATATGTACCTCACCATGTGTCTCCGTCATTCCTTACCATATCTGGTGCGAGCTCTAAATCCTTAAACTATGATCTATCTAAGTCCTATCTGCATAGTGTATATTCAAAACCCCAGAACTATGTGTGGCATGATTTACATCCTCATGGGATACGTAGGAACGCCCAGACATTCCGTCCACAGGTCCAGCCCCATGAATCTTAAATCCTGTCACCCCCTATTCTTCGGCCCCTTGGCTTGATCTCTATTGGGAACATATGGTGTGTTCTTGTTTCCTCATCAAAGTCAGGATATATACTGAACTACATGTTCCCATTTTGGGTAACTATCCAACTATAGCTATACCTTGAACATGTACTAGATTCCCCATAATGAATGTGGGATGCACTAGTTTCCTCACAATAGGGGATTTTCCTTACCAACATTGGTATCTAACCACATTGGGCTCAAAAAAATCTTTGTCTAGATTATCATCCTTATGGGATACATAGCGATGCCCAGCCATTTCGCCTTGGGCCCAACCACATTATCATTAACCCTTCTGGCCCCTTGACCCCGACTCCGGTCCAGACAGTATGACCTCTAAAATATGTGCACTTTCTTCACCATACAACATTTATACTATGTGTCTATCACCCTTATTTATATGATGTAAAACTACAGGGCATTCCTGGTCCATACTAGAGAGGTCCTGTTCAGAAGTATGTTTGACCCCAAATCAGACCGATGTGCCCACCAAATGAGATTCCACCACGGTAGCATAATTTCAAGAGTGTTGGAATCCTTTCAAACAACCCTTCACTGAACCCTCCATGCATGGGTGCCCTTTATTTGGACCCTCATCCTCTTTCACATCTAAAGGAACCCCCTAATAATATGGGTTATTATCATTTGGCTTACCTACTATCCTGGGATAATGTTTCAGAAGACTAATGGATTTCATTTCGAGTCATGCCCCATGTTTTGAACATGGTCAGTGGTCAACACTCATTTGTTGTCCCCACACCGGACTAACGTAATAGGGATACTGTTTTTAAAAAATGTTCAAAAATCATCCATCATTATCATTCCACCTTCATAGCTTTCCAAATTTGGGGTATCGTGATTCCAACATTACACTCCCTTTTGTTCGGATTTATTTTAACGCCCCAAGCTTTTCCATGCTCATGCACTAGAGCCCATTGGAAAAATGGAAATTTTATTATTCTGAGACCTTTGTTCTTCTGTCAGGCCTCCGAATTTCTTCTTAGAAATCTAGATTGGTTGTTCAAAACCTAGATGCTTGATTATTGTACAACACTCTCACATTTGGGTGGCATAACGATGTGGTCATCCCTTGTTTCTCACATCGGGACTGACCCACGTGAGCTCAGAGATTTATCATCGAATGTTTTTAAAATCTTGTGAACATGAAATAGGATGAAAAAATAACAGAACAAATGAATAAATCCAAAAAAATCAATTAAATCATGAAATTATGTTCAATGGTTTACAAGAATTACAAAAATCGAAGATTGAACCCTCCCAGGAACAGGTTGACCCATTCAAAAGAGAGTTGCAGCACCACCACTATCTGGCTTGCGACATCCAGAGTTCGAGGTCACAAGTTTAGTTCTTGATCCTTTTCAGTAGCAATGGGGTATAGTACTTCATCCGCAATCTGATCCTGTTATTCATCACTCCGTATGATAGATGTCTACATGGAGGCTTGCTTCATCTTTTTTTCGGCCTCTTCCAAGTGGGCCTTCAGTCGTAATATAAGCTATGATTGTGTATTGAGGAAAGATGAATGCTCATATTTCTAGACCTACTTCCATTGAATCCCATTTTCAGCCTCTTGGAGCCTTGGGATGTTCACTTCTTTTCTCCACTACCATGACACACCATGGCCATAGTCAAATTCCTGAATCTTCTCCACCTTGAGATCTCATACGAGAAAACAAGGATGTTGGGCATCCACTCCCCCAATGCACAATTCACCCATTCGGGACAGATGCCTCCCCATATGTTCAATCCATTATGCATGAGGTGTCTTATCGATGAAGCTCCTGATCAAATTCCATGAATGGTGACATAATATTTTTATATCCTCCTCATCAGATGTCGTATTACCCTGATCTATAGTGTCGATAGGTTCGTATGCGGGAAACACCTCCTATAACTCATCAGTAAGGTCTGCGTCTAGTGTCTGATTGGGTATGTGAGGAACCGTGTTGTCTGATCGATCCTCATCATCAGTTCCCACTTCAATGATCTCTGGCTCTGTCCTACTGATGGTTGCGCTTATGATCAGGAGGGCCGAAACATGGTTAGATTTCGTATCCTCCCCCATGACTACCGATGTTCCCCTGGGAAAGGCACCGCTAGGAGTTCTATCCAACCTCGACAATATAACCCATGCCATTTGATGAACAATGCATTCAAATGGTGCACATACTTAAATTAACGTGATTAGTAAGTGATAATCATGAATTTCGTAAAGAAGAATTACATAGATCAACTAGTTGGTCTCGTTCCTTGGTTGTTGTTGTCAGAAACCTGAGGCGTGGCCCTCTATATATTATTGGGATGTTTGAAAATTATGGATGAACCTCATTGGATGTCCCAGCCCCACTATGTGCAGTAAATTCCACTGCCACGGGCACTGATCCAGAAGACCCCGCAACTACATCTATTGTTGTGTGGGAGTGGGTTTTGTGTACAATTCCCTCCTTCCCAGTTCATATATTAGTTGAGATGTCCTAAATGACCTCTATGAAGACTACGGGGATGTCATTTTGGATTTTACCACAAGAGCCTCTGCAAAATCTTCCAACTCCGAGTCTGAATCGCAGAACTCACCCTCCACTAGAGGGATCCCTCTACTGATCTTCTCCCCCCATGAGGAATCGTCCTATTTATCTAGTAGAGGGAAGATCTCCCTCAATTTTGGATCCGACAACTTCAGATGGGTCATTCGATCCAGAAAAAAATTTACCCAATCTTTCGTTGGACGCGGGTCACCGCTAGAGTGCATGAAGTCCTCCAACATGGCCAGCTATTATTCCGCCTCCACTTGGGATATTTCCAAGCCGGCCATAACAGGGTCGATCTCCAGAAAATCAATCTCATGATGGTTCAGGTGTTGTCACTTTTGGGATGGGTTGATGAGCTACCTATTGACATCCCATATTTCCCAGGCCTTTGGGATGAATCTATTATATAGCATGTCAATATGGCACAACTACTTCATCGGAGCTCAGGTGGATATCCTGTGGAACCCCCTAGGTGACCTCCCCTCCAGATGACTCTAATCTTATGGGACCATTGGGTCTACCACTACAGCCTCTATTTTTTCTGTTTGGTCCTCCTCGCCACTGTAACCCCACCACCACAAGATGTCCTCGGTGCCTTATAGCGTCATCCTCGTGGTTGGGGAGGCACCCCATCCCTGGCCTGGATGGTCTACTGCTTCATCTTCTCCATCGACTGTGCTACCTCATAGCTCATGACATATTCCTCTTCAAGCCTGAAGATGGTTGTGGGTGGAGGTAGATAATTCCTCATCTTCTCGTCTTCTTTTGTGAAAATGAGCAACATCTTCCACATCACACACATTTTCTCCTCGTGGCGCACCCCCATGTAGACTTGTGGGGTTAGCCACTGCATGCACTGGAACTGTTTCGTGAAATAGTGTGGGGTGTATGGTTTATATAGGGACTCATGGTTCACCCACTCCACCAAGAATCCACCCAAAAAGTCTAGGAGGTAGTACCGATACTACTCTGTTCCCTGACCGTCATCAGTGAGCACACCTGTTCACAATGGGAACAGGTGGAAATCGCACTCATCTTCATTCCAAACTCAGTTCATCTCTGCCTATAGGGACATCGTGGTTGAAAAGACCCACACTACATTTAGAATGGCTTGGAAAAAATTCGATCATGGAGGGAATATGGGGTTTTTATATTTGTAGATACCCATAATATGCACCGTTATCCACACGTATAGAAGGTGAAACGGCCCGCATATTCTCTGTCGATTATTCCCCTCGCCAATATGCCACAACATCTTATAAAATGTGGCGAGCATTGAGATACCATGGTTGAATCATCTCCCCGTCGCTAACATGGACACTGATAAATGTGCTTGGTCACATTCCCATGTTCGTGTCCCTCTCTAGTAGGATCCAATCACAAACAAGTGCTTCAATACATGCATCCATCCTAACCACAGATTTTTGCTCAGTACTGATACCAAACCCCCTAGTTTTCAATTGGTTTTCCTCCAATAGTTGCTAGTAAGAGGGAGATGTGCCTCATTGGACACCATTTTTGTAGGTTTGAGGCCTCACAGGGAAATTTCCATCTTTCGAGAAGTTCAAAAGATGTATGAACAACCGCTTGAAATAGATGCCCACACCGAATGTTTGTCCTCTCTCGGCACCAAGTCCATCAATGTCATCGACAATGGTGGCATATGCTCTTGTTCTTCCCACACACCCACAACAGGGAGGAACTCATCGTACATTTCCCTCAGTACTGGGACACCCAAAATCTGGTGCAGATCCCATATGCTGATTTCAACCTCTCCATGGTGAAAATGGAAGGTGTTTTTCCTCAACAAACATCTGCTCAGCAACTCCAGCATCAATATCTTCAGCTGATAGATATGGAATTGGGAGGCCCAATCCACCTCATAAAGGCCCACTCGCTTCAGTTATACTCCAAATTCTTCGCACGAGGAACCTCCCAGTAGCCCCAGGCCCATTCATAAATGAAATTTTCACCCTTGCACAGATCCCACTCATCGGTCCACCCGTTCATCGGGATCCCTAGGGCTACCATCAGAATAGTATGGTACAACGGGGGAGATATCTCTAGTTGTAGTTTCTTCCCATCAATATTATTTACTGTATTTTACATACATTAGCATTAACATGCTTTAATTCCTCTCAAGTATGGTTTTCAACCACCCTAAACCACTGAATCTCGGTTAGATTCCTCCTAAACCAGGATGATGGCTTATCCCTGCTCTCTTTAGGGATGAGGCCGTCATCCCTTAGGCCAAAACCATACAGAGGCAGCCTCCGACATAGCTGATAGTTCTTCTGGTTTTCTGACAGCTGCTCCTCCAGGGAATTATGGTCACAATGGCTTCATATGAAGTCCCATATACCATAGATATACAACATTTCCTCTCTTTGGGCAGTATCTTCTTGGACCCCCTAGCAGCTTCCTGGTGATTCATTCAGTTTTTGAGATTTGGACCTTTGGGGTTATTTTTTGCAGAGCACTTCCGCAAAGCCCATCCTTGAAGCCTATTTGCAGAGCTCAGTCTTAGAATGAAATTTTGGATCCCTTACCCAACCTAGTAGGTTCATGTCGTAGAGCGCACCCTCACAGAGTCGAAGGACTCGCTTTGCACCGCCAAGCAGAAAGGACTGATTCTTGGAGAAAAATCGTGGAGTGCATAGAGCATCACAAATCAAGAGCACTATAATCCAAATGTGAAGGTAATAAAGGAAAAAATATAGGTCAACCTCCCCTATTTATAGGTGATGAGCATTGTGCTTCATGGCATGTCCAACCACAACATGCTTCGTAGTTCTTTCAACATGCGCGTCGTCGTTCCACATCGTCACCCTCCTCCACGAGCATTCTTTGTGAATGGCCAAAAGCGTTTTGGAGATTGACCCTCAGACTTAGACCATCATTTTCTTCATAGATCCATGTCTGAGAGGGGGAACTTTTTGGTGGCAAAAATATTTGTAGACTAAATTGATGCAATGCGAAAGTCGAGTGCATGGAGGCTTCCTGGCGAATCCCATTCGTGATGCCCCGATGCACCGTGGCCGGTGCGAAGTCAAAGCTCCTCTGCAAATGCTATAGTGTAAAAAAGTTGGGAGGCTCCCCTATCCCAGATACGTTTTAAAAGTCTTCCTGAAGAGAGGAGTTTGGAGGTTCTGCAACTCATCTGATGTTTGTGAAGGTGTCGTAGAGCGAGGAGGCGGGTCGTTCCACAGTTACGATAAAGTGCCACGCAGCATTGCGGTGAGAGATCCCTGCTTCATGGTGCCTATTTCATATAAATACTAGACTCCCCATGATCCCAAATGATGGATCCTCATTCCTTTCCACTTTATATCTCACAAATTGCGAAACAATTTCTGCTCTGCGAAAAATGTGCTCTTCAAGGTACATGATCTTAGCGAAGAGTCGTTCCTTGGGCTTATATTCAACCACTCTTCAAAGAGGGAGGTCCTTCGTGGAGCGCATAGGCCTCCACTAAGGAAGGGGACCCCCAAGGGGACTAGGGTCTTCATATATCACTCATTATTTGTGAGGAACCATCTATGCACTTGTACACCCTATGCTAAGGCATGGTCATTGTGCTTCACGAAGCATATTGCTTTGAAGAGATACGCTTCGCAGTTCCCCCTTGCTTCATGATCCCCTACTCTGTGAAAGAATTTAGACTTCACGAATCACTATCCATATGCACCTATGACCTACTCCTTGGATACACCACCTCTATTCGCGAATCATACCCCTTCGCGAAGCCCCTCTAATATATGGAGCACCAGAGCATCACAAGGACTCTTCCTATGAACCCTCTCCGTCACTGAACATTTTACCACACAACACTCTATGTTCATAAGAAGTGATTTCAAGGTCCCTTGTGTGGTTATTCAGGTAGCATTACATGGCCTTATGATTCTTCCCATAGGCATGAAGACTACTATTTTTCATCGCATAGTAACAGTAATGTGGGACCCTCAATGGATCACTCCACGAAACCCCCTCATGACAGCATTGTTGATGCCTCCCCTTCCCCAAGGGTAGGCTAGTATCATTTATATAAGTCCTAGGAGTTCAGAGTGAAACCACCTCATCCGAGTTGTAGGATGTTAAACGTCCAATTACCATCATCCCAAGAACATGATGTTAAATTATGGCCTTGCCCCATGCATCATACATAGGGTTCCCTATCTCAGATATTCTTTATGCTCTCTCGCCTCCATGGAAGTGAGATATTTCACCCAAGGAATGAAATCCTCTTTGCTGGAGCGGAGCTTGTCTATATGGAAGGGCTACCACCTTGGTTTAAGCCCCTAGCCTTTCTAGAAGGAGGTATCATTCTTGCACCTCTTATCTTATTTGGTGCCAAAGACCAATGGAGAGATAGGGACCAAGACCTTCATTATCTCACCCCTCTCCCATTGGTCTATGTCACCACTCAAGCCTCCACCATGGAGTGAGTCCCAATCTCCATCTTTCAGGGCTACTAACCACATGTAAGCCCATGTTTCCACTTTGGTATACTTACCACGTGTAATCCCTATTCCACTTCCACCAAACACTCCTTTTGTAAAATGATCGTCAGGTATTTGATGTCTCTTGTTTCTCACACTGATCATGACTCATGTGGGATTAGATTAATCGTCGACCATGACATCCTCTATGGGATACCTTATCATGTAAAACCCAAACAATTCTGAACTACATGGACATTGATCATAACCAAGTCAAGGTACATAGGAAGCCTACCTGAGGATCAAGCCCAACACCTATTGCTCCCGAAAAAACTTTATATCGGTTCACCAGACTCTTCCGAACTATGTGGACTTTGATCCTTTCCATGGAATGGTACATAGGAAGCATTCCTGAGGTTCAAGCCCAAAATCCATTGGATCCGACCCCTTTCACATGGATTCACCAAACAATTCCAAACAACATGGACATTAATCCCTACCAAGTCATTGTACATAGGAAGCCTTTATAAGGTTTAAGCCCAAAACCTATTGGTCCCAACCCCTACAATGTCAGTTCACCAACACCTCTTCAAAAATACGTGGACAATGATCCTAACCAAGGAAAGGTATGTAGTAAGCCTCCCTTAGGTTTCATCCCAACACCTATTAGTCCCGACCAACATCATGTTAGTTCACCCTACCCTTTTTTACTATGTTGAATTTGATCCATACCCATGCAAGGTACATAGGAAGCCTCCCTAAGGTTCAATCCCATCACCTATTGGTCCCAACCCCTTCAATGTTGGTTCACCAAAAAATATTCTGAACTACATATACTTTCATCATTACCAGGTAAAGGTACATAGGATTCATCCCTAAGGTTCAATCCCAACACCACTCGGTCTTGATCACTTCACATCGGTTCACCATCATCGTGCATGACCTTAAACTGTACGCCTGTTTTCACCCCGCGTGATTCTAAACTATACCTATTAGAACTACCTGGGATTTGATTATTTTATCCTAGATAGGGTATGTATGAAACCTCCCCGAGGACTAATCCCAATCAGCTGTTAGCCGTTGGGAACCCAAACCAGTGGTAAGCAATTAGAACCCCAGTTGATTTTAATCCATTGTCATCCCATTCAGCACTAAGTCGTTGCCAACCCTATTCAGTGGTAATCCATTGTCAATCCCAATCAGTGGTAATTTGTTGTATCCAATCTAGCGGTAAGATATTGTCATCCCCACATGATGGTTAGTTATTTTAGGATGAACTACGTGGGTTTGATCCATGTCCCCTAGACATGGTACGTAGGACGCCTCCTAGAGGTTCCACCCCAAACACCAGTAAATTTTTGTGTCCCCCTTATTGGGACCCACATATCTGGTCTTCCCCCGAGTGTCAGACCAACCTCGGCTACTAACCACGTGTATGGCCTAGCATTTCATCAGGTTTTTGTCCTCTGTGCACACCCTGATTACATGCCATGTCCTGAACTACGAGGAGTTTGATCCTTACCAAGTAATGGTATGTAGGAAGCCTCCCTAATGTTCAAGCCCATCACCCATGTCTCATATTCGTCTTTCCCTCGAGGATATATGTTTCATGTAGGCCACCCCCAACCCATAGGTTCTACTTCCTTTGGACCCATTCGAACGGGTCACATCTTTTGGTGTCCCATTACCTCACCGAACTACACCAACACTGATTCCCTTCCATGGGGATAGGTAGGAAGTCTCTTCGAGTCTCAAACCCAATTTCAATGTCACCCTCATGTTGGCTCCTTTTCACTCTCGATCACCTCTTAGCAATCCATGTCTATCCTGATTGTTACCCCGGAATCCACATCCCAGTGAAATCATGTCACCCAATTTCTCGCTGATCCTTATAGTAACCGGGTAACTAACCACACATTATCCCTAGCATCAATGACCCCCAAGGGTCTCACCCACCTGATCTACTCTCGTCAGTGTTCTGATCAGTCTGATCCATCTTTCCTAGATGTTAAACTCATAGCATAACCTGTGTTAATCAAGTGCAGCAAAGGAAAACCTCATAGTTACACCCATGGAATATTATTCCCAGCACTCAACGTAGGACGCATCAGGGGTTTTCGCCCTTGAGAAGACCTATAATAAAGGGAATAACCCAAACACATCAGAGTTCTAGTTTCCAGACATTCTAATGATGTCCAATGTGACTACTCCCATGACCGAAGATTTCTTCCCGGACCGTACCCCTTGGAATGTCCTGAAAGAAGCAGGGTAATTAACCGCCATCCATAAAGATATGGAACTAGGAAGAGTGTCACAAACAACATCTTAAAATTTAAGGGACACCAAGACTAATTGACGTGTTCTGAAGAGAAATCGATGAAATGAGGAACCGAAATCCTGTTATAGCATTTTGATCAAGGAACAAACATCTTTGAGTAAGCGGTCGATGCCGCCTACCTTTGGAAAGAAGGAATGCGGGGAAATAATTAGTGCGTCCTCGACTAAAGGATGTGTTCCCCGGTGAAAGCATTAGATATAGTAATAAAGGAGAATAAATCATATATTACCATGAGATGGGCAATGCAACTACTTTAATGATTCGACACTGAAACAATAATTATGAAATGGATAAAGGCTCCCAAAATCTAAAGTGAAGATCCATATGTACATAGGGGATAGTTGTATTGATGAATGAATACATTTTCTGCCTATGAAGCACCCTAAAATAAATTTCCATTATTTTTACATAACATGTAATCCCTTTACACATCCACTAATCCATCGGACATAGTGACACAATAAAAACACATCGACTTTTTGAAAATGGTCTTTTAACATTACAAGAATTGTTACCGATACACAACTTGTCCCCCCTTCAAGATGTGTACCATGATCTCAAATTCATCAATTATGAACACACATGTTATGTACTCCTATTACATGAAATTTATTTCTCTATAATAAAATAGAAAGTGCATATTCTTTTCAAAAACAGCAATTTAACTGTGGTGTTCTTTGAACATGGTGAGAACCCCGTAAAAAAAATTAACACATTTATTCCAAGATTACATTAATCCAAAAAAACATATATACCAAATCCTAGGTAATTATTGTTATAATAAATTCTATATGCATAAGAGTATTATTAAAAACACATTTAAATGGAAAAATAATAAAATAGTTGGAAAATAACACAAAAGAGGTAATAGAATGATAATGACTCCCCACTAAAATAATTTCTACCCTCGACAAGTCATGTAGAATAATTTAGACATATAAAGAGGTGTTCCCACTTCAAAATCATCATCACTAAGTTATCCTAAATCACATAAGAATCTAATAATTGTCTCCATTTCACTCTAATAAAATACAATCACCATCCCATTCAAGACTAAATTTTGGTATTCAACAATCTAAACTGACAACTATGAAACAGAAAAGTATGGCTCTAACTCAACATCTTCTCTTATAAAATCATGAGAGTGACTATAATGTTATTTCCTATTCCCTGATATTTGGAAAACTATATGAATTCACATCATCTAAATCATAAATTCCAAACAATAAGTAACCTAAGATATATTCTCAATGAACTTATATGGCCAACATAACTACAATACATCATTCAGTATTATCCATGAAATTGAAACCCCAACCTTGGAGAACATTTCATGAAAACCAAGTCACTTAAGGTGAACTATAAACGATGTTTCCAAATGACCAACATAATACTTTTTTCAAACTCTATACTAAAATAATATATCGATTTATATCCTAAATATTTCTAGAAGTCTTTTTATCAGAATTCAATCCCAAAAAATATGTTTCAGCCCCCACTTCGCAAAAAAAGTGGTAATAAATATTGAAAACCATATAAATACTTTTTGTAACCCATAACGACTAATTAAAGATAGATATTTTTTGTAGGAAAACAAAACCACTCCAAGATGGTGACCGTACGATCCACTGAAATCCAATACAGATGAATGAATAGTATCCTTAAAAATTTGAATTCCATTCTACTTATGACCTTCTATCTATAAATGATAAGTTGTAAATAATCAGAAATGAGTCCCCATAACCTCTTGCTTACTCCTCCATTTCCTCAAAGTAATCATGGGAACCCTATCTTTATGAATGGTAGAAGTAAATCCATGTAACCTACCAATTTAATACACATACATCGTATCAATGATCATCAACAATGTTTATGTCCTTATAAAAATAAAATGAGTTATCTTTTTCCATTTATCAATCACCACCTAGATAGAATTCATCTCTTAGGACTTCCAAGGTAATCCAATAAAAAATCACATGGATACCTCATCCAATTTCAAAACCTACACTAGTAGTAGCTCATGGAAACCGTAATGTTTCAACTATTATGACTTTATCTTTTGGAAAGTGTAATAGTGGGAAACATAATCATCATTTTCATGCATCATTCCAGGGCACAAAAATTACATTCTATATTCATAATACATCTTCTTAGTACTGAGATGAATGGACCAAGAATAAATATGATAATAGAAAAATTATCTCCTTAAATATTTTGGCATGATAAACTGATCCCCAATAAATATTATACAATCTTAAGATAGAGACCCAGAAGAAATGATTTCCCCACAAAATAGGGTTTCATGAATTCTTCTGAAATTTTCAACCATTTTTTCCCAACATAATAAACTCGAGAAGAGATGATGATAACTGATAACTAGTCAAACCCATTCCTAAAACATCTTTCTATGAATCGAAATGAATCAGAATAAAAAACCAAATCTTTCAAATATTCTATTGATTATAAAATAGTTTATGATTTAACTTTCCTACTAAGAGAATTTGAAAAAAAATCCCCTTCTACTTTATTTCGAAGATATCGAACTAAAACATATGAATGTTTTAACTCTGTCTAAGATTCAATTCCTTCTATGAAATAGTATAGCTCAAAATCTTATCATTATAAAGGACTATGAAACTCTCCTTGAAAAGATAGTTCCTCTAACGCATAATAACTTGTATAACTATGTAAATATCTAAATAACGTCTCATGTTATTATTATCATGTGGCTAAAGCTGACGGGAACCGTAAGATACCACATGATCATCCATCACGAGAAAAAAACCAACACATGTTCATGAAGAATCAAAAGAATCCAAATAAACCATATCATGATCAGGTATGATGATAATAGAAGCCATTTTAGTAATTATTATTGCTCATAAAAATGAAACATAATTTTTTCATCACAAACCATTTCTAGATAATGAAGTAAAAGGTAACACCAATACAGAAATCTTTGTGATGATCTTTTGATAGATTCCACTGAGAACAAGGATTCTCCTAATCTCAATGATATTTTTTAGGATATTCCCATAAATAGATAGTTGTCACATTCTCTGGTTCAACATATAAGCCATAAAGAGAAATCACCTTCCCCAAGAACATCATTTCCTTAATTGATAAACAACTTTTATAAATATTTCCATTAAAATAACAATTACTTTATATTTTAAAATCAAATAATAGATGGGGTTAATGATCGCACTCACATTTTTAATACACCAAAATAACATCCATGAAAAATAGCACAAAATTGAAGAGCTTCTAGTGGAATATATGATTAATCTATGAAATAAATTCTTGAGGAGGATTAGTAAAACAAAATGGCATGAAATGATATTATTGATGGTCATGACTAATCCTAAAATATGTTTATATTATATCAAACTCCCAACTACTAAGAGGATGACAATATAAATATAAATAATTCTTTAGAAACTACTTTTCCTCATATAATGGTTCAAAAAATAATCAAAATGTGGAAGAGTATAAATTATATATATCATTAAATGCTTCAACATCTGATGATTTCCACATAATTAGAGTAGGCCTTCTTCCTTCTCATCATCGAGCACAGATGATTACCAATGAGAAAAAATAGAGAAAAAATTACATTCACCGCTAGATCACACCATAGCTTATTGAGATCATTAGGCTAAGCTAGATCAATATGATAATAAGGCATCGATATCCACGGAAAAGTTGGATGAAGTTCAATAGTTAACATTACCTCTTTCTATGGTAGCGGAAATGAATAATAATCTATGAATATTTATGAAAAACATTGAACAATAAAGGAAAGAATAAAAAAATTAGAGATGTTTCCATGAACAAATACTATAGACAATGAAAATCCCCTGATCGTTGAATGGGAGGGTCTTACATGATAATACCATAGATACCACACTCCTAGAAACAGCTATGATGCAAATTATTCAATAATAAGATATATAATATGATGATAAAAACTATCCATAGTACGATGATCAACAATCCAATCCACCCAAATGACAAAATTAAAAATATATAGATTGAGAACAAGAATATTCCATACTAGCTATCCATCAACTATCCATAATGTACTTGAAATAAACTGAACAACCATTTATTTCTAATTACCCACAGGTATCTGTAACATCATTAAGTAGTACATGAGATCCGTTATAATGTTAAGAAAATAAAAAATATAGGATTATATAAACAATTGAGAATACCCATTATCAAATAATGAAACATCTATCGATGATTCAATATATACGGTACCTCTCATTATTTCTGGATGAAAATATCCTCTTCCAAAAACAAATCGGATGTTTGAATGTAATTCAACCCTAAAGCCTATGTCTAGTGGAAGATTTTATTTGAAGCGGTTGACTATGGAACCAAAGCCTTTGGATTTGACGATCCTTCACAATATTGAGGAGTATATGAAGCCTAATATAAATAATTTAGATGACCATAACTTCAAAAATTGGTACACATATTTAACAGTGACTGAAACTAACATCACGAGCTTCCAAACATTCCACCCTGATAGAATGTCTGATAACCCCACTACATGAATCCAAATGTTCCAAAGGGGCATTCTAATGGGAAGTTCATCCCCCAAATATAGAATGATCCATCCACTTCGTATTTTTTCATGGTTTTCCCGTGAAGAAACCATTTTTGTGGAATATTAGTTGTATAATATCCATACATTCCTTCAATATTAAGTGATATTATTATATTTATGTACAATATATCCATATAAGTAAAAAATAAGAATAAATACATATGTTATGATATGAGTTATAAAACCCTACATGTGCTTCATATGATTCAACTGGTCATTCATTACAACCCTTACTGATAATCATAATATCTTAGTAAACTGATGTGTGTACACTAGCACTGAATTTTGTCCCTAATAAAAATAAAGAAACTATAAATACCATGTCATAATAAATAACTCTTGATAAATATTCTAGAAGAGTAGAGTCTTGATACACTCCAAGTCCATGACTATGGGACAATAAACCTATACCATATTATCCAATATATGGTTATTGGGACACTCAAGTCTAAACAATTCTCAATCCACCTTGGTTCACTCAGGTGTGTATAGAAATTGGAAAATATTATAAATCATATCAATATTTTCCTCACCCACTAATGTATTAGTTGTACATTAATAGGATGGTCATTTCTCACGACTAAACTCCAATGATTGATCTATTTCTCCTATAGTTCCCATATGTGCGTCAAAAAATGCATTATAATCATGTGGGTGTTATGATCCATGGTGTGAACTTCCCTAATTATGTACATGATAAAGTTATGCATCTCAGGATTCCCTGTAGGAGCATCAATTGTACACTCCTGTGGAACTCGTAGGACCCATCTATGAGTCGTAGTACTGCAAACCAAAACCATATAAATGATTAGAAAATAGAAAAATATCATTTCAAACTATAAGATCTATAATTAAAAATTTTAAGTAACATAATGTTCATAAAATTAGATATACACATCCGATCATCCCATGGTAACATGAGTTTCATCACAGAAATTGCTAATGAGGCACTTTCCACAATATACCTCTCATGTATCAAGAATCATCTTACAAGTCTACAAAATTTCTAATGTTATCTACATTGTAGGATAGTACTCCTCTAATATTAAAAATTAATGAACTGACTTAAATACACACTCATACTGGTACCTAACCCAACCCTCCACAAAACTGATGAGTATTCATGATCCTCATTGGATAGTGACCAACACTAGGGAATTTGACATTGAACAGAGGGAATGATTTCTCCCATAATGATGAATCAATAGTCTATATGGTTACATATCCAAGATAAATCGAAGAGGATATAAAAATATATTCCATCAATGAAAACGAGAAAAATTAAATATGTAAAATAATCGCCAATTGAATACTTCAATTACAACATACTACAAAATGAATAACATTCTCCAATATCCCCATCTGATATAATGGGAAATATCCCACCATCTAACCATTAGCTACCCAAAACACTTGTGATTTAAACAATAACACCTTATAGTAGAACCTTGACATTTACTTCTTTGAAAGACAAAATCAGTTGAATGCCCCACCAATGGTGAATTCAGAGTGTGAGATAAAATTATTATTGGGGCCTCACCCATGTCATTCATATCATGTCTCTCAAAAACAATAAAAACATTGTCAACTTTAAATAAAAAAATTCTGTATAGAATTTTACTTTTTTATATCAAAATCATGGAATAATAGTTTAATTTACCTTTTTCCACATTTCCAAAAAAATAAGGTAATGAATTTAAAAATAACACACTATACATATATTAAACCTAATTTATCCCGTAAAACCAAATCATTCATCACACATCATATAAAATTAATTGATGGAAAAATATTATTTTACAAAAAAAATTCCAAAATTTTCCATGATGAATTGGTGACATCATTTCAAGTATCTAACTAGTTAATGATATGTAATGTCCTTGATTTTTGGTGTATTATTTTAAAATATTATATGGAGTTTATTTGAGACCAGGAACTAAGAAGGTGTGTGATTTTGAGCCCCAATGTTCCTAATATAAATTTTGAAATATATTTAATATGTTAAGTAGCACACATGAAAATTTTCCGAAAAAAATGGAATAACATTTTAATATGTTCCCAGATCAGAATTCTTAGGTAATTGTTGTGTTCAGAGCAGCCAATTTACCCTAGGAAATACCTAACATCATCCCGAGCGTGTTAGATGTGTAATGTAGTTTGTTTTTCATTATATTAAATATAATAATATATGAATTAATTTCATTTTGAAATTTCACAGTGATACAACAATGTTTCTTTTAAATTAAAAATTTTATATGATATCTACGGTTTGGCTCATAACCATAAAATTTTCTCAAGACTCTGGAGGGATCCTTGTAGAACACTCTCAATGGTAAATGATGATGGAGCATGGATTAAGGATCTATGGAATATTTATTTGATGGATCTCACCAAAGGTGGAAATGTGACAATACATCCACTCCAATGAATGATCCAACCTCGAGGTAGAATGTTGTTATTTGAATTTATCTTTCCCCATTATTATATTCAATAATGAACACATAGAAACCAGAAAACAAGATGATATTTTGTTCTCTTGTTCTCATAGGATGGGGTATGATTGTGAGTTATTATATGGGATTTGATTAATGAAAATTGATTATCCTTTTAGGATCATTCTTATGAAATTGATCGATTCTGGAACAAAACACAGCATATGTTCATTCCTTGGGTTCTTCATTGTGTTTTTCTACCCCGATGTAGATTGCGCTATTCATGGGATTTGAATATATGATTTGTAGAGCCATCGACTCATGGATAAATGATCCAAAATTGAAGATCCAACCTCAGGATGACATAATGGAGGTGAGATGATGATAGAGAAGGACATGTTGATGTGATTAATGAGATATAATTTATAGAGAAATTTGTGTGTATGTGATTGGAATTTCTTTTCAGAGCAGATTGAATTCCCAAAACCCATCTATTTTGTGTTTCATTATAGATATGACCATGGATATCTAGTTTCATGGACAACATAGAATTTGATTTAACACCGAAGTATTGTCCATGGTATGCTAAGGAAGAACTATTGTTCTTGAAATTTCTAAGGAACTCGGCGTGTAGTCTAAGCAACATGTCATGTGGCCCCAACCAAGTAGCAGATAGGGTTTCAAGGGGCTGTATTGTGACATAGGGTGTGTTAACACTTTCAAATGATTTTTGGTACCTTCCTTGAGACTCGTCGTGTATCATAAGAGTTACATAGATATGGGGTGGAGTATACGGGTATCCAACACGCCGTGTACTCCCCCACCTAGATTTGTTGAACCAGTTACATGGATAACCCTCTGTACATTTACATGGGAAGTGGAACATGAGTTTAAAATATATAGTAGAAAATATCCAACATAAAAGTGTTGATCCTATATATAGCGTCAAATTGTGTGAACCTTACTACATGTAGTGTACTTCTTTTCTACATGACATGTTCTATTGACACGTGTAATTATAAACTTGAAGAACCCAGGGATAAGGGACTCGGCGTGTGACCCTGCTTAAAATCATATATCCCTTTTCTAGAAGTTTTGAATAACTTTTACACTATATTATGAACATGTTTGTTTGGGATTAGTCTTTTGATAATTGTTTCCCAAAAGGATGGTGGGAATCATTTCCAACTCATAGGAGTATGATCCCTTCAGTAGGAAATTCGTGATATTGTCATTGGAATCCCATCAATGTGGCCTAGAGAAGGATCCCCTATTCATTATTTGTTCCCTAGGTAGAGTCCTTGGTATATAAGTGACCAACGTCGCTGGGTGTTTATTCTCTATATTGTAGGATAATTCTAATGGAATTTTTCGGTATCACCCCTTGGACATAGATGCAATCCTAATCTATGTATCATATATTTCCTCATATCTATCAGTGTATCTCTCACATGATGGTTGCGATGAACAATACTTCTTGATAAACTAACATCAGTGCTATCATAATCATGAATGTGTTCTCACAGATGAGTCATTCGTCAAATCATTGGACTAAATCCCTAGTTCTAGTATACTGTAGTTGTGACATACCTATAGACTATGTGTCTTGGTTTGAGTATATCTAGATATTCTTGTTTTATGTGTTGTATATATATTGAGTAGAGATAACCATAAGATTTGATTCTGTATGGATTTTTTGTTTAAGGGTTTCCAAATGAGTATTGTTATACTCACTCCTATATGGGCTTTGCATTCTCATGTCATGAATTGGGAATAAGAGCAGCCATTTGATGGCGTCTCGGGTGGACCAGGACTAGAAAGATATTTGTGAGTTTATGAAGGCTGAGGAGTTACTTTGGCTTAGAGGAGCTATCCCTGTACCTATTTTTTATAGGTTGGACATTGTTGTTAAAAAACTCATTATTTTTGTGGGTATTTTATGTTATGTAACCATTTAATTTACTACACGTTACTTTTTATCTTACTCTTTTGGTTGAGATAGTGGTATGCATGCTTTTTCATTCCTTGTGGTTTTTTACATCACACCATTATTGGGCTTGGAGTTGTGTGTGAGAATACATATACATAGGAAATACCTCTCATGTTAGTGATATGTCTAATCTGTGTTAGTAACCATCCCCTGGATATTGGAGGTGGGGTTGGGGAGTCGTAGCGTGGGTCCCACTAGGACGGGTCATAATAGAGTAGTATCGTAGGTGGTCGGTTCTGCCTCAGATGGCGATTCAATGAGATTTGTTTGTGGAAATATTGTTCAGTCTTTCGAGTTTGGAATTTTTTCTAGAGACTCAAATGTTGGAGTGGGAATCCAATGTATCTATACAATAACAATATTATATCATTCTATTTGACTCGGTACATGAAAAAAATAGTTGTAGGTAAAATAATTATACATGCATCATATAGGAATGGTTTGTGGTTTTCATTTCCTTCTTGACTCATCTCTTTATATTTACTCCTTGATGATGATACATCTTTTTTTTCTACAAAATTTCCCTAAAATTCATGCCATCTATGATTATTTGGCTCAATCATGAGGATTCCCACTAATTGATGAGGCTTGGATATAGGGGCCAGTTCCAAAGGTGTATCCTCTAGGTGGTGGGCAAGATATATAACCACATATTGAGCAACACGTGGTTCCCATAATATCAGTAGATGAGGAACACATGTTGATTTCACTCCATGAGGTCCAGATAAAAATACCCATATGGTTCTATGGTGAGACCGACCCTCTAGTGGCTGAGGATGTGATTGTGGCATTGACCCGAGTTTTCCACCTAGTCGGGAAACCAGCTGACGAGATGGTGCTCCCAACGGTGAGAATTCTTTACAGATCAGCAAGTCAATGGTGGATTTTTCTTATCCTTACTCATGAGGAGGAAAATATTTCAGGGACAAATTTTAGATGTATCTTTATAGGGGATTTCTCACTGGTTACGCTGACAGTTGTTCATATACAGAATATTCTTCACCAGTAGTAGGGAAGCTTGATCGTGGCAAATTATTCATCGGGGTTCACCAACATTTCCAGGTACTCGATGTATATATTCAGGGATATATACATCAGGGAGAGGAAATTTTAGTAAGGCATGTTTAAGGACATCTGATCCATTTTTATACCTCTATGCATTCCGACTTATGTTGGAGCGAACGTGCGAGCTTTGGTGGTCTAAATATTTTTAGATGAGCATATGTAGCCTATAAAAGTTATTAGTGGAAATACATATGCAGAGAAATCTGCAGCAGGGAGACGATGTCAGTCTCATGGATCTAGGAGTGGGATACATTATAGGAGGATGTCCAAGTATACAGGATATGTAGTTTAGGGTTCAAAGTATAGATATAGTCAGCCTAGGGAGAGACGGTTCTACTCATTTATGGTATGGGATACCTCACCTGAGATTGTCCAACCCGCCATGATGTTGACTGGAAGACTGTGAATAGACCACCGAGGTAGAGGAAACTGAATGATCAGGAGGATCCTAAGGATGTAAAACGTCATAGAGGAGTTGGGAGATTAGTAGGAGGTGGTAAATGTTTCGACATTTTACCACCCACATCCCCAGGTGGTCAACGCCTTGCTGAGAGAGATGGAGAATATTGGTAGGGAAAACAACATGCAGATAAGTCATATGACCCAGGGAATCTGGGAATGATTCAAGGTATGATATTTTGCTTTTCTAATTTAGCTATAGTATTGACATACCTAGGTTAAATTCTGTCCTTTCTTACCACAAATCTTGAATGTGTCCTTGAGATTATAATTGAATCGTTGAATCAAACCTTGCCCTTAGAGTTTCCCAATAGATAGGGCTCAGGTATCAGAGATTTGTGTTGGCATTGTGTCCTAACCCTTGGAGGGGAGATTTTTAGTTGGAACCACTTTGCGGATGTGTTAAGGCATTATGAAGTCATTCTCATTATGGATTGGTTATCCAAATTCCATGCCCATATTTTCTTTTTTAGACAAAGGGTGAGGTGTGTCCATAGTGATGGAATACAGTTTTCCTTTGTCGATGAAAAGGAATACCATTTAGACCAAGATGTAATCATTAATAAAAGGGTGAAATTGATTACTCATCAGATCTCAAGCATACCCTCGGTGTAGAACATGTTAGGAGTTTCTAGTTCCCAGTCGTAGTGGTGGAGTATGAGGATGTATTTCATGACGATGATCCATGTTTAACATAATTTCCAGAGATATACATATACATTGAATTAAATCTTGAGAGGGAACCAATCTCAGCACTGCCATATCGGATGGTTATCACAAATCTTCATGAGTTGAGGGTGTAGTTGGGGGACATTCATAGGAAGGGATTTATGCAACCCAATGCTTCACCCAGGGAAACACCATATTTTTTTCCCTAAAAGGTAGATGGGTGATTGGGTTTGCGTGTGGACTACAGGCACATGGGCCAATTGAACGTGATGAACAAGTATCTACTTACAAGGATTGATGAATTCTTCGATCAGTTCAGAGGGCCACATTAGTTCTCGAAGGTTGACCTTTGACCAGTCTGTCACCAGTTGTGAGTTTTTGTTGATGGTATACCAAAGATGGATTTTTAAATGGGGCTACTCTCAGTATAAGTACATGGAATGCACATTAGGGAGAATAATTCCCCCATAGTGTTCATGGGACTCATGAACTAGATCTTTCAGCCTTACATTAACTAGTTTATGGTCGTCTTTATCGAAAATATCCTTGTGTACTCAATATATAAGGAGGAGCATGAGAGACACCTATGGATTTATCTGGATATACGTTGAGAACACCATCTCTTTGTGAAACTCTCAAGGATTCAATTCTAGATCATGTATGTTCAATTTTGGGGACATTTTATCCCTGTAGGTGGAGTGGTTATGGACCTTTCCATGGTAGAAGTATTGTTAGCAAGGGAGCCACAAAGGAGTATAACATAGGTGCAATGTTTCCTTGGAAAAGATGTATATTAATGAATAATCATATGAAATTTATTCAAGATATCAAGAACCCATTACAACTTTTAATTGAAAGGAGTTGCCTTTTGTGTGGAAAGTGAAATGACAGTAGGCTTTCTAGCAGTTGAGGCAGATTTTGAAGAGCACTCTGATCTTAAAATTTCCGAAGAATGGTGTCTAGTATGTAGTGTTATGTGATGCATCAGAGAACAAAATTGTTTATGTCCGGATGTAGATTCTAGTGGGGATTTTATATGTGTCACGCCAGTCGAGGGAACATGAGTAGAACTATGTGCCCCCTAATCATGAGTTGGCAGCGATAGTCTTCGCATTGGAGTTCTGGAGACACTACCAAATGGGAGAGTGATTCATCATCTACATAAATAACAAGAGTCTCAAGTATATCTTTTATCCTAAGGATAAAAAAATGAGACAGAGGTAATGTATAGAGTTCCTCTAGGATAATGAAATTAATATTATCCATACTCCTATGAAGTGGAAGGTGGTGGAATATGCTCTCAGTAGGATATTTTGTTTACAGATGGTGAATCCGGAATCAGAGTAGTTGGAAATGATATAGTTATCCTCTATAGATGGAGATAAAGTAACTTACCTCCAGTATATGATTTTCACCCCTCTTTTTTTATAATGTATTCAGGAGGAATATCTTGGGGATACTGACTATGAGACACTGCATGCTGAGATGTCTGCAGGAAATGTTCTAGAAATATATTCACATAGTGGGAGCATCTCTTCCTTTTCAGATGACACAAATTTGTACCAGTGTCATTTAAGGAGGAGGTTCTATGGGAGTTTTATATATCCCATTTGGTGGTATATCCTGGAGTTATGATGTTTTACCAATTCTATGAGGATAGTTTCTGTGTAAAGGGATGAAGAGGGAAGTGGAAGAGTTTGTTTCTGGTTACCATACATGGAAGAAGGTGAATAATGAGCACTAGGTTCTTGTGGGTTTAACTAAACCCCTTGAGGTATCAGAATAGAAGTGACATGGGGGTATATGGACTTCGTGACACCTTTACCACCTACGTCCAATGGACACGATTCCATCTAGGAGATTGTTGACCGACCAACCAAGTTAGTGAAATTAATACCTATATGGTAGCAGTGTTTAATAGATAGATTGGGACGCCTCTACATGAAGTAGATAGTTTAGTTTCATGGAGTTCCATTGAAGATTGATACATATCCTGATGCATGTTTCACATAACTGTTGTGGAAGTGTTGGCAAGGGAGTTAGGGACTCAGTTATGCGTGAGCACGATATTTCACCTCCAAAAAGATGGCCGGATTGATTGGACCATTCGGGTCCTATAGGTCATGCTATAGACATTAATGTTGGAATTCTTCCACAGTTGGGAGGATCACCTACCTTAAGTGGATTTCACATAAAATTCATTTATCATTCCCCCATTGGTGTGGCACCATTTGAGGATTTGTACATAGGACCTCGTTGTTCCCCACATTGAAAGTAACACTCGAGATTTTATGAGATATATTCCTTTTAATTTGTTTCATATCTTCTATTGTACGCTACAGAAATATTAGCTTGCACTATACACAACACCGTATTAGATTTCAGTATACACAACACTATTCTTGGATCGTGTTACACACAATTTCATGTTCATTTGATAGAAGTTATTTTACGAAACATTGAATATATATATATATATACATATATTAAATGTATAAATGAAATATTGTTGGATTATATTATACGCTACAAAAAAGGAACCTTCCACTACAAGTAACACTGTCATGGCATGCATTACTTGCAAGAGCGACCTTCCTCAATTGCTGACTTTGAATGCAATACTGAGTTTCACTATCCAATGATATATTGTTATAATATTATTATGAACCATCTTTTATGAATAGTATTAACCACATTTTGAATTATATAACATTATATGTCATCATACACATATCTTAGAACATGGTACGAGAACAAAATAAATTTTTCAGGTAAAATTAGTATTATTCAAAAAATGTAGTTTTGCCAACTTTTGATAGTGCCCCCATATTAAATCTAGTTTCTGACTCATTTAGAAGTTAAATTTGTCAAAATAAACTGATTCATTGTAATAATGATATAAAAATATACTTTGGATAATTTTCTATTATTTTTCTAATAACTTTCATAGTTTGATGAATAGTAAAAATACGATAAATAATAATTAAAAACAACTTCTTTCATCAAGATAATTTATATCATTAAATTATAATATTTAATGGTTTTAAAGAATAAATAGAATATATTTTTACCATTTAATATATCATATGTCATTATAATTAATTTTACATTGAATACATTGGTAAAAACATTTCAATCTTTTGCAATGTTTTAAACAAAGACCCATTTTTTCAACAACAGGATTAACTTTAAATTAATAATTACATATTCTGTGTTTTGCATTTTCAAAAATGGATTCCATATTTAGAATCTGGAGGTTCAAATTTTATAAATATATAATTTTATTTTTATGCATTATGAACAGTGATGTAGAAATTATTTATAATTTTTAGGGAATAATTAATTATCATTAATGATAACACAATAGTGATGTAGAAATTATTTTATTGATTGAAATATCAAATAAATGGTTTTACAAATATTTAAATAAATATTATATGAACTAATTAATGTGCTCCAAAAATTTTCTAGATGAATATGACATGTTAGTAATCTATTAAATATTTTTTTTTGAATATATCCTGTTTATGGATTTTATTTAATTTTAAATAATTGAATAGTGTCAAAATTGACACTATTGGTATTTTATAAAAATAAAATATTATTAAATTGTTTAAAAATCACAAAAATATTTAAAAATTACAAATTGAAAATTATAGGTTTGAAAATGTCAGAATGTATATAATTATGGACAATTAACTACACATAAGTAAGTATTTATAAAAATTTAAAATTTAGAATATTATTACCACAAATAAAATTAAATATAAAAAAAATGATAAATAAAAATTATAAGGTTTAATATAACATCAAAACATGTCTAAATTTTATTTGATGATGGTATTACTATGCTACCCCATCTCATCTTCACATATGAGTAATTTTTGGAGGTCTGTAAGTTGGGTTTTCTTTTATTATTAATTAATATTTTTGAGGTTTCCAAAAGTGCCCCTATCTTCTCTTATAAAATGGAACCTCATACCTCCTCTATTCACACTAGTTTGAGCCTTAAATCTCTTCCATACCCTACCCATTACTCATAAATATCCCTAGTAACATTTTGGAGGTGCTGGTCTTCTCAAAAGTCCAACTCTAGTCCCTTAAGAGGATGTTTAATGGAGGTGCGTCGAGGAAGAGGTAATCTCTTCTACAAATTCCTTCAAGTTTATATCTTCTTATACATCCTCTTATTTATCTGTTTCATTATAAATTAATAATTTCAGTATCACTAATATTCTTATATGTTATTATAAATATGAAAAAACCTTATTCAACTTTATATCCATCCTACGAAAAATGAAATCAATGCGCGTGCGTACGTATGACTTACCGTCCCCACACCGTGGTGTAATCTATTTTTTCACCACCACCATAAATGGATGTGTATAATGGTGGATATAGTAACTATATATGATTATTATAACATCATAATGATTTTGATATATTATATCATCCACTCCAATTCTATTCAATAATTATTGGAATGATATAATCACACGTGCGTATGTACGGATTACCGTCTCCACGACGCGATGTAATTTATTCTCCATGTTTACCATTCATGAATGATTATGTAGTATATATAATAAATAATCATGAAATACTAGAGTTATTTATATTTCCTTTACTTACTTCCATTAAATGTCAATAAGGAAAGAGATACAGCGTTCATGCGTACGTACGGCCTACCGTCTCAATGAACGGTGTATTTCATTTCATTTATCTATATATTATATATATATATACTGAATATATATGACATATGAATAATTTTTTAAATTATGGAAGTAATTAAGTCATGATATAAGTAATAATATCAAGAAAACCAAGTCCAAACACATATGATAAATGAATCAATTTTACACAAAATGTTGCTTTAACATTTAATTGACAAATGAACGGGTAATATAATGTCGTATGTGAATCATATATGATATCATAAATTTTATTATGGTTCCTTTAAAAGTTAATAATATGTTTAAACCCACTATACAAGTGTTTCAGACACATACGGAAGAAATTGTACCTAAGTTAAGGGATAATTAGTCCAATTCCATTCTTCTTCAAGATTATTTATTCGTAATTATTTACTGGGGTTATATTTATCATTCATTCCCATGTTTTATAAATTTTTTTCTATTATTACATTTATTTTTAATGTCATGTTTACCCCTTGTTTTACTTTTTTTGTGTGGTATGGAAGGAATATTTCTTTTGTTTACAATATGAGGTACTTCTTGACTTTTCCATCAAAAGTACGATGAGAATGTATTTTTTAACTCATACGGAATGATCAGATTTTTATGGTTTCATAATGACTTATTTACATGAATATTCCTCTACATTATTTCATGATTATCTTCATCAAAAATATTTTCTATTAAAATTTCATATCATTTTGATAAAATAAAAATATTTTTTAGAAGAAATGATATTTTCTCCAAGAATTCCTATCAAGTGTTTTACCAAAACTATTTTCCATCTTAGATGACATTCTTTAATATGGTCATGTTTCATGTATAATGTACCTATTATTTACATGGTTTGAATTTTTTACGATGAAATAATATCCATTTTTATGGATTATTTTATGATGGGATGATGTTTATGAAACCCATTTTATTCTTTTGTTTATTATGAATGATTTATGTTTATTTTGTGGCACACATAAGAATGATTATATTATGGGAAGTTTGGGACCTATATCTCCCTCTAATTTAATTGGTAATGATTTATATCTCATGAGATAGACATGTATGGAACAGAAAGTAAACCTGGTTCAGTAATGGAATTTGTCCACTATGATGGTCTTGGCAGAAATTCATTGGCTACTATGGAAGTCAGATCATGTGATTTATGGTTTTCCACAATTTCATGTATTATTCATAAGATAATTTAGCTTGATTAAAGTTCCTTTCTGATCTATGCATTATGTACAGCTATGATTTATGTGATTTCTCATGATTTTGATGTTTTATGTTAATGTTTTTACGTTTAAATGTTTATGGATTGTTTTATTTTCTCTATTTTTACCCTTACTATGCATTTGAACTCACCCTTTTTATGTTTCCTATCCCTAGGATATAAAGAATGTTTTCATGTAAGGAAAACAAAGGGGAAGATCTTTTTGGGGGATGTTTAAGATCTTTCACCATGATTAGAAGAATATGTTCCGAGTTTCCAAAGACACTAAACTAATACGGTCTTTGGGCGTCTGTGTTTGTTATGTATTAAGTATTCCACAAAAGTAATGTAATGTCTACGTACATCAAGATTTGGGTCTCTATAGTTGGTATCATAGTGAAGGTTTAGTTAACCATTTCAAACTAGGATGCAAAAACTTTAGTGATATTCCTAGATATATATCTAAGGAATGTCTAGGGATGTCTGTAATGTTATGTATAAGTATAGGTTAAAATCCTAGAATTATGATAACGATGATGAATAACCTAGTATTAAACATAATATGTTAGATATTTAAAGTACTCCCCTTTATTATGTTGTTTTCCTAGTATGATATTTTCCTCTCACACTATTCTTTTTGTGTATTAGGAGATGATTAGAAATAGGAAGATTCATGTTAAGGGAGAATATGATCCATAATGGAAGGATATTCATTATGAGCCACCAAATGAAACATGATTTGGAAGTCCAAACATCATTGTTATTCCTAATCAGCAATCTCAAAATATGATCAATAATCTTAACTTTGGTACGTTTCTATATCAGCTAGTAAGAGAAAGATGGAGTTTCATGATGATTATAGAGGAATGAAAGTTCAATTTCCGTCATGTAAATCATGTGGGAAGAGGCATCAAGGATAATGTTTCAAAGGAAATGGAAGATGCTTTGGGTGTGGAAAATAAGAACACAAAGCCAGTAATTGCAAAGGAAAAGGTTCAGTTGACACAATAGACAAGGATAATGGTATTTCTAAGACATCATCAATAGTTAAATGTATTAAATTTAGAATGTACAGGAATTGGGAAAACTAATGAACTAAGGGAAAATCTCATGAAGAGAATAAGAATGGTTGTATGGGTAGTACTTATGTTGATGATGATAGAGAGACTAAAAATGATATATGAGATGAAAGATGTGTTGAGGAATAAAATGATGAAGCTCGGTCAATGGTTTAAGAAGGTAATGGAATGATTACATCTTTATCAAGAATAATGTATGGTACTATAGAATAAATTAAAATTTAATGATTGTTACACTATTTTTTTCCTTGAGTATTTGAATGTTTATGACGAATGATACTGGTAACCATGAAAAGTGATTCAAATGTCATTGGAAAGGAAATGATATTCTCATAATGAAGGGATAAGAAGAAAATAATATGTTTGAAAGTATTAATGATCTGATGATCGATATATAGAAAAAGTGAAATCATGGATTGAGTATAAATAATTTTTTGGGATTATGGTATGTGGAAAGTCTTAAAATTTGATAGCATTCATGTTTTCACTAAGGTTCTATGGTAATTCATGTTTTAAGAGAATTCATGATTAAGATATTCACATGTTTGGAATGTTATCAACAAGATATATCTTATGAAATATGGGGTATTAATGATGGTATTCATGTGATTGTTATATGAACATTCTAGTAATCATTCTCTTTATACTCTGAGTTTGGAAAGAAGTTTTTGAATAATCCTAAATATTGGAATGGATTAAGTTGGACATTACATAGTATCGTTTAATGCTAAACCAATTTTCTAGAATATTAAAATAATATTGTTTTGGAAAAAATACAACCTGCAGGATGGGAGACAACTCATCGCATCAGACAAGGATACAGGAATCGAACCCACAACTGAAGTGCGACATGCCTTTATCGCCTACCACTGGCCTACAGGAAGTCCTTGGTTAATAGAAACTAGTATTATTTTGTCTTATAAAGCGGTATGATAGATGATGTATATGTCCATTTTAGGGACCATATACAATTAATCTCCCCATTGATGGACTTATGTGTATATAATAACCTTTTCTAACCTTATATTTGTGACAGATGTAATGACCCATCATTATATCGCACGATATTTTAAGACTTCATGAATGAAAAATTCAACTTAAATTCTTTAAGAGATGAAGTGGAAAGTGTTCAAGGCATGAACAAGGGTGAGATTGTACCAAAATCATGTAAGTATTTCTTTTAATTCAAAAATTATTCAACATTAGGGAAATGATCTTGAAAACAAAAAATGTTGTCATAATTCCCACATATCTGATAAATCAGATGGTACCTTAGATCATCTCAAATTTATGACTTTGTGATTGTTGGATTTTTCATATCTATGTCATTTACCACTCTTCATCCAAACATGATGTTTATATTTCTCCTTAATATCCATATTTTCTCCTATATTCTTCTATGTGCAAACCCAGTGAAGAGTTAATTTGGGTGACTGTTATGTTTCTAACTTTCCTTTTTAAATCATGTTTTAGTATTCCTTTTTAGGATGTGGGTTTTTATGACAGAAACTCTCATGTAGTAAACCATTTTAACCATGAAGAATTTCGAGGGAGAAATTCATTTTAAGGGGGTAGAATGTAACACCCCGATATTTTATGAGATATATTCCTTTTAATTTTTTTGATATCTTTTTTTGTACACTACACCAAGATTAGTTTGTCCTATACGAAACACCATATTAGCTTGCAGTATACGCAACACTATTCGTGGATCATGTTACACACAATTTCATGTTCGTTTGATAGATTTTATTCTACGCAAACATTGAGTATATATATATATATAATTTCAATGAATAAATGAAATATGGTTGGATTCTATTATACTCAACAACAAAGTAATCTTCCACTACATGCAACACGGTCATGGCTTCCATTACACGTAAGAGGGACCTTCCTCGATAGCTTACTTGGTACGCAATACCGAGTTTCACTATCCAATGATATATTGTTATAATATTATTATGAACTAGATTTTATGAATAGTATTAACCACATTTTGAATATTATAACATTATCATTCATCTTAAATATCTTGGAATATGGAATGAGAAAAAAATAATTTTTTGGGTAAAATAAGTATTTTTTAAAAAATGTAGTTTTGCCACCTTTTGATAGTGCACACAATTGAAAACTAATTTGTTACATGTTTATAAGTTCAATTTTACAAAATAAACTTATTCATTTCAATAAGGATTTAAAAACTTACTTTGGATGATTTTTTAATATTTTTCTTATAACTTTCAAATTTTGATGAATAGTAAAAATACACTACATTTTAAATAAAAACAACTTTTTTCCATAAAGATGATTTATATGGATAAATTTTAAAATTTAATGGTCTTAAAGTTTAAATATAATATATTTTTACCATTAAATATAATGTATGTCATTAAAATTAATTCTTCATTGAATTCATTGGTAAAAACATTTTAATCTTTTGCTATGTTTTAAACAAAGACCATTTTTTTGACAACGAGATTAACTATAAAATAATTACTGCAACTTATGAGTTTTGAATTTTCAAAAATGGATTCCACATTTAGAATTCAAAGGTTCAAATTGTGTAAATAGATATCATTTATTTTTAGGCATTATGAATAGTATCTATGGTAAATTTTAATTACCACAGTTAATGGTAAATCTAGTAATTAAGGGTAAATATAATATTATAAAATTATCTTAACACCTACGAAAATTATATTGGATGAATAATAGTCAACCCATATCACTTAAGGGTCTAAATAGATTCATTTCATGTACTTTTGACCATGATAATGATGTAATTATTATTAAAATCAATGAATGTGTCAACATGTCATTCTCTTATATCTTATAAGTGTAATAATTTTAATTTAGTGATAAACTTTATAAAACTTCAAAAATAAATAGTCTCCAAATATATAATAAAATTATCTACATAATGTTAATTCATTTAGAATTTTTAGGGATTAAATAATTATCCTTTATGAAGACACAATAGTGATGTAGAAATTATATTATTGATTGAAATATCAAATAAATGTATTTAAAAATATTAAAATAAATATTATATGAACTAATTAATGCTATCCATAAATTTTCATGAGAAATAATACATACTAGGAATCTATTCAATATTTTTTTTGAATATATCCTCTTTGTGGATTTTATTTAATTTCAAATAATTGAATAGTGTCAAAATTGACACTATTGGTACTTTATAAAAATAACATATTATTATGTTGTTTACAAATCAAAAAAAATTGAAAAATTACAAATTGAAAATTATATGGTCAAAAATTTCATAATTTATATAATTATGGATAATTCACTACACATAAGTATGTATTTATAAAAATTTAAAATTTAGAATATTATTACCACAAATAAAATTAAATAGATTAAATAAGGATAAATCAAAATGATAAGGTTTAAAATAAAATAAAAACATGTCAAAATTTTATTTGTTAATGAGATTACAACCTTATATAATCTCATATTAGAATTTGAGTCATTTTTTGATGTTTTTATGTGGGTTTTTCTTTTATTATTAATTATGATTATTGAGCTTTCCAAAAGTCCCCCTCTGTTCTCATATAAAAGTCCACCTCATCCCATTTCTCTTCACACAATTTTGAGCCTTAATTCTCTTCCAAACCATGCCCATTAATCTTCTAAACTTCCATAGTATCATTTTGGAGGTTCTGGTCATCTCAAAAGACCAACTCTAGTCCCTTAAGAGGAAGTTTAAAGGAGGTGCGTCGAGGAAGAGGTAATCTCTTCTACCGATTCATTCAAGTTTCATTCTTCTTCTAATTCCTCTTATTTGGTTTTTAAATTATAATGTAATAACATCAGTATCACTAATATACTGAAATGTTATTATCAATATTAAAAAACCATATTTCACCTTTTATCCATCCTACGAAAAAAGAAATTACCGCTCGTGCGTACATAAGACTTACCATCTCCACGTCATGGTGTAATTTGTTTTTCCACCACCACCATACTTGGATGGGTATAATGGTGGATATAATAACAATATATGACTTTTCTAACATCACACTGAGTCTGAGATATTATATCATCCACTACAATTCCATTCAATAATTATGGGAATGATATCATCACTCGTGCATACGTACGGATTACCGTCTCCACGACGTGATGAGAATCATTCATTATATTCACTAGTAAAGAACGATTATGAAGTATATGTAATAAATAATCATGAAATACTAGAGTTATTTATATTTCAATTAATTACTTCCATTAAATTTCAATAAGGAATGGAAAATAGAATTCATGCGTACGTATGGCCTACCGTCTCCATGAACGTTTTGTTGAATTTCATTTATCTATCAATTATATATATATATATATAATTAATATATATGTTATATATATCATGTTTTACATTAGAGAAGTAATTAAATAATCATATATGTAATAATATCAAGAACAACACATCCAAACAGGTTTGATAAATGAAATGATTTTTCCCAAAATGCTACTTTATCATGGAATTGACAAATGAATGGGTAATATAAAGTCGTAAGTTAATCATATATGATATAATAACTATTATTATGGTTCTGTTAAAATTAATAATTTGGTTAAAACAACTATAAATTAGTTTCGGAGACCTAAGGAAGACATTAGACCTATGGCAATGGATCATTATTCCAATCTCGTTCTTATTCGAGATTGTTTATTCGTATGTATTTAATGGTGTTATATTTATCAACCATTCCCATGTTTTATAAAATATTTTATATTATTCCATGTATGTTTAAAGTCTTGTTTAACCCTTGTTTTATTTTAATATGTGTCATGGAAGGAATCATTATTCTATTTACCAAATGATGTACTTTTTTGACTTTTCTGGTAAAAGTACAATGATAATGTTTTTTTAACTTATACAACTTGATTGGATTTTTATGGTATCATAGTGCCTTATTTCTATGAAGATTACTCTAAAAGATTTAAAGATTATTTTTAAAAATATATTTTCTTTTAAAATTGTATATATTTTTTATAAAATAAAATGATTTTGAAGAAGAAATGATATTTTCCTCAAGAATTCATTTCAAGTGTTTTATCAAGATTATATTCCATCTAAGATGACATTATTTAATATGGTCGTGTTTCAAATATAATGACCCTATTATTTAAATGGTTTTATTTTGTTTATGATGAAACGATATCCAATTTTTATACGGATTATGTTTTGATGGGATGATGTTTATGAAACCCATTTTATTATTTGGGTTATGATGAAGTATTTATGATTATTTTGTGGCACATGTGTGAATGATTTCATTATGTGATGGGTGGGACCTATATTTCCCTCCAATGCATTGGGTAATGATTTATATCTCATGAGATGGACATGTCTGGAATGGCATGTAATCCCAGTTTAGTAATCGAATTTCACCACTATGATTGTCTTGGAAGAAATTCCTTGACTACTATGGAAATTATATCTTGTGATTTATGGTTTTCCACAATTTTAGGTTTTATTACTATACTAATTTATCATTATTGACGTTCCTTTCGGATCTATGCCTTATGTATAGCTAATATTTATGACATTGACCATGATTTTGATGTTTTATGTTAATGTTTTTAGGTTCAAATGATTATGGATTGTTTTATGTTATCCATGCTTACCCTTACTAAGCATTTGATCTCACCCTTTTTATGTTTTATTTCCCCCAGGATATAAAGAAATGTTTTAGGTAGGAAAAAAATGGGAAGATCTTTATGGGGGATGTTGAAGATCATTCACCATGATTAGAAGATTATGTTTCGAGTTTCCAAAGAAACTAAACTAAAACAGTCTTTGAGAATTTGTTTTTTTATGTATTAAGTATTCTGCAAAAGTAATGTAATGTCTATGTACGTCAAGATTTGGGTCTATACAGTTGGTATCAGTGATAAGATTTAGTTAACCTCTGGAAACTACGATGTGAAAACATTAGTGGGATCCCTAGAGATATATCTAACGTATGTCTAGGGATGTTCTTAAGGTTAAGTATATGTATAGGTTACAATCATAGAATTACGATAACGATCATGAATAACCTAGAATTAAACTTAAGATGTTAGATATTGAATGTACTTCCCATGATTTTTTTTCCTAGTATGATTTTTTCCTCTCACACTATTCTTTCTGGGAGTTATAAAATGGCTAAAAATAGGAAGATTCAAGTTAATGGAGAATATGATGACAATGGAATGATATTATTCATGATATACCAAATGAAACAGGATTTGGAAGTCCTAACATTGTTATTATACCTAATCATCGGTCTCATAATATGATCAATAATCTCAACTTTGGTATGTTTCCTGACTCAGCTAATAAGAGAAATATGGAGTTTCATGATGATCATTGAGGAATGAAAGTTCAATTTCCCTCATTTAAATCATGTGGGAAGAGGCATCAAGGAGAATGTTTCAAAAGAACTGGAAGATGCTTTGGGTGAGGAAAAGAAGGACACAAATCCAGTAATTGCAAAAGAAATGGTTCAGTTAACACAGCGGACAAGGAAAATGGTATTCCAATGATATCAATTATGGTTAAATGTTTTAAATGTGGAATGTACAAACATTATTAAAACTAATTCCATAAGGGAAAAGCTCATGAAGAGAATCAGCCTGGTCATATGGGAAGTTTTTATGTTGATGATGATGAAGAGACTACAAATGATATATGAGATGAAAGAAGTGTTGAGGAATAAAATGATGAAGCTTGGTCAATGGTTTAAGAAGATAGTGGAATGATTACATGTTTATCCAGAATAATTTATGGTATTATAGAATAAAGAAAAATCAAAGGATTATTACACTATTTTTTCCCTTGAGAATTTGAAAGTATTTGTTGAATGGTACCTGTAACCATGAAAGATGATTGAAATATTTTTGGAAAGTAAATGATATGCGCATAATGAAGGGATAAAGATAAAATAATATGTTTGATAGTATTAATGACCCCATGACTGGTATAAGGACAAAGTGATATCATAGTTTGAGTATATATAATTTTTGGGATTATGTTATCTGGAAAGAGTTAACTTTTGACAGCATTCATGTTTTCCATAAGGTTCTGTTGTAATTTATGTTTTAGGAGAATACATGATTAAGGTATTCACATGTTTGGAATGTTACCAACAAGATATATCTTGTGATATATGGTGTATAAATTGTGGTATTCTTGTGATAGTTATATGACCTTTCTTGTAATCATTCTCTTTATACTCTGAGTTTGGAAAGAAGTATTTTGAATAATCCAAATGATTGTAATGGATTAAGTTGGACATCCGATAGTATCGTTTATGGATAAAACATTTTTCTATATTTTATAATAGTATTGTTTTAGAAAACAGACAACCAACAGGACGGGAGACAACCCATCGCGTCAGACCAGGATGTGGGAATCGAACCCACAAATGATGTGCGATATGCCTTTATCACCATCCACTGGCCTATAGGATGTCCCTAGTTAGTATAAACTAGTTTTCTTTTATTTTATTAAGTGGTATGATAGATGAAGTATAAGTCCATTTTACGAACCATATACAATTAATCTCACCATTGATGGACTTATGTATATTAAATAACTTTTTCTAACCATATATTTGAGACAGATGGAATGACCTATCATTATATCACAAGATCTTATAACACTTCATGAATGACAAATTCAACATCATTTCTTTAATATATGAAGGGGAAATTGTTCAAGGCACAAACAAGGGTGAGATTGTACCAAAATCATGTAAGTATTTCTTTTAAATCAAAAATTATTCATCATTAGGGAAATGATCATGAAAACCAAAAATTTTGTCTTAATTCCATCATATCTAATAAATCATATTTTACTTTAGATCTTCACAAAATTATGGCTTTGTGGTTTTTTTCTTTTTCATAGCCATGTCCTCTACCACTTTTCATATGATCATGATGGTTAGATTTCTCCTCCATATCCATATTTTCACCAATATTATTCTATGTGGAAACCAAGTGATGAGTTACTTTGGGTGACAATTATGTATCTAACATTCCTTTTTAAAATAAGGTTTTAGTATTCCTTTTTACGATGTGGGTTTCAATGAACGAAACTCTCAAGTAGTAAACCATTTATAACCCCAACAAATTTTGAGGGCTAAATTCATTTTAAGGGGGATAAAATGTTACACCTCGAGATTTAATGAGATATATTCTTTTTAATTTGTTTGATATCTTCTTTTTTACACTACACCAAGATGGGATTGTGCTATATGAAACACAGTATTAGCTTGCAATATACACAACACTATTCTTGGATCGTGTTACACAAAATTTCATGTTCATTTGATAACAGCT
This sequence comes from Viscum album, assembly GCA_963277665.1. Taxonomy (NCBI): domain Eukaryota; kingdom Viridiplantae; phylum Streptophyta; class Magnoliopsida; order Santalales; family Viscaceae; genus Viscum; species Viscum album. The sequence goes on along the minus strand of OY728120.1, from coordinate 3,290,697 downwards.
ATTTTATGAAACATTGAGTGCATATATATATATATATATATATTCAATTTATCAATGAAATATGGTTAGATTTTGTTATACACAACAACAAAGGATGCTTCCACTACACACAACACTATAATGTCTTACATTACATGTAAGAGCGACCTTCCTCGATAGCTTACTTGGTACACAATACCACGTTTCACTATCCAATGATATAATGTTATAATATAATTATGAACTAGAAGTTATGAATAGTAGTAACCACATTTTTAATTTTATAATATTATCATTCATCTTACACATATCGTAGAATATTGTATGAGAACAGAATAAAATTTTCAGGTAAAATAAGTATTTTTCAAAAAATGCAGTTTTGACACCTTATGATGGTGAATCTACATTAAATTTAATTTTTTAAATGATTAAAAGTTAAATTTGGATTAATAAACTTATTCATTACAATAAGGATATAAAAATTTACTTTGGATATTTTTTTAATATTTTTCCGATAACTTTCATATTTTGACGAATAGTAAAAATAAGATAAATTTTAATTAAAAACATCTATTTTCATCAAGATAATTTATATGGATAAATTATAATATTTAATGGTTTTAAATTATAAATAGAATATGTTTTTACCATTTAATATAATTTATGTCATTATCATTAATTTTTCATTGAATTCATAGGTAAAAACATTTCAAACTTTTGTAATGTTTTAAACAAACACCGGCTTATTTCGACAATGGGATTAACTATAAATCAATTACTCAATCTTGTCTCCTTTGAATTTTTAAAAATGGATTCCATATTTAGAATGAGTAGTTTCAAATTGTGTAAATTGATATTTTTTATTTTAAGGCATTTTTAATAGTAACTACGGAAAATTTTAATTACCACAGTGAAAGGTAAATCAGGTGATTAAGGGTAAAAAAAATATTACAAAATTATCCTAACACCTTCTAAAATACTATTATATGAATAATAGTCGACCCATATCACATATGGGTCTGAATAGATTCATTTCATGAAATTTTGACCCTGAAAACGATGTAATTATTATTAAAATCAAAGAAAGTGACAACATGTCACTCTCTTATATCTTATAAGTGTAATAATTTTAATTTAGTGATAAAATTAATCAAACATAGAATATATATAGTCTCTAGAAAGCTAATAAAATTATCTACATCATGTGAATTTATTTATAATTTTTAGTCATTAAATAATTATCATTAATGATGAAACAATAGTAATGTGGAAATTATTTTATTGATTGAAATATCAAATACATGGTTTTATAAATATTAACATAAATATAATATTAACTAATTAATGTTATACAAAAAATTTCAATATTAATATGACATGTTAGGAATCTATTAATTATTGGTTTTCGAATATATCCTTTTTGTGGATTTTATTTAATTTCAATTAATTGAATAGTGTCAAAATTGACACTATTGGAATTTTATAAAAATAACATATTATTAAATTGTTTAAAAATCACAAAAATATTTAAAAATGTCATAATGTATATAATTATAGACAATTAACTACACATATGTAAGTATATTTTAAAATTTCAAATTATGAATACTATTACCACAAATAAAATTAAATAGATTATATAAGGATAAATCAAAATGATGAGGTCTAAAATGATATAAAAACATGTTTAAATTTTATTGGTTGATTAGATTACAACCTTATCTCTTATCATCTTAAAATATGGGTCATTTTAGGATGTTTTTATGTGGGTTTTTATTTGTTTTATTAATTAATATTTTTGAGATTTATAAAAGTGCCCCTATGTTCTCTTATAAAAGGGCACCTCATCCCTCTCCTATTACCCCCATTTCTATCCTTAAAGCTCTACAAAAACCTGAACATTAATCTTATAAACTTATCTAGTAACATTTTAGAGGTTCTGGTCTTCTAAAAAGACCAACTCTAGTCTTTTAAGAGGAATTTTAAAGGAGGTGTGTCGAGGAAGAGGTAATATCTTCTACCAATTCATTATTGTTACATTATTCTTCTACTTCCTATTATTTAGTTGTTTAATTATAAAGTAATAACATCAGTATCACTAATATACTGATATGTTATTATATATATAAAACAACCCTATTTCATATTCTATCCATCCTACGAAAAACGAAATCACCGCACGTGCGTACATACGACTAACCGTCTCCACACCGTGGTGTAATATGTTTTTCCACCATCACCATACTTGGATGGGTATAATGTTGTATATAATAACTATATATGATTATTATATCATCATACTTATTCTGATATATTATATCATCTACTCCAATTCCATTCAATAATTATGGGAATGATATCATTGCTCGTGGGTAAGTACAGATTACCGTCTCCAAGACGCGATGAGATTTATTCTCCTTGTTAACCATTCAAGAATGATTATAAAGTATAAATAATAAATAATCATGAAATACTATAGTTATTTATATTTCATTTACATACTTCCATTCAATGTCAATAAGTAATGGAAAACAACGTTCATGTGTACGTACGGCCTACCGTCTCCATGAACGGTGTATTTCATTTCATTTATCTATCTAATATATATATATATATACTGAATATAAATGATATATAAATCGTGTTTTACATTTTGGAAGTATGTAAATCATGATATATGTAATAATATCATGAACAACAAGTCCAAACACACACGATAAATGAAACGATTTTACTCAAAATGCTGCTTTAACATGGAATTGACAAATGAACGGTTAAAATAAAGTGTTATGTGAATCATATATGATATCATAAATATTATTATGGTTTTGTTAAAAGTTATTAATATGTTTAAGGCCACTAGATAGGAGTTTAAGACACATACAGAATAAATTGGACCTATGGTAAGGGATAATTATTCCAATCTCGTTCTTATCCAAGATTGTTTATTTGTAAATATTTATTGGGGTTATATTTATCATCCCTTCCCATGTTTTATAAAATGATTTCTATTATTCCATGTATGTTTAATGTCCTCTGTACCCCTTGTTTTACTTTTATTATGTGGTATGGAGTGAATCTTTCTTTTGGTTAACATACGAGGTACTTTTTGACTTATCAGGTAAAAGTATGAAGAGCATGTTTTTTTATCTTATATGGAACGATATGATTTTTACAGTTTCACAATGAATTATTTCCATGAAGCTTCCCCGAGAAGATTTTATGATTATTTTCAAAAAAATATTATCTTTTAAAATTTCATTGCATTTTGATAAAATAAAATGACTTTGAAGATGAAATTATATTTTCCTCAAGAATTCATTTCAAGTGTTTTATCAAGATTATTTTCCATCTAAGAGGACATTATTTAATATGGTCATGTTTCAAGTATAATGTCCCTATTATTTACATGGTTCTATTTTATTAACGATGAAATGATATCCATTTTTTATATGGATTACGTTATTATGGGATGATGTTTATGAAACCCATTTATTCATTGGGTTATGATGAATGATTTATGATTATTTTGTGGCACATGTAATAATGATTTCCTTATGATATGGGTGAGACCTATATCTCCCTCCATTGCATTGGGTAAGGATTTATATCTCATGAGATATACATAGCTAGAATGGAAAGTAAATCCGGTTCAGTAATACAGGGCTGGAACAGCAAGTAAACCCGGTTCCCTAATGGACTTTGTCCAATATGATGGTCTTGGAAGAAATGCCTTGGAGACTATTGAAATCATATCATGTGCTTTATGATTAGCCACAATTTCATTTTTATTCCCTTGCAATTTATTATGATTAATGATTCTTTCTGATCTATGTATTATGTACAACTAATATTTATGTCATTTCTCATGATTTGGATTTTTTTGTTAATGTTTTTACATTCAAATGTTTATGGATGGTTTTATGTTCTCCATGTTTACCCCTACTATGAATTTGAGCTCAGCCTTTTTCTGTTTTTTTCCCCAGGATATAATGAAAGGTTTTAGGTATGAAAAAAGGGGAAGATCTTTATGGGGGATGTTGATGATCTTTCACAATGATTAGATGATTATGTTCCGAGTTTCCAAATACACTAAACTTATATGGTCCTTGGGCGTCTATTTTTGTTATGTATTAAGTATTATTAAAAGCTAATGTAATGTTTATATACATCATGCGTCGGGTCTCAACATTTCCAGACTGACACTACGGGAAAACAGGCTTTTGATATGGGTTATTTGCGATGGGATTAATTCTCGTCACAAATAGTCCTTCCCACAGGTTATTTGCAACAGGGGGATTGACCCGTTGCTAAAAAGTAATGCGTGGTTTCATGCGGGAATGTTATTTTAAATGGGGGAATCCCCCTGTCATAAATAGTGAGTCAGTCGTAGGATATTTGCGACGGGACCCATCACAAATACAGGAGGTGGTAAATGGGTTTTTGCGACGGGTTGTTGTTCCATTGCAAAAATGTGTATCGGCATGTCACGTTTTGCGATGAGGCCTGTCGCAAACACCCTTTTAACCACTGCTGGAAATTAATGTGGGAAAAGGTATTTGCGACGGGCCCTGTTGCAAAATGATCCTTTTGCAATGGTATTCCCATCACAAAAATTCTCGTCCCAGCTAATCTAACCTATATATACCCCCTAGGTTTTTCAATCTATGATGAACTCTATCTTGTTCGATTCCATCAATCCTGTGGAGGTTTTCGTTAGGCCATCGAAGAAGACGGATGGTGGATCGGGCTTAGAGAAGTCTGTTCCCCTGGCATGCACGGATCCGTTGAAGGTCGCGAGCTTTGATAGGTTCTTTCCTGGATCCAGATGCGGTGATTTTTCTCCCTCACAATCTGATATCAAGTGATGGGGTGCTTGCCATGGTTGATGCGAACCCTCGTCACTTTCAGGAGAAAATAGATGCTTGTATGTTTTCTATAATTGCAAGACTTACTTAAAATGTGAATGTTTCTTTGAAATTAAAGGATCTTCAGAAGAGTCTTCATGAAATTTGGGGTTTCAGTGATTGGCAAATGTCATCGCTTGGTATGAACTTTTTTCATTTCACTTTTTGCTCGTTTGACTTGAAAATGAGGGCCTGGAGCCAAAAATTTGTTATCCTTAAACCTGAGATCCTAAGATTTCAGAACCGGGATCCTTGGTTTGATCCTTTTCAGGCCAAGAATACCGTAGCTCAATCATGGATTCGTGTGAAAGGATTGAGCTGGGTATTCTGGCACCCAAGCATTTTATGGGATATTTCACTGGTGGTTGGGACCCCCATCAAGCTTGAAAAGGAAACATCATCGGTTCGATTTGGTCATTTTTCATGCATCTTATTCGAGTTTTATGTGTCTTTACCACTTTTGGGGACTATGTATGTAATATCTGGAGAGTTTAAGTTTGATCTTGAGATCAAATTTGAACATGTTACAAATTTCTGTGTTAATTTCTCATCGATTGGGCATGTTAAAGAGAATTGTCATATGGGATTGCGATGTTCTAACTATAAACGTTATGGGATCCTTGTGGGGAATTTCTAATCTAATTTAACTGGTGCTTTTGAAAGAAATGGTGTTCCTGATGATGTGAAGGTTAATCCACCTTCACCCATCAAGGGATATATGTTGCGTGGAACTTCTAGTAAAAATGTAGGCATGGTTCCTTTTGATGATGTTGTGGCTGGCAGGAGCCATCTGATGATTTTCTTGATATCAACAGTAGTAGAGGTGTTCCGCCTTATTGCATGCCCTCCACTCATGTTGTACCTGATACCTATGCTAATGGAAAGACCTCTATGTTTTATGATGATTTTTCTAGTGGACATGAAAGTGATACCGTAGTGGAACCTGCCGTTCTTTTGGAAGAGCAGTTTTTTTCCATGGGAAAAATTTGTGGTTCCCTTCAAAGGGACTCTTCTGGGAATATGTTGGATGCACCTGATTTGAGGCATGCTGCTTCTAAGAAGGGGACAACACCTGTTGTTGATTCATCTGCCACTGGGCAGTTGGAGACACGTCCTCATGTTTCTGGCGGTTCTGTGATGGAAAATTCCACTACTCAAGGGAAATTTTTCTCTAATGGAAAACTTTGTGGTTCCTTGCAAGGGGACCCAGATGGTCATATGTTACCTGCACCTGCAGTTGATTTTGTGCATGCAGATCCTGAGCATGTGACAACGCCTTCTATTGACCCATCTTTCATTGGGCATTTGGAGACATAGCCAGCTGCTAGTGGTTATGTGCTGGATGAACTCTCTTCTCAAACCATCCATGCAGGCGATGTGCTGCCTGGATCTGGGAACATTCTTTTAGAGCCGACGGCTCTGCATGATGCTCCTCATGACATGGGGACTGAGAGACTCAAATGCCCTGTGCTGTCTAAGGCTTCTGTTCTGGCCTCTGATGTTGACTTAGAGGATCCAATGGAGGCTCATCTGCATGAATCTATGAAGAATAATTTTTTTACTGTGCTGGAGTGTATAAACTCTCCCAAATTCGACAGGATTTATAGGAAGAGTAGGAGAGAATAGGTAAGAATGCATTAATTGATACAATGGATACCTCATCTAATCTGTCCAAGTAGGCTACTATCAAGGAGTTGTAGTTAGGGTATCCCTTTAATGAGGAAATGCTGGGTGAACATGTTGGTGGTGGTAAAGGCATGGATGATGTGATGACATTGGCTAAGCTGGACAAGAAAATCAATGAGATGGAGGCTACTGAAGAACATGATGCGTGGTAGAGCCAACAACAATGGCAGAGGGGATGCCACCCGGGAGGCCGAGGAGGACGTGGACATCGTGGTAGAAATAAGGGATAAGATGCTTCTTCCTGTTTGATTTGTTTGATGATGTATGTCACTTGTACCTTGAACTCTCCTTGTTCCTATGCTGTTTTCTTTTATAATAATTGTGTCGGGCCATGGGGACACCTATGGTCTGGAATTTTCGGGTATTTTATTTAATTTTGTATTTATTTCATTTTTATGTTAATTTTAATTATTGTTGATTAGTTCTAATTAAATTTGATATTAATTGTTTTGTTATCAGTATTTATTTGTAATTATAAATTGAAATTATTAGTACTAATTATTAATAATTAGTAAAAATTAATAATTATTAGCAAAAACTGGTATTGTATATAAATAATTACCTGTAATTAGTAATTAGTAGTTGTAAAGTGTACTTATTAATATCAATTAACGCTAATTAGTAACAGTTATGTTTAACTAGTTTTAATTACGGGTAATTAGTAATAAATAGGAATAATTTGTAATAAATAGAATAATTACTAATAAATAGGAATAGTTTCTAATAAATATGAATTATTACTACTAAATAGTAATAATTAGTAATAAATATGAATAATTAGTAATAAATATGAATAATTAGTTGTAAATAGGAATAATTAGTAATAATTAGGAATAATTAGTAATAATTAGGAATAATTAGGAATAATTAGTAATAATTAGGAATAATTAGTAATAATTATGAATAATTAGTAATAATTAAGAAGAATTAGTAATAAATAGGAATAATTAGTAATAAACATGAATATTAGAAATAAGTAAAAATATTAATACTTATTAATAATTAGGAATAATTAGGAATAATTAAGAATAATTATGAATTATTAGAAATAATTACGAATAAAGAAGAATAATTAGGAATAATTAGTAATAATTAGGAATAATTAAAAATAAATAGTAATAAATATTAATAAATAGTAATAAATTGTCATAAATAGCAATAAATAGTAACAAATAGTAATAAATAGGAATAATTAGTAATAATTTAGAATAATTAGGTATAATTATGAATAAAAAGGAATAAATGGTTATAATTACTAATATTTAGTAATAATTAGTAATAATTAGTAATAATTAGTTATAATTAGTTATAATTAGGAATAATTAAGAATAATTTGGAATAATTAGGAATAATTAGAAGTTATTCGGAATAATTAGGAATAAATAGGAATAGATAGAAATAATTAATAATTAATAGGAACAAATAGGAATAAATAGGAATTAATAGGAATAATAAGTAATAAATAGAAATAATTAGTAATAATTAGTAATAATTAGTAATAATTTGTAATAAATAGTAATAAATAGTAATAATTAATAATATTTAGTAATAATTAGTGATAATTACTAATAATTAATAATAATTAGTAATAATTAGTAATAATTAGTAATAATTAGTAATAATTGGTAATAAATAGTAATAAATAGTAATAAATAGTAATAAATAGTAATAATTGGTAATAATTAGTTTTAAATAGTATTAAATAGTATTAAATAGTAATAAATAGTAATAAATAGTAACAAATAGTAACAAATAGTAATAAATAGTAATAAATATTAATAAAAGTTAATAAAAGATAATAAATATTAATAAATAAGAATAAATAGTAATAAATATGAATTAATAGGAATAAATAAGAATTAATAGGAATAAATACTAATAAATAGGAATAAATAGTTATAATTAGTAATAATAAGTAATAATTAGAAATACTTATTAATAATTAGTTATAATTAGTAATAATTAGTAGTAATTAGTAATAATTAGTAATAATTAGTAATAATTACTAATAATTACCTAAAATTATTAATAATGAGTAATAATTAGTAATAATTATGAATAATTAGAAATAATTAGGAATAATTAGAAGTAATTAGGAATAATTAAGAATAATTTGGAAAAATTTGGAATAATTCGGAATAATTAATAATAATTAATAATAATTAGAAATAATTTGTAATAATTAGTAATAATTAGTAATAAATAGGAATAAATAGGAATAATTAGTTATAATTAGGAATAATTAGTAATAACTACTAATAATTAGTTATAATTAGTAATAATTAGGAATAATTAGTAATAATGATGAATAATTAGGAATAATTTGGAATAATTATGTATAATTAGGAATAATTGGGAATAATTAGTAATAAATAGGAATAATTAGAAATAATTAGTAACAAATAGGGGTAAACTAAGATAAATAGGAATAAATAGTAATAATTAGTAATAAATAGTAATAATTAGTAATAATGAGTAATAAATAGTAAAAATTGTTAATAATTAGTAATAATTCAGAATAATTTGTAATAATTAGGAATAATTAGGAATAATTAGCAATAGTTAAGAATAAATAGGATTAATTAAGAATAATTTGTAATATATTGGAATAATTATTAATAATTTGTAATAATTTGTAATAAATATAAATAAACAGAAATAGATTGTAATAATTAGGAATAATAAGTAATAATTTGAAATAATTAGAAATAATTAGTAATAATTAGGAATAAATTGTAATAATTAGGAATAATTTGGGATAATTATATATAATTAGGAATAATTATGAATAATTATGAATTATTACTAATAAATCGGAATAATTAGTAATAATTAGTAATAAATATCAATAAATATGAATAATTAGTAATCATTAGGAATAACTAGTAATAAATAGTAACAATTAGCAACAATTAGTAATAATTAGTAATAAATAGTAATAAATACTAAGAAATAGCAATAAATAGTAATAAATTGTATTAAATAGTAATAAATAGGAATAAATATGAATAAAAAATAATAAATAGTAATAAATAGTAATAAATAGTAATAAATAGGAATAAATAGGAATAAATATGAATAAAGAGAAATAAATATAAATAAATAGGAATAAATAGGAATAAATAGTAATAATTATTATTAATTAGTAATTTTTTTTAATAATTAGTAATAAATAGGAATAAATAGTAATAAATTGTAATAATTAGTAATAAATTGGAATAAATTTAAATAATTAGGAATAATTAGGAATAATAAGGAATAATTATGAATAATTAGAAATAAATTAGAATAAATATAAATAACTAGGAATAAATAAGAATAAATAGGGATAAATAAGAATAAATATGAATAAATAGAAATAAATAGGAATTATATCAACCATAATAAATTGTAATAACTTGTAATAACTTGGAATAATTTCCAGTGGATTGACGACACTCCATTTGCTCAATGGATCTTCTTATTTCATCTTTCACTGACTTAGAACATTATGAAAATTATGCTTCTACGTATGCATATCCAATCTCATATGCACAAGTTTGAATATGAATTTTAAGAACACATTTTTCAAAATGTTTTCAGGCAATGATAGTTGCAAGAATATGATTCATCGACAAAAAGGGGGCTCTTTGGTCCAACGAATCATTTACATGCATCTTTCTCACACTGAAAACACAATGAAGAATCTTTTTGAAGGTACACTTATACATTCACAGAAGCACAGGAATGAATATGAATACCACCAACCACATTCTTCATTGTGTTTTCAGTGTGAGAAATATGCAAGTATATGAGGTGTCATACAAAAGAGTAGTCGTCAATCCATTAGAAATTTTGTCGCCTAAAATTAATGGTAATTATTAAAAATTATTTGTAATTATTTATATTCATTTTTATATAATGTTTATATAATTTAAAATGATTCAAAAAAATTATGATTTTATATTTCGTAGAAAAATATGGAATAAGGAAATCAACATCAGTCATTTTTAAATGTTATCTCTGGGATAAATCTGTGCAGAAATCCAAATGGTTTTGGTTTAAATCCTATATATATTGAGGGTGTTGAAGCTTTCTTATCATTTACATCATTAAAACCAGAATTGTTTCACAAGGCGCAATAATGTTTCCAAGTAAAAATTGTGCTCTGAGAATATTTGACACATATGACAAGGTTGGGGAACACTCTAGTGGTTTATTTTTCAACCAGATTATGTTTTTTGGTATCATCACGGTGAACACAGTTCCATAGAAGGTACTAATAACATGATTCTAGATCTATCACAATTTAGAAATTTATTAAATGATGTTGCTGGTCCATCGATTCAACAAACTGAAACTCAAGATGATATTGATTTAACTCTTAAGTTGGCACCGTCCAAATTTTATGAGTTAATGAGGTCTGCTGAGGATGAATTATATCATGGTTGCAAGATAAGAAAATTCGAAGCAGTTTCAAAATTTACAACTATTATATCAGATAATGCAATGTCAATCAATTATCTTGATCAGATATTTTCGTTGGTTAAAACAATGTTACTTGAAGGAAATGTGTTACCAAAAAACCATATTTTTAGAAAGAGGCTTGTTCATAATATAGGATTGAATTATCGGAAGATTTATGCATGTCCAAATGATTTCATCTTATATCATAGTGAATATTATTTGTTTGATAGTTGTCCCACATGTGGAAAATTGAGGTATAATGATTCCCAACCAGGGAATTCTAGATATATTCCAATAAAATAGTTGAGATATTTCACCCTTACACCCAGGTTGTAGTGTTTATTTATATCTTAGAACACAATTTTAATGATATCATAGCACAAAACCAAGATTTCAATTGATAAAAGCTTGAATCATCCATCTGATGGTGATTCAAGGAAACATTTTTACCCTCTGCATCTGTCTTTTTCTTTAGATGCTTGAAACATGCGATTGGGTAATTTCACTAACAGTTTCGGTCAATTTGATTCTTATGGTAGTTAGTATTCATGTGGTCTTGTTTTTATAACTCTGTACAATTTACCTCCATAGATGTAGATGATGGATACCAATATATTTTTGACCTTATTTATCCCAAGACATCCGAAAAATAATATTGATGTTTATTTAAAACCATTGATTGATGAGTTAAATGCATTGTGAAGTAATGGTGTTGCTGAAAAACTAAACATCATATTAAAATCTTCCTTGATTTGGATGGTTAGTGAATTTTCAGAATATGGCATGTTATATGGCTGATGTACACATGGTCCAAAATAATTTCTGTACTGTATGAAATAAAAAAAGGATTTATGCTAGACAATGGAAGAAAACCATACTATTTTGACTGCTATTGTAGATTTTTCCAAATGATCATCCTTTTCGGAAGATCAAATCTCATTTCATAAAAGGTACAATTGAAAGGGATGATTCTCCAAAAATTATCTCAATTGTGGAATTAAAATCAGTCATATTTTCATTACCTCCCATCACATTTGGGCCAACAGTAAACCAATAGAAAATTCATGGATTTGGGAAAGAACGTAATAGGATAAAACAAATTATTTTTTGGGATCTTCCATATTGGTCTGATTTATTGGTTTACTACTTGTTGGATGTCAGGTATATTTAGAAGAACTATTTTGATAATTTATTACATACAGTTTTAGATACACCATGTAAGACCAAAGATACTGTAAAGGAATGATTAGATCTTTCCCAAATTTGCAGGCGACCAGAACATGAACTATTTTAAAATGTCTGATCATAGAGGTTAATGAATCCAAAATAAGCTGATACAGTATCCAAATAGAGTCTCTTATTATTTTTCTCAGTGGATTGCAGATTTGGGACTTTCAGATGGCTATGCTTCCAATTTGGGCAGATGTGTTAAAAATGGTTATATTACAGGATTAAAAAGTCATGATTTTCATGTTATATTGGAAAAAATTATACCGATTGGGTTCAGAGGTTTTTTATAATTCTATTATTTGGGGTACGATAACAGACATATCATAATTTTTTCAAGACATTTGTGCAGCGACAATAGACTAAGTTGTGCTAAGAAAACTGGAAAAAGATGTAGCTGTAATTATATGTAAACTACAAAATATCTTTCTCCAGACATTCTTTGACTTAATAAAACATCTGATATTACATTTTCCACATGAAGCTAAATTTGGAGGTCCAGTACAGTTTCGATGGATGTACCCATTCGAGAGATGCATGCAAAAATTGAAGAAAAAAGTACGTAACAAAGAACCAGTTGAAGGCTCAATTGTAAGAGCCTATTTTCAAGAGGAAATTTCTTTTTTCTTCTCTCATTATTTTGAATATGAATATCCCTCAAAACAAAATCGCATTGGAAGAAATGATTAGAATGTTAATGATGAAATGTAAAATCAGTTAGAAATTTTTAATCAGCCAAATATTTGATTTGGTGGAGTTCATGAATGATGGCTTTCATATAATGAACATCACAGAACTCATACATAAGTTCTGATCAACTATGAATAAATGACATCATTTATACTGTGAGTAATTTTATAACTTATTCTATAATTTGTGTTATAGAATGTTAACTTATTTTATTGTAAGGATATATGATAATCATATCAATAAACAAATTCCACAAATTACTATAGTTGATCTTGAAGAACGAAGACAAATTTGTTTTTCTCAATGGTTTCAAAAACTGGTAACATAAAGTATTGATGGTTTAATATCAATTCTATTTAATATTTATTATATTGATAATTGTTTTACAAATCTATAGGTGTCTAAACATGATGATAAAATTGATAATCAACTATGTATATTGATTAACCCACCATCCAAAATGGTTAAATATTATAATTAATATGTGGTGAATGGTTTTCGATTTCCTACACGTTCATATGGGGAATAAATAAAAACAATTAAAAAATGGATTTTTCTTGAGAGGATGGCATCATAATGAAACTGAATTTGACTTTTATGGAATTATAGATGAAATTATTGAGTTTTGTTATCTAGAAAAGCATTACATAACAATTTTTAAATGTCGGTGATTGGATACTGAGAGGGGATTGGATGCGCATCTAGCTTATGGAATCATCGATATTAAATTTAGAAGTCTTATTGAAATAAATAAACAATTTATACTAGCCCAATAGGCACATCAAATTTATTACGCAAAGTACTGTGCTACTTCAAGAGACTTGAGTGATTGGTGGAAAATAAAAAAATGAAATCTCTAGAAAATCAGTTTAGCCAAAATGAATGTGGCTCTGATAAAGAGGAAGGAATTTAAAATTTTCAACAGATGGATCAAAATACATCTTTTTCAAAAATAGACATGAATATCGATGATGACACCCCCCAATTATGGACTGATGATGACGAATATGTTAATGATGCTACAAATGAATTTGAAATGACAAGAGATGATGAAAATGAAACTCATATGGATATTGATGATGATGAAGAGGAAGATGAATACATTGACCTTGAATACTATAAAGATGAGGATGAAGATGGACATTGACATAGTTAAATGCTAGTTATAATATGAACAAATATATATCAATATATAATTGTTATTTTCAACTATCTTCTAACAATAATCATTTTTCCTTTCAGATGGATCATGATCTTTTTTGCGAGATGTAGTAGGCTGAGCTACATTTTGATGAAGGGGATTTTGGATCATATAACCCACATCCTACTGGAAGTTCAGGAGGTATGTGGAGGGGGCATGGTCTTGCACGACTGATGATTTCAGACCCTATCCCGGAGTGACATCCATGTCTTGGCTTCGATCCATGCACACAGAAGTGTAGAAACCTGTATATTTTAGTTAGCTTTAATTTATTAAATTATATATATATTAATTGTTTGATAATTTATTCCTTTTTCATAGTTTGTTTTCATGTAGTTGTTGGACCGGGGAGTGATATCTTGCACAAATATTTTTCTTAGCCATGGACCACATGGGAACAAATTCCCCTTTATGTGCTGCTCGACATGTTCAATCATTGGATGGTACGTAAATAAATAAATTTTCTTTGAAATTTATTTTATTAATAACATTAGATTATATATTATTTGTAGGGTTTATGGAATCCCATCGATGGTAGCATGTGTGACGCTATCCACACAACAATTCAGGTGTATATGTGTGTCTGTTTCCATCAGCTTTTGCACAATTTGAGAAAAACATCCATTAAAAAAGTAGGAGTGAAATAATTTGACGAGTCATGTAGTGCCCACTGACTAGAGTATATTTCATTTCATGTTTGTGATGGATTATGTTTACATTAGTTGGGTGGTGGATTTCAGAGGAGATATTCAGTGGGATATCAGAACCGGGGGAGACAGGAGGTGACGCATCGAGCTGGTAGCCGTATATTTAGCACGCATAGAGAGAATTTGGTATGTTTTTTTAAATTATTTTATATAACATTAAATACAAATAGTTTATTTTATATTTCTGCAATCATTCAATCATCCTAAAATTACAGAGTATGACATTCATCAGAGGATGTATAGAGATCTAGCCACTCGAGAGATTACATGTGATTGCCAACATTGGATTGTGGTTAGTATTATTTTTTTCTTTCTGAAAATTAACTACATATAATATTTTCATAGTTTTAATTTCAAAATGGAATTTAATTAGTCATATAAGGCTGCAACCTCTCAGATACAGGATGGGAGTCCAGACGAGACGACTGATCAGAACAGTGCCCACCATTTCAATGAGGCATCATGGATACATGTGACTCAGTATGGCTTTGAGAAGAGCCGGGTTGATGGTATCCGCTCCCATTTGACTACTGGTACTTATTAGGGTACCGCAGTGATACCGACTTCCAGCTCAATAGGAGCTCGTGGAGAGGCATCTTCTTCTGCCTCATAGTATCAGGAGTAGTTGCGAACTCAAACTGAGCTAATAGAGATTTTGCAGAAGCAACATGAAGAGATGCCTCAGTAGCAATAGCATCAGCTGCTGTAGAATGAGGAGGAGATGCATCAATGGCAGTAGTAGTAGTAGCAGCAGCATCAAGAGAATATGGAGTACATGTGTCGTCTGACATGTAGTTTAGGGATGGAGTTTCTTCCACCATCTTCTACAACTCCTCTACCTCCTCCATAAGATGACCCCTTTGATTTTTTTTTATTTTAAAAACATTTGAATTCATGATTTGTTGTAATATAAACTATTTACAGTTTCAATCTTTTATATTGGTGCAAATATTGCATAATTTAATTGTTTTTTATTTTAATACTTTATAATTTATTATTTTTATTATAAATTTTAATATATGTTTATTTTAATAATAATAATAATAATAATATATTATGTTCTTTTATATTTTTTTTGTAAATGTTAAAAATTTTAATAAACTTTTTATTTTTTATTAGTTTAAAAATATTAATATTAATTTTTATTAATCATAATTTTATTATATATATTTTAGAGTATTATATTTTTTAATGTTTATTTATTTTACTAATAATAATAATAATTATTTTCTATTTTAATAATATTAATATAATTTTTTTATTAATCATTATTTTATTAAATATATATTTTTTATTATGATTAGTAATTGTAAAGGTACCTGTAGCGATGGGAGCCCATCGCAAATAATTTAAATATAAAATTTTAATAATAGTATTTGTGACGGGATGATGGGCCCAACACAAAAGGTTTTTATATATAATGTCTATAATCGTAGGATTATTTGTGATGAGCCCATCACAAAAGTTTTATTTATATATAATGTATATAATTAGAGACTTATTTCTGACACCATTTTTGGTAACGTGATATTTGTGATGTGGCCCCATCGCTAAAGCCTATTTGAGACAGGATCCCATCATAAATAGCCCGTCGCCAATACCTCTAACTAGAAAAGTGTGACCCAAGGGAGTTAGCACACATGGCACAATGTTGGTGTGAGCTACTACTGAGAAGGTTCAGATCATCTAGTAGTGGATGAGGAATATATTGAGATATCCTAAATCATATGCTAAAAGGTGTTTGAGGCATTTGGAGTTTGAGGATGGAGACCATGTGTTTCTTTGAGTTTCTCCTCAATAGGTATTACATAGATATTGTTGAGGAGTTAATTTATATTTGAGGTTGATTAGAACTTTTGAGATACTGAGTGGATTTGGTGAGGTGGCATACTACTTAGCTCTACCCTCGATGTTAGACCAAGTACATGACATATTCGACATGTTGCAAATGAGAAGGTATGTGAATGACCCATCACAACACATCGAATGGGGGGAGCTAGAAGGTTAGGATGGGGAGACTCTTGTTGGGTATCCAATGGATATTGTGGATCACTAGGATAGCATCCGTCATGGGTGTCAAATTCACTTGATTCGTGTACAATGATTGTTTGAGAGTCTCTAGGAGGGAACATGGGTGTGAGAGGCTAGTATTCATGCTCAATACCCACTACTTTTTTAGTATCATTTATTTGGATTTTTGAGGATGTAATTCCCAAAGGGAGGGAAAATGTAATATCCAAGATATTATGAGTATTATTTTTAAATATTATATAGAATTAATTCAATACGAGGCACTGAGATGGCATGCGATTCCATGACATGGTTTTTCCAAAATAAATTTGGAAATTTTATTAAATAGATTAAATAGAATGCATGAACAGTTTCATGAAATAGAGTATTAACTTATAAATGTGTTACTGGATCCAAAATCATAGGGTACTATTGCGTTCAAAGTAGAAATTCTACCCTATGTGTGACCTTACATCATCTGGTACGAGTCAGCTGTGAAATGTTGTTTTTGGTGTTTTTAAAAATAAATTATAATAGTAATATATTTTATTTTATCATTTCTCATAAATTAAGTGATAATTATTTTAAAATATCCTTTTAATCAGGTACCTAGGTTTAGGTTGATAACCTAGAGATTTTCAATATTCTTTGGAGAGAACCGTGGAGAAAAATCTTGATGGAAAACAATGATATAGATCTGATCAAAGATCGAAAAATGTTATTTTTGATGGATCTCACCAATGATGGTGACTTGACGAATGATCTCCCTTAGTGAATGGTCCAACCCCATGGTATGATTTTTTATTTGGATTTATATTTCCCTGTTCATAGATTCAACGATGAATATAGACCAACCAACAAACAAGAAGATACGTGATTCTCTCAATCATGAAGTATGGGATATGGTGGAGGGTTTTTATTGGGGTAATGATTATTGATAATTTATTGTGTTTTCCCTATCATTTCTACTTAATGGATCGAGGACAAAATGAACAATGAATGATGATTATTCTTAGGGGTTTTCATTGTGTTTCCCCCCAATTTTCTTCATATTCTTCGTGGTTTACAAACCAATGGCTATTACACCATATACACATGGTGAAATTATCCGAAATTGATGAAAAAACCTTGTCATTTTCTATATAAGGTGAAATGATGATCATGAATGATGGATCAAAGCAAATTGAGGTATATATTTCTTCGAGTGATTTTCATGGAGGAGAAAAAAATTGGTTTTCAGAGATGATTGAATGCCCAAAACACACTGATTTAGTCTTTCAATGGTGAGAAAAACATCGGTATCTAGTTTCAAGGATTCCATAGCATTGGATCGAATATAGAAGGAACATCCATGGAACGAGAAGGAAGAACAATGATTCGGGAAATTTCTGATGAACATGGTGTGTAGTCAGAGCAACATGGCCTATGTACCCCACTACATGCTGACTAGTGTTTCAAGAAGTAGAAAAGTATCACATGGTGTTTGAAACTTATCACATGGCATGTGTGACCTTCCCATAGACTTGGCATGAGTTATAATAGATACATGGACATGGGGTGGAGTACTCGAGTTACCAACACGACATGTACTCCCCAATGTGACTTTACTGAACCAGTTTTGGTAATAACCACTTATACATGTACACGGGCAGAGGTGCAGGGGATTAATCCATGTACTATCACATAGCCGACATACATGGGTAGACCCTATATATAAGTACCCAACATGTGAGCATTTCTACATGACGTGTACTCATTTTATACATTACATAGTCTATTGACACATTTCATTGTATTGGGGAAATACATGGGGTCATGGGACATGGCATGTGAGCCATCTACATGTCACGTACCCCATTTCGATATTCCTTAAATCTTTATTACACTTTACCCTGGAAATATTCCATTTGGGTTCGTTCCCTTGATCATCTTTCTAATGGTTTGTGGGAATTTTTTCCTATCAATAAGAGTATGCTCCCTTCAAGATGCATTTCTCGATAGAGTTGTTCGAATCCTCTCTAAGAGGCATAGAGCATGATAATATATTCATTAAATGTGATATAGGTTGAGTCCTTAATATAGAGGTGGCCCACTTCACCAGGTCTAGATCCTATGCTCATCTTGTTAATCCAAATGGAGATTTTGGTATCATTCTATGGCCCTGTATGTGATCCTCGTCTGTGTATTATATCACTTTTCATATCTATCATTGTATCTCACTCATTATGGTTATGATGAATAGTTTATATCAATTGTACTTCATTAGTGCTATTAGACATAGGAGGGTGCTCTCCCTGGTGAGGGCTTCATGGAATCTTCGGATTGAATCCCTTGTGCTGTTATATGGTAGTTGTGACATGCCTCTAGACTGTGTGTCTTGGTTTGATTATATTTCTATATTATTGTTATATACATATTAGACAAAATAATTGTAGAGATGAATGTATCATTAATTTGGTTTTTTTCGTTGTGTTTTTGTGGTGTGCAACTGATTATTTTCATTCTCGCAAATGGGCGGTCCATTCCATCAAGTGTCTTGTCTTGTACAGATGAATGATCTTTAGTTAGAGTCTTGGGTAGACCAGGACCATACTAAGATATATGTGTTCAAACATGCTGAGGTGTTATAATGTAATTAATGTATAGTAAGAGTTACTATTTTTTATAGGATGGACTTTATAGTTTACAGACTCATTCTTTTGATGGGCTTGTATTCTGGCCTAGTTTACATTGCTTCACTTTTCTTCCAATCATACTGTGTTGGGTGGGATAGTGGTATTCCTGATTTAGTATCATAGTAGTTTTTAAATTTTATAATTTTTGGTCTTAGAGATGTGTGTGTGTGAATACATGTACATACGCTATGCTTCCCTTCTTAGTGATATTCCAACTAGGTGCTAGTCACTATCCGATGGCCAATTAAATTTTAGCTTCGAGAGTGGGAACCCAGGCCCCACTCGGACATGCCAGGAAATGATAATATGAAAACAATTTTCTAACCAGAAAAATTTATATGAATGAATACACTATAGTTATTCATCAATTCATAGGGAATAGAAACATCCGAATAAGTGGACCACCCAAATGGTTTAACTAGTCCCCAAAACTACAAGCCTATATAGATGGGGATGATCCGTTGAGAAAACCCCTGATAGTGGATGAGACATATTACCATAACTTCTATCTATGTACCCAACTCATACCAATTGATTTATTTTCCAAACCATTTCATCAAAACATTTCCATTAAAAAATGAATTAAAAAACATCTCAAAAATCAATTTCATATTGCATTGAAAAAAATTCATTTTACCTAATCTATCTATAAATACTATTTCATATAATCCCAATTCTACAAACAAACACCAAAATAAGTATTATGATTCCATTTTCAATAAAAATATTTATCTGAAATAGGGGAACCGTAGTTAACTAAAAAATTATTGGGACGAAAAGGACTATAGAAAAATTCATGTGACACACTCTAGAAAGGGATTCCATCAACAAAGATTAAAATACCAGCACAATAGAGGACCTAATACCAATCCCTACATATAATAATTGATTAAATAAAATAATATATTTTTTATACAAGAAAAGAAAACACATAACTCAAGGGCATGAACACTATTCACCAAAACCAATAACGAAATGACCCCCAAATGAGATCACAAAACAAATCTAGAGAGGATGAAGATGAAACAACACCATGGGTCAATAGAGCCTATAAAAAAAATGAAACGATTATACTATGATCAATGAAAAAGAATAATATAAAATTCACTTTTTCATAGAGATATTCATCACAACTTCCCAGATGATACAACACTAAACGAATCAATCCAAAATGAATAGAGGCTCCCAACATCGCCAAAGAAGAGAGATATGTTGAGATAGTTGTGATCTATGGAAGAATGAATAAAAATTAATTAAATTTATCACCAAAAACAGTGGTCCATGAATTTTACAATTCATGTGATCCATTTACACATTGTTTGACCCTCGATACTCATATAGACCAAATAACCGACCCCTATTTATTGAAACACAATTTTTTAACAAAACAAAGTGTGAAAACTGTACAAGCTATGCATTATATTAATGTTGGGGACCATTTTCAAGGAATAATTCCTATAGAACATACATTTCTTGTACTCCCATTAAAAGGTGTTTATGTATTATATAGATAGAAAAACAACATATTCACTACAAAAATCTCATAACAACTCAGAAATTGTATAAAATTGGAGAGAAACCAATATATTCATTAATAAATTTATACTTAGACACCATTCACTCAAACAAACATACATCCGTGGAAATTAATCATTATTTCACAGAAAATGTTATCCATTATCAAGAGTCCCAATTTATACCCAATTAAAGCGGAAAACAAGGAAATAGTTGGAAAATAACCAAATGTGGTTAAAAAATGTTACAGTTTATCTTTTTAACATTATTTTAAAAAAAATATTTATTTAGATCAAGAGATTAATAATTAATAATTTTATTTATTTAAAATATTATAAATTTTATTATCAGTTTAACGTGGAACCAAAATTCCGTATATTTAAAATTAAGTTGTTTTTGGTTTATTTTATTCCATAAATTATAAAAGAATCATTTTTTGAAAATATTTTGATACATTCTCTCATAGTTTTAACTATGTTAATCCTATTTTACTCTTACTGAGTTTGTATTCATTTACCACAGTTTCTATAAATAATGACCAATTATAAATATGACCGATTTACAAAATTTTATCTTCCACATTACCAATATATAATACATTATATTAAACTAATTTAACAAAAAAATGTGAATTTAATATTAAATTAATCTCAAAAAATGTTACAAAATGTTGTTTTTATTAAAAAAATTATCATTAATACTAAATGTTTCTATAACAATATCCAAAATTAATATTATTCAGATAAAATTTATTGTATTATAAATAATATAAATTAACTAATGTTTTTTGAATCATATTCAAAAAAATGAAACATTGATAATTCATGAAAGATAATTGCAATTCTCAATGAAAATAAGTATTTTTTAATATTAATTAAAAATCGTTTATTTTGATGATAATATTAGAAATTTCACTCTAATAATTTAGGAATTTTGATTTCGAAAATGATGTTCATTTTTTCAAAATATATTTTCTAAATGTGGATGAAATTAATAATAAAAGTTTGACACTAAAAATCAATAAAAAACTATTTTAGGAAAAATTATTTTTGTAATGAAAATAATAATATTACAAGAAATTGTGAAGTTATATTTCAATACATTACAATTATCTATAACAATAATACATAAGTTTTAAAAACTTATTTCTATTCGTTCATTTAATTTTACTATTCTGTAATAAGGGCATACTATATTATGATTCATTTACACTTGGGGTTTCATGTTTCATAATTTTTCAAATAAATATAATTTGAAGATATGTATATTAGAATAACTCATAGAGTTACTTTTTCACAAGTATTAAAATGAATTTCTCCCAATAAATACTATAACTATGATATAAATAATTGTAAATATCATTCTTTCAACACATCCTCAGGTTCCTCTACTGATTTTTCAACTTTTTTATTCCTATATAGAAAATTTTTAGTGTGATTATTCTTAATCAATCACAATATATCTATGATAAAAGATTCATTACGTTTTTTCTTTAAAGGAAATTTCAATAGTAAACCATTCAACCACTTAGTTCAATACTATAAGAAGATATTGTATATGCATTATTATGAGAGATGAATTGAAAAAATCTTTTCAATTAGAGGTTTCATGGAAGCGCTAAGTAATATGATACTATATATTATCGATCTAGAATATTAAAGGGGAAAATATAACATGGGATCAAAATTAAGTTCATTAAAAAATTCATACCCTTATTCCATGTAGATATTTTTTGTAATACCTTCTCCCGAAATTAAAATATTAGATTTCTATTATTATTGTTAGAAGAACTTTTCTATCAAATATGATATTCATTGATGTGATACAGAATGGATATAAAATTTTATGATATATAATTAGCTTGTATAGGTCACAATTGATTACCACCTCCAACATTATATTATGACAATGTTGTTCTTAAATTCCTTCTAAAGAGTGATATATTTGGGCCATATAGATGTTCAAATGAATGATTTTAGATTTTATATAACATTAAAATAGTAATATGCTAGTCCCAAAAACCTTTATAATTAGTTTATCATTATATAATTATACACATTAGGATTTCAATGGTTTTATCAGACATTCCATAATTATGAGGATGATATGTAGTACTGAAAATCATTTGTGTATTTAGTATCATCAGAATATTTCAGAAGATCATCGTGGTAATCCATAGATCTAGATCAGATAAAATATAATATGGTACACTATTCAAACATACCACTTCATTAGTGTATATTATGTTAATATTATATATTGACAAGTATTATAAAGTGATAATGGTGTATGATAATTCTCTATGGTAATCGAATACAACCCAAAAAAACATTATTTCATTTAGAGGTTTTGGGGAGTTTGATAAAAAATACAGATTGATGTTTTCCCATTTTCATTCCTGTATGGTTAATGGTTTTACCATACACATAGACATATATCTCTAAGTGATAACTTGATTACATATCATTAATCTAGATACAAAAACTACAATATATCTTTTCATGATGTCCAAATTTAATGAAAATTTAATATATCTACACATCGTCATACATACAGGTTGAATAGAAAATGATTAAATATGAGAATCATAAAATAGAAACTTATTAGAATATGGTATGGTTGGATCACCTACTAGATTACAAAACACATCATTCAATAACAATTATGTTGAGTTCATATTCATTTTTGACCCCATTCAACAATTTCACATCCTCTATAATTTCCACTTTATTCCTCCCATAGATAATGGTTTAATAATAAATGGAGAAATATTACATTCCTCCCTTTATAAATATATATACACTTCTTGGTACATCTATTTAAAATCATGAAATATTGGGTCTTTTTATATCCTCAACCTAAATATATTGGAATGTTTCATTTGAATAAAATAATTTACCCCTAGGTTCACTTTTTAATTGACATAATTTATTGAAAACTAATTATATTTAATCAACTCTAATCATCTTCTATATTGAATATTCATACGTTTTTTAGTTTATATATTCTTTAATAATTTTTTTAGAATATAAATAATTCTTTTTTCCATAAATGTATTTATTATAAATCATTAATTAAATGATCAATATAGGTAACTCGAAATCATTAGTTCTATTAGTTTTCATAGGAATCGTCAATTGGAGTGAAGCATAAGCGGTAAATAATTATCATTAATTATGAAATATTCCAATCCCTTCTTCCATTAATCACAATATATCAAAAACCCATCTCCTAGAATGGATAATTTAATGACATGTATCTTTTATAACAATCTATCTAGTTTCATAAAAAATCGCATTCATCTTCCAACATTAAAATGGATCCCTTATGAAATAACATTGTGAGTGGATTTGAAAATCGATATATATTTTCTTCAATTACAATTAACTAACTATACAAAGGAAGAATATGATGCATCATGTTCATAGTGGTTATTGTAGGAAATCATTAAATTCAATCTTTAATTTATCCACTAATATACCCTCACATAACATTATATCTCCCAAAAAGTCAGCTTTTCTATACAAAATAACCACTTTGTAAATTTTTATACATTATTTACTTCATTTGAGACTTTAATAAAATTCAATTTTTAACCTTAAAACACTCCTTACACATTGAATAAGAAATAATAACTTCAATAAAGAAAACGACATATAGTTCAATTGTATTATATAACATCTTTATTCATTACAAACATGACAATAAAATTTTAATTTTAAAGACCAACCTAAATAACAATAAATTAATAATTTTCACTATATGGATAGAATAATTCGTGAGTATCTCCGCATTAAAAAATCTTATTTTATGAAATATATATCAATTCTAAACCATGTAAATGTGTTGAGTCCCACACATTTTTTCAAACATGTAAACAGAATGGTTTAAAGGAAACTATTTATAGATAGTGGTATTGGTATATTCTCAATAATCAATATAGGGTTTCATTGATCAAAATGTATTCTATATAGTAATAATAGGTGACCTAATGGTGATAAAAGTATCCAAATGAATTAATTGTTAATATTTTCTTAGATTATCTTCCTTAATTATTATAACCCAAAGAGGTCTAAATATTATAGAGATATTAAATTAGGTGTATCCCTAGGTATGTGTTAAAATGAAAACTCCACCTCATGATTAAGTGGTTGCATAAGAATTTCTTTTAAAATATAAAAATATTATCTGTAAAAATGGGAATATCATTATTTTTGAGTTTCTCTTAAACTTTAAAAAATAAGAACCCTATTTGAATAGAAATCAAGACCCGTATATTTGATTACATTTCAATTGGGAGTTTATATTTATCATTGAATAGATAGATAATAATATTTTGGTTCCTAATACCACATATGAATTCCCTTCATTGACAATTTATGTGAGAGTTATGTCATGAAATTCAATCCATATTTATGATAACATAATATATTTCTAGGGGAAGAATAATAAGGATCTAAGGAATAAAATTCCCTAGAACCTCTACAGGAGGAGAATAATAGTATTTAAATGTGATCAATGTACAATTAAAGGGTTTTACTGGTAATATAATGTATAGTAATTTTCATTATGTTATGATGCTATTAATAAATTCTACTGATATAATATATTGGGTAGATCTAGGGTAAAATATGAAATTTGATTTATAGAGTGGATGAAATGTGGACCATTCATCACATCATAATTATACACTTCACCCTCAAAAGTGATCACCTATACTTTTTATTAGTCTGTTGGAATAATGAGTTGTTGAAATTGATCATCATCATAATCACTTAGGTGTAACCACATTTTAGAATAATTCCCATAATTACTGTATTTGAAACACCAGAGTGTGAGTGGTTCATTCTGTTTTTCCATTTCTTTACTAGTAGTGATATTCTTCCATCACATATTCATTGGATTTCTCAATTAGGATCATTTTCAAAATTAATTAATTTATTATTCACCATAAGAAAACATTTTCCATGTGTCTTTCATACTTCAATCATCATGGTGGTTTCATATTCTACAGTTAATTTTATTATCATTAAAATTTTTATTGAGTTATATGATTATTTTCATATCCATCTAATGAAATTGATTTGTAAATCTAATAACCATTTATTTCTTTGTATAACATCAAATAATGTCCTTATAATCAATGATTCCCCCGATAAATAATTCAATTTCATGATTTCTTTTATACCAATGATGAATCAATAAATATTAATTTTTAGTTGAGTGATAATACAAGATGAAAACATCATAAGTATTCAAAATGTTTCCTCATCTACAATAGTGGATTCATAATCCTTTTTTTGATAGATTAATAAATACCATTTCAATTTTTTTATAAACAATAATAGGAATCGATTTGATGAAAAATAACAACATAAAATAGTCTCAATTGATGGAGTCAATTTTTTTTAAATTGATCTTATTCATGATGAAATCCCACCACTGAAATATAATTCATTCAAAATAATGGACATGCCAAAAGAAATTTTCTTTGCTTCTAAAACAGCTGAATGGAAAAAAGTCATTTAAAAGGATTCAATCCATTACCAAAAAAACTAGTGTATCAGTAGATCTACTAAATTGATGCTGGTGTTTCATCATAATGAAATAAATAGACCATTGGTTTCTTTAATTCACATTTAAATGCTCAATAAAATTCATTGAATTGAATGTTTTTTAAGTATTGTAAGGAGTTTATGTATTAAATCTTCCATAAAATTGGGTTTACTAAGAGGTAAATCCTTAAATTTTTCATCACACTCTACATTTTCGTGGTTTGTTTAAATTTCTTCCACTGACTAAAATAAAACGAAATAATCATAAGAAAAATAATAGTATTATAAAACCACCGAATAATGAAAGATCACTCATACGACTCCCAAATCCTTAAAAGATCTCTTCAATTTTTACAATGTTGGATTAACCAATGTCAAACATGATTAGTTTCTATAAAAAATGATTGATGGTTCATAATAGAAATTCAGTATAAACCAACAATATATATAAATTGTTTCTAAATGGGTGTGTAGTAATGAAACACTCACTGTGCATCAATTTTTTTATCAGATATACTCGACCAACTCTTTTTTGGTGTTTTACCATAAGATTCCTCTATTCCAATACCACATCCACATGTGGTATCTAGATAGGGATAGTTCTCTAGGAATATAAAACTTATTTGTTAACCATGATGTAATATGTTATAATATATATAGGATTATCGTGATGGTTTATAGAAATTATTTCTAATTATTGTTTTAGATTTCGATTAAACCATTAACCAATAAAAGGAATAGTGTTCTATATATGTTATAAATAAATAAAACTTCTTATTAGATGAATAATAAGTAAATAAATATTAAATATATGTTATAACCATATAGGTTTAGTGTCATTATAATCGTGTATAAATTAAAAATATATTCATAGGATATCAAAATAATCTCCAACATTTTTATTTACAACTATCAACCATATTACACTCATCATACGGGAAGATTATCTTCAAATCAGGTGTGAAAATAATATGTAATAAATATTGATATGAGATTATTTCAAGGGAAAATCAAGGGTGATATAACTGATTTTTAATATCTAAATGACAATAAATGGTATTAGAACGTGATATTAAAAATTAAAGGTCATTCCAATATATTAATAGTCTTAAATATATATCTTGGAATAATGAATGGTATTCCATAAAACATAAATCATAACGCGATCAAAGAATATTATCCATAAGAACATAAAATATCTATATTATTATGTTATAAAATACTAGAATAACGATTGAAATAATAAATATGATATAAATATTAAGTCATGTATCACATTCAAGACCTTCATAACATGTTAGGATGAGGATATACACCCTTGTACGTTCTTTGGTATTGGGAAAACTACTCGTGTACCCACCTTATGGATTGAGAAACCCTCCAGTGTACGTAGTTTAAGGTTTGGTACAACATCTCATCCACTCTTTCATCACATAAACATTAAAAATTAAATAATTCAAAAGATGGATATTAAATTATACGAAAAAAATTATAATTCTAATCATATAAATTACATTAGATCCAAAAAAAATTATTTATAAAATAACATATCACAAATAAAACACATTTTATTTATATTTAATCAACATAACCATGATCCATTTATATAAAAATAATGATTTATAATTATATCTCATCCCAAGAAATGAATCTATAACATCAAAATAAATAATTTTATATGAAAAGTCCGATTAAAAATTGTCTGGATAATTTCTTGTGGAAAAGTACATTTTCACTTATAATCTACATATTAAAATATAAAAAATATATAAATATTATAGAATAAATTTTTATTTCAATTAACCTTTTCAACGTGTAATGCAATCACTAAATCCATGAGTAGTCAAGATGTTGTGAGATTTTTTGAGGTTGTGTATGTCAAACTAATGATTTCATTCATATTTTCAGAAATAACCAAAGGTACGTACATTGGAAAATTATAAGAGGATTCAATTTAAATTATTTTTTTAGAATAATATAATGGTTTAATATGAATTAAAAAAATCCAATATTAATATAAAAACATTTTTAGATCATTTTCTGAAAGTATAGATAAGGTAGAAAAAATATTTCTAAATAACGAGTGAAATAATTTATTTTTCCAAGGAAGATGTCAATCAATATATAGAGTATATAAATAGAGGAAAATGAATGGAAATTGAGAAATATCATGAATTTAATATTAGAGAAGAAAAAGAAATGGTTTTATCTAAAAAGGATCATATAATTTCATAAATGGGTTTTCAAACAGAAACATTCTTCATTAAACTTTCATTGAAATATAAATCACTTTTCTAACTTTTGACATTAATTAAAGGAAATATATCCATCCTTTTAATAAATTTATTCTACTTTCAATACTATAAAATAGAATATTTTATTTTTATAATAATATATATGTTCAACTTTTAACTTCTAGACAACCTTTAATTAAAAATATCTTATTAAAATCAACATTTAATGGTGTAAAATGTTTCATTTTTCATTATAATTATCATTTATTAGTTCTCATGTATATAATTTAATAATTTTTAAATAAACTCTAGGTTATTTTTATGATAAAAATAATATATATTTTAATTATATGTATATATTTATTATGAATCATTTATTATAGGTATATATATAAAAAGGAGTTACACCATTCATGAAGACGATATGTCGTATTGTTGCATGAACAATGTTATCAAATTTTAAGAGATGGAAAAAGACATATAAATAATAATTTAACCTTATAGAAATATTAATATAATATATAAATGAACCATATTTATTAAATCAATAGATATTATAATCCATTTACATTATAAATTAATAGAGAGTCACACTGCATCATATAGGTTATAGCCAAAATGTACTCGTGGAAAACATTTTAATTTTAAATGTTCTTAAAGGTATTAAGGTTGATATGGAATTTTAATTCAAACACAAAAAATGTAATATATATAATATATACACATTAAAAACATCTTAACAACCATCCGTGAATGATGGTGAAAAAATAAGAATAGTAAAACTTTACCTAGGAAGGTGTACATACATACATTGGAGCAGTAATTTCACTTCAAATATTATGGATTGGGAGTGGGTAATGGAAGTAAAATAGTAATAATATTATATTATAATAATTAAAATATATAATTTTTTATTTCATGATGAATACAATAAATTTATTTGTGGTATAAGAAGAAATACATTGAAAGGGGTCAGGTGGGAAGATATTTTTTTAGTTGGGATTCTTGGAAGCCTTTTAATGTTCATTGCAATTTCCTTTCAAGAAAATATTAACTATATTTCATGGATAATGAATCTAATATTATTATTTTCAAGGGGATGGTCTATATATATGGTTCATTTTTTACTGGTGAAAATAGAGAATGTGTCTCCATTTTCAATGGCGGTAAAGGACATACAAGTATTTAATACAAATAAAAAATATAATTTAGTCATTCCCAAGAAACATCCATCCATAGGGATAGATATTCAATTAAATAATTTAATAAAATATTATTTAACTTCAAATATCATTATTATATATTTTTACACTATTCATTTAATTTGAATGTAAAGTATATGGTAATTTATTTAAATAAAATAAAAAAATTTAGAAATAAAAAATATATTATATTCATAAATAATAATTAATTTAAAATATAGTTCACCCAAAAAATAGTAGTTTTAGTTGTTTTAAAATAAAACATTATTTTTTTACTAATTTTAAAAGCGTTGTGATGGTGTTGTGTGAACATTGAATGTAATTGAATTATTTAAAAAATAAAAATAAAAAACATTAATAAAAAAATCATATAATAAAAAAACATCACATCCAAACATATTTTTTTTCAAATTTAAATATAGGAAAGATATAAAGTTTTTTCAAGGGACATTTTAGAATTTTCATTACATAAAATAAAATGAATTCATTTTTAGGGAAATTGGAACCAATATGATTTATATTTTATGTCATTATTTCAATCAATTATTTTGAAAAATCAAATTAAATAATGTGTATTTTTTGAATTAGATATCTTATCTCATGGTGAAAATGATTTGTAATTCATTTTACCATTACTAAGGTCACAAATATTTACCATGGTTTCTATTAAATCTAAACAAATAATCGAATATATGTCAAATTTTAACCATTTATTCCAATTATATTATCAATTTTTTCATATTAAATTCATTGAAGTAATAGAATTTAATTTAAAATTTAACTAACAAAATATAATGAGAAATTTTTTCTAGGTTAAATGTTTTCATAAATATGATGACATTTTATACCAAATTACAGTATAAAATTTATTCAAATGAATATAATTGTATTTTTATTAATATAAATCAAATAATTTCCCTTTGAGATAATTTTTTAAGTGTATAATTTCTGAAAATTGTTGAAACCAAAATATAGTTTTAAATAAATATCATTATTTTCCACTATTCATTGAAACAAAATCAATTCAGAAAATTCACATAATTTATGTATACTATAATTTTAGAAAGGTAATCCATAAAATGAATTTAATTTTATCATATAAATTCAAAAAAGAAATATTGAAATTAATTAAATTATGTTATTGCAAAAATTAATAAAACCACATTTTATTAAAAAAATTATTCTTAAAACATATAATTACGTTAATAACAATTGACTTATAATCATTTAATAAATATATTTTATCTTAAGAAATTATATATAATATCAAAAATGTTGTAATTAATATTCATTCATTTAATTTAATGTATAATTTATAAAAATATGATATATTGAGCCTCATTTACACTTTGGTTTGTTTATATTATAATATAACTATGAAATTTTATTTGGAGAACAATGTTTTATAAAATATCATGGTGTTTATACAAAACTAATGAAAAATGACATGATATCATAAAAAAATACATTTTATTAATCAAATTAATGTTACTGGTTACCTAAAATGGTTTGTTATTTTATTTCATACCTAACAATGATCTACTCACTAAATAAAACTTATAATTATAACCTAATTATTTATAATAGGTAAATATATCTGGGTACCCATAACCACATTCTATATTTTTATTATCTCATTCACCAGAATCAAACATAATGATCTACCATCCATTATAGAGTAATAATTTCATCTGTGATGTGAGTCAAATACCATCCCTATCAAACAGTCTCCTCTACCGGGCCCAACATCTTTTGTTAGTATCTATCCCCATATACATGTCAACATAACCATTTACCAATAATTAAAAATGTGTGTGTGTGGAATATATTAACCCATATATTCTTATATACTTCAATCTGTCACATCACATGAACATTCTCCCATGTGAATCAATAGCTGCCACTAATAGATAAACTCATACTCCCTAACCTCATGTTGTCAAAACATTCATCTATATAAAATCACCCATGTGAGCTCACACACATGCTATTATATAAAAAGAGACAATATTAGAGATGTTCTAGTATGAAATATGTATCATCAAAGACTATGATATTAGGGAAACCCATATAAACTCTTGTTGTTGATTTCCCTAAAAATATTAGTGTAGTGGATATGAAATAAAATAATACATAGTAGATATAGATCATGACCAAACAATGAAAAACCATTTTCAACTATTTTCATAAGGGGAAAACTTATTTTTTAAAGTGTTCCTTAATGGTAGATTTTTAAAACATATGGGAATGCACATTTTATCTATTCTCATGTAAGGACAACCCAAAATATCATAAAAGGGGACCCCAGTATTTCCTAATATTATATATGTGTTTCTCTACACCACAGTATGATTTTTGGTGTTTTATAATACTCATGTAAGGGTAACCACCTATGAATTGAAAAAACTATATAACTATTATGTTGATAATAATAAATATATAACGGTGTCAATTTAAATCTATAATAATTAATTTCCACAATATTATATATATATATTTACTTATTTATTTTCTCATTTTATTACTTTTAATTTATATAAATATATCGAATAATCTATTTGACACATTTTTATTGAAAGAAAAATATTAAATATTTAAACACTACATTATCACGACTCAAAAATTGAAAATAAATTAATTGATGCCGAATGTATTCAATTTGTACATAAAAAAATATAAGAGATATGCTTCCATTTAGAATATATGAACTCATTCCCTTAAAAAATTATTCTTTTTCTAGTTTTAAATAATATTTTGAATCATATTTAATTATCCACGAACTTAGTTTTGAATTCCATACCTACGCCTCTCTCTCCCCTCTATTCAACCTATAATTCAGGGGAATCTAATGTTTCAGTCTACCATGTGGATGGGAATTTATTACATCTCCTTAATATATACTGTCTGAGTTTAAATTTAATATTCATTCAAATCATCTATTAATAAGAATTTGATTTAAAAAATAATATAATATTCTATAAAAATTACTTCATAATGAAATATTACACTGTAATATAAAAAAATTAATATAGGAGGATAAACATCATCTACATTATTACTATTAATGAAAATTTTTTATTTCCAAAAAATAAAATACATCTATATCACTTATGTTATCATAATTTCATTTAAAAATAATATATAAATATTTTTTTTCTATAGTAGACAATTTCATGAAAAAAATATTCTTCATCATTTTTACATAACTACTCTATGATGAAATTTATTTTAAAAATTTAACATGGAATTATTAAAAGTTTATTTCATACTATTTATGAGTTTTGTATCATTTAAGTTATTTCATTATTCTATTTCATGTAATATATAAAATTATTTGATAAATTATTATCAAATTTGTATATAATTAATAACCATCTTATCAAGTGATATATTATATTTTTATAATATAAGGATTATCCAGGAGAGATAATGTTATTTCTATTGGGAAATTATTCATATTAGTAATATTTTAAATAATAAATTACATGTTATTTCAATACTTTGATAATCTATAAATTAAATTATTGATGTAAAATTGAGGTGACCAAAAAACAGATTTTTCATTAATCTAAAAATAATATTTATATGATATTAAATAAATTATATATTATTATATGGAAATACATAATTTAAAATATATTTTTTGGATCACATGAAATAAAAATTATCTCTACTGTTGAATGATATCAACTATGAATTATTGAAATAATCTAGAGGAATAATTTTATATCACACATTATAAATGTTTAATTTCAAGAAAATTATTGTTTCTTTTTGAAATTATAATTGTTCATCCTATTTTTTTGCGTAAGCTATGAATTGTTTTATAAATTTAACAGTCATCCAAGAAAGATGAATTATTTATCATATATGATGTTATCATCATTTTTATTTATTATGCAATATTATTTAACGCATATAATTATTTGTCATTAATAATTATATTATTATATGATTTCATTTATTTTAATT
Source organism: Viscum album (assembly GCA_963277665.1). Taxonomy (NCBI): domain Eukaryota; kingdom Viridiplantae; phylum Streptophyta; class Magnoliopsida; order Santalales; family Viscaceae; genus Viscum; species Viscum album. The sequence continues at coordinate 3,256,691 of OY728120.1, read as the reverse complement.
TTATTTAAGTAATTTATTACTTTAATTGGTTATATTAGTATTCAAAACATGAATATTAGGGATGTGTTAATATAAGAACATCAAAGAGATACAATCATAACCTATAAAACATTACCTAATATTTTGTTAATTATTTCAGTTATTTGAATGCATGGTATATGTTATTTGAAAATAAATAAAAAATTTAATGATTCTAATTATTGTTAATAATAAATGGTTCATTTTCAAATAATTCATATTATTATAGTTGATGTATGAAAAAGTTGATTAAGATAGCATGCCATATTAAATAAATAATATTTATCCTTCAAAATTAATAGGGATATTTCTACTAGAATGTATTCATTTTTAATATTTATATTATATAAACTAATGAATATTTATTCATTTATTGAATCATATAATTTCTGTTTGTGTTATCCCCTCATTATCTCAAAAATACTATAATTCCTTTTGTGATTTGTTCATTGTTTACAAAAACAATTTGCATAAAAATATATTTAAAATATAAATATTTTCTATGGTTTTTGAGACTTAATGTGATTATTGATTAACTTCAGCGGTTGGATTATTGGAAAAGTATTGTGTTCTAATTCCTACGTCTATGTTTGTGTAATGAAGTTATAGTTTTGATAGTTTTTATTGCGTGGGTTATCTTTTAAAACAACTCAAAAACAACACTCCATAATCTAGTGATTAAAATATTATCATTTGGCATATATATCTAATAAAAATTATCACAAACTAATATTAGTCATCTAGAAAACCCATTGACAAAAAATATTAGGTCACATTAATAACCAATGACCTTTTATGTTTAGAGTTTTATTGGATAGGGAAAAACAATTAAATCACCTTATCCATGTATTTATATAGAATTTTCTCAACAATTATCCAATTTAATTTTTTCAAATTATATCCACAACATGTCCCATAAAATCATTCACACATTAAACACTCCTTGTAATACATCATTTAAACTCATCTTTCATAACATGGAGATATAGAAAAAATTCTAATTGTGATCTCAAACTAATAATAATTATAAAAATAAGAATTATAAATTGAAATCAATCAATGGGAAATAGATGAGAGTATGGTAACTATGAAATAATTAATATGAATGAGAATAACACTGAATGGTGTTTACCAATAAAAATATAATTCATTAAATATCTGACATGTAATAATTTCTCATTAGTTGAAGGAGATATACTCATCAATAATCATGATCCATGTTATGAAAAAATTTATTAAGGAGACATTTATAAATCATAGAAATAATAATCAATACATGTTGGTTTTATGTTATGTTATCTACATCACAGTTGTTCACCCATGTTATTATTAACATGATCCATGTTGATGGCTAATTAGATACCTCCTTCACCATGACCAACCTTGTTTATATTAATGATAATTAACATTACCCAACTCATTAGATAATTATATCGATATCAATTATTCTTTAATTAATATTAGGATCATCCATAGTAAGGAGAGACGTCATACATACTTATCATAATCAATAATTAAAATATAATATATATGAAAACAATAAATGGAAAAATTCATTTCATCCTTAACCATTTAAAAATTTATTCCATTATAACATGAATTAGATATGAAAAAGAAAAATGTTTCAAGATAATAACATATCCACTAGTGGAATGTGGTAGATGGATTCCAATGATCATATTCATAATGAACCATGAAAATTATTAATGGATTTTAAAAATGGTGAAAAATATTTCATAAATAATATTTAATAAAATTTCATTGAAAACATTTGAATGTTATGATTTTATTTTATAATCTAAAAAATATTAAAATTTAACAAATTATTACAAATTGATTATCACATAAAAGAAGGAAATGCCTATAAATATAAGTTATTGTCCTTACTTCTAGTGGTTGTATGCTAAAGTATATGGAATATATGTAACAAGTACTTATATGAGGGGATACCATGATCACATATAGAACTGATAGTATAGGGCATATCTCAAGTGTCTAATTTCATTCCCCACCTTAGTAATATGTAGCTCTCACCATAATTATATTAGATCATGGATCATATAGTCAATATTTACATGGATTTTAAAAAATTCTAGAAAAGGTATTTATGTGAACTTTATACCTATAGATAATGTTATCTAAAACGATATTACTGGTTCCTGTACTAATGGAATCATGTTGGGGGAGGTTCAGTTTTGGATATGAAAATCCTAATCTATTATTAATTATTTCTTAAGTTAGGGGGATTATATCATCGCTAAAGCTTTTACCATGATCTAAGGCTTGGAAGAACTCCACATTCATTTTATTATTTTAATATAGGTTGAAATAGACTTCTATGATATTCTATGTTTCATTCATAAGAATATCTATATCACTTGGTAAATTATTTTCCACTTTGAAGATTTTGAAGATTTCCCAACATCTATATGGAGCTACCTCATACATAATGTGAAGGAATTATTGTTTCTGAATTTCATTCTTGATGTTCTCCAAATATTAATCTATGCACCATCATCACAAGAAAAAAATCCAATCCCATATTTTTTTTATTTCAGTCATAGTTTATTCAGTGAATTGAATTAAATTAGACCACCTTGAACATCCTTTACCCCCTTTCATTGAATAAATATTATTAACATTGGATGCATGATGAAAAGTACATCATTAATTTCAATATTATATGGAAATTAATTTTAAATCTTTTTTTAAAATTTCAATCATTTGTAATAAGTGAATTAACCAATCATTAAATAATTGTAAAAATAATGGAAAATAATTTAATGAAAATATAAATTAAAAAAATAATTCTGGATAAATTGAAAACCAATACCAATTTTCCATAAAAATATAAATTCATAAATTTGATTACATTGGTTGAGGGAAATGATAGGAAAACGTTGAATTTAATAGAATAATTATAGGACAATATATTAGATGATATATAATGTAGATAATATAATTACCCTAACTAAAAAAATAAAAATAGACAATCATGAATAATGATGACACTATGAAATAAACAATTACTATTTTGGTTACATTAAATTTATAACCCACAAAAATATATATAAGATATAGTGAAGATATAAATACAATGAATATATAGAAAATAAATATATATCATATCAAATGGTAATTATATATTTCTCATAAAGGATTTAATTAATAAATATTTAATTTGTATCTTGAAAAAATGTGGTTTTAGTAATGGTGCTATTGATAGTAACATTGAAGTGAAAATCAATTGATTATGTTATTATGTGTATAAAATATAAACCAAAATTTTAAACGTTTTAATAAATATTAATATAATTATATCTCATTATGAAATTAATTATTTCATGTCATCCATAATGAAGAATTAATAAAATCCTATCTAAATAAAATAATTTATAAAACCCCTATCAAAATGTCAAGAATAGTTATTAGTAGCATTTATCAACTATTTAATAATATTATTCTATTTTTTACCTAATTAAGAACTTATTCATTGTTCATTAAAATAAAATTATATGATTTACATAATTTATCTCAATGCTAAATTTAATTACTTAATCATTTAAATCCATAAAATGTTATTTGGGGAAGTTCGATTAATGAATAAAAAAATTAATTTTTATTGTAACATTATTGGATTGATTATTTGATATTTCTTATCCAGAATAATAATAATTTTTTAATTACCAATTTTATATTTCATATATTATATTTGGGTCATCTATAAACTATTTTCAGGAAATAAAAACTACAACGAAACTATTGGATGAATTTGGCATATACCCACAAGTGATGTTTGTAATTTTAGTTGGATTGAATTAATAGAATGAAACAAAAATATTATTTTTATATAATTGATATAATGATATAAATATAAAATAAATTCATTAAAAACATCCTCAATTTCATCTATGATATGATGTTTTGGAAAAACGATGTACACCACAAAATGGAGACGCTAGATCATACAAATTCATTCGAAATGATTAAAATTTTTATGAAATTATTTGTATCAATATACTAAATATATTCTATTTCATTAACCATAATTATTTATTTAATTTAAAATAAATTAATCAATTCAATAATAATAATTATCTTTTAATGTAAATGAGGTTAAATGATATACATTAGTTTCTGAGGCTATTTTCTGTACGTACACAAGAATGATGGTTTTGTTTCCCATGTGATGGAAAAGTGTATTAATTATGTTATTAAATTAATACAATAAACTTAAAATATATAAAATATAAAAATATTATTAAATTTTAATGATTTGGATAAAATTGAAAGAGGAAGTAGATGAAGATGTAAAATGAAATGTTCAGTTTAGATGATTACATCATCATTGAAGAACTTTATTTTGATTCTACATGAAGGACTCTAATGATGATATTTTAAGAAGAAAGAGATTAATATAATGTATATAGGGTTTTAATGAATTGTTTATATTTTTTTCATGATTGTTTTCACATATGTTTCTAGGAAGAGATGATATGTGGTGTCCTCATAGAAGATATTTGAGGGGCATCATTTTAACATATTAAATTAATAAATTAATAAATATAAATTTTCATATTCATATTGAACGAAAATGATATATATTAAATATAGCTTCAATAAATATATATAAATACTACCATATAATGAAATCCATAATTCATTAGGTAAATTTTTAATCCTTACCTATTAATTTTAACTAGACTTTATGTTTTTATGATTACTGTGATTATAATGGTTTTTACACTTTACAGGTCAAGAATGACACTTTAAAAGGAATAGGTACCCATAAGAATTATGTAGTTTAAATTCCTGTATATATTATTCCACTAAACTATGAATATGTTTTTTTGAATTTAAAAACTTGTAATAAATATTATTTTATCTAAAATACTCTTAATGTATTTTTTGAGGCTACAAATATAATTTGATACTAAATAATATCATTATAGCATCACTTTTCAAATAAACATAATAACACATAAATAATAATTTATATCAATATAAATATTTTTATAACCCAACAAAACACCCAAAAAAAATTTATTTTCATTTTTTAAAAATACATTTCATGATTTTAGTACTTCTTGAAGATGCATTGTGCCCTTGTTGAGTATGTATTTAAGGATATTATATTGTCTCTAAAATTTAAAAATATATTAACATCATTAAAATGTTTATTAATATTTTGTTTAAAAAATAACCATTCAAAAATTATTTCTATCATTGTGAAATCATATTCAAGATATTGAAGTCATAAAAGTGATATTTTTGAATTACCCATTATATAAAATAACATAAAGTACTCTATAAGAGGAAAATCGCACGAAAATTCCATAATTTGTGAATATATTTGGAGTGGAATGGAAACACTCAATTAATAAAACATTTTCATTACTATGGAATATTTTTTATCCTTATTTAATGTTATTAACACTTTTTGACTTGTTTCTCCCTTACCAAGTTGACAACAAGTTTACTATGGTTAGTATTCATTTGAACCATTAATAACGGTGACATATTCAAAACATTTTGACATATAGATTAATAATGCCATATATATTTGATCAAAATAAATACATTATAGTGAAATATATTCCGTTTAATATAAACCCATAAGTCGTGCTGAAAAAAATTTCCCAAAAAAATCTTTTTCTGAGAATAATTATTCAATATTATAAAAATAATTTACAATTTCATTTATATTAATGATGAATTTTTATTTTTTTAAAAAAATGAATATTTTATAACACTTTAAAACATAATATTTAATTTTAAATACAATAATGGTAATGATAGTTTTCAATAAAATTTTTATTATTTACTATTCACTACAAAATAGACCTTTTTAAGGAAGAAAAACATAATTTCCCCTTATTCTAATTATTATATGATTATTTCCAATATTATATATTTTTTATATAAAAAACTTCTTCAAATGAAATTATTTAATTTTAAAAATGCGTCACAATGTGATATATTAACCATTTATTTTCGTAAAAATATTTTGAATCCTAAAATTACATTACTAAAAAATTTGGTACATATTTACAATAAATTAATAAATAAATTTATATTGAGTAGTTCCATTTAATATATATATATATATTTATATACTATTATGTTTTTACTTATGCTAATATAATCAAATTCAATGACATGAATATAACAATAATTTTTTTTAAAAAAATCAAATCCATTAAATCTGGTTGTTGCATGTCATCTATGATGTCAATCACTGTACATTAAAAATATTAGGGCCTTAAATTATTCACCACAAAAATAAATATTTATTTTCTATTTTTTATTGATATTATTTATCAAGGATATACTATTTCAAAATATATATTTTTTAAACATAAACATAATAAAAAAGGTAAATAAAATTTCCATTTGAATAATTGTAAAGGGAAGTATAAAGGTTGTTGATAATAATTATTTTTTAGGTTTCTAAATATGAGATCATTAGATTGAATTAAATATATGGAAATCAAGGAGAATATTATTTTCCAAATAATTACAAAGAGTGTGATAGATCACTGATCATAATAATGTGAATGAAAATGATAAATACATTGAACACAAAACCACAAACTAATGAGGTGTTAAAAATAACATCAACTCATTATAAATGAATATAAGAAAAAAAAATATTTTTATTTTCAAGGTTATTTATATAATATGGAGGGTTCATACCTATTTTCATACATATAATAGGATAATATATACTTGTATGATTTTTACCATATCATTTTTCATAATATAATCCTATAGTTTTATGGTTTTCCATGATTCCACCTCTAAAAAATCCCATATTCCAAGGGATGAATATCCATATTAAATCATTTTTATTAAAAAAATATTATATTTTATTGGGCTATAGGTTATAAATAATGTTGAAAGTATAATCCACCTATCTTTAATAAAAAAAATTGACATAATTTGATAAAAAAATACAAAAAATAATACATCATTTGAAGAATTAATGAAACACGGAATAAAATTTGTATAGAAAAATAATAACCAAAATATATTCCCTAATTAGCAACATCAAGATTTTTCTGAATTGTGATATATCATAAAAATATTATTATTACATAGTGGTTGAATTAGTGGATTTCAATATGATAGAATTACTTATTAAATATCGGTATAATTTTTTTTCACAAAAATTGTATCTTATAATTCATTGGATGTAGGAGATCCATTTTAATAGTTGTTTTATGATTGAGAAATGAATTTTATTAAGAAATAATTGTTAATTATCTGTTTAATTACATTTTAATTATTTATATTCATAATTTTGATAACATTTTATTTCTTTTCATAACAAGATATTTCTATAAAAACAATCATATAGTTTTTTTTCACATATATTGAAAAATAAAAAATTTCTAAATTTAAATGTTAAATAACAGAAAACCAATACCAAATTCATAATTAGGAGGTTATATTATTTTAAATCAACAACTTTTATACATCGCCATGTTTTCAAATAATGGGAATTTCATATTATTAATTTTATATTTCTATTTGGTAGAGGGTATGTTTTATAATGTCAACATCCATGAATAATTAAGAATACTGGATTACATAAATGTTTTTTTAAATGTGTTTTAGGTTTCGAGATATTTTTTGGATGATTGGTTGATTTTCTAGGGCATTAAACATTGATCTATTAGTTTCAGGTGAAAAGGAAAATTCTACATGGTTGGCACAATTTTAGTACCAACCATTTTGGACAACCATTTGACATGTTTTGTTATGTAGAATCTTTATCTTAAACCATGTGACCCTCTATTATAATTCACCAAGAATTTCATAGTGGGGAATGTATATAACAATGTATGGTCAAATAGTTCAAGAGAAGTTACACGGTCATACAAAGTTCTCTATAAAAAATAGCCGAGTAGAGAAAATTTGATATGCATGGTTTTTAAATGACTTCACATTTCTTGAATGGATATTGGAACATATGTAGTAGTAGTTCATCATTATTAAAAAAATTATAAAAACCATGAATCCAAGAAGTGTGTCTCTCAAAAGAGGAAATTTATTCTTTAACCCATTCTTCATTTCGAGGGTTTCTCCCTTTCCCCCTCACAACCCTGGGAGCACCCCACAAATTATCCTTCATCCTCCCACTTCCCTTAGTGTTTATTCTATGTATTATATGAGAATTCTTTCTTTCTATCGAATTGGGTTCCCATATTTGATTCTAAAACTCCTCCTTTATCCTTAAATCGTCTCTCTCTCCATATTTAATGTTATGTTAGTTTCCTAAAATTCATTGTATATTCGGGTTATTTGGTGGTTTCCTTGATTCCCTCACACTCGCTTCAATCCACACATGGAATTATATGAGTAAAGATTTTTTGGTATACTTTAGGTGTTCCATTGATTTTTACCTAAAATACTAATTATGGATTAATTAAACCATTTTACACACTTTTTATTCTCTTATAATTACTCCAAAATGTGAAAAAAAATAAATTAATGGAATATTTAGCAACCTATACCCTTGATTATAAATGCTTCCATGATTTATAGTTGGTGACCTCAACATTTTAATCCCGTTGGAATTGACCTACTAATTACCTATATTGGAAAATTCTAATATGGGATCCTATAAAAAGAATTAATAAATTGAAGAAAATAAATAGTTTAAAATTAAAAATTAATATGTTTACTCATATGAACATCAAAAATACATATATATTAAATATATTAATGGAATTAGAATGAAAATAGACTATGATATAAGTAATTAAAATAATATGGAATATTAATTGTAATGCTCTATAATTAGACCATAAAAATAAAATAATGAAATACATGAATATAATAATATAACATGTCTATGATATGGAATTTCATAAACATGGCATAAATTTAGATCATTTATATGTTTTATTACACTTGGTTATGGATTCCAACATTTAATTTCATAGATAGTAATAGTGTCAAACTATTGTGACTTATAGGTATGGGATCCCATAATTAATGTGATACTTTGGAATGTAGTCCCATTAATGTGATTCATAACCATACAGTCTCTTGAGAATACTGTCCCTAATTTATTGTGATTCATAGGAACGGAATATCTCATTCACGGTGACCTTAATATAATATGAATCAGAGGAATTTCATTCCCCGATTATTGTATCCCTTATAGATTAGGATAATCTGGCCTGGAATCCCTCTTGAAATGTGATAATCAGACATGGAATCTCTATTAAATTTTGATTTGTGGCTATGAAATCTAGAATTAATTATGTTTTTTTGGAAATAGAGACCCTTGTAAATTTATGACACTGACATTAGTATCCAAAAACACAAGAAATATTCCATGGGTACTTACCAATTATATTATATATATGTATCTATAAATATCACAATGCATATCGACCACCTATATACACATCAATAAACATATTGTTACTCACTCTGAGGTATTCTTTCTTAGGTTGAAGTAGGTTTTGTTGTATGTGCGCCTATTTTTGAACAATAGTCAAAAAGAATTTCATTTATTTATTTATTTATTTATTTATGAATATAACTACAACCTAGTATATTTCATACTCATAGATTGCATATCATCAAACACTATTAGTGGTATCCTACATAATTTATTATACACCTTGTTCAGGCCGTCATTTTATGGGGTGACCAAACAAACCACGTTGTTTTCTGATCAGGTTCGGGTTTCAACATGATCATGAATTTAATTTTCATTCCAATACTCTATAAATAGGGGCATAAGAGAACTTGACTGAGCTGGATCATATCATTGCAATTGAGATATCCAACATTGATTTCTCTAATTTCATTATATTATATAATATATTACATGTTTTATGAAGGCTGGAAGAATATTATAGTATCATAAGGAAGTTAAGGGGTTTGTATTTGGAATTGTTTATTTTATAAATTTTTTTATATTCCACATCATATTAATTTTCATTTCATCCATTATTTTTTATTTTTTATATGACTACAAAACTCTAGGCTTGAGGTTATTACCTCCCCATAATAAATTAATTGGTCCATCACTTCTTGTAGATAACCTATAACATATAGGTAGGCATGATTGATTCCATGTGATTTACTAGATCAAATCACCTCTTCAGTGGTTCCTATTTCTGGACGTTACAATGTGGTAATATAGGATTCATCATTATATTATTACAAATTTGGTATAGTAGAAAGGATTCTGGGACCATTTTTGTTCGTTGAAATTATTTATTTCTATAAGTGATCTAATCACACATGTGGTAAAGGATAAGGGGAGAATGTTGGGGATATATGTAATGTACCAGATTTTTCCATGTATTATTTTAATATTATATGGGAATTAATTTTAGACCAGGATCTGAGACGGCGTGCAGTTCCGAGGCCCAGTGAGCTCGGAACAAATGTTTGAATTTAATTTAATAATTAAATTACACGCGTGTGCGGTTTTCCTGAAAAAGTGGAATAACTCTTGAAAAGGTGCTTGGATTAGAAATATGGGGCCAATGTTGAGTTAGAAATGGAGATTTTAACATAGACGAGGCCTAACATCGGTCATCACAGGTTGGTGGTGGAATCCAGTTTTTGAGACGTAAGGGTAAAAAATATTTAAAAAAATATATTTTATCCTCCAGCGAAATCTTTTAAATCTTTTGCAATAGATACCCCTTACCATTTCTTATTTAATGGATGGCTCAAGGGTCTAGGGTTACAAACCTCATAACCCTGAAACCCTTGGTGGATATGGAGGGTCTGGAGAAAACCTCCCAATGTTGTGACGATGACGCAGTGACCAGATCATCACCGACGAACACCTCAGAATCCATCTAGGATGTTTAAATTATGATTTCTACCCCATTTTGTATTTCCATGATGAACTCAGACTAATCCATGAACAGATTTGCCTGCAGATCGATCATTTTTCCAGGATGGGCTTTTGTGGGAATCGTGGGGATTTGATTCTTGAAATTAATTTGGTTTTCATTCAACCTTCTAACAGTAATGAACCAAGATCGACACGCACATTGATCGAGGTTTGTCCCTCTCGATGTTGTGTTTTTCTCTCCCAATTATTACATGTTCTTCATTGTGTTCTACGCGTTCTTGTAGGAAATCGATCTTTGCACATTCGTTTGTTGGCGCAACGATCCGAGACTGTTGATCCAACCCCAGAGTGATGTCACGGAGGTGCGACGACTGTTTCGGAAGGTGATTCGGAGCAGATCCGAAGATACGTGTTTTCAGTTTTTTTTCTTTGGATGGATCGTTTGAGGTTTATGATCTTATTTAAGAGCCGAAAAAACCTGTTTCGGTGTTCGTATGATGAAAGGAACCAACCCCTAGAGTATTGGGATAAACGGACGAGAGATCGTGGATCTGGAAGATCATCCGAAGCAAGAGGAATAAGACATCGTTCTGAAAATTTCCTGACTACACGCCGTGTAGTATGGGATACACAGCGTGTTCTCGTCAGTGGGATCACATGGTGTGTAATTTGGGAGTGCACGGGCATGGGTAGGGTACACGGCCATGGACATGCCGTGTATACCCCTCCCTGGCCAGACCCTTCCAGATACACTGGATACCCCGTGTACTGGTACACGACCATGGACACGCTGTGTATACCCCTCCCTGGCCAGACTCGGCCAGATACACCAGATACCTCGTGTACTGGTACACGGGAAGGTTAATGGACACGGGCAGAGACGCTGTACTGGCACATGTCCAGTATACACGGAGCGAGCCTCAGGTGCTCGTACACGGCGTGTGATTCTTCTACCCACTGTGCAGTTGCTGTTTATCTGACAAGCCAAATGACACGGGCCAGTCACATGGGTAGTACCTGGGGTCAAGGAACACAACGTGTACTTTTTCTACACGCCGTGTAGTTTGGTTTTACACAGATTGAACGAATGAAACATGCCAATTACATGGGTAGTACCAGGGGTCAAGGAACACATCATGTAACCATAAAACATGTAGTGTAACCTATCCTAAATGACTTGAGCCACTTGTCTTCTGTGACTTGGACTAGTTTTCTTAGGGTTCATACCCTTGGTCTTTTCCATTATGGTTTTGTTATCATTTCCTTTACACAGGTGTATGATCGCTTCAGCAGAACTTCCTAAATAGAGTTGTTGGAATCCCCTCTGTGAGACATAGAGCCAGATCATCTATTCATTCCTGTAAAACCTAGGTAGAGTTCTTGGTATCGACGTGACCAACCATACCTGGGTGTCGATCCTCTGATTAGTGGATTAGCTCAGGCTGAGTTGTCGGAATCACCCCATGACTTAGTTGTGATCCTCATCTGAGCATCATGTTATCAAGGTACTTGATGAGTGTGTTCTCCCGGAACGAGTACTTCGTATCTCTCCCTCCAGACCTAGGAGTGTGTTCTCCCAGTTTCATGCTTATTGGAATATTTGACCTCGATCCTAGTGGTGGCATTCGCGATAGACAATCATTCATGAGTATATATGGATGTTCTTGTTATATGTTTGGTAGACATATACTGTTCAGAGATGAATGTACCTTTCTTTTGTGGTATTTTACCGTGTTTTATTTCCTTTGTGGTTTCTGGGTGCCCTACTGGGTATTGTTATACTCAACCCTGCACGGGATTTGCCCGCACGTGTCGTGACTTGTGTAGATGAGCAAGCCTTTGACAGGATTATTGGCAGACTGGGACCGTATGATATTCAGTGAGATCAGACTTGTCGAGCTATGTTCCAACTTCTACAGACTGTAGTCCCAACACCTTTCTTTACAGGTTGGACTTTGTTACAGACTCTCTCTTTGGTGGGCTTGTATTTTTGGCCCAGGGTTTTACTTTCTTGTACATGACTTTCCATTCATAATATGTGGTTGGGTTTTAGCGCATGCATGCATCTTTTCTTTTTTGTAGTTTTTACTTTTCAGCTTTGTGGTCTTGGAGATGTGTGTGAGTGTGTATAGGTTTATAGGCAATGCCTCCCATGATAGTAGAATGCCTACTCGGTGCTATTCACCAGCCCTTAGCCTATTGGAGGTGGGCTTGGGGAGTTGCGGCTCAGGACCCACTGGGACGAGTCGCGACAGAGTGGTATTAGAGGTGGTCGGTTCTACCATAGGATCGAGAGTCTGTGAGTTGGTTTGGGGCTACAGTGTTAAGTGTTTTCAGTTCAGAGTTCAAGCCAGGGACCCCAGTGATGGTGCGGGCGGCCGACGTATCCATACACCAGGACTCTGAGAACTTTCATTTCGACTCAGAACATGAGAACACTAGTTGCAATGGAAAAAAAACAAAAAAAAATAATGGTACATGCATCATATAGGAATGGGTTGTGGATTCCATGCCTTTTTTTGAGTCAGCTCTCCAGATATACTCACTGATTGAGATACATATTCTTTCTTTACAGGATGCCTCCGCGACACACACCCACTAGGATCCAGCAGCTCAATCACAAGGATGGCCCCCTCAGTCATGAATCCTCGATTTAGGGACCAGATACCCTTGTTTTACCACCAAGTGGTGAGATAGTTATCTCGCCACCTATGGAGAAGTGTTTAGTGCCTGCTGTACCAGTGGAGGAGGATGGCAACCTGAGTGAACTCCACGAGTTTCAGAGACAGAGACCCCTCCGGTTTCGAGGCGAGCCTGAACCTCAGGCAGTAGAGGACTGGCTTGAGGCAGTGGCTAGAGTCTTCCATTTGGTTAGGACACCAGCAGACCCGATGGTGATCCTGGAAGCGAGCCTTCTACAGGGCTCGGCAGGACGATGGTGGAGTTTCGTTATCCAGACCCACAACGAGGTGACACTTGCATGGTCAGAGTTTGAGAGTCTCCTCAGAGAAGAGTTTTCACCGGTTACCCTGAGAGCAGTGCACATACAAGAGCTTCTTGAGCTCCAGCAGGGAACCATGATGGTGGATGACTATTCATCGAGATTTACCCACCTTTTGGGGTACAAAATGGATATGGTCAGAGATCAGCACTTTAGAGCTCAGACATTTGAGTGGGTCTTGCGCAGAGAAATCTGAGATATAATCATCCATACGAGCATTCCTACTTATGCTGGGGTGATCGAACTGGCTTTGGTGGTCGAGAGCTTCTTGGAAGAGTAGAGACACCCGACAGTTGTTAGTAGTGGGTGAACTGGAGCAGAGACCTCAGTAGTAGGGAGACGACGTCAGGGACCCAGGCGTGGGAGACATTTTCAGAGGAGATCCCAGGACCGGGGAGCTTTGGTACATGGTTCGTAGGGCATATATTTCCAGCCTCGAGAGAGGTGATTCTACTCATGTGATGGCAGGGGACATCTCACTCGAGATTGTCCGACCCACAGTACTACTGAAATGAGACCCGTGGATGGACCGTCGAGGAAGAGGAAACATGTGGAGCATACAGATCCGTGGTGTGGAGGAAGTGGTAGGGGAGCTAGGAGAGCGGCTGGAGGTGGTCGGCATTTTGACCTTTTACCACCACCACCCCCAGGAGGTCCACCCCAGGCTCAGGGAGCTGGTGGACAGAGGCAGGGACAGCTGTAGGTGGTAGAGGCTTATGACCGAGGTACTTCAGGAATGATTAGAGGTACTATTTATGACTTTTCTACTTTGTTTTCCATATTGATAGACACATGTGCTAGTCATTCCTTTTTGGCTGCTTATCTTGTTCGAGACCTTGAGATTCCAGTTGAGCCGTTTACTCGACCCTTACGCTTAGAAACACCGACTGGAGAAGATTCAGAGATCACACACCTCTGTAGACATTGTGACCTGACACTTAGAGGTGAGAGTTTCGGTTAGAACCTCTTGGTGGTATCATCGATTCCTTACGATGTCATTCTTGGTATGGATTGGCTATCCACAGTTAATGCCCAGATCAACTTTTTTAGGCGAAGGGTGCGGTGTGTCCGCAGTGATGGAATGAGGTTCTCCTTTGTCAGTGAAATAGAGACCTAGGCAGCACATGATGGACTCGTGCATAGGAGGGCACAATCGATATTACATCAGTTGGCTAGCCAAGCCTTTGTAGCAGCAGATGATACGAGTTTCCAGTTTCTAGGAGTAGTGGCTGAGTATGAGGACGTCTTTTCGGAGGATGTCCCTGGGGTACCTCCCCATCGGGAGATAGATTTCTGCACTGATTTGCAACCTGGGATGACCCTAGTATAAGCACCAGCATATCAGATGGCTCCTGCAGGGCTTCATGAGCTGAGGGTGCAGTGGGACGACTTGCAGAATAAGGGCTTTGTGAGACTGAGTATTTCACCATGGGCGGCCCCAGTTCTGTTTTCCAAGAAAGCGGACGGGAGCATGAGGCTATGTTTGGATTACCAGCGCTTGAATCAGGTGACCGTGAAGAACCGGCTTCCACTACCGAGGATCGATGACCTCTTCAACTAGTTCATAGGGGAACGATGGTTCTCGAAGGTTGATCTACGATTAAGTTATCACCAGTTGTGAGTACGGGAGGAGGATATACCGAAGACGACTTTTAGATTTCTCTATGGTCACTATGAGTACTTGGTGATGCCTTTCGGCGTGACGAATTCTCCAGAATTGTTCATGGGACTCATGAGCCAGATCATTCAGCCCTATCTAGACCAGTTTGTAGTGGTCTTCATCCATGATATCCTTGTGTACTCAGCATCCGAGGAGGAGAACGCGAGACACCTAAGGATGGTTCAAGACACACTCTGAGAGAACCAGTTGTATGGGAAACTCTTGAAGTGCCAGTTCTGGTTGTAGGAGGTACACTTTCTCGGACACGTTATCTCGGCAGATGGTGTAGTAGTAGACCCAGGAAAGGTGGTGGCAGTGCTAGAATGGGAGCCACCCTGGAGCGTAACAGAGATGCAGAGTTTCCTTGGGTTGGGAGGATACTATCGGAGATTCATCCTTGATTTCTGCAGGATTGCAGCACCCATGATAACTTTGACCCGAAAGGGACAACCTTTCGTGTGGACGGAAAGATGCTGACAGGCTTTCCAGGAGTTGAGACAGAGTTTGAAGAGCACCCCGGTCATGATATTACCGGAGAAGGGTGTTGAGTACATAGTGTTCTACGACGCATCAGGAACCGGGCTCAGTTGTGTCCTGATGCATAGGCAAGCAGTGATTGCCTATGTCTCATGTCAGTTGAGGCCACACTAGCAGAACTACATGACCCATGATCTTGAGTTTGAAATGATGTTCTTCACATTGAATATGTGGCGGCACTACCTGATGGGAGAGAAGTATACCATCTACTCTGATCACAAGCGTCTCATATATATCATTTCTCAGAATAATCAGAATTTGAGATAGAGTTGATGTCTTGAGTTCCTCCAGGATTACGACTTTGAGATCATTTATACTCCTTGTAAGGTGAACGTGGTGGATGATTCTCTCAGTAGGAAATCCAGTTCATAGTTGCTGGATGAGGCGATGAGGCAGTTGGCCTCCATACAGTTATCCTTCATGGATGGATATGATAGATCTTATCTTATGTCGATGGTTGTTACCCCTCCACTATTATAGCGAGTCAGGGAAGCACAACGTGAAGATGCAAGCTATGAGATCCTACATGCACAGATATCCACAGGTGATCCTGCTGATGGGTATTCAGAAGGTGTGGAGCACGTTGTTCTTTTCTGAGGGAGAAAGGTACTACCAGCGACGTTGCGGGAGGAGTTTCTAAGGGAGTTCCATACATCCCCTTTGACGTTGCATCCAGGCATAGAAAAGATGTATCAGGACCTCTGGCATCAGTTCTGGTAGCCAGGAATGAAGAAAGGTGTGGCAGAGTTTGTCTCTCGGTGCCATACTTGTCAGCATGTAAAGGCTGAGCAGCATGTGTCAGCTGGTTTAACTCAACCCCTTGAGGTGGCAGAGTGGAAGTGGGATGGGATATCCAAAGACATCGTGATGGGTTTACCACGTACGTCCAGAGGACACTATTCCATCTGGGTGATCATTAATAGACTCACCAAGTCATCCCGCTTCCTAGCCATACAAGAGCATAGTTCAGTAGAGAGCTTGGGATGCCTCTACGTGTAGGAGATAGGCTGACTTCATGGAGTTCCATCCATGATAGACTCAGATCATGATGCTCATTTTACATCCCGGATGTAGAAGGTATTGCATGAAGCTTTTGGGACTGAGTTACGCTTGAGCACAACGTTTCATCCCCAGACTGATGGTCAGACAGAGTAGACCATCCAGGTCCTGGATGATATGCTTCGAGATTGCATACTTGACTTCGGTAATAGCTGTGAGGATCACCTACCACTCGTGGAATTTTCTTATAACAACAGTTATCATTACACTATTTGTATGGAACCATTCGAGGCTCTGTATGGGCGACCTTGCAGATCGCCACTTTGCTGGACTGACCTGGGAGAGTTATCACTCATTGGACCAGAGATGGTGAGAGATACTACAGAGAAGGTGCAGGTCATCCAGGAGCAGATGAAGACTACACAGAGTTTTCAGAAATCATATGTCGATAGGAGGCGTAGGCCCTTGGAGTTCGAGGAGAGAGACCATTTGTTCCTTCAGGTATCACCTCGATGGGGATTGTGGATATTTTGCAGAGGCGGCAAGCTATCTCTATGGTTCATTGGACCTTTTCAGATTTTGAGTAGAGTGGGCGAGGTGGCGTATCGCTTGGCTCTACATCCTCAGATGGACCGGGTACACAACGTTATCCATGTGTCGCAACTACGGAGGTACGTGCACGATCCATCGTATGTTATCGACTGGGGAGAGCTGAACATCGATGATGGGGTGACCATTGTAGAGTACCCAGTGGATATCGAGGATCGACAAGAGAAGATCCTTCGTGGATGAGCTATTCCCTTGGTGTGTGTCTGGTCACATCACAAGAATCTCTAGGAGAGAACGTGGGAGTGGGAGGCTCAGAATAGCGTGCACAACACACATCTTTTTCAGAAGCCCTTGTTTTGGCTTTTGGGGACGTAAAATCCCTAAGGTGGGTGTGATATAATGTCCTGGATTTTTCCATGTATTATTTTAATATCATATGAGAATTAATTCGAGACCAGGCTCTGAGATGGCGTGCAGTACTGAGGCCCGGTGAGCCTGGAACAAATGTTCGAATTCAATTTAATAATTAAATTATGCGGGCATGCGGTTTTGCTGAAAAAGTGGAATAACTCGTGAACGGGTGCTCGAATCAAAAATTTGAGGGCACCGTTGCCTTCATAACTGCGATTTTACCTTAGGCGAGGCCTAACATTGGCCGGCGTAGGTGGGTAGTGGAATCATGTTTTTGGGATGTAAGAGTAATAAAATATTTAAAAAAAATATTTAAATAAAAATATTTTATTCGGCATTGAAATCTTTTAAATTTGTTGCAACAGATATCCCTTACCTTATTCTAATTAAAGGCTGGTGCAAGGGTCCAGGGTTACAAACCTCAAAACCCTAAAACCCTTGGTCTCTCTGGAGGCTCTGGAGAAAGCCTCCCAACGTGGTGACGAAGACGCATCGACCAGATCATCACCGACGAACGCCCTTGAATCTAGGTGGGATGTTTAAATTGTGATTTCTTCTTCGTTTTTGATTTCAACGACAAACGCAGAATAATCCATGAACAGATTAGCCTGCGGAGCGATCGTTCTTGCGGGATGGGCTTTTGTGGGAATATTGGGGATTTGATTCTAGAAATTAATTTGGTTTTCATTCAACCTTCTAACTGTGATGAACCAAGATCGACAGGAACATCGATAGAGGTTCATCCCTCTCGATTATTGTGTTTTTCTCCCCCAATTCCTATGTGTTCTTCATTGCGTTCTACGGGTTCTTGGAGGAAATCGATCTTTGCACATTTGATTGTTGGAACAACGATCCTAGATTGTAGATCCAACCCCGGAGCGATGTCACGATGTGAGATGATGGTTTTAGTAGGCCATTCAGAGTGGATCAGGAGATATGAGTTTTTGGGGGTTTTTCTTTGGATGGATTGTTCGATGTTTATGATCCGATTTAAGAGCTGAAAATGCCCGTTACGGTGTTCGTATGATGAAAAGAACCAACCCTTAGAGTATTGGGACGAACAGATGAGAGATCGTGGATCCGGAAGATCTGCCGACGCACAAGGAAGAAGACGAAATTATGGAAATTTCCTGACTACACGCTGTGTAGTATGGGATACACGACGTGTGCTTGTCAGTGGGATTACATGGTGTGTAATCTAGGAGTACAGGGACACAGGCAGGGTACACAGCCGAGGACATGCCGTGTATACCCCTCCCCGACCAGACCTGGCCAGATACATGGGATACCCCGTGTACTGGTACCCGAGTAGGGTACATGGCCATGGACATGCCGTGTATACCCCTCCCCGACCAGACCTGGCCAGTTACGCGGGATACCCCGTGTAGTAGTACACGGGCAGGCGACACGGACATGGGTATAGAACGTGTACGGGCACATGGTTAGCGTACACGGAGCAAGCCCCAGGTGATCGTACATGGTGTGTGATTATTATACATTACATGTAGTTTCTTTCTATCCTACAAGACGAATGACACGGGCCGGTCAAACGGGCAGTACCCGGGGTCACAGAACACGGTGTGTAGTTTTTTCTACATGCCATGTAGTTTTGTTTTACACGGCTTGAACGAATGAAACGGGCTGTTTAGATGGACAGTACGCGGGGTCAAGGAACACGGCATGTAACCATACTACACGCCATGTAACCTATCTTAAATGACTTGAGCCACTTGTCTTCTGTGACTTGGACTAGTTTTCTTAGGGTTCGTACCCTTGGTCTTTTCCCTGAAGGTTCTGGTGTCATTTCTTTTACACATGAGTATAATCCCTTCAGCAAGACATCCCGAATAGAGTTGTTGGAATCCCCTCTATGAGTGTTGACGCTCATTTCATTACAGAATCTAATGATCAGAAAAGGGGAATATTTGAGCTCAAAGTGATTCATCCATTGAAAGAAAACATCAAAAATCAACAAAGGCATGAACAAAGGATCAAAAGAAACTGCACTGCGCAAGTTTTATCACTGTCGCACAAGTACACTTGCGCGAAGACCTTGGTTGCGCAAGTGACTTGCGCGCCCTAAGTGATAACCGCCTGGTAACCACCCGAGGTCTTCTCCTGCCTATAAATAGACCCTGTGGGCCCCTCATTCCGGGAGATCTTTTTCCAGAAACTCGGATTGAAGCTCCCGACACCCAAGTCTCTTATCAACACTTGCGCGCCTCCTTATTCCTTCAATAGAATTTGCGCGTCCCTTTTCTGGAAGAACCTCAAGAGGATTCTAAAGGGTTTAATAAAGAGTCGCTCAAGTATTTTAATGCTGGTTGAAAATCGCCCAAGTACCCCACATGTCGCGCAGGTATACCTGCGCGACCAATACTTGCACGCCCACGCAAGACTTGTGCGCCTTTCAAGACTTGCGTGCCCATACCTTTTTGGGTGCCCATCTTGCCCATTTTACCCCTCATAAGCCATTTCACCTCTCATATTCAATATTTAGTCTTCAAGATACTCTTCAAAGCCATTTATGGAATGATTTCTTGATTTGACTTCCTTATTTAAAAGGAATTCTATGGAATATCTCTCAAAACATAGTGATTTATACATCTTTATGTCACCAAAGATTGAGAGTTCATTCAATCAACCTCATCCTTTAAAGATGAGAGAATCCTTAACCGGGGTCTCCTTTTTTAGGAATAATCCCCAGTTATAAGTCCTTT
Source organism: Viscum album (assembly GCA_963277665.1). Taxonomy (NCBI): domain Eukaryota; kingdom Viridiplantae; phylum Streptophyta; class Magnoliopsida; order Santalales; family Viscaceae; genus Viscum; species Viscum album. The sequence continues at coordinate 3,235,959 of OY728120.1, read as the reverse complement.
AATATGGGCATATTCCTCAAGAGTAAGCCCCAAATTCTCAAAGATCCCAAACTTAGGCATCCTTCTTAGGAGTAAGCCCCAAACCTTAATTCCTTAACTTGGTCATCCTCCTAAGGAGTAAGCCCCAATCATAATCCTTTAATTTGGGCATCCTCCTCAGGAGTAAGCCCCAAGTTCCTTAATTTGGGAATCCTTCTTAAGAGTAAGCCCCAATCCCAAATATGGATATCTTTTTCAGGAATAATTCCCAGTTATAATCTTGGGCTTCCTTTTCATGAATAAGCCCCAAGTCCCATAATTTCTCTTTAACCAGTCCTAATTTACCCTTGATTTGGGTTTCCTTTACAGGAGTAAAACCCAATCAAAAGTCCCCTCCTAACTTGGGCATCCTCCTTAGGAGTAAGCCCCAAGATTAGAGTATTCAAATCTTCATGAAGAACATATACCTTTATGGACCCTGTTCATGGATTTTCTCCCTAAAAGTGAATCCTAAACCTTCATCTATCTGGTTAGTGATACATACATAAGACCCAAACAATTTCTTATGATTGCATCTTTCATGGAACAATTGTCTAATTTTTACCAATACCTCTTGTTTCTCACACTGAGCATGACTCATGTGAGCTTAGAGTGTAAAAGTAATTATGACATCCTTCTTTGATCCATCAATCATAAACGTCATACTCCCTTACTCGAACTACGTGGGTTCTGATTCCTTTTCCAAAACAAAGGATACGTAGGTAGCCCATTTATGGGTTCGATCCCAACATTGAAATAATCCATGTCCTTCTGAATGATGATAAACTTCAAGTGCCCCACTGAGTGTCTTTAAAACCAGCCTGGTCATCATAATGACCAAGAATCTCTAAATAGATACAGATGATTCTCTATTGATGAAGAACCTCGAATACATATAAAAGATTCTCTAAATTTCTTACATATTTAATCATTGATTGTTAAAACTAAAGGAAAGCTCATTTTATACTTGGTAATGTAATAAGGATTCACGAACATAACTTAAATCTATAAAGAGAGTCCCGGAGTAGAAAATAATTCCCCTCAAAAAGGTGTGATGAGTCCGACCTCCCATCCTCTCGACCAATGCAAATTCCTAAGCCTCATTAGTCCACAAGCTAATGAACGCCTACCTTTGGAAAGTAGGTCCAAACAGATGTGGAATCATTGGATATATCCGGTTCTACGAACAAACCTGTTAGAAACATATCGGAACGTTTGAATCTCCCATCGAGGAGGTCTTCCATGAATTCCATGCGAAACAAAAATTGTGAACCCAACGTGAATCCTTAACCAAGTTAAAGTGATGTTCTTCTTATTTGTTAGGCACCTTGGGCCAACAAAGAAATCATTGACATGTGCTCATCCAAAAGATGCAGTGGCCAGATTCATCTTGATTATGCCTGTTATATGGAACAGGCGCTCTTTTCTCAAGATCATCTGCAAAATGGCTTTCCTTAAATTCACCCCTGTGAATACTGCTGCTGTGAACACCTCTACTGTAAGGTCTGCTGCTGTGAAAACCAATGCTGCTACTCCTGCTGGAACGTCGTCCGCTCTAGGGATGACATCACCAACTCAGCGTCTTCAACGCTGGGTTTCTAATGCACTGGTTAAGGAGTACCGTCGCAATGGTACTATCCCAACTCTAGAGGATGCTCGTCAAGCCCTCCAAGTTATCAACTCTACCTGGTCGTCCGGACAACGGCAGACAACAATCAAGATGCAGGCGGTGCTGACTACCGTCTCCAACCGTTTCGGGTCGTTATCCCCGGAACGCAATTTCCATTCACTCCCTTACTCTGAGGAAGTGAATGAGCAGGTCCCTCAGGGACTTAATTCAAAAAGATAGGAGTCCTTCCTGAGGTCTCCCATCAACAATCGCCGCCAGACTCGTGTGGTAGTGCACCCTCAACATGATGAGGGTACCGACTCCAGGCATTCAGCTTAGGTTCTTCGAACCCGAGCAGGCAAGATGAACCTCCAGAGACGGAATCCGGTTAACAATGGGCAGGTTATCATCCCTGCCATCTCCGGAGAAGTCCACCAACCTAACTTGGTGGCAAACAATGAGCAGGCACACACACCTGTCCGTTTTAATTCCGCTGTCCAGCAGACTCGTCTGACAGCATCAAGCCAATCCCGCCAGTCAATTCCGGCGGAGTACTATAGGCAGGAGCATACACCTGCTTATGCATCATCAGTTAGTCATCAGGATCTCCTGACTACATATGATGGATTCCACCAACCTTACTTGCTGGCGAACAACAAACAGGCACACACACATGTCCGTTTTAATTCCGCTGTCTAGCAGACTCATCTGGGAGCATCAAGCCAATCCCGCCAGGCAATTCCGGCGGAGTACTATAGGCATGAACATACACCTGCTTATGCATCACCAGTTAGTCAGTAGGCTCGTCTGACTACATATGATGGATCTCGTCAACTGTGTTTGGAAAAGTGTAATCATCATGCACATATACCTGCTAATACTAATAAAGCCTACCAACAGTCTCTCTTGGTAGCGCACGAAGAAGTCAGTCGGAATGCCCCGACGACAAACAGGAGGAAGACTCAACTCTCTGCCTCCACACTTGAGTATTGTCAGAATTCACTGATAGGAAAAGGAGGACAGGAGCAGGCACATACACCTACTCCAAACCTGGAATGGACGTATATTCCCGTTTTGGCGGCTGAAGTCACCAAACATATTTTGTCAATGGTGAAAGAGCAGAAGAAAATTCCTGCTCATATTCTGGATGCTTTCCAGGATATCATAACAACTTCAGCATCGTCTCAGGGGAAGACACATAAATCTATCCCTAGCAGTGGAGTGACACATCAACGATTCACTCCGGAACAGACACACACATCTGTTCCAGCCCAAGAGGGTTATGGGGAATACTCCCCCATATCATACGGACAACCAAGTCAGGAACATACACCTGATTTGAGTGGAGATCGTCAGCCTAACCTGACCATCTTTCCTGATCAGGCACATACACCTGCTCAGAGTAACCACTTTCGTCAACAAGTTGTTTCCAAAGAGAGTAAGAAGGCATCTAAGAAAAAGATCTACCCAACACAGTCAGGAGATCAAAGGCCAATCTGCAACAAGGCCTTGCTCGATGCTGGAGTTCTTGAAGCCCTCATACATTTATCTGTTGGAATTCAAGGTTCTAATCCCTCAGTTCCCAATAACAGGAACATTAATTCTGATGGTCTTCAACAGACACTTCCTCATGAAGGCTTGATTCATGAAAATTCGGTGAATCTTGAAGTTTCTTCTTCAGATGAGAGCCACAGGAACCCTCTGTGTGGTCAGAAGACCAGGGAGCAAGAGATCTCATCTTTTGCTGTAACCCATTATGGTGGTCCTCCCCATGATGATGAATTTCTCTGTGAAAGTCCTCTCCGTAGTAGTGATTCACATTTCCTGGAAAATACTCTAGTGGACAATGTAGTGCCGAAAAATCCCTCTTATCTTGTGGCACTTGCAAATGCGAAACCAGTCATGTTTGATGCTTTATCGCTAACAAGTGAAATACTTTCTCAATCAGACGATAGACCAGGGTATAAGTCATTCTCCGAACCACCCCTAAGTCATGCATCTTCTAGTTTGATCAATGATATCTCTACCAATTTTGTTGAATCTGATGAAGCAACAAGGAAACACCAACTCTGGTCAAAACAGGTAGAAGAATCTTCATTTAATGATAAAGAGGAAATGCTGAACATGAGGAAAAAACCGACAAAAGGTGAGGTACCAGTCATGTTTTGGCCTTTGGCTGACTCCCAGTACGACATTCCAAAGATGTTGAAGGATGATGGAATCCATGATATTCGTCTCAACATATTGAAAACTCTTTGTCAATTGAAGAAGAAGTTATTATCTTATGATGAATATGAAAATCATCTTAAGATAATAGAAGGTCTAAAACGTCAGATTGATTTGGCATCTCTATCAGTCTCTCGGTATCCGAAGGCTGAAAAGCTACATAGAACCCTTCAACGTTCATGCCTTGGAGCACTAAGAAAATTGCGTCAGTTAATTGCCAATGATCCATCTGATGTTCATATCAGAGGATGGGGTGTTCGCGGAGCACTACATTTCACAGTGCTTTCCAGTCAGTAAAGCCCGCCGAAAATGGTCTCATGCAATGTTATTGCCCATGGCCGGCCATAGTCAATGGGCTTTGTTCATAATCAAAAGCCTGCTCAAGAACAGGCTTCAACTAGTTTCTCTCAAAATCAAGCATATAGAGAACAAGTTGTTGAATTGCTCCTACATCAAGTAGGCGAGAATATTGCACAAGCCTCTCGTATGGAGAAAACACGTCATCAAATGACAGATGTTTCAGAAATCATCCAACGGTCTGTTGAACCAAGTGATAAAAGTGGATACAGGTTAATGCATCCAGCTAATTTCTGATCTAAGATTCGCAAGATCAAGAGATCTTTTAAGAAGATCTCAGACATAGCGTGTCAAGAGCCACCCCAGATTGTTAGACTGGGGACTTCTCTAACCCAACCCTCAGAGTCAACAAATGGGATTCGAGGAGTTGAGCGGAAGCAGCAGGAACATCCCCAGTTCTCGAGACTGGGGACTCTTTCAAATCATCAATCCCCTCCTCATAGAATGTCAGTATTTACTCGATTGGGGAAGAATCCCCAAGAGGAACGAAGAGCCAAATTATCAGGATATTCCCTGCAAGTTATATCTCGTCAAGAAGTTCCTAAAAGATTGAATCAACAAAATGAAATGTCTCATCAAAGACATGAAAGAAGACAATATCACATAAATGTTGATAGAAGAGATGCGATGCATTATGCATCAATCAATGTAATCAATGTCGTTGTTTCTAATCCACCAGAGGAGACTCACTCAGGGGACTTAGGTGAAGAGATTCCTACTCAAGAAAATGTATGCACCGATACAAATGAAGAAGGTGTACGTACACGAAGTCAAAGGATTACTCAGAACCTAGGTAATCCACTTCCCTCCCTCCAAAAGGCATCCAACAAAGGGAAGGGAAAGAATCAGGTTACATATCCTTCCTCTGGAGAAGGTCAGTCGCTCTCATTAGAGAAAAGGTTTGCACAACAGGAGGAAGAAATGAAATAATTAAGAAGGTTGAATGCAGAACTACTTCAGAGTAGTCTTCTTCTTAAGAATGCTGAAATCCGACAGCCGAAGGAATTTGTTGTAACTACTGAGATGGATCAGGAATATCCTCCTTTATCAGTACACCCTCAGAGGTCTAATCCTACGGTTCAAATGCAACAACGGTTGGCAGCACTACCATCAGTTGCAGCACCAACCACCACGTCTCTCCAAGCTCCATTCATTGCACCTACCCAAAACCAAGTTCAACCTGATGTTTCTCAAAAGTTAATAACTACTATTGAGTCATTAACAGCTCGGTTAGAAACTATGGAAGGGAAACAGGCGCAAGTTCAACCTGAAAAGAAAGTTTACCCTGAATGGGTAGATTCAATTTCTCCTCCATCCAGTTTTGGAAACCCTGTTTTCCCTACTTTCAATGGATCAGGTGACCCTGAACAACATTTGACACATTACGTGTCTTGTTGTGATTCTATGATGGGAACTCCAGAGAAGCAAGAAGTAGTGAAACTCAGATACTTCGTGCGAACCTTGCAAGGACCAGCTTTTGTTTGGTATACAAGCTTGCAATCCCGGACAATCATCGGATGGGAGGATCTTCATCGAAAATTCCTTCTTTAGTTCAGCTCAAATTATCCAAAAATGACAGTTTTCGATCTTACAAACTGCAAGCAAAGGGAGAATGAAAGAGACTCTGATTTCATTGCTCGCTGGAAGGGATTAACGTATTCCCTGAGTTTAGCACTCCCTCAGGAGGAACTGTTGCCAATCTTTGTGGAAAATTTGTGTGAAGAATTACACACTCCACTGATCCCTGTGAAATACACAGGAGGGTTTCGAGACCTTACTTCAATTGCTCAACAGATTGATGATTCCCTTATACAGGCTAAGGTTAAATCTCGTGTAATTCCATCAGCTCCAGGAAGGAGAATGGGTAAAGAAGAAACTGTTATAGTTATGCTTAAACAAGCACCTGTACCTATTTCTACTTCAAAACCTTCATCTTCTCAAAGGGATCCACCTCCTGAACGCCAACAACAAAGGTCGTTTCATCCAAATGATCAAAGATATCAATGACAAAAACAATTTGAGGATATGAAGAGTAAAACATACTATTTCCAAAGTGAGCAAGTTCCTGGTTACTTCATTTCATCTCTGGAAAATAATTTGGTTCAATTACCAGTGCCCAAGAGGCCAAACAAAGAAAGAGATGAAGATCGTCCCAATTATTGTCCCTTTCATCAAATATTGGGGCATCCCATCCAGGAGTGTTTTGTCTTTAAAGACCTCCTGCAAAAGATGGTCGACTTGGGACAAGTCAAATTGAAGGGTTCTTCAGCTCGTGTAGCGTGTGTTACCGCTACAGATCCAGAGGAAGGAGGCGAGTGGCAGGAAGTCAAAAGCAAAACTGCGCAAAAATATGATGATTGGATGGTCAGAAAGACAATCAATCGGACCCATTCCATTTTGCGAACACAAATGAAGAAGCCAATTGTGTCTCCTAAAAAAGCTGCAGTGAAGCCTCCATCAAAAGACAAATTCTCAAAAGGGTAGCGCAAGTCAAAGAAGATAGAGGAATCAGAAGAAGATGAGTATGTATCGAGGCCTAAGTTGTCTTTGACTCTAGCAGATTTCATGCCATCTACTTCAAAGCAACGGGCACTGCCCAATCAAATGGAACAGCCTAAACAGGCTAATCAGGCAGAGACTTTATCAAACGAAGAGTTAATCTTTGGTTCTGTTAATATGAATGAGCATGAATTCCCTATATCAAATAAGGGAATCCGAGGATGTTTTAGAGGTTCAGGATACAGGGGAAGATGTGGGTCTTTCCGAAGCCACTTCTCCAATTCTACCCCTGCTAGCACTGTGTATGCAGCAGAAACTCGTGGTAGAGCCCTTCAGCGAGCTCAAAAAGAAAAAGAAAGTTCTTCTGCCAATAGTCAACTCAGTCTTGGCACAGTTATTTTGGAAGACCGATTGAAAATTCCATCTTCTTTATCTCAGCAAGTAAATGGATCTAATCGGTCTAATCTTCCAAAACCAAGGATGTTTCCAACTTCTATCCCTATACAAGATGCATCATCTTCCAAAGCATCTTCTTCCAAGGTACCTGCTAAACCACATATTCCTGTTGGGAAATACAGACCTTTAGATCAAAAGTATGATATATTGAAACACCTGGCCCAAGTACCAGCTAAGTTATCAATTTTGGATGCTTTGAATTTGTCAAAAGATCTTCAGGAAGCACTCATCGAAGCTTTGTCAAGTCCTCATGAGTTTGAAGCTGAAATTGTTGTAGCTGAAGTCTATCACATAAGGAATAATCCTGCAGAATTCCATGCAGTGATATATTTTACTGATAAAGATGAAGATGATGTTGTGCATGGACACATAAAACCTTTGTACGTATCTGGAAAAGTCAATGGTGTAGATATCCGAAAAGATTTCATTGACAATGGCTCAGGAGTCAACCTCATGCCCATTCGTACACTTCATCGATTGGGCCTCACGGAATCTGATTTATCTCCTTCTACCATGATGTTACAAGGATATGATAAAAATGAACAAGAACCACTGGGCGAAGATACACTCAGAACTCGGTTTGGATATCTTGTATCCAATTCGGATTTCATGAATGTTGATCAAGACTCAGCTTTCAACATCTTACTTGGAAGACCCTGGCTACATAAGCATGTGGATATCCCTTCATCATACCATCAATGTCTCAAATATTATTTCAATGGTCAAGTTGGAACATTGTATGGTGATAAGGCCCCGTTCAAGACATGTGAGTCTCAATACATTGAGGCGGAATTTTTTCACATGAAGGGAAGAGAAAAATATACAATGAAGGAAATTACCAAAGTTAATGCTCCATATGGTTTGGAGAAGATTCCAATAAATCCATTTACACATGTGAGTATAGATTATGTGTTACCTATCAGTCAAATTGACAAAATAGGCCCAAATCAAAATACTCTTATGGAAATATCCATAATGTCAATTACGGCAATCGAACCAGACAACATGGGAGAAATTGGTAACCTACCAAACAGTGATGAAAGCCTAAGTGGTGACGTTTTCATTTCATCTGTTGAATTCCAACAAGTCTATACTTCTCAAATCAGGCCAGAAGAAGTTATAGCAACATCAGAGGTGAATAATGATGTCGATTCTCAATCCATCATCTCCTCTTTATTTCCCAAAGAAGGCCCTTTATCATCAATAGGGTCGGAAATGGAAGCTTCTTCTTCAAAATGTGCAAATTTTGACATCTCTTTTGATCGTGAAAATTTCGTTTTGTCATCTACTATGCAAGTAGAAACGGAAGAAATAGAACATGATGAAGAGGAAGAGGAAGATCTTAGAGATGCTCCTCCAGTATTTGAGGAAGGTATCTCTACCACTGTGGATGAACTCAGAGAAATAAATCTAGGTACAGAGAAAGATCCATGCCCCACTTTAATTAGTGCGGCCATGAACCTTGAAGAGAAAGAGATGTATATTTCTTTTCTAAAGAAAAATAACAATATTTTTGCTTGGAACTATACAGAAATGCCTGGGCTTGATCCTGATGTTGCTACTCATCATTTGGGTTTACCAAAAGAACATCTAGGATTTAAGCAAGCCGCGAGAAGAACACACCCAAATTATGCTTCCAAAATTGAAGCTGAAGTGGATAAGCTGATCAAAGCTATCTTTTTCAGAGAAGTTCAATATCCCAAGTGGTTGGCTAATATTTTCCCTATAAAGAAGAAGAACAGACAAATTAGGGTTTTCCTCGATTTTAGCGATCTTAATCGGTATTGTCCTAAAGATGATTTCCCAGTTCCAATAACAGAACACTTAATTGATGAAACTGCTGGTTATGAAGTACTCTCCTTCATGGATGGATATTCCGGATATAATCAGATATGAATAGCCCCAGAAGATGAGGAATCTACAGCTTTCTGAGCTCCTCAAGGTGTGTTTTGTTACCGGGTGATGCCCTTTGGTTTAAATATTGCAGGTGCAACATATCAACGCGCAATGCATCGTATCTTTAAACCTTTCTAAGGGAAGTTTGTTGAATGCTATGTGGATGATTTGGTAGTTAAATCCAAACAACTTTCTAATCCCTTGGCTGATTTGGAAGTCATATTCCACAAGCTTCGACAACATAATTTGAAGATGAACCCCTTAAAATGTGCTTTTGGGATAACCTCAGGAAAATTCCTCGGCTTTGTTGTACGCCATCGTGGTATTGAATTCGATCCTGAGAAGACCAAATCAATCCTTGGTATGTCACCTCCGCATAATTTGAAAGAATTAAGAGGACTTCAAGGAAACTTAGCTTATATTCGGCGTTTCATCGCCAATTTGGCAGGAAAAAGTTTACCCTTTACCAAATTATTGAAGAAAGGAGTCACTTACCAGTGGACTGAAGAATGTCAAGAAGCATTTGATGTTCTCAAGAAATACCTCTTGAGTCCACCAGTACTCATGCCACCTGTTGAAGGTAGACCACTTATCCTCTATGTGACAGCTCTAGAGCGATCATTGGGTGCCTTTCTCACTCAAAAGAATGATGCTGGGAAAGAAAATAGCCTCTACTATCTCAGTAGAACTATGCTTGAAGAAGAAACCCGGTATTCAAGTATTGAGAAGTGTTGCCTAGCATTAATCTTTGGAGTTCAGAAACTGAGACACTACCTGCAACATCACGAGGTCCAATTGGTATCTCGCAATAATCCGCTCAAATTCATCCTTAGTCGTCCAATGCTTACAGGACGTCTAGCAAGGTGGGCAGTTATTTTGCAGCAGTTCGTCATTCAGTATGTGTCTCAAAAGGCAATTAAGGGACAAGCTCTGGATGATTTCTTGGCTGAACATCATTCAATGGAAGACACATCTTCAGATATTTAACTCCCTGATGAGGAAGTATTCTCTATTCAAGAGAGTCCTCAAACATGGGAAATGTATTTTGATGGTGCTTCCAGAAGTCCAACAGGGAAGAAAATGGAAAATCCTAAATTCAACAAAGTTGGTTTAGAAATTGTGCTCATTTCTCCAAATAAGGAAGTGTTACCTTATTCCTTTTTATTGTGGGAAGGTGGTAACAATAATGAAGCCGAATACCAATCTCTTATCATAGGATTGCAGTTAGCGCTCCAAGCACAAGTGAATCACTTAAAGGTGAAAGGTGATTCAGACCTGGTAATCAAACAAGTCAATGGGGATTATTCCATCAGAAAAGAAGAATTAATCCCTTTTTATGATTACGTCAGAGAGTTAATGGCGGAATTCCCTTCAGAACCAACATTTTCTTATGTCCCAAGATCACAAAATGCTCAAGCTGATGCATTGTCTAATATAGCCACAACTTTAGCAGATCCAAATCGGGACAAGACAACCATCAGTATTGCCCACCGTCGTGCAATTTCACCTTATGATTAAGCCAGAATAGAAAAAATTAATGAAATTAGTCCCATTCCTGAACCGTATGGTCATACTACAGGATGGATTTCACCTATCAGGGAATACCTTCAAAATGGAACACTTCCACCTGATAGAGCTGAGAAATAAAAAATCCGGCGACGTTTGGTCAATTTTACTGTTTATGATGGCCCAAACCACCTAGAGAAAATTCTATACAAACATGGTTTCGATAGAGTTCTCTTCAGAAGTATTGATGGTGAAGAGACAATGGCTGTCACGAAAGAAGTGCATGCAGGAGTCTGTGGTGCCCACCAGTCTGGACATAGACTGTCTGATCAAATTCGAAGGCTTCGATACTTTTGGCCTTCTATGATACAAGATTGTGTTGATTTCACAAAGAAGTGTCATTCATGTCAATTATATGCCAACTTCATTCATCAACCTCCAGAGTTTCTTCATACAACTAAATACTCGTGGCCATTTTCCACATGGGGAATGAATGTGGTGGGACCTTACCCTTCAGCTACGGCCAAGCAGTTTATGTACATTCTTACTGCTACTGATTTCATTTCCAAATGGGCAGAGGCAGTACCTCTCAATGAAGTCAGTTCTAAATGCATTGTTAGCTTCATCAACTCTAACATCATTACTAGATTTGGTGTCCCTCATACCATATTGATGGACAACGACACCAACTTCTGTTCTTCTGAGGTGAAGAAATTGTATCAAGAATACAACATTAAATCCAACCATTCATCTCGGTATCATGCGGCGGCCAATGGCCAAGTAGAAGCCTTTAATAAGACTCTTTCAAATATACTGAAAATGATGGTGGATAAAGATAAGAGATCATGGCCTGATAAACTCTTTCATTCTTTATGGGCTTATCAGACTACCACCCGCAATGCAACGTGGTCAACTCCATATTCGTTGGTATATGGAACGGAAGCAGTCTTGCCAATTGAAGTTCAATTTCCCTCACTCAGAGTTGCCATTTGTGATCAGTTATCTACAAATGAGAAATCCCAAAAGCGATTGAATGAATTGGAACGGTTAGATGAGAAAAGATTGTGCACTTTTCACCACTTGGAAATATATCAGAATCGAATAGCACGAGCTTTTAACAAAAAGGTTCGTCTTCGTTCATTCAATCAGGGAGAATTGGTATTAGTTCTCAGAACTCCAATGATACCAGGAAAGAAACCTCCCAAGCTTGAGCCAAAATGGGAAGGACCTTATTCAATACATAAGGTCTACTCCAATGGAGCTTATTCATTAATCTCATTGGATGGAGAACTCATCACGACTCCAACCAATGCCAGATTTCTGAAGAAATATTTTGTATAAACACAAAATATGGTCCCCAGAACCAAGATTCTTACAATTGGTTCATACTTAATAGTCCAGTATGACTCTAAACTGCATCATCATCCACGGTCTATGCATATGACCTTAAACTATTTGCACTTTCGTCCAACATGACGTTAAACTGTAGAAAAGAACTTGTCCCCGCAACATGACATTAAACTTTGCAGCATCAGTTCGTCCTTACTATATGATGTTAAACTATACAGCAATGGTCCAGTATGACCTTAAACTACAACTACATCCAACATGACGTTAAACTGTAGGAAATTCCCTTACGTCCGGAAAGACGTTAAACTACATAAGAACTTAATTGTCCATTATGACTTTAAACTACATCATCATCCACGGTCTATGCATATGAACTTAAACTACTGGGACTTTCGTCCAACATGATGTTAAACTGTAGAAAAGAACTTGTCCCCGCAACATGACACTAAACTGTGCAGCACCATTTCGTCCTTGCTATATGACGTTAAACTATACAGAAATGGTCCAGTATGACCTTAAACTGCATCTTCGTCCCACACGACGTTAAACTGTGAAAAAGTTCCCTAAATCGTCCAGCATGACCTTAAATTGCATCATCCCTGGTCCATGCATATGACCATAAACTATTTGCATGTCCCTTATGTCCAGCAAGACGTTAAACTGTGACGTCCTAACTACATGACGCTAAACTGTATAATAGTCCCTTACATCTAGAAAGACGTTAAACTATATAATCTCAAAGGTCCAGCATGACATTAAACTGCACTATCCACGGTCCATGCATATTACCTTAAACTATTCACACTTTTGTCCAACATGACATAAATGGTGTGTTATTTTGTCCTTACTGCATGACATTAAACTGCACAGTCCCCCTTTCGTCCAATATGACATTAAATTGTATTGTCCCCATTGTCCTAACTACATGACGCTAAACTATACAGAAAATCCTTGATATTGTCCTACATGACATTAAACTGTTATTTTGTCCCTGCTACATGACACTAAACTGTGCAGCACCAATAGTCCTAACTGCAAGACTTTAAACTGCATAGTCCCTTGATATGTCCTACATGACATTAAACTGTGCATCGTTAAGGTTGTTGTTACCTCTTTTTTCTCACACTGAGTATGACTCACGTGATCTTAGAGCAAACCTCAACCATAACACTCTCTTTGGTCCCCTGACCATGTGTAAGTCCCAACAACATTTTTTATTAGATCATTGTCCCCAAGAACAACTTGATCATTAATTCATTCTTTAATTGAACTACACAGACTTTGATCCTTGCCCTCCAGGATGGGTATGTAGGAAACCTCCCAGGGTTAAAGCCCAAAAAAAATCTCTTCACATCGGTTCACCACCATCTCATATGATTTTGATTCATGAAACCGCCCCTGGAATCAATATCTTTACATTGATTCACTTTAGTCTTTGTTATATGACGTTAAACTATACAACACTTTTGTCTGGTACGATAATAAACTACAATATTCTTTGATTTCCTCATTTGAGAGAGAACTATTATTGACATTGATTTTTTCAATCATGTTTCATTTCAAAAGACTACGTGCATACATGGTAATGCCTAAACTTTTTATCTTAGGTTAAACCATCATTGCACTAAAGTCCCCTTTCACCCTTCACATGTACGAACCAAATTTGTACAAAGGGTAGTTCTAGAACTACATGGACTTGATTCCCATCCTTATGGGATACGTAGGAACATTCGAGTGTCCCTCAAATCCAGTCCCAAGTCTTTTGGGTCTAACCCCAAATTTCACTTTCAGTACCTTGGCTGAAAATTCCTCATGAAAACACACACCGTGTATTCATTATTATGGTCCGAGTTCTATGACCCTAAACTAAGATCTCTCATACTTTCGTCCTGCACGACGTTAAACTCCATTTCAAGAACTACGTATGTCTTGATTCTCATTCTTATGAGATACGTAGTGAAGTCCAAAATTTCAATTCAGGACCCAGCCACAACATGATTATGGTTATCATTGACCTATGTATCCCTATATACATTGGAAAATACCCATCTTTATGTGTTATAATCCTAACCTTAAATATTTTCAGATCTTCATAAACCTTTTCATGACTTCTTGTCACAAAAATGTCAAACTTCTGAGAATTCCTTTGCCTGGCTATGCAGCACGTGCCCATAGGTGGCCTTGCATAAACAGTCCACATAACAGACTTTTCAGCTAAAAGATGCTATTTATTTGACCATGCAGCCAATGCCCTTAGGTGGCCTTGCATATTTCAGCCCCCTAACAAGTTTGTTAAATAATGGTAACTTCATTCTTGGGAAGAATTCCTCTTTTGTACTTATTTGACTTAAATGACAGTATGCAGGGATCCGCAAAAAAATATCCATCCTTAACATATTTGTCCCATATCCTTTTTCATGATCTGAAAGTATTCAAGTCTATGGTTTATTCTTCTTCCCTACATTTGGGTCAGACCTTCGTAGGAGTGATATTCACCCATTTCTTCAATATTCTTGTCTGGAAATATCTTCTCCATATTCAAGTCCCTCTTTCCATACAACAAACTCTATACATTAGAAAATTTGAATCTCCATAAACTTTCACTGGATTTTAGCACTAGGAAAGTAAATTTCTGGGAGTTCTTTTTCCTGACTATGCAGCGCGTTCCCATAGGTGGCCTTGCATAAACAGTCCACATAATAGACTTGTCAGCCGAAAGATGCTATTTATTTAACCATGAAGCCAATGCCCTTAGGTGGCCCTGCATATTTCAACCCCCTAATGGGTTTTTGTTAAATAATAGTAACTTCATTCTTGTAAACTACTTATTCTAAATGCCTTTTAGCTCTTTTTCATATAATTCCTCAGATTCAAATATTCTTAAGCCATAGTTTACATTTTTCCCCTCATACTTGAGTATAGTAGTATGTTTTCAGATGAACTTTCAAGGAATTGTGTTAATTCTAATCCATTTTGGTCAAAGCTATTTCAACCTTAAACATTAGCCCCTTTATGTCCGGCGTGCATGACTTTAAACTGCCCACAAAAGACAAAGGAACTCTGAATAAAAGTCATGTTCCAGCTCACTAAACATACATTTTGTATGATTTAGGTAATATTGAGCAATTAAAAGGTTCAAAGTTTGTAGGGTTATTTGTAATAATCCTAGTAAAAATCAAACTATGCTTACTAGGCCCATTGGCTTAAGTAAATTTGAATCAGGTAATGAAAGAATGCAGGTACAAATGATTGAAGATGGAAGTGTTTTTCATTGATACGCAATAGTTAGAAGGACATCCATAGACTGGAGTCTCTTCTCTTTTTCAAGAATTACAAGAGGCTTTCAACATAACACTTCATTTGATTTACGGTATCCCGAGATTCATCAGCAATCACCTGGAATTAATTCATTCAACTGGATACAATAAGAGATGCAGTGATACTAGCTCTTCTTGGAACAATTGTAAAAGGATGTTCATGAGTGCGGTTTGAGAAAATTTTCGGCTGATCAAACAGCGACTCTATTTCTTTCCAAGAGACTTGGAAGATGGATACATGGATTTGAGAATGGAGTATTGGAAGTAAAGAGCCATTTGGAGAGAGTACTCTTTTCAGATATTTCTTTAATGCAATGTTTGTCTTCTCTCCACCAACCGGCAGTGGAAAACATTTCAGCCCATGGGTTTTCCATTTTCATATCTGCAAGGAAATAACATGGAGGAAGAATTTGAAATTTCACACCATTGTTGTTGCTCTTAATGCATAACATAACCGAAATAGAGGAGTAGCAGTGTAGCTGCATCTCAGGTGTATAATTGTTTTCATTTGGAACATTGACTCCGTGTAGATGACCATGACCACACAGAGGCAGATAAATGCTCTGTGGAAAATTAGGATGATATTTCTTCAAGTACTTAGCCAAATATAGGAGAGTGATGTCATTGATATCATAGTAATCATGGCCAATGATGTTCATCTTGTCATCAATCCGCTTGCTAGCCAGTTCATCAGCCGTTCCAATTCCGGGTCTAAGAGCCATTAATTCTGCACAAAGAGTTGAATAAATTAATTTATAAATGAATTAATTTTTCACAATTTGTGAAAGAAATCAATAAAATGGCTAAGGCATTAAGGCGCGCAAGTATGGAGGTGTCGCGCAAGTGTTACATGTGCCGCGCAAGTTTCTGTCACGCATGTATCACCGTGCAAGCCCTATTACCTTTACAGTAGCGTGACATAGAGGGAACAGTGGATAAAGAGACTTGCGTGGCGAGGAAGACTTGTGCGGCGAGAGCTCGAGAAATTCATGATCAGATGCTATACACTGCCAAAAGCCATGTATTTATAGGCCAGTGGGCCTATCTGCGCACCATATCCAGTGCGCTTATGGCCTGCGCGCCGCAAACGTGCGCGCTGCCCTCTGTGCCCTGAAGATTTGCGCGCCCCCTTTTCCTTTGGATTGATTCATTTCCTCAGAGTCAAATCCTCATTTCTTTCCGGATCCAACTCTGAGGGGGGACTTTTGATGATGCTTCTTTCGTCACAGAATCTAAAGATCAGAAAAGGGGAATATTTGAGCTCAAAGTGATTCATCCTTTGAAAGAAAACATCAAAAGTCGACAAAGGAATGAACAAAGGATCAAAAGCAACTGCACCGCGCAAGTTTTATCACTGTCGCGCAAGTACACTTGCGCGACGACCTTGGTCGCGCAAGTGACTTGCTCGCCCTAAGTGATAACCGCCCGGTAACCGCCCAGGGTCTTCTCCTGCCTATAAATAGACCCTGTGGGCCCCCCATTCGGGAAGATCTTTTTCCAGAAACTCGGATTGAAGCTCCCGACGCCCAATTCTCTTCTCAAAGCTTCCTGAACACTTCTAAGGTAATTTCTTACCTAGAACGGAAGATCTAAAGAGAAGGAGGAAGGCCTAAGTGTTGAAACACATCAACACTTGTGCGCCTCTTTATTCCTTCAATAGAATTTGCACGTCCCTTTTCTGGAAGAACCTCAAGAGGATTATAAAGGGTTTAATAAAGAGTCGCTCAAGTATTTTAATGCTAGTTGAAAACCGTGCAAGTACCCCACATGCCGCAGAGGTATACCTGCGCGACCAATACTTGCGCGCCCATGCAAGACTTGCACGCCTTTCAAGACTTGCGCGCCCCTATCTTTTTGGGTGCACATCTTGCCCATTTTACCCCTCTTAAGCCATTTAACCTCTCCTATTCAGGATTTAGTCTTCAAGATACTCTTCAAAGCCATTTATGGCATGATTTCTTGATTTGACTTCCTTATTTGAAAGGAATTCTGTGAAATATCTCTCAAAACATAGTGATTTATACATCTTTATGTCACCAAAGATTGAGAGTTCATTCATTCAACCTCATCCTTTAAAGATGAGAGAATCCTTAACCTGGGTCTCCTGTTTTAGGAATAATCCCCAGTTATAAGTCCTTTAATCTGGGCATCTTCCTCAAGAGTAAGCCCCAAATTCTTAAAGTTCCCGAACTTGGGCATCCTTCTTAGGAGTAAGCCCCAAACCTTAATTCCTTAACGTGGGTATCATCCTCAAAAGTAAGCCCCAATCATAATCCTTTAATTTGGGAATCCTACTCAGGAGTAAGCCCCAAGTCCCTTAATTTGGACATCCTTCTTAGGAGTAAGACCCAATCTCAAATATGGATATCCTTTTCAGGAATAAGTCCCAGTTATAATCTTGGGCTTCCTTTTCAGGAATAATCCCCAAGTCCCCTAATTTCTCTTTAACCAGTCCTAATTTACCCTTGATTTGGGTTTCCTTTTCAGGAGTAAAACCCAATCATAAATCCCCTCCTAACTTGGGCATCCTCATTAGGAGTAAGCCCCAAGAATAAAGTATTCAAATATCCATGAAGCACATATACCATTATGGACCCTGTTCATGGATTTTCTCCCTAAAAGTGAATCCTAAACCTTCATCTATCTGGGCAGTCATACATACATATGACCCAAACAATTTCTTATGATTTCATCTTTCATGGAACAATTGTCTAATTTTTACCAATACCTCTTGTTTCTCACACCGAGCATGACTGACGTGAGCTTAGAGTGTAAAAGTAATTATGACATCCTTCTTTGAGCCATCAATCATAAACGCCATACTCCCTTACTCGAATTACGTGGGTTCTAATTCCTTTTCCAAAACAAAGGATACGTAGGTAGCCCATTTATGGGTTCGATCCCAACATTGAAATAATCCATGTCCTTCTGAGTGACGATAAACTTCAAGTGCCCCACTGAGTGGCTTTAAAACCAGCCTGGTCATTATAATGACCAAGATACTTTTATAAATGTTTCGAAGGATACCATTGACCAAGAATCTCTAAATAGATACAGATGATTCTCTATTGATGATGAACCTCGAATACATATAAAAGATTCACTAAATTTATTACATATTTAATCATTGATTGTTAAAACTAAAGGAAAGCTCATTTGATACTTGGTAATGTAATAAGGATTCACGAACATAACATAAATCTATAAAGAGAGTCCCAGAGTAGACAATAATTCCCCTTAAAAAGGTGTAATGAGTCTGACCTCCCATCCTCTCGACCGATGCAAATTCCTAAGTCTCATTAATACACAAGCTAATGAGCGCCTAACTTGGGAAAGTAGGTCCAAACAGATGTGGAATCATTGGATGTTTCCAGTTCTACGAACAAACCCGTTAGAAACCGATCGGAATGTTTGAATCTCCCATCCAGGAGGTCATCCCCGAATTCGATGCGAAACAATGAGACTTAGAGCCGGATCCTTTATTCATTATTAGAACCCTAGGTAGAGTTCTTGGTATCGACATGACCAACCTTACTCGAGCTATGATCCTCTACATAGCATATTTTCTCATACTGAGTTGTTGGAATCACCCCATGACTTGGTTGTGATCCTCATATGAGCATCATGTTCTCAAGGTACTTGTGGAGTCTGTTCTCTCGAAACGAGTACTTAGTATCTCTTTCTCCAGACCTAGTAGTGTGTTCTCCCGGTTGCATTCTTACTGGAATCTTCGAACTGGATCCTTGTACTGGTATTCGTGATAGACGATTGTGCATGAGTATATCTGGATGTTCATGTTATATTTTCAGTATACATATACTGTGTAGAGATGAATGTAACTTTATTTTGTGGTATTTTACCTTGTTGTATTTCCTTTCTGGTTTTGGGGTGTCCTTCTAGGTATTGTTATACTCACCCCTGCACGGTATTTTCCAACACGTGTCATGTCTTGTACAGATGAGCGAGCCTTTGATAGGATTCCAGGAGGACCAGGACCGGATGATACTCAGTGAGATCAGACAGGCCAAGGTGTGTTCCTACGGCTACAAAATTTAGTCCCGTCACCTTTCTTTACAGGATGGACTTTGTTATAGACTCTCTTTTTGGTGGTCTTGTATTTTTGGCCTAGGGTTTTAATTTCTTGTACTTTACTTTCCGATCGTACTTTGTGGTTGGGTTTTAGCACATGCATGAATCTTTTCTTTTTTGCAGTTTTTACTTTTCAGCTTTGTGGTCTTGGATATGTGTGTGCGTGTGTACATGTTTATAGGAAATGCCACCCATGTTAGTAGCATACCTACATGGTGTTAGTCACTAGCCCCTGGCCTATTGGAGGCGAGGTTGGGGAGTTGCGGCTCAGGACCCCCTGGTATGGGTCGTGACAATACATTTTATTCATTTTGTTATTAGAGTTGATTATTATATCCCCTTGAGTGGTCAATTTACAAGATCATCCGTAAGGATTAATGGAATTTAAGGAATTTTAACATTTTCCTAGTATATAAAGGATATATTATATCACACATCATTAAATTAACATAGATATTAAGATGACATGAACATATTAATCCATATAGGTTGAATTTCACGATTACCTACTTCATGATGGATATGCCTTTTTTAATTGTGTGTCATTTTTATCTATTTACCATGATTTTGATATTTTTCATAAAATTTCCCAATATAATACAATTCAGTAGATTTCAATAATAATTTTTTATGTACTTGTATATGATAAAATTTCTGGTTATATTTATGATGTCTAATTATTTTTCAATGTTTCATCATTAACCTAATTGTATTTTTCCAATATGTGTTGATATTGGAACATTAACTAACCAATTCCTTGATGATTTTCCGTGGACCATTAGATTCATGGATGAAATATTTATGGTTTTAATTAAGTGGTCATGAATAATAGTATATATGGTTCGTGCGTACTTGTAAATTGGTTATGGATACTATAACATTATAAAATTAAATAAAAACATAAAATATTTTTAAATCAAATAAAAAATCCTGATCATAGTTTCACATATGTAAATTCCCATTTATAAAGGTAATTTATATTATGAATTAGTAATGTTAATGAATCCAACTAAACCCTATTATGTGTTTAATTAATATACATACATGAAATGGTATCTTTTATAATGTATTTTACCTCACTGACTTGGGCATGATGACCCATATGACTAAATTTCCAATTGAAAAACTAGATAGAAGTAGGTCAGTTAGGGTATGTTTCTTATGATATTAACCCTTTAAGGGTATGATAAATCATTAATAAAAAGAAATATTATTGGGTTTCATTTAGATGTCCTGGCATTTGAAAAAATGGGCCCATTTTGGTCACTATGTTCCCAATAAGATTTTGTATTTAATCCCTTATGGGTGTTTTTATGATAAATGGGAATGTTATTTAATATTTACATATCCACCTATATAGTGTTAAATATAATTATATGGTGGAATATTACTTTACCAGCAACCTCTCATTGAAATAATTCTGGATAACTGCTTTGGATCTATACTTATATGAGGCTTTAGTTAAATAAAAATAAAATTAAAACCTAAAGAGTGTTTTCATTTATAGGTAGGAGTTGAAATTTATTGTAATTAAGTTCAATTTTGATGACCTCATGGATAAACAAATTATAAAAAAAAATTATAATATAAATCACATAATCTCTGGAAGGGTGTTAGTAAGATAAATAATTCACAAATTTATGATTGATACAAATTTCCTGTGACGTATTCTAAAATCATTTAAATAATATACAAGATAGAATTTTCTCTCATAACTTTTACATGTAATTTCATAAATTAAGAATAATTTGATGCATAAAAATCAATTTTAACCAATGGAAATATATTTAATGAAACATTTTAGTGGTGTTCATTACTTGAATATCATGTGAGTGTATTTTAAATATTTTCTTATGTTTTTACATGGATGGGACCATGACCATTTACCATATATTACTTCCATTATATAATTAACTTATAAAATATATATTAGGGATGTGTGACGTTTTATGGGATGAATCTTGTTTTTGGATTGACACCTTTTATTAAAATGTGAGGATCTCGCCTGGTTGTGTTGGTACCCTCAAAACATAAATCTATTCTAAATGCATGTGAAATATTTTAGAAACAATTTCACATAAAATATCCATTAATCATGGGTATAAATATTAGTTTCAAACATGACACCTTGGTGGAATATGTAGTGCTATTGCAAATTGACAATTTTTATGGAATTGATAATCATGTAATTCTAATTTAAAATGGTTTAGAAAAGTTATGGTAACATTCAAATATTTATTAGTTCAGGTGACCCTTCTTCTACTTCTCTAATGATGGATGAATTGAAACGAAATCATCCATGATGATAACAATTTGAGATAACATGACTATGGTATATATTTTTGTTTGATCAAATTGATATTGGGATGAATTGGGTCAATATAGGAGTATGGATAATATCAAATTTAGTGATTTTATGTTGAAAAAATTGAATAAGATAGAATATAATTTTGTTTGGTATCCTTAATAATTGAGATGTTTCATTATGTCTAGGATTCATCTCTAGAGTAGAGTCCTTTGATTTAGAGGAATGTATTTATCTCAGTGATTGATATGACATTCAAAAAGGATTAGGAAATATGAAACTACTAATAACTGTATATTTTGATTATATTTCTAACACTATCGATGGGAATGATAAAGAATTGTGAGAGTGAGATGTTTCCATCATGGGTAAATTTGATCTTGTGTGATTTTATGTGTCTCGTTTTCTACTATTTTCATGTTAGTTATTGGAATGAATGACTTTTCTATGTCTAAAACCAAAATTATGTGTGTATGGAGAATGGTCCATGGAGATGTATATGTTCTTAATAAATTATGACTTTATTACTACTATGTTGGTGAGATCCTCCTATATCATGGAAAATCATATCCTTCCATGTTAAGGGAGTGAAATGGTAAAGGATCATTTGGGAGTGTTCATTATTCTTTTTAAATCCATAACAATAGTAGTTCATGTTATCTAGTCCCCAAGATGATAATCAAGATAAAATATAGATGGTGGTTTGGATGGATTCTTGATGTTGGATTTAGGATTGGGGTGCATGTGTGACCCAGTAATGTAATTCTACTTACGTGTGTCTGTTATTACAAGGAAGAATGGTGAAAAATGGATGGTTGTATGGGAACCATTTATGTCTCCATAGGTTGTGTCAGAAAATAGTGGTTTTGATTAAATAATCATGGTATTCCATTGTAATGAATTCATTATGGTCTCTTAATGAAGGCGCACCTAAAATTATAGCTAATCTCTTTAATAGAACCTAGATATTGGTTTTTTGGCCATCCCTTCCTTTTTACAGTTTAGTATTGTTTTTTGAAAATCATGGCTGACAATTGTACTTTTTACGATGGGAGTGTTATGGGACATATAGGAAATCATAAATATCATTGTATTATACTCATGAATTATTTATGATTATGCCCCCTATAATGAAAATTTCCATGGAACAGAAACATGGTTTCAGTTATCTTCCAATATATAAAATGACGTTAAATTTTTTTTGGATTGATAAAATGACCCCATTTTTATATATTCTAGAAACATTGATTATATGGACACATGGATTATCCTAATAGATATTTTGATTCTCAATTAAGATATCCTTTGATGGAATCATGGAAACATTCAATTTTTTTAAGTAACTAATATGAAAATGTCATTGTTGGAAAAAGTCAATGTTCCGTATACATGGATGTTTTAGCAATGTATCATCATCCAAATAGTAATCACATAGAAATTAACTTCCTTATATGAGCTCCATGTAACCAAAAAATTTATTTTGAGGATACACTAGACTTTTATATTGGTTGGGATGATATGTTTTATGCATGATGATCGAAGGGTAGTGGATCAAGTATGAAACTATGGTCCTATGATGGCATTACAACAAAAAGGAATGTTTAGACTAGAGATATCCTTAGAATCCGGTTATGATATTCATTGAGAATTTACTCCTAAGGATATAGTACCATAGATATAATGAATAATGATATAATATTATGTGTGTCATGTGTTAAATAATAGTGTTTTCAAATATAATAAACCAATAGTGTCATTACTTTCATTCTTCTAGGATCATTGGTTTCTGTCATAGTCTAATCATTTCTAGAATATTTACAGGATGATATGTGTGTAGTGGATAATTTTGGAATGGAATTTATTTAAAAATATTGTGCATCCCATAATATTATTTTCAATAGTGAATATTCTATTATATGCGTTCAAAATCATTTTGATAATATATTAACTACACTATGGGAATGCATAAAAAGTAATTTATGATAGTTGAATTACAATATCATAGAATTTTATATTCATAGTTATTCCTTTGGTGGGTAGCCCCATAAGTGGTATAAATAAGGAGATGAAAACAGAACCATGTCACAGTCTAGATAATCTTTCGTAACAACCTTCAAAATTTTCAATTTTCAATATCATCATTGTCTTTAGTTTCAACAACTTTTGTACCATACACATAATGGTGATTCTAGAAATTGAGTTAGGGATATAAATGGTATGTGAAAATTTAAATGGAATTTTCACATCCTAGGATGGTCTCATGATTCTTCTTCATTACCCTTGGTATCCTGTAGGATGATATGTTGTATGGAGGAGATGGTTTAACATCACATGTTTTTGAAAAGTGTTAATTTTACCAAGAATATGGCAACCATTTTTTAGTTGACATTATGTTTTCTAAACAAATATTTGTAGTGTATGTTCATTATATAGAAAATATAAAATTTTATTATTTAGATGAGGATTTATGATCAATAGGTTGGTTTTTTTCTATTTAGATTATATATGGTGGTGTCCATCATTGAATCCACAAATTTGAGAGAAACAAAAAATGGTGCTATTGGAAAATGATTAATCATAAATGTCCAGTAAGACCAAGATACTAGTTTTGTTTAGGGAAATAGTTTTTTTTAAACAAACAGAACTCACAGATAAACCACGATGTATAGTCTAGAGTATATGTGGCATGTCATGGTTTTTTATAACCATGAATGAGGTAGTGTACAACTATAGAAATTTTCTGTTGAAATTTTTTTAGGGCAGTTCATGGGTTTTGCTCTATTTGAAAACCCATACCCCTATCATGCCTAATTACATCCATATTTAGAGTGTCACAACCTGGTTAGAATGCAGTTATCCAAACGAGGATGTTAAACCAAAAATCTCTATATCGTTGTAAAAGTAATGATTTTCCACTACCTCATATAAGGGTATTTAGAAATTCTTTCTCCTTCACTCACCCAGGGATACTTATATGCAAGAACCTCCTTCTTCCATTTTACAAAGTGAGATAATCCATGTTTTACATCTAAATCATATTTTTTATTTCAAATTGGGAAATATTAGGTTAATTAATAAATCCTTCTTCCCATATTCACAATTTATTTCACTGTAATTAATGTTATATTTGTGTGAGATTATTCAACCTACATTAAATGAATTCTACTATTTCATTATTATATCTATAACTGAGATGAATCAAATAATTGTATTATATGTGTGAATAATCCTTCTTATAATGTATATGTTCTCATGATTTTTCTATCAATATGTCATTTTTTATGAATGGCACGACTAAGAGACATTACATATCCTCTATTTTTTTCATAAATTTTGATGTATCTATATTAATTTACTAATTTGATTCATAGAACCTTTGTTATAACAATTTGAATGGTTATTGGTTTGTAACCACAACATAGGCCACCCCTTGGGTGATTCTTATTAATGGAACAGATTGTATAGGGATATTAATTGACCATAGAGTGTGAATTAAATAATTAATCGCAATTAATTTATTAACATTATAAATAAATACTGGTTATCCCTTGAACCTACTAAATTTTTATATAATAAATGGAATAATGGAATAGGAAATGACAGAGAATATGATATGAATAATTTCAATGGAATGTATAGCTAATGGAAATGATAAACCATTGGAACATATTAATATGTTAATGTAATTTTTTACACTTGTAATATAATTGATAAGTGTTTTGGAATGTAATGGACTTAGAATTAATTTATTTCATTAATAGAATTTATGGTACATATAAATTGTGTCCCCTAACTAATGAGATATATATGAATGGTATTATATTAACATGATTCATTTCATTGGGATCCGTCGCACATAACAAACATAATAGATTATAATTATCAATAATTACATCACCTAATTAAAGTGATATATTGGTATACAATCAAGTTAATTTGATTAACGAGAATGGTGTCCCTTAATAATGGAATCCCTGATATTTTATGATTTACAGTCATAAAATCCCTTGGGTATGGAATTACTAATATATTATGATTCATGGGATGGTGGCCCTTGAGTACAATATTTTTTAAATATTTTGATAATTGGGAATGGTATCCCTATTTTCTTTTGATAATGGGTAATTGAATCTATGTTGAGTTGGGATTTATCGAAATGAAATCCTGACTAATTAGTATTTTTGATCTTGGAATCCCTTGAGTGTCTTTGAGACATATTATACTATCCATGGACTCCTATGATATGTTTCAAGACTAGGGATGTAGTTGTATCCAAATATATGTATATAAACCTGAATATTTATATAGTATAAATATATATACAAAAATATATACTTTGTTTAACACACTAAGAGGTATTTTAGCTTTGTCCTAAGAAGCTATTATCTACCGGGTGTCAATTTAATAATTTGAGGTCATCTTGGTTACATTTATTTAATTATTTCATTATTATAATAACTGAATAATGTTTTTTATAATTATGTGTTTTATAACCTTATAAACCGATGGTGGTGGCCTTCCGGGTTTATCTCATACATTATTCGTGCCTTCACTTCATTAAGGTACACTAAAAATGCACTTTTTTGTTGGATGTTGTTCTAGATTCATACTTGAAGACATATTTATTTTCATGAAATTACCATATCCATGGGATCATAGGAGCACATGACCGCGCCAATGCTCTAAATTCTTATAGGGATAACCTTTTATAATTTCATTCATTATGTACTCTAATAGATTGGATCATAAATGTTTATGATGGATATGAGAGGGATTTAATTGTTGTTTAAAATTTAAATTAAAATAAACTGTTACTCTTAATTAAATATAGTTGGTCTCAAAAATCATCACATTATTTGACTTTTAAAGATTGTACAATAAGGTTTTTGATTATATTAGTTTTTAATCATTCCTAGAGTCACATCGATTAATAGTTTTTCCAAAAAGAAAATATATAATAATTTTTATCAACAAATTAACAATTAGACATACAAAATTATATATCATAAAAAAAATCATATAATATAATTAAAATAATTCAAAAATGTATACTAATTTAGACTTTTAGCCTAATATTTTAGGTATAGATAATTCCTGGCTAATTATATGATCAATTTTATACCTATTAAAATGTTTGACATTCTTACCATGGTTCTCTTTATATGATGACTATTATGTTATTATCAACATATCTCTACAATCCATTGACATGATTACATGTCACTATCTTTTTATCCCTAGTATCCCTTGATTTGAATGATCAAATTCACTATATTACTATCCTTGGAATCCTTAGATAAAAACCATGATAATACATTTATGATAAAAGAAAATTATTATAAAGAATATTTAATCAATCCAAGGCTTTCACTAAAAATAGAAAATACAAAAAATTTAAGAATATAAATTAGGTTGTCAACAAGAGAATTATTTTGACAATTTATGTTGCAAATTCACTAGCTCCCAAATATTCAATTGTACTACAATTTATAAGAAAGCCCCAAATGGTCTAATTTCAGAGTCAGTTGCAACAACCTATGAAAATTTTCACTTTGACAGATCAAAATAATTTGGATATTCAACATGGAATCCAAGTATTTCAATGTTTGACGTCATTTATTTTAGAACCATTATAATGAATTTATGTATTTGGTCTAATATAAACAACTATATATTATTTGATAATAAATATCAGATAGTCTGATCAATTTACTTATTTATTTTAATTTTGATAAAATTGTTAAGGGTCAGTCTGATGTATTAGTACCATGATCAGTTTGATGCCCTTGACTTTTTCAGTCTAATACACATGTCATAAGTCTAAGAACTGGTCATAAAAATGGTTTTTTAATTTACCATATTCTTTTCAAGTGAAAATGATGTGATAGAATAAAAAAAGAATATATCTTTATTATATTAAAATTTTTGATTTGTATTATATAATGTTTTCTAAAATACATACAAAAAATTAGAAATGTAATGTTAATAATCCTAGTTTTAAGATTTCTTCTTTATTTCCAAAAATATTCAATGGAAACATAAAAATTATAACTTTTGACTCCAAAATATCCCACTTTTTAGAAAGAAATATATTAATAAACCTAAATAAAAACAATATATTTGAAAATTTTACATCACTTTATTATTTTATATATTCAAATATATAATGTATATCTTCACTCCCCTAGATGATGAATTTTGTATAATATTATTGAAATTCATATAGATACATTGAATTTTATTTTTTATGATAATAACCCCTCCTTAGTAAAATAAATTTAAAACTTCTCCTGGAATCAAATTATTTACATCTCTCTTTACATATTTCCAAAAAAAATCCCCTTTTATGAAATATCCCCCTTAAACTAATCTATATCTTAATTTCTCCCCATCATTGATTTTAAAAATGTTTCTCGAATTTATATAACCTAAATTGATAGAATGTAATGACATAAAAAAGAATTATATTTAAAGAAGATATTCATCCAAATATTATAATAATGAACATAAATTTAAATAGAATTTTATGACATTCATATAAGATTAATTTGGATAAAGTAGTTTTCTAATTATATATCAATTCAACGAAGTTCATAATATACCATCATGTGTTCAAAATAATTTCATTATTTTTTTATTTAATTTTTTAAAATCTTCTTCATTTTCTTGAACGCAACAAGATCCTAATGAGCCTATGTGACCGATGACTAATGCTTCACGACCAATCTCCTCAGGAGGGTCTGGGTCAGGCTTCGCCCGGTCGAAGGCTCGAGGGGTCCCCAGTTCAGCCCGTTTCGTTTTAAAATTTGAATTCTCCCAGGAGGGACGTTGCGATAGAAGAGGTTTGCATGGGGGTGCGGTCTACTGTGTCAGACCGGTTGCCGGTTCATCCTGGGCCTTGTGATCTGATTGCCTGGTCCCCCTGTCTGGTGGCCGAGATCTCCCCTCAACAGGATCAAAGTGCAGTGTTCAAGCATGTCTTTTTCTTGGATCTTTTTGGGAGCCCTCCCTGGTATCTCTCCCATCCGTCCTCTCCTGTCTGCAACTCTTCCATCCTTACACCAGAGAACATCCAGAAGTCTCTTGTGAGTAGCCTCACTCTGGATGTGGAGGGGTTGGCCAAGAAGGATCTTCCCTCTTTTGGGCTGGAGATAGAGCTGGTGTTATCTCGTCTATCCCCTCAGCATCGTCTACTGTCCTCCTCTTCTCAGAGAGATGCAGGTTCCTTCTCTGATGTTGTTGCTAAAGGTAAAGGCAAATCCCTGGTGTAGGAGGATGCTTATTCCTTCAAAAAGGTGGTTCTTATTCCCAAGCCGACGCCCCTCGAGGCAGTGTTTTTAGGCCCTGTCACCCGTTCCAGATCCAATGATTCTGGACATTTTGCGCTGGCCCTTTTCTCTTTGTCCTCCCCCACTAGCACCCGGAAGGGCCTAACGTGATGCTCCCCGTCCTTATCTGGAACACACGGGGCTTAGGGGCTCAATCCAAATGTGCCTTTCTGGCCTCTAAGGCTAGGAGTTTTCATGTCCAAGTTGTGGTTATTCAGGAACCCAAACATGTTCATAGAAAAGGCCCGTATCTTACTGGGAAATTG
Organism: Viscum album; assembly: GCA_963277665.1. Taxonomy (NCBI): domain Eukaryota; kingdom Viridiplantae; phylum Streptophyta; class Magnoliopsida; order Santalales; family Viscaceae; genus Viscum; species Viscum album. The sequence continues at coordinate 3,206,737 of OY728120.1, read as the reverse complement.
GGATTCCCAACTTCTTCCATGGTGGCGTTGAGAACCCCCACATCTGGATTGGCTGGAAGAGCCATGTTTCTGTTGAAATTTTGAGCCTCTTTTCTCAATGAATCAATGCTAAGATCTCCACTGCAAGTCATGTTTTGGTGTTTTCCTTTGTTTATGTGGCCACTGAGGTTTCCAAGATGAGGGAACTCTGGAATCTCCTAGAAAACATGCAAACGGGGTCTCTCCCTTGGTTCGTGGGTGGTGACATCAATGTCATTGCAGACGTATCTGAGAAAAAGGGGGCGTTGGTTATCATTTCTGTGGAATGCATGACTTCAATGATTTCATGAGGAGCACTGGGCTTTTGGACCTTGGATTATCTGGACCTAAGTACACCTGGTGCAATCACCGAAAGGGCACAGATCCCATTTGGTGTCGGCTGGATTGTTTCCTTTCCAACCTTCATGGGTTAGACTTTTTTCCAAAGATGTCAGTCTCGCATCTTCAGCGGGTGCTCTCAGATCATAACTCGATCCAGATCAACATCAAGAGGGAGAAGGTTGCGCTTTCTCTCTTCTCCTACTCGACTGCATGGCATGGGGACGACTCCTCTTTAGATGTTATTAGGATGTCTTGGACTAAAAATGATGATGCTAGATCTGGGGGTGGCATGGTGAACCGTCTCAGGCGTCTAAAATTTGACATCCAAAGTTGGGTAAACACCAGAACTGATGTTGCCCAAGGTTTTAAAAGCCTCAGGTTGGGAGTCGACAGGTTGGAGGATTCTCTTCAAAACTGTTGGGATGAGAATGTGTTTGTTTTTTGGTGTGAAAAAAGAATCTCTTCACCGAGAGGCTTGTTTCTCTGGAGAGAGATTTCAAACAATGGTCATGGGTTTGATGGCTTAAGGAAGGTGATAGAAACGGTTCTTTTTTCCATGCTTGCATTAAAGAGAGGAAAAGCTCAAGGATGAACCTGAGAATGGAGAACATGGACTACACTTTGGATGTGAACACTACGGGGAAGATTGTTCTGGAATTTTTCGAACATACCGTGGCAGGGGAGCCTATTTCTTCCTTCGTGAGGGGGTTTCAAGCTTCTGAGGACTTTTTCAGCCATATACCCTAAACGGTTAACCAGGTGGAAAACTGTGCTCTGTCCTCCATTCCCTCAGCTGAGGAGATCTGGGTGGCTATCATAAACATGCCCCAAGAGAGCGCGCCTGGTCCCAATGGCTTCCCGGCCAGCTTCTTCAGCTTCGCTTGGGAGATTGTTGGCCAGCTTGTTGTGGAGTCGATTCATGACTTCTTTATCGGCAACCCTCTCATCAGGGGCATTTCGGCCTCCAGACTGGTTCTTATTCCAAATATCAGGAACTATACCCTTGTTAGTCAGTATAGGCCAATTTTTCTTTGCAATGTTTCTTATAAAATTCTTGCCTCTTTCATTTTCAGAAGGCTCGACAAGGTTCACCCTCTCCTGGTCTCAATGGAGCAGCACAGTTTCATCAAGGGAAGGAACATTCAAGGGGCGGTGGGCATCGCTTATGAAATGGTGCTGGACATTAACATAAAATCGGTTGGTTACAATTTCATCTTCCAAGTCGACATGAAAAAGGTGTATGACATGTTGGAATGGAGCTTCATCATCCGGGACATGAGGAAATTTGGGTTCAGTGAGGTTTTTTGCGATATTTTCATCAGATGTTATTCATCTCTGTGGCTCTCTATTGCCTTGATGGGAAAAAATTTTGGATTCTTCAAGACTTTCTGTGGTGTTCGTCAAGGTGACCCCATGTCCCCATTCCTCTTTTTTCTTGCCAAGGATGTGCTTTCATGAAATTTGAAAGATGGGATGGATACAAGCCTTATGCTTCCCTTCCGCGGAAGGAATAATGTTACCATATCCCATATTATGTTTGCAGATGATATCCTAATCTTTATCAATGGAAGGAAAAGGTCGTTGAAGGCTCTCATGGATTCCTTATCCACCTACAGCAGATGGAGCGGGCAGAGTGTCATCCCGGCTAAAATCCATTTCTTCACTTCTGACAAATGCCCGGTTTCAAGGTACAAGGAGTTCCAAATGATCCGGGGTTGTTGTAGGATTTCGCTACCCATTTCTTACCTCGGGGATCTGATCTCCTGTGGCCACATTAAGAAGGTAAATTTCTATACGATCCTTGATCGCATTCTGGGTATAATCTAAAACTGGAAGAATAAGATACTCTCCTTCGGTGGATGGATCACATTGATCAACAGTGTCCTCACGTCCATCCCCATGCACGTCTTCTCAGTGATCCATCCTCCTAAGGGTACTATGGAGAGGATGGAACTTATCGTTAATTCTTTCCTATGGGATGCTAAGGAGGAGGGAAGATTCCACTGGGCTTCCTGGAAGCATCTGTCCAGACCAGTGAATGAAGGAGGAGTTGGCCTCTGTGATATCCAGGGTACACTTCAAAGTCTTCAGGCACGACTCGCTTGGGAAGTTATCATCGGGGATTCACTGTGGGAGAAGTGTTTTAAAACACGCTACACAGGGCTTGAAGCACAGGGCCTCTACAGTTTTATGAGGCTGGCAAGGTGCATGTTCTCCTTCACTGACACATTTTCAGGTCATGCGAGGTGGATCATCGGTGCTAGGAATATCAGTTTTTGGGACACCAGTTGGTCGGGGGAGCCCTTGCGATACCCCGAATACCCTTTTCCGGATATCAACTTCAGTAGTGCAGGAGAGGAGTTCTAATTGATCAATACCTCTTTGAATGGTAATCATATGTCGGTGTTCGAGAATATTGTCATGAGTGAGGAATCCGGTAGATGTTGCTTCTCGGCCTCAAGCTCAGGAAGGTTTACCTCGCAAGGCTTCATGAGTATCGTTCAGCCAGGTAGCAACACCAACGCTTGGGCTCCAGCACTCTGGTGCAATGATATCCCTATTAGAATGAACTTTTTACTATGGAGAATCAGAAATGGAGCGTTACCTACGGAGGACAGCATCCAACACCGGGGCGTTGCTTTGGCCTCTGGGTGTTTCTGTTGCACTAATCACACGTGCGAATCGGCGAAACACCTATTCTTTCAATGTCTGCGGGCGCTTCATCTTTGGTCCCTGTTCATGTATAATCTATGTAGATCGGTTGGAGAGTATTCAATATAGGAATTCGTGGAGTGCTGGTTTTATGGCTCGGGGTCTTCTGGCCATGAGCGGACGGTTAGAACAATCATCATTGTGGCTTTGTGTTGGGTTCTTTGGGAGGCTCGCAACCAGGTTCGGAGGGGTGAAAGACGTTCGTTGCTGTTCCTACAGTCTAGCTTCAAGTCCCTCATCATCGATATTTCTTCTCAGATCAATGGTTTTCCAATTTCAACTGCAGTAAATAATCTACTTAATCATCCCTGTTTTCTGAGAAAGGGGACTGGTCAGTGGGTTAAGTGGCACCCGCCGGTCATGGGACTCAAACTCAATGTTGATGGATTATGCATGGGGGGGATCATTAGGGGGGAGGCATGCTGCAAGATTCCTCAGGCTCGGTTCTCATCGCCTTTAGTGCCTTTTATGGGCCAGGAAATTCTCTGAGTGCGGAGGTCCATGCACTGGCTTCGGGTCTGTCGGTTTGTAGAAGGGGGAAGTTGACAACGTTCGAAATCGAGAAGGACTCAGATACTCTTGTAAAGATCATGAAAGGGATGAGTGGGTTTCCTTGGGATCACACTTACATTATCATAAGGTGCACTATCGGAACCTCACATGGGAAACTTATCCATCACAGTTGGAGGGAGGCTAATTTCACGACGGATTCCCCTGCTCGCTTGGGCAGGCAGGACGATCCTCTCATCATTTATGACTCTCTCCTTTCCCTTCCTCCAAAATGTGCCTCTTTTTTGCTGGGGGATTCTCTAGGGCTCCACCATTTCCGACCCCCTTGAGGAGTCTTGTATCCCTTGTACTTTTCTTTTTTGAATAAAAAAAATAAACTACTACTACTTTAAATCCCTCCATTTGATCCTTACGTTTATAATGAACATCTATATATTCTTAGAAAAACCTAATACAATTAAATACATCAGTATACAACTTTTAATAAGATTCAACCATTTCTAGACATAGTTTCGTGACATCAAATATTATCATCATGATCCACTAGTTCACTATCAACATGGTTTTACCAATTAAGCATGTTATTATAATATCTTCACATTACCCTGGCCTTTTCATTAAAACCCATAATTTCTTCCTCAATATTAATAACTAATTATGTTAAAACTATTATTGATTCTGATTCTTCATTTTAACTATTTTCAATAATTTCTTACATTTCAGCTATGTTAGGAAAAAATGGAATCGAATCAATTAAACTTTTCAAGGATATTAGTATATATGTAAAAACATTCTATGAAACTATTCCCATAGAGTTCAACGACACTAATAAAAAAATTGGTTATTTTTTTTGGATGATCATGCATCTATATTTTATTTCTTCTCAAATTTTTAACTATCATTTAGGTATCATTATCATCCATTGAAACTTTAATAATGTTCACATCTTCTTAATTAGATTCATCTTATTTTGTAATTTTTATGTGATATTTATGATCTTATCCTTCTTCCATGTAATATGAATCTCATTCAACTTTTGATGATGATTTTCATCTTTAGAAGCATCAATTTATGGATCATTATCTATATTGGATGTTAAAGGAGATTATAGTGTAGAAGACTCCAATGAAATATTATTTTCATCTGTCTCTTCATCTGAAACTATTTCTGCATCACCTTTTTATTCCCCTTATTTTCATTATTATTCTTCTTCCTCTGATTTTATTTATAAGTCCCACATATTCTTCATAATCTATTTACCACTTTTCTCTGAAAACAATTTTTTTCTTTTGAAAAAACCTTATCAATTTTTTCTACAATGTATTTTTTTAACATCATAAACTAGATCATTTTTATTTCCATTATAATTAGTTATAGGAACTAATATGAGGATCATTTATGGTTCATCATAAAAATTTCTTCTTCCAGATGTGTCTGGTCTCCATGAAATGGCTATTTTATTAGAAATAGTGAAACTGAAGGAACTCATTATTTTGAAGATATTTAGAAATTTTTATTTAAAATTTATACTATATATCCTTATCCAAATGGATTCAAATTTCATTATATTCTATGACTATTTAATCTCATTGACTATTTATATTTTTATGTGTAATTCCTTAGACTTATTAAGTCAAAATTAAAGATCCTCAGGTTTTCTCATTGAATTCTGTACCATGAATGCTTTTATATATTTATTAGTAGTTATCATTCAATTATTATGTTTAAATATAGGGGATTAATCTATCTTTTTTATTTCCCTTGTCATTTTTTTGTCTTTCTTAAATTCATTTTCATTAGTAGAACATCTATTAAAAATAATCCTCTCAATTATGTTCACAATCTTCATCAACCTAGAATCAAAAACAAATTTCATCCTTAAAATTTTTTCTTCTCCAATAATTGATATGTCTTCCCTTATAGGTTATTTTTGATTATTTATCATGAAAACATCTATATACTTTACAAGAAGTCTATTGAATAAAATTGAAAACATTAGAATCAGTTATTTCATCGAGGATTTCCTAATTTTTTCCACCATAAAGAAAATGAAAATTACCTTGTAAAATTTTCTTATGTTCATCAATTAAGAAAAAAATATATTGATCATTTCTGGTTTCCTCACCACCCTTTCTTGAAATGAGATATCCCTCTATCCACAATTTATCCACCATTATATATGGAATAATATGATAATATTTCCTGACAATCACATATGATGGAAACAATGGTTCTTCATCTTCTGACTAAACAACACTTCAATAATTATCATATATCTTTCTCAAATAGAGATAAGTGTCACTGTTATTAGTATCATCCACTTGATCTATATATTTTTGAGAGGATAGAATGTAATCCTTGCCAAAAATTGTAAAAAAATTATCATTATCATCATAAAAATTAAATTTTATAGAAGAATAAAATTCATAATCATTTTCATGGTAAGGTAAATCAAAATATATATCTAGATTTTACATGAAAAAAATTACTTTCCCTGAATACTAATGATATTTTTTTTTGATTACAAACATATCTTTTAAGTCATGTTCTATATACAAATTTTTCTTTGAAAACATACATATTTGATAAAATTTCAACAATTACCATATGAAAGATGCTTGTATTAGTGGCTAAATGAATTCCAAACAACCAGAGTGAGCACTTAACAGGGTTCATATAGTCGGGGTCAAAACATTTGAAACACGATGTGGGATATGGGGTGAACCAACATTATATAGTGAGAAAAAATGTAGGTTTATATTCTAGAAAAACATAATTTTATCATATTCCAACAAATTTTAATCTCATAATCACAATTTAATCGAATATTGTCTTAAAAAAATTCAAGCTGTTTATGTTATTATGTAAAATTGTTTTAAAGGTAGATTTATTGATATTTCCAAAAAAAATTTGTTTCATTTTTTTAGAAAAAAAAATATGACAATAGTGATAATTTAATAAAATGGATTCATACAAAAAATTTGAGTTTTAGTAACACTCAATCCATAGTTAGTGAGTGTGTGTTCTATCCGAAAAAATGAGAACAATAACATATAGATACCACATATTCAAATTCAATAGCGGAATGATCAATTGAGTGTTTTTTCTTAAATGGAAAGGAAAATTATCCATTTCAAAAAATGTTATATATTTCAAATATACATTTAATCCATTGTTCAAAAAAAATACAAACTAAAAATATTATTTGTTAAAAATATTTTCCAAGAGAATAATGAAAACCAAAATCCATAGTCCCTTTAAGATAATGGATAATTCATATTACATATTTATGATGTTACTATATTTTATTGTATTGATATATAGAACATAAGAATATTCAAAACATTAAATCTATATAAATTGTTGTTAAATAAATGAATCATTAAATAATTCCTCTAATAGTTTATGGATCCACTAGTTTACCATCATCCTTGAGATATAATGTTGTTGGGGATCTAATAGAACTAAAAATATGTTTAGATTTTTCATACATGAATTTCTTAATATGATATTTTATATAATTATACCGATATATAAAATATCCTTATGGTTTTTTTGAAATTTTAAGAACAAGAATGTATCTTAACTAACCCATCATACCCATTTCAAAACTAGACTTCATGATATCTTCAATGGAATCTATTAGATCCATTGCAGATGAACCAAATATAATTTCATCATCATAGATTTGTAAAATGATTATATTTTAATTAACACACTTTAAAAAATATTTGTATCCACTACCCCTTTAAAAAGAAATTTAAGAAAATATCAATTTAATCTATCATTATAGCTCTTAGAGAATATATAAGTCCGTAAATTTAATTGGTATATTTATAAACATGTTATGGATATTTGGTATTTTCAAAACTTGGTGGTTGTTAGGAAAAACCATCCTCATTCAGCTTTCCATTAATTAAATCACACATGGCATCCATTTGCTATAGTATTAAATTTAAGAATGATTAATAATATATAATTACACCAATAACTTCATCTCATTATACCAGAGAATATGTTTAAGTATATTCTATCTCCTTTTTTTCATTATAATCTATTAAATATTTATAGATTCATCTCAAACTATTATACCATATTGATAAAAAAAATTCAGGAAGTCCCATTTTACTCCAATCACAGAAGTATCTTTAGTTCATTCAACTAATGTCCAGAGGTGGATCCATTAAATCATGTTGATTTCATATTATATTTATTTTATCCAATCCTCATCACCTAAATATTCCATAGGTATTTAAGGATTTCATTTAAATATTAAATCAATATTATAAATTTAATATCTAAAATAAATTCTAGTCCAACTGGTTGATCTACATCAATAATGATATTATCACTATGACGATTCATATGAAACAACTAATTCAATGGATTAAAAATATTATTATCATCAAAAACAGGATGGAAATCATCTCATGGAATAACCTCAAAAACATATTGTTGGGTTTTTTCATTATGATAAGAGCATTATAACCTATGTTTAAAGAAGTAATAGAAATAATATCTAAGTATTTAGCAAGTGGTTTTTTGAAAACAAAATGGACCCATTTCAATAAACATAACATGTAATAATTCTTAAATTATAGATTTATTTTTATTAATTACTCTAAATTAATTCTAATTTCTTTTATAACCAAAAAATATTCCTTTATCATACATTGGAGAAAATTTATATATGTTATCTTTATTAATAATTATTAACAATTGAAATTTAAAATTCAAAATAAGAAATATTTTTCTTTGAATATAAAAATTATAGAATGATTTGTTAATAAATCTATAATTACAACTAGATTTATAGTTTACAAGGAATTATTAACTGATTCAGACCCAAAATATTTTGAAACTATGAATTCACTCTGAATGGTTCTTGCAATCACTTAATGAACTATTCCTATTCGTTCAACTACACCCTTTTTCATTGGAGTTCTTGGAGTTGAAATGTTATATATTATAAATGTTTTACAACAGATGGTTATATAAAAATTTAAAAATTCTCAAGCATGATCACTATGAAAATTTATCAATGAAAAAATTTTCTCAGTTTTTAACATTGGATAAAAAATATTTTTATTTTTTATTGGAATAATATTTATTGGCTGGAAAATATTACCATGTATTTCTTATTGTAGTCATCAATTAGAACATATACATAGTGAATTAAAAATAATAAATCTATTTTATTTTGGAAAAAATGAGTATATCTAAACTAATTGTAAATGGTTATAATTTAATAAATCACTAATAGAATTAAAGAATGAGTTATTTTTCATTCAAATTTGACATGGATCACCAAAATATCAGTAAACATACCTTCATTCTGGTATTTTTATAACAATACATTTTTTAGTGACTAATTCATATATTATATGTTTACCATGTCCTAACATTCTATTATATAATAAATATTGGTCTTTTATTGCACTATGTAATGGTATATATTGGATCCTATGGACTTATATGTTTACAGTGTAAACATTCTCATGTTCATTGGTAGAGAGAACGAAGTCATCTTCTGAACAATGTACATTACATTTTTCATTTTGAATGTTTAAAAAATATCTTTTATCACTTAAATGACATATTCTTATATGGTTGTTCTTAAGACCGATAATAAATAAAACATTTGAAATTATGTATTTTCCAGTAAGAATAACAATACCAAAACTAATAATCAATATATGATCATTATCATCGAAGGTCAATTTTCTACATTTCATATAACTAGTATTAATAAATAAATAATTTCTTCTTGAAATATTATTGGAGAAAGCACTATCCTTGTACCAAATGATTTTATTCAATGGATTTGCCGTTATTTTTAAAAAAAATTAGTTTTTTGGATCCTATAATTCTTATTTTCATTATTATTGGAATGAATCCTAGGTAGCCACAATTTTGAACTATTACTATGTCGAAAAACTTCCATTTCCATAGATAATTATCATTTATAAAAACCTAGTAACAAATCCTTATATAATGAACACCTAATTTTTAATGACCTTATATTTAAAGCTGTGAAAAATGTAGAACATTTTGCATCAATTTACTTATTACTAAAAATAGGTTTTGGGTCTGTATAAAATATTCCAAAAATATTTGTATGAAGTATAATTTGGTTATAAAACTTAATAATGATTTCCTTAATTTAATTAAATGCAGATAAAAGTTTCTTAAAACTAGATATTTTTTATATGATTTTCTTAACTAATTTCATATCTGCAGTAGTTGAAATATATTAATGAAGTTATACTAGTTAACTATTTTCCTCAAAAATTAATTCTTCATTTTCATTAAAATGATAATATTGTTCAATTTTTTACAAGATATTTATAAATATATAATATTTCAATACTATGAGTATGTATTCATGATTTCTCTATCACATGTTTTTCTTGGGAAGTATTACGGTTTTTTACAATCATTACAATTTATATTTTGTAAAATTTTATCAAAACAAGATTCCACATCATTACAATATAAATTATTATCCATTTTAGATTAAAACTACACTTAATTAGATTGTATAAAATTATTTTAATTTATTATATACAGATATATTTCATTTCATGTAAACATTTTATGGGATTCCATATTTTTTACCTTTTCCATTTTTAGCAATGGTATTTATGTAAATATTAAAATGATACACTTTCAGAAATAATCATTGTGATTAGAATTTTATCCACAATAAACCCATCATGTCATAGAATCATACAATGCCTTCTTTATTTTACCTTTGATATATATTAATGTATGTCTATTAGTATTAATCTCTTCCCTTTCACTCCATTTCATCTTCAAAAAATCTAGTTGAAAGTTTAGGTCTTCTTACATTCATAACATAGAACTTCAAAATATTATTAATTTCATTTTTATCCATATTAATTTTATTATATATATATATATTTAATGTTTTTTTCCTATGATTTTATTCATCCTTTTATCATGATTTCTTAAATCATTTATAGGTTTTTCATATGAACTACTATCAAATTCAATAAAATCATATTTTTCATAGAATATTTCATAGTATTATCAACAGATTAAAAATTTGATGGAACATTAAATGTTATAGAAAAATTAATTACTCCATTTTTCATTTTTATTTTTTCATCATCTGTTAAAAATAATTCAACTTATTGTAAGTTATATCCAATAAGATCATCCTGAGTTGAATTTTATATCATCTTTGTATCATCTGAGGTTATTGATTCAGATTCCCATTCACTAGGCATGACTTCAATAATATTTTCAATAATTAATCCATTCGTAATAAATTTATACCCAATATATTGAAAATATAAAATTAGTTATAAATCATTTGTTAAAATATTTCTTCACATTCTCCTGGTTGGAAATCAAAGGCTCAATAAAATTCTCTAATCAGAATTTTTATAGTTTTAATAAAATTATATGTCCCAATTTTATTAATATTTATAATCTGCCATATTATTTTATAATAATAACTATATAATATCGGTCTAAATCCATTCCTAGTAATATAATTAAAAATAGTATTGACTAATCTATAATAATGTTGATAATATTTCTTTTCTTGTTGAGTAAATGTAGTAACAACCTTTTCAATATTTTATAATCCAATACTATCATTTAAAATTTTCCAACACCAATATTTATAATAAAATCATTTTTAAATATCTTGAGCACTCACATTCATCCCCATAAAAGATATGTGTTCATCATGGATTCAGATTTTTTATGGTTGATGTATTTTATGCTTCTATATTAAAGATAATAGAAACTACTTTCAAGAAGAACACGTTAGTGTAATAAAAATTTTTAAACATGAATTTTATAAAAAATACAATATGTATAGAATGAAACAACACATTAAATATTCAAAGACACAACCTATAATACTAATTTATGGATCATAAGAGATTAAAAGGGCTATAATAGGGTGGTTAATTGTAGTTTAAAAATTAAACAACAATAAAAAAATCATTTTATGTCAATTTTATTGGACTCACAGATCCAATGATGATCATAGTGATTAAATAGAAACCCAAAACTATCTGGTTATATCATAATGTTATTGATCTTAGAGTCAAGTAGATTAAATATTTTGCAGTAAGGTATGTGTAGAATAAAATATACAAACCAATGAATAGAAGATTGAGAAACTCCAAAAAAAATTATAAATATCAAATAATTGTAAATTTTATATAAAATCATATATCTGAATCTAATCATTATCCTTATGAGTTATAGTAGTCAGAAATCCTAAAAAATGGATCCACTTTTTTATATTGATTATATGATCAGCTATTCCTTACAAGGAATGACCTTTATATGATGATAAATATGGTTCTATATTTTTATCATAGGTATCCTTTGATAAGATGATATGTCTTTATCATTCATTCACTAAAGTCCCTTGGTATGATAGATCTGATTCACCATTTTACTATCCTCAAAATCTATCCATTTATACCATGATAATAAAATAAATTCAAATTTAATTTTTTCTACGGAATATATAATTACTACAGGGATTCCTTATCACATCAACACTCTAAATAATTACAATGACTATGAATGTTTTGATAAAAAATATAAATATTTAGAATATTTGATTTGAGAATGCATCAGATCCCAAATTTCCAAATGAAACTATACTTATAAAAAAATATCCATTGGTCATATTTCAGATATATTTATAGTGACTGTTGATATTTTTCAATTTCTCATCTCATAATGATCATGATCATGAACATTAAATCTATGAATTTCATAGTACATTGTCATATTTTTTTTGAACCATTACAATGAGATTATGCATTCCATATGATATAAACACTGATATGTTATCAAAGTATAAAAAATAGATATCCTATTTTACTTTCTTATTAATTAAAAATCCAATAAACTAAATATGGTTTTGTTTGATGTATCAGTACCATGATCATTTGGATGTTCATGAAATATTTACTCTAAAAGGAAAGTCATATTTCTAGACACTGGTTAGAAAAAAGGCTGGTATGAGGTACAAGATAATCCATCATTCTGACTAATAATATTGAATAGTAAAAACTTTTAGTGATATTTCATTATAATTATTTCTTCATTTGTTATGAAATAATTATTTATCAAAAACATACTAAAGCACATAGGATTTATAATGTTATTAACCAGGGATTTAATAAAATTATTTTGATATTGAATACTAAGGAAAGTAAAATTGGTATGTATATCCTTCATGTCAACATATTATATTACCTTTCATAGGATAACTTGTTATGTTTTCTACCATCAAATAATATATATAGAAATATGAATTTTATTAGTTAATCTTATATTCTGATGTTTTAATATTTCTATTTTTAATTAATTTTTTATCTTCATACTACTATACAATTATGATGCTGATAGTATAGTCTCCCCAATGTACTGTCATTGGAACATCTCTTTCATTCTGCACCCTTTTTCATATGGGGTGGAACACTTTTGGCCATGGGACTAGATAGGTTGTTGCTACATTTTAGGAGCACCTAAGTGGAGATTATAGAACATTAATTTATTGTCATTTAAATAGAAACTATATTTAATATATTGAACAATGTTAAGGATATAGTAGGGTTTAAAACAAGAGTTGAGTTCGTTAAATCTACCCATAAATTTACTAATTTTCATTGTATTTGATAAACTCGACCATATGCATCCAAAATTATAATAGATATTGATTTAGTGCATTTTTAACTTGATAATGGAATTTATTTTATTTTATGTAATGAAAAATTAAAAAGGGTCACTCTCATGACATTAATTTCCATAAAAATATTATATAAAAAACTATATAATTTATGATTTATAAAATTAACTTAATTTACAATTAAATTTTTTATTACAAAATTATTTTTTCAATTTTTTGTATTGAAATAATTACCTAAATGTTTTACTCAATATTTGCACATTGATTTTTCAAGGAAATTAAAAATGATGTAAATGGTTTAAAAAAAACTAAATGTATTATTTTATAGATATTTTATTAGTAACTAATATTGTTTATTATGAATATAACATATCCGGGGTTTATGAATAATTACTATTATACTTCCATTTTTATATTGATTATATTAATGTGTAATAAATTTAACATTGTAAATATTACATTAGTGATATTTTTTGGAAAATAATATATTATTAAATTATTTCAAAATTATTACAATCATTTTTTGGGGGAAAATAGGATGATATATGTTCTATAATTTTCTTCCATTTTCATTCATGTGAGAATAATTTGATATCATGTTATTTTATAACACTTTAATATTCAAATAAATTTTATTAGGATTAAGGGAAAAATTGTAAACGATTGATTTACTAAAAAATATAAGGTATAAATTTATTTCTAATCCTAAATAAACTTAATTTTATTATACTATTAGTATCTTATTATCTTTATCATAGAGTATATGTAATATTTAAAACATCTCTCTCTAAATGAATTATTACTGTAGGAGTTGGTGGCCTCAAACCAAATACTTTGTACATTATTAGTTAATAAATACCTTATCACATTTTGATTGTTCTTCTGCGTGACAATTCATGTGATAATGTACTGAGGATAGTTTTTTCATTAAATGGTCATAGAGTATCGCTATTATGATGGGAACCCAGAGGTGCCATAACAGATTTCTAGAATATATTTCCTACGACCAGATGATATTATTTAAGGGGCAAAAATAAAACATTCCATTAGGGGTGGGGTCTCATAAAACATTGAGTAACCTTCTCATGGTGTGTACCCATGGTAATATTTAGTAAGATATTATGAGGACGATACCTTCTAGTAAGAAATCCACATTTCATAGTGTCATTGGATGATCCTGTCCTCGAACATGTTTGTTGGTCCATAGACATTATGATTATTATTAATGGGTATTACAACTCACTCACTTAGACATATTGACGAAAAATGTGACGAAACACACTTTGTAGGTGAGGTAGAATATGTTTTTTGCGTCAAGAGTAATACAGAATTAATAGATAATGCAAGAAAATATTTTTCCCTTCTATTCCATAACGAAAGTAGATATCTCAGACACTCGGATGGAATTAATAGATCCTAAATAAATCCATGGCCATATTGAGGAATGGGATAGTTCAATTCTGGAAATTCAAAGAAAAAATAATCAATCATGTGGGTTGATGACATTAGGATGAAACACACATGATTTGAGATATTGAGACAAAGGGATTTCATTACACAGTAAGTGTTCGTAGGAGGTGACACGTCATTGCAGCATTAAATTATTTCTTAATGGGTGAATTAGTGTGTTTCAAGATTCACTCCATATAATTTAGGTTGTATCTATCTAATTCCACCGAGAAATAGGCCTAGAGGGTCACACACTATGTGTGTCCAAGTATCTCAGTTAAATATTAATTTATCAAGTTGAATAAAGATTGTTCCTGATTGTGGTGTAATATTTATTCATGGATTCCTAATCACATTTATTTTTACACTAGTCAATCGGGAGAATATATTGTGGGTGAAAATATATATTTATTTCTATGTAATTATGTGATATTTATTTGAGAAATAAATAGCCATTATTCAAGGTCTAATAAATGTGGCGGAGGAAATCACGATAATGAATAAAATAAAAATACATGCAATCTATATTAATATAAACAAGATTTATTTTTTCTAGGAAATTGTACGAAATAAAAATATTTATTTAATAAAATA
Organism: Viscum album; assembly: GCA_963277665.1. Classification (NCBI taxonomy): domain Eukaryota; kingdom Viridiplantae; phylum Streptophyta; class Magnoliopsida; order Santalales; family Viscaceae; genus Viscum; species Viscum album. Next base: position 3,191,421 of record OY728120.1, on the reverse strand, counting down.
ATATTGGTCATAATTCTATAGGTGCAAGTAAATTAATAAGAATAATCAACTGTTATTATTTGACATGGGGTCTTATAATGATTTAAATGAAATGAAAATTTTCTTTAGTGTAATTAATTTATTTTATAATTATATGTAATTAAAATCCCAATTATATAATTCTCATTAGCCTATAAAGTATGGGTGTTTTGCACAACAGATCCAAAGAAAATCAATCAATCCATGAGATAATTCTTTTCATCTAATAATTCTATCAAGCTACGAGAGAGATATCCTCCTCCACCAAATCAAGGCAATAAAAGGCTGACATCGCAAGCGAGGGCTCTTCTGCGCTAGCACTTAGATATACCTTCAGAAACCTCGTGAGATATGTGGAGCACGTGTGGATCACCTCTTGGAATCCCACAATTGGTTCTATGATGCAACGATAGATCACATCGAATCGTGACCGGAAGCTTCAATGGAGAGATAATTCCATCAAGTTAATTATTGTATTTTAATTACATTACGTATAAAAAACATATGATGATCCTCTCTATGGATCTGGAACTCCTGTCTTTTCTTTCATTCATCATTTTATTCTGAAGATCTGACATTTTATTATCGTGATGGATCTCGGATTAAATGTTGTTAATGGAAAAAATTAAAGTTGGTTACAACCACCAATGTGCTTCCTATCCTCCTGGAACCTACAAGTGGTATCCGAGTGGTCATATCATTTATTATAATTATATAGTTTTTCATTGTTGATTTACACATATAATAATTTAATTATTTCCAATCAAGTTTATCATTCTGCAAATCTGAATCATCAGATCTATTCCTCCTCTTACCTTTCTTGTTCACCTTAAAAAACGATTTTCCTATTAATTATGATTAAAATAAAACAGGGGATCTCATCTGGAGGTTGCAAAGATTCCTAACAATTGAACTCCAGAATACATGGCGTGTATTGGGCATTAGACGCCGTGTATTATAGGTTTCATGCATTGTGACTGTCTGTTGAACCAGGACGTGTCATTGGATCCTATCTAAGATTTTATGACTCCATGTGTTGACAAGGAATAGGTGGCACATGGTATCCAGATTACATGTTGTGTGACCCAATGAACAGAACCTGTAGTCCCTTCGGGTTAGGATTGGACCGTGTACCCCATACACAGATCTCCCAGATGGAAACCATGTAATGAAGATACTACATGGCGTGTGTCCCACTGATCAAACTGTGTACTATAAATATTTCCAAAGTACAATCACACTCCATGTCCCCGAGCATGTAATTCAGATGGAAGGGGAACAAAAGTACACACTTTTTAGTCGATACAACATGCCGGGTACTCATCCAAATTACACAGATTTATTAAAATTTATTATTATATTATACAAACACTTGAGACATTACTATAGTGCAGGCATAATGCTGATGCACAACACGTGATAGGTGTATTATATATATTTGTTTAATTTAACATCAGTGTAATGTTCATTTCTACTAATTCATTAGTAATGAATGGAAATTCACTAGGCTTCCTCCAAGGTACATGTTACATAAAAGAAAATTTTAAATGAATTTATTTGATTAAAATTATGAAGTATGTGAATCATAATGAAATTAAGAAAAGGTATTAAGATAAACGGATTGATTAATTATTGATAATTAATTGATTTGAGTGTGATTAATATGAAACAAGACAGATTAAAGAATTGAATGCTAGTTCTATTTATGAGGAAATATCGTTGCATGTATTCATGATTGTGAGCTAGACCAACACCTTTGTTTGTTAATGGTTTCTTTTAATTTATTAATTAAAATTTAATTTTTTTGGCCCTCGAGCCTTTTGCTCAATAATATGTATGGCATGCATGCCCAAAGAATATTTTATGTAATACCTCGTTTATCCATCACTTCCATGTGAGATAAAAGAATATGTAATAGATGGAGCACCCAAGCTAATGGTGGTTGCTGAAGTTAGGAGCCAATGTGAATCAAATCAAATGATATTCAAAGTTGGACAGGTGGAAATTTGTAAACACGAACCCAAAAGGTTCTAGGTGTTTCTCCCCCTGGTATTGGGTTAGTTTATTAATCCCTAGATAAACTAACAAATAGGACAAACTCATGATCATACCAGTTATTTTAATTCTGTTAGTTTCATGGTTTATTTAGTGTGGGTGTGTTGTCACGAGCACACAATTAATGAATTAAAAAAACATACATGATGGAACAAAAATAAGACCAGATCAAGCATAAATGTTTTATTAGACATGGTTTATCACTTAATTATATCCAACATAATATTAAAAAACATTTAATCAAAGATAATAAAATGGGAATTTTTTTATAAGGATAAAATCCCTCAAAGAAAATATTATGTCGGTATAGCCTTCCATTGCCTTGGTTAGAATCAAACTATAGTTCAATGTGCTTGAGGTACCCTAGTAGGGGTGTTTTCAATTATCATGGAATTATAAATCATGTTTTTGGGTTGAATTGACATGGTTAACATCAGTGGTTGACTTCCATAGCTGGACATGGTGTGATCAAGAGGTAATGGTTGAGGAAATTTGAAATAAATATATTTCAGGATTGGGGAGTCCACTCAACAGATCAAGGAGTTATGAGTGAATGCAGTTTGCATTTGGAATGCCTACCTAAAACTCTTCATGTTTCTTGACCAACCCTAGTAGGGGTAATGCGAAGGGAAATATGGATCCTTTCCACAAGAATATTTAGTAAACAGAATATTTTGAAGTCAATGGTGATGGTTATTGGATTTCGATAAAATAGGGGGAGACTAATAAGTATTAATTTATTTGTTTGTCTTAGTTTTCTAATGATAAATCAATAAAACATTGTTCATCTTAATTTGAAGAAACAACATGAAAAATTTATTAAAACATATAATTGTTAACAATACTTGAGAATCAAAACCTTCTTACAAGAACCAATTTCCCGAAATGGCAGAGGCGTTTACGTGTCATCATTCACCACGAGAGAAAATTGTATCCGCTGGAGGAACCTATTTTTAGTTGCACCTGGAAATGATGCCAGTGATGAGGAACTATCTATCTATATGAAACATATGGATGATTCCCAAGATTTCCAAGGTTTCGTGTTATCGGCGAGGTCCAATGAGATCTTTAAGCAATAAGAAATAAAAGCACATATAACATTATGTTTCTACTTAAGGATCTCTATCAAGAGAATGCGATACAAGAGAGATATGAGATCTCCAAAATTTTGTTTACATCTAATCTTGGAGAGTTTGTGCCAGCTAGGCCTCAGGTATTCAAGATTATTGGAAAAATAGAGTGCCCTGTAATCTTAGGTATTATGTTCCTGGATGACTTTCATATAGATCTAATCCTATCATCACTTCTCAAGACCTTTCCTAGCATTATTTTCAACATTAACATGATAAATAATGAGAATAATCTATTGGAAGTTTTGTCCTTAGTTCACTAGGTTGATAAGGAAATGGGGAATGAAAAACCCACAGTTCTTATGGTGATATAGAAAAGGATGGACAAGGAAAAGGGGACAAGGACATATAAACGGTATGAAGCCCAGAGCATCATCCCTCTAAGAATAGGACGATCCAGAGGCAGGGCAAGGAATATGAAGCAGTTTTTTTGCATGTGGAAAGCGAGGACACTGGATGTGGAATTTCACCCAAAAGCATGGAGATGATAATGGTGTGTTCGTTATTGATTGTAATCTTCCCATTTCTACACATTGCGTATTAAATACAACTTGTGGGGATCAAATTTCTATTCAAATGTTGGAACCCGGTAGATTTAGAAAGAATTACAGTAGAGAGGTCGATCGTTGAGATTTTAATGGAATGAGGCTATCTGCATTGGACAAGGATGATTACCATCTCGCATTGCCTACTAGGATGACTTTGGTTTCACATAACTGTTATTATGTTCCTAGTGTTACCAAAAACATAATTTATGTATCATGTTTCGATATGGATGGATTTATTGTCCTGTTTGGAAATAAGGGTTTCTTATTTTAGAAGAACAACATTTTCTATAGTATAGAGCATTTAAAAAATGGTTTGTATGTATAATATTGTGAAAACCATGTGTTGGAAATTGATAACGAAACAAATTCACATGACTCATAGAACACCCTATTGCGACATCACCATCATGGTCATGTAAACGAGATGTGCTTGAAAAAGAACATCCAGGATGGTAATTCAGACTCTATAGAGCTAAAACCAATTGAAATATGCCATGCTTGTTTAAAAGGTAAAGTGACCAAGTCACTTTTCGGTAGACTGGGAGAAAGGGCCATAGAGCGTCTAATATTGGTGCACATTGATGTCTGTAGAACATTCCCAGTTGAATCTATAGGTGGATATTCTTACATTATTACTTTTACTAATTATTTAAGAAGATATGGATATGTCTACTTAAGGAGTAATAAGACATAAACCATAGTGAAATTTAATTTATTCAAGAATGAAGTATAGAATCATCTTGGCAATAAGATAATGAAACTTCAATCAGATCGAGGGGGAGAATATCTAGACTAAGTGTTAATCTATCTTCTATGGGATCTAAGATTCTATATCAACTCACTCCACCTTATACAACATAGTGGAATGGTGTTAGCGAAAGTAGTAACCACACCTTGTTTGAAATGGTGAGGTCGATTAGGATTCATGTTGATCTTCTATTATTCTTTTGAGGATATGCATTACAAACTTCAATATAAAAATTAATCCGAGTACCAAATAAAGGGAAACATGTAATTCCATCTATGTTATGAAATGTAACGAAACCCATTTTGTCCCACAAATGTGTATGGGGATGTGAGGGATTTGTCAAGGCCTTATCAGGAAAAAATATAGCACCCTAGGGAACAAGGTGTATCTTTATAGGATATCCCAAAGAAAGGAATGGATATTACCTATATAAAATTTCATACTAGAAAGTGATTGTCACCAGAGATTCCATATTTCTTGAGAGGGATCACATCTTCAACAAGAATAGTGGGAGAAAATTTGATTTCTATGTAGTTGAAGCTCAAGATGCACAAGATTTGGTATAGGAAAAAGTTCGACAGGTCACCATGGAAGAGGTTCCAAAAACTCTAGTACTACGTAGGTTCTTCAGAGAGTTATAGGATCCAGAGATATTTTTTTTCCTAGTCACTGAGAATGGAGAATAATAATTGTTTTTAAATGGTGAACCTTTCTCCTACAAGGAAGAAGTAGAAATCTCAGAAGCTACAAGATGGATAGAAGCTAATAATTCATATATGTATTTCATGTATTAGAACCATGTCTAGGTTCTAGTCATTTTTCCAGTTGATGTAAATGACATTGGATACAAATTAGTATTCAAAAGAAAATTGGCCATCGAAGGTCAAGTTAAAACATATAAAGAATGGTCAGTGGCTAAAGGATTCAAACAATGTAAAAGAATTGACTATGATGAATCCTTCTTTGTAGTTTCCGTGTTTAAATACATCAGAATCTTACTTTCCATAGAAGCTTATCATGATTATGATATTTGGAAAATGGATTTCAAAACAACATTACATAATGGGAACCTTCAGGAAGATGTCTATATGACACAACCAGAGGGGTTTGTGACAGCAGGTGAAGACAAATGGGTTTCCATGGTTAGAAATCAATTATTGGATTAATGCAAGCATACAAGTCATGGAAAATTTGATTTCATAAATCCAAAAAGGAATTTGGTTTCATTAAGAATGAATTTTAGCCATGTTTTTAAAAGAAGTTTAATGGGATTCGGTCATAATACTAGTTGGATATGTTGACAACATATTGGTTATTGGAAATGATGTACCAGTCTTAAAGTCAGTTAAGGGCTGGTTGAACAAGTGTTTCTCCATGAAGGAAATGGGGTAATCATCCTACATTATATAGATCAAGATCAGTCGTGATAGATCCAATAGGATTCTTGGACTAAGTAAGGGCACATACATTGACAATATACTAAAGTGATTTAGTATGGAACAATATAAGAGGGGATTGGTTCCATTGTCACATGGCCTATATCATTATAAGAAGATTTGTCCCCAAACACACCAAGGGAAAGATTCAAGGAGTATTATATCAAACGATTAGACAATATAATCTATCATGTATGCCATGTTATGTTCCATGCGTGATGTTGCCTATGCACCGAGCATGGTTGGTAGATATCAAGCAGATCTTGGAGAACATCATTTAACTATTGTTAAGACTATCCTAAAGTATTTGTGAATAAATAAGTATATGTTCCTCATGTATGGAGGATACGAGTAGTTTGTTATCAGAGGAAATACTGATTCTGGTTTTCAAACAGATAAGAAAGATCTAAAATCGCAATCTGGATATGTTTTCTATCTCAATGGAGGAGTTGTGAGCAGGAAGAGTTAAAATCAACTAGTTGTCATAGATTCTTTAGTAGAATCCGAATATATACCAGCTTATTATACATCCATGGAAGCCATATGGATTCATAACATTGTCCAGGAGCTTGATGTTGTACCTAGCAGTAAAGACCCTATCACATTGTATTGTGATAATACGGCAGCCATTGATCTTGAAAAAGAACCAAGGGCACATCAAAGACAGAGCACATACTCTAAAGGTATCACCTCTTGAGTGATTTCTATCCATGGAGTGAATTTTCAGTAAGCAGAGTGTCCAGTGAAGATAATGTAGTATTCCCAATGATTAAACAACTATCTCAGCAGAATCATGAATATCACATGAGAGCAAGCAGGTTAAAGGTTGATAGTAGTGGGATCTAGTCCAAGTGAGAGTATGATAGAGTTTTTGGCCTATAACCAACTAATTTTTACTTTGTTAATTAATAAATTCCTTATCACATCTTGATTGTTCTTCTGCATGACAATTCATGTGATAATGTCTAAAGGGTAGTTATTTCATCAATGGGTCATAGTGGATCTCTACTATGATGAGAACCTGGAGGTTCGATAACAATGTTCTGGAATATAAGATCTATGGATGGATGATGTTATTTAAGGGACAAAAATAATATAGGCCACTAGGGGTGAGGACTCAAAAAACATTGAGGCACCTTCTCATGGTGTTTCCCTTGGTAATATCAATGAAGATATTTTGAGAATGAGACCCACCAGTAAGAAATCCACATTTTATAGTGTCATTGGATGTTCTTATCTGCAAATGTGTTTATTGGTCCTTAGACATTAATATAATTTTTAATGGGGATTAGAACTCACCCACATAGATGAATTGATGAAAATTGTGATGACTCACTATTCACAATGTGGCATAATATGTTGGGTGTGTCACAAGTAATACTACATTAATAGATAATGCAAGAATGGATTTTTCCCATATAATCATTACTAGCTCACAACTTTGTATAGTAAAGTAGATAAACATACCTGAATGGATTGCTTGGATAATCAATTAGTATTCACTAATTACATTTTAAATGTGTAATACAACTGAATTTTTTGTTTTAAGAATCATTAAAAAACTATTTATTTTTCTGCACTATTTTTCATGTATTTTAAAGTATGTGATGAATGGAATAGATAAAAAATAAAATTTAATTGGAGGTATGATTAATTTTTTTTGAAAAAATAATAAATGGAAATATAACCCTGAATATGTTTATGAGGATGAATTAATAATTTTTAGTTATGATAAGTATATGATTTAAATTAATGATGTTAACAAAAAACAACTATAAATCTCAAAAATAGGTAACTAATCTAATGAAAAATTTATTTTTCATCTTAATTATGTTGAATAATTTTTTTTATTTATGTAATATATATTATAGATTTTTTTTCAAGAATAATATAATTTTTTGCGGTTTTATGGTGATAAATTTTTTTTCTCAAAATGATTAGATTATTCTAGGAGAATATAAGATCATGGTATTACGATGATTTTTATGTTATATTATGAGCTATTTCATGTTGTCTGGTGATAAATGTTTATTCAAGACATATAAAAAAATATTTGATCAAATATTTCTTATTTTTGGGTTTTGATGTTGGTAACACATATTATAGAGTATAAGTAATGATAACTGTTTGTTAAATGTAATTAGTTGATATTTGGGTGTTACTATTATGGATTTAGATACAAATGTAATTTATCATTATATGATGGTTTCCCCATATTGGATAAAGTGTTCTTAAAACAATCGTTTTATTGAAATGTTGATATATTAATATTTAATTATGCTTTCTTTATGGCTCAGGTAATATGTTTATATTCAATTTTATCACATTGGGAATGTATAATATATCATGGATATTCAATTAATTATGTAATATATAATGGATAAATTTTTTGGGGATCATAAAAAATAAAAAAAAAATTCATATGAAATAGAAATAAATAAATTATGTAAATTTTTTCAGGTTCTATATCATCTTATAAAATGAATATATCAACATTAAGTGATGATCATGAATTTTTTTTCTGTTACCATTATTATTTATGAATCAGTGATATTTCCATGCATTGTTGATTTATGAATTAGTGCTTGTTTGAATTATATTTTCCAATTTCTCTCTAACTCTTTGCTAGTCGTAGTATTTTACAATTCTTCTCTATCTATAAATTTTTACATCCCATAAATGTTATCCATATCTAAGAGAAAAACATTTTTTTATTTCACGTAATAAATATATAATGACTATACATAAACCATTACATAATATTGTGGTTATATACCACTATTAAATTCACTTCATTACCAAATACCTTCAAATTTTAGAGTTTATAGAATTCTTTCATAACTGTTATATAAAAATCTCTTCAATATCATAGAGGGATATGCTTATCAATATCAATTTTCAAAATAATTAAATACCCTTAATAAGAATCATTTCCACATATAAGGACCAATATCATAAAAATTAGAGATGACTTATTCTTTAATATTAATCATCCTTAATCCCACGGAAAAATATTTTAATACAATGGATGAGAAAAAAATCTTAGTAAGGGAATTAAAAAGGTGATATTTATTAGACTAGCGAAAAGAATGGAAACCCATAAAATGTTTATATATTATTCCAATATTTTATCATCATATGCTATAAATCATATCAACATGATAAAAACATATGTTTTACTAAAATAGATCATTCAAAACACATAACACACAAATATAAACAATTTTTAGAAAATATTGAGAATTATATTATTATCCTCTATTACATATATGTTTAGCCAAATTAAATTCATAGGAGAAACCTCCCAGGTTAACTTCGACAATTATGACATTTCAGACATTTAATATTAAAAAATTACTATTTATATATACACTGTTCTCACCAACTATGTACATTTTATTTAGAAAACATGTCATATAAGCTGCATCAGATCAACTATCCTATAAGATATAATGGTCATATCCATCATATAAGATGTATAATGCTCTCCTTTTGTATAAGCATAATCTAAATATCCCAAAATATTATTTAATATCTATGTATCATATAATGAATAAAAAAAATATTCACTCACATTTTCATCATAAAACCCCATAAAAGCTCTTTTGAACCAATATGGAAAATATTTTCACACATCGAGTTATCATTCCTTTAGAAAACACATTTTAGAATGTAAAATTCCATTAATAATGGGAATAATGTTTTTTAGTTTTATGAGAATATTTAATGTTGTAGGATAATATAAACTAAAATAACGTTTTTTTAATTTCTAAATGTTGATAACAACATATATGTTAAAATAAAGCTTTATTTCATTAATTTTTTAAAGAAAATCAAATCATTATGTAAACAATACATAACATGAATAATTATGAAATGTTTTATATAGCGGTTAATAGATTCATAATTTTAAATATTTAATTAGTTAATGTAGAACTTAAATCATCCATCAAATAATTTTATTAATTTTCTCATGGAAATAAAATATTGAAAAAATTATTAATAAAACATGAAAAATGATGTTTAATGTTAATTTTTCCCTTAGTTATAGTATGAATCATCACGTATGTTATTTATTAGAGTGAATAGTAAATTTATGTTAATAATTTACTTTATCTGTAAGAATTTTTTATTTTTATAAATAATTTTATTTTTTATCTAATTGTTATATTTAGTTTCTAAATCATTTATGTTCATATTAAGAGTTTTGAGGATATTCGACTCACATTTCAAAAATTAATTTCGTTTGATATATATTTTGTAAAATGTGACTATTCCCTAATATCATGAATATTAATAATGAAATTGTTATAGTTCTTACATCAACTATACTTTTAAAATAATACATGTATTATAGTTCTGAAAAATGTAATACATTTCAATCATATCGATGGTATGTTATACGTACGCATGATTAACACTAATATTTTTCAATGAAATTTATGGAATGGCGGTAAGAATAATTTTATATTTAAATAATTACAAATATATCTTAAATATAATACCCAATATTTATATAAACATTTATATCGTTCATGTGATGTGCTGTTGAAAAACTTATATAATTGCTTCGTGATGGTGGTAATCCACACATATGCATGAACCACGTTTTAATTTTACCATGGATAAAAACAAATGACAAAAGATGATATATTATATTCAGAAAATATAAATGATCTTTCTAATATTGTCTATATACATTAAAAACGAAAATTTAACAATCCATGATATGAGGTGAATGGAATTTAATTTATTCGATTCATGAGGAGGTTGTCTACATTATACATGAATGACTATTTTTTCCCAGTTATTGGAAGAATGATATAGTTAAACGTTATTCCAATAAAATAATAACATTTAAATTGATAGAAAACAATTTTTTATTATATTAGTCGTTTTTATAAATATTTGATGGATATAGAAGAAAAAATAAAATATAAATGCTCTATTAAGAATGATATTGTAATGGCCCAGACCTCTTTGATCCATTCAATTACTAGAATCTGGTGTCAGAGGAGTTCTGGGAGGACAAGGTGACTTATTCCCCACACATTGGCAAATATCTAGTAATGTGAACAGTGTTTCCAGTTCTATGAACAGTGAAATGGTAGCCTTATGTGAACAGTTTCATCGGTAGCCTTACATGAACAGTGCAACAATAGCCTTATCTGAATAGTTTCCACGGTAGCCTTATGTGAACAGTGCAATGGTAGCCTCTACCTCCTTTACCAAATTTCGAGTTCCTGAATCTTGTTTCTAGAACTATGATTTCAAATGGTAGCCTCTATTTCTTTTTCAAAATTTTGAGTTCATGAACATTGTTTCTAGAATATTGAGGTCCAACGGTAGCCTCTATTTCCATTGCCAAATTTTGAGTTATTGAACAACGTTTCTAGAATGGTGAGGTCTAATGGTATCCTCTATTTCCTTTTACAAATTTTGAATTCATGAACATTTTTTCTAGAATGATGAGTTCCCATAGTAGCCTATTTATTCCTTTTCCAAATTTTTAGTTCATGAACATTGTTTCCATAACGGTGAGGTCTAATAGTAGCCTCTATTTCCATTGCCAATTATTGAGTACATGAACAATGATTCCAGAACTCTGATGTCCAATGGTGGCCTTTATTTCCCTGTACAAATTTTGAGTTCCTGAACAGTGTTTATAGAATAATGAGGTGCAACGATAGCCTCGATTTCCTTTGCCAAATTTTATTTTCATGAACAGTGTTTTCAGCATCCTATAGTTTCACTACTTTCACATTTCCATTGATTTAAAATGCATTTAAGGCATCATTTTAGGGACTCTAAAGATGATTCAAATGACATAACACCCATATTAATTTTCTTACGGCTCTGGATGCTTTACATAGTCTTACCATGTTGTTTAATGTGATCTTTTTTAATGGATTATCTAGTGTATCTTAAACCGTTTCTCCATTAAATCTTCTAAAGATAAGAGATAACATCCAACATTGTTCTTCTTCCTTGTTATTTGGTGAGAGGCACTCAAACATTTCATTCCATCCCATAAGAATTGCACAATCAAACAATCCTCCTTGGATTGGTTCCCCTCTGTTCTTGTGGAAACCAACCAATATCGATCAATATTTTATATAAGGTATGATCTATAGTCAGTCTTTAGGGTTCATCTCCTACTTTTTATCCTTAACCTTTTATGGGATTATATCTCCATGTTCTTAATGGACTTTTCTTGGGTTTTGACCGGTGTGGTGGTGTCTCTGCATTCTCGGGTGGATACATTTGTTGTGGGGGGAGGAGATCGTAACCCGTTGTGTGGCTCATTTACATATAAAGAATGTCAAGAACCGTTGTGGTAGGGTATTCATTGATTCTTATTTCTTTTATGCACAAATGTAGAGTTAGCATGTTTTAGCCAACTGGATCATAATTGAATTGATATTTTATATATTTAAACCAGATAAAAAAAAATTGATATCGATCGTATGTTATTGTCTCTTGTTTTTCTAGATAGAGTGATATATATGATTTCCTTGTTAGCTTTTTGTTATTGATGAAAATTGGTAATGAATGTAAAGCTGTATTTAATTGTTAATTTTTTGGATAAAGATAAAGAGGAAATTAAATGAATCTGGTTGTTTTTTTTGTAATTTTATGTTAATCAAATTGAATCCGTAAGAATGTTTATTCAACTGTGATAGCATATTATTTAGTATTCCAAAAGTTGGAACCTAAGAATAATAAATAGGTTAATCCATGATGGACTAAATAACTAGTTGTTTGACAAAAGTTAATTCCTTATAGGGTTCTGAGTTACCCTCTTGCCGGATTAAGGGCCAAGAGACCAATTGATATGATATTTTTTCCCTACTACTTGAGTTGTGATATGATCCTGGAAGGCTTTTATGATGTGTAGGGGAAAGGGGTTCTATTGGTTATGGCAGCAGTTGACACCTAGAGTGGTGAGATGCCTCAGTTTTTTCATGTGGGTGTCGGGGTGGACTCCGGAGATGGTTGAGCAGGTTGGATGTGAATGTTTGGATGCTTGCTTTTTCTTGTTGGTTGTTTATCTTATTTACTTCCCAACATCTCAAGGCAGTTGGTAATGAATACCCTCCTTCCCAAAGTGGCGAATATGTGTGGGGTATTCCACATAAAGAATACACTCCTTCTAGAAACTCCTCTTTTCTCAAAAACACAAGAGAAAGGAAAAACATACCTGAAAAGAATGACCGGGTTCTTACAAGTAACTCCCTTTTGATGTATTTATTTGACATAAAATGGTTATAAAGACTTTTTCATAGGGATTTAAGACTGATTATAATACCATAAAACTGAACGTTAATTTCTTAATGTTATGGGGGATTTTAAATGGACAAAATGGGTAATCTTGACTAAATATTCCTTTAATGGAAAATCAAAATCATATCTAAACCCATGAATCTGTTTCCATATTCACAAAGAAAGGATACTTTTCTAGCATTATCTTCCATCTTAAATTCTCATGGCATGATATTATTAATGTTCTTATTCCCAAATGAGAAAATTAATCTAATTTTTCTCTTGTTTTGTGTTCCTTGTAGTATATCCTACTACATGCGTGCCCTTATTTCGATGTAACTAGGAAGTGTCGATCACCTATCTTATATGTAGGAATTTCCATCTTCTTTCTTAATTTAGTATCTTGAAAGTTGAATATATAGAATATTATCTTGGTAAAATATTTATTTCAAAATTAATAAATGTAATTGAACAATTTTAAAATTAATATACGAGGGGATAAGAAAAGTGATACATGTTTCTTATAATTTTTTTTTGTTTTTTTTGATATTCTGATCTATATGTGCTAACTACCCACATAAAACAGGGGTCAAGGGGGATTCCAGGTTTGAACACAAGTTGGTTGATTGAATTAATGGCGACTTTTTTCAATTTGACTCGATGTTTATAAAAATTTTTAACCACATATATTCAGTTAATAAATGGATTTACCATGTTCTTCATGTTTCTCTAATAAACCATAAATTAATAAGTGTAATTAATGAATAATTTAATTTTCAAATCTAAATATTTCATTCTTTGGTTTTTGTGGTGATGGGGTTGATCACCATTGTGTATGGTGGGTTGTTTCGGTCGATTTGGTGATTTAAACATGGAATAATGACGCAGCAGGGCCAGAAAACTAGTTTTGCGTTAATTTGTAGATGGATGTGGTTATGATTTGGGGGTTTTTTGGTTAGTTTGGTGGTTTGGGAAGGCTGAATTAGAAGAAGTATCGTAGTGGTTGGTATTGGTTCTTCACCATTGATAACATGCAGAAAACGTCTCTCGTACATAGAGATCGATATAAGATATATCAAGAATGCATACTTCTCCTAGAGTTTCTCCATGATTTTCACGTAGAAAATCTCTTGTATCTAAAAGTGGTGGTATACGAAGTCTTTAATATGAATCTAACCTGATTGATTAGAGATATTTACTTTTTGAAGTGTTGGTTTCTGTGTTTCATGTTTCTATTTAGCATAGTTTCTAAAATATTGATGGAAGCCATAAATTATTGTTTAATAAAAGTTTGGGAAGTACTTGGTTCTTTTTATTAACAAAAATGAAATGGTAAAATGAAGTTTATTGGGGTTGTGAAATGGGGTTTCTGGATAGATTTGTGGTTTTGTACATTTAGAGGTAGCAGAAAAGGTGTAAGTGTTGTGATATAGTGGTTTGTCCAAGAACCCATAGGTTGGGATTTAGTGTTTAGAACCATATATTAATACATGAGTATTTCCCCCAATGATTTCTATATGCACCCCACCATAGTTGTAGACTATGTTTTAAACACTCACATATTAACATATGAGGTTGTCCTTCCCAACAACCAAGTGGGAGGATGGCTAGTTTGCCACCAGCTCTTCCATCCTCCTTCTTTATGGCGGTGATATCCCTAGACTCTTTGGTACGTTTTAGTGAGATATGAGGACAAGGTTTGTGTTTTCAATTTGTGATGTGGTGTCCCAAATGGCATTTGGATGACATGTGATAAGATTCCAAGGTGTCTTCAGTGTGAGATGTGATGTTATGTGACATGATGTGTTGAGGTTTTTGGACTAGGTGTGTGTGGCCGAGATGTGTTGTGAGGCCCAATGTGTGCGGGATGGATGAAATGATGTATATTTAGAAGATATGCGAGTTCCATAATGTTTTCATTTTCAATGTGAGGGAGGATAATCATTGAGAGTGTGGTATGGGGTACCCTATCATTGATTTTCTTTAAATTATATTTCATGACTTGCGTCACATCATGAGTGTTCCTTAGCAAGGTTAAGGTGGTTAGTATACCTACATAGGTTCTATTTCGTTTTGTTGTTTTCTCACAGGTGAATTATTAGGACTCTTTCACTTGTATATGTGATTTTTTTTTTCATATTCTGTATACTTTTATGCACACATTACGTATATAAAACTACTTTTAGGTTTCCAAGAGGTTTTCATGGACCATGATAATCATTACTAGCTCACAACTTTGGATAGTTGGTGTGCCACTTCTTAGCATTAATTTTGGTATTTAATTGGTATATTTTTTTATAATTTTTTTATACATGCATTGTTGTATGGTTTTGGCATCCAATTTTATGTTATGTATTGGAGTTGTAATGGATGATTCATTCTATATCCGGATCGTATTTATTATAAAGGGCAACGCTACACATATTGTGATATTTGGATACCATTAGAGCTAGTTTCGAACCCGGGTCCTACTTGAGGTGGGACTCAGGGTTTATTATCTCACATTCTTCATTTCCATCATAGGATGTGTATCTTTTGGTAGAGGGGGTCATGACATTTACCCTTACTGACCATAGTTGTTCAATCATTCTTATGTTTTATTTCCCCATGTTATATATAATCATTCAATGATGGGTATATATATAAAGGTTATTATATAAGAAGTTAATTATAAGAGATATTAGAGATAATTCCTGAAATAATAAAATTCCATATATATTATCCACAGAAATTAAACCCTTAAATTTATAGTAGGGAGCTCACAACCCGTACCCTGGTGTCCATGTCATGACTAGCCCAAGCCCGCCATCCATAGGCCAGGGGCTAAAGACTAGCACTGGATGACATAATCCCTATAACGGGGAAGGTATTGCTGTTATAACCTGTAAACACACATGACCAACCACACAAAAGATTCAAACACAAGTAAAATGTGCAGTAAAAAAGACTGTGTACAGTAAGAAAAAGGGGCCAGAATACAATCCCAACTAGAAAGTACAAGAAAACTGAAAAGTACAAGTAAAAACTGGGAAAATTTCCTGTGAACACCCGAAAAAGATCCTACCTGAAGGGTAGATACAACTATTGAATGGTCTTCTCTGCAGTACACCTCATTTAATGTCCACCTCCGAGATACCTCCAATCCTGGTACTCTCATCTGCAATTAGTGTTGTCTGTCTTCTACCCCAAACACAACAAGGTGTTGGCATAACTCATGCAGGGTTGAGTATAACGATACTCAGTAGGGACCCTGAGACCCTTTAATGTCTCAAAAAATATATGATGGATAAAACAAAATGCGTGGAAACAACAGTCAACCCTTTTTAGGTATATTACTCTACATATACCTAAGTGATGATGTATACCCATCTAATTCCTGAGGAAACATAAGGCCCAACTCTTAGCAAAAGAACAACTATTCCACGAAGGAAATAATACCATGAACTTAACCCAGAAAGGGTAAGTACCACATTGGTATGCCACAAAGAAGAATTCCACTAAGGTGTCACCACAAAGGTTTCACCCAGAAGGTATGTACCACAATGGTACGCCACATAAAATAATACCACAAAGGTAATGACTCAGCGCACAATAGGTATATCTTAGATATGGTAGTGAAGATGATTTGATGTAACTACAGAATCATCTTACTCTGTAAAGAGGTAGACCCATGTAGGATCCGAAATCATCAAACCCACTTAGGATTCTATTATATCAGTCCCACATAAGATCCTAGTATAGAATACTGGCGTAGTATCCTAGAGTAGTCCACGAGGATTCCTAGAGAGAATCCAAGTGGAACTCTCGAACATAGACCCACATAGGATCCCAAAGCACAAAACCACATAGGATCCCTTTCTCGGGTTACAACCAGCTAAAGGGTTTCTGCACTAGGCTAGCTTGATTCAGGGAGGGTCTCATCCTCAATCCACAAGTCGAAAGTAAAAACTACCATGAAGTCCCAAGAAGAACTATCCCAATGGACCTCCATTTAATAGGTGTCTCAATGCAATATACGGTGTATCAGTCGGATGCCTTGTGTGTATGTTATTGGCCTTTTAGTCCCAAGGGGCCAATTGGATTAATGTTCGATCCAACACGGACATACCTCAACATTATCCAAACATAAAGTGCAGTATAGAAAAATTACCATCTCAATCCAAGGTTTCTGGAACCATAGACGGTTCGTCAAACGGACCCCAGTAGCTCAAGATATGGAGAAAAGTGGGGAATGAGGTTGCAACTGGTTCGAGTCCGGTGCGACCCAGTCGGACCTGACCCGACGAAGGTCTGACCCGACTCGCGATAGCGGCCCATGATGGGCAACCTTCACTAGGTGGCCCGCTCGGCCCCCTGGCTGGTTGGACTGCCAGCCTCTTATACGCGGTGTGGGCGCGCGTTGTGCCGTCACTGGCGGCTGACAGAGATCCTGCCACACTGCCTTCGCCATCGCAGCTCCCACACGCCGGGTGGCATGGACGCACACCACCGCCTCCCATTCACGCAGCCGGCCCTGCACTGATCGCTACCTCTGCTCCACCGCAGCCGATGGGCTGCAACCGTTCTCTGGTCGCACGGTCCCACCACCACCATCGTCGTAGCCGGCCAGAGTGCCTACTGCCTTTCCCAAGCCCCATTGGTGTCAGTTGCCAATACGGTCACCGACGACATTATTTGGGTCACGTGGAATGCCCAAATGGCTCGTTCCTCATTCCTTAGTCATCAGAACTCGTCTCGGGACACCGCAATTGATTTAAAACCTCTATAATCCACAATGGTTGCAGAGAGGTTGGGCTGTTTTCGTTTGGCCCGATCCCTCCACGTTAGAACGATTGAAAGCGGCTTATTTGTTCTTGAATCATGAATAACGTCAAGGATGTGTAAGGGGTATTAAAAACAACAATAAACCATACCTTGATTGCTTGTTGGAAGAAGTCGTGAGGAAGAAGATGAAGTCCTTGGGGATGGTGACGTTGTTGTACATCCCTTCCACATGTTGCTTCTGATCCGGGCTCAATAGTTGTCCTCGTTCATCGATTCCAGAGTATTTTCTTCTTTGGAGAAGGTGTTATTCATTCGGAGGAAATGTTTCTCACATTTTATACATGGATCTCTCCCAATTTTCCATTTTCAACTAATCTTCTAAATGGTTATAGAGGAGCCAATAAAATTTAAAATAGGTTTATCAATTTAATTCCATGTTGTCATAATTAAAGATGACACATTTAATTAATTGCAGTTGGCTCAATTAAAAAAATTGATAGTTGAAAGGTTTCCACCCTTTAAGAGGGGTTTAGGTGGTCCCCACCACCGTGATTCAAAATGGGGGTTTTCTAGCCTGGTTGTTACCCACCTCCATAGCTCTAAAAGATAGGTTTCAATAAATGAAATAAAAGTTTTATTTTTATAGTATATATAATTTACACAAAAAACATGAAAACTAACATTCACCCTTATCCTACTATGATCGGGGTGAATGTCTCCTTAAGTGAATATCGGTGTTTCGAGTTCCACAGTGCCCTCAGATTTCAATTCTGAGCACTACATAAAATTTTATAAAAACCTGATCACACATTTACTGAACGTACATAAAAATGGTCCAAAATTCATTTTGGTCACTATGAGCCTTGGAATCACATGCTGCTAATTTTCACAGACGCGTAAACATTCTTTATAATTAAAAAAAATTACAAGGAAATTCTCGGGTCTTTACAGTCTCCCCACCTCAGGTCTTTGCATCCCCGAAATCCACATCACAAAAACTAGGAAAACAAGTGGGTGTACTGAGTACAGAATATTAGCCTCCAGCTCCCACATGCTCTTCTAGAGGTGCCCGTGCACCCAATGTACACACACTAAAGGTATTTTCCACCCACAATGGACCAAATCCTATCGATCCTCAATCTCCACTGGAGCCTCGGTAAATGTTTCCCCATCGTCGATGTCCAGCTCATTGTGGTCGATGACGTGTGATGGGTCGTGCACATATCTCCTCAACTAGGTTACCTGAAAAACGTCATGCACCCGGTGAAACTTTGGTGGAAGAGGTAAGCGGTAGGCCACCTTGCCAACTCTTCTGATTACCTAAAAGGGTACGATGAACCTCGAAGATAATTTTCCACCCTGGCCAAATCTCCAGAAACCTCGTCGGGGTGAGATCCATAGAAAGAGGCAGTCACCATCCACGAACTCTAGAGGTCTTTGTCTCCTATCGGCATTAGACATAAGCTTGCTCTGTGCAGTCTTCATCTGCTCCTAGATGATATGAACCTTCTTTGTGGTAGCCCATACCATATCTGGTCCCATGAGTGATGAATCCCCTCGGTCAGTCCATCACAAAGGTGATCTGCATGGTCGGTCATACAACTACTCAAATGTTGTTATCCCAATGGTGGAGTAATATATGTTGTTGTATGAAAACTCTAACAAGGGCAAGTGACCATCCCAACTATGACCAAAGTTGAGGATTCAAGCATTTAGCATGTCCTCGAGGGTTTGAATGGTCCGCTCAGTCTGGCTATCCATCTGAAGATAGAAGGAGGTTCCCAAATTAAGTTGTGTCCCGAAAGTATCCTGCAACACCTTCCATAGCCAGGAAGGGAAACGTGTATCATGATCAAAGAAAATTTTCATGTTTACTCCATGTTGCCGCACAATTTCCTGCACATAGTGGCATCCCAATCTCTCTACTGAACCACGTTCTATGATCGGTAGTAAGTTGGCTGACTTGGTGAATCATTCGACGATCACCTAGTTAGAATCATGAAACCTGGATGTATGTGGATGTCCTACATTGATATCCATTGTTATCCCATCCTAGTTCCACTCTGGGACCTCTAATGGCCGAACTAAGCCCACTGTTACCTGATGCTTCTCTTTCACTTGATGAAAAATGAGGCACCGAGAGACAAACCTGGCTACTGCTTTCTTCATTTCCGGCCTCCAGTGCTATAGTCGGAGATCCCGGTACATCTTCTCCTCTCCGGTATATACCGCTATATGGTATGTGTGGAACTCCATCAACAACTCCTTTTGAAGCAACACTGGTACCATGGTATGTCCTCTGAAGTGGATGACATAGTCCAAACCTTCAGAAAATCCACCAGGTGCCTGTCCTGTGGATATCTGTGCACATCGAGCCTTACAGTCAAGGTCCCCACATTGCACCTCCATAACTCCCTGAATAAGTGGGGGAGTGAATGTACAAGACTAAAGAAAGTCTTCTCCATCTTGTTCCACAAAAGATATTTGTAAATTGGCTAGATTCTCTATCGCCTCACCTAGCAGCTGTATACTAGATCTCCTACTATGTGAATCTGCTACAACATTCCCCTACTTATTATTATAGACTATCTCAAAGTCATAGTCTTGAACGAACTCCAGCCATCGACACTGTCTTAGATTTAGGTACTTCTTAGAGAATATATACATAAGACTCTTCTGATCATAGTAGACTATAAAATGGTCTCCCGTGATGTATTGCTGCCACATCTCTAGCGCAAAGACCACTACAGTTAAATCCAATTAATAGGTATCATAGATTTGCATGTCAGTCTCTGTATCAGCTCCTAAAAGATCGACTGACACTTGTCCATCCATAGGAATGGCTCCCCCTTTAAATTTAATGCTGACAAGGGTGTCGCTACCATAGTGTAGTCAAGTAAAAATCTCCGGTAGTACATAGCCAAAGCATACGTCCCTCTCCATTCGGGGAGTTAATCTTGGAAACATCTTTTGAAAAGATGTTTGCATGCTCTTCCACTCATGTTTGAAACTAAAAACTCAAAACAACTGCTGCCGCGATGGTATGTATGGCTGACTCAAGAGTGATCAACTACACCCTCCTATGCATGATTTTATCATGTTATGATTGGCTTTCCTTTTTCTCTGACCTAGGAAAATTCCATTCCAACGTAGTAGGTAAACCACAACCCTTTTTTCCTAATGCGGACAGTCTGAGTATGATCTATGGATGTAATGTTCATACCCAAACTAACACTGTAAGGCCTTGACACATCCACCATGAGGTTACAATGGAAACTCTCGCCTCAATGGTCAGATCACACCATCGGCTAAAGTGTGATTATCACATCTCCTCCCAAATGTATCTCCAGATGTGGGGGTCATGATAACAGCTTAAATGGAAACTCCAGGTTTTTTAAAAGATTCATGGATGGAATGAATGATTGTTACTTATTTCTATAAATATGGAGACTAGTAGTAGACATAGACCATTCATCGATTCATTCCTAGAGCCCTTGGGTCACACACCTTGACCATATGTAGCTACTACCTTGCCCTGTCCTCTAGCAACCTAAGCCTGATGAGGACCACAAATGGGGTTGATTGTAACATGCCAAAATTCACACCACCTCATGCTGCTATCCTAACAATTCTTCCACATCTTCATCCCTACAGATTAATATGTCCCTATCACTTCTTCTTCCTGAACCATTTTTACATGCCCATATCTCTGAGACTAGCACCAATTTCCTGCATTCCCACTACAAACATTAACTTTTTGTATCCACTCAGCCAAAGAACATGAAACCGAAATGGTTCTCTCTATCACCCTAACATAGGTATGAATTCATAGATGAATAATGTTTGCTCAGACGTTCTTAAACACACTGCGCTCGGAAGTCCAACCCTGAAGCACTGACCGCATCATATTCATCGAGTACCAGGAATGATCGGTATACCTCGATGAATACTTACCAACCATCATGTCGTCCTACCGAAGATGCAGAATCTCTAGGGAAATCTCAACCCTTAGATTTTTATAGCAATAGACCCCCTTCATTGAGGAAGATTCTCAAGATTGTCCACAAGAAAAGTCACATATTCACAATATCAGGGAAACCTAAACCCTACTATCATCCTAATGAGCAATGTATAAGGATCTCTACTAGGACCACCATCTGATCAAATGGTGACATGGCTTGATGGAAACTGGGCCACCTCCATAAGCCTTTCCCTAGCATCTTGTGAGTCTTGCTCACCTCAGAACCTAGGCATATCTAATGCCGAAACATGTGTAAGTAACTAAACCTACATGTGTCCTTTACTATTACCACTGGTTGTAAATATTGACCAATGGGCAGTGATATAGCTAACACACTACCCATAGGTACTATCTAAACCAACGATCCACATACTAAAGCCTTATCACTACACATACCTCCCTCATGGTCACTAGAAAATACTAGAAGCTATAATCAACATTTTCTATACTAGTGTCTCAAATAGGTGAAAAACTCTAGCCACAGACTTCATTATGTCCTCAGTTGCTTGTAGGTCCATCTCGACCTTGAACCTAGGTGGCCTAGAGCGTTGGAACTCATAAAAAACTCTCATACAACGTGCACCCATTGATAATAGGGCTTGTGGAATCAGTGGCCCAACTGTTAATGGTACTGCTGATGCCTCTGCTGGTACCTCTATAGATAAATGGCCTTGCACTAAGGCCACATCACTCGATGTGTTGTCACCACGTACTCTACCCGGAACCCTAGATGGTCATCTCAGCAGTGAAATCCTAATAAGGAACAGGTGCACCACGGTCATTAAGTTATATCTGTTGAGCTGAATCCAATGAAATCAAAAGAAAAAAATTTCAATAACACATTCAATCAGTGTTTTCGTGTGCTATGTTGGAAATCAGAACTCAAGGTCCTAGTGTTTGGATACGTCAGCCTTCCCACCAACACTAGACTCCCCGAACTGAAAACCACACTCAAGACACATAACACTATTTCCACATAGAAAAGATCAGAGTCATAGATATTAGGTAGAACTAAACTCCTTCGATACCAATTATTCATGACACATCTCTTGGGGTATATGCCGTGACTACCCCATGCCCGTCGTCCATAGCCCAGGGGTTGGAGACTAGCACCGAAAGGCGTAATCCCTAAAACCAGGAAGGCATTGCCTTTATAACATGCAAACACAAATGACCAAGAACACAACATGATATGAACATAGGTAAAATATATAGTATGAATAGTGCATAAAGTAAGAAAAATGGGCCAAAATACATGCACAACTAGAAATTATTAGAAAACTGAAAACTACAAGTAAAAACTGGGAAAAGATCTTGTGAACACCCACCAAGGATCCTACCAGAAAGGTAAGTATGGATCTCGAATGATTGTATCTGCAGTACACCTCGTCTAATTCCCATCTCCAAGCTACCACCAGTCCCAGTCCTCTCATCCTCAATCCGTGTTGTTCATCTTCTACACCAAACACACCAACGTGCGAGCATTTCTCGTGTAGGGGTGAGTATAATAATACTCAGTAGGGACCACGATACCCTCGGAGGTCTCACAAAATCCTTAAAGGATAAACCACAATGCATGGAAACAATATTCTACCCTAATTAGGTATATGCCCATACATATACCTAAGTGATCAAGTATACCCATCTCATTCATGTAGAAACACAAGTCCCAACTCTTAGCGAAATTACAACTGTTCGATGAAGGAAATAATACCATGATGGTAAGACCACAAGGGTAAGGACCACAATTATAATGCCACACATAAGAATACCATGAAGGTATCACCATGAAGTTACGTGCCACCAAGGTATGTCGCATAGAAGAATACCACTAAGGTATCACCACAAAGGTTTCACCACGAAGGTAAGTACCACAAAGGTACGCCACACAGAAGAATACTACAAAGGTAATGACTCATATCACACCAGGTATAATGTAGGTACGATATCAAAGATGATTATATGTAATTACTGAATAATATTTCTCTGTTAAGAGGCGGACCCACATAGGATCCTAAATCATCAGCCACACGTAGGATCCTAGTATAGTATACTCACATAAGATCCCAGTATAGAAGACCCATGTTGGATCGTAGAGTAGTCGGCATGGATTCCTAGAGCCGATCCAAGTGGAACTCTTGAACACAAACCCACGCAGAATCCCAAAGAACAGACTCGCATAGGATCCCTTTCTCATGTTACAACTAGCTACAGGGTTCCCGCACTAAGCTTGCATGATTCCAGGGGGGTCCACTCCTCAAGCCACATGTCAATACTCCAACAACCATGAAGTACAATAAATAAGTATCCCAAAGGACTTCCACGTAATAGGGGTATCAATGCAACAAAAGATTGCGTCAGTCGGACGGCCGGTCTATAAGTTATTGTTCTTTTAGTCCTGAGGGCGCGGTTGGATTCGTGTATGAGCCAACCTGGTCATACCCCAAATTTATCCAAAACTCAAGCGGGGTATAACAAAAGGACCATCATGATCCAAGGTTTATGGAGTAGTAGAGAGTTCTTCAAACAAATTCTCGTAACTTATGATATGGCCAAAATATTGGAAAGGGGTAGAAACTGGTCCAGGTCAAGTCCGACCCGGTTAGACCGACACAACCCGCTGTGTCCGGCCCAGTCCTCTGGTGTGGCCTAGCCAGCGATGGGCAGCCATATCGGCTCCCCATATAGGCGGACGTCCAGCCTCCCCTCCACGACACAGTCACATCCGTGCCATCACCCACGACCAGTAGTGAGCCGCCCACCCTGCCTTCGCCGCCTCAGCCTTGTCTTGTGGCTCCCGCATTCCCGAGGGCGCAAACACATGTCGCTACCCCCCCTTCACGTGGAAGGTCATGCACTGGCCTCTGACATTACTCCACCGTGGACAACGGTCGTCACCAATCTTCGTCGGCACGGTCGCCCCGATGTCGTCATCCCAGCCATCCAGAGTGTCGATCGCCATTCCCGAGACCCACCAGTGTTGGTCACCAGCACAGTCACTGGAGATGTTCTTTGGGTCACCGAGTGAACCCCAGTGGATAATTATTCATTCTGTAGACATCCTCACTCATATCAGGATTCCACAATTGATTTAAAACCACCGCAATCCACAAAGGATGCAGACTGGTCAGGCCGTGTTCATTTGGCCTGAACCCTCCACGTTAGAATGGTAGAAATCGACTTATTTGTTCTGGAATAATGAAGAACATCCAGTATGGGTTATGGGTATTAAAAAAAACAATAAATCCTACCTCGATTGCTCGTTGGAAGAAGTCACAAGGAAGAAGGAGAAGTCATTGGGGATGGTTGTGTCGGCATTCGTCGCTTCTGCAAGATGCTTCCAATCCGGGCTCAAACATCATCCTCATTCTTCGATTCTGAAGTATGTTCTTAGTTGGAGAGGGAGATCTTCGTTTGGAGGAAATGTTTCTCCAATGTTCTCCAATGCTCTCCCCTATTCTCCTTTTCCAGCAAATTCTCTCAAAGGTAAATAATATCCAATATAAATTAAAATAGGTTAATCAATTTAACTCCACATTGGCATAGTTAAAGCTGACACATTTAATTAATTGTAGTTGGCTTAATTAATTAAATAGAGACTTGAAAGGGTTCCCCCACTCATTGGGGTTAGGGTGGTCACCACCACCAAGATTCAAAATAGGGGTTTTGTAGCCTGGGTGGTCCACACCTCCATAACATTAAAAGAGAGGATTCAAGAAATAAAATAAAAGATTGATATCAATTTTATTTTTTATTTACACAAAAAACACAAAAAATGACGTTCATCCTCATCATGCTGCGGTCGGGGTGAATGTATACTTTAGAAAATATCGGCACTGTGAGTTCAATAGTGCCCTCAAATTTCAATTCAGAGCCCCGGTTCAAATGTTAGAAAACCCGCTCGCACGTTTACTGATCATACCTAAAAAAGTTCCGAAATTCATTCTGGGCACACCAGGCCTCAGAATCATGCACCGTTAATTTTCACAAACTCATAAAATTCCCTTATAATTAAAAAAATACATGAAAGTTTCCAGGTCATTACAAGGTAATTTAATGTAATGTAACATATAATCAACTAATTTATGTAATATTTATGTATGAAAAGTACAGGTCACTATAGTTTGTTCCAGAGTAGAGTTCAATTAATCATTTGAGATTTTAATTATTTAACATTATTGAAAACCCAATATATAAGTCTATGTACATTATAACTTCAAAATATTTTAATTTTGATGAGATTATGTGGTTTTTATAGAAATAAGTCATTGTGCAATTAAAATAATTTCATTCAACCATTGAACAAATGAATATATGGTTAATAACCCTTGAATGAGTTAGTAAAGTATATATTTACAATAATTCTAGTTCATGGTGATTGTTTCAATGCAACACAACTAGTTTGAAACGTCGATGGGATATTCATGTCTTTACGAATATGTTATATATAAACCATTTGGAATGCTTTTTATAGAAGATGATCCAAGAAAACAAAGTTTAATTATATTATTTCATAGATTGAAAATAATATTTCATGATTTTTAAATTATGTAAATTATTTTTCAGGATTATTTTGTTTCATATAGTGATTATTATTTCTCAAATTCATTTCGGTTTTATTTAAAAATGGAATTTCTTAGAGTGTTCTCAATATATAATATGAATGATAATGGACAATGTTTCATCATGAGAAAATAGATGAACTTTGAACAGTAAAGATAAACCTTTTGATTATGGCTAATCCAATGTTATGATAAATAATTAATAGTATAAAATTAATTTATATTCCTGGCACGTCAAATAGTTGTGAGATTATGTTTTTTTGAATGTTTATGTGGTATGAACATAGTGGATTGAATGATAAATTTTTATCAGGTCATAAACATGGGAAGAGGATCCATGTATAATGTCTCAATGGAAGGGAAAAATGATTTATTATTAGAAATTAAGGTCTTAGAGAAACTATTTTCCATGGAATTTCATGTCTTGTACATTGTAAATGTGAGAAATATCTAATTAAATTTCAAATTCCAATGAAAATTTTCTGCACTATAGAAGGATATATTGTATTCAAACTATTAATATGAATGGATTTCTTTGATAATAAATAAGGATTCAATAATTAAATTTTAAATGTGTAATACAACTAAATTTTTTTTATAAGAATCATGAAACAACTATTGATTTTTCTGCACTATTTTTTCATCAAGTATTTGAAAGTGTACGATGAATGGTACAGGTAAAAATAAAATTGAATTGGTGGTAAGATTATTTTAAAAAAAATATTTAATGGAAATATAACCCATAATATGTTTATGAGGATTAATTAAGAATTTTTAGTTATGATAAGTATATGATTTAAATTAATGATGTTAATAGGAAACAACTAGAAAACTCAAAATTGGTAACTAATCTTATGAAGAAGTTTTTTTCATCCTAATTATGTTGAATAAATTATTTCATTTATGTAATATATAGTATAGATTGTTTTTCAGGAATAATATAATTTTTGAGGTTTTATGGTGATAAATTTTTTTTGAAAGTGATTAGATTATTCATGGAGAATATAATATCATGGTATTCACATGTTGTTTATGTTATATTATGAGGTATGTCATGTTGTCTGGTAATAAATGTTTATGAAGGTCTTATAAAAAATATATATTTGATCAAATATTTCGTATTTTTGGGTTTTGATGTTGGTCACTCATATTATTGAGTAGAAATAATGCTAACTATTTATTAAATGTAATCCGTTGATATTTGGGTGTTACTATTGTGGATTAAGATACAAATGTATTTTATCATTATATTATGGTTTCCCCATATTGGATAAAGGGTTCCAACAACTATTGTTTTGTTGAAACATAGAGATATTATTATGTGATTATGCTTCCATTATGCCTCATGTAATATGTTTATATTCAATTTTATCACACTGGTCATGAATAATATTTCATGAATATTCATTTCATAAAGTAATAGATAATGGGGAAATTAATCAAGGATCATCCAAAAAAATAATTTTTTCATATGAAATAGAAATAAATTAATTATGTAAAATTTTTCAGGTTCTATATCATCTTATACAAAGAATATATCAACATTAATTGATGATCAGGAAAAAAAATATTCTTTTACCATTATTCTTTATTAATCAGTGATATTTTCATGCATTATTGATTTATGAATTAGTGATTGTTAAAATTATCATTTACATTTTATCTCTAACTCTCGGTTAGTCCTTGTATTCTACAATTCTTCTCTATGTCTAAATTTTAACATCCTATAAATGATATCCATATATAAGAGAAAAAATTTGTTTTATTTCATGTAATAAATGTATAATGACCATAAATGAAACATTACATAATATAGTGGTTATAGACCATTATTAAGTTCACTTCATTACCAAATATCTTCAAATTTTAGATTTTATAGAGTTTTTTCATAACTGTTATATAGCAATATCATCATTATCTTAGAGGGATATGCACATCAATATCAATTTTCAGATAATAAAATACATTTAGAATGGAACATTTCCACATTTAAGGACAAATATCATATAAATTAGAGATGAATTATTCCTTATTATTAATCATCCTTAATCCCACTGAAAAATATTTTAATACAAGGGATGAGAAAAAAATCTTAGTAAGGGAATGAAAATGTTGATATCTATTAGACTACTGAAAACATGTAAACCCATAAAATATTTATATTTATTCCAATATTTTATCATTATATTTAATAAGTCATATCAACATGATAAAAACATATGTTTTACTAAAATAGATCATTCAAAACGCATAGCACACTAATATAAATAATTTTTAGAAAAGGCTGAGAATTATATTTTTATCCTCTGTCACATATAAGCTGATCCAAATTAAATTCATAAAAGAAACCACCCTAGTTAACTCCAACAGTCATGAAATTTACGACATTTAATATACAAAAATTTCTATTTATGTATACATTTTTCTCAACCACTTTGTACGTTTTATTTAGATAACCAGTCTTATAAACTGTATCATATCTACTATCCTATAATATATAATGGTCACATCCATCATATAAGATGTATCATGCTCGCCTATTGTATATGGTCTATCAAAATATCCCGATATTTTATTTAATAGCTACGTATCAAATAATGAATAAAAATATTATTCACTCACATTTTCATCATAAACCCCTAGAAAAGCTCTTTAAAACCTATAAGGAAAATATTTTCATACATCAAGTTACCATTCCATTAAAAACCCATTTTATAAAGTAAAATTCCATTAATAATGGGAATAAAGATTTTTTAATTTATGAGAATATTTAATATAGTAAACTAATAGAAACTAAAATAATTTTTTTAAATTTATAAATGTTGATAACAACATATATGTTAAAATAGATCTTTCCTTTTTTTATTTTTTAAAGAAAATATAAACATTATGTAAACAATACATAGCCTGAATAATTATGAATAGTAGTAGATATCGGTTAATAGATTCATAATTTTTCATGTATAATTAGTTAATGTAGAACTTAAATCATCCATAAAATAATTTTATTAAGTTTCTCATTGAAATAAAATATTTTAAAAATTACGAATAAAACATGTAAAATGATATTTAATATTAATTTTTCCCTTACCTCTAGTTTGAATCATCACATATGTTATTTTTTAGAGTAAATAGTTAATTTATCTTAATAATTTAAATTATCTATAAACATTTTTTATTTTTACAATTCATTTTATTTTTTATCTAATTGTTATATTTAGTTTCTAAATAATTAATGTTCATATTAAGAGTTTTGATGATATTCGGCTCACAGTTTAAAAATTAATTCTGTAGGATGACTATTTTGTAAAATGTGTCTATTCCCTAATATCAAGAATATTAATAATGAAATTATTATATTTTTTACATCAATTATACTTTTAAAATAATCCGTGTAATATAGTTATGAAAATTTTATTACATTTCATTCATAGTGATGGTAGGTTATACGTACGCATGAGTAACGTTAATATTTCTCTATGAAATTTATGGAATAACGGTAAGAATAATTTTATATTTAAATAATTACAAATATATCTTAAATATAATACCCACTATTTATTTAAACATTTATATATCATCAATGTGTTTTGTTATTGAAAAACTTATATTATTGCTTCGTGATGGTGGTAATCAACACATATGCATGAACCGTTTTTTAGTTTTACCATGGATAGAAACGAATAACAAAAGATGATATATTATATTCAGAAAATACAAATTATATTTCTAATAATGTCTATATACATTAAAAAACAAATTTTATCAATCCATGATAGGTGGTGAATGAAATTAAAATTAATCAATTCATGAGATGGTTTTCCACATTACACAAGAATGACTATTATACATCCCCTTTCTTAGAAGAATGATATAGTTAAAGGTTATTCCAACAAAATAATAACATTTAATTTGATAGGAGATATTTTTTATTATATTAGTCTATTTGATAAATATTTTATGGATTTAAAAGAAAAAATAAAATATAAATGTTCTACTAAGAATGATACTATAATTGGCCGGACCTCTCTGGTCCATTCCATTGCTAGAATCTGATGTCTGAGCTATTCTGGGAGGTTATAGTGACTTATCCCCAACACATTTCCAAATTTCCAGTAATGTGAACAAGGTTTCCAATTCTGCGAACATTGAAATGGTAGCATTATATGAACAGTTTCATTGGTAGCCTTACCTGAACAGTACAACAGTAGCCTTATCTGAATAGTTTCCTTGGTAGCCTTATGTAAATAGTGAAATGGTGGCCACTACATCCATTACAAAATTTTGAGTTCATGAATAGTGTTTCCAGAACATTGATGTTCAAGGGTAGCCTCTATTTCCTTTTCCAAATTTTGAGTTCTTGAAAAGTGTTTTTAGAATGGTGAGGTCCAACAGTACCCTCTATTTCCATTGCCAAATTTTGAGTTCATGAACATTTTTTCCAGAACAGTGAGGTCCAATTTTATCCTTTATTTCCTTTTACAAATTTTTAATTCATGAACATTGTTTCTATAATGATGAGGTCCCATAGTAGCCTCTTTTTCCTTTTCCAAATTTTGGGTTCATGAACATTGATTCCAGAACTGTGAGGTCCAAAGGTGGCCTTTACTTCCTTGTCTAAATTTTGAGTTCATTAACAGTGCTTCCAGAACAGTGAGGTGCAACGGTAGCCTCTATTTCCTTTGCCAAATTTTATGTTCATGAACAGTGTTTTCAGCTTCCTAAATTTTCTCCCCTTTGATGTTTCCTTTTATATAAAATTCATTTAAGTCATCATTTTAGGGACTATAATGCCGATTCAAATGCCATAACACCTATATTAATTTTCATAAGGTTTTGGATGCTTTTACACGGTCATTCCACGTGGTTTAATGTGATCCGTTTTTAATGGAAAATCCAGCATATATTAAACTATTTCTCCATTAAATCTTCTTAAGAGAAGAGATATCACCCAACATAGTTATTCATCCTTGTTATTTGGTGTGATGCACTCGAACCTTTAATTCCATCCCATAGTAATTGCATGATCAAACTTTCCCCCTTGGATTTGTTGCCCTCTGTTTTTTAGGCAACCAAGAAGTATCGATCAATCCTTGATATATGTTATGATCTATAGTCATTATTTGGGGTTCATATCCTTCTTTTTATCCTTAACCATTTAG
The DNA here is from genome assembly GCA_963277665.1 of Viscum album. Lineage (NCBI taxonomy): Eukaryota > Viridiplantae > Streptophyta > Magnoliopsida > Santalales > Viscaceae > Viscum > Viscum album. The sequence goes on along the minus strand of OY728120.1, from coordinate 3,159,714 downwards.
GGGATTCTATCTCCATGTTCTTAATGTACTTTTCTTGTGTTTTTACCATTGTGGTGGTATCTCTGCATCCTCGGGTGGATACAGTTGTTACGGGGGGGGGGGGGGGGGAGATATCGTAACCTGTTGTGTGGCTCATTCTCATATAAAGAACTTCAAGAACCATTGTGGTAGGGGATTCATTACTTCTTATTTATTTTATGTGAAACTATAGAGTTAGCATGTTTTATCCAAACAGAACACAATGGAATTGATATATTATATATTCAAACCAGATAAAAAAATTGATATCGATCGTATGTTATTGTATCTTATTATGCTAGATATTGTGATATGTATGCTTGCTTTGTTAGATTTTTTTATTGATGTAAATTGGTAATGAACGTAAAGCTGGACTTAATTGTTAACTATATGGATAAAGATAAAGATGCATGTAAATGACTCTGTTTGTTGTATTAATTTTATGTTAATCAAATTGAAGTAGTAAGCATGTTTAATCAACTGTGATAGCTTACTATTTAGGATTCCCAAAGTTGGAACCTAAGAATAATAAATCGTTTAATCCATGATGGATTAAATAACTAGTTTTTTGATAAAAGGCAATTCCTTATACGGTTCTGAGTTACCCTCTTAACAGTTTAAGGTCCAAGAGACCAATTCATATGATGTTTTTTCGCTGCTACTTGTGTTGTGATATGATCCTGGAAGGCTATTGTGATATTAGGGGCATGGGGGTATATTGGTTATGGAAGCAGTTGACACCTAGAGTAGTGAGATGCATCTGTTTTTGCATGTGGGTGTCGTGGTGGACACCATAGATGGTTGAGTTGGTTGGATGTGAATGTTTGGATGCTTGATGTTTCTTATGGGTTGTTTATCTACTTTACTTCCACACTTCTCAAGGATGATGGTAATGAATACTCCCCTTCCAAAATGGGTGAAGACGCGTGGCAGTAGGGAGTTTGAGAGATGTTAGCTGCAGTTGATTCTAAGATGGGGTTATGCCCATAGTGTGGTTTAGAGATATATTATGTTCTTTAATTTTTGTGTTTTTATACACTACTCCACCTTGTCAGAAAGGAAAACTGACACCCCGAGGATTTTGGGCCATGGGGGTGTTTTCACCAACATTTGGTGGGATAATGGATGGGTGACTACCCCTTTGACCCTGCTCTCATCTCATGGTAGTAACTTGTGTTGCTAGGCACTGTGGGTATTTCTCCACATATATGTGGGTAGAGGGATATAATGTCTTACGGTTATTCCCACACATATATTATGGATATTATTTCATATGGTATACTATAGGTGTAATGTGTATGGGCTGTGATGGATTTAGGATCCTTACTTAGTGTGGGGGATGCAATGGCTTTATGTTTAATGCCTGACACATGATAAACGTTATGCGAGCCGTGGTGGCTCCCAGAAACTACCTAGTTACTTTTCTTACATGGATTTAGTGGTTTTGTTTCACGGGGTGCATGTTGTGGTGCTTCAGAAACGTGTATGTGGGAAATCCTTTTGGAGAGAGATGCTTAGGACGCGTGATGTTGGGGAAAAGTGAAAAAATAGTGGGGAAGTAGTAGTGGGGTACCCTTGATATTCTTAATCATATTATATAATATTGTATGCAATACTTGGAGAGAGTAGACATGGTGAGGCTAGGAACATAATATATGTATTTAGGTGACGATTTAATTTCAATTTATGTTCATTGTGATTTAGAATTGTTTTTTATTTACTTTTTCACAAGAGGCTCCAGGGATGATCCTACAGAGTATACTGTCCTATTCACGCCATGTATATATGAACTATTTCTCAGGTCAGTTGGGGCATGTTGAAGATGAGGATTGTTTCTAATAGCTTGGGCTTGAATGAGCAGTTTGGGAATCATGGTTTCTAGTTTTTTATCTTTCCTTTGGATATTTATAGTTTTTTGAATTTCAGTTGTAGTAGTTTTTCATTACATTGCATTTGTGTACTTGGGATTTCTTTTATATTTCAGTCTTAGTTAGATTTGGTTGGTTTCTATCTTATCTCTCACTTTTTCACGTGTTCACATAGAGGGTAATTCCTCCCATTTGTGTATTTACTATACCATCAGTTTAAGCTGCCATCCCAAGGCCTACAGGAGGTGGGACATAGGGGTCATTATATCCCTTATCACGTTATCAGCCAAAGAGGGGTACTTCTTGTGTGGAGAGGGCATGATATAGTTGTATTAGAGGTCAGGTTGAGGGATTGGATGGAGTTTGTCATTAGGCATAGGTTTGATTGAAGGGGTTGGTAATGAAACTGTGTCAGTCAATATTAGCATGTGATGTAAACACTCAAGATCGGCTAAGACATAGGCATTTAGGGCCCCTTGTGATATTATTTATGGACCTTTATGTTTACAATGGTTACAAAATGATGTGATACTAGTTTTAGTGTAGAAACCTAGGAAAGGATCATGCATCATTCTTCGTTGTGATTGTGTTTGACTGGGTGTACCATGGGATATGTTAACCTAAAATGAATAATAGACAATTAATTAATTAATGACGAGTCTTCCATATTTCAGTTTTAGGATCACTAACTATTGTTATTTTTTAGGTATTTCTCCAGGATGAAGTCCTCATCAAGATATCATAGAGGATATCCATAAGGTTATGACAACAAATCACCCCAGGGTCGGGGTTAATGATGACGAATCATGGATGAGGAAACTCTGATAATTTCAATTCTAGAGTTTGTAGCATTGCGTGGGCTCCATTTCAGATGAAGTCAGAGAAGACTATTTGGTGGAGGTCAAGATGGACTTTAGTTAGATCCGTGATCGGAAGGAGCAATTGGTTACCATGGTTGGGATGACACAGTGTAGAGCAGTAAGGTAGTGGTGGTTCGTGTTCCTCAAGGATCCTGAGGAGTCATTGATTTCATGGGAGGAGTTCCGAGACAAGTTTAGAGTCGAGATTCATTCTTCGACCGCGAAGGCCTCTAGTCTCCGGGGGCGTCTCACCCATTAAAAGGGGAGATCCACATTGCAAGGGTTTGGAATCCAATTCAAGAACTTTTGAAGATATTATTCTGACCTATTTCCAAATGGGAAGGCCAGGGATATGCATTTTGAGGATGCTTTGCATCTGGAGATCCAGTTCTAGGTCACCCCATATATGTTGAAGATGTATCTTGAGGTGATGGCGAGGGTAGAGGTTGTCGAGAGGATATTGGCCTGAACTATATCATCATGAGAGGTTGTCATCATGATTCCTCACGAAGTAGAGTTGTGGTCCGAGGTTCCCCATTTTCTAGGTAGAAGAGACTCCATTCAAACGGGGTAGGTTCCAGCCCATAGTATCTCGGTTCTCCATGATCGGCTGCTTTTAGGCCTATTCCATGAGAACATGTGCTTGTTTTTTTGTGGTTGAGGTCATCCATAGAAAGAGTGCCCAAACTTTCAGAGCAATCATCATGAACTAGGTGATCCACTCCAGGTTCCTCCATTGGGGAAGTTCTATCTGTGGTGGCAGTAGTAGGTTTCACTTGCATTGGATCAACAAAGGGTATATGGGGAAGGTAGATGGTATCCCCATGATGCAACCCATACTCTGAGAGAAATGTGTGGTCATGGTGGGGGTAGTCATCAAGGTCATAGTGGACTTGGAGTAGGTCGTGGTCAGCTTCATGCTTTACCGTTTCCAGCTCTAGGTGTGTCTGATGTGAATCTAGGTACCCTTTTCTTGTTTACTATATATGTATAAACGTTGTATTATTCAGGATAGACACACTCATTCATATTGCCTAACCTTCTCCATGTATTGGGACTTGAGGTAGAGATGCTTCTAAGTCTTATGGTGTTGACTACGCCAGTTGGAGGTCGAGCTGACTTGTTTGAAGTATGTAAAGTCTATGAGCTTTTGCTGGGGCAACACCACTCTTGGGGATATTTCTTATGATTACAAATACAACCATATGATCTCATCCTTGACAAGGATTGGTTTCATTCGATGCATGATTTTTTGGATTTCATTATGACCACGATTGTGTTCTTCGATGTGAATGCTGAGACGGTGTAGTTTGTTGGCGATAGAGACCCTCGGATGGGTCAGAATCTTGTGTTTTCCTTATCACCCAATATTTCTGAGCTAATGATATTGTCTTAAGATGTTCAGTTGTCGGTGTTTCCAAGGGTCAAAGAAGAGTAACCTTATGTCTTTCCAAATGAGGTTATAGCATTACCCGCTCGATGAGAGATCGAGTCTGGGATCAGGGTACAACCATGAGCGTCTCATATCTCTATGTCTCCATATAGTATGTCCTCATATTAGTTACATTATCAATGTATATAGCTTGATGGTATGTTACAGTGCGGGTTTGTTCGCTCGAGTGTGTCACCATGGGGTGCACTGGTTTTCATAAAGAAGGGTGAGGGAAGTTTTCAGTTGTGTATCGATTAACATAACATAAACAAAGTGAAAATAAACAATCACTATCCTCTTCCATGGATTGATGATTTATTTGATCAACTGAAGGGTTCATTTTGGTTATCAAAGATTGAAATGTGGTCTGGATATCATTAGATGCATTTGAAGGATGAGGATATTCCAAAGAAGGCTTTCTGATTTCATCATGGGAATTATGAGTTCGTTATAATGTCATTCTGTGTGAATAATTTTCCATCTATGTTCCTAGGATTGACGAACACTGTGTTCTATGAGTTCCTGGAAATGTTGGTGGTGGTTTTCATCAATGACATCCTTGCATAATCCATGTCTGAGGAAGAGAATGTGGATCATCTACACATCATTTTGGGAGATCTTCGTCAATATCTGCTATTTGGAATATTTTCGAAGTGTGAGTTTCGGTCTCAATAAGTCCATTTCATTGGGCATGTTGTGTCTTATAAGGGAGTAGTTGAGGATCCATCGAAGATAGAAGCAGTTGTATCTTGGGATCCCCCAAGATATTGTCAGTGGTACGAAGTTTCATTATTCTCGTAGGCTCCTACATGATGTTTATAGTCGATTTCTTTCGATTTTCAACTCCTCTAACTACTTTGACTAGGAAGGATTAGGCATTCATATGGACTGATAAGTTTAAGGTAACTTTAAGATATCTAAATGAGAAGTTAGTGAGTGCTATAGTTCTTTTTTTCCAGAAGAGGGAAATTTGTTTGATGTTTTCTGTGATGTTACACATCTATTGTTAGGTTGTGTTCTGATGCAGTAGAGATCAATTGAATCTTATGGGTCTCAGTTGTTGTGACCCCATGAACATAACTATTCCACCCATGATAATGATTTGGAAGTTGTGGTGTTTTATATGAAGATTTGGAGATGTTGCCTCTTTGGTGAGCGCTTTGTGGTTTTCACCGATCATAATAGATAGAGGTATGTTATCTCCATGTCTGACTTGAACATCTGAGAGTGTTGGTGGATGGAGTTATTACATGAATATGACATAAAAATATTGTATACACCTGGAAAGGGGAATTTTGTAGCTGATGCACTATGTCATAAGACACGTAGTGATGTAGTGTGTGAATCTAGTGATTCATGGAGAGTAATGGAAGAACGTTTAGCATTAAATCTCTATATGGGAGATGTTGGGGGCAGAGGATGTCTTTTTTAGATGAAAGTGAAGTCATCTATGGTGCAGCAGGTGGAAGATTCTCTGTCGGGGGATCTTGAGGTGGAGGTCTAAAGATACCATGTTATTTGTGGTGAGGCCCATGATGGTTGGTCAGAGGATGAACAAAACCAATTTTTATATCACAAAAGTCTATTATTTCATTCTGCAATGCGTGATATGGTTCTCCAAGAGTTTTATAGTTCACCTTTAGCGGTTAATCCTAGCATGAAAAAGATGTATCGAGCCTTGAGGAGATAGTTATGGTGGTCTAGGATAAAGCGTTCAGTTGTGATGTTTGTGTCTCAATGATTTTTATTCTAGAATGTTAAGGTCAAACACCATGTTCCTGGTGGTCTACTCCAGCTATTAGATGTTCCTCAGTGGAAGTGGGAGGTCATCTCAATGGATTTTGTTAATAGTTTACCTCAAGCTTCGGGAAGACATGACCCTATTTGGGTGGTAGTGGATCACTTAACAAAATCATCTATACTCATAGCAATCAAGGAGTCATGCTCGGTGAATGTTTTGTCGTGGAATTATTGGGAGGTGGTGGTGAGACATCATGGAGTTCTAATGATGATCATTTATGATCGAGATACTCAATTCACCCCCAATGTATGGAGAGGTCTTCTGCTTGCTTTCGGATCTCAACAATTCTTAGCACTATTTTTCATCCTCATATGGATGGTCAGACAGAGTGGACTATCCATACTCTTGAAGTCATGTTATACTCTTGGGTCTGGGATTTTGGAGGTTCGTGGATGAGTAACTTACCCTAGGTGGAGTTTTCTTAAAACAATAATTTTCACTACAACATCGGTATAGTGCTGTTTGACGCCTTGTATGCATGAACTTTTCATTCTCTGTTGTGCTGGGATGGGGTCGAAGAGTCAGCAATTTTGGAACTAGAACTTGTGAGGAATACAACAGAGGTAGTTTATGTGATATGTGAGAGGATGAAGAAAAAACATGATCGTCAGAAATCATATCCCTATCAAGGGATGAGACCTTGGAAGTCTTATGTTGGGATCATGTGTTTTCGAAGGTGACTCCCCATCATAGGAAGCGAAGGTTTGGCCTTGGGAGTATATTTTCTCCCTGGTTTGTTGTTCCTTTTGAGGTGTTGGCTCATGTTAGAGTGGTGGAATATCGAGCAACATATCTCTCATAGATGATCCAAATTCAAGATTTTTCCATGCATAAAAGCTTTTTCGTTATCATCATGACGACTCACACATCATTTATTTGGGAGAGATCAATGTTGATGATGATGCGACATTAGAGGATCATCATGTAGAGATCCAAGACCATAATGAGAAGGGGTTGTGCGGGTGTTCTATCCCCATGGTTCGTGTCTTGTGGCGACGCGGAAGGAATGGAGGATAGTACCTGGGAACGTGAGTCACAAATATGTGCTCAGTACTTATATTTTTATGATGATTAACTATTTTCATGTAATAATGATCCCTTTGTGGTTGTAGATCAATCGTTTTTCTGAGATGGATTTCTTTTGTTGCTTCTTGTTGCTTTCTCTCTTTTGAAAGGTATCTCTATGGGTTGTTATTCAAACCTCGTTTCCGTTATAATTTAGGTTGGATTTAATTCTTAAGGGTGAGAATTTTTTGAGTGTTTTCTAATGTAATTGCCCATACCTCTATGGTCCATTCCATTACTAAAATCTGGTGTATGAGGTGTTCGAGGAGGTCAAAGGTGACTTAAACCCAACAATTTTTAAAATTTACAGTTTTGTGAATAGTCTTTCCATTTTAGTGAGCAGTGCAACTGTAGCCTTATGTGAACAGTTTCATCAGAATTCTTACGTGAATAGAGAAATGGTACCCTTATGTTAATAGTGTCATCTGTAGCCTTATGTGAATAGTGTAATGGTAGCCACTCTATCAGTTTCCAAATTTTGAGTTTATGAACCATGTTTCCAGAATGGTGAGGTCCAATAGAAGCCTCTATTTCATTTTCTAAATTTTGAGTTCATGAAAAGTGTTTCCAGAATAGTGAGGTCCCACAGTAGCCTCTATTTCCTTTTCCAAATATTGTGTTCATTATCAATGTTTTCAGAATAGTGAGGTCCAATAGTAACCTCTATTTCTTTGGCCAAATATTGAGTTCATGAATAGTGTTTCCAGAATAAAGAGGTCAAATGGTATCCCCTATATCATTTTCCAAATTTTGTGTTCATGAACAGTGTTTCCAACTTCTTATAGTTTATCCCTTTTGTCACTTCCTTTGATTTAAAATGAATTTAATGCCTTATTTTAAGGACAATAAGGCCAATTCAAAGGCCATAACTCCTATATTAATTTTCCTAAGGCTTGGGATGCTATTACTTGGTCAAATCGAGTGGCCTAATTCGATCTATTTTTAATTAAAAATCCAGCGTATCTTAAACCATTTTTCTGTTTAATCTTCTAAAGTGACGAGATATCTTCCTACCTAGTTCATAATCGTTGTTCTTTGGTGTGAGACACTTGAACCTTTTATTCCATCCCATAGGAGTTTCATGATAAAAAATTCTTCCTTGGATAGGTTCCACTCTGTATTTGATGCAACCAAGCAGTACCGATCAATCCTCGATATAAGGTATGATCTATAGTCATTATTCTGGGATCATCTCCTTAAGTTTTCCCTTGAAATTTTATGGGATGATATATTTAGTTTCCAAATTATCTTTTAAATGGTTTTTACTGGTGTGGTGGTGTCTCTGCATCCTTGGGTGGATACTGTTGTTGCTGGGGGGAGGATATCGTAATCTATTGTGTGGATCATTATTATATAAACAAGCTCACGAACCGTTGAGGTTGGTGACTCATTGCTTATCATTTCTTTTACGTGCATCTGTAGAGTTAGCATGTTTTAGACAACTGGATCATAATTGAATTGACATATTAAATATTTGAACTTGATAAATAAATTGATATAGATCGTATGTTATTTCCCCTTTTTTTTCTAGATTGTGTGATATCTATGATTCCATTGATAGCTCTTTGTTCTTTATAGAAATTTGTAATGAACCTAAAGTTGTACTTAATTGTTAATTGATTGGATAAAGATAAAGAGGAATGCAAATGAATATTTTTGTTGTTGTTGTACTCATCAATCCATTTTTTCATTTTAAAAATACCTCTTTTGGGTAAGTGGGAACCTCACAAAGACCAGATACCTAACATGAACATCACCTGCTTACACGATTCAAACCAAAAGCCTTATTCAAATTTTAAAATTCAAAATTTAATATTGAAAATATAAAAACACTGGAAAAGTGAGCCGCCCGAGAAACCTTAAATCGAGGTAAGCCACTTCACCAAGCCAATATCATCACATCGCTGACCATATCATTCCATCATTGTCAACGTCGTACCATCATCACATCACCGCCATCATCGACATCAATTACATTTCACCATTGGCCAATCAGAATCCGTCATCGCCATTGAGAAAAGCCGTCATTGTTGCCACCGACACACATAAACCCACTGTCATCTTCATTGTCATGGTCACCGCCCCGCCATAGATGGCCCGATAAAATACACTTCTTCACCAATGAAAATCGAATTTTCCTCACCATCAACCTCCCGAAGTAGACCACTCAAAGTCACATCCTAATGAACCGTGGACAACACCGTGCAGATCTACCTTGGATAGAGTGGTGGTGTTTTGGAGCAAGAGAAGAGACACTAGAAGACATCGGTTGGTCAGATTAGCAGCAAGACCCACTTGACATCGTCGACACTATAGTGAAGAAACAACCAACACCATAACATAATAGATCCCCAAACCCAATGAAAAAATGCCATTAACAGACCTCGAAATATCCATAGAAGAAGAAAATATAGATGAATGACAGAATCAGGGATGAAACAATAAAAATACTAGGAACATGTGTAAATCAGGGATAAACCCTAAAGTACGATGGGGAAGAAACCAAACAGAACCAGAATAAAGAAAAAGGATGGAGAAAACAAGCACTGAAACCTGAAAGGAAGAAAAAGGAGATGTCATGAGGACCCACAACTTCCGAACTGCAAGCCCCAAACCTCAGAGTTTTCACTGCTCCAGATATAGCATGGAGAAGAGTGGTGGAAAGTAAGGTCAGAGCATGGTTGATGTATCCCAGGAAATAACTGTCACACCTTCATAGAAGAGAAAAAGAAGAACATGACCATGAGTGAACCAAGAGCTGACCAACCATGAGAGAGATTAGTGGGATGAACCCCTTGAGAATCCATGCTGAAGGAGGAAGATAAGGTAGGGGGAGGTGAGAGATGATATGGAACCATATGTGGAGCAAGCGAGAGAGAAGGAAGAACTAGGGAATTGCGTGGACATTACACCTAGTTGTTGTGGTTGTAATTTGATGTTAATAAAATAGAAAAATTAAGCATGTTTAATAAACTGTGATAAATTAGTCATTAGGTTTCCCAAAGTTAGAACCTATGAATAATAAATCGATTAATATAAGATGGATTAAAGAACTGGTTGTTTGATAAAAGTTAATCCCTTGTAGGGTTATGAGTTACCCTCTTGCCTTTTTAAGTGATAAGAGACCAATTGATATAATGTTTGTTTTCCTACTGCTTGTGTTCTGATGTGAGACTGGATGGCTGTTGTGATATGTGGGGAAGGGATGCCTATCGGCTATGGTAGAAGATGATTCCTAGAGTGGCAGCATGCATTGGTTTATGAATGTGGGTGTGGGGGAGGATGACATAGATGATTTGGCGAGTTGGATGCAAATGTGTGGATGATTTTTGTTTCTTGTTGGTTGTTTATCTACATTACATCCCCACTGCTCGAGGAAACTGGTAAATCTGAGCCTCCTTCCAGAAGGGGCGATGATGCATGATGTATTCCACGTGATTTCTATATTTATCATCAGAAGGGAGAATGGATCTACTCTATTTATATATGCGGAAAATACTCGATGGGTAGTTCACCTACTCACCGTTTTGACCCCCGCCCCTTGTGTTTAGTAACTTAGAGTGTTTTTCCTGAATGCCTCGGTATATGGGAAATTAGTTTTGTTAATTAATTATTGAATAAATGACATTACCCAATAGTGATGGAGCTTGTTGGGATGCACTACTGAGCATGAAATTTAAAGGAATAGTGAACCTTAACTGTGATTCTAATGAAATATAATGTATAAATTGTAAATAGTTAATTAATATTTAAGTAATTAATTAACATAATGTGAAACTAATAAAAAGGGAATGAATTAATGTAATCAAGATCTTTAAATGGTTGTGTGCTTATAGGATACCTAGTCATAGAAGTGGAAGTCGGGGTTCTATGAGACATTAACTATAGTTGAGTCTAATACTAGGTTATGCAAATTGTTTGGTTGTGATCTATTGTATATTCTATAATTTTTGTGTTTATGTACGCTAATTCCCCCTGTGAGTAAGGGAAACTGACATCCCATAGATTCTTAGCCCTGGGGTGTGTTTTCCCCGACATTATGGTGGGAGGATGGATGACTGACTACCCCCTTTGACCACACTCTCTTCTCTTGGTAGTTACATGTATTGGTAGGAACAATGTTTAGTTATACCCATATATATGTGTAGAGCGCTGTAATGGCTTGTGGTTATTCAAAGACATATATTATGGATATTATTTCATATGGAATACTATAGGTTTAATGTGTATGGGATGTGATGTATTGAGGATCCTTACATGGTATGTGGGGTGTAATGGCTTAAGGTATAATGACTGATGTATAATACAAGTTATGTGAGTTGTGGCGGCTATCAGAAACTTATAGGTTACATTGAATTCGTGGACATGGTGGTTTTGTTGCATGAGGTGTATGTTGTGGTGCTTCTCCCAGGTGTCTATGGGAAATCCTTTTTTGGGATAGATGCTTATGATGTTTGAATATGGGGAAAATGGAAAACCAGTGAGGAAGTAGTAGAGGGGTACCCTTTATATTCATTAATATATTATATTCTATTGTTTGTGATACATGGTTAGAGTATCCATGGCGAGGATGGAAAAATAGTATACCTTTTAGGTGACGAGTTAGTTTCACTTGTCGTTCCATGTATATTAGTATGATTTCATTACTTTTTTAAGAGAGGCTCTAGGGAGGATCCATATAATTATATTGTCATACTCACCCTATGTATATATAAACTGTTTTTTAGGTCAGTTGGTGCATGTTGGAGATTAGGAAGTTTTTTACTAGCTTGGGGTTCCAGGAGCTATTTGGGTATCGTGGTTGATGCTATTTTTACTTACCTTTGGGTATTTACAATTTCTTCCCTTTTAGTTGTAGTAATTTTTCATGACATTTAATATGTGTTGTTGGGATTTATTTTATATTTCAGTCTGAGTTATAGTTAATTAGTTTCTATCTTATCTCTCTCTTTCAAATGTGTTCTCTTAGAATGTAATGCCTTCTATTTGTGGGATTAGAATACCCTATGTTCTAGTTACCAACCTGGGGCCTACAGGAGGCGGGACATGGGGGTCATTATCTCCCTTCTCAAATTGCCAGCCCAGGAGGGGTACAACTTGTGGGGAGGGGGCATGAAAAATACCTCATTTTCATATGAAACCTTTTTGACTGTATATATAGCCATCCTAGGATTGTCATATGATATATCTCAAGTCCCTATGGTGAATAGATGGATTTAATTTATTAATATATAATGTATTAACTAAACCAAAGTGTTTTCAAATTTTTGAGAAGAGAGTATAGGGGGTATCTTTTTATAATTGTGGGAGAGGACATAATGTTTATTTACAAAAATATTAAAAAATGATATATTTTTAATAAAAAAATGCATCACTCCAATACTTTACCACATTTACCTTTTAGAACAAATTTTATTTTTTTATATCCTAATAAACACACTATTGAGGTAGTTTTCAATGGACATGATACCTTGTTTAAAAGAAACTATTATGTATTCATGTTCTTATGGTCAATTAAATTATAAAACATTTATATAATTGATATAGTATATTTCTATTTTATGTATCAAAAAAATATTTTAACATTCATTTAATATATTTTATAGGAATGTGATAAGTTCAATCCAAATGTTACACATAAAAATGTATATTTCCATAATAGTTATTTAATTTTATTTTTTACGGTGAATCTATTTTAAATATAAATTTTAAAAATTCTATAAATATTAAATTTAAAAATAAAATTAATCTCTTAAAAATGTATTAATAATTAGTTAACAATTAATTTTTAATTTTTTCTATAAAGAATCATTTTTAAGGAATAGTTAAAAAATAATGAATTTTAATTGAGATCTTTTTCTTCATAAAATTTATTACCAAGGATAATAGATAATTTAAATTGGTTGTAATGTAAAACTATATCATCAATACATTAATTATTATAATTTAGTGAATTGAAAACAATTTCAAAAAGAAATTGAATATGAAATCATTTATAACTTTTGATCACTTTTTATCTTAAAACCTCGCTTTATCACCCCTTCTTCATGATTATATTTTAATAATTTATGCCACATATTTGATTTGAATATTGGGAAATGGATTCCATATTTTTATGAAGAAAAATTTATATTTCCTTTAAGGTCAATTTTGTAAATAAAAATTATTATGAAATGTAATTTAATCTATTAGAACGATTAAGATAAAATTTATCCAAACAAATAAATTAACCATTAACATAAGGCCCAAAACGACCTAAATACTTTTCCTGAATACAATTGTATGAAATATTTAGACCATATCCCCCATTTTATCTAATTTGTTTATGTATTGGTGCTACATGACTTTTGAGAAACTTGGGTGGAATTCATTTTTATAATATTTAAGATAATTCCACTCCTCCTCTAATATATAAATACATAGAAGCATCCTACTTATTCATACCTTTCAAGACATTTGTCTCAGCCAAATATATTATCAGGTAAGCTCCCAAAATTACTCCTCTAATCCTAGAAGCCTCATATTAGGTTGAAATTTATCTATGTTAGTGTTTTCATATATACAAAAATGAATTAACTAAAAATCTGTTAACAGTCTTCAATGATCACATTCATTATATTTCCATCTACATCCTCTCAAATATTATTATTCCATGATTATATAATGGCCTCATTATCATCAATATACTCAGTTTTTTTATTCTATGGTTTCTACCTACATTTACAGACACTTCATTTTAATGGGTAATGAATACATCATTTGTGTGTACAGAAAAATACCTCCTTGCAAAATGTTAATTATTTCTATGTTGTGTAATTATGATGACATCTTTTGTAGTCCTACAGAAGAAATCCCCCTAAATGAGATGGGATAAGTTCAAAAATTATATAGAATGTATGAAGGATGGATTTAATTAGAATATGTGATATAAAAGAAACAAGTATGATATTTTAGTTATAATACAAATCTATATCAATAAATTTTTATTCGTTTAAATATGAAAATAGAAAACGAACAAGTGTTCATGTGTGCATAGGGCCTATTGTCTCTATGAAAAATGCATTTCGTTTCTTATCACCAAATATTATGGATTATTATAAATAAATATATTAATGATATATATGATAATTAAGTTAATATTTAATTTTTTTTATATTTTTAAATCTTTAACTTCATAAGAATAACAACATGTAACAAGTCTAAATAAACTCAACAAACTATGTAATCAACACTAATAATAGATAATATAATGAATGATTATTAATAAATAGGTAATAAAATATTATAATAACATAATATATGATATTATGAATATGTTTATGGATATTTAATAATTTAGTGTCTTATTTAAAACCATTACATAGGAGTTTAATGGATTTTAACCCTAAAATAAACAAAAGGTAGTGGATTTTGACTCAATTTACATTCCATTCATATATAACTATTATTATACATCAAATACATTTAATGACGTGTATATACTAAACATTTAGAATTAAAATCATGATTCACTAATAATTTAATATATTTTATGTTTCACTTCCACCTATATCATTCAATGGGTTTTTACATCAAAATTTAAATGTGGTAAAAATTATCATTACAGTATTACTATCAGTTATGATTTTTGACAATATCATTAATAAATAACATCCTTATGATCAAATTTAATGTTAATTAAATTTATATTTAATGTGAATGTTAACATTAAATATATATTATTATTTCTTGAATTTTATACCATGATTATGTACAATTTATACATTGAATGTAATTTGATTTAGAGTGAAAATATTGATAAATATGCACCCTTTACTCATAAATTGTTTTTCATAAGGCACATTTTCAATGAATTTAAATCGATTAAATTAAATATGGATACTTATTTGGAAATTAAATACATGGGTTAAGGACCTTTTAATTTATGGACTATTGGTTGGGGACTGGTCAATTCAAGCCACATGATCCATTAATAGTCTCCTAAGATGAATTAGTTGAAAAAATCAGAGTAGTTTAAACTGTATAAAGAATGAATATCGAAGATAAAGGTTTCATGTACTTATGAAATATGACATAAAATAACTAGGTATTTTCCATGTTGGTAATTTATCTATTATTATTTTCCATGATATTTTTCTTTGATATATCTTCATATGAAATTTAAATCTGTGTTTGTTGATTACATGGAATGTGTTTCAGTAATCTACAATGTCATATTGATTAAGCCTTATGAAGATATTTTTATGGAATGTGTGCTTACTTATTTACCTTTCAATGATTATTATTCTCATTGATTTAAAATGTATTCCACTATATATTACCCTACTAAAAATTATAGATCTCCTATTTTTTGTTACCTTTTCCAATTATAAGAAGAATAAACCATTGAATGAGATTTTAAAGATTTCGTTAATATTATTTTATTTTTTTTATCGTGTTTTTTTATTTCTAAATGTAATATGTGTATCACTTATTTAATATGGTATTCCAATTAATCATATTCTGGATTCTAGTGTTTTGGAATCATATTTTGTATCAACTGAGGTTTATCAGCAACTTAGAAACTAGATTAAGAATACATAGATTAGGGAACATAACCCTAATATAGGCATTGAGGATAATTATAGGGAAACATACAAGTATTTTACTAAGCTAAATCTTATACATGTTTTCCTAGAAAGGCATCCCTATCTAGATAATAAAACTGGATGTGGTTCTATCACTGATGTACCTAGGGGTTACAACTATAAAAAGGATTATTGTTCCTAAATTGAGAATAAAATGGTAACTGTAAACAATTCTTTATGGGAACCTGATTTGATAGTATCATGGTATATTATTATATAATTTAATTTTCTTTACAAACCATTTATAATAATATATATGTAATGATGCACCCAAAGGAACATGTGTTTTTGATTCTATGATTTATGATAAATAAATTTATGTTATGTGTTATACCTTATTTGGAACTATAAATTATGATTATATGATCTAATATAGTATGTGAAGTTCTATATAAATGGAACACAGATGGAATATTAATATAAATAATTGTAGAAAATTATGAGTTTTACTTGTAGAAGAAACCAATATTTCTGGTATTAGATCAGATAAAATTATGGAAGTATTAGATAATCCTAATCAGGGTATGAAAAATAACCTTGCATGAATGGAGAAACCCATTACATAGTGAGAATATTCTATACTAGAGTTTACTATGAGATTCAACCCCCAAACATTTATTGGTAATTGTAATAGAATTATATATTTGTAATGGATTATTAATTAATTGAAGATATTTGTGGTCTTATGATGTAGTGAAATGGAAAATTTTACACATCAATATCATTTTCTAAAGGGTGGGTTTGATGAATATTGGTCTATAATCCAGAATACTATAGAGAAATAATAAATATAAATCATGGAATGTAGAAGATTTAAGTAGAAATTATTCTTTATGTACATCAATCATGATCCAAAAATTTAGACGAAGAGAATGTTACATTGCTCAAAGAAAAAGAGAAGAATATAATGTTTCATATTATAAAGATATGTTTACATGGTAATCCATGTATGCTATTGAATACATACATTTAATGGAGTGTATTATTGAACACTACTTTGATGGAATTAACCCAATTATAAGAATGGAACTAGATTCTCAGACTCATTCATCATATGAAGAGATAGTTTTATATGACATCATATCATAGAAGGATTTCATGAGATACCACAAATTAAAAGGAATCCAAGTGGAGAATATGTCTTCACAACACATTGAAGAAAGGAATGTGTTGAAGATGAGTAAGAGAATTATGTAATGTAATGACCCAAGATATACAAACATGGATAATATATTAATTTTTCAGAATACATAATCCATTAAAAAAATAGATTCACAAATATTATATTAGATTATTGAATTTCATAACAAGGAACCAATACATCTAGTCTAGTGAAATATTTTCAATTTTCACACCAATTACTTCCCCTTTTTGTACTCACACCTACTACCTATATTTAAGACTTTGGGAAAATAAAACATAAGAATTGGTGAGCTCAGATGCTCAGTTTGAGTAAAAAAGGGTGATATGGAAACATACACAAGATAATAAAGAGCATGATAATGTGATGATAAAAATTTGAGATTATTCCATTCATATCAAAGGAAAAAATGAATCATTAAAAAATAAAATTACATAATCCATAAGATCATAAAATTAAATTAAGGTATGAAATTTTGGCATACACATCAACTTCTAACATTGTGAACATGTATAAGTAGTAATAGATTCACTCATTAATGTCATTAAATAAGGTCCTTTAATAAACATATGGACATGAAAACCAGGTGTAATATTAAAATTATGGAAATAAAAACTAGGTCCATATATAGAATTGTGAACATGAAATCATGTTTATGCATAACATTTATATCTAATGAGTTTCCTGTCATTATCTAATGCATTGGAGGGGGATATAGGTCCCACCTATCTCATGATAAAATAATACATATGTATTCCACAAAAACTAAAGTAATTCATTATATAATAACACATGAAATAAAAAGGGTTTCATAAACATCATTCCATCATAAATTAATACATAGAAAATGAATGTATTTATTAAATATAATTCCTTCATTAAAATAGTCAACCATAGTAATAATAAGGACAATATACATGAAACATGTCTTTATTAAATAATTTCACCATTTATGGAAAATAAATTTAATCAAACACATGAAATTGATTCTTGAGGAAAATATAATTTGTTTATCAAAAACTGTTTATTTTATGAAGAAATAGAAAAATTTTAAATGAGAATTATATCTTTGATGATAACCATGATAAAATGATAGAGAAAAGCAACATAAATAATACATTATGAAGTAATAAAAAAATTATTTTAGTCATATATTTTAAAAAACCTTCTTCACATACTTATGACGAAATATTTAAAAAGTACCTAATTTGGAAAATGAATGAAAGATTCTTTTCAAACCTTGTACTAAAAAGTAAAAAATGTGTAAAAATGTCATTAAAATTCCGTATAATAATATTGAAACATTTTATAAAATCTTTTTTATAAAAAATTGACATGGATGAAATATAGAACCCAATAAATAATTATGTATAAACAATCTCAAATAATAAGGAGATTTTGAAATTATCCCTTACCATAGCTCAGTGTTCTTTAATATGTATTAGAAGATTTATTATAAACGATGAAATTATGTTACATAATTTTCCCAGAACCAAATTTACATTTATTATATCATATATGATCATGTTACCAACTATTTAATAATATTTCATTATTGTACTTCTTTCAGTTGTAAACTGTTTTATTTTCTTATGCATGTTTTATGGAATATGTAATGATTTTTATTCATAGGTAATAGTTATATCATTACCAAACTAATATTAATAATATATATATATATATATTTATCATATGTACTAATTCTATTTTTTATATAATTCCTTATTTAATGGATATTATATAATATGATTTGAATCACAGTGCGGAGATGGTAGGTCGTACATACGCACGAGCAATGATATCAATGCCTTAATTTTGAAATTGTATATAAGTGGATGGTATATATCTCGTTAAAAAATAAATATAATGACATAATAATCAGATATAGTTATTATTTCAATAATTATACCCACCCACGTATGGTGGTGGTGAAAACAGATTACACAACGATGTGGGGACGATAAGCCATATGTACGCATGCATGAATATTTTGTTTTTTTGTAGGATTGATAGAAGGTGGGATATGATTGTTCCTTACCCATAATAGAATTTAAAATATAGGTGACACTTTATTTCTTACATTATAATTGAATCGATAATGTAAGACAAATTAGATGAAGAAATGATCATGAGGGAGTCTGTAAAGGAAATTGCCTCTTCTTCTATGAGCTCCCTATAGATCTCCACGTAAGGTACTAAAGTTTTTCTTTGGAGAATAATTGGACCTATAGAATTTGAATAGGTATTTTAATAAGGTAAATGGGTTAGGTATTATTAATCTTTAATGCACAATGTGAAGGGAATAAATGAGAGAGAATGTTCCCTTTTATAATTGAGGTGATGGGCAATTTGGAATCTCAAAAAATATTAATATATAATAAAATAAAAACCCTTCAAAAACCTTCATATTATATTTGTTTCGAATTTGATATGATATAAATTTGTAATCGCTTCAACCAATAAATTTTTTACATGTTTGTAAGTTAATTTATGCCTTATCCATTTAATTAGCACTTAGTTATTTTATTTAATTTTTAATTATGGTAGCAAATATTTCAATATTAAAAGGGTTATATATTTATTTATTTAATGTAAATTATGACATTAATGGATATTTGAGACCATTATAAACCATATAATAATGATTCTATATTTTTTAAAAAAAATTATTAATTTTAATTAATTTAATAATACATTATATTGAAAAAATGTCAATAGTGTAAATTTTAACACTATTTATTTCATGGATTTTTAAAATTATCAGTATATGATGTTAACCTCGAACAAAATATTTTATTATGTACATAAGGGGTAAATTTAAAAAAAAATCATTGTATATATGAACAATCCCAAATTATAATTATATGAATATTTTTAAAAACATTATTATGATATTTCCATTAATAAATAAATTACTAAATCAGTTTTGGGAAATTAATTAATATACATATTTTAAAAAAATTTAAAAAGAAAATACAATGAAATAGTTAATTATATTTAATTCATATGAATAGTTAGAGTAAAATATATCTCTTAGAAAATCTTACAATAAAATTGTTATATATATTAAAACATGAATGTGATAAAATTAACATCACGTTAAATAAAATATTATTAATGTTATAATCTTTTCCACATGGCTCCAATCGTCAATAAATTGACTCATGGATGATTATGGCTGAGATATACTTTCCCAATAAGATTTTATCAACTTATTTTGTCTTTTATTGGTTATTATCATTTTAATAAAATTTATTTGATTGATTTTTCATTAAATAATTAAATTTTGCATCATTGATTTATAAGACCATGAAGTAACTATTTGTTTCCTAAATATTAAAAATAAATTACCATAATAAATAAAGTAATATTACGTTTATAATGAGTATTTTTAGTCTAATTTAGATTCTTTATATCTTAATTCTAAAAAGGATACTATTATTATAATTTTAGTAAGACATATTTAGCATTTCATTAAATAAAATATATTATATATTCTAATCAAATAAAAGTGGGTTAAAAAAGTACCATTTAGACCCCTGAAATATTAAGGTTGAAATTCAATCACCTAATTATATTAGGACAAGTGTTATAGTAATTAAGAAAAATTTATATATTTACCATTAATTACCCAATTCACCTTTTTACAGAATTAACAAAAAATACTGATGTTACTAATCATAATTCAAAAATATAAAACATTCTATTTACATAATTTGGACCCACCAATTTCAAATATAGAATCTATTTATAAAAATTCAATAAATAGAATTTTTATAAATTATTTTAATTAAATCTCATTATTGGAATGAAAAAACGTGTTTTAAAAAATAAAAAATTGCTAAATATTTAAATAGTTGTACATCTAAATTCATGGTAAAATTAATTAAAATGACCAAAATTACATTAAAAGATAACAATATATTAAATTTATACATTAAAATCACTCCATAATATAATTTATCCATATAAATTATTACGATGAAAAATGTTGTATTCATTTAAAATTTAGTATATTTTTTATATTCCTAAAAAGATGATACTTTTCATAAAAATATCAAAAAAACATCCAAAGTGAATTTAGATATAACAAATAAAAAGTAGAAAATTATTTTGTTAAATAAAATATATAAAATTTTCAAAACTAGATTTAATTTGGGTGCACTATCAAAAGGTGTTAAAACTGTATTTTTGGAAAAATACATCTTTTATCCAGAAATTAAAATTTTTCTTATATCATGATTAGAAAACATAAAATAAAATCTTTTTGACATTAGATTGGATATATTACATAAAAGTTTAGTTAATATAATCCATCAATAGTGATTTTTTTATTCCATAACTCATTTATTTGTAATCAAATATTTTAAAAGAAAATCGTTTTCTTTTATTTAAAAAGGGTTTTAATATCATTTATAATTAATTTATCACTAATGAATTATTTATATATACAAGTGTAAAGATTATTTTCCTAATTCAGTTTTATATACTCTTAATTATAATATATAGGTTATATATTATCATAAAAACAATTAGTTTTTCTCTTAAACTAAGTCTTGCATGAAATGAAATTTATTAAAAAAGCATGGAATTGTGTGTAACATAAGACAATAATAGTGTTTTTTATAGTAAATTATAAGATAATGTTGGTTGTAGAATATTCTAATAATGGGTTAGTGAATAACACCACACCTCAAAGAAATAGAAAAAAAATATCTCATAAATATCTCAGGGTGTGACATTCTACAACCCTTAAAATGAAATTCTCCGTTGAAATTTTTCATGGTTATAAAATTATTAATAATCAAATATTTATTTCATATAAAACCACATCTTAAAAATGAATTCTAAAATATCCATCTAAAAATGAGTAGTTGGAAAATAATAGTTACCCACTGTAAATCATGGCTATGTCTGTATGTAAGAGGTCATAAGTAATGATTCAGCCATAGAGGAAATGTTTAAATAATCACAATGATTGATGAAGATCAATGATCATATGAATGTTTATGATATAAATAATGTTAAAAAGTCACAAATGCATTAACTAAAGAATTTTGAATGTGTTAATTGATATCATAAAAAATTATTATTATAGGACACCCTTTTACATCACTGACCCATTTCCCAATGCTAGATAATTTCCCTGAGAAAATATACTTATTTGATTTCATCAATATATCAATGTCCGTCATGCCTTGAAAAAATTCTAATTCATCTCTTATTTTATTAAATCAAGTTGAATTTTTCATTCCTTAAGCCATAACAGATCATGTAATTCATAAATATAATGATAAGACATTCTATCAATCATTATCACAATAAATGTTTAGAATATGTTATAAAATACGAATAAGTCCACCTTTGGTGAGAGAATACATCATTCTAACAAAAATAATCTGATTCTTAACATTAAATTTCCATAAATGGATAACTTTATAATTTATCCTCAAACTAGAAATAAAAAACCTTAGAAAGAGTTAAACTAATATGATTAAAATTTATCTCTCATATATCATAAGGCATCTCTTGTTGGTCACATTCAAATATGTGAATTCATTCATCATGCATTCTGTTTATAATATATCCATAATTAAAACATGCATGTTTCCTTATTAATAACTCTATAAAGATGTATACTTTATTCATGACAGCATAAACGACTTTTTTCAATCATTAATTAGTTATAAATAAATTATTACAATCCATTGTATATATTCATGTCCAACATATCTTTATCCAAATATCGAAATATCATCATTAAGCTCAAATTAATGGTTATGCATCCCTTAATCATATATTTTCCATAAAAAGCAACATATTACATCGATAAATTTTCATTTTTACTAGTACTATTCAGTATATTATCACAAATCCCTAGGGAAAAACTGCATCTGGATGATATATAGAGGATTCATTATTCCATAATTTCATAAATGTACTTCCACAATATTGTTCTCAAATTATAATACATAAACACTTAATTATTCCACAACATCATTCTCATAATTCATATCGTCAGTAGTGATCACAAGTGACATTGATTTTTCATTAGCCTTATGACATTACTGACATCAATTACCATCATTAACCCTTGAATTATGCCATTCATTAGCATGAAGAAAATTTTAATGAAATAGAAGCCCTAAATTATAGAAGGTGAATTCATTGGAGTTTTTTTATTAGCATTATATAAAAAATTAATTACTTGATTACATTGTTTCAGAGAAATAAATGATTTATCAGTACATTTATTATAGATTCCTCTAAGTCTCCATCAAAACTATGAGAAATAATAGAATCTAATATTGTTTTCTCTAGAGTTTTTACGGTTTCCGTTGAACTTTATCATTCTTTTATTATCATCACCATGAGATAGTTTTGTAACCCCAATCTCCCTTTTTTGTATGAATAATACAATGAATATAAATACTAAAAAGTTCATTCTTGAACTCCTCCCAATCCATATAATTAATTTAATGTTGTTCTTCTGAATTCTTGATAATATAAATGATAGATTCACCATACCATCCAAGCGATATGTGTCCAATTTATTATTTTCATTCCCAGAATAGTGGAGAAAAAAATTCTTATCAATTGTACAGATCTATTTCTCAGCAATAAGGGGATCTGTTGTCCCCATAAAAGAATGTGGTTGATTACTTAACAAGGATTCAATATAACATTATTCCTTCCTTTTAGTCAGTTGAAATCCAAGTATGATTCATGGAAATTAGATTGTTTATTCTAGATCCCATAATATTTGGTTTATTGGGATAGAAATAATTATATTACCATCACATACATCATTGACGTGGTTAATTTGGGTGACATCCATTTTCTACAACCAAATAACAATAGTGCGAGAATCAAAAATCATACTATGAAGACAACATAATCAAGGGGAATTGATTTTAATATCTAATAACTTATGTTTTTTCCTAGGATAAAAAATATCATTATATAATTCGAGGATTGTAACCTTCTACTATAACATTACCTTAGGTAGATCCCTAGTCAAAATCGTATAATTATTTCTATGGATCTTCGGTAAATTTTTATCATCACAGTTTTAAATGGCTTACAAAATATTCACCCGGATACCAAATCTAACAACCCATGATTGATGTACATTAACAATTAATTAATATTGTAGAATAGTTAATACATTAAACATGCATACCCCCAAATAATTTATTAGTTTATTACCATTGGAATCATGGAACACTAACTTCAAACCTAGGGAACGATCATCATGGTTCCCCAAAAGATCTTCATATTTTTGTAATCCTACCTAAAACAATTTTTCATAACATTGGGGAAAGAAAACATATCAAAAGGTGAGATCATAATCATAATAAGAGTAAATAATGGTGACATTTAAAAATAAACATGATCATAATGATCGTGAGATAGTTATCATAACATTAGAAGATAACGCCCTATATATAAAAGGTAAACTTGAATCATAAGAAAATCAATGAACATCATCCATATAATCACAAAATTGACATAATGTATAAAATTTTGGTATACACATCAACATATTTATGTGGGAACATGTTTAAATAGTAATAATTTCACTCATTAAGGAAATAAAATTAGGCCCTTGTATAAACCTACATACATAGAAACATGGTCCAGTCATAAAATTATCGACATGAAAATCATGTCAAATTTTAGGATTTTGAAAATAAAATAATGATCACACTTAACATATAAAAAACATGAGTTTTCAATCATTACCTGATGAATTGGTGGGAGATATAGGCCACATCCATTTCATAATGAAATAATACATAATTGTGACACTAAACAAAAATAATTCATTATCTCAAAATCCATGAAATAACATGGGTTTCTTCAACATCATTCTGTCATAAAATAATACTTATAAAATTAATTGATTGTATAAATATAATTAAATAATAAACATTAGAAACCATATAAATAATTGGGATAATATACATGAAACATATCCTTATTAATGAATGTCATATTTGATGGAAAATAATTTTGATAAAACACATTAAATTAATTCTTGAGCAAAGTATACATTCTTCACGAAAAAAATTCCTCTTTTAAAACACAATGTAATTTTAAAATACAATAATTTATTTGAAGATAAAAATAAAAACCATTAAATGAAACATAATGTATATAAGGAATCATGATGACATAAAAATAATTTCAGGATGTATAAGTTAAGAAAACATTCTTCTCATACTTATAGTAGAAGAGTCAAAATGAACCATGATTGGAATATGAAAGATGTATCATTTTAAAAGCATGTAATATTATTTTAAAATGCGTAAAAATTACATTATTCATCCATCTGAGAATATTAAAACATTTTATGAAAGAATATTTAGAGAACTTGTACATTAATAGTAAATAAACCTTAGTAAATAGTTACGTATATACAATCTTAGATAATAATGAGATTATGAAATAATCCCTTACATTATGTATGGGTTCCATTTTATATATCAAATACTCCTATATAAAGGATAAAATAATGATAAAAACTTTTTTAGAACCATTTTCAAAATTATGACATCATATATGATTCTATTACCACCCTCCTAATAATATTTCATTACTAATATTCTTTCGTCTGTTAACTATTTCATTTTTGTATGCTTGTTTTGTCAATTAGGATCATATTATTCTTTATAGGTTATATTTATATAATAACTAGAATTATATTAATATAATATATATATATATATATCATATTTACTAATTATATACATTTAGATAATTTTTTCATTGACGAGATTATGTACGATGAATAACCATGCATCGTGGAGATGATAGGTCGTACGTATCCGCAAGAGATGATATAGTTCTCAGAATTGTGAAATTATATGGAATTGGATGGTATATATATTTTAAAATAATATATATCATGTCATAATAATCATATATAATTATTATTTCCATCATTATTTCCATTCATTTAAGGTGTTGGTGAAAACATATTACACCACAATGTGGAGAAAATATGTCATACGTACGCATGTGTAGTGATTTTTTTTTCATATGATGGATTGAAGGTTTCAAATAGTAGTTCCATAAACATAAAAATATATAATTATATATTTAGTACTATTTTTATGTATTTATAATGTATGAAAGAATGTTTGATGATACATAAGAATAAATGATCTTGAGAGAGTCAGTAGAGGAGATTACCTCTTTTTCGGTGAGCTTCATATATATAATCTCATAAGACACTCGAGGTGGAATTTTGTTAATACAATAACCTATATAATGTGACTAGGGATGTTTATAAGTGAAATTGGTATGTCATTTATGAGATTTAAGGAATGTTGTAAAGTGAAGAAATCAGGGAGGACATTCCTTTTTTATATATGATGTTATGAAAACATTTAGAATATTAATTTATATTGATTTATATTAAAATAAAAACACTATAAAACACTCAATACTATCTTATTTTCCAATATTATATGATATAATATTGTAATATAGTCATCCCATAAAATTTAGAAATGTTTTTTTTCGAATTTAAACCTTATCATTTTATTTAACACATTGTTATTCTATTTAATTTCTTACTAAGATAAAAATATATCAATGTCAAAAGGGTAAAATATTTACAATTTTTTAATAAATTATAAAATATATGAATACTTTAGAAAATTTGACACCATATAAATATTATTATATATTTTATAAATGTTTTATGATTTTAAAATAATTTAACAATACATTATTTTGACAAAATATCAATAGTGTCAAATTTTCCACAACTCATTTCATGGTTTTTAAAAATATCAAGATAACATGTTAAACTAGAAAAAAATATTTTAATATATCCCTAAGGGGTAATTTTAATCTAAAATTTTATTTTTATATATGAATCATCCAAAATTATATTTATTTTAATATTTTTATTAACATTACATTAATAATTCTAAATATAAAATAATTACTCCATTAGTATAGTGTAATTATCCAATATAAATAATTTTTGGGTAAAATTGTAAACATAAAATACTATTAATAAGATAAATACAATATTTTTCCTTAGAATATTTATAGTTGAGTATATCTAATTTAAAATCCTACATTACAAATGATAGATTTATTAAAACATGAATGTGAAAACTTTAAAATCACATTAAATAAAATATTATAAGATTCATAATCATTTACATATGGGTCTATATAGTCGATAAATCGATACCCGAATGGGTATGTATGATATATACCCGATTAATAATATATGGTCAACTATTTGAGTCTTTAAATGGTTATAATCGTTTTAATAAAAATTATTTTATTGAATTTTCATCAAAAAAATAACATATTCATCATCAATTCATAAGCGTTTAATGAAATTATATATTTCCAACAAAAATAAAAAAAATTAACATGTAAAAAAAATCATCATAGATAGGTAATTAGTATTTACAGTCTAATTTATCTCTTGTATATGATTATTTAAAAAAACATTTATTAAATTTTATTTAAAACATATTTAAATTTTCTTTAAATAAAATATATTAAATGGCCTAATCTAATCAATGTTGCGTCCAAAGGGTACCATTTCATCCCATGTATGATTTAGGTACAAAACCTCTAATCAAAATATATTAGTACAAGTGCTAGGGTAATTTAATAATATTAAATTTACCCTTAGTTACTATATTTACTTTTTTACTACATTATTAAAAATTTCAGAAGTTACTATTCATAATGCCAAAAAATAAAAGATAGATATAATCATAACATAGACCTACTGATGTGAAATTTATATTATATTTTATAAAATTCAAAATTGAATGTCTTAGAAATTAATTTAATATTAATCATTTTTTTAGAATGAAAAAATATTTTAAAAGTTAAATTCATGCAAATGACTGAAATGTATTTACATTTTAATTCATTGTAAACATAATGCCAATGAACAAAATTAAATTCAATAGTAAAAATATAGTATAGTTATAATATAACATACTTAAATAATATAATTTAACCATATATAATATTTCAATGATTTTTTTTCAATTAAAAGTTAGTATATTATTACTATTCATCAAAACATGAAACTTATATGAAAAATAAAAAAATGTCATCTAAATTATAGTTTTATATCTTATATGCCAATAAAATGTTTATTTTGTGAAATATAATCTATAACAGTGAAAAAACTTGAATTAAAACTGGTTGTCAATCAAAAGTGGTTAAAAGAATGATTTTTTTGAAACATACATATTTTATTGAAAAAATTGAATTTATTCTCGTATCACAAATAGAAAAAAATATAAGATGAATCGAAAACATTATATTGTATAAATTATATATATATATATTTATTTAATTAATAAAATCTATCATGAGAGATTTTTTTATTTCATATATCTTATTTTTATTGAATTAATTTTTCAGAAAATCATTTCTTTTATTTTTAAAGCTTTTTTAATTTATAATTAATTTATTACATAACAATGATTTATATATACATGTCTAAATCATATTTTCATAATTATTATTTTCTAATATCAATTATATTTACAAGGTTATATTGTATCATAATAATATTTAGTTGTTCTCTTAAACTCAGTAATACATAAAATGAAATCTATAAAAAGAACATTAAAATGTGTGTAAAATAAGAAAAGAATAGTTTATCATCTACCACAAGTAAGTCTTTGTTTCATTTAGGTAAATATAATCATGGCTTATCATACATAACATGGCATCAAATAGACAAAAAATAATCAATCTCATAAAATTCTTGGGGAGTTACAAGAAATTCCTAGCTTGTGAGATCTATGGGAAAAATCACTTAGGGAAATGATTGAAGTGAATGAGAGTTTTTAATAAATTTGGATAAAATATCTATAATTTTATAGAATGAAAAGTTAATAAGGAAACCATTTTTATTCATTATTTTACCTGTATGTAATTGGGACACTAATAAAATGAATGCTTCAATAGTTAAGGGAATATAGCATAGAGGAGGCCAATTGGGGATAAATAGGCTTATGTTATCATTGTAGAAGAGGTAGGTGTACCAATTGAGGTGGTGGATGGTACATTAATCCTATCAATAAATTTATGAAAATCCTTATTTTATTATGGATCATCAAACTCTTTTATATCTTCCCAACATTCAATGAAAATTTGGCATTTTACATTTGATTAAATAAGATAGGTGTCAGTAAATACTCTTAACGGAAGACTCATTGAAAAAAAGAATGGAATTTGTAGGGTCCTAATGAAAAATTGATAATGAAATTTCATATGCATTAATGAAATTGTAGACTCGTGAATAGAACTATTAAACTCACAATCTTGAGACAGTGGTTATAATCCATGTTTTGAAAATATGGAGGCATTACCTCTATGGTGAAATATGTGAGATATATGTGGATGATAAATTCATAATATAAATCTTAACAAATAAATAGATTAACATGAGAAAATTTCATTGTGTCAAGACACCCAAGGATTTCGTTGTCTCTATATACTACCACATCGAGAAATAATAAAAGGTAATGGATTCATTGAGTTGGAATGATCAAGGATTTAGATCACAAATAAGGATTTAGAAAGATCATATGATCATGGATCTTGTAAATATAGATATGGTAATCTTTAAGCATATGACCCTTTTTAGGGTTCTACCTCATCCCATGAAATGGGGGTTATCAAAAATCAATAACAATAAAGGCCTTCAAGCCATTTCTGAGGAATGAATGAAAATTAGAAGACTTTCTTTAGGAATATGGTGTTTTAAAATTTTGATGGAGTATAGAGGTTCCGTACATTTCTAAGATAAAATGTGAAACTATTGGATAATTATCATAGTTCATATTTATATATATACCCTAAAAGAAAAATTATGTATAGTAACATGAAGGATCATTTTTATGGTATAAAATAATGAATAAATTTTCTTATTATGTGTTAAAATATTTAGTTTTTCAACAAGTGAAATCTGTAACGAATCATCCTAAATGAGTCATGAAAACTCTACCAATTTTAGAGTAGAAATGGAAAGAAATTACTATTTATTTTTTCATAGTTGTATCGATTACTCAAAAAAAGAATTATTCAATATTGGTTAATGTTGATCACCTAACGAAATATGAACATTTTCAATCTCTATGAGAATACCTACATCTTGAGAGCCTTGAAATCATATATATCAATGATGTTGTTAGACTTCATGGATAACCTCTATAAATTTTTTCTAACTAATAACCTCATGATACCTATATTTTTAGGAATATCCATTAGAATTATCCTAATAGTGATATTTATTTGAGCACTTCCTTCCATCCATAAATTGATGGTTTGACTGAATGAATAATTCAAAAAATAAAGACTTGTTGAGGTTAGGCTCACTTGACATTAAAGGTATCTAAAATCAGTTCATTCTTCTAGAATAATTTTCCTATAAAAATAGTTTCCATTTAATTATTCAAATGGATCAATATGGTGATTTATATGGCTTTATATTTTTTTATAAAATGTGTCAGGATAAATTTGGTGAAAGGAAACCCATAAACCCATATGTTGTTGAAGAGAAAACCACAAATATAATGTCTATTAAATATAATATTAATGTTTATGAAAGATGGAAAAAGAGTTATTCTGATAATTAACAGAAAAATTTAGTTTTCAATATTTTAGATCAGGTTTTCATTTATATATCTCCATAGAAAGGTGTTATCATATTTGGTAAGAAAGGGAAACTGCACATGTGCCTTAGCCCAATTGGTGAGAACTCCTTAAGTGAATCAAAGTGACCCAAAATAAAATCCATTGGAGGCTACTTTCTGGGATACTGTAGCAGCACTACAGTGGGCACTGTAGCAGTTGGGAATATTCCCCCGTTTGGGCCTTCGGGCCACCAAATTGGTCATTGAGTCCTTTAAGGCCTTTTGGCCACCCAAGCCATTGGGTCAGTAAGTCCTTCAGGCTACCTCAAGGCCATTGGGACACCGTATGTGAATATTAAAACCAAACAACCTACAAATGAACAAGCTTCAGAAGGAGGTGGATCGAGGAGCATTCAGCATAGAAGAAGCTAAATAGATTTCAATAATGAGAGGGTATGGAACATGTCATCGGGACAAGCCTGAGTATGCATGTGAAAGCCTAGTCGAACAACTATGTGAAGGTAGAGAGCATATTTCACGATGAAGATACTAGGGAGGAGTAGTTCCAAGTAGTTAGTCTATGTTGTAGGTCATGTTTGAATCCTACGGGCAATGAATTACTCTAAGGCCTATGAGCCATGTAAAACTTACGCCTATGGACCTTGTAAGGGTTCCACAACTCCCCTTGAAAGGTGGAATATCAAAATCAATAAAAAATTAAATCCTTCAGGCCATTTGAGGTAATAAAGGGAAACTGAGTCCCATGTATATCAGAACCTTTGAAATTATTGAAAGAGTTAGAGTTATTTCTTATCATTTGGTTATGGAACAAATTCTCTAAAAAGTAACATATGTATTCCATGTAACTTTGGTATGGATGTAAATGATAGGAAAAACTAATGTTATCATCAATGAGGAAATAGATTTGGAACTAGACCATTCATATTGTGAAAACCCCATACATATTCTTTATATGAATGAGAATTTGTTGAGGAATCAGATGACTATTCTGGTAATGGTACATTGTATAAATCACAATATGGAAGAAAAAACCTAGGAATAAGAGGATTATTTGAAGTAAAACTACCCAAATAATTTTATAATTTAATACCCCTAAAATGTTTTGGAAGAAATTTTTTAGGAGGGATTAATGTTTCATCCAAAGAAATTTCCATATTTTCTATTTGAAATAAATTTAATTTTGTATATTGATTCAAAAACATGTAGTACTGAGTTTTTTTTTCAACTCACAAACACCTAGTTTAATCAAAACAACATTTAGAAACATTATTCACAGTTATGTACATTATAAAACTTAGAGAAAATTTATTTATTAAATTTATATGTTATATATACAATACAATATATTGACATTCAGTCAATATATTTCCTAGGAATAATATATGAAAAATCCCAATATGACACCTAAAAATTATATTTCTATAAATTCAGTGTTACACCACATTAATAGATATCATATTTTAAATAAATATTTTTGGTAGTTTTATAAATTTTATATTTTAAAAAATAAATCATTTTTAATGAGGAATGAAAAAAAAATTAATAGGGTTATTTTTTTGTTTTATCTCAGAAGTTTCAATTTTTGATTAATAGTAAAAAAAATATAAATTTTAATTGAATGAATGTTATTCATGTTATTTATTTGAACAGATTAACTATATTATAAATTGGTTTTGAAGTTACATAAAGTCAATAGTATAACAATGGGTCCTTATAGTTAGAAATGAATCCCAGCCTAATGGTCATCCTATTATAGTAAACCAAGTACAACCAGTTACCCAATATACACATGGTCCCCTACCACGGGCCCCCCCACATGCCCAAACAGGTCATCTAACAATTTAATTTCTCCACATGCCAACAAATGTTCCTTACAATGTGTTTTTTTCCTCACTCTCACACTCCATGGGAAATATCCCAATGATTAAATCATCATGATCTCTAATATTGGGAAATCAAGCATAAAAATGGAGTTTTAATCTGGTAGGTCCTTAAAATGAAGGTGAACCTTGTTAAACTGGGTCGTTTCATTTTTTATTTTAACTATTTATTAGTCTAGGGGTTATATTAAACCCCCTTAGAACACAAAGTACTAAATTTTTACCTTAAAACATAACCTAGGAAGTTCCACCACACATAAGTCTAGGTTCATCCTCTAAAATAGTTGAAAAAACTGGGGCCTACTAAAAGCATAGATGAACCAACAATAAAATGGTTTTCTGTTCTTGGCCCACCAGGTACAACATGTTTACCCACATACACATGGTCCCCTCTCTATGGCCCACCCAAATGCTTGAATGGTCATATGACTAATGACTATCCCCATAGTCCATCTCATGTTTTTTCTAGTGTTAATTATCCTCACTCTCACTTACCATAGGAAAAAAACCACAAGGTCACCCATCTTGATCACTACATCATGCCATGAAAACTTTATAGTAGAGTTCTAATAAGGTAGGGACCTCAAAAATAAAGGTGCACATTGTTCAAATGAGTCATATCATTATGAAATTTAACCATATATATTTATAGGTTATTACAAATAATACATAAATTAATATAATTTAGGGTGTTGAGATAAATATCATATTGGTATTTTATATGAAAACATAGAACACTTTGGAACATTTTTACTTTGAAAACCTACATTGTCGTCCCCTCTATGGGATTAAATTTAAATTAATTTCACCCACTTATATTATTGGAATTTGGAGAAATGGGTTACATATTTTGAATTAAAATAATTTTTAATTACAAATAATGTGTAATTATTTTTTGAATATTATTATTAGTTAATGAAAATAAATTTAATTATATTGATCAATATAAAAATTCTCATAACAATGGATTATACCTTAAGAATAAGGCACAAAAAGACAAATAATGTTATAAAAATTACATTGGCTAGAAATATTATGACCCTATTCTCCATTTCATTGAATTTTATTCATTGTTAGAGACATGTTATATGTTAAAATAATGGGTGGAATTTCTTTATCTTGAACTCAAATGAATTGCACACCTCCCCCACTATAGAAAAACACTCACCACTCCAAAATATTCACTCATAAAAATCTATCATGATAACTCAAAATGTATTCAAATAAAATCCCAACAACCCTACTATCAACCTATAAGACTCATCATGTAATGAAATATATCCAATGTCTTATTTTCCATTACCTAAATGGATTTACCTGATAATGAGATACAATTCATATAATGGGTAATGAACAAATAGTTTCTTTGTATAATGAATTACCATCTCGCAAAAAGATGGTATTTGTTTTTTATCTAGCACATTGCACAATAGAAAATTATGATGGACACATTATTTAAATGTTATATATGAGAAATAATTTTTTCATTCAAAATTAAGTCATTTTTATATAACACATACCTTAATTATTTTATCTTATTTAAATACGATAACATTGTTATGAATGTGTTGACTACCGCCTCCTCAAAGTGATGTAATTCATTCACACATAACAATGAATGTATAAAGAATTATTTTATGTAAATTAAATGATATATATGACCTAAATATTATAATATAATTATAATATTCATATATACCATTTACATTTAATTATTTTAAAAATGATAAGTGAAATGGAAGTAGCGTTCATGTATACATACATCCTACTATTTCTATGAACAATGCATTTCACTTATCATCTAAAAAATTTATGTATTATTCAAAGTACATATATAATGTCAATATATGATAATTAAATCATGATTTAATTTCAATAGATGAATAAATCAGGATCTACATACGAAGAAAAACAAGTAAAAATTCAATTCATACACTAAAAACTAGACAATTAACACCAAAAATGGTTAAAATAGTGAAATATTGTTAACAACTCTGTAATATGATAATATAAGAAGATAATAAATGATATTACTAATATGGTTATGGTCCTCGAATAAGTTAGCATAATTTATAAAATTCATATACCATATGTTAATTTATGGTCAAACTAATCAGGACACATTATAAGGGATTTCGTCAAAATTTACATTCTACCGAAACTTAATGTTTATTATAAACCAATTCATGTTAATGTGATTTATATACATCCACTTTTTCAGTTGATTTAATTATTAACATTAAATTCGTTTTATTTTATCATTTAATTTTCATTATCTCACTGAAGAGTTTTGGACATGAAAATTATATATTTACAAATATTATCATTGCAATATCACTTTAATTTTATATTGTTATCTTTCTCGTAGAAAAACATCATTTGGTTCAATTTTATTATACATTACATATATCATAAGTATTTATATTCTCATTCAATTGGTATTATTATTTTCTATACCATATTCCATGCTTAAATACGATATTTATTTTGAATGTAATTTGATATAATTAGAAAGTATTCATAAATATTTATGCTTTACTCAATACAAATATTTTGTAAGGCACATTTTTTATGAATTTTAATAGATTATTGGATATATGAGTAATGATTTGGACATGAATGTAATTGGATAGAGACTATTAAATGCATGACATATGGGTAGTGGATCGGTAAATGCATGCCAATTGATGCATCCTTAGTGTCATTAGGTGAATCAGTTTTCCAGATTAGAGTAGTATACACTATCATGATATTAAATAATGGGGGTAAAGGTTTCATGGTCTTATGAAACATAATTTAAAATTATTAAAAATTTTCTTATTGATAAATATGATGTTATTATTGTCATCCATTATATTATTTATCGACACATCTATGGATTCGAGTTCATTATCTATTTATTGACTAAATGGATAATTGTTATGTTATTTATCATTTTGTATTGATCATTCCTTATCGAAATAATTTTATTGAATGTGTTCTTGTTTTTTTACCTTCTCCTGGTTATTTTTCTTGTGGATTCATTATTTCAACAATTTCACATACCTTTAATGAGAATTTGAGATCACCCTTATTTTATCTACTTTTCCCAGGATATGTAAAAGAAATATTTGAATGAGATTTCATGGATTCAGTTCATTTATTTTTATTATTTATCTTGTTTAATATTCTATTTACAAATGTAATATGGGTATAATTTATGTTATCTGGTTTTCCAAAACTATTATACTTCTGGTCTTTCGAGATTTTATTTCCTTGTAACAATTCCAATATAATAATGTAATGAATGTCTTTGGGCTTCTAGGATCAGGGAGTCATAGAAAATGGATCCAAAATGTATTATATCATAATATTTTATGATATTGGGTGGAAATATTTCTTGTATATAGAATTTAAAAAAAAAACATAGTTCATTTTAAAACTTATATATTATGAATAACCTTTTGAGGGGCCTTTTTTAACTGTTACTATTCTAATTGTTTTGTACTATTTTTACAATACACTAAGATAAAGAAAAATTCAGAAAATATTAATGAATACAAAAAAAATCATAAGAAAATATGGACTATATTTTATCGAATTTAATTAAAATAATTAAAATAATTTAAAATAAAATTAAACCTTTTAAATGTGATGCAAAATATTTTTTTAGAAAAATGAATTCGAAAGTATAAAAAAAATTATTCCAAATTCCCTAATTAATCTAATTAAAAAATATTCAATTAATAATATTATAATTGTTGTAATTTTTCTCATTTACCATTTTTTTAAAAAGAAACATTTTAAAATATTGAAATGAAAATGTAATTTTAAAAAAATCATAATTTTTCATTATTATTTGGAAAAATAAAACATATTATTATAATTTCAAAAAATCAAATCATAAAAATATATTTCATTTTTTAATATTATTTCTCTATAATTGGTATAAAAATAATTTATATTATTCTATATAATGACTTAACACCCTATTTGGTTGAAATTAATGATTTTTAATAAAAAATTACTGAATATTCATAAAATGAATATCACTCTATAAGATATATTTCATGAATAATAATAAGTCATTAAATAATTTTAAAATCAATAGGAACATTATTATGACATTATCCCCCCTTTTATAAATTTATTTCTTATAATTATATTCATTACAAAAAACGGGTTTATATTTTTCATTCATATAATTTTCTAATTTGCTTGTCGCCTCATTCGTCATATGGGTTTTAAACAAAACATCAACCAAGTTATTCACCATATTACATAACAAATGTTATATATTGTGAATAATAATTAAAATATAATCCTCATATAATAGGTTTTCTTCCATCTAAATCACACTATGGATTAGAACATTAGATTCATATGGAATATATTTTCCTTACCTAGAAACATGAAACTCGTAATTTTCTTAAGATTAACTTAGATGAAAAGAAACACAATAGGAAATAGGTCGAATGAACCATGATTTTAGTGTCCTCATTTTACTAAACTTTATTAAAAATTTAAAAGGTGATTCAATAAAACTAACATGCATACCCCACTAAAATAATGAACATCCCTCAGTTTATCCCCTTAAATGTTTGGCATGCTATCAATCATCCAAATATTTTATAATGTATTCCCCTTCTCAATAGTTTCCTCTACCAAATATAGGCACAAAAACGTATATTTAACAACCTTATATAATTAATATGGATTATAGACCATGTATCTCTATATTTCCCAAAAAGGTTTAATATGTATCTGGTAATGGAAAATGTTTTTATAAGAAAACAAAATTAGTTACAAATTCATGCATGAAATTCCCTAGTAATAATTTGAATGATCCTGATGCCTTCCATTATACGCCTGACTCACTCACCCATAATATCCATTATATTGAGGATAAAAATAGGATCCTAAATTTAATTCACTAAACAAAAAAATATGATGGGAAAAAAATTAAATTTAAAATTGGGATAACAGACTGATACAATTGATTGAAGAACTCCAGGAAACATCACTATATCCCAAATGAAAAGTTGGAAGGGATGATCTAAATACATAGTATTTCGAATTT
Source organism: Viscum album (assembly GCA_963277665.1). NCBI lineage: Eukaryota > Viridiplantae > Streptophyta > Magnoliopsida > Santalales > Viscaceae > Viscum > Viscum album. The sequence goes on along the minus strand of OY728120.1, from coordinate 3,122,299 downwards.
GAAGGAAATATATATCTTTAGTCAGTCATACAACAATTCTCCAATTTCCTTAATTACATTTATCTGTCCTTAGTAATCCTACCATTAAATCCACTAATATATTTTCCCATTTCCAATTAAGAATAGTAAGAGGATGAAGGATCTGCTTGTACAATTATTAATTCTATTTGGCATATAGATGTGTGAAACAGTTCATGGTAATGTTGGGGATATGTCTTATCATTCCAACCCACAGGTAATACCCCTAATTGTCTTTGTACATTAGAGTACTTCCATAATGAACATATAACATGGATATATTAGAATCATTCAAAAATACTATTTTAAACTATGAATCACAAGGAAAATATAATATCTTTTATCAAATTATAATAACAACTTCATAAATTGTTATTATTTTCATCTTACCCATAATAAATTTTTTACTTCATTAAAAACATGATGAATATTCTAATCTTACTTAATAATTTCTAATAACATTAAATATAATGAAAAATGAAATTAAATAGTTCAAAATCATGCATATGTTATTTTTAGGCCAATGTTCATTAAATCCATTACCAAAGCATTATGATATAAATATAATATTAATTATGTATCATTCTGTTTCAAACATACATAATTAGAAACATTTTTTTCTCTTCTACAAAAAAATTAACCATGTAATTATAAACACTAATATGTTCTTGTCCATATTATTTACCTCATATACTAGTCTTTGAGGATGAATATATACATCAATTTTTTGTGATCATAATGTATATATATATATGAATATATTGTTTAACCCATATAAATTATTCCACTGATTATTTAATTATAATACCATTGTAGCTAATTCCAGATGACGTATAGCACAATAAGACACATGCTTTTGGAATTGATGTTAATAATATGAAACTACTTGATCATTATCCATAAGAATAGAACCAGTCCCTTGAAAAAATCAAATTCATAGATGATTAATCCACAATTTCAATATAGAAGGTTAAAAAATTGATCATTTGACATTTTTCTTTTTTATTTGTTAGAAATAGTCATAATTTAATTTCTTCATGATGAATTTGACTCCATTTTTACTTAACATACTCAATGGGTGTTATAAATGAGAACAATTTTCAAAAAACTTATCATCAAATACTTAAAAACTAGGAAACAATAAACTTTTACGAAATTTCTTTTTTCAGTACATTCTTTAAAGACACCAGGTTTACCAGAGTCAATAGTTATTACATATATATAAATAGTATTATTTTGTAATTAAATTTCTTGTATCTAATATTCATATATTTAAAATTTTCATATAAATTATTTTCATTTAATATTTCCGAAATAATCTATAGTTATATTTCAGGATCCACTAGAATATTAAAATATACATCCATATCATCATTAAAGAAAAAATATACATAGTCAGGTAAATATCTATTCATAGTATATGAGGGTACATATGATTCATTATACATCACACATTCCATACCAAAAGACACATTATACATGTATCTAGTTGAGCAGAAATCCACTGTAATATCTTCTTCCATTGTATTTTTTTATATTCTTCAGACCTTATATCGAACATTGAAATATACTGAACCCACAAAATCTAAAAAAATATCTATTATGATGAAATGATACTTTTTCTTGTTAGTGATGTTATTCAGAGCTCTGTAATCATTGATAAGTCTAATTAGTCCATATTTCTTTTCCAAAAATGAAACATGATCTCCCCAAGATGACATTCTATAAATAATAAAATAATTATCTACTATCTATTTAAATTGTATTTTCAATTAAATAATTCTACTTGTGAAATTCTATATAGGGGTTTTGAAATGAGGTTAATTTCAACAAATAAGTTAATTATTAACTCAAAATCCCGATAAGGAATTAAAATTTGAATATCATCTAGAAATACATTCAAATATTAATTAACAGGGGAAATCATTCTAATCTGAACAAATTTATTCTTTACAACTAAATTATATATTTAACATTAATTGTAATCATTAATAAATTATTCCAAAACATGATATATTTTTAATTGTGGGAATTTATTTAATATAACAATATTACCACTACAAAAATATCCTATAATGATAAAATCCAATACAATCTGTACCCAAAATAACATCCAATTGCACTCTACCATTTAAAAATATTTTCAAGAATGGGCTTCCCATTATTAAAAAACTATTGATTATAATAAGTCATTGTTTCATAATTACTTGTATATAGATAATTCAAAAAAATTTATATTACCATTTTATGATGGGATACTAATATATTATATGAAATGTTTCATTGAAGTGTAGGAATGTAATGATCTTGAGTCAATCATGGTGTTTTAAAAATTAAAATAAATAAGAAACAACCATATTTCCACATTAATTTATTTATTAACATCAACAATACTAGAAGAATATGTTTATTAAATTCCTTTCTATTATTAACATGATGATTTCCATAAAATGTGAAAAAAATTAATCAAACATTATAATAATGTATCAACTCATTAATATTAAAAAATCAAACCATTGGTTGGATATATGATACCCACTTATAGAATTTTCATGACACATTTCATTACATTTAGGTTCCCTATGACCAAAAATACAAAACATTTATCACATTCCATATCCAATCAAACCTTATCTCAATTTTTTTATCACACTTGTAACAATATGGGGGCTTACATCCTGATTTCATAGATTGGAACTTATGAAAGTCATTTACCCCTGATCATATCATACTCTTGTCAAAGTGAGGAACAATAGTGTCTTCAAAATCCATATCCACATTCTCTATAGAGAATGTTTTTTCTAAATATTAAATTTCTCCATAGGACAATGATATTTAGAAACATTATATCAATCATAAGGAAAATATATTAATTTTACTATCAACATAATAGATATAATATGGTATGTACATGGACATACAAGTATAATTTTCATAATATGATGTATTTTAATAATCCTATTTCCTAATTTCCAATAAATGTTAATCAATCATGAATCAAACATCCTTTTTCAGAAAAATATCATTAATCTGATTCTTTAATGTGTCCCATCCATGGAATTAAGATCATATCTATCTATAATATTCTAAAAAATATATCTCTATAGGCAAAAATCACTATAAAAATTTAGAATGGATGATTATAGTTTTCATATTTTTCACATACCATGTAATAATATTTAATTTAAAAATAATTCATTCCTCATATGTCTACAAGATGAGTAAAAGTTCTACCAAAATATGGGGGATTTTTGTTCCTGAAATTTCCATCTCTTGACCTATTCCATTAACATAAATATATTTCCTCTGTAATGTAGAGGCCACCAATTTTTATAGTTATTTTCAATTGATCCTTATTTCTTATCAATTATTTGTTATTGAATCCATACATTCTATGCAATTTATTTGGAAGTGTATTTTCCTCTCTATACCATCAAATATAACTTTACATTTTTTACTCTATTGAAAATTATTCTGATAGAAATATATTAGATAGAGGAATATGGTATTCATAAAACACTATATAATTTCGTAATATTCATGATGTATACTCTTTCTAGGGATTTCAATTACAATTATCTTATCCTTTAATTTTATTTAGACCATTTCTTTAATATCAACTATATGGACTCGACCATAGAAATTACGTAATATAATTTCATTATACTATAATTAAATTTCATATATTACCAAATATATTATATGTTTATAATTATCAAATATGAATATAAAACTTATATAATAATATCAGATTTTAAAAAATTTAAACTTATACTCAATAACTACTTTTCAACTACAAAGATCTCTTAAAATTAATTATTTTTTAATTTTCAATTGAAATATTCATTTCATTTGACTTAATTTTTACTTTATTCTTACTCATACACAATAAGTGTAAAAAATTGAAATGTGGTAAAAAATCTAAGAAAGAGACAATTTTAAAGGAAATCCATTAGTCTAATACAAAACATGAAAAAATGAATTTTTATCCATTATATCCATATATTTTTAACCATGTGACATTAATAATAACCAATTGATAAATAAACACATTTTTATAAATAAAATATTTAATCCCCATAAAAGGAATATAAAACCATTTTTAGGGATCATAAAACATTATATTTATAACACATGATAGAAATAATTGTAGAATAGCTAAATCCATAGGATAAATATGTCAGTTTAAATGCCTCATTTAATTTGATGAAAATAATATTACCCAATGAATTTTAGACCTATATTACACTAAAAAATAATATAATCTATATATATCTAACATATCAATGAAGATTAATAGGGATTACATGTCATATAATGTGTATCTGGCACATCCTTCATTAAAGTTTAATTTGGATTACCTATTATATATGTTTTATCGGTCTCATTAGTCATCATATATAATGTTGGAGTACTATATCATGAATAAAATATTTTATACATAAACAATTACAAAAAAACCATTTAAAAATATTTTAAACCCATATTTAAAACATTATAGTTTATTTAAATACCACCATTGATGTTGAATACATTAAAATAAATCATTTCCTTTTCCATTTTTAAATAACTTCCAAAACATCTGTATAAAATATATAAATATTATCCTTTTGAAAAATATATGAAGAATTTAAAAAATAATTATTTTTATAAATATTTTTCCTCATTTATTTTTTCACTCTAAATATATTTTTTAAAAACACGGTGAATAAATATATTAAGAAAAATAATCGATAAAAAATTTAAAATGATGTTTTAAGTTATAATACCCAAAACCATAAGTCTGAATTATCATATACGTTAAATATCTTATGAAATAATAAACATTTGTTATTTATTAACATTACAATAAACCATATTCAAATTTATGTTACAATTTTTTACATGGAATAGTGATTTAGTTAATCATTTATGATCATGTAAGGTGTTTTCATGATTTTAATTACTTATATAAAAATTGAATTTGGTAGGTTGAAAATGGTCAAATAGGTCATTATTATGTCATATATTGATTAATATTAATTTTATAACTATAATATTTGTACATAATTTTCAAAACCCTAGCATTAAATATGGTTATGAACAAAAAATTATGTTATAATCATGGAGAGGGTAGCTCATCGTACAAGTGAGTAACATATTCAATTTTCAATGTTCTTGATGGATGTAATATATGTATAATTTTATCATTATATAATTATTTATATATCATGAATATAATAATATATATTTGAATGAACATATATATACCCCCATGTGATGGATTTATAAAAAATGAACTACATCACTCCGTAAGATTGGAAATCCACATGTATCCTTAAACGATGTTATCATATTTCAACAGATAGAAAGGTAATAAATTAGATTATTTATTAGCATAATCAAATTAATTAAGTCATTAAGGTCATATATATATATATTAAATTGAACATTATACGTAATCATGATTGTAGGTGATTGAAAATTAATCACATTTATTCGTGATGTAGTGCTCTTCTATAAACTGAAATAATGGTTCTATTTCCCATATGATGGAATAAGGATATAAAAACATATTACTACATTATCCTAATAACATATCATTATATATAAGATATTTTCGTTTTCATCATTTCATGTTTTAATAATATCTTAAAATGGTATAAGAATTTATTGAAAACAATCGATTATAAACGATTCCTCTTTATCGGATAACCACATTTTTTTTACACCCAAAGCATTCTATGATGGTTTTATAATGAAAATATTCTACATGGATATGAGGATCGATTAATGTATGGAATATTCATAGGTATTTTCTAATCCAATAGGTTTTTAAATGTATGGAGGAGAGGGGGTGGTTTTTTTAATCATGGGGAGAGGACAATGTTGGAAATTTTAAAAATATTAAAATATATTATCATCTAATTCATTAAAAATGGATACCAAATGCCACATTTTGAAATGATAGATTATATATTATCAATATATTTCCATCCAAATTAATTTTTACTTGATTTCAGGTTATTATAAACCCTATATATTTATTTTAAGAGCCGAAAAACTTATTTTCTCTTTAATTATGGTAAATATTTTTACAAATTTTACAGATAATTAGGAAGAAAAATTAAATAAAACATATTAATTAATATAAATTATGCCGATTGAAAATATGGAATACATTTTATTAAACTGAATTCATAGATTTGATATAATTTCATTGAAATTTAATTTTTAAGGATTCAATAAAAAACAGTTTTTTTGAATATTGTATTTCTTAGTTTATAAATGATTTTATACCAAATTCATGTCAAAAAAAACCCAATTAAAATATTTTTATAATTATTAATACAATTTAACTAATATTAATTTTAAATTATTTTAAAATAAAATTAGTGTAATTTAATTCATTGAAAAAAGTTGTTTTCAATAAAATTTTATTTTTTCGTTATATAATGAAGATTCAATCATTTTAGAAAATTCTAAAAAATTACTCCTCTATTTTTTTAAGATGGCTTCAAAGAAACAATCAATGTATGAAATTAGAATTTTATGATCTGAAGGTAATAATTTCAAATAAAACAATATAATTAATTAAAACCAAATTTGTTTAGAAAAAAATCTATTTTTAATAAACATTTTCCTGATATTATGATAATGAAAATAAATATACAATATTTTAATCATAACATACATGAAGTCATGAAATTTATTTTCTATTATCTTTACCTGGGGTTTTATACAATTTTACCACACATTAAAGAATATAATTACATTTTTTATCCATAAATATGATGTTGGTTTTGAATAATGATATTTTAACTTGTTGAACCATTGATGAACAAGATAGTTTTTTTAGGAAGAGATTTATTTAGGTGGGAGGTGTTGAAAATGTAATAAACATGAAATTTATTTTAGAGGATAATCTGATAGTTATATTTCTTAACATAAAACAATAAGCTTTAAAATAATGATAATATATTAACAAAATTTAATATATAAAAACTATTGAACTGGAAGGTATGAATATGTGTAACTATATTATGAAAGATATGTATAATGTTACAAATACACAAAAATATACTAATAAATTCTAAGTATATAAGTAATGAATTATTTTTTATATATTTTTAAAATTCAAAAAGAAATTTAAATCACAATTTATATTTATACCATTTTTTGTAGAGAATTTAAATAATTTTAAACACATTTATAAAATATATAATATAAAAATAACATTTTCATTGAAATAAATTTTTTAAAATAACATAGTTGGTTTTCTAAAATAATATAATTTTCCGTGAATATTGAAAACTAATAGTTTTCCAATTATGATCATTTATTTTAATGAATTAAATTTAAATATTTATTGAATTGTGTTTTTTATTTTCTGTTAAACTAACATATGATCCACTTAATTTATAATAACATAATTAATATTATTTTAATCATTGTTTTAGATTAATATTTTAAAATGTCATTTAAATTCACAAATAAAAATTCATCAAAAAATGATTTTGCATTGTGTTTTATGAATTTATATGAATATTGATTTTTCTAAATTAAAAATCTTAAATCATAGAATTATAATAGTATATATTGAATATTGAGGTTTAAATTTGGTATATAGAAATCTTTTATTTTTTTTCATTATAACTAATACTTATGTTATATATTATTCAACTATGCAACGGTATAATGGGTAAAAAATGTTAGAACAATTACATATGGTCTCAAAATAAACCATATACATGTGTTAATTTTATTTTATATGATAAATAATACATTATATATCCAAAATTAGAATATTTGGAGACATTTTTCCATTTTCCATTGAAAATGATATTTCTATTGATTTAAATAATGAAAATTCCAAAATCTCACTTTCTTAACAATAATGACTATAAAAATTTTAAACAAATATTAAAAGAGAATATGATGGGTTATAACTGATTATAAGAAATACAATTTTTTGTTAATTTTTTTTTAAAAAATTACTAATGAAATAATTTCCCCAAAATCTTATATAATCTTGAAATAGTACTTGTTCATGTAATATAGAAATCAATTAAATTACACTAAAAAACTATAAAAAATATATATTTTCCTAATTGATGGTTTCACAAGAATTTTATAGATCAATATATTGTTTTGGAGATTATTTAAATGTTTAAATTCAAATTAATTTTATATATTGATTCCCATAGAATATGAGTAACTAAATAGTTTCCCAAATCAGATTAATGATATTTTATGAAAAACAATATTTTAATGAATTTTTTTTAAAAAGTATTAAACATGAAAATGGGAAAATATATGTTCTAAAATTTCGTACCTTGGAAGGTTATGATTTTTTTTACATTTTATATAATATATAACTTATAATATTTCAATATATGTGATCGTGGTTATGGATAATAATGTTAATAAAGGGGTTAATACAAAAATGTGGATTAATAATATATATATATTAATATATATTTTATTTTAGTATTTTATATGAATATTATACTCAATATATAATAAAAAATTTCATTGTGGAACCTTTTTCCTGAAATTCACTTCATAATATTTTTATATGTCGGAAATTTTCAAGAGTAACCCTCCCCTCACATAAAAAATTATACCACTTCCTTCTTTTATTTAGAATAAATTGAGCCATGTATATCAAAAAATCAATGATATATTCTACTCAAAAAAATATAAACATGATTTTAATGGTTTGATAATTTATTAATTACCTTTACAATGGTCTATAAGAAATGATCTAAATGCAGGATATCAATGAAGAGGTAATCATCAAACCCATCCTATTTTAATTTATTTATTTGAATACCTATTTAAAATTTATTATACTAGTCATAAAATAAGTATTCTGGTATACTAAATATAATTAAATGATATTATGATTATTTAACCTCTAATAATCTATTTATATCATGCAAATGGTATATTATAGCACCTCTCATAGATACATGTGGACTACCGACACCATGTTGAGAAATAGTTGATTTACCATCACTAACATTAATATATGATTATTTTAATGGTTATAATTTTAAGATATACTGTTTATAATGTTATTATTATTCAATAATTATAACATAATTCCTACCATCTTACCACCCCATCCATTGGAAAATGTTAATGTCACTCTTGTATATATGTAGACTACCACCTCTATAAGCAATGTAATTTTTTTCCAATTTACATAGTTGATAATAACGATACATAAAAATATTATAAAATATATTTATATATATCAAATAATCATTATTCAAGAAATATGATTTTTTATTTACATTTTTTATTCCATTAATCGAAATGATGAAACAATTTTAATGGGTATATAAAACCTAACGTCTATATGAATAGTGTAATTAAACTATTTGTCTTCATAGTTTATGGAATTCTATGTATATATAATTATATTATATTTATATCATGATAAAATTTGGGGATTTATTTGCAAATTAACAATGTTCAGGATATATAATACTAAATAGAATTCATCAAGAAAACGATAGAGTTTACAACAGGAAGAGATGATTTAAAAAATAATTTTTTATTCAAAAATATTATGCTGAAAATATAATAATTTATACGTATTTAGATAAATTTGTTATAGAATCACAATTAAGTAAAATTTTTTATATATTTGGTTTATAAACTTTCAATCAAATTTGACCTTTAGGTAATGGATATTCATTTTACATTTATTTCCAGGACACACATGCGATATTCACCAAATGTTGCTTTTATGTGGTGTGTGTAATAGAAATGAATGTCTTTGATGCATATAATTTTGAAAAGTATGGGGAATTATATATCCATTTATCTTCCGGTAAATTTTTTATTCATTATTTAAAAATGTGTTATGGGATTAATGTTATGATCTCATTGTTTGACAGAATTATTTGTTATTATGTTTCATATAAGGAAATTTCATGATCCACCTATCCTGGAATTCTTAACTTTTATTATCCAATTTTTATCTATGGATTTAACATTAATTCTAATAATTTCCCTCTCTATATAAACACAACAGAATTAATAATTATTTTTATAAAAATAGACTTTATTTCTCACTTGGCTGAAAAATCCAATTTCATCTATATTCTTGTGTTCTTTAGAAAATTAAATATAGATTTCAACATTATCTACTAATAATTAAAATTGTTTTTATGAATTCTTTATTGTTTATTGAGTTGTTTAAAAATAATATTCTTATGTTTTCCAGAATAAGTAATTTTTTATTTTAAAAAAATTTAAAATAAACTATTATTTTAGAATACATGAAATGGGTGGAATTTCATAGCATCATGTGGGTTCAATGCATGGAATATTCCTTTAAAATTTTAAATGAATTTTTATAGAATATTTTTACATTAAATTTCTTGGAATTTATTGATTTTAGACTTGTGATTTCAAAATTTAAAGGGTGCTTTCCTCATAAAATGTTACAAATATATTTTCATTGAATATTAATATATGATAATAACTATTGATGTTGCATATACTATTCTAGGGATATTAATAAATGATACCATTCACATTTGTTAATGGGATAACATACTATTATGATGATGTACAAACTAATCTACAAACCCCAAATCACTGTATGGGTTAATTAGAATATGATAAAATAATTATGAAAGACATTTCATTTCCATGGGTTTTTAAATGATGAAACAATGAAATATTTACGGACTATATTTATTTTCCTTCATTATTCATTGATGAATTGATGATTTTTTAGGATTCATATTTACCTTTCATGGGTTGAGGTATGACAAATGATTTAAGATTTTATGGCTCCCATTTGTGTATAATAACCATTTTAATAATAAAAGTATTAATTTTTTTATCAGCATATCAATGTAATGCCTCGACCCTAGTTACCCAGAGTCGGTGCATTATTTTAATACATTGTCATGATTACAAGGAATCATGTCCCAAAGGACTGATTGGTTTAGCAGTCTTGGAAAATAAATTTCATACAAGAATGATACATTACACATTATAACATACAACACAACATAGATAGTTATTTGAGAATTCCATTGTTCCCTTAGCTAAACCACGCATATCAATCACAATAAGCTTCTTGAAATCCTCGTAAAAATAAAATATTGAAAAGGATGAGCTCAAACACTCAGTAAGGGTAAGAAAAAAAGCATAAAATGACATAAATATTAAGTATTAGTGAATAATTGAAGCCACATGCCTTTACCAATAACAGACAGGAATACTTTTATGGCAGAAATAGGAGTTGAGTAAATAATTCCTTAACAAAACATAATAATGGATATTCTACTAGTTGTGTACAACAAGAACCATCAATATTATTATCATAACGAGGGAATGTATAATGCCGGAAATTCTGAAATATTTTGTCAAACCCTCGGCCAAGACGTCTAAAAATGATTAAGGCCTCGACCAAATCCACATATCTAATTGGGAAAGGGCCTTAACAAATTCGACGTCGAGTTGTCTCATGAGACCTACCGGTGTATCGAGGAGATATAGCAGGCTCCACCTGTCAGTTACTAATTGCTATACATTCCTCATATGAAATGGTTTAAACATATCTTAAACATTCATTTCAAAACAATCATATGAAATGTCACTACTTTAACCATAAACCATGAATGGTGAAAAAATAGCACAACCGTAGAAAAACATATCACGAAACCTTCAATAAAATATGGATGTTTTGTATCATAATAAATCAACTTCAAATAAACTTAAAATCCATCATAGGATGTTGACATAGATGAAATCAAAAACCATTTTAGAGAAATATCGCTTTCTATTTGGAAATTATTTAAGAGTCACATAATTATAGAGAAAAAATTTACTTTGAAAATATTCTTATAATCTTGTAAGGGGAGCTTTGATGCTGTTATAACGACGGAAAATAGCCTCACCCAACGTATTAGTTAAAATAAACATTCTTACCTTAAATTTGTCGAAAAGGTCATAAAGTACCTTAGTTAGAAAATGACGGAAATATTCCTTTAACAAACATAAGGGTATAAATGAATTTAACCCATTGTCAAGTAAATATTAAATTTTTTTTTGAAATATATTTTTAAGAAACATGGATGTGGATGATAAAGGGGGTCCTAGAAGATACATATTTAAAAACAATTTCGGATAATAAAGAGATTGTGAAATTAACCCTTACCTAATTGTAATCAATAAAGTCGTATGATCAATAGTAAATAACCACTAAATGAGTCATATAAGATCATGAATATAAAATGAATCATGATAATATATATATCAAATGGCAGTACAAAATACACCACATTCAATAAATATGTGGTGAACAACGGAAATCTAACGGAATTAAAAGTGAGATAAGAAATCCCTTACCTCTTATTAGACTTGACTCGATCGTTCTTTAATATCCTAAATAATAAACAAAATTTAATTTATACATTCTTAAGAACCTTTTTTAAGTTTATTATTCCTTTTATATCACTTATAACCACATTATAAACATTATGTATTCATTTAAGTTAAAAACGTTCATTTTGTCGATATTTGGAACTTGAGTCAAAAATGAACACCTTATAGTTACATGTTGTTCACATTGTCAAAATATTATTATATACAAAATGATATTCATGATTTTTATATCATATATATCATATATATATATCCTGTATATACATGTTTTTATAATAGTACATATCATTTTGGGGTAAGAAATGAAATGCACCGTTCATGTAGACGGTAAGTCGTACGTATGCATAAATGCTACATTAATTTATATTTCTAATTTTAATGAAATTAAAACATAATTATACATAGGTATATTATAATTCTAGTATAATATCATATATAATATCATTAAATCCATCCGTTATACATCCCACATATGGTATTAATGAGTCATATAACTTTGAGGGGGCGGTATGCCGCACTTAATCTAATGAAATTATCATGTTTAACTATAATTGAAACCATTAAGGTATGATATAAAATAAAATTACAGAAGAATCAAAATAACCTAAATATAATATATATCATATATATATATTGTTCAATCCAAATGGCCACCATAAGAGGCGGCAGGAGGTGATTGAACAATCATTATTTCTTGAGGTGTTAGTTTTCCATCCACAGAAACATTATGTTCTTCACCCATTAGATGGAGGTGTGTGTAAGTGTAGTTAGAATATTAGTAATAACAAAATACTAGTATATTTACCATACTGGTGTTGTTATAAAAGACTGTAATAAACATATTTTAGTGGTTGGATAAGTAAAATAAAAGAAAAGAATTTAAGAGAAACTATTACCTTTAATTTGGGTAACTTATTTTTGGTCTGAACCAAAAGGGCTTCTTGAAGTGCCTTATGCCTAAGGATAGTATTCTAGGAGGAGGAGAGGGATGTAGGGAGATTAATTTTTCAGATTTTGGATGAGGCTAAAGGCTTGAGATGTGTGAGGAATTGGTTATAAGTGGTCTCCTTTTATAAGGGGGAGGAGGGGCTCTTTAGGAAAGTGTGAAAATATTATGTTATTAAATAATGATATTCGGTCTCTAATGGTATAAAAATCATTAGGGTAGAATATAAGATGACTAATGGTTGAAAGAAAATCAGAAAATAATAATTGTAAATGTTTTGGATATTATTTTAATACATATAATCTAATTTATTCAAATCATTAATTAATGAGGTAAATACTGCATCATTATTTTGTCATAAATAATTTAATTTATTCGAAGTCTCAAAATTATAAAAAAAATCCATGATGAAGGAAATATTCTTATATTTAAAATTAATATTTATAGTCTAAAATATTACTTATATAACACCATATAAAAATTAATTACTAAAAGATTTTTGTTTTTGTCAATTTTGCCTTCACTTTAAATTAATTAATCTAAAGGGTCGTTATCATTCATAAGTGGCTTCATGGGGTCCCCAAATATACCCAAATATGACCATGGTAAATAATATATCATCCAATAGGGTTAGGACACGTTATAGGGTAATATGTTATTATTATAATATTATTTTTTACCCTTATTTACCGGATTTACCCTTTAACTACGGTAAATAAAATATTTCCGAAGTTATTATTCAAAATGTATAAATTGTTTTTCCTATTTACACAATTTGGACATCATGGTTATAAATATGGAATCCATTTTTCTAAATTCAAAACACATAATTGGCAGAAATTAATTTAAAATTAATTCACATTGTCAAAACAAAAAGCGTGTCTTTAAGAAATAATAACTATCAAAAGATTGACACTTTCTTATGTCCAGTTTAAATGTGAAATTATGTCCGATGACCAAAATTGGATTAAATGGTAAAAATATAATCTAATTATACTTTAAAATCACTCAAATTAATAATTTATCCCTATTAATTATTTCGATTAAAAATGTTGTTTTTAATTAAAACTTAGTAATTTTCACTATTCATCAAAATATGAAAGTAATCAGAAAAGTACCAAAAATTTATTAAAACTAAATTTTTATGTCCCGATTATAAAGGGGAAGTTTATTTTGTCAAATTTAATATATAAAAGTTTCAAATATTGTATTTAAATAGGGTTCACCAATAAAAGGCGGTAAAAGTGCATTTATGAAAAAAGTAATTTTTTTATCTGAAAAAAATGAATTTGTTCCTATATTATATCTAAGAAACTCATAATATTAATTCTAAAACTATAAGTATTATATAATGTTCAAAATTAAGCTAATAATAGTCATAAACTCTTTTTAATGGAAAGTTTGGTAGGTCATGGTGCGCTAGAACTCGGTGTTGCGTGTAGTGAAAGTTATTGACTTAATTTTAAGAAATAACATAATATGAAATCTTGTGGTGTTATATTCATTCCTCCTTCAATAAATTTCATCCTCACAGTTTTCAATTATTTTTTGAAAATAAAAGGTTGGAAATAGAAAATACCATTGTGAAAACCCACATTAGAAATTATTTTAATAAAATTTAGTCTTAATAAGAGGAAAATTGAAATAGTGGGGTCACCACCAAATTATGATCTTGATTAGGAGAACATTGGTGGAAATTAGAGACACATAATTAGAGGTAAAACGTAAATATTTATAGGGATTGATTAAGGTCATCAATCACAAACATGTGTAAAAATTGAGGGCCTCAAATATATCAATCTATGAGGATTTAAAATACCATTAGTTCAACAAAACATAAAGTATTAGGATAACACATTTTTTGTTTTGTGATCCCTTCAATAATGTCTAAGAATTAATTAATTTATAGTATAAGAGAAGAAAAAAATATATTTGACAAGTATAGTTCCATCCTTTAATTAATTTCTCCCACATACTCATCTTTCGGTCTAAAAAATATTCTATTTATCATATTCATATAGGGTTGAAAAAAATGAATTTATAATTCATATACTAGAATTTTTTAAAAAATACTACATTATTCAATCAAGGAAATCATTTGGGCTAGTGGTAGGTGAAAAACCCCTGTCGCCCTTCGATTACGGGTTCAAGTCTCGCAACTTTTCCAGACGCGACGGGTTGTCACCCGACCTCCGAGATTCCCTCTTATGGAAATCCAAACAAATTATCAAACATGAATTACCCAAAAAACATCTATCCAAACTCACTGTCCAAAATTTATAAGGATGGTAAACACAATGAAGATCCTTTTTTCTGCGTAATAATATTTGAACACCTTCATCATATTTTCTTTTAAAACACTCCAACATCATGAATTACTATAAATCCTTATTGATTACATTCAATATACCTTATTCGTTATAGAATAATGGATAAACTCTTTCTATCCAAAAATTTGGAAAACTCCAACAATGATGGAATATACAAAACATTAATCAATTTCAACGAAGTCATCAATATCCACAATAATTTGTCCAAATAAATCATGTATTATTCCAAAATCACTACCTCAGTATCAAAATCATATTATGGTTTATCATTCTCTCAGCCATATATTTTTGAAAAAAATTAACCTACTATTGAGTCACTTTTATTAGTTCCACACAATCTCAAGTCCTTAATGAAATAGTACCATAATACACCCCTTATATACTCTGTAATAATTATAACCAATACATCATTGATACAACACTCAAATGACATAATTCTTTAATAACAGCAAAATAACTCTAATCATTCATCCTCATCTGTGGTAGTATAATAACATGATTATTAACAAATAACAAAATTTGGGACATACTCTGATGATGTGTACAATGGTTTGCGTAGTGTCCCAACTCCTTTCAGATGAATAATTGAACATTTGAAACCTTTTTCTTACCCTTGCAGTCACGTACATGGTGTCCTTTTTCTCCATACTTATAACAAACTCACATTCCCTTCAGGAAAGTTCCAGGGAATTTCTTCCCACAGTTATCACATATGGTATGATTCTTCTTTTCCCTCTTCCCTATATCCAACTTTCTCTATTACATCCTTTTCTACACTTGCTTCACTTAAAATCTATAGGACTCAGAAAATTATTTATATATATTATTAACACATGATATTATTTCTTCATATGTTGAGAATACATGGGAGGATATTTCCATTCTAAATGTTGGCTTAAGACGGTGAAAGATATGATCCTTTTTACTCTTTGGATCATACATATTGCTGGAGTTCACATTCCTTCTACTGGAAACCATTTCTATACAATGTAATAAACTATTTCAGTCTATGAATTGCAATAAATAATTCCAAACATGTAAAATAAATAATGTAAATTGAATAGTTTAAGGATATAATCCATAATCACACAGATGTTTTCATTGAGGAAGTATATACTCATAAACCTTTAATAATTATTTGGAAATAAAATGAGATTTATCCTAAGAATATCCCCCGAGAGTGTCGTAACCAAGAGTGCAGCAAGGCCCGTTGTCATGCACCAGTTCCCGTTCAAGTCTAGCTCAAAGCGGCATTTTCGGGTTTTACCCCTAGGTACATCTGTGCTAGAGCCGCCTCTACCTGATCGTATGCAGACATTGATGTATTTTCTTGTAAAATTCAAAAAATCTCTACATTACCAAAATTCTATGAATTTCTTTAATACAAAACCTCAAAGTCTATATTAGGTCTATGTGCCCCAATCAGAGTTTATATAAATATAGATTCCAATTTTATTTCTAAACTTCCTCTGATACTGACTATAATTCCCCGAACCTAGTTACCCAGAGTCGGTACGTTATTTTAATACATTGGCATGATTACAAGGAATCTAGTCCCCATGGAACGATCAGTTTAGTAGTCTTAGAAAATAGATTACATACATTAATGTTACATTACTTTATAACATACAACACAACATAGATTGTTTTTTGAGAATGCCATTGTTTCCATAGCTTAACCATTCATATCAATCACAATACACTTCTTGGAATCTGGTGAAAAATAATACAATGAAATTGGTGAGCCCAAACACTCATTACGTGTAAGCAATACAACAGAAAATGACATAAATATTATGTATGGTGGAAAATTGACACCACATGCCTTTACCAATAATAAACATGAATACTTTTATGGTAGGAATATGATTTGAGTAAATAATTGCATAACCAAACATAATCATGGTTAATCTACTAGTCTAATGACCACATGAACCATCAATATTATTTTCATAATGAGGGAATATAAAATGCCGGTCATTCTGAAACATTTTGTCAAGGCCTTGGACAAGACATTTAAAAATAAATAAGGCCATGTCCAAAACCATAAATCTTACTGGGAAAGGGCCTCGTCCAATTCCACGTCTAATTGTCTCATGATACCAACCGATGCATAGAGGATCTATATCAGGCTCCACCCGTCACATACTAAGTCCAAAACATTCCCCATATGAAAAGGTTTAAACATATCATAAACATTGGTATTAAAACTGGCATAGAAATTGTCAATACTATAACCATAAACCATGAATGGTGTAAAAATATCACAACCATAGTCAAACATATCACAAAACCTTCAATACAATATGGAAGTTTGGTATCATAATAAATCAACTTCAAGTACACTTAAAATCCATCAAACAATGGTGACATAGATGAAATCAAAATCCTCTTTAGAGAAATATCGCATTCTATTTTGAAATTATTTAAGAGTCACATAATTATAATGAAAACATTTATTCTGAAAATATTCTTATAGTCTTGTAAGGGATGATTTTAAGATGTTATAATGGAGGATAATAGCTGCACCCGATTTTTATGTTAGAAAAAACATTCTTAACTTAAATTTCTCGAAAAGGTAAAAAATTAACTTGTTTGGAAAATGACGGAATGATTCCTTTCAAAACAGATAAGGGTATAAATGAATTTAATCCATTGTATAGTAAATATAATTTTTTTTTGAAATCTATTTTTAAGAAACATGGATGTGGATGATGAAATGGGTCCCAGTAGATACTTACGTAAAAACAAGCTTAGATAATAAACAGATTGTGAAATTAACCATTACCTCGTTTTAATCAATCATATCGTATGAAAAATAGTCATTAACCACCAAATGAATCATATAATATCCTGAATATAAAGAAAATCATGATAATATATATATATATATATATATATCAAATGGCAGTATAAAATACACCACTCAATAAATATGTGGTGAACAAAGGAAATCTCACAGAATAAAAAGTGAGATAAGAAACCCCTTACCTCGTGTCGGACGTGACCCATTCATTATTTAATATCCTGAATAATAAACTAAAGTTAATTTATACTTTCTTAAGATCATTTTTATGTTTATTATTCCTTTTATATCACTTACTACCATGTTATAAACATTATGTAATCATTGAAGTTAATAACATTTGTTTTGTCGATATTTGGCACTTGAGTAAAAAATGAACACCTTATAGTTACTAGTTGTTCACGTGGTCAAAATTTCATTATATACAGAATGATATCCAGGATATAGATATCATATATATCCTATATATCCAGTATATAAAAGTATTTATAACAGTACATATCATTTTGGGGTAACAAATTAAATGCACCGTTCATGGAGACGGTAAGCCGTACGTACGCATTAACGGTACTTTTATTTCTATTTAGTATTTTAATATAATTAAAACATAATGATACATAGTTATATTATAATTCTAGTATAATATCAAATATTATATCATTAAATCCATCCTTTATACATCCCATATATGGTATTAACGAGTCATATCACTTTTAGGGGGAGTTAGTCCACAATTCTTGAAATGAAATTATCCCGTTTACCCAGAATGGAAACAATTAAGGTAAGCTATAAAAGAAAAATAAAGAAGCATGACTAAAACATAAACATAATATATATCATATATAAATAAATTTCCATCATAATTTACACCATGAGAGGCGGTAGAAGATAATTGAACAATCATCGTTTCATGAGGCGTTAATTTTCCATCCACAGAAACATTAAGTACTTCACACATTTGATGGAGTTGTGCGTAAGTGTAGTTATAATTATTCTCATAACAACATCATAATATTTTGAGTATACTATTTATTCAATATATGAAAGGAATAAAAAGAGATAAAGGGATGGATAAGTAAAATAAAATAAAAGAATTAAGGAGGAACTATTACATTTAAATTGGGTAACTTCCTTTGGTTTGAACCAAAAAGACTTCTTGAAGTGCCTTATTCCTATGGTAAGGATTCTAAGAAGAGGAGAGGGATATAGGGAGATTAATTATGTGGAGTTTGGATGAGACTAATGTCTTGAGAGGTGTGAGTAATTGGTTATAAGTGGTCTCCTTTTATAAGGGGGAGGAGGGGCTCTTTAGGAATGTGTGAAAATATTATTTAATAATATAATGATATTTGGTTTCTAATGGTCCAAAAATCATTAGGATAGTAGATAAGATGACTCATGGTCGAATTAAAATAAGACAATAATAATTGAACATGTTTTGGATATTAGTTTAATATATATAATATAATTTATTAAAATCATTTATTAATTAGGTAAAGAATGCATCATTATTGTGTCATAAATAATTTAATTTATTCGATGTCTAAAAATTATAAAAAATTGACATGATGTATGAAATGTTATTATTTTTACAATGAATATTTATAGTAAAAAATATTACTTATAACACCACATAAAAATTAATTACTAAAAGATTTTTTTTTCAATTTTTTCATTACTTTAAATTAATTAATCTATAGTGTCATTATCATTCATACATGGCTCCTTGGGGTCCCAAAATCCACCCAAAGATGCCCATGGTTGGAAATGTATCATTAAATAGCGTTAGGTAACGTTTTAGGGTAATTTAATATTATAATAATATTATTTTTTACTCTTATTTACCAGATTTCCCGTTAAACCATTGTAAATTAAATATTTATCGATTTAATTATTCAAAATGTAGAAAAATAAAAGATACCTATTTACAAAATTTGGACCTCCTGATTCAAAATATTGAATCCATTTTTCAAAATTCAAAACACATAAGTGATATAAATTAATTTAAAATTAATTCCCGTTGTCAAAACAAAAATCGTGTTTATAAGAAATAATAACTATCAAAACATTGACACTTTCTTATATCCAGTTTAAATGTGAAATTATGTGTAATGACCAAAATTGGATTAAATTTTAAAAATATAATGTAGTTATACTTTATAATCACTCAAATTCATAATTTATCACTATTATTTATTTCAAATAAAAAAGTTGTTATTAATTAAAATTTAGTAATTTTCACTATTCATCAAAATTTGAAAGATATCAGATAAGTACCAAAAAATTATTGAAACTAAATTCTTATTTCCCAATTCTAATGAATAAGAATATTTTGTAAAATTTAATATATAAAAGTTTCAATTATTTTATTTAAAAAGGGTTCCCCATTAAAAGGCGGTAAAATTGAATTTTTTTAAAATAAAAATATTTCTTTTATCTGAAAAAAATGAAAATGTTCCTATATTATGTCTAAGATACTCATAATATTGATTCTAAAATTATAAGGATTATATAATGTTAAAAATTCAGTTAATACTTTTCATAGCCGCTTTTGAACTGATAGTTTCGTAAGTTGTGGTGCGCTAGAAAATGGTGTTGTGTGAAGAGCAAGTTATTGAATAACTTTGAAAAAAATAATATACTATGAAATCTTGGGTTGTTACAATTAATATATAATCTCCTTGAACCTGATAGCCTGGAATTAAAGCCTAGATTAACAAATTAAGATATATACAAGGAATAAAATTCCGAATGACCAATCAATTTACATTATTTAGAGATGAAAATACATACACGGTACCAATTTCACATTGGGAATAAAAAATAAAAAATAATACATAACAAAATCAAATGAACTGCAAACTTGAAAAATAGTTCAATGATTTCTTCTTCATATCATGGGTAACATAATCAAAATAATGGGGATCTAAATGTGTTATTATTGATAATTTACAATTATTGATATCATTAATTAGTAATAATAAACAACATGTAAAGGTATATAAGTGAAAATACATGCCAATTAAATAGCCTTATTTTCAGGATGAAATACTTCATAACAAATATTGGTTGATAAATAATAAAAAATATTCCATTTAATCAATAACTGAGAATAATATTCTCTTATATATAATATCATAGATAAAATATCTTGGTTAATAATAATAACTAAATTTTAATTATAGGAAATTATTAATTATTAGATTCCATGATAACAGACATCATTATATATCTATTCTGATGTCCTTTCACAAGAAAATTTGAATAACATGTTTAAACCTATCAAATATGGAGGAATTATTTGTCTCGTGATACCTACCAATACATCAAGGTGATATAATATATTGGTCCCCACTCCTCAATGTCAGTCAATATGATTCCGCACATATCAAATAATTGAATTAATTCCAAAAACAGTATTCATTATCATAAAAATAGGTATTATGTACAATATAAATATTTATCAATATATCCATAGTTATTCATGTTACATTAAAAGTTAAAAAAATATAAAAAGTAGTATAATTTTTAGGTAATAGTCTTATGTTTCATTGAAGAAAATGGATATATAAGGGAAATAAAATTTAAAATGAAAATTTTTTAAAATAAAGTTATTTTTTCAAGAGAAAGACAACAATATCAAAAAATGTGATATTGAAAAATAACATTATCAATTGGTACCTTTAAAATAAAATCCTCTTATATGAAATGATCCAAATTGAAACATAAAATACCATTACTTCTAAATTAATCATGATTCTATGTTTCAATGGGTTAGTATACGCAACACATAAATGTTATTTGGTGAATAATAAAAAATAATTATCAACAGAATGTAAATTCATATAAAATATATTCCCACATGAATTCCATAAATTGAATGTGCTTTGAACTATTGTATAATATTTTTTGGAGTTTTATGAATTTATAATATAACCAAAATGATTATAATATTTATAATATCATATGTGTTACTATTTTAACAAATTACCACATGTTTGTTTATGATATTTCATTATTTTCATTTGTTTTGGGTTTTAATCACCTTGTTTTCCCATTAATGATTTTTCATTAATTATTCGGTTCATCTGCATTTTATATATTTTCTTTACCTATATAATAATAATTGTGAATTAATTGCCTTATTTAGAAATCAATAACACTTTTTTTAAAAAAAGTCATGAAATACGGTATTAAAAATTTGTTCATGTTATTATCATTGAGAAAGTATGTCATACGTATGCATGAGTGATGTTTATGTATTCCAATTATCTTTATGGAATGAAGGTAAGTGATATATTATCTTTCCATAATGATTATAATATCATAAATAAAGTTTTATTTCTATAAAATAACTTATATATATGTTCCATGTGGTGTGGTAAAAATATAGGGTCACATCATTTCATGAAGGTTGTTGTCCATACAAACATGGGTGATGTTATCATATTTCATTGAGTGAAATGGTATGAAAGAAAATTAAATATTTTATCATTTAAAAATGTTTAATATTTGTTAAAATAATTATTATTTCACATATATAACATATTTTCTTTAACTGTATCATTATCACTATCCACGTATTCAATTAGTGAATGATGAATCACATAACTTCGTCAGGTGATAGTCCTCTGTACACAAGATCAACGATATCATATATCCAATGGAATAGATTAAAAAGGTATATTTTATATAATTAATACTGAGGTTTTATGATGTTATAAATATCATATATTACAATTATATCCAACATCATAACTAAATATCAGATATGGTTTTCGACAAATTTATGCAATCAGTTTGTGAGGTGGTAGTTCACCATACATAAGAATGATGATTTTATAATCCATTTAGAAGAATTGGGAATGGTTGTATCTAATTAACATAACATAAAAATAAATTATTACATGATATTTACTAATGTGTCTATATAATCGTAGTTTTATTTGATTTTATGGGGTGGATAAATAAATAAAATTAAAATTCCCATTAAAGAATATTACAATATATTCTAGTATCTGTATTAGGTTTTTAACAAAGAGATACAAAGATATTATTTTTTAAAAACTATGGATTATAGTATGGTATTATGGTTTTTTGCTAGTGACTTTGGTATCTCTTTTAAATTCTAAAAGGAGAGATGGTTTGAAAAATATTGGGGAAGTGGTTGCCTTTTATATGTGAGGTGAGTAGAAAACTTGTAGTTTTTTTAAAATATTCAATCATACATGTGATTTTATCAGGAAAAAATCATCCTTAATGATAAATTAACAATAATAGAAACTATTTTATCTAAATATATCCATAAACTATATTTTTGGAATTTTTCTATGTAATTTGGACCATTATTTTTTTGTTTAACCAATAGTTAATTCATTTTTACTATAAGCTTTGTAAATAATTTTTTATTTTTCCACTATAGTTTTTGGTAAAAAATTATTTTTAGAAAATTATTCATTTTAAATTACTTATATTAAAAATATGGAATCAATTTTTCCAAATTCAAATCATAAAAATGGTAAATTTTAATTTAATATTTATCCCATAGAATTGACTACAATGATTTTTTTCAAAGAGATATTATTCAAATGTTTAAAAAATAATTATATCAAAATTAATTATAAAAATTATTGGAATGAAATAATTTAAATTAATTAATATAATATTTATATAATATTAGTTTATAATAAAATAAAAATATAATTTAACACTACTAAAAATTTAAATGAAATGGCGGGTATTAATAAAATCATCATTTTTTATGTCTTTATCAAAAAAATAATTTATTTCCTAAAAAGAAAAAAAATAAAAACTGAGATAATTAATATTTAATAATATAGAAATAGAAGATTATTTTATAATTTAAATTATTTTTAATGATTTAATGTTTTTTTATTATATGCACAAAGCCTAACAAAACCTTCCTTTATAAAAAATATATTTTAAAAAACATTTATTCTTCTTTTAAATAATTATTATTTTATTCCTAATCCATATGATAATAAAATTTTTATTACTATTTAGTGATATTCAAACCTAAAAATTTACTATCTATGCAGTAACTATTATATAAAATGTCAATATTTTAATAAAATGTAATGTTTCTTTTAAACTCTATATTCAGGGTAACAAAACTATAAATATTATTATTTGTAATTTAGGATAAAAGAAATGTTGTTTGTAATGTTTGTTCATCTATGTGTTTCGATTAATGAAATATTTAAAATTGATTTAATTTATATCCATATAAATACATTGTAAATTCTTGGTGTTTTATGCTTTCTAGTATACCTTATGTTTTATATCATTCACACTTTCTAATATAATGTTATTATATTTTAATTTAATGTTGTTACATTCTCCCCAATATAAATAAATTTTTTCCTAAAAATTTAAACATGATCCCATTAATCATGGTTTTTATATTTAGAAATTAGTTTATTGAAAACCCACATCTTAAAAATCCAGAATAAAACATCCTCTTAATAATATAGAAAGGTACGTTCAATGGCCATATAGAATAACACATACTAGATTTCAATAACATAGAAATCAGGTGAGGATGTAAAATATTTTCATAAAAATGAATATAACAATTAATAATGATTTATATTGATAGAGTAATTGGTGAGGAGGAAGTTAATGACCACAAACTCATAAAAAATAGGTGTCCAAATAGTCACGGATATGATAAGACATTAATATAATTAGGCCACATTTTAGTTTCAATATATTTTTAGAATATTTTAGGATCATTTTTACTGTAATAGATGGTAGGTAAATGTACATACTTGATGTATTAATATTTATTATAAAAAATTTCAAAATTTAATAGTTCTCTAATAAATTTCAAATTCATAACTTATTCTAAATAATATATATATATATATATATATATATATAATTATTTTTTTATCCTTGAGGAGTTATAAGTATCTTTTAATGGATTTTAATAACCTTAAAATAGTAACAATATATTTATTGTGTCATTACTAAAATAAAAATGGTTAGAACATTTATGAAAATAACATCCAAATTCTAATATAATCCATTCCATAAAATGATAATCTTAAAAATAGTATATTTTTTTCCAAATTCAAAATCTAAAAATTTTGGAGGTAGGTCACTAAGTCAACATTATATTCCCAATAAAATATAATTTGACTCTTTATTATACGTTATAATTATGTTAGTACCTTGAATTATTATTCTCTAGAAACATGGTAATAACCTATATTACTATAATACTATATTTAAAATAGACATTATTCGTTAGTAAATAAATAAGACACATATTAATTAGTATGATACTCAAATACAATGATTCCTTTATCTCTATAAATTATAACATAGACCCCATTGTCAAAAAAATATTAATCAATTCCAGGGATGTATGTACTATCCAAATCACATTTTCCATATCAATTATATCTTAATAACAATATCATTATATCAACATTTGGAATATATTAAGGGTTATCATTCCATCAATCATGTGTTTTCCATGAGCATAAACTAGCCTTTTAATCACTTTTATGTCACCATTCATCAAATTATTTGAAATCCATTATGAAATAGTAATTTAGTACAATATATATATTTTTCATGAATTTTACAATGTGAATACTTAAAATAAAATAAATTCTTAACATATTTTATGGATCTATACACATAAAGAAAATTAATCATTCACTTTAGTTCATTAAATGAAAAAATATTTACCCTAATCACAATGAATCTTATAAGGACTATTCCTATGACACATGGTCCATTATATTGTGTATTTTTACACATCCTTGTGGTGGAATCATATAAAATTTCAATGTGATTCTTTCTCATTAAATAATGAGTATGGTGAACTTTCTCTCTACAATTATAGAAGACTCATATTCCCCTCACGAATTTAACTAGTTCTTTCATTAAAAAATTATCACATGCGGGAAATAATTATTTCCCATATACCATTTATCCATTTTCCACTTCTATAGTATTCTTCTCTTGAATATAATTCAATATGTAACACATATAGAATTAATTCTTTATTTATATATAACATAAAAATATTTCAACTTGTGATGAAAATATTTTGGGTACCATATCCCTTTAGTGAATTGGATTAATCCCTTTAAAAAAATCATTCTTTCACTATATATTAGGTATGTAATCATTATCAGACCTATAATAACATGTAAATATAATTTCATTCTTGAAAACACTTTTTTCATCCATTTTATTTAGTATAAAAAACCTCATCTTCATCTGATTTAATTTTCTCTGGAGGGGTATGTTTTACAATGAATGTCCTATCAATATCATTCAATTACCTATGTTTTATTTCTTATTACTCCATATAATTACGCATAGATGACCAATAATTATCATTATTTATTATTAAAAAATACACAAAATGATTCACCATAACATATTTAATATTTCCCATGACTATAAATATCCTATTTGGGGACATTATCCATTACCTTAATAAAATTGTATTAATTATATAACCAAATAATGAGGGATTTTATTCCATGAAGTGATCCTACATAAGAGAATCACACTATGAATGTGGTCTCTCCATCTAGTAAAGGTTATATTTTCTAACTCGGAGAGGATTCTGTAATATTTTCCTAATGTTCTCAGTTCCCATTCAAACTAAATTGGATTCACCAGTAGTTAAACCTCTACATTGGAAACATGTATTGATATTCTTCTTCAGTCCAGATATCATTATTTAACAATGTAATATACTGGATTATATCATTAAATTATTTATTTTATTTCATAATGTATAAATTTAAATTTGTGTTACATAAAACATCAATTAAAAATTTGTGAATTTTTATTCTCGGAATCATAAACATTGGTTTCTATGAGGATATATTTATTATTAAGTCATCCATAATGGTTTGTGAAGAATATGCGAATTATCGAAATGATATCCCCTTTGAGTGTAAAACCAAGAGCACAATATGTCTCGTTTCCTTATATAATGTGATGATATAGCCTATCCCAATGAAAATATTTATTGTTATTACTCAAATATACCACTTTTTCATAACAACGCACACACATAGTGTTTAGGAAAAGTTTTTTTCTTGTAAAACCCACATACATTACTCAATTCCAAAAATCTAGGAAGATCATCAATACATATAAAAAATTTATATTAATGGGTTACGATCCCTACTCTTTGATTTCATAAATATAGTTCCCAAGGTGTTTTCTAATTATCCTTTAGTACCAAATATGGTGACCATGTCCACAGTTCCTGAATCTGATGCCTACATTAGTCCACCAACATAGATACGAGGATTCAAATCCTGATTGACACATATTTTTTATGTTTGGGAGAACCATATATATACATAACATAGATTAAAAATTATTATATAAAAAATAAACCATAATACTTATTAAAAAAATTATTTATCTCATTAGAAACAATTCAAATATTTATTCTTCAGATAATGGGGATATGAAACAAAATAAGGGTGTGATAAAATGACATGTAAGGGTTATTTGAAAAGTTTTATATAATGATTAATTAATAATAATCATTATATAATTTTAAATAACATAACAAACATGTTATTTAAAAATGTGGATGATCATTCTATGATATAGTATAACAAATATGGAAAGGTAAATACCTAAGAAAACATGCCATTACATAAATAAATGAGAATGGAATACATCAATAAATAATATTATATATAGTTTCACAAGGAATATAAAAATAATTTAATAATAAATTAGTGAAATGATTGATAAATGGAAACCATGATATCTGGAATCACGAATCCCCTACAGTCAAGGCCATTGAATTGATAGTTTATACTATATGTAGAAAACCATTTAATTTGGCCAAATTACTGGTCTCATGAAACCTTCTGATTAACAGGGGAAATATTATACATGGTACCACATTTCATTTCTAATCATAATAATTCCCCATATATAAAATAAATTATTAAATTCATGAGTCAACATTTCATATCATCAGATATTAATATAAATAAAAATCTATGGATTTATAAATATTTCCACAATTAATTAAATAAAATGAAACTTAAAAAATATATTTAAATAAGGTATACAATAAAATAAACAATAACCTACATTATTTAATAATATGGATAATTAATATAAATTTAATTTCAAATGATAAATGATTATACCAAAGTTATTATTTCAATAGGATATTGACAATCAAATAAACAGTTAATGTCAAATAAACTTGGAATAAATAATTAAAAATTAACCAAAAGAAACCATTAATTAATAATTAATATTGATATTAAATGTCATTAGTGATTTATATACACCATATAAAAGTGATTTCATTCTTAATAACAAATAATTCTCAACGGAATGTATCTCGAGATGAAAACCATTACCTTAAGCTTACCGTTTGTTGACCATCCATTATACTTTAGTATAAAATTTATATTCATTTTGATAATTGATAACAAAACCATAATAATATTTAAAATATTATAAATTCTCTTATAACTACATTTTACAACTCATTTTTTAATAATATTTCATCATTTTCATTATTTCCATTGTTAACTGCCTTGTATTCTCATATGTCTTTTGTTATGAATGTTCCAGTTTCTGGGTATATTATATAGATAAATAAACAATAGAACAATAATAATGACATAATTATAGTATTTAAATGTAAATTAAAATGTTAAATCAAATCATTAAATATAGGGTGGAGAAATTAAATTATGTTATGATCATAGAGATGGTAGGCCATATATACATATGGGTAATGTTTCCATTTTTCAATAATCATTATGGAATGAAGGTAAGTCATAAATTTTACTTATAGAATTATAATAATATCATATATAACATATTACATTGTGAAATGTATATATATATAAATATATGTATCATCCCTGGTGTGTGGGGATGGAAATTGAGTCACATCATTTCATGATTGCATTAGTCCACCGGTACACAAACGACATTGTCATCATTCATTGAGTGAAATGGTAAGAAACAATTATATATATTATTAATTCAAAATGTTAAATATTTTATTAAAATCATAACTATTTCATTTATATCCTATAATTTCACTAAATATAATATAATCACTTTCCATGTAAAGTGTTAGGTAAAGACTTACCACCTCACTTCCTGAGGTGGTAGTACACCGTACATACCCGCGATTTTATTATGTCATCTACGTAATATAACATAAAATAGGAATATATGATATAATTAATTCATAGGTATAACTATAATATATATAAAATATACATTATAAGAATCATCATGCGGATTCATCAGTGGTTGTAATGAAAAAATAATGGACATAGGCTCACAAGGCAGTAGTCCACTGTACGTAGAATTGATGATTTCGTAACTGATTTGATGGATGTGGGGGTGGCTGTAGGTATTAAAATAACATTAAAAAACTAAATAATTTTTACATACTACTATTATTATATATAAATTCTTTAAATTGAATTTTTGGGGATGAAGGATGAAATAAAATAAAAACCCTCATTTAATAAGGTTACCACTTATTTAGGTATCATTCTTAGGTTTTCACCGAATATTACATAGGATAGATTTCTACCAAAAATAACCATTCTTTAATGAGAGTAGAAAATATTGACAGTTATTTTGGTAGGTCCATGATGAAAATAGGTTTTGGAGGTGTTAATTATTGAAGCTAATTGGTGTCCTTCTAATTGGTGTCCTTTTATAGAAATATTTCTATAAAAATTAAATTCATGTTTTTATTTCATTTTATCAATTATAATTTTAATTTAACTACTCAATAAATTAATTTTTACCGTAAGAGTAATTAACAACTTTATATTTTTTAAAAATTCATTTGGTAAGTATTTTTTTACAATATATGAAATTTTAAAGAATTTGTATTTAAAATATTTAATATATTTTTATATATTCAATTAAAAAAAGTGAAAAATAAAAAAATTTACTATTAATATCATATATGTGGTGAGAAATCAAGTTTTCAAATAACGAATGATCAAATGTTTTCAAAATTTTAAAGAAATATTAAAAATTAGAAATATTTTCGTTACCTAGAAAATAATAATTGATAAAAAATTTATATAAATGTTTATTAAATCCAATTAAATGTATAATTTATGATTATAATTAATTTAATGCGAGAGGTATTTTTCAAATAGAAATTACATTATTTTATTCCTGAAAAATGAATCGATTTAGAAAAATCCCAATTAATAATTCTCAGATAATTTTTATATAATGAATTAAAAATTAATTTTTATTGTTTAAAATAAATTTTATCCATTCAATAAAAATCAATTTTAAATTACTTTCCTAAAGAGTGACAATTACATCTTTTAGAAAAAAATAGTTTTTAGAATTTTTTTTATTTTAAATGATTACTATTTTATTTCTAAGAAATAGATAAATATTTCATAATTGGGTTATAATATTCATACCCTGATATTTTGTAGCTATGTGGTGACTATAATATTAATTATTTGTACTTTAATAATATATCACATTTTGTTTAAACTCGGTGTTTCATGTAACACAAGTGGAATATAGTGTTTCTTTTAACCGATGCTAAACATAGTGTATCTTGTAATTCAAACTATCCATCATGTTTTGTGTAATGAAAGATAACTAATTTATTGAATTGATAAAAATATAAATATATTATAATGTCTCAGGGTGTTATATATTCTTATATTTTTGTTGTTGTGTTTCATAGGTTTTATAAAAAATAATGTTCTTATTTTAGATTATTAGGGTCTTACCCTATATTTTTTGTTGATGGTGTTTGGTGTGATGATTTTTTTATGATACATAGAAAATAATAAATTTTCTAAGAAAATGTAAGGGTTTTTTATCTTATCCTAAATCTAAAATATTTTGGGAATGAAATTTGATAATGTGAATAATGTTTACAACATCATGAAAGA
This sequence comes from Viscum album, assembly GCA_963277665.1. Lineage (NCBI taxonomy): Eukaryota > Viridiplantae > Streptophyta > Magnoliopsida > Santalales > Viscaceae > Viscum > Viscum album. Next base: position 3,090,856 of record OY728120.1, on the reverse strand, counting down.
AGGCAATACTAATTTTATTTTTCATTAGAAATTGAAGATTCTTATGAATAAATATTAGCACATATTATTAGTTCATGAAGAATATATGAATATAAAGATATGTTTTGTCATTGACTATGAATATTTCATGCTTTATATATGGCTAATATAATTTGTAGGCATACTCAAAATATTATCATAGAACACATTGAATTCTAATAGTACTGAAACCAATCCTTAAGTATGAATTCAAACCCCTAACCAGATTTGTGAAACACTAGAAGATGTGTGTTATAAATAAACCCTATTGTGGAGATCCACAAAATGAGACATCATTTCATATATGGAAATTCCTCAAAAACTTGTTAAAAAATAAACCATCATTTTCAAAAATAGCATATTCTCAAAAATAAGAAAACACCATTGTGGACAAATATTGCATCATTTTAGTTTATAAAAAAATGAAATCATGAGATATATGACATAATCCTTCAAATTTTAGGGATATATAATTTTTTTGAATACCTTCACACCATAAAATTCATATTATCATGCTGGCCAAAAAATTGTAAAATAATCACACTCATGAAATAACCAATATAATTGAATTGGATTTAGGAGGATTTCCTGTAGAATATTTTCAAGGATAATAATTTGTGTTCCAAAATGTATAAGGGAAGAATATTTGGTACATAAATCTTCATTGATGAGGGAATAAGAAGCAACTAAAGAGTAGTTAGTGAATTATTTCCAATGAAATTTATTTTTTGAAATTCATTACATTTCAACAAAATATCCTTTGGAAAAAAAGATATATCCCCTAGAATAAAATAGAATGTATGTGAAAAAAATATTTACCGTATATTAGAGGATTATAAAAATGGATGATGTCTTTAGAGTGGGACAACCAGATTAAAATTAGGTGGGTTAGAGAATCCCTACACCTATAATGTCATGACCTATCTCAGTGGGGCCAAATCCATGACTCCCCAAACCATCCTCCAATTGGACAAGTTTTGGTGAATTGAAAATAGTCGGAATATCACTAAAATGTGAGGCATTTCCTATGTAGCTATACACATGCACACATCTCCAAGCCCACAAATGCTGAAATGTAAAAACCACTAAAGAACAAAATGCAAGCATACCACTATACCCAACCAATTAGGTACAATAGGGAATATAATGTGTAATAATGTAAACCAGGCCATAATACAAGCCAACCAAATGAATTATTCTATAAACTAAAAATTCAATCTCGAAAAAATATGTATAGGGAATTCTATCTATAGATGTAGGAACACCTTGTCCTATCTAAACTCACGAAGCAACGCTCGACCCAGATCCCAGTCCTAGTCTGCCTAGGACTCTATTAATAAGTATGATCGTCTCAACAAGACACGACAAATGAAGAAAAATCCCATGTAGGGGTGACTATAAAAATACTCAGTAGCACGCCCTAAAACCAAAATTAAATACACAAGGTAAATGTACCATCATCTCTACATAAGTATTTTTCTATAACACATATAACAAATATATCATGATATACTCAATCCCTCACTTGAATTCTATAGGAATGTTGCAACTACCATATATCATTGGTAGGGTTTTCGTCCAAATATTGCACGATACACTCTTCTAGTAGAACACACTCTTTAGTCTAACAAATCTTTTGATGTATTCTCGATAAATATTGTTCATTGAGAACCATCATGAGAGAGTGATTCACTGGAAAATCTGAATAGAGATACGATACACTCAATCTAAGAGAACAAACTCCACGAGTGGGGAAGATCATGATACATAGATGTGAATCACTTCCATCGCTATGGATTATACCCCAACTCATCTGAATTCAGCGACTAAGAAAAGTACTGATATCTGGTAGGATTTTTGGTGTAACTAAATTGTCTCTACCTAGGTCTCATGAATGGATAGAGGATCCTGCTATGGGCCTCTAAGAGGGGACTACCGACTCTATCCAAAATATCTTACTAAGGGGCTCATAATCCTATGGATTTGAAATGATACCTACTCACCTCCTATGGAATGATCTCGGGTCACTATCCCAAGAGATATGTTTCCATGATATGGTATAAAAAGAGATTGAGTCATATATAAAATATTACATGCAGTGTAGAAGGTCTACATGTCATGTAACATGACCCCATGTACTAACCGTGTATAATGGATCAAGTCAGATGAGTTTGTCTGGTGGAAATTGTATACATGGTGTGTAGAGAAGGTCACATTCCATGTCCTTTTATTAGAGTTCCAACCATGTACTATGGTCGTGTGTTAGTACATAGTGTCAACCCGTGTTTTCCTACCTGTGTACTAGTACATGGGGTAACCTGTGTATCTGGTTTGGATTTTACCATATGGTGGCATAAATTTTGTGTACTCTACCCCATGTCTATGTATCTCTCGAGACACACACCGAACCTTAGGTAAGGGCCCACATGCCGTGTGACTGGGTTCAGAAATTGTGTGGCACTTTACTCTCTCCAAAATTGCTAGACAACACTAAGGGGGGTCAACACACAATATAATTCTGGATTACCAGCAGTGTAGTGCATGATTTTCTAGACTCCAATGTCCACACTATGGTCATCTCCTCTGCTGCTCTGACCACTATTTTAGTCGAACCTTGTTTTGAAAATATAGATCCATAATTTTGTGGTCACTCCATCAACGAAAAATGTGTTTTGGCTTCTAATTTGGTCACACAATGGATTAAAATGGGTTGTTCATCATTCTACTAAAGAGCGTCGATAAATGCAGATTCATGGATCCACCATCATTCTAATCACTTTGTGTCTATCATCACACCTCCAAATTAACATTCCAAACCCATATTTTCAATATCTGATCATTACAACAATAATCTGGTGCACAACGATCAATTGATTAGGATATGTCGAGTCATGGTCTGAGTGAAGAACACCCGTGATGAATGATGAATTATTTCGAGAAAATCATAAATCAACAAGTTGAGAAAACCACATTTCATGTTCTTGTGGAACATAGTTCTTTTTTATTAGAATAACCATCACATTATTCAAAAATTAATAAGAATATCAACCCCCAATAAAATCTCGTATAAATAAAACTCATCCTTCGAAGATATGATCAAACAACTGATCAAAATTTTTATTGTAAGTCTCACATTCATCGTAGAATTCAATAACTGGGACGGAAATCCAGAACAACACATACTACCTCTGATTTGTATTTCTCGCTAAAAATATATGTCACTACGTCTTCGTTGTTGGTGAGATCCAAACTAGAATGGAATTCATCAATCATCGATCCATTATTCAATCACTATTTTCTAAATAGGTTTCTACAAATCTCTCCATAGTGATTCCACAACATTCCTATGGTTATGCGACTAATCTTGGGAATTTTTTATAAGGATATATTTAATGTTAGTCATCCCAAAGTCAAAAAAATAATCAATATTTTAATTATTTAGTGATGATTTCATCTTTTTATGGGGTTTTCCTCAGATGACCCGTGTTGACTATTATTAAGTCTCACCTAGGGAAACCACCACATTATGGACTCAAAGGTGGTCTCTAATTTCCTAATATAGGTTAACATTTTTGAGTAATTTGGATTTGAAAATAAAATAAATTTCATTTAAATATTTATTTAATGGTTACATCCAAAAATTAACTCTCACATCCGAAAGAAGATGGTCGATGTTAGATCTCACCTATGGTAAAGTCGACGCTCGGAAAATAATGGTGAAATTAGATTTCAAATTGGGGAACCTTTTCGAGAGTTATTCCACTTTTCCATGAAAATTCCTCTCTCTCTGTATTTAAAACTGGTCATTTTTTAACAAATAAATATGGGAACACTAGGCCTTGGAATCCCACCCTGTGTTGGCACAGATATTGGGAATTTTTCCAAATAATTTCAGAATATAACCAACAGAAAAATAGGTGTCATTTCATTCTCCCCACATTAGGGATTTATGTCCCCAAAAAACCAAAACTAATGCTACACAAAAAGAAGAGGGTACTAAGTAGGATTTTAAGACTCCCACTATAATGTTATCTCCTAGTGATTCCCATGTTGCCACTAGACACAGACCATGGGAATTACTCTCCCATGAAGGATGATTTACAATTTATCCTCAATCTCTACTAATTACTCAGTAAAATTTGATCAAGCAAAAAAATACAGATCTCCCCAGTCGATCATGTTTGATGGGTTTTTCACATACCTCATCTATTTTGATAAGTGGAAGACATTGAGTACCTGGTATAATTGTGAGGGTAGAGGAAAATTCTATTCCACCTCACTAACTCAACACAGTATCTAAAAAGGGTTGATAAACCGTAGAGATAACTTACTTTAGAATCAAATATCAATAACCCACTTCTATGTGAGACCTGAAGGAACACTTGGTCTCTTTACTCGAACCCCAAAGGTCTCTATTTTCTATCAAAAATATATTTCAGACACCTTTGTGTCTTCTTCATCTTCTCCTAGATGATCTCCACTATTTATGTTTTAGCATGCAGCAAATCTGGGCCCATGAGTAGTGACTCTCCTATGTTAGTCCAGTAATGTGGTGACCTACATGGTTACCCATATAATTCCTCAAATAGTATCATACCTATAGTGTAGTGATAGTTGTGGTTGTATGGAATATCCACATATGGTTGGTTGTCCTCCAAACAATGAGAAATGTCTAACACGCAAGACCACATCATGTTTTTTAGAACGTGAATAGTTCTCTATGTCTGGCCATCTGTCTGTGAATGAAATTCCAATCTCAAACATTATTGAGTTTTAAACGTCTCATGAAAACCCTTTCATAATTTTTATATGAAGTGAGCATCATGATCTGAAACATTAATTAATGAAACTTTGTGGAGTTGAACTCTCTACTGAATGTACAATCATCCTAATACCTTTATAGAACTCTTCCCCGGATAAAAAGGAAGTGGGACAACATGGTGAGTTGGTAAATGATCACCTACATAGAATTATATACCCTAAATGTATGTGGTAAACCCATCCCAATGAAAAATTATATTTCATTCCACATTCATTTTGTCAGCTCAATGGGTTGAACAAAAACAACTAGAACCCAGTGCTCAGCATTCACATGATGACACATAAGAAATCAACAAATGTTCTCTACCATTACCTTCTTCATCTCGATAAAAAAAACTAACATCAGGGGCCTAGTACATGTTCTCTATTTTAGAATTTACCACCAAATTGGATTCATGAAACTCCTGGAAAACCATCACCCGCAAATCACTAGTACTATCATACATTCTCTAAAAAAATGACATGCTCCCCACCTTGTGAATATCTATTAGGATGATGTTGTATGGAAATCTAAGAATGTAGGGTATCGTAGTACGAATCATAAAGTTGTGCCTCCCTTACAAGCTATAAGATTTTATGGTTGAAAAATATATTCTAGAGGTAAGATGCATCATCTCCGTCCACAAAGGATAACTATAATGAGCTAAACTGCTCTAACACCACATTCAACAACGATGAAAAACATCTCCTTTCGAGTGCATCATCCACCATGATCCTCTTAAAAGGGGTATATATAATATCAATGTCATAGTCCTGGAGGAATTCTAGGCATATCCTATATCTCATGTTCAAGTCGTTATCAGAGAAGATATACTTGAGACTCTTCTGGTTAGAGTATTTGATAAACCAATCACCCATCTGGTACTAGCACCACATATTCAATACAAAACTACCCCTTCTAAATCATGATCTAGGGTTTCATAGTTATGCACTTGTCACCTCAATTATAGTGAACCATAGAAAATCACCTCATGCATCAGTATCAGGACACGAACAAGATCCGCCCGTGATGCATCACAGAACACTACATACTCGACACCATTCTATAGAAATCTCACGATTGGGGAACTTGTCAAACTCTGGTCCAAAATTTTAATGAATTGACTGGGGGTCATCCTTCAAGAACCATTCGGACCCTCTAAACTACTCCAAGAGAACATAGATCCTCGAAAGTGGATACTCTTTCTCCATGGTTACATGGTTTATGTTCTAACAATCCACACACTACCTTAAGCTCATATATCCCCTTTTATGGGGTAAAAAATTTTGGGCGGCCTAGGGTGAAGCCATGGTTCTTAATAATCCCTTCCTATGAAAGTCCTCTAACTTCACCCTCATCTATTGAATTTTTGATGGATCGATCTGATGTGTTGTTGCTGATATCTATAGTGTCCTGAAGTGTAAAACATAGTAGATGTCTATCTTTTGATGGGGAGGTAATACTGGAAAATCTTCTGGAAAGGCCTCCTTGTACTCCACCAATACTAAATAGAACTTAAAGAACATAAATTTTTTATATTTGTGGGTATGACTATCCAACTCATGAGTGATTAGATGCACCCTCCTATTCATGGGTCCATTCTGTAATACATGGGTTTACTTTTCTCAGGAAAAGGAAAACATTATTCCATCAATGTGGTCATACATCGTCGTTATCCTAAAACAATCAATCAATGAATAGAACAAAGATAAATAATCCATACTAATAATGATTTCATAAGGCCTTGATGCTACCACCAATAGATTTGAACAAAAACTCTAGCCTCTAATGCTTAGCTCACACTTTCAGTATATGTGTGATCATCATGTCTCCTCATGTAGGTGACTCCAATCAAATGGTTCATGTTAGTAATACAATTGGAATATCAAGGTCTTGTACATGATTTGTGATAAGAGAAGAATGAAAACTTTCTATATCTATCAATTTGGTAGATAAATTATAAAACACACAAATCATACCTTGATTAATTCATGGAGCCACTGGGTTGTACAACATGACAACATGTTGTTGTCCCCACCCATTTCCTCTAACCCCCTTAGCTTGGCATATAATTCTGGGGGGTGGTGGTTGTAACATGTGGAAATGTATTCCACCTCCTTATTCTCCCCCAACTCCACTTCCACATCCACCACCAGGTGGCTCTACCTGCTCCTATTTATACCTCTTCCTTGGTTTCCCATCCACCATATCCTGCTATCCTGCAGCTGAGTACCACCGACTATATCTACCCTGCTAAGGAAATATGAACCTCTAAATTTATCTCTAAAACCCATAAATGTAGGAATTCATATTGGGGATAAAATACCTCGTATTTATTAGTTTAGAACTCGTTCGATGTTCTGGTCCCTATAGTGAAAATCATGTGTCATATCATCGAGTGCCAAGAGAGGGTGGAATGACTCGATAAATACTCATACACCGACATGTAATCCATTTGGAGATATAGAAAATCATGGGTATGTATAACCCTCAAATTATAAGGTGATAAATGATCTCTCAAAAAGGCCCTCAAACTCTGCCTATCGAAATGGTCCTTTCGTCCTACGATCAGGTAACTAAACCCCACCATCGCTCTGTTGATCCAATGAGAAGGCTCGTCGCCAGAACCACCATATAATATTTCGGTGTCCTAACAAGACAGAAAAATAAATTCACCAACTCAAGCTAGTGCTCAATTGCTAGTGTGTCGGGCCTTCCTTAGTACCTGAGGGGTATCTACTGCTGAATCTCATGAAGTGCGCTCATCATGTGATCTTCCTCTATTGGTAAAACATGTAACATGAGCTGCTCTATAGGCAGCGTTATGGATGGTTCACCCCTTGAAGGTAACCTATTGGGTACTAATCCCTATATCAAAGCATTCTAATTTAGGTGTTCATCTTCATGATCAAGATGCTAAATCATAGATTGTATTCATTGAGAAAACATCTTGAAAGAGAATAAGATGTACCATGATCAATGAGTATATCTGGAGACCTAACTCAAGAAGGAAGTGGAAACCAAAACCCATTACTGTATGATGAGTGTACCAATATTGTTTCCATACAACTGGAATTCCCATGATCGTTGTCAAAAAAGGTTATCAGAGTTCTATTCTATGGATACATCAACCACCGCACCAATACTAGAGTCTATAGCCTGAAATTAGAACTCGAAACACTTAACACGGTTTCACAAAACCAATCTCATAGACTCCTTTTCCTATGGTAGAACCAACCACCTATGATACCACTCTATCATAACCCATCCCATTGGGTCCTATTCTACAACTCCCCAATCCCACTTATAATAGGCTATGGGATGGTGAATAGCATCAAGTATTCATATCCCTAACAAGGGAGGCATTCTCTATGTACTTGTACAATGCACATGTCTCCAAGTCCACAAATTCTGAAAAGTAAAAAATCTAACGAAAAAAATGCATGCATACCATTAATCCCAACCAACATTGTATAAATGGGACAGTAATGTTCAGTAAAGTAAACTGAGCCATAATAAATTCCCACCAAACAAAATATTATGTAAACTAAAAATTCCGACCTGTAATGGATAGGTATGAGGACTTATATCTGTATTCGTAGGAACACCTTGGCATGTCTGATCTAAAAAAGCACCGCCTATTCCTTTTCTTGGTCCCAGTACACCTAGGAATATGTCAAAAATGACCCTCTACTAAAGAAGACACAACACGAGTGGGGAAATCCACTGTAAGGGTGAGTTTGAAAATACTCATTACAGAACCCCATAACCACAAAGCAAAACACAAGGTAAAGTTATAGTAACCTCTACACAAGTATGTGTCTACAACACATATAACAATGATTCCTAGATATACTCGAATCTAGACCTGTTTTATATAGGTAAGTCATAAATACCATATCCCATCACTGGGGTTTCAGTCTAAAGAATCCAAAAATCAATAATCTGGTAGACACACTACTGATTCTTAGAGCAATGATGTAATATTACTGAAATATACTCTTCATTGAGATTTTTCATGAGAGAAAGATACACAGATATATCTAAAGAGAGATATGATACTCTCTCTCTCTAGGATAACAAACTCCACAAGTGGGGAAGATCGTGATAAAAAACAAGGATTAGTTATACTGGCATGATGTATACCATGACTCATTCAGATTAACCACTTATATAGAAGAATTCAATACAGTATGATTGGTCATGTCGATAACTTGACTCTACATAGGGAACATGAATGGATAGAGGATCAAACTCTGATCCTCTCGGAGGGGATTCCCAACACTATCCAGAATGTCATGCTGAAAGGGGTCATACTCATTTGGATAGGAAATGATACAAACTGACCTCCATGGGAACGAGTAAGGGGAACCAACCCAAAAAAAGGCCTAAGATACTATGGAAAAGTATATCTCACCTTGTATAAAGGAGTACACTACGAGTAAATGTAACACCCCAATCTTCTACTATACGCTTCTCTTTGAATAATGCAATAGTGTGTGTTGTACGCAACATCATGTTCTAACACACCACGACCAATCAAACTAGCCGTTATGAATAGTAATACCCACTTTTTGAAATTTGTAAATTTTATTTTTCAAAATGGACTTCATTTTTAGATTTGGAATATCGAAATTAGCCTAGGGGGAATTTATGGTATTTTTCTGAAAAACATCATTTTTTATGAATAGTGAAACCACTAAGTGGTAGTTAAAAAATTGAATTTTTCATAAAACTTAATTTTACCGTTTCTATGAGTGAAATTTAGAAACTACGATAAACATGGTTAATATCAAGTACTAAAATGTGGTTCATTGAGATTAAAATATTTTTTGGTGAATAGTAACGTTTTACTTTTATTTACCATGGTTAAAAGTAAATAGGATAATTAAGGTTAAAAATGATATTAATAGTACCCTAATAGATGTCATAATTCTATTGGACAAGTGTATCTCGACCAAAACAACCTTAGGAGTAAAATAGTATCATTTAGGTCCACTTGTATTAGATTAGGACATTTATTATTATTTAATTTAAAGAATAGTTAAAAGAGTTAAAATCAATGTTTATTTACTAACAAAATTTTAATATAGGGTTATAGATAAGAAAAATTAGATTTTAAATATTCATTAGAAAGCTAAAAAAGTTTTCCTACATAATTATATTTTATTTATAATTTTTATACATTAAATAATTCAATTTATTTATGACACAATGACAATGTAGTAATTACCATAATCGTGAAAAATTAAAATAATTGATATTATAAATACCCAAATAAATATAATTAGAGACTTTTTATGAATTAAACTATTTTTCTAGGTTAATATGACATGTGAGGAATGTTTTAATTAACATTGATCGAATTAATCATTCTGTTATGATTTTCACAAAAATCAATTTTCCAAATAGTGTCAAAATTGACATAAAAGAGTTTTTAAAAAAAATATTATATTATTAATTGATATTCAATTCCTAAAAATCTAAGGTTCGGCCAAGAGACTTATATCAAGATATATGTAATATTAATGGACCACTTGGGGGTCTCTTTGAAGTATATATTATGTTTATTAACTAGACAATATAAAAATACAAAGTGACATGGTAAGTGTCAAACTAATTAACTAAGAGTTAAAACTAAAATATAAGGTTAATAGAATGACCCAAACCTGTATAAATTCTATTGGTTGAGTGGTTTTCGACCCATCCCCACCTTAAACTATAATTAATATGCTTTGGAGCCATTAGAAACCGAATTTGAATTTATTATAAAATAATATTTATAGCTTTTCCAAAGGTGCCCCTCACCCCTCTTAAAAAAGGGAACTCCCCCTTCTCATTAATTGACACCTTAAAAGCCATTTGGATCGGCCAAACTCTACCAAAATACTCTCTAAACTTCCCTCACTTCATCCTAGAGGCATTAATTTAGTCATAAATCCATCCAAAGGAGCCCTTTTGATCTAATCAAAAGGAAGAACCCGAAGAAGAGGTAATGATTTCACCACCCCTTTTTAAATTCATTTCTTCTTCCAATTCTTCTATCATTGTTATTCCCGTTATAAAATAATGAATCCAGTATATCCTATATATTGTAATATTATTATAAATATGGTAAAACCATAATCACTATTCTATCCATCCTTTCAATAACATGTCACCATACATGCGTATGTACGACTTACCGTCTCCACGTCGTGGTGTAATTGTTATTCAATAAATTATTATTTGGATGGGTATAACAATGATGTTTAATTAATTTAAATAATAAATATAACATGATAATGATTATGTATATACGATATACCATCCAATTATATATTATTTTAATATCAAAAGAATGATATTGTCGCTCGTGTGTACGTACGGACTACCGTCACCACGAAGGCGATGAGATTCATTCTCCATCGTATCCATTCAAGTATAATTATCATTTGATGATTTAAAAATAATATTTAAGGACTTGATATCATTCTGGATATGATTAAGATACATCCTATCCATGACAAACACGGCTTACATAACAAAACATGTAAAAGAAAACAAGTAAGTTAACACCCGAAAAAACGATAATACTAAGATATTATTAACAAATCAATGTTAAAAGATCATATATGATATCATATTAATGTATATGATTCTTGTATAATTTAACAAAAATTATTTATCCATTATATAGGGGGTTAACCTACCCTCAACCAAGGAAAACTACAAGGTAAGGGTTTATTTCTCAATCTCTTCATTATCCGAGGTTGTTTATACGTAATAATCTACAGGGATCTCTTTATCATCCACATCCATGTTTCTGAAAATGTATTTCAAAACATTCTTACTATTTTATAGAATATTGGTTAATGTCATTTATACCCTTTTTTTACTTTTATAAGATGTTTTAAAGGAATATTTCTGTCATTTTCCAAACAAGGTACTTTTTAATCTTTTCGACAAAATTAAGGTAAGAATGTTTTTTAACTTATACGGTGGGTGTGGCTATTTTCCGCCGATATAAAATCAAAAAAGAATCCTTTACAAGCTTATAAGAATATTTTCAATGTAAATGTTTTATTTTATAATTATTTTTCTTTTAAATGATTCCAAAAAAAGATATTTTTATCTCAAATAGTTTTGATTTTATCTATGTCAACATCCTTTCATGGATTTTAATCTTATTTGAAGTTTATTTATTATGATACAAAACTTCCATATTGTATTGATGGTTTTGAGATATGTTTAACTGTGGATGTGATATTTTTATCCCATTCATGGTTTATGGAGAAATTATTGACATTTCGTATACTAGTTTTAATACGAATGCTTATGTTATGTTTAAACCTGTTCATATGAGGAATCCATTGGACTTAATAGCTGACGGGTGGAGCCCTCTATAGCTCCTCGATGCATCGGTAGGTCTCATGAGAAAAACTAGTGTCTTGGCACAAGGCCTTGGAAAAATCTTATTTTTAATCTTGGCATGAGGCCTTGGCTATGTGGTTATGATAGTCTGGCATTATGCATTCCATCATTATGAAAGTGGTTATTGATATTGAATTAGATTATTCGATTAGTAGAATATCCATGTGAATAAGTATATGGAATTATTTCATTTTATTTGTTCCATACTATGTTGAAGTTCAAGTTTAAAAGGATTTTGTTTTAGTTATACTTTGCCTTAAATGTTTATTCTTATTTATGATAGTTTCTGCTATATTGTTACACTTACTGGGCATTTGAGCTCACCCCTTTTCTTTGTTTTATTTTTCCTAGGATGTGAAGAAGTAAATTATGAATGACATACTTGGATTTTATGAGGGGATAAGAGTGTAGACTATGGATACTATGTTGTTGTAGTTTTCATTTTTATGATGTAATGTAAAACATTATGAATATATCTAGTGTTTCAAAGTCTACTAAACTAATCGCTCTTTCGAGATTTGATCTTTCTTGTGATCATGCCAATGTTATGTAATAATGCACCTACTCTTGGTAACTGGGTTCAGGGCATTAAAGTTGGTATCAGAGTGAGGTTTAGTACCAACCTTGGAAGCTAGATTTAGATAAACTCTGATTAGAGCACATATATTTAAGATGCACTTTGAGGATTAGTATAGAAGATCTTCCAAGAAATTTGGTATTGTAGGGATTTTTTGAGTTTTCCGAGCAATACATCCATATCTGGATACGATCAGGTAGAGGTGGCTCTGGCATAGATGTACATAGGGGTAAAACCCGAAAACACCGCTTTGAGCTAGACTCGTACGGGAACTGGTGCACGACAACGGGCCTTGCTGCACTATTGGTTACGACACTCTCGGGGGATATGTTTAGGATAACTCTCATTTTCTTTACAAATCATTATGAAGGATTTATGAGTATATAATTCCCCAAAGAAAACATTTTTATGATTATGGATTATATCCATAAATAGTTCAATTTATGTTAAGTGTTTTATATGTCACGACCCGCCCTCGGGGTCAGTGTCGTGACTACCCCAAGCCCGCCTTCCATAGGCCAGGGGCTGGCGACTAGCACCAAGGCATAAATCCCGGTAAAAAAGGGAAGGCATTGCCTTTGTAAAGTAAACAAACACCACAGAGTAAGCAAGCGGAAAGTAAACACTAATCAAAAGCAAAGTACAACTGAAAGTGCGGAAAGGTAAATGGGCCAGTATACAAACCCAAACTGAAAGTAAAGTACAACTCGAAAGGGAAAACAGCAACTGAAAAGTAAAAGCCGCTACACCGGGCTGTCCACTGGAAATCCCACCTGAAGGGTGGGTACAGATAGCTCCACTGCTCCACGGGTCCCGCCGTCCGCTTCGAGCACGTCCCGTCCAGTGGTCCACCTCCAGGTATCGTCCTACTCTGCAAGCCTCAGCTAAGATCAATGCTCTCCGTCGTCTGCAACCAACACAACGTAGTGCGGGCAAAGCCCGTGCAGGGGTGAGTATAAGCTACTCAGTAGGGACCCCAAGACCCCCTGAAGGTCTCTCAAATCCACAAAGGATAAACCATGAAGAAAGGTACAATCACGAAGTAACAACTGACACTGCTTAGGTATATGCCCATACATATACCTAAGTCATCAATTTCAAATACGCTCCAACCTCCGAGCCCAAGTACAACTCAGTCCACACAGGAAAATAAACGTATTCCACACAGGAAAGCAAAACGTAATCCACACAGGATAGCACAACACAATCCACACAGGAAAGCAACAGGATTCAGCTCACACAGGTATACTTCTTCGAAAGACGATAAAGATGATCTCTGATCCATCTAAGTCGTCGGACCCACGAAGGATCGATAGGTAACTAACCCCCACAAAAGACCCACACAGGATTGGGCCCACGTAGGACCTGTAGGCACTGGTTCACACAGGACCGCTGAGCGCAAAGACCCACACAGGATCGGACCCACACATGATTGGGCCCACACAGGACCTGTAGCACTGATCCACGTAGGATCGCTGAGTTCTGAAGTTGTCGTCGTCGAATCCACACAGGATCTCTGTACTGTCATCGTCGCAGTCACAGTAGCAGTAGTAGCAGTAAAAGTCACAGTAACAGTCGCAGCCAGTACTAGGGTTCCCGCACACAGCAAGCTCATTCGGAGGGTCCGCTCCACGAGCCGAGAGGCTGATACATCAACTGTCACAAAGTCCAGAGTTGATGTATCCAAAAGTTCCGTATCGTCAACAGGAACTCAACGCAACAGACGGCGCGTCGATCGGACGCCCGGTCTGAGAGTTATTGGCATTTTCGTCCCCGGGGCCCGGTTGGTTTTTAAGGCAAAACCAACCCGACCGTGCTCCACCGGCGTCCAAACCTCGGGCGGAGCATGCCAAATGAACCGTCTCACTAAGAGGAACACAACAAAGCTGACGGCACGTCAATCAGACGTCCGTAGCTCAAGATATGAGCGTTTCCGCTCCGAAGGCCCGGTTGGTTTCGTGAACGAACCAACCCGGCCGAACTCATAGTATTCTGAAACCTTGAGTGCGATATACCGAAACGACCGTCTCAATCCGAGGATCGCGTTTCCGCAGACGGTTCGTCAATCAGAGGGTCGTGGCTCAAGATATGGCCAAAAGACCAAAACTGATTCGAAACGGGGGGGTCCGGGTCCGGGCCGACCCGGCCCGACCCCCCACTGGGTCGGCCCGAACCGGGTCGACCCGGGTCCGACCCGGCCCGGCCGGCCGGCCGGCAGCGCGGCGGCCTGGCGCCGCATGGAGGCAGCGCCCGGGGGGGGGGGGCAAAGTCCCCCCGCTTCTTGGAAAGGCGGCGCGACATTATGCCGCGCCCTTGTGTCAACAACGACCCCCCTCCTGGGGGCCTGCTTCGTGGAAAAAAATCGGGGGGCCGCCTGCCCCCCCCAAAGGAAACCTCCCCCCCTCATAAATAAGGGGGGTTCTTTAAGCTGGCAGGGAGAATTTATTTCCCCCGCCTTTTGACCTTCCGGTCGGCCAACTGCCGGCCGGTTTTCTCCAACGGGACCGGAAATTCCGGTCCCCTTTCCGGTTTCCGACGCCGGTGGCCCGGCCGCCGGTCTTCTCGTTCCGCCGCGGCCCGGAACCGGCCGCGGTGTTCCTCATCCGGCGCGGTGCGACGGCACCGCGCCCCTCCGCCGCGCCTCTGATTTCCTTCAACGCGGCGCGACGACGTCGCGTTCTTTGTTGATTCTTCCATGGCGCGGCGCGACGGCGTCGTGTAAAATAAACATACGATTATCCGCATGGTGCGACGGCACCACACCACCTTGTTTCCACCCGCAAGATAAATCAACAAGAACGATTGAGGGGGTTCGGCCGTGTTCATGCGGTCCGGCCCCCTCACGTTAAATGATAACACAACTTAAATATTCAATAACCTCATGTTAGACATGCTAGAACCACGAACAAGAATAAAATAAATAAACAAATAACAACAACCCCTACCTTGGGTATAGGTTCGAAGATTTGTCAACGTCCCGCGGAAGACAATGTCGCGGAGGTCGGACGTCACGGTAGTCGTTCGTCAAATCCGATGACGAAGAGGTACGTCCGAAGAGGTACGTCGTTGGAGAATCTTCGTATGACGACGAAGGAAGTCCGAGGAGGAAGCGGCGTTCCCTTTCGTTGACATGGAAGACGAAGAAGAGAGGAGCGACGTTCTTCGTCGGAGCTTGAGCGTTCTTCGTCAAGCATGAGCGTTCTTCGTCAAAGTTTTAAGAAGAAAGAAAAGCTCTCAAATCCTCACAAGATGGCTAAAGAGTTCTAACCCAACAAAATAAGATAAGAGCTTATTTTATTTACAAACTTAAAAAAAGAATTTCAAAGGTTTGAAATTCAAAAAGGATAACTCCAAAATTAAATAACTCATGTCATTTAAAGAGGGGTTAAGGGAGTTGGGAGAAGATGAAAAGTTTAGGGTTCGTGTGGGCCCCACCACACTTAATCCTCTCAAGGGAGGTTAAGCGGGTGTGGGTCCCACCCCTAACATCCTTTGAGAGAAGTTAACTAATAAGTTTAAATAAAAATATGTAATCCACAATTTTTATTCAACTTATTCTAAACTCCCAAAAACTAACTCTCATCCCGAAATAAACGCAACCTCGGAAAAGGTCTCCTTAAGCGAATATCGGCGCTGCGAGTTCATCGGTGCCCTCGATTTCAATTCCGAGCACCGGATCAAAAGATAGGAATTCCCGCTCGTTCGTTCACTGAACGTACCCGAGCCAAATTTCGGAAATTGATTCCGGGCACTCCGGGCCTCAGAATCAGGTGTCGTCTGAAACAGTGCTCTATTAAAATTCTAAAGAAAATTAAGAAAAAAATTTCCCTTGAATTTTACGGGTCTTTACATTACTCCCACCTCAGGGATTTACGTCCCCGTAAAGATACATCAAAAACTAGGGAAACAAATGAGGGTATTGAGCACGCATCTAAGCCTCCCTCTCCCATGTGCTCTCTTGGAGATTCCCGTGCCGCCATTTGATGCGCACAAGAGGAATCGATCGCCCATGCAGGACCCGCTCCTGTCGATCCTCTATCTCCACCGGGACCTCCGTAAAAGTCGCCCCATCGTAAACGTCAAGCTCCACATGGTCAATGATGTGCGTCGGGTCGTGCACATATCTCCTCAGCTGAGACACGTGGAAGACGTCGTGCACTCGGTGCAACTGAGGTGGTAGAGCCAGGCGATAAGCCACCTCACCAATCCTACTGAGGACCTGGAAGGGTCCGATGAAGCATGGAGATAACTTTCCGCCTCGGCCAAATCTCTGAATACCACGTCGAGGTGAGACCCACAAGAAGACGTGGTCGCCATCCTCGAACTCTAGTGGCCTCCGCCTCCTGTAACCCCTTCCAATGCCGGGAAGTAAAGAGGGCATCTCGATCGGAGACGATAGATGATGGCACGCCGTGGAGCCGCACAATCTCCTGAACGTAGAGACGTCCCAAGCTCTCAACTAAGCCCTACTCTCTGATGGGTAAGAAGTGTGCCGACTTGGTGAGTCGGTCAAAAATAACTCAGATGGAGTCGTGACCTCTGGAAGTGCGTGGAAGTCCAGTCACGAAGTCCATAGATATGCCGTCCCACTTCCACTCCGGAACCTCCAAGGGATGTACCAAGCCTGCTGGTACCTGATGCTCTGCCTTCACCTGCTGGCATGTGAGGCATCGAGAAACGAACTCTGCTACTGCCTTCTTCATGCCCGGCCACCAGTGCTGTCGGCTGAGGTCCTGGTACATATTCGCCACTCCAGGATGTACCACCGAAGGAGAAGTGTGAAACTCTCTCAGTACTTCCTCTCACAAAGTGACTGGTACCATGGAACGTCCTCTGAAAAGGCTGTCGTGCTCTGCTCCAAGGGAGAAACCATCAGGTGCCTGTCCCGAGGATATATGTGCATGCCGTGTCTCACAGTCAGCGTCCTCACACTGTGCCTCTCTGACCCGCTGCAGTAGTGGAGGGGTGACTGTGAGAGACTGAAGGAAGGCTGCTCCATCTCTATCCACGAAGGATATCTGTAAAGAGGCTAGCTGCTCTGTCGCCTCCTCAAGTAGTTGAATGCCCGTCCTCCTGCTGAGGGCATCGGCTACTACGTTCCCCTTCCCAGGAGTATAGACTATCTCAAAGTCATAGTCCTGAAGGATCTCGAGCCATCGCCGCTGTCTCAGGTTCAGGTCCTTCTGCGAGAAGATATACCTGAGACTCTGATGATCAGAAAAGACTGTAAAGCGCTCGCCCATCAGATAGAGTCGCCATGTCTTCAGAGTGAAGACTACTACTGCTAACTCCAGGTCATGGGTAGCGTAGTTCTGCTCATGCGGCCTCAACTGACGTGATCCATAGGCGATCACTGCCCGCTCCTGCATCAGAACACATCCGAGTCCGGTCCCTGATGCATCGCAGTAAACTACGTACCCTACTCCCTCCTCGGGCAACCTCAAGATAGGTGCGCTAGTCAATCTCTGTCTCAGCTCCTGGAAGCTCTGCTGACATCTGTCTGACCACACGAAGGGTTTCCCCTTCTTCATCAAAGCTGTGAGTGATGCCGCAACTCTAGAGAAGTCTGGCACGAATCTCCGATAGTATCCATCTTGTCCCAAGAAACTCCGAACCTCAGTCATGCTCCTGGGTGGCTCCCATGCTAACATAGCCTCAATCTTCGCGGGATCCGCTGCAACTCCCGCCTCAGAGATAACGTGTCCCAAGAAGTGGACCTCACATATCCAAAACTGGCACTTCGAGAGCTTACCATAAAGCTGGTTCTCTCGGAGTGTGTCTAGTACAACTCGCAAGTGATAGGCGTGCTCCTCCTCAGTCGTAGAGTAAATCAGAATGTCGTCGATGAAGACCACGACAAACCGATCGAGGTATGGCTGAAAGATCCTGTTCATGAGAGCCATGAACACTGCTGGAGCATTGGTTACACCGAAAGGCATAACCAAGAACTCATAGTGGCCATACCGACATCTGAAGGATGTCTTCTGCACATCCTCGTCTCTGACTCTAAGCTGATGATAGCCTGACCTGAGGTCTATCTTCTAGAACCACCGTGCTCCCTTGAGCTGATCAAAGAGGTCATCAATACTCGGTAGCGGATACTTGTTCCTCACTGTCACCTGGTTCAGGCGACGATAGTCAACACAAAGTCGCAAGCTCCCGTCCGCCTTCTTGGCGAATAATATCGGGGAAGCCCAGGGTGAAACACTGGGTCGGATAAACCCCTTGCCCTGCAAGTCCTCCAACTGTACCCGTAGCTCTCGAAGCTCGGCGGGGGCCATCCGATATGCTGGAGTGGATATCGGGGCTGTCCCGGGGTAAAAGTCAATATAAAAGTCTACCTCTCTGCGAGGAGGTAGCCCTGGAATGTCGTCGGGAATAACGTCCGCAAACTGATCCACCACTGCAGGAAAACCAGGACTCTGCACGTCAACTGCTCCAAGGATGAGGCTATCTAACTGATGAGTAATGGGCTGTCCTCTCCTCCGCGGAAGTCCATCCTGTGCTGCTAAGGCTCCCTTCTCGCCGGTGAAGGTGAACCTGCTCCCGTCGGTGCGTACACATCGCACCTTGCGCCTAAAACAGTCAATTTGTGCATGGACCGTAGATAGCCAATCCATGCCCAAGATGATGTCGTAAGGCCTCGACGCTGCTACAAGAAGATACCAGCCGAAGCTCTCGCCTCCTAGAGTAAGATCACACTGCCGGCACCAGTGCGTAATCGTCGAGTCTGCTCCCGTAAGAGTATCTAGCCGTAAGGATCGAGCCAACGGCTCTGTCGGAATCTCTGAGCTCCGAACAAGAGCAGCGGCTATGAAAGAGTGACTCGCTCCTGTGTCTATAAGAACTGCAGAAAGGGTGGAATAGACACAGATAGTACCTCGAATCATCTCGGGTGCGCCGTGGTCATAGGCCTCTGCTGCCTGGAGTTGTGCCTGTCTCTGCCCGCCAGCTCCCTGTGGTCGGGGTGGACCTCCTAGTGGTGGTGGTGGCAGAGCCTCAAAGCGTCGCCCATCACAGGCTGCTCGTCCAGCTCCTCTGCCTCGTCCGCCTCCTCCCTGCGGACCGCCACGGTCGACCCTCTGCCTCTGCCTCGGTGGTCCCTCAACCGACTGCTGCTCCTCGGCACGGCGGGTCGGGCAGTCACGAGCCATGTGGCCCTGCCCGCCGCATGAGTAGCGATGTCTGCCTCTCGAAAGACTGGCTCCTCGCTGTGTGCCCTGCACTGTTGAGCCAGTGTCCTGAGGTCGTCTGCCCGAAGGTCTGGTCTGCCTGGACCCCTGAGTCATCCGTCGACTGCCTGCTGCAGATGACTCTGCCACGTGCCGCCCTGCGGTGGGTCGCTGCGCTGGTGTAGACTCAGCAAGGAAGCTCTCGATCAGAAGGGCCCGCTCCAGTACTCTTGTCTGAGTCGGTATGATGAGGGAGATCAGCGATGCCCTGATCTCGTGTCTCAAACCCTGCTCGATGGTCCGGGCCCGGAAGAATGGGTCCCGTACCATGTCGGTCGAGTAGCGCGAGAGATCAGTAAATCTCGCCGAGTACTGAGCGACCGTCATGATGCCCTGCCGTAGCTGAAGAAGCTCCTGGATACGCACCGCACGAAGGGTGTCTGGGACGAACTCCAAGCGGAAGAGGCTCTCAAAGTCCGTCCAAAGTAGAGATGCCTCATCGTGCACCTGGAGCATCAAGCTCCACCATCGTCCTACTGCTGCATGTAGTAGGCTCGCAGCGAGGATCACCATGAGGTCTGCTGGTGTCCTCACTAGCCTAAACACTCGTACCACTGCCTCCAGCCAGTCCCTTGCTGCCTGGGGATCCGTCTCCCCGCGAAACCTGGGCGGTCGCTGGCGCTGAAACTCATGCAGTGCGCTGAGGCGACGTGCATCGTCAGCGGCTGCTGCTGGGTGCATCGGGGGCTCGGCGGGTAGAGCTACCGCCGGTGCCACTACTAACAAAGGGCCCTGCACCGGGGCCTCGTCGCTCGGTGGGCTGTCGTCACGCTCGACTATTGGAACCCTAGCTGGCTGCCGTCGTGGGGCCATACTGAAAAGGAAACAGGTGCGCCATGGTCAGAACAGTATACCTGGTGAGCTGATATAAGTAATCACAAAGAAAACTTTGAAACACACACGCAATCAATGTTTTCATGCATTAAGTCGGAAATCAGAAGTCAGGGTCCTGGTGTACGGATACGTCGGCCGCCGCACCAACACTGGACTCCCTGGACTGATAACCACACTCAATACGCTAAACATTATTGCTTCACATAGAAAAGATAAGAGTTCGCGGTAGAACCGAACTCCTTTGATACCAATTTTTCACGACCCGCCCTCGGGGTCTGTGCCGTGACTACCCCAAGCCCGCCTTCCATAGGCCAGGGGCTGGCGACTAGCACCAAGGCGTAAATCCCGGTAAAAAAGGGAAGGCATTGCCTTTGTCAAGTAAACAAACACCACAGAGTAAGCACGCGGAAAGTAAACACTAAGCAAAAGCAAAGTACAACTGAAAGTTCGGAAAGGTAAATGGGCCAGTATACAAACCCAAACTGAATGTAAAGTACAACTCGAAAGGGAAAACCGCAACTGAAAATTAAAAGCCGCTACACCGGGCTATCCACTGGAAATCCCACCTGAAGGGTGGGTACAGATAGCTCCACTGCTCCACGGGTCCCTTCATCCGCTCCGAGCACGTCCCATCCAGTGGTCCACCTCCAGGTACCGTCCTGCTCTGCAAGCCTCAGCTAAGATCAACGTTGTCCGTCGTCTGCAACCAACACAACGTAGTGCGGGCAAAGCCCGTGCAGGGGTGAGTATAAGCTACTCAGTAGGGACCCCGAGACCCCCTGAAGGTCTCTAAAATCCACAAAGGATAAACCACGAAGAAAGGTACAATCACGAAGTAACAACCGACACTGCTTAGGTATATGCCCATAAATATACCTAAGTCATCAATTTCAAATACGCTCCAACCTCCGAGCCCAAGTACAACTCAGTCCACACAGGAAAGTAAACGTATTCCACACAGGAAAGAAAAACGTAATCCACACAGGATAGCACAACACAATCCTCACAGGAAAGCAACAGGATTCAGCTCACATAGGTATACTTCTTCGAAAGACGATAAAGATGATCTCTGATCCATCTAAGTCGTCGGACCCACGAAGGATCGACAGGTAACTAACCCCCGCAAAAGACCCACACAGGATCGGGCCCACATAGGACCTGTAGGCGCTGGTTCACACAGGACCGCTGAGCGCAAAGACCCACACAGGATCGGACCCACACAGGATCAGGCCCACACAGGACCTGTAGCACTGATCCACGTAGGATCGCTGAGTGCTGAAGTCGTCGTCGTCGAATCCACACAGGATCTCTGTACTGCCGTCGTCACAGTCACAGTAGCAGTAGTAGCAGTAGTAGTCACAGTAACAGTCGCAACCAGTACTAGGGTTCCCGCACACAGCAAGCTCGTTCGGAGGGTCCGCTCCACGAGCCGAGAGGCTGATACATCAACTGTCACAAAGTCCAGAGTTGATGTATCCAAAAGTTCTGTATCGTCAACAGGAACTCAACGCAACAGACGGCGCGTCGATCAGACGCCCGGTCTGAGAGTTATTGGCATTTTCGTCCCCGGGGCTCGGTTGGTTTTTATGTCAAAACCAACCCGACCATGCTCCACCTACTTCCAAACCTTGGGCGGAGCATTCCAAAAGAACTGTCTCACTAATTGAACACAACAAAGCTGACGACACGTCAATCGGACGTCCGTAGCTCAAGATATGAGTGTTTCCGCTCCGAAGGCCTGGTTGGTTTCGTGAACGAACCAACCCGGTCGAACTCAAAGTATTCCGAAACCTTGAGTGCGATATACCGAAACGACCGTCTCGATCCAAGGATCGCGTTTCCGCAAAAGGTTCATCAATCGGAGGTCCGTGGCTCACGTTATGGCCAAAAGAACTAAACTGATTCGAAAAGGGGGGGGGTCCGGGTCCGGGCCGACCCGGCCCGGACGGCCGGCGCGGCGGCGCGGCGGCGAGGCGGCCTGGCGCCACATGCAGGCAGCGCGCGGGGTGGCAATGCCCCCCGCTTCTTGGAAAGGTGGCGCGGCATTATGCCGCGCCCTTGTGTCAACAACGGCCCCCCTCCTGGGGGCCTGCTTCGTGGAAAAAAACCGGGGGGCCGCCTGCCCCCCCCCCCCCCCCCCCAAAGGAAACCGCCCCCCCTCATAAATGAGGGGGGGGTTTTAAGCTGGCAGGGGGAATTTATTTTCCCCGCCTTTAGACATTCTGGCCGGCCAACTGCCGGCCGGTTTTCTCCAACGGGACCGGAAAATCCGGTCCCCTTTCCGGCTTCTAACGCCGGCGGCCCGGCCGCCGGTCTTCTCGTTCCGCTGCTGCCCGGAACCGGCCGCAGTGTTCTTCGTCCGGCGCGGTGCGACGACACCGTGCCCCTCCGCCGCGCCATTGATTTCCTTCCACGCGGCGCGACGGCGTCGCGTTCTTTGTTGATTCTTCCATGGCACGGCGCGACGGCGTCGCGTAAAATAAACATACGATTATCTGCGTGGTGCGACGACACCACACCACCTTGTTTCCACCCGCAAGATAAATCAACAAGAACGATTGAGGGGGTTCGGCCGTGTTCATGCGGTCCGACCCCGTCACGTTAAATGATAACCCAACTTAAATATTCAATAACCTCACGTTAGACATGCTAGAACCACGAACAAGAATAAAATAAATAAACAAATAACAACAACCCCTACCTTGGGTATATGTTCGAAGATTTGTCAACGTCCCGCGGAAGACAACGTCGCGGAGGTCGGGCGTCGTGGTAGTTGTTCGTCAAATCCGATGACGAAGAGGTACATCCGAAGAGGTACGTCGTTGGCGAATATTCGTATGCCGACGAAGGAAGTCCGAGGAGGAAGCGGCGTTCCCTTTCGTTGACACGGAAGACGAAGAAGAGAGGAGCAGCGTTCTTCATCGGAGCTTGAGCGTTCTTCGTCAAGCTTGAGTGTTCTTCGTCAAAGTTTGAAGAAGAAAGAAAAGATCTCAAATCCTCACAAGATGGCTAACGAGTTCTAACCCAACAAAATAAGATAAGAGCATATTTTATTTACAAACATAACAAAAGAATTTCAAAGGTTTGAAATTCAAAAAGGATAACTCCAAAATTAAATAACTCATGTCATTTAAAGAGGGGTTAAGGGAATTGGGAGAAGATGAAAAGTTTAGGGTTCGTGTGGGCCCCACCACACTTAATCCTCTCAAGGGAGGTTAAGTGGGTGTGGGTCCCACCCCTAACTTCCTTTGAGAGAAGTTAACTAATAAGTTTAAATAAAAATATGTAATCCACAATTTTTATTCAACTTATTCTAATCTCCCAAAAACTAACTCTCATCCCGAAATAAACGCAACCTCGGAAAAGGTCTCCTTAAGTGAATATCGGCGCTGTAAGTTCATCGGTGCCCTCAGATTTCAATTCCGAGCACCAGATCAAATGTTAGGAATTCCCGCTCGTTCGTTCACTGAACGTACCCAAGCCAAACTTAAGAAATTGATTCTGGGCACTCCGGGCCTCGGAATCAGGTGCCTTCTGAAACCGTGCTCTTGTAAAATTCTAAAGAAAATTAAGAAAAAAATTTCCCTTGAATTTTATGGGTCTTTACATTATAAGTATGGAGTTATGTATTTTGATTCATAAACTGATCTAGTTTATGCCATTGTTTAGAAATGGCGCCTAGTGGATGAAATGGAAACCGTATCAATGCACACACTCCATGTAGGGATTGCACTCCTGGTCATGATAATTATAGTGGAGCTGGTGACAAAACTGGTGTCGATCACCTAATCACCATACTGGGACAACTCACTCAGGTTATGAATAATAACCTTACCCGTATGGAGCACCCTGATCCACAGCGTGGAGGATCAATGGTAGATCGCCTCATAAGGCAACAACCACCATCATTCAATGGGAGTACAAATCCTTTTGTAGCTGAGAAATGGATATGTTCCCCAGAGAAAATATTTCAGGCTTTGGGGAGTAGTGAAAGGGAAAAAGTTATCATGGAATTTTTCCGCCTCAATGTTGATGCTGATCAATGTTGGTCATTTATTCAAAACATAATGGAAGATGATGAAGTATCAAATATGGAATGGAGGGAGTTCAAAGATCTATTTTTAGAAAAATACTTTCCTCATGACCATCGATCAGATATGGGAAGGAAATTTCTGAGTCCGAGACAAAAGGAGGATGATAATGTCACAAAGTATGAGGCTAACTTTACAAGGTTAGCCGGGTATTATGGAGATTATATACGTAACCCATGAAGTAAGATTGATTGATTCATTGATGGGTTAAAACCATTTCTCTGTCGAGCATTAGTCTCACAATCCTTTTCATCGTACGAAGACATTGTATGATGTGCTATCAAGACAGAAAAGGAATTCTCTAAGTCTTATGACTTTAAAGCAAATCAAGTGAAGAAGAGATCTTCTGATCAATCTGGGAATGGAAATTAGGGGATGAAGGGAAAGGTTGAATGTCCATCTCGTGGTAAATGTGGGAAGAAACACCCTGGTACTTACTTGAAGGGAATGGGTGTCTATTATATGTGTGGTGGAAAAGGCCACAAAGATCGTGATTGCAAAGGGAAGAAGGAAGTTACCGATGATCAGTGCTATAATTGCTGGGAGATGGAAAATTATGAAAATGAATGTCCTAAGCATCAGTGAAACTTACCTCAGAAAAGTCCAAGGGATCAAGGTCAAGCTTATGCTATCACTACTGCTGAGGTAGAAGCTCCGAAAGACGTGGTGGTAGGTAATTTAATGGTTTCATCACGTTTAGAAAATGCATTATTTGATTCTGGATCATCACATTGTTTCATATCTTCCCATTTTTCTAAGAAAAGTAGATATTTACAATTTTATTTAACAAGGGAGTTTTCAGTTAAAACTCCTAAGGGATGTATCATTGCAACAATGTTTTGTGAATCAGTCCCCATTAGAGCACATAAATGTTCTTTATTTGTTGATCTCATCGTCATACCTATGATTGAGTTTTATATAATCCTCGGTATGGATTGTCTTTCAGACCATGATGTGAAGGTTTATTGTAAGAAGAAGGAGGTTACAATTTTTGATGATGATGATATGGAATACCTTATCTTTAGAGCAGAATCGTCACCACCTAATTCTTATGTAGATCCACCCCCAGTAGCTCAACTAAATTCAATTATTGGGGAGGAAGAGGATGAAATGACTGTGGGTGAGGAAAGGAATGTTCAAATAGAGGATTTACCTATTGTGAAAGAATATGTAGATGTGTTTCCGAAACATTTACATAGACATCCTCCAGAATGAGAAGTTGAGTTTTCCATTGATTTAATTCCTGGATCAAGGCCTATATCGAAGGCCCCTTATAGAATGGCCATTGTAGAATTAGTTGAACTAAAGAAACAACTAGAGGAATTGAGTAATAAGAGATTTATTCGACCTAGTGTTTCTCCACGGGGATCCCCTGTTCATTTTGTTAAAAAGAAAGACGGATCTATGAGGTTATGTATCAACTACAGGGGATTCAATGCAATATAAATAATGAACAAGTATCCCCTACCTCGCATTGATGATTTATTTGACCAATTGCATGGAGCTCAAAACTTTTCAAAGATTTACCTTCGATCTGGATACCATCAGTTGTGTGTGAAGAAGGAAGACATTCCAAAGACAGCATTTCGAACCAGGTATGGGCATTACGAGTTTACGGTAATGCCTTTTGGATTGACTAATTCACCGTCTGTTTTCATGGATCTGATGAATAGAGTTTTTAAGGAATATCTTGATGAATTTTTGGTGGTATATATTGATTATATATTGGTATAATCTAAAATCTACGAAGATCATGAAAATCATTTGCGCATTTTCCTGAAGACTCTGGGAAGACATTAATTATATGGGAAGTTTAGCAAGTGTGAATTCTGGCTTCAGGAGATTTCTTTTCTTTGCCATATTGTCTCTAAATATGGAATCTATGTTGATCCTTATAAGACCAAGGAAATCCATTAATGGCCATCACCTTCGAGTATAACCGAGGTATGCAGTTTTATTGGTTTGGCATGTTATTATCGATGTTTCGCCCAGAATTTTTCCCGATTGGCTAACCCATTAATGAAGCTCACACGTAAAGGGGTTAAATTTGTTTGAAAAAAAGAGTGTGAATAATGTTTCGAAGAACTGAAGAGAAGAATAGTCAATGCTCATATATTGACTCTACCATCACGGAATGATGGGTTCGTTATTTATAGTGATGCATCGAAGAAAGGACTTGGTTGTGTTCTTATGCAGAATGATAGGGTTATTGCCTATGCATCACGACAGTTGAAAATTCATGAACAAAACAATCCTACTCATGATCTCGACTTGGCAGCGGTGATCTTTTCTTTGATGATATGGAGGCACTACCTCTATGGTGTAAAATGTGAGATTTATACTGATCAGAAGAGTTTGAAGTATATTTTCTCACAAAAAGAACTCAACATGAGGCAAATGATATGGCTTGAATTACTCAAGGATTATGATTGCACGATACACTACCACCCGGGGAAGGAAAAAAAGGTGGCAGATGCAGTGAGTAGAAAAGTTCAAGGAGTTTTCAACAATATGATAATTGAAAGGGATCCATTTTTCAAGGATCTAGTGAAGATGGACATGGGAATAACCAGGGAAGCTGAAACATCAATTATTTTTCAAATGGTTGCCAAACCATATTTACTAGAAAGGATTAAGAGTTCTCAGACCGATGATGAGAAATTTCAAAAAGGAGATTAAAGCTATGAATGAAGGGAGATTGAGAGAATTTGTGTATGAAGATGGAATTTTGAAATTCGGGAAGAGGCATTGTGTTCTTGATATACATGATCTAAAAAGGGAATTGTTGGATGATTCTCATTTTTCCAATTTCTCAATACACCCTGGGAGCACCAAAATGTATAGAAATATGAAGGAACATTTTTTGTGGGACAACATGAAGAGGGAGATTTCTGATTTTGTGTCAAGTTGTATGGTTTGTCAATAAGTGAAAGCTGGAAGGCAACATCCTGGAGGAGTCATGAAACCTCTTCTCATACTGGAGTGGAAATGGGACAATATTACGATGGACTTTGTCATGGGGATACCAAAGACTCCTAGAAGGAATGATGCATTATGGGTCATTTTTTATCGTCTTACCATGTCATCACATTTTCTTGTTATAAGGTAAGATTTACCACTTGAACGACTAGCAAGACTACATATTAATGAAGTTGTGAGACTTCATGAAGTACCCCAATCGATTGTTTCTGATCGAGATCCCCGTTTTACTTCAAGATTCGTGAAAATTATTCAGAAAGACTTTGTGCTGAACTTCATTTGAGCACTACCTACCACCCTCAAACATATGGACAATCAGAATGAACTATTCAAACCTTAGAAGAAATGTTGAGATCCTGCTCACTTGACTTTCAGGGTATGTGGGATCAATATTTACCTCTGGTAGAATTTTCCTATAACAATAGTTTCCATTCGAGTATTCATATGGCACCATATGAAGCGTTATACAGAATGAGATGTTGCACACCAACCTGTTGGGATGGCATTGGTGAAAGAAACCTTATAGGCCAGGAACTAGTGGAGGAAACGATAGAAAAGGTGAAGGTAATCCAAAACTATATCAATGCAGCTCAAAGTAGGTAGAAGAGATATGTTGATAATCGAGGGAAGGATTTGGAATTTCAAGTAAGTGATCATGTTTTCCTGAAGGTATCTCCATGGAAGGGAGTCATACGTTTTGGTAAGAAAGATAAATTGAGTCTCGGGTACATCGTACCTTTCGAAATTCTAGAACGCATTGGGGTTGTAGCTTACCGATTGGTTGCCAAGTCTTTCCAAAGTTCACGATGTGTTCCACGTATCTCTGTTGAGGAAATACATGCCTGACCCAACGCATGTACTCACCTATGAGGAATTGGAACAGGAACCCGATCTGTCTTATTGCGAAGTTACCCTCAAGATTCTTGATATGAGAGAACAAGTACTGAGAAACTGGATGACTCGTCTGCTAAACGTCTTGTGGAGAAACCATAAGATAGAAGAGGCAATGTGGGAACCCAAGGAACATATGATGAAGAACCACCTGAGTCTTTTCATGCGGTAGTATTCTAGAAATTTCGAGGACAAAATTATTTGAAGGAGGGGATAATGTAACACCCCAGGCTTCTACGATATGCTTCTTTTTGAATAATGTAACAGCGTGTGTTGTATGCAACATCAAGTTCTAACACACCACAACCAATCAAACTAGCCGTTATGAATAGTAATACCCACCTTTTGAAATTTATAAATTTTATTTTTTAAAATGGACTTTATTTTTGGATTCAGAATATCGAAATTAGCCTATGGTGAATTTTTGGTATTTTTTTGAAAAACATCATTTTTTTCTTAATAGTGAAACCACTAAGTGGTAGTTAAAAAACTGAATTTTTCATAAAACTTAATTTTACCGCTTCTGAGAGTGGAATTTCAAATATCAAAGAGACATGGTTCATATCAAGGACTAAAATGTGGTTCATTGAGATGAAAATAATTTTTTGGTGAATAGTAACCTTTTACATTTATTTACCATGGTTAAAAGTAAATAGGATAATTAAGGGTAAAATGATATTAATATTACCCTAGCACATGACCTAGTTCTATTGGAAAAGTGTATCTCGACCAGATAAAAACCTTATTAGTAAAATATTATCATTTAGGTCAACTTGTATTAGATTAGGACATTTATTATTATTTAATTCAAAGAAGAGTTAAAAGAGTTAAAATCAAAGTTTATTTACTAAAACATTTTTAATATATGGTTATACATAAGATAAATTAGATTTTAAATATTCATTAGAAAGATAAAAAGTTTTCCTACATAATTAGTTTTTATTTATAATTTTTAAACTTTAAATAATTTAATTTATTTATGACACAATGATGATGCAGTAATTACCATTATAGTTAAATATTTAAATAATTGATATTATAAATACCCAAATAAATATAATTAGAGACTTTTTATGAATTAAACTAATTTTATAGGTTAATATGACATGTTAGGAATGGTTTAATTAACTTTTTTCTAATTAATAATTCTGTTATGATTTTCACAAAAATCAAATTTCCAAATAGTGTCAAAATTGACATAAAAGTGTTTTTTTAAAAAGAATTATATTATTAAATGATATTCAATTACTAAAAATCTAAGGTTCGGTAAAGAGACATATATAATGATATTTTTATCATTAATAGACCACTTGGGGGTATCATGGATGTATATAGTATGTTTATTAACTATATAATATAAAAATACAAAGTGACATGGTAAGTGTCAAACTAATTAACTTAGAGTTAAAACTAAATCATAAGGTTAATATAATGACCCAAACCTGTATAAATTCTACTGGTTGAGTTTTTTTCGACCCATAACCACCTTAAATTTTAAATAATACACTTTTGATCTATTATAATCCGAATATGAATTTATTATAAAATAACATTTATAGCTTTTCCAAAGCTGACCCTCACCCCACTTATAAAAAGGCACTCCCCCTTCTCATTAATTCACACCTTCAAATCCATTTGGATCGGAAAAACTCTGCCCAAATACTCTCTAAAATTCCCTCACTTCATCCTAGAGGCATTACTTTAGTCATAAATCCAACGTATGGGGCCCTTTTGATCAAATCAAATGGAAGAACCCGAAGAAGGGGTAATGATTTCACCAGCCCTTTTCATGTTCCTTTCTTCTTCCACTTCTTCTTTCTTTGTTATTCCCATTATAAAATAATGAATCAAGTATCTCCTATATACTGTAATATTTCATATAAATATGGTACAACCATATTCAGTATTCTATCCTTCATTTGAGTAACATGTCACCATACATGCGTACGTACGGCTTACCGTCTCCACGTCGTGGTGTAATTGTTATTCAATAAATTATTATTTGGATGGGTATAATAATTATGTGTAATTCATGTAAATAATAAATATAACATGATAATTATTCTGTATATATGATATACCATCCAATTATATATTAATTTAAAAGCAAAAGAATGATATTGTCGCTCGTGCGTACGTAAGGACTACCGTCACCAAGAACGCGATGTGATTTATTCTACATTGTATCCATTAAAGTATAATTATCATTTGATGATTTAAAAATAATATATAAGGACTTGATATAATTTTGTATATGATTAAGATTCATCATATCCATGACAAACACGGATTACGTAACAAAACATATAATATAAAACGTGTAAGTTAACACACAAAACAACGATAATACAAAGATATTATTAACAAATCAATGTTAAAAAATCATATATGATATCATATTAATGTATATGATTCTTGTATAATTTAATAACAATTATTTCACCATTATACAGGATGTTAAACTACCCTCAAACAAGTAAAAGTAGAAGGTAAGAGTTTATTTTTCAATCTCTTCATTATCCGAGGTTGTTTATACGTAATAATTTACTGGGAACTCTTCATCATACACATCAATGTTTTTCAAAATGTATTTCAAAACATTCTTACTATTTTACAGAATATGGGATAAAGTCATTTATACCCTTTTTTGACTTTTATAAGAAGTTTATAAAGGAATATTTTTGTCGTTTTCCTAACAAGGTGCTTTTTAACCTTTTCAACATAATTAAAGTAAGAATGTTTTTTAACTTATACGGCGGGTGAGCCTATTTTCCACCATTAGAAAATCATAAAATATTCCTTTAAAATCTTATAAGAACATTTTCAAAATAAATGTTTTATTTTATAATAATGTGACTTTTAAATGATTTAATAAAAAAGAGATATTTCTCTCAAATAGTTTTGATTTCAGCTATGTCAACATCCTTTGATGGATTTTAAGATTATTTGAAGTTTATTTATTATGATACAAAACTTCCATATTGTATTGATGGTTTTGTGATATGTTTGACTGTGGATGTGTTATTTTTATCCCATTCATGGTTTATGGAGAAAGTATTGACATTTCGTATGCTAGTTTTAATACGAATGTTTATGTTATGTTTAAACCTGTTCATATGAGGAATGCATTAGACTTAATAAGTGACGGGTGGAGCCCGCTATAGCTCCTCGATGCATCGGTAGGTCTCATGATACAAACTAGTGTCTTGGCACAAGGCCTTGGAAAAATTATATTTGTAGTCTTGGCACGAGGCCCTGGCTATGTGGTTATGATAGTCTGGCATTATGCATTCCATCGTTATGAAAGTGGTTATTGATATTGCATGTGATTATTTGATTAGTATAATATCCATGTGAATAAGTAAATGGAATTATTTAATTTTATTTTTTCCATAATATGTTGAAGTTCAAGTTTAAAAGTCTTTTGTTTTAGTTATACATTGCCTTAAATGTTTTTTCTTATTTATGAAAGTTTTTTCTATATTGTTATCCTTACTGGGCATTTGAGCTCACCCCTTTTCTATGATTTATTTTTCCCATGATGTGAAGAAGTAAATTATGAATGACCTTCAGGGATAGTATGAGGGGATTAGAGTGTAGACTATAGAGACTATGTTGTTGTAGTTTTCATTTTTATGATGTAATGTAAAACTTTATGAAAATATCTAGTGTTTCCAAGGCTACTAAACTAATCGGTCTTTCGGGATTTGATCTTTCTTGTGATCATTTCAATGTTATGTAATAATGCACCGACTCTAGGTAACTGGGGCAGGGGAATTACAGTAAAAGGGTCACATGACGTGTTCCTTTATCCTGAGCACTGACCGTGTACAATGGACTTACTCAGAAGAAAACGTCATGTGGAAACAGTATACACTTTGTGTAGAGAAGGTCAAAAATCATGTCCTACAATCTAGGGACAACCCATGTACTCTAGCCGTGTTCCATTACATGGTGTTAACCCATGTTCGACTTCCTGTGTACCAGTACATGGGGTAACCCAAGTATCCGGTCTGGGTCTAGCCGTGTGGTGGTGTACACTCTATGTTGGAAAGTTGTTTACTCCACCTCGTCTTCATGTAAATCTAGAGATACACAATGATACTCATGGAAGGGCCCATATACCATGTGAATTTGGTCACATGCAGTGTGACACTTCACTAATTCTAGAAACCCTAGCTACTGATCGGGGGGGCCCACAAGCTGTGTAATATCAGATTACATGCCATGTAGCGTAGGATTTTCCTGAATCCCTAGTTCACACTCTGATCAGATCCCCCACTGCTTCATCCACCATTCCGGCTACATATTTCTAGGAAACTCAAGATTTATCTTCATTTGGTCTCACTATAAACAACATAATGTGTTATATCATCTTATCCAATCACCCACCTTATTAAAAGGTGTCGTTCTTCATTCCACCGGAGAATATATAACAACCTGGATTCAGAGATCCACCATCATCTAAATCAATATATATATCTCATTGCACCTCTTTCATGTCATGTTGATCTCAGATATGTGATATCATATTGTTTCACTACGAATCTGGTGTTTAATGATTGATTTATCGGGTTATGTTGAGTCATGGTCTAAGAAAAGAATTCCAACGATGAACGATGAAGGTGGGGGAGAAAAGGTTAAATCAACAAGAGCAATACACCTCTATCAATGTTTTGTTGATCATAGTTTATTTCCATTGGGCAGGTAATCAAATTCATCAATATATAATCACAAAATCAACTACCACCTAAATCCCACAGAAATAACACCCATCCCGCAATGTTACAATCGAACATTGGATCATCGTATTCATTGGATGGTCTGCGTTTGTCGTGGAATTCATGAAAGTGGAAGGAAAACACAAAATAACACTTCATTCCTTTGATTTTGATCATTCACTAATGAATATTTATCACTTCATTGTCTCTGTTGGTGAGACCTTTCATGAAAGGTGTTCTTCGATCGTCAATATGTGATTCTATCATTGTTTTCACAAGAGGTTTCCCAAAATCTATCCCAGTGATTCTCCGTCGTTCCCAATTTTATGCGAAAAACCATGGGATTTCTACATAAGGATATTTGCAAATCAAGTTGATTACGTTTCAATTAAATATTTCATATTTAAATTATTTAATGATAATTACATAATTTTTTGGATTTTTTCCACAAAAGTCCCACACCAATTAATGTGAAGTCACACCTATGGAACATACCACATTAAGAACTCAGCGGTGGTCTCAGATTTCAAATATAAGTTACAGTTCATAATAATTAGGATTTGAAAATACAATAATATTTATTTAATTATTTTATATATAGTTACCTCCAAAAATGATCTCTCACAGCCTACCCATGTCAGCCGATATTAAGCCTCACCTAAGGTAAAGTTGAGTCTCTGAAACCAGTAGTTCCCCAATATTTATGATCTGAGAACTCATATAAGAGTTTCTTGTACTCTTTATTAAAAAATGATCATTTTCATTGAAGTGTTCTGGGCACACTGGGCCTTGTAATTGAACGCTGTCCTCGCACATGGCCTCATAATTTTCCCAAATAATTTCAAAAATTAAAAATCAGGTAAATATAAGTCAATAAATTAACTCTCTCTTTATTTTTTTGACATTAAACACTATAAATAAAAATGATTATTTTATTAAAACATTTTTATAGAAGTGAATATTGTGAATATATAATACTTTTTTTTAAATTATAAAAATTTTGTTGTATTTTTTAATTACCATTGTTAATGTTGATGGGTTTTGTTTCATTATTTACCTAAATATTTCCTGTTTTTCGTAAATTTCACTATTTTATTCAATTCCATCTAAATGTATGTATAATTAATTATTTATGAATAAAACAAATATCTTTTATAATTTATATAATATAAACATTTTTTATAACCATCTATAGTGTTGGTGTCAGGAAAATAATTAGAAGTGACCTCATTTGTGGTTAATCAACCACTATGAGGGCATTGTCAAAAGAGAGGGAACATAAAGTATTCCAAATTAATATTGTCTGAATGTGATATATAATATATATTTAGACCATTAATATAGTTTTGTCATTCTAATTAATTAAAAGTATAAAATTTTGGTCTGAAAGGGCTGTAGATAAAGAAAAGATGTT
Organism: Viscum album; assembly: GCA_963277665.1. Classification (NCBI taxonomy): domain Eukaryota; kingdom Viridiplantae; phylum Streptophyta; class Magnoliopsida; order Santalales; family Viscaceae; genus Viscum; species Viscum album. The sequence goes on along the minus strand of OY728120.1, from coordinate 3,055,885 downwards.
ATGAAAATTCGACGAAGAATTAGTGATATCTTAGCCTCTTATTAGTATTTTTATTCTTAATTATGACACTAAACACATGTAATTCATAGAGTTTAATATATCTGAAACATTACTAGGTTCTCTAATAAGATTATAATAGATGATTTGGGCAGATCAAGTGAATGGGTCAAATGTCCCAAATACACCCTGAACAACCCATGTAATCCTCTAAAATAATTTTTTTGCAATGTAACATGCCTTATGGTTTGGTTTGTTACATTAAGTATCTCCCAAACTATTTCATCCGATGGAAGTATAATGAAACCCATGAATATAATAGTTTAAGTGTCTGAACAACCATCCCTTGAGATACCTCTCAAGGTTATCATTACACCTGATACACATCCAAACCAAACAACCATAGAATCTTGAAAACCCCCAAAACTAAGAAAAAAAAACTAAAATCCACATCCTCTCATAGAAAAATTATACAAAAAATAAGTTGTATCATCCTGAACACATAAAATCAAGGGATTACATCCTCTATGTTAAGATATTTTTCACTCTAGGTGGAACAAACTTGCATTCATGGGTTTAATCACATCATAGTCAATCTGCATCGATTAATAGTTAGAACCTCCACTTTTCATATTTAAAGACATTATTACACATCAATCCACACATATGACATCATGGGAAACCAAAAAGTCTCACAAAAAAAGGATCCCAAAATCACATGACTGTGAAATAAATTGAAGGTAAAACTCAAAAAAACTCAGAGTAATGGGATTGAATATGCCTCTCAACATCTCAAGTACTCTCCTCTAAGACACCATGCCTCCATAATACCCAAACCAGTGGAATGTTTATTCATTGTAGATCCTTCCCTTGATGATATTATATTTCCATTGGATGATCCATGAAGGATGAATCATTATCAATATCCATATCCACCCAATCAATGACAAGGGAGTCATTACGAAGATATCGACAGTGGTGAGAGATGTGGATGAAAACATGGATCCTTAAGAGCCTCAGTAAAAATTACAACTAATATTCCAACTCGGAAACTAGACCTAACACCTCAAAAGGTCCAACAAACCAGGGTGAGAGCATACTCCCCTTCCTAAATCTCTACATCTCATGTTGTGGGAAACCATAAAGAACACATGGTCTCCATCCTGGAACACTAAAGTCCTACTACTGTGATCACCATAACACTTTTTTGATCTTGTGATGCTTTAATCCTCTCACAAATTAGCTGATCCTTCCATGTGTTTCTCTATACAACTTCATAAACAAGAATTGATACCTCCACAAACACATTATAGCACAATGAAGAACAACAGGGTTGTATGTAAAAAATTTGAAATGGGTCCATGATAATGGTTATGTGATATAAATAATTCAATGAAAACTAAAACAAGTGCATGTGTTTCACCCATGATCTTCTGAAGTTCAAGGAACATGCCTGCAACAAATCCTCCCCCTTATGGATAGTTTTTCCATCTACCCATATTTCTGAGGGTGGTAAGACGTGGTAAGGCGCCACTATGTTCAAATTCATGCTGCAATCCACTCAATACAGATGAGGTAAAACCAGAATCTTGATCCAAGATAATGGACCTCATAAATGAATGAAATGACAACACCTCATCCACAAAACACATAGACAAATCATCTTCTACACCTGAATCCTTTATCAATTAGAAGTGGGTCGACTTCATCAACTGAAGAATGATCACCCTGATAGAATCACAACCTCAATGATCATTGGGTAACCATGTGACAAAATCCATCGATATGTGATCCCATTTCCACATGGGAACATTTAAATGTTTCATTAAACTACCATAAACATAATTATATACATTTACCAACTGCAAAAACGAGCACCATTCCACATACTCCGCCACTGCATGGTTCATCCTTGGAAAAAAAAGTGTCCCTAAAAAAATTATAAATTATAGAAATTCATCGGTGTATTACCGATGGTGATAAATGGAATTAAAAAAAACTCCATTGGGATTTACTACCTGAAAAAATACCCTTCTGTGAAACAAAATTTGTTTTCGAATATCTTTCAACAATCCCTATAGATCATCACCTAGGTCATCATGACCAAACATCCCCTATACAATTATGTATCCCTACAGATATTCCTCCACTTTCCACATCAGAAAAGAATTCACTATCATATTTAACATGAATCCTACTCCATCGACCACTCATTCATTATATAACAAGGAATTAAATTCCTCTATTTCTCCCCCTGAATCCACTGTCTTTTGATTAAAATCCTTAATTGAATTTTTTCATAAGGAATCATCCATAACATCCCCATTTACTGAGGTTTAAGGGATATCTAAATCTTAATCCTAAAAAATTCAACGTCCATGAAATTTCTATATAATTAATTTTAACTATATGGGAATTTTATGAGTCCGCAGAAATTGAGGGTGCATGATTCCGAGTGCCGGTGTGCCCAGAATGAATTTCTGAACATTTTTAAGTATTTTTAGTAAACGTGGGATCAAGATTTTTTATCTTTTGAATCGGTGCTCGAAATTGAAATCTAAGGGCACTATTGAACTCACATCACTAATATTCTCTTTAGGAGACCTTCACCATGACTATAGTTTCTCGAGGATGAAAGTTAGTTTTGATGGTTTTCATGGAAATAAAAACAAAATAAAGAATAATATTTCGTTTATATTTAACCACCCATTTGAATGCTCGGTGGTGGGGGCCACCCGAACTGGAAACCCCCCTAATTTGAAATTAATGGAGGGGACCACCTGACCCTTGAACTCCCTCATTAATGAGGGAGGTGACTCTTGGTTCTCTCCTAATTAATTACGCCACCTACCGTTAATTTAATATGCCAACATGGACAAATATAACTAAATTAATAAAAATTAATTTAATAAGATGGATATTTCATTTTGGTGGAATTGGGGGGAAGTGTTGGAAAATGGGATAACGTTGGGAAAATGCCATTCTGCAACAAAGAACACTTTCTCCAATGAAGAATGCTTTCTCCAATGAAGAATGATTTCTCCAACGAATAATGCCTTCTCCAACGAAGAAATTTTTTGAAGGATCACCAACGTGGAACATCTTCAATGACGATGAACCGACATCCATCGTTCCACTCTCCTCACCGACGTCAATGATCCTTCAAGGTAGGGTTGTTATTTGTATACCCCTTATTCCGTTCTTGACGCTCTTTATGATTAAAGAATAATCAAGTTGCTTGCTACTATTCTAACACAGAGGGTTATGTCAAAACTAACATGGCCCAACCTCTCTGCAACCATTATGAATTTGGATGGTCTTGAAATGATGATGACATCCCACAAAAACATTAGAAATATTCGGAATGAATAACGGGCCACCGGGGCACGCCCTGTGCCCATGGAATGTCCCTGGTGACCCCTGACGGTGACCAACACCGGTGGAACTCAGGAGCGGAGGGCAACACCTCAGGAGGTTGTGGCGGAGCGTGGGTGGCAACTAGCGCATGGCTAGCCACGTGATGGGGGTGGCAACGTGCGTCCGCATATCCAGGCGTACATGAGTCTCACTAGGAGGTCGTGACATTGATGGACGGGCGGTTGGCTCGCTGACGGCCTCCAGTGAGGGTGCAGCACGTGACTACACCACACAGAGGGGGATTCCCATTTGGCCAGCCGAGGAACCGAGTAGGCCACCCTACACAGGCTGTGCTGGACTGGGTCGATCCTACATAGTCGGAATGGACCTGGACCAGTTTTGACCATTTCCACTCTTTCTTCCATATTATGAGCTACATTAATATGATTGAAAAATCATCTACGACGTCAGGTTCCTTGGATCGATACGGTCCTTTTGGTATACCCCACATGAGGTTTTGATAACGATGGGGTACAACCGGGTTGGATTGAACACGAATCCAAACACGCCCTTAAGGATAAAAGGCTAATAACTTAATGACTGATCATCTTATTAATGCACCATCTCTTGCATTGAGACCCCTTTTACATGGTGGTCCTTTGGGATACATCTTTGTGAAACTTCGTGGCAGTTGGAGAATCAACTTGTTGCTTGAGGAGTGGACCCTCCTGGAATCAAGTGAGCTTCGAGCAGGAACCCTATAGCTGGCTGTAACATGGGAAAGGGATCTTATGTGCGTTTGTGATTTGGGATCCTACATGGGTCTGTGTTCGAGAGTTCCACTTGGATCCACTCTAGGAATCCATGTGGAATACTCTAGGATCCAGCATGGGTCTTCTATACTAGGATTTTATGTGGGTCTGCTATACTAAGATCTTATGTGGGTCTGGAGTAATAGGATCCTATGTGGCTCTTATGATTTAGGATCCTACACGGGTCTATCTCTAAACAGAGTAATACAATCCTGTAGTTACATCTAATCAACCTTGATACCGTAACTATATTATACCTAGTGTGAGTTGAGTCCTTACCTTCGTGGTGATACCTTTGTGGTATTCTTCTGTGTGGCATACCCCTGTGGTACATACATTCATTATGATACCTGTGTGGTATTCTTCTATGTGTCTTACCATTGTTGTACTTACCTTCATGGGGATACCTTTGTGGTATTCTTATTTGTGGTGTTACCTTTGTGGTATTTACCTTTGTGGTGTCACCTTTGTGGTATTATTTCCTTCATGGAACAGTTGAGTTTTGGGTTAATGAGTTGCGCCCTGTGTTTCCTAATGAATTAGATGAATATACTTGATAACATAGGTTAATGTATGGGTACATACCTACGTTGTGTTGTAAATTGTTTTCCTGCTTGTGGTTTATCCTTTGTATATTTTTTTGAGACCTTGAGGGTCTTGGTGTCCCTAATGAGTATCATTATACTCACCCATGCATGGGTTATGCCCACACCATGTTGTGTTTGGTGTAGATGACAGACAATGCTGACTGAGGACGAGAGTACCAGGACTGGAGGTATCTTAGAGGTTGACATTAGACGAGGCATACTGTAGAGACGACAATTTAAGAGTTGTACCAACCCATCAGGAAGGATCCTTGATGGTAGTTTACAAGAATTGTTTCAGTTTAGTTGTTCTTTTAAGTTTTCTTGTACATTCTAGTTGGGATTGTATTTTGGCCACTTTTTTCTACTGTACACACTCTTTTTTACTATATAGATTAATTTTTTTCATATCTTGATATGTTCTTGGTTGTGTGTGATTACAGGTTATAAACGCAATGCCTTCCTGGTTTTAGGGGATACGCCTTTCGATGATGGTCACCAACCCCTGTCCTATGGAAGGCAGACATGGGGTAGTCACATCACGGGCCACAGGGGAGAGGTCATGACAAATTGGTATCAGAGGAGTTAGTTCTACCATCGAACATTGGAATCTAATATTCTAACTACAATAGTGCTATGTGTAGTGAGTGTGGTTATCAGTTTAGGGAATCTAGTGTTCATGCGGTGGCTGACATATCCATACATCAAGACCCCGACTTCGTATTTCTGACCTAGTGCATGAAAACACTAATTGCATGTGGGTTTCAAAAAGTTGTCTTTGTGATATTTTTGACTTAGCTCACCAGGTATTACTTATTTACCGTGTCACCCTTGTTTCTTTTCAGGATGCCTCTATGTAGACAACCAGCTACGGTTCTGGGTGTAGTACATGATGATAGCCCATCGAGGGATGAGGCCTCGGTGTAGGGACCTTTATCAGTAGAGGCACCAGTGGAGGAACCAACGGTACCATTACCCATTGGGCCACTAATGCCACCTGCTCTATAAGTATAGGGTGCATGCCCTAAAAGTGCGTTGAACAAGTTCCAGCTCTAGTGGACACCCAGGTTCAGGGGTGAGATGGACCCACATGCGTTTGAGGATTGTCTAGGGGACGTGGAGAGATTCTTCTGATTGATGGGGACACCAACTGATCTCAGGGTGATCCTTGCCACCAGTCTTCTATAGGCAGCAACTGGAAGATGGTGGAGCTTGATGCTCTTATTTCATGATGAGTTGACACTTCTGTAGGATGACTTTCACATCCTGTTTTAGGCAGATTTTGTCCTACTGACCATTCGGCCAGTGTGCATACATAAGATTCTTCATCTACAGTAGGGTAGAATGACTATGGCTCAGTACATAACAAGTTTCACCGACCTCTCACTCTACTCCACGAATATAATTCAGGACCCATTCATCAGGGCTCAGACCATCGAGCATGGACTCAGGAGGGAGATCAGGGCTTCGATGATTTCTCTCAGCATCCCGACGTAGGCGGTGGTGTTAGAGTGAGCCCTCTTAGTGGAGGGTTGTCTTGTTGAGTAGTAAACTGATACGAGACCCATCATCGGGAATCACGTAGCAGAATCTTCTGCAACTGGCAGCTGACAGATTTCACATAAGCCCAAGAGGGCATGACCTACAGCTGGCCGACTAAAGGATTTAGGGTCGGTTGTGTAGGGAATCGGAGACAGAGCCAGTCATGTGAGGAGAAGTTAGTGTTACACATGTGGTGGGAAGGGTCACATGTATCATGAATATCTGACCTGCAATATAGATGATCAATATATGGTCGATGGACCGCCCAATCAGATACATAGGATCGACCAAGGAGGTCCGCAGGGAGCAGGAAGAAATGGATAAAGAGCTGGCTGTGCAGCTGGCGGTGGGGGATGATTCTAGGTGTCAGTGCCACCACCACCAGGTTGTCTACCTGACCATAGGGAGTAGGTGGAAAGGTGAGAGCTCAGATCTAGGAAGCTGAGGCCTATGACCATGGAACTCCAAAGATGATACATTTGTACGATATGTGTCTACTCCACCTTAGTTACAGTACTTATAGACACATGTTCTAGTCATTCTTTTACTTCCACTGCCCTCGTTCAGAGCATGGAGATTCCGGCGGAGCCATTGGCTTGATCCTTATGTCTAGAGACTCTTGTGGGAGAATATTCAACGATTACACACTGGTGCTGGTAGTGTGAGCTTACTATAGGAGGTGAGAGCTTTGGTTGGGATCTCTTAGTAGCGGCGTTGAGGCCTTAAGATGCCTTCTTGGTTATGGAATGGTTATCTATAGTCAATGATCAGATTGACGGTATTAGACACAATGTGATGTGTGTCCACACAGATGGGACTTGGTTTACCTTCACCGGCAGTAAGGGAGCCATGATAACACATGATTGACATACCTGGTATAGAGTGCAGCTGACTACTCATCAGTTGGCTTGCCTTTCCCTCATAGTGGATGATGTGGAAATTCTGAGCAATCCTACAGTGTTGGACTAGTACACGGATGTCTTCCCTGAGGATGCTTCGGGTCTACCTCCTCGTAGAGAGGTGGAATTTTATATTCATTTGTACCCCGGAACAACATGGATATCTACACCAACATATCGGATTTCTCTCGGGGAGCATCGTGAGATATGGGTACAACTAGTGGACTTATAGATGAAGGGGTTAATCAGGCCCAGTGTTTCTCCTTGGGTAGCCCCGATTTTGTTCCCCAAGAAGGCGGATGGGAGATTGAGACTTTTTGTTGATTATTGATGCATTAACGAGGTGACCATGAAGAACAAGTACCCCCTCCCAAGGATTGACTACCTCTTCGATCAGCTGAATGGATCATGAATGTTATAGAGGATAGACATCATATCAGGCTATCACCAGCTCAGAGTACCAGATGACGATGTGCAGGAGATGACTTTTAGATATCGGTATGGACACTACGAGTTCTTGGATATGCCATTCAGCTCGAACAACACTCTAGCAATGTTAATGGGACTCATGAACATGATCACTCAGCCATACATTGATCTCTTTTTAGTGGTCTTCATCGACTACATTCTGATCTACTCAGCTACTGAGTAGGATCATTCCTATCATTAGAAGCTATTTCTGGACGCACTGTGAAGGAACCATCTTTATGGTAATCTCTCTAAGTGCTAATTCTGGATCCAAGAGATTCACTTTCTAGGACATATCATCTCGGAGGCTGGAAATGCGGTGGATCCAGTAAAGATTGAGGCAGTACTTGTATGGGAGCCACCCAGGAGTGTGACAATGGTATGGTGTTCCCTGTGTTTGGCCGGATACTACCAGAGTTTTGTTCTAGATTTCTCCATAGTTTCAGCACCTTTATCAGTGTTGACGAAGAAGGGGAAACCCTTCGTGTGGTCAAAGAGATGCCAACAGAGTATTCAGGAGCTGCGACAGAGGCTGAGCAGTGCCCCCCTCTTCAGGCATCCGAAGCAGGGCATCAGATATGTAGTCTACTGTGACACATCTAGGACTAGACTCAGTTGTGTTCTGATGCAGGAGCGAGTGGTGATCACATATGGTTCTCGACACCTGAGACAAAATTATTTGAACTACACTAACCATGAAATTGAGTTAGCATTATTGGTATTCACCTTGAATATGTGGTGACATTACTTTATAGGTGAGTGTTTTACATTTTACTTTGATCACAAGAGCCTCAGGTATATCTTCTCTTAGAAGAACCTGAACCTAAGGCATCAGCATTGGCTCGAGTTCCTCCAGGACAATGACTTTGATATAGTCTATACACTAGAGAAGGGGAATTTTCTGGAAGATGCACTTAGCAAGAGATCTGGTATATAGCTTCTAGGTGAATCAATAAAGCGGCTGGATGCTTTGCAGATATCCTTTGTGGATTGAGATGGAGCCAATTTTCTTCAGTTTCTTAGAGTCACTTCCACACTCATTCAGCGAGGCATGGAGGCGCCGCATGGGGACACTAACTACGAGGCTCAGCATTCTCATATATCCACAGGACAAGCACCTGAATGTTTTTTAATGGTGGGGATCATGTCATCCTTTTCAGAGGATTTACCATGGTACCAGTGTCGCTTTAGGAGGAAGTGTTGAGAGTGTTTCGTACATCCCCTCTAGCGGTACATCCATGAGTGGCGAAGAGGTACCAGGAAATCCGATGACAGAACTGGTGGCTGGGATGGAAGATAGCAGTAGCAGAGTTTGTCTCCCAGTGCCTCACTTTTCACCAAGTGAAGGTGGATCACTAGGTGCTAGTAGGCTTAGTTCAGCCTTTAGAGCTCCCAGAGTGGAAATGAGATGGAATATCCATGGACTGCGTGATAGGACTTACACGTACATCCATGGGCCATGATTCTATCTTGGTGATCGTCGACCAACTCATCAAGTTAGCCCACATCCTACCAATCAGAGAGAAGTGTTTAGTAGAGATCTTGGGATGACTCTATGTGCAGGAGATTTTGCGGCTACACGGTGTACCCTCCACGATTGTCTCCAACCGTGGTGCACGTTTCACTTCCCACCTATGGAAGGGGTTGCATGAGGTTTTTGGGATGAAACATCGTTTGAGTGATGCCTTTCACTCTCAGATGGATTTCCAGACTAAGCAGACCATTCAGATCATCAAGGACATGTTGTGTGGTTGCGTCCTCATCTTCCGTCGCAGTTGGTAGGATCACATTCCATTTGTGTTGTTTCTATACAACAACATATTTCACTCTTCCATTGGAATGGAACCATTTGAGGTTCTGTATAGCTGACCCTGCAGATGGCCTTTGTGCATGACTGACCTAGGGGAGTCAACACTATTTGGGACCAGATTTGGTATGTGCTACCAAAGAGAAAGTGAAGATCATCCAGGAGAGGATGAAGACTACACAGAGAAGGAAAAAGTCTTACGTCGATAGGAGATAGAGACCTCTTGATTTCGAGGTTGGGGACCATGTATTTCTATGGGTCTCAACTCAATGAGGTTTGCAGAGATTTTTCCAGGGTTGCAAGTTATCTATGAGGTTCATCGGACCCTTTTAGGTCCTCAATACAGTTATAATGGTGGCTTACCATTTTTCTCTACCCCCTCAGTTGCACAGGGGGCACGACATATTCCACGTATTCCAGATGAAGAGATATGTGCATGAACCTTAACACATCATTGACGGAGGTGAGATGGACATCGACGATGGGGACACCCTTACAGAGGCTCCAGTAAAGAATGAGGATATACATGAGAGAGTCCTTCGTGGGAGATTGATACCTTTGGTGAGTGTAAGATGGAATCACGAGAAACTCCAGGAGAGCACATGAGAGTGGGAGGATCAGATTCGTGCTCAGTATGCCCACTTGTTTTCCTAGTTTCAATGATGTGGATTTCAGGAACGCAAATCCCTGAGGTGGGGAGAATGTAAAGACCCAGAAATATCTATATGAGGTTTTTTAATTATATGATAATTTTACAATTCCGTGAAAATTTACGGCTCGTGATTCAAAGTCCCGGTGTGCCCAAAATTAATTTCTGAGATTATTTTTAAGTACGCTCAGTAAACATGTGAGTGCATTTTTTTGACTGTTGAATCGGTGCTCAGAATAGAAATTTGAGGGCAACGTTGAACTTGCAGTGCCAATATTCTCTTAAGGAAACCTTCACCTCAACCACATTTGGTCAAGAGTGAATGTTAGTTTTGGTGTTTTTCATGTAAATAAAAATAAAATAATGAATAATGATTATTTTATTTTAAACCTCAAATTTGAATCCTTAGTGGTGGGGACCACATGAGCTAGAATACCCCCCCCCCCAAATATAAAATTAATGGTGGGAACCACCCGACCCTTGAAATCTCTCTTTAATGAGGGAGGTGAGTCTTGGTTCGTTCCTTGTTAATTGTTCCACCATCCTTTAATTTATTATGCCATCATCAAATTAATTAATGGCCATTTCTAATTAAATTATTGAAACATAATTTAATAAGTTGGATATTTAATTTTGGTGGAATTTGGGGGATTCGCTGGGAAAGGGGTGAAATTTGGAGAAACACCTTTCTCTAATGAAGAACTGTTTCTCCAACGAAGAACACTTTATCCAATAAAGAATGCCTTCTCCAACGAAGAACTCTGATGAAGGATTACCAACATGGAAAATCTTCAACAATGACAAACTGACATCCATATTTACTCACCCCTCACTGACATCAATGAACCTTAAAGGTAGGGTTTGTAATTTGTAAACTGCTTACCCTGTTCTTGACGTTCTTTATGATTCGTGAATAATCTTGCTTCTTCCTACCATTCTAACGCTGAGGGTTCGGGCCAAAGGAACATGGGCCGACTTCTCCTCAACCATTGTAAATTTGGAGTGTCTTGAAATGATGGTGACGTCCGTAGACAAGTGCAGAAATTTTGAGAATGAAGAACGGGCCAATGAGGCGCGCCCTGTGACCCGAGGAACGTCGTCAGTGACCCGTGTTGATGACCGACATCGGTGGAACATGGGCGTGGTGGCCGATATCCTGGCTGGCCGTGAAGATGATGGTGGAGCCACCACACAACTAAATAAGGTTCACGACCCGTCATCTATGGCAGAGTGAAGGCGACAACTGGTGCATAGAGGGACGCATGATTGGGTGGCAGCACACATCCGCACCACCAAACGTGCAGGAGCGGCGATGGCGGTGGAGGGGTAGTCGGCTCGCTACCGGGTCGCGCACCGCGTGGAGGAGGCTGGCTATTCAGGCAGCCTGGGAGACGAACTGCGGTGCCAAAAACATTCGATCGCGAAGGTCCTTCTAGTATACCCCCCCCTGAGTTTTGGAAAATGTTAGGGTATGGCCGGGTTGGATCGAACACGAATTCATCCAGGCCATCGAGACTAAAAGGAAAATAACATACAGACCGAGCATCCGATTGACGCACCATCTATTTCATTGAGACCCCTTTTATGTGGCGGTCCATTGGGATAATTTTTCATGGGACTTAAAGTTTGTTGGAGTATTGACTTGTGTCTTAAGGATTAGAACCTTCTAGAATCAAGCTAACTCAATGCAGGAACCTTGTAGCTGGCGGTAACATGAGAAAGGGATCTTATGTGGGTCTATGCTTTGGGATCCAACGTGGGTCTACTATAGTAGGATCCTACGTGGGTCTGTTATACTAGGATCCTACGTGGGTCTGCTGTACTAGGATCCTACGTGGGTCGACTGTACTAGGATCCTATGTCTGTTTGATTAATTATGATCCAATGTGGGTCTACCTCTTAACAGAGTAAGATGATTCCATAGTTATATGTAATCATCTTTTCTACCATACCTATGTTATACTTGGTGTGAGTAGAGTCCTTACCTTCATAGTGATACCTTGGTGGTAGTCTTCTAGGTGGTGTACCATTGTGGTACATACCTTCTTTGTGATACCATTGTGGTATTGTTCTATATGGCGTACCTTTGTGGTACTTACCATTGTGATGATACCTCCGGGGTATTCTATTGTGTGGAATTAACATTATGGTACTTACCTTCGGGGTGTTACCTTCGTGGTATTCGTTCTGTCATGGAACAGTTGTGTTTTGGGATAATTATTTGGCCCTTGTTTTTCCTCATGAATGAGAAGAGTATACATGATAAATTTGGTATATGTGTGGTTCATATACCTATTTAGGCTTGTCGGTAGTTTTCAGGCTTGCAGATTATCCTTTTTGGATTTTCGTGTGACCTTGAGGGTCTCTTGGTCCCTACTGAGTATCATTATACTCACCCCTGCACAAGCACACATGCACTGTGTTGTGTTTGGTGCAGACGACAGACAACACTGACTGAGGATGAAAGAACCATGACTGGAGGTAGCTCGGAGGTAGAAATTTGACGAGGTATAATGCAGAGATGACCATTCAAGATCTTTAAAAACCCTTTAGATGGTATCCTTGATGGGATTTCATAGGAGCTGTTTCAAATTACTTGTACTTTTTAGTTTTCTTGTACTTTCCAGTTGGGCTTGTATTCTGGCCCCTTTTTTACTTATTGTACACATTATTTTTACTATATTGTTTACTTGTGTTCGTATCATTCAGTGTACTTTGTTGTGTGTGATTACAGGATATAAGGGCAATGCCTTCCCAGTTTAAGGGAATGTGCCTTTCGGTGCTAGTCGCCTGCCCCTGACCTATGGACGGTGGGCATAGGCAAGTCACGACACAGGACCCAGGGGACTGGTAGTGACAAAAAAACTCCATCCACCTTCACTACTAAAATTTTGAAATCATGATGGGTAAAAGAATAACTCAAACTTTTTTTATCCATGAAAACCACAATTCTCTCCCCAATGAGGTAATGTATCTACAACTTCAACACAAAGACAACTACCACTTGCTCAAGATCATAGGATTCATAGATAAATGTGTGAGGGTGTAACTACCTAGATCCATAAGAGATCAACACTATCTACAACATCAACATGTATCAAAAGCCCTGATAGGATGTGTCACAGAACACCTCAAACATTACCCCTTCCTATGGAAACCGTAGCCCTGGGGCACTATCCAATTTCTTCTTCAGGTATGTGAATTCTTCCTAGAACTGTTCGTTCCACATAAAATATTGATCCTTCCTTTTCAATGATCACAACAGGGCTGTAAATTGAGAGAAGTCTGGAAAAATCATCCAAAAATAGAATGGGAAACAACAGATGTTATGAACTTCTTCCATTTTGTTTGGTGCAGCCCCAGAAACAACTATTCGACCTTTGTTGGGTAATATACCACCCCCTATTGAGAAACCAATTGTCTTGGGAAATTGACCGCGCGTACAAAACATAATCATGGGAAATATTTCATAGAGATAGTGAAACAGATGAACATGAATGATAGCTCCGAGATTCATTACATGATCATCTTCTAAATTTGAGTATATCATAATATCATAGTTGAATACAGTAATGAACTCATCCAGGAACTCAAGAATAATAATTTTCAAGATCCCCATGTGTAATTCAACTGCATTCGTAACCTCAAATGGTGTGAATACAAACTCTATGTTCCCATACCATCATATTATGGGAGTCTTTAGGATATCTCTCTACATCAACCATAACTACTGATATCTAAACCCCATATCAATAGCGTAAAACCAACTCTCCCCTCTCATCTGTTTTATAATAACATCTCACCTTGGAAGTTGGTAATGGTTCTTGATTTTCACCTGATTCAAACTCTTCTAGTCTATGCACAACCTCAGCCTACCATCCCATTCTTGGAGAACAACACTACAACGCCCCAAAATGACACACTAGTCCAGATGAAACCTTTCTTTATCAAATCATCAATATGATTCATCAATATTCACAACATAGAGGGAACCATCTAATATGGATCCATCAATATCATAGAATCACCAGGAATAAAATCTATTATAATCTCAACATCATGTAGAGGGGGTAGTGACACAAGATAATATCGGAAAATGTTCAGAAACACCTTGAAAGTACTAGGATCCTTATCTACCCTAACACCCACTAGATCAACATACATCTCAGTCAGCAAGGAATGAAGGGTCCCCAAGTGTATTTTTCCATCCTCACACCTCCTCTAGCCAACGAGAACTGCCATATTCCCATCCAAATTAGTGAACATGATTCTCCTCATAAAGGAGTAAATAACAACATGCATCAAATAAAACTAGTCGATACTATGAATGAAATTTTATAGTTTCATTTTATGTAATAAAAGATCCCCACAGGACTGAGGATGATTGATAAAAGACTACACCCCCATGACACATCAAACAAGTTGGTCTTGCTTTCAACTAGTGTATTCAAATCCAGGGGTATGGGAAGGCCCTATATATCTAGTCCCAGAGCATGGTATCGAGTGGATCCACAAAAAAGTGTGTAGCTATAGAATAAAAAAACTAACATCCAAGCATAGATGATACACTGATCATACCACCAATGGCCTCTAGCACATCTGGTGTTTATACTTCCGCTACATGAAACTGACTACGCCAAGCTCCCATTCCTCTATTGAAGTGGCTACTACCATGGGAACCATAGTTTCGAGGTACCAGAGCATAAGGAGCAAACAGATATTGGACTTTATGTCCCTCATCTACCCAAGAAGAAACAGAATCCCAATGCACTTGCTATTGGAATGTCATCGTTGGTAACTACTACTGAGGCTGATACTGATCATGTCTGTCTCTACCAAACTGATCTGGAGCAGCCACTAGACACTAGTCCTAAATATGGAAAAGAACCCCATTGAAGAAACACATTTCCCCTTATCCCATCATTTTTTATGTAAACTAGAAGGTCAAATGGGAATATTTCTAGTTCAACTCTATGGTGGTTAAATCTATGAAGGCCATGACACCTATAACATTCCACCTACAACTCTTCACCTCATACAACCCTATTGATTCCCCTATCATAGAAAACCTCATATTTAGTTCATCCTCTTGATCACTTATAACTTCTTCTGATCCTCTAGGTATGTTGGGAATTAAAAAGGCGTGACTACATATTAGATCGATGGATGGTCTACTTCCTCATGATACCTCTCTTGAGACTCATCGCCCAGAAAAAATGTAGGTTGGGGCGAATAAGGTCCATGAACTTAATCCAAAGCTCCCACACATATATACTCTCAGGGTGAAGGGATAGTTGCACCTGCCTCACTTAGCCTTCAATATTTATGAATTGAGCACCACACATACCACCTTATAGATGTATAACCATGAAACATATACCTCTTTCCAATCACCATGAAACATCATCCACCACTGAGGCTCATCTCCCTGCATATTACTAACCTCCAAATTGTGCCTTTACTATATTGGGGTTCTGTTCAAATGGAAATATTTCTAAAACTCCTCGAGCCAACTCTCTCTTTCTATATATAAAATGATCCCCTCATACTTTTACAAAGAATACTACTAAATAGAGTGAAACATCCTCTTCCACATATCATAATCTTCCTCCAAATCAACCCCCTCCGATCAAACGGTCCATACTACTAAATCTACAATGTCTTAGCTACATGAAGATGATGACCATGATATTTAGTTGAAATAGAAACAAGTATTTACTAAGCCCGATATTATGTAATTTCATTATCATAAATTTTAATTTATAGTAATCCGTTTAATTCATTTTTATACATTTTAACAATCCCAAAGAACACAATTCAAACATGAAAAGAATTAATCATGATTCTTTTAAATATCTTAGTTATCTAACCAATATACAATCCCATCACACTTGGACATTCAGTAAGCATAAATTCCATGAACTGTATCATGGGATGCCCTAATATACCATGTCCTTAATGGACTCTTTGGACTATGTCACGCACCATGTTCAATACGAACAGTTACTATACAAACCCATTCATTCCTCACTATACCTATCTCCAAACTCCACACTATCTCCAAACCATCACCTTTGATACCACTCTTTCATGAAACCATACCTCCATAAATAATGTATTGATTGTAGACAGATAATTACCACTAGAGTCCCGCCTTCAGTGGGCCCGGAGAAGGCAACTAGATCCAAGGGTGTACCAATCTCACAATAAAGGAGGTATTACAAATTATTTGTAATCGACATTGGTAGATATAATGAATAAACAAAATCAACTTCATGACACATATATAATAAAGCATGATACCATCCAAAAATGCATGTGTAAACGAATCTAATAAAAGTAATATACTCCAATGTAAATAACCGAAAGGAAAACTAGGGTAGCAGCACAACAACTCTCCCAAAAAATTAGCTAGTTACACCTAACACGGTCCATGTAATCCTCTGAGAAAACTAAAAACAGTTATATATATATATAGGGTGAGAATACAGTTATACTCAATAGGAAAACCATGGACTGTCATAAAATAGTGGATGGTGAAAACATAATCACCCTTGGGATAAAAGTAAATCCAAATAGAACATAATTGGTAGACTAAACCTAACCCAATCCTCGTGAAGGATTTCTCACCAAATAACTCATCAATGTAATATAATTTCATATAAAGTAGATTGATGATAAGATGACCCACACAACATTCCCACTAATTAGAGTCTCTCACACCATAATGGAAAACAACCTGACAGTCCCAAATCTTCTAAATATATAACATCACATGCCAACTGTACTCGCCTACGGAAGATGTCACAACACATCCACCCACACACCCCTAGTCCCTCAGAACATATCAAATTCATCCCGTACACACATGGGCCATCAAAAAACACCATATCCTGCCCGCACACACCGTGGGTAACACAAAACATCTCATCCTGGACACACCTGGGAAAGCACACCACCAATTATCCTGAAGACACTTAGAAATGCACACCATAACTCATCCTGAACACACTAGGGAAATTCATATCAACACACCCAAATACACCTAGGCCACTATGTTCTAAAAGAGGGACTAGGGAAGAGAGGGTGGCCAATCAACAATCGTCATTCCAGAATTTTTATGATAGAAACCCTCCAATGTTACTATGTGGGTATTGACACATTGTTCTGGAACATGGGTGGGGTGCCTATGTAAATTACAATAATTAAAAGTATATATATATATATATATATAGAAAAGGAATGTAATTCCATACTATAAGTTTAAAAATAGAACACCAACCTAAACATGACTTCCTACTTTTCTTCCACATCAAAATTCATAACACTATAGCAGAAAAACACAAGCCCTTTTTCATTTTCAGTCTTTAATTATTATCAGACAATTTTTCAAGATTCTATGTTACAAAATATTTCCAATAAACCATGTAATGTATTATTTTCCATGTTCATTGCCATCATCATCATCATGTAAATTTTTATTGAAAGATGGAGAACGTACAAAGGGAAGAACAAAAAACAAAATGAGAAAAACAAAATGAAAAGAGGACCTGGGGGAAGACCCACCCCCCCGACCAAGAAATTCTAGTGTGGTCTGAAGTGATCAAGAACAAGCACATACCTTTTTATACATTCAACCACCTTGGGCTGGATACTCCCTGTAGTGTGGAAAAACACCTCCTCCATGCAATTGACATCCACCAAGGCCAAGTGATCCGCGACCTTGTTCTCATTTCTCCAGTTGTGGAGGATACTCACTCTAGTATTAATCATTCTTCTACATTTCCTGATGACATTGTTAATTGAACATGAATAATCACAATACCCTTCCAAGGAGTTGTGCATTTTAATGGAGTCTGTTTCAATTTCATAGATTTCTAGACCCTTTTTCATGTAACGTTTCGGTGAGAATTGCCTTCGCCTCCATTTATAGAGAAGACCCCTGGCCCAATCTGGCCGAGAATGTGAGGTAAACTGATCCCTGGTGGTCTCATACTGCTCCTCCTCCGTGCAAGTTACCTTGGATGCAAGATCCCTCTGTATTATGTTTGAAACCCACCGAAGGTGGTTTCCATCAAACCTAGTTACCCTTCCTGCTTCTAGGTGCCACATCCACGTTGGAGCCTGGTAGGAACCGACGAAGAGAAGGGGTTTCCTTCCCTGTCCTCACAGCCAGGTTCAGATCCAGTAGCAGATTTTTTGCCCAAATAATAATGGCCTGAGCTGATACCCCCACATCCTCGTGCATCGATTTGTTCCAGGCCTGCCATAATTTTCAGCACCAAACATGCAACACCACTACTCATGCCACCCTCTCTAGACCTCTCCCGTCAGAAAAATGGAACAACTTATCAAGAAAGGAATTGAATGAACCATCCGAAGGAAGTGGTGTAGATGTTCATTCCCACCATTATCCATACCAATCAAGAAACGAACATATAAAACAAATTAAATTTAAAGTTAAACAATACCTAAATAACAAAGTCCAAACACTTATTTCAACACATCCTTGCTACACATCCACACAACCATTGCTGCCCCGCTGCACAACTATATTATATATATCTCCTTTCCCCACACATATCTTATCTCACAGCACGACGGAAGATATTTTTAGTTTTATCAATGGATCTCTTACACAATTTGAAACTTTTAATTCAAGGTGTTATCAAATATATTGTAGGATCCTGGAGAATCAAATTGATTAACCTAATTTACTTATTTATCCAATTACATATTATGTGTTTGTTAGAAACCCCACCACATGCATTCCATATTTCACAAGATATAATCACAATCATATAACACCAATGACTATGATATTCAGTGGGCAATTAGCCGAACCCATTCTTATCACTAATCAAATTTAATAAATAACTATGACAAAAAATCATATTCCACGACCCCTTTAAATTCAATATATGTTCATTCTTTATCTTTATTAATAAGAAATCCACCAACTGATATGAATTTATATTATTATACCCTTCCCATATTATAAAAAATCACTTAATATGATATATGTCCCACTTAGAAGGAATATGATCGACACATCCATGTTGCAAAAAAAATAGGGGAGTGTGTACACCATGAGACTATCCAAGGAAACATGAACCAAAACTATAAACTATGTTAAATGGATCATATGGAAAGAAGGATTATGGAGGTCCCTTGTTAACATAACATAGAATGAATGAATGAAGATAAGGTTCCCATTATAGATGGATTATATATGGATTTCTTGATACATGAAAAAGTTTTGAATTTCCTAAAAATCTAAATCTCGATAAAACCGTGTGGTTTGAAAATTTATAAGCCTATGGATATTGGAGAAATGTAAGGTATGATTTATAGCTTTTGAGTTAGTATAAAATCATCATAAATAAGGATTTAAACTCATTTACCTTCATAGAAGATGTAAAAATGGGAAATTTGTAATTTCATTGGAAAACGAGAAATTTATAGAAATTATGAAAATTGTTTGAAATGAGACACATCCAGGATGAAAAACCACCATGATGAAACACCTCTAGGATGAAATTTTTCTAGAATAACACACTTCCACGATGACACATCTCTAGGATGCCACACCACATAGATGACAGACCTTAAGGATTAAACACCTCTAGGATGACACATCGCTATGGTGACACTCCACTAGTATGAAAAGCAATTGTACATTTCGAATTTTGAAAACCTGTTGGAACAACATGACCCTAGAATGTCATGCTTCCAGAAAGACACACCATTGGAAAAAATGAAATTTGGAACTATTGGAATGATACACCACAAGAATGATGTACTGGCTGGATGGTATCCCATGAGGATGACCCACCTCCAGAATGACACACTAATAGAACCACCCATCGCCATTACAACACACCCCCATAACAACATGCTGCCAGAATGACACACTTCCAAAATAACCGGCCACCAGAACGATAGACCACCAGAAGGAAATGCTGCAAGAACGAAACGCTACCAGGACACACTCTCTAAAAAAAACACCGTTAAAAATATATAAATTTGGAAAACTATTTCAATGACACACTATTAGAATGAAACACATATACCTAGAAACCCCGGACTACCCCCAAAAACATAAAAAATCAGATTTCATGAAATGTAGCTGGATTGATTGTTTGGGACATTACATAATGTCTCTTTGACATTCACTATCATGGTGTGCTTATCTCCCACACATTATTAATATCCAAATTATTTTGATGTAATTACTATGATTCTTCTTCCTCTTTCCTTGACCCACAAACATGACACACCATTCTACTCTTATTATCCCAAGGTCTGGAGGGCCAATCTCTAAGCACCATATCAACTATGTACCTCCATCAATAAAATTTTATAACTATAAATGTATTTGATAACTACATCCTTTTGAAGGTGGGATTTCAATACACTAAATAATCTATATATTTGTATAAAAAATAACAATTATTGAGGAATATCATTCAATATTTTTTAATTTTTCCTTATAAATAATTTTTGATTCAACATCCTATTTCTTTAACTCTATTAAATTTCTCCCCATCATTATTCGAAGAGTTCTAGGGAAATAATTTTTTCAATATTTTTCATATCGGCTTCCAGCTCCATATATTCAATTTCGGTTTATGTGTAGTGTTATTTATAAATTCAAACCATTTATTACCATATACATATAAATAATATATGACCATATTCTTATTCTTTTTCTGAGAATAATAGAGTACATTAATGTTATTCTATATTGATTAAAAAAATTGTTACAGAATAAGTTGATCATAAGATCAACAAAATATCATCATTCATTTTTGTATAAATGACTAAATGGATAGTATTTTATTCAGATTTTAAGTTGTATGTTTGAAATAGTTCAAGTTATTGTGTATTTTTTGAGAAACTTAGGAAAATATCTCCATAATGTTTTGAAATCAACCTCCCTTGGAATTGGAAATGTCATTTGGACAATAATTTCATTGTCCCTCATTCATTTTTATGGCTTGGTTTCTCATAGTTCCATCCATTTTCTAAAATAGAAAACATTTTTATGAAATCATAAGTGATAAAAAATGAATAAAAAATACATTTTCCCTAAAGTCATGAAGAAGAACATATATTATAGGATTTTACTATATAGAATTCTTAAAAAATCATTTTAATATATTTAACTAATTTTTCTTTTTTCCTAAATGTTTATAAACAATGATATATAAGCCAAAATACAAAATTAAGAAAAAAATAACATGGATACAAAATATAGAATCCCAACATTTTCACAAATTATTATTAAAGAAATTGTAAGATATAAAATATAATTATTAACAATTTAATTATGGAATCGCTTTGTATGTTTGGAAAATTTGGAGTGTAAATCAATTATAACAGATAATATATATTCATTAATAAATTATCTATTAATTATAAAATTTAAATATCTCACATTTTATATAGTAAATTTATTCAACTAATGGTATACATTAAAAGGAAAAGTTAGTTAAAATCCCAGTTTGGGGAAGAATAATATACATGAATCATTATAAGAAGGGTGATCACAACCATAATCATCATCATATCATAAGAATAAGATCATCATCCTAATCATGTGGGAAATATTTGAAAATTTAATAGAATACAGAGAAGCATAAAAATGAAACCACACATCATCAAAATAAAATAACACACATTGTTGTGAAAAAATATAACATCAATTTTTTGGAATAAAAATGTGCAAAAATTATGACATCATCATTTTGGAAAAAACAAGCATCATGTAAACACATAATACATATAATCACATGAGATAAATCACATTACCAAATTAATTTTACCACTATTTTATTATAGTGTAACCCATTAATTCATAATATTAACATTATCAAGCATAAAAAATATAATGCATAAAAATTGTTGTAACAAAATATCAGATGGAATGGACTGGGATTTATGAGGATTTCATAAAGGATACATTAAAGGATAAAAATTACCGTTCCAAAATTTTTATGGGAAAACATATGATATATAATCATTATCATTCTAGATAAATTAAATATAACTCAAGGGGATTCAATGATCTATTGTATAATGAAAAGTTGTTTTTTTTAAAATAAATGTATTGGGATAAAAAATTAGGGTCAAAAAAGGTCTATTGAAGAAACCAAATTGGAATAATATTATAATGGTATTTAATTAATATTAAAGGAATATAAATGAATAATATATTTGGAAATATGTATAACCTTAATAAATGGATTTGGGTTTGAGAATATTGATACTATAAATAACAATTTATTTTGTCGATTTTATGCCTTCAGAATAATAAACATATTTTTTAAAAACATTAATATAATGTTAATTAGGATTAGTTATAGGACTAATTATTAAATATAATAATTTTAAAAAAATTCGGGATTTTATGTGGCAGAATTTTTATATAATACTTTCCTTAAAAAAAACCTAATTTTATTTCATTTCATTATTTTATTCAAGGTCATTTAAAGATAATTATAATTAATTAAATTATAAAAATATAAATATTTTTATATATTTATACAACAAAAATAATTAATTATAACCATATATATAGTTAGGGATAAGAAATGAATTGGTGATGTCCTCATTGGGGACTAACTGTCTCTTGATGTAACATTTCTAAAAAAGTGGAATGGAAAGAATGGAAATAAAATTTTTCATATGTATAGTTATACTATTATGATAAAATGATTAATATTACACTAACATAATAGTAAATTATCCTTATAATATTTGGGTTTAATGTGGTGGATAAAAATAGAAATAAGAGAGGATAATGAGATGAATAACTCTCAAGAGCATGCCCGATTCATGGAGTTTCTTCTTCTCTACAACACTAAAATCCATCGATAAATTGTGTTTTATAGACACCTAATTCCAACAGGTATACTATGAGTCATAATATATACTATTTTGGTAGCTATATGTCTTTGGATTATTAGTTATGATTGTTTTTATAGGGATGGAGATTAATCATTTAAACATGATGAGAGGTTTATTTATGTGTTAAAATACTTAATAAAATATCGAATGTATGGTTAACCTTGTAATGGTGATATTTTTATCATTATAATAATTAAATGTATTATATTACATTATTTTATGAATTTTGATAACTTTATAATTTTAAATTATTAGTTTTATTAAATGTAAATGTGAAAAATGTAGAAAATGTTATTTTAATGAATTATATTTGATTTGGACATTCAAAAGAACATTTTAGGATTGGAATGTATTTTTATTTTATCTTCATGATATTATTATCAAATAAAATATTTTTTGAGCATCAGGATTAAAAAAGTATTATGTCATCATTTCATCTTCAAATATCTAATTTATGATAAATTGATAATGAGAGAAACTATATTTATACTATACATAACGAAATTATTCTATTTTATAGAATTAACAAAAAAATCTCCCTTGAAAATTTCATGATCAAAATTTAATAAATGATATTGATTTTAGAGAAATATAATTTATATCGTAGGTAATGTTAATATTTAAAATAAAAAATATTATTTCAATGAAATTATATAAAATAGAGTTCATATAAATTGTTCCAAAATTTTACGTTTGTTTGCAATTATTTTTTAAAATTTGGAATTACAGTAAATACATTTAAATCAATTAATCATGATAAATATTATTTACATTACAATTTGATATTTTGAGGGTAAATTAATATTCCATCATACATGTTACTATCCTCATCGGCCATGTTACAATTCCCTAGGGCCATGTTACTATTCTAATAGTCACATTAATTTTTCAATATTCACATTACCCCTATAAATACACGATAATTTTTTAGTTATTTATTCACCAAAATTCGTATCGTGGTTCCACATTTCCATTTTTATAATTCTCATTTGTTTATTAATATTTTCCTTTGAACCTAGCCCTAGTAGAATAGAATAAGATTCATACATTAATTAATTTGGAATATGATACAATGAATCACATATATAGGTATTGATTAGATTAGTAGTCTTGATAAACTAAATATATACATGATTCCCATGATACATTTGAAAAAAAAATTAAAATATAAATATTTACAATATGATTATTCCAAATAGTATATCATTCCAATTAGTAATAGTAGAAATGATAGATTAATTAGAAGGAAAAAAATAATGTTTAGCTAAAAAACCTAGTAAGGGTTATGTACATAATTATATGTCATTAATCTATAAGAATATACAAAATGGAAAGGTAAATCAATAAACATAAATTCAATTTAAATAACATGATAAGTCATATTCAATATGGAATGGTCGATAACCGAATATACATTCAATTTAATCAATAAAATTAGCATGAGATTTATCTTGGGAAAATATATTTTCAAAAGTATCACGGATAATAATATAAATAATAATCAGTATGGAATTCTATATAAATGAAAACACATTCCCTTTAATTAATAGACTAATAATGAAATTCATCTAGAAATAATTTCTTTGTGATTATATCATGGACAATGAAAACTAAAATATTAATAAGGGAATCTCTAAATTGTTGAATGTCATGTTTTTATTAATATGATACCAATACCATCAAGGACATTCAACTGAAGGTTTAAATATACAGGTATAAATGAAAGGAACCATGCTTTATCATCATATTTTCTCTTTATTTTAAACTACAGTAGACATGATTATGTTCCGAAGAATCGTATTAATTAATAGTTTCTATAGAATTCAGAATGAAGCATACAAAGTAAACACACACATTACGAGAGGACACATATACATATTATACATTTCTTTTATAAAAAAACTATTAAAAATAAATAAATGGTTTTTAATTCAAGAATTAATATTCCCTATTTCCCATCATTTCATTATTTTCTATATTATCCCTTAATATCATATGAAAAATATTTTAAAAACATTGGATTGGCCTAAAAGATCTGTAAGGGATATAAAGGTATAAAATTTATAGTTCAATGAATACATGAAAACCCATGAAAATATTTTCCTAAAAACTCATTGAAAACATGGAAAAATAATATAGGATACTTCGGACATCATTACCACATCACATCTACATTCAAAATTAAAAAGGGAATAATATAATGTCTGACATCCATCTCCGTATTAAATAATTCATTAGAGTGCTATAATTGGCTCACCTATCAATTATTGAGCAATAATGGGTCTCAATACTGCATATCAGGAGCTATAATAGGCTCAACCAACAATATCATGAGTTATAATGGGTATCAAGCCATCATATATTATACTATTGTGAGATTAAACAATATGAAATAATGTAAAAGAACTATAACATAATCTTAAATCATTAAATAATGCATCATTAAAATAATCCTTGTGGAAAAAGATCTTTTTATTTTTAATTAATTATATTGAAAAATATATTCCTAGACAATGGAAAAATATATATTTTAAAGTGACCATATAAACATGTAAGGTAAGAATAAAAATTTATACAAGACATGATGGTGCAACAATATACCCATGCTGTATAAATTTAAAAAAACATTCCCTCCATATATTCCTTGAAAAGTCAAAATGAACCACTTTTAGAAATTAACAAATGGAATACTTTAAAAACATCTTGAAAAAAGTAAAAAATTATTATAAATGAAAAAAAAAGAATTTCAGAATAAAAAAAATGGAATTAATTTTTTGAACCATCGACATTGAACGAAAATAGTGTTGTAAGGGTAACATTAAAAATAAATTTTTTAAAAGATTGTCCCATATAAATATCATATCATTGAAGTGGTAGATAATCAAATTTACAAAAAATTTGTATCCAGTATAAATAAAAATAAAACAACTGTAATACAACATAAGAAATTTAAAATCCACTTAACATATTATAATATCATGATGTAAACTAGTAGTAGAATCATTACCCACCGAATTGAATTTGGGTTACGAAATCCCTTACATCACACTTCCCTTTAGTGGTGTATACATAAAGCTCTTGTATAATGGTTTCATTAATTTTATCCAAAGTTTATAGGAATATAATAATTCAAAAAATACCCTATTTCTTGATTTTCGGACACCTTATGAGCCATTTACTAATAATAACCCATTGGTTTTATGGTTTTAGTTGAGGTTGTCCAATAGTTTAATGATCAGTTCATTTTTATATAATTATTGGAATTCAAATAAAATTTTATTAAAAATATATATGTTAAATGGAACTATATTAATTAACATAAATAAGTATTAATGTTATTATGTATCATTTTTATTTCTTTCATTAGGATTATTCATTAGTTAAAATGTTAAGGATAAATGTTAATTTCATTTTGGTTGGTTTTTCAAACATAATGAACTAGTTTCATTTTATTTAATATTATGTGTATATATTAGGTATAGAACATGAAATATGGTATAATATACATGCTAAAATATTATTTAAAAATAATAATAGTTTTATGGCCTTCCATGGAAGCGGTAATGGATGATGAATAAAAACACTATTCATAGAGGAGATTTACTAGTATTACATGAACAATGGATTCAGTTCATTGTATATGGGGAGTTAATAAATTATAAGGATATAAGATATTTCATTAAGAAAATAAAATTATAGTATTTATATTATCATTTAATTATTATTCCTAGATTGATGAAATATATTAGGAGAAATAAGAAGAAAAAGGAAATTAATAGATACGCCTTGAGAAAACTACCTATTTAATATCACCTCCTTGAGAGACCGTTGAGGACCATGGGTTTTGTCATATATTCATAACAGTAACACATGGAAGTTGCGGGTGTTATGAGGATTGTATTGGGAATATATTTTAGTATCTTAAATTCTTCCGAGTTGAAAATGGGTGGTGAGGGTTGATATTTATACATGAGGAGAGGTGGGATTATGTTCATAAATAATTAATATTTTATTTCTAAATCCAACAATATTAAGGTGGAATTAAAAACCATAAATTTATTAGAAAATTAAAATATTAGATACATTTTAGGTTAGATCAACACCCTCAATAACCATTATATGATTTCATTTTTAAGTATTTTTAGGTTTTACTTTTTAACTTTTACCCTAGTCACTATTATTCTTATACTCTGATAAATAATTTTTTTTCCATGGTGACTTTTTTTATATAGAAATATGAAGTAGACCATAAAACATAATTTGGACCATAGTTTTACAAATATTTAATCCTTTTTACCATATTTAATTCATATAATTTGAAAATATGTTTTTAAAACTAATCCCTTAGGAAAACAAAAAAGATTCTTTTAATGTTAAAAGTTCAAAAGATTGAGATGTTTTTATATACAACTACAATATGGAATTTAATCCAATGAAATAAATTGAATTAATTTTTATATGATTGGAATATTTATACATTAAATAGTTTTTCACATATAATTTGACTATATAAAAAATTTTGATGAAAAATATGTTTTTGATTATAATGTAGTATTTTTCCCTATTCCTCAAAAAAGTAAACTTGTCAGAAAAATAAAAATGATTCTCCCAAAGATAGTTTTTATATATCAATTTTGAAAATGATGTTTTTCATGAAATATCAATTTTATATAATTGTAAGTTTTAGATTTAATACAGGTTCCCCATTAAAAGGCAGAAAATTACCTTTTAGAAAAAATATCTTTTTATGCTTACAGTAAAAATAATTCATATCTTAATACAATAAACATTTATATCATGAATTTAATAACATTTTATTGAATATATATCATATAAATTCTATTATTATCTCTTACTAATAGGGATTAATATAAAATTTCATTCTCGGTGTACAGATACATAATGTTTTTTATAAAAACACTTCTATCATGTTAAATTTGTTTTTACTTCATTTATAATTAATCGATAATAAATGAATTAATTTTATAAATATTAATAATAAATATTTTAAATATTTATTTAATTTTATTCATCCCATCCATTCCAACCTCTATGTGATAATTGTCACATTTAAATAATTAAATTTAGTGATATTTTAAGAAAGATGTGGTGTATCATTTATGATATTGGGAATACCGTTTCATTTTAAGAAATATCTGGGTGTTAAATTCTCCCACCTTTAACAAAATTCATCTTTTAAATATTGAAATCTGGATTTAAAAAATATGGTTTTGACATTTCAATATAAATTTGTTCAAATCCCATATTAGAAAAAGGGTCAGTAAAACCTACACATAACAATAGGGAAAAGAAAGTACAGTGGTCACCTATGAAAAAACATACTATAATTACATGTATTAAAACATGGTAATCTAAGAGAAAACAAATATCATGTTATGCTGGAGAGTTATAGAGAACATGATCATTTGAATGTAAATAATCAGAAAAACATAATTTTTTGATGGGATAAAATGTCATTGATTTCTCAGAAAGAAAAACTAAATTGATTAATATTTTATTTAATATCATCTTCATTGATATTGTGAATTCATTTAATTACTAGAATAAACACATATGGGAACAGAATCACACAAATTAATAGTACTCACTTAATCTCAAAAATCAATCTCCAATCCCATGATTATCATTTCAATAAAACATTTCATCCCAAAATAAACATAATTTTCAAAGATCTAATTGTTTAATTAAAAATTGAAATATCATTCCAACTAGGATATCACATTGGCTAGTTTTAGGCAATGCACCCTTGTCATTATTCTATTGATGTTTTGATATCGGAAGACATTCCTAATGTGATGGGTATTCACTCATCCATGGGGTTTTCCTTACTCTATAATGTTATTAATTTAATCTGTATGCAAATTCTAAAAATGATGGAAACATACTCATATATATCATTATTTATCCTCAACAGATATCTTATACTATTTATATATAATCCCAAAAATTTAGAACACAAAATTACCTCAAGAACAAATATCATATAAACCCCAAATTTTATCCATCCCATTAAAACTTATGTCTAAAAAATAAAATAATTTTTTATAAAATAAATATTTTCACATCATAAAAATAAGTGTGGCATGTTCCTAAAACATTTTTTAATACTCAATAAATGTATCCTAATGATTATACATTACATTAACATCAAAAATGGGGTTCTAAAGACATTAAACATAAGAAAATCATTTGAAAAATATTATTTTTCCTTGGGCTCTCATGGCTTCTCAAAATGGCCCAACCTCATCTTTAGTAATATTAAATGAATTTGTAACACTTTAATGTTTCTAATGATGATAATTTTCATCCTCTAAATCTAAATTTGGACATGCATTAACAAAATAACTTAAATCATTACAGTTAAAGAATAATACATTGAGAATATAATTTTTTGACGAACACATTCCTCAATATC
The DNA here is from genome assembly GCA_963277665.1 of Viscum album. Lineage (NCBI taxonomy): Eukaryota > Viridiplantae > Streptophyta > Magnoliopsida > Santalales > Viscaceae > Viscum > Viscum album. Next base: position 3,026,422 of record OY728120.1, on the reverse strand, counting down.
AAGAGACAAGTTTATAAAATTTCCACATAATTATCATTAATCATAATTTACTTGAAATTATCTAGTATTTTTTTACATCTATTTTTACATGAAAGAAATTTTATTTTCTTACCTATAATTTTTTTAATAATTATTTCCCTAATTCCGGCCTCCCTGACAGCTTCTTATTATATTCATTACCAGGCACATACGATTCAGAAAACTAAAACTCGAATTTTTCAATGAAATGAAAAAGTTTTTCATTGACTTTAAACACACATGAATACTATTATCTCTATAAAATTGTTTCAAACTAGATTAAAATATATTAATATTATAAATAATGTCAAATGAAAAATATTGTACATACCTAGAAACCTTGTGAAATTGGTTTCGTATACCATATTGAATCCTCATTATTATGCCTCAGTTATATGTATTAATTCTTTATTCTTAGTCGACTGTCTTAGTAGAAACTTGTTATTTTAAGAGACACCTAATATCATACAATTAGATAACATCTAGATCATCTTTGTCTCTGCTATTTTTATCAAGAGACCATTATTGATCAAAATCACCTTAAAAATTATAATTGGATAAGGTTACCTTTTTCAATCAAAACATCCCATGACGTCAAGTATATTTTCAATTGAGTTGATCAAGCATTTATCTACCAATAAATAAGTGGTTCCACTAAAATTTGCATGATTCTAACCCTTTGATTGGTCCACTACTAACATATTCTAATATTTATTATATGAATTCTACCTTGTAAGGATAAAAACATAATTAATATACTATGTCAATGTATCCTTCCCTAGGAAACACTTTTGTTCTCTAATTCAAACCGTCTCAGGATGTTGACTATATGGATTTTCTCATACTGATGACTTCCCACAACAGTTTCCCTCATTCCTCTATCAAAAAAAATTCTTAATAGATTATTCAACATAGAAAACATTAAATTATATATCATTTTGAATTAATAATTTTGTAAAATCACTCATGATAATTTTTTAACATTATCATAACCACAAATGTTATTTAAATTGTGCTCTGGTATAAACTATAAGGACCCAACATTACACATCTCATATTCTTATTATTTAAAAAAAATAGATATTATAACATTTCTATTAATCAATTCAGTGTAGAGTTTTATATAATTAGTACTAAAACATACAAAATAAACCAATACATTATGAGTGGACACATATACAAAGTAACTATTTATTCCGAAAAATATTTTTTTTAAATATGGTATCTCTTTAAGATTTAATATTCAATAAGTTCCTACAATACCATTAGTATATATATATTTCTTAACAAATTTGTGGAAAACTTATTAAAAACAAGGGAATAACATAATATATCAGCATGGGGAAAAATGAAATAAATTCACTGGTCATGTGAAAACATAAAGACTCAAAAAACGTTTATTAAAAACTCATTATAAGGAATTAAAAATTGATTTTGGATACTTGGGGGATCATTAACGTACCCAATTACATTCCCCTATACAAATGGAATAACCAAATTTTTTAAATTCATTTCAATAGTACCTAATGCATTGACGATCTATAGTTTAAATCACCTATCGAATCTTAGGATACAATGGGTCTCAACCCATCATATATTGAGCTATAATGGGGCAGATACCATAACATATTGAGATATAATGGCTCTAAAACCTTCTTATAGTGCTATATTAATGGATAACCCATAATAATAAATTTCCATGAACAATAACATAAATGTAATTCATATAATATTTTATCACGAAAACATTCTTTGATGAAAAATAACTTTTCACTTTGAAATATATTATTTAAAAAACATTATGCTCATACAATGGAAAAATTTTCATTCAATATAATCATTAAAACATGTTTGTAAACGTTCAAAATATTAATGTGGCAATATGGAAATAAACCACTCATGTCGTATAAGTTAAAAAACCATTAAGAATTTTTGTGTGAATATTATAAAACAACCTCTTAAAAAAGAAAAGAAAAAATTAATTTTTTTTTTGTAAAACTTCAAACATGAGTTGAAATGAAATTAAAAAATAATTTCTAACTTTTTTAAAAAGAATGTAAATAATGATATAAAACATAGATATGTAATAAAATGAGTTCATTAAGGTAATCATTAAAAATATAGTTTCTAAAGAAAGTGTCTTGTAAATTTCATATTGTTGAAGTTGAGATTAATCAAATGGATAAAATATGAATATAAAATGTAAATCCAATTAAATCAAGTGTAATTAAACATTTTATATTCAAATTTTATTATAAAAATATATTTATCATGATTGAATCATATAATTTATGTTTAACCCAATGAATGGAAATTGGGTTAAGAAATACCTCACATCATCCTTTTTTATAGCGGTGTGTATATTAACCTCCAGTGTAATTTTTAATGAAATAAATAATTTAATTAATGTAATATTATAATATTTATAATAGATTATGATATAATTTTATAGAATCTTATGAATCCTTCATTAATGAAATTACATTAATTTCATGGTTATAGGATTGTTTGTTCCATGGTTTAATGATCAGTTCACTTGTATATACTTATGGAATATCGTAAAAATGGGATTAAAACACTAGATTTTCAATTTAATAGTTTTAATGAACTTTCATAACTATTAATATTTCTATATATCATTTTTATTTATTACGTGAGGATGATTAATTAGATAAAACAGTAATGATAAACGTTTAGTTTATTTTGTAGATTTATTGATCTTCACAAAATAGTTTTGTTTTTTAAATATTATGTGTTCATATTAGGTATATAATAAAAAAGAGGAAAAAAAATATTAAAATCACATTTAACCATTATGATATTTATGAACATCTATAATGGTTTTAATGGATTAACAGACAAAAACATTGTTCGTGGAGGAGATTAACATGCATAACATAAACAATGATATTTATTCCTTTAATAAGAGGATATAATAAAATGTATTTATAAAATATAGTTAATTATAAAATAATACATTATTTACAAGATTCTGGAATTATTATTCCCTGACATATGAATGATACATAGATTATTTATTGATGAAAATAAATTAATGGATGTGTTTTTAGAGAATTGCCTCTACAATTTCACCTCCTTGGGAGACACTTGAGGGACATCAATTTTTTTATATGATAACACCAGAAGGACATGGAAGTGGGTATTGTGATTAGTAATGTTTTGGGAATATATATTAGGATATTAAAGGCTTGTGAAACAAGATGTGGTGGTGATGAGTGTTATTTATACGTGAGTAGGGGTGGTTTTAAGTGAATAAAATAAAGAATATTATATTTAAATCACAGCACATTGAAGAGGAATGAAATTAAAAAACAATGGATTACACATAATATTGTAGTGGAGTATTATATTTGGGTCACACATCAACCAACCATTAATTGTTTCTTTTTTTGGTAGGTTAATGTTTTACATTTTAATATTAAACCTCATCAATTTTTTATTTATACAGCGGTAAATAATTTTTTTACTATGGTAACATTTGTTTCCTAAAAAATTAAACATATAAAAAAACTGGACCGTATTATTCCAAATATAGTATCCACTTGAAATAGAACAATTAATAACTTTTCAAATATTATACTTAAAATTAATTCCATCGAAAAAATGAAGATGCGTGTTTTAATGTGAAAAGATCAAAAGATTGGAAAAATATTATATCAAATATCAATGAGAAATTAATTCCAATGAACAAAATTATACTGATTTATGTATTTTTGAAATAAGTATACTATAAAAAATTTTACATAAAATATAAAAAAATTCTATGAAGAGGTAGTTTTTAATTTAAATGTAGTAATTTTTTACTGTTCATCAAAAGATGAAATTTTCAGAAAAATAAAAACAATTCGCCTAAAATATTTTGGATTTTATTATTCCAGAAATGATTTTATTTATGTAAATACTTTTTATTAAAGTTCAAAAATTAAATTTAAAACCAGTGCTCCATTGGAAGGTAGAAAATTTCCATTCAGAAAACTATATCTTTTATGCCTAAAATAGTATTTATTCTTATCCTATGCTGATCAAACATATTGGATTAATTAAAAACATTGATAGAAAATATAGAATATAAATTTAATTAATATATAATAATAATAGTGATTAATTTAATTTATTATATTAAAATTACATTCCGGATGCAAAAAATAATTTTTTTATATAAACATATTTGATGACCAACTGGTTTTATTTTCACTTATAATAAATTATAATTAATAAATTAATTTTATAAAAAATTATAAACTGAATTTTAATAATTTATTTAATATTTTTCATTCCTTACATTATAATGTTTAGGAAACAAATATCATATTGAATAACAATATTTAGTCATTTGATTAAGTTTGATGAGATGAATATTGTATGATATTATAGTGGTGTTTATTTTTAAAAACATCTTGGTGTTATAATACAATCATTTAATGTTAACACACTTCTTCACATCAATAAATGATTAATTTTTATAGGGTTTATATAATTTTTGTCCCCAACCATCAATGGATATCCAAATAATTCCACATATATTGAATAATTGTTATAATTCATGACTATTGTGCCTTATCGTGAAATATCTATATTGACTAAAGTATTTGGATTTATAAATATTTCTTAGTATAAATTAAATAAAATTAATTATATAAAACCATATATAAGAATGATATTTGGATTATTTAATAAACTTATATCTAATAAATAAAATAGATATTTTGGTGGGATTTAATGTTCAATGATCACAGTAATGTGAATATTTCAAGGGAAAATTAATGACTAAAAAATGAATAAATAGAGTGAATTTGGATATGTTAAATTATAAAGTTTTCATAAACAAAAAAATGAAATTAGAATTATTTTGTAAATGAAATGATTCCCCAATTTAGTATTATTAAAATTAATGGTTTTTTCATTAAAGAATAGAAATACCAAAAAATATATATTAAACAAATTCATGAAAATATAACTTTTGAGTTTAATAAACATATTTTGAAAATTAAAATTCATTAATATATTTGAAAATTAATTTCTTTTAAAATGGTTTTATTAATCAAGCTAGATTTCCATTCAAACCAACATTCGACCTGGACCATGGCATGCCCCGAAGAAAAATCCTGATCTCAAAGGGAATGAAACAAGTTCTTGGGTATCAACAATGAGACATGGGAAAGATTTCACCCTATTACATAATCATAAACATCCAATAATAATGAATAAACCAAAATTGAACAATCAAATCTTACCAGGGATTAACAATTCCCATATTCATGTTTACAACATTAAAAATAACAAAAAACTCTACATCAAAAAAGATACAAAAAATGTCCCAAACTCACATGAAATATGAGGGGAATCAACCTCAAGCCACCATAACCAACAGGAAGGAACACTAGAAACCTGAACCAACATATCAAACACGTCACATATTACCTTAACTAGGTTTATACATAAAAATTTATACAAACACACATTGGTGTTTATAGGTTTGAGCCAAAGAAAGTAGGGTTTCACCCAATTGAAAAGTGTTCCATGCTATAAAATTATATTAAAAATTGACATGAATATTTTTACAAAAAACCATTGATTCGAATTCATGAAATTTTTTTTGGGGAACCTTATTCATGGGAAATCTTTAAAAACACATCAAAATGTAACATTTCAAATGGAAACTTTTACCATGATAAAAAATATTTATATTAAATGAATTATACACAACATCTATTATATGCTGAAAAATGGAACAATATCCCATATGTATCACATCAAAAATAGAAAGATGTGTAAATACCTAGGGGTAATCAAGATTTATGGAGAAAATATAACCTCAAACCTTAGTGAAATATGATATAAAAATCCCCAACATCATCTTTCTCGGGCACAAACCACTAAGAGGGGACACACCTAGGGAATAATTGTATCTAATCAAAATACAAGTTTAGTTGGTGTTTTAATCATCAATCTAGCAAAGTGAAACCAATTTTATCCACTACCATATCACTAGAATATATTATCTACTTATCCCAACTAGATACCTAGTATTCGATTATGGTCAAATAATGATTTCACATGTCACAAAAATTAACATTTTCACGTAAACAAGAAAATAATTGAAAATTCACTAGGAAACCACCTTTTATAATAAACATTTCCACTTTCTATTTAACACAAACAAAAACAATATTCAAATAAATTTATCACCACTTATGCATTTTATAATTCCCCATTCAGAAAAATACATGAATTGTATACAATTGATCATCCAATTCCATGTTCCAAGACCCCATTCAAACCCACACATAAACCATATATATTTCTATAACATGATTATTATCATATAAATTTTTTAAAATAAATAATAAAGGTGCAAAATAAGTAAACAAATATGATAAAATTTGCATTTTGTTTATGAAATTATTTTACACCTTTAGATCCCACAAAAATCCCATGATGCACATTCCACACAAATTAGAAAACCCATTTTAAGAAACATCACAATAAAACACAAAATAGAATACTTTTCCCTTTATAAAATTCATAATTATCAAGAGTTAATTCAAAAAACACTTCGAAAATTATTTCACCCAACAAAATTCAAGGAAATAACTTGTTTAAAACCATAAACAAGTATATTTAAATCGTCTAAAATGTTTAGGGCATGGAACCACCAACAACAAACTTGAAATCGTATGGAAATTCGTATGAAACCATAACCTCACCACCACATCACCCTAGAAAAAATTATTGAACACTAAACATCATTATCGTACCCTAAAGTACAAGATTCATCCCTACTAAGACCACCTATCCAATTAGTGAAATGAAACCCCAATGAATTTTGAGAAAATCGCATGAAAATTGGGGAAGTCATGAATAAATGGATGTTATGTGTGAGATCTTGAACAAATAGCACAAAATCCATTAATGTAATGGACCACAATAGGAAAAATAGTAGTGGGGGTGGTGCCTAGTTCTGGGGTGTCTGAATGGGTCAAGCGAAGGGGGTTTGGGGGCTAAATCTAGAGAGGACAAATTTGTTATTTTAAATTTTTTTAGTTAACTAAACATGGCACACGGTTTTCATGCATGGTTCCCCAAACCGTGAGTCAATAATGCACACCTTACTATCCAATATGAAAATTCGTCACGGTTATCCCACATGGTTTACATATTGTGTGAAAACCATGTTCTTAGCCAGTTCGAGAAAACACTCCATCAGCTTCATGATTTCCATGGTAGGTTTAATGTTTTTTGAAAATGTGTTCCCACCATGTTACACTAGATGTAAACCCAAAACTCCCATTTTCACCAAAAAAATCATGGAAACCCCACAGGGAAAATGATAGGAAAAAAATAAAGAAATTTTTTTCCTCAGAATTTAGGCTTCTCATACTCAAAACACAAGAGAAAAAAGATACAATAATGAACTAGATTAAATGATGAAAATGAAACCCAGATGTAACACTTCTATACACCATGAAACAATTGTACCCTTGAGTAGTAAACCAAATTATTGTTCAAAAAACAAAATAGATATTCCTCCACAACCTAAGAAAGTTCCCATAAAATATTAAAACAAGTAAAAGGAGAGAACACCACAAACAGAATCATAGATTCTCAAGATTTTACTTAGGAAGCCAAAATTTACTCCCCACCATAAAACATACACTCTAAGAATGACATAACACCAATAGTTGATGTATCAAAGAAATTTAATTCGCAAAACTACATAATACAACCTCTCAATCCAATACCACATCTTACATTACTATGTGAAACTCATACATCTTGCCAGAAATGAGATAACAATCACAAACATATTCATTCACAATTTTTTATTCAGACATAAACATTGGTCATAATCAAAATCCCAATATTTACTCAGAAGGGAATCTCAAATCCAACATCTCTAATTGAATCTTCTCAATATTAGTTTACCCAAAATAATTAATCAGATTATCAAAATAGGATACTTGAATGTACTACCCACAAGGAAAACTAACAAACACCAGAAAAAACCTCAATCAGAGCTGAAGTGGGTCTCACTATAATTTTAAAATTTCAACTTCTTTCCAATGAAACAACAACCTCCAAGATCCATCTGATAAAATTCTCACATATACTAATAACCCCATCCATAAGTGAGAATAACATGATGATAAAACACTACCTCAATAAATAGGATAAAACCATGGCTAACTCACAAAAGCTGGCCAAAAAGAGGTTACTAAATAGAATATATAGTACGAAGAGATGTCGCCACTAGAAATTAGGGAAATGAGACTACCACACCTCTATATAGACAATGATGAACTATTCCACATATAAGTATCAAAATGTAGAATGAGTCCTTCATGACATTTCCTATACAAAATCTCCTTTCCAAGTCAAAGGAGTTGTAACATAGATGTTTAAATTGTCCTCATCCTTAATTAGAGACCAAACCAAACTAATGTTCTGACACCCCTGGTTTCCTAAGATCATGGGAGATTCACTTCATGATGTATGTCTAGATAATTTATTCGTGACAAATCTCTTGCTTCGCCTCCATAAGATGAAAATCCCCAAATGGAACATTTTTTCTTGGTTTCATGTGCAACCACAAAAAATTATATGAAGGTCCAAAAGAATAGAACACCCCGTGAGACTCAATCTATCCAAAATGGAACATCCACTATAAAAGAACTTATATGATGACCATGCATCACCCTCATTTACCTGAAGTGATAAACAATAGAAACAAGATGCCCAAACCACACCCCTCAATTTACAACAAAATAATTATGACACCATAAAACACCACCTGAAATGACCATCCTATTAAATGATTAATTACAATTAATGGGACATTAAACTAAGCCATAAAAGAACTCACTAATTTTGAAAATAAGTATGATAACATCCTATTACTAGACCTTCCATTATGATGGACATCATGATTCCCTACTTAAAAGAAGTCAATGAAAGAAGTATGGGACTTTTAATACCATGTCTGACAAAAATGGCCGCAGACCTATTTCCACTCTCCCATCATGATTTTCCATCACCGCTTCTAAATTGGACATTCAAACCTGGAGGTCACATAATTAACCCTCAATGATCTAGGAAAATCAATTAAACTAACAACCCCCTCAATCTTCCTCATCCACTTTATTATTGGGAGAGGACCCACCTAACCATTAAATAGATATAGATTCAATTTATGATATTCAATAAGAACATGCTTAATTTAATCAACTTGATGGTCTTCTACTTTGTGAAGTAATTGTTTCTGCATTACAATGCCCATCAAAACATTATGGGGGTATCCACTTGGAAATATGGACACAAATAAATAAATCAAGCCTGATACGTGAACTAGAATAAACAAAACCACACACCAAACAAGGATAACCAAACCAAATTCTTCCCAATCCATAAAAAACTAAAACCAAAAACACCATCCATACAATAATATTTATCAAACTCAACACATATTATAAGGAAAATCCTCAAATCAAAAGAAGACACACCACACTACTACTAGTTTTAAAAAATCAATCTTTTTTTTATAATGACTTTTGAAATGAAAAACATGTTTTGTGGGTTGAACGCACACCAATTGTATTATATATAGTCTGAAACATGCATATCCTCATGCCAAACTAGGCACCCATTAGCTCATGTCATCAACCGTACACATTTTCATTCATATCCCTACATGTGGTCACTCTTTGGAATACAAATGGTCATAAAAATATATTTCTTCTTTAAAAAAAGTAATATTCTAACCACACTTACTTATTATCAATTTAATTAATATTTCAAGTATCATACAATGTTACAAAAAATCAATCACCACCAAGTCAAACAAAACAATCAAATCCCACACATCCAATCAAGACATTTCACCCCACTTATAACTGTTTACAAATTCCAATTCATCCCATTGAAATCAGTTTTCAGAAGATCAAAAATATCATCCCATCAAAAATCATTGGGTTTAAAAAACAACTCATCTAATTTAAACAAATTTTCAACAATCAGTTTTGAATATAAATCCTATTTTTTGAGAAAAACATTTCAATAATCCAAAAAATTAGATCATAAAAACACAATCTCTTTTAAATAATTGTAGTTTTACATAAATATAATTTTATTAAAATAATTTTTTCATAGATATCATAATAAAATTATGAAAACATTATTCCCATCTACTAAAAACAAAACCATTTCAAAATAATACCCATTTTTTCATAGTTACAAAAAAGGATTCTCAAAATAATATATAGAATTAGGAAAAGCACAAATCAATTCTTGTAAGAGGTAACTAGTATTGATGAGTGACTTGTCCCAATGGTTGGTGGACATATAGAAATCACACCATCATCATGGAGAGTTATATATAACCATTTCTTGAGCTCCACAAGGCATTATAGGACCTCTAATCTAAAATATAATTTTGAAACAAATCAATTTTCTTTTCCCAAACACAAACTAACCAGCATGAACTAATGAAACCCAATGTGACCCCACTTCTGATGGAAACTGAAGTCTAATCCTAAGGGGCTCTCTTCAGTAACCCTAATAATAACTAGAGCCTCGATCGTTGATACTCCTAGTTCTAGTATATCAAGAATCATAACCAAATAACAAAACCTAAAAGGGTTTGAACTGCTCTAAAAACATATTTTCAAGAACTGATGAGCAGTTCAATCCAACCCAATACCGGACTCATCCTGTGAAATGTCTATAATAGAATTCCCGATCTCAATAGGGTTGAAACATGTTAATGGGTATCAATATTGTAACTTGGGAATGATTTAACAAAAATAAATAATCATAAAAAACCAAAATTATTTCATAAAAAAATCTGAATATTCAAAATGAAAAACGTATTATCAATTTTCAAATTAATGTTTATAACATTAAACAAACTAAAAGGATAAAATAAAAATAGAATAACCAAACTACCATAAACCGATGTAAAACATGAATGGAATAACCATCACGCCACCTCCACTAATAAGATGGAAAACCTGAAACCTAATCCATTATCACCAAAATGACACATCTTTCATTTACCAAGGTCATATATAACAAAGTCCACATAAACCCAAGGGTGTATTGAGGGTGTGAGCCATGTTGAATTAGGATAATACAGAAAATAATATGATTCCATGCTATTACATTAGATGAAAAATCATTATGTATATTTTTTTTAAAAACCATTGAATCATATTCAATATAGATTTTATTGGAAAACCCTTCTAAGGGGAAAATAATCAAACAACCCATATATAAGGTTTCATTTCAAAAGGAAACATTTACTGAGGTAATATTTCTTTAGTGTAAAATAAATATAAACATGTTTCATTTTATTATGATGTATTTAACCATATAACATATGCCTCGCATCATAGAATAGAACCACAGGTAAATACATAGTCGTAAACTTACATGACTGAGAGAGTAAAACATTATACCTTAGTGAAATGAGGTATAGAAACATCAAATATTGTCTTTATCATGCACAAGACACTAATAGTGGACACCCCATGGGCTTAATGGTCTCCAATCATAAGACATGTTTAGTTAGATTTGTTGATGATAATCCATCTATGAAAAACCATGACTTTCCACTTTTGCATCATTAATATACCAGATCTACTCATCCAAAAAAAGATACCTAGGATTCCCTTGTGATCAAATTCTTTTTTCACATGTCACAAAAACACCCTTTTCATATACACATGCCAAACATTAATATTATTCTGGGAAATCACCATTTTCCAAAAGCCAAACTACTTTACATTTTACATACATCAAAACCCCTTTTAAATAGGATTAACACCATATATTCATTTCATAAATCCCCATTTGAAAAATAATGAGAAAAGAACCTAATTGATCATCCAATTCCATTGTCCAACAACCCTTTCAAACTAACAAATAAACATATACAATTTCTAAAAAATGATTCCCATCATTCAAAAAAATACAATTCATACTTAGGGTGAACAATAAGAAATAAAATATACATAAATTTTCATTTAGTTTTGAAAAATGATTTCCACCATTAAATCACTTGGAAATCCCATATCTCAGTTTACACATAATGAATAAAACCCATTTGAAGATACATAACAATAAAAAATAAACAAACAAAAACCATTAGCTTTAAAAAATCTAGTTTCTTCATGAATTAAATCCAAAAAAGTACAATATTTATTTTATACCAAAAAAATTCAACCATAGAACATATTTAAACACACATACCAATATAATAAAATCACCTAAAAATGGTAGAGCATGGAAAAACCTACCTCAAGCTTCAAAAAATTCCAAAATATGTGCGAAACTACAAATGCACCACTACAATATACTATAATGGAATTATTAAAAACTAAACATAGCGGTTGAACCCTAAATAACAAGATTCAATAATAATAATTCCACCCAAACCCATGGAGAAATAAAACCCCAAAGAAGAAAGAGAAACTCCTTATAAAAGAGGGATTCTCAAGAATAAATGGATCATAGTTGAGGGATCTTGTAGAAACCGAACCAAATATACCAAAGGAAGGTATCCCAAAGGATCCAAGTGGGGGAGAGGTAGGTGCCTAGTTCTTAAAAGGCATACTGCGTTGATTAGGATGTGTTATGGAAAATATTTAAATGAACATCCAGTATTTTAAAAAATTTAATGACTTGGACATCGCGTAGTGTTTTTCCACAAATTTTGACCAATTGTTCTGTGATCGTACACTCCTTAATATCTAATAAGAACGTTCCATATTATTATCCACCATGGTTTAAAAATAGTGTGCTAATCATTTGGTTTATCATTGTCAAAAAACACACCATTGATCGTACATTTTCCTTAGAAGCGCACATTATTTTCCATATAGTGTGCCAACCATTTTCCACCAACTATTAACCCAAAACTCACCTCTTTAAAAAATAATTGAAGGAAAACCCAAAGGGAATAATATTGAATAAATAAAAAATGTATATTCCTCAAAATTCTATCTTTTTACACAGAGAAATCAAGAGAAAAACTGAGATCACAAAATGAACCTGGGTAAAGGATGAAAATGAAATCTCAAGTCAAAAAAATCACCTCTAAAACCTATAAAATAAAAGTTTAAACCATTTATTGGTCATAAAAAATGTAAATTCCAATAATGAAATGAACATTAAAGTAAATATTCCTTTCATTTTTTTTTTAAATTCCAAATGGGACTTATTTTGAAAATGACTTTAAGGTAAACTAAAAAAAATTATACAATGTAATAAAATAAAAGGTATTTAATGAATAATTTTTAAAAGGGTTAAAAAAATTTGAAATGATTTTTATAAATAATTGTTTTTAAAAGAATTTGTTTTTGAATAAATATATGAATGAAGTTAAATTTAATTAAAATCATTTTCTTATTCTTTTTTAGTAAAAATGATTGTATATATTATAAAATAACCGAAATATTAATGAATATATACTAGATAAGGTAAATATATTTATTTATTATAATGTAGTGAAATAATTTCTTCAAATAGAGAATCATGTACAAATAATCTTTTTAAACTTATATTTGGAAATAATCAATTTCAAATATCATAAGTGTGAACAGACATTTAATAAATTAACAAAACTATATAAATATAATTTAAATCCATATAATAATAATATATATAATAAAATATATAATACAAAATCATTTAATTCATAATAATATAACTTAAAAGGAAATGAAAACTTAATATAACCCAATGATAATTATTTATGTTATAAAATTCATTACCACTTGAAAATTTCCAGGTCTATTCTACATGAATGAAATAATTATGAGTGAAACATAATATTATCTCGAATATGAATTATTTAGCGTATAAAATTTCCATGTGCTGGTTTTTACAACATATAATTTTTTTTGGAATCACATAACAATATGAATTAATTTCAAGATATTAATACAAATTCTATTAAAATTATCATAATGGTTAAGTGAGAATTATTTAATGAATAAATTATTTTTATGAAATGTAAATAAATACAGAAAAATTTGAAATAAACCTCAAAAAAAGAAAAAAAAATTATACTAGTAATCGTATATTATCAAAGGTAAATAAATAAGTTGAATAACTGAATGATAATAAATTTAGTTTGTAAATTATTTACCACGTGTTATCTTTCATAAAAAATCCCCTAGAGAATAGATGATTCAAATATATATTATATAATTATTCTAGAGATATTATTATGTTATAAATATCATTCATATACTTTTTATCCAATATCATAATGAATTAAGGGAGGCATTGATGTAAATGATTTCATATATGTTCTTGAGGCGATAATCCTCTATGTATAGGAGTGACATTATTATATGATATTTAAGGGAAAGAGGATATTGATATAGTTCATTTAATTTACATATTAACATATAAGAATATGGAGGATAATAGTTTTATTATATAATAAAAAACTAATAATATTCTAAGGATATTAAAGAAGAAATAAATAAATAATACCTATTTGGAAATTTTTTTTTGTTCTTATGCCATCTCTTTATAATTATACATAAATATCAATAGAATTGAACAATGACTAAACAAGGAATTATGGAATCCTAGGATGGAATTTGTTCATTAAATTTTGATGGTAATGGATTAACCCAATAGTTTTGATAGTGTAAATATTAGAGGATAGGAGGTATTCTTTTATATGTTAGGCGAGTGGCACACTTATAATTTCTATAAATAAAAACGTATACCAACATTTTTCACATGAAAATGTTGATAATAACGAAATATTATATGTAATTGAAAATTATATGATTTATATAAAACAATACAATATATTTTACACAAGTTTATTGGTCATTTTTATACATATATTCTTAATTTATCAAACATTTTTATACTTTTTTTTTCATAACTGTTGTAAGTAATTTTTCATTTTTGCACTATATATTTTAATAAAAAATATGATTACCATATTATAAATTATAAATTATTTTGATTCCAAAAATTTTATACCTTTTACCAATTCGATTCAGTGGAGTGGTAGTATTAAATTTCAATCAAAATCCACAAACATGATGAAAAAGAATGTTTTCATGAAGACAATTTGCATATAGAAGGAGGGATTTAATACCAAAATACACTATGAAATAGATTTAAATTGTGAAATTAATATATATTTTAATTTATTTTGTATAATAAACATTTTAATATAGATTAAAACGTAATTTTATGTTTTGAGTTATTTGAATGATAAGGGAGTTTTCGAACAAAAATCCAAAATTTTCATTATTCGTTGAAAATTGAATCTTTTCAAAAATATTAAAAAAATGAATCCTATGATAATTTAGATATTAGGATTTAAGGAATGAGATAAATTTTTTCAGAATCATTTCTTAAATTTTTATACATGAATTTTTTCTTATTTGCACAAATCTAAACCAAATGGCCTTTTAGATAAAAAATATTTTTAGAAAAAAATTAGTTTTTAATATAAAAGATTCATATATTATTTATAAAAAATGATTAAAATAATTTTAATAATTATTTTATTACCATTTAAACTCACAAATTTAATGGATATGTTATAATGGAATATTATATTACATTTAATTTAGAATCGGGGATTCATGTTCGATAAGTTATTGAAAAGAATAAATTTAATGAAATATATTTTATGGGTTATTTATGATATATGTTTTGCTTCACATATTCCATTGAATGAAATGTTATGATTTTATAATTTCATGGTGTGGAATTCTCCCCAAATTTAGTAAATTTCATCCTTATAATTTAATATTATGCTCATGAATCTATAGTTTTTAGTTTCAAAATTCCATTATTGAAAACCCATATCATAAAAAGGTGTTAGAAAGTAACCTCCTAATAAGAGAGATACAGATGAAAAACATTAATATGGATTATATGATAACTGTGATTTCATATTGGTGGACATTTATGGAACATGAATATATAGACATTGAACATAATTGTAAATATTTATATAGTGATAGGGTTAATTAATAAAAATAAAGTGAATGTTCAATGGAATGGTAAAGATCTAAAAACCATAAATCATTGATGATTTAAATAGCCATTAGATTGATATTAAATTTCATTGAAGTTATTTTTTTCTAAATTAGATTAATTCTATTAGTATCTATGAATATAAAGAAATGTATATACAAAATAAATTCCTATTACACAATAAAAATTTATTCATTGTGATGTGCTTCAATAAATTTATAATTCATCTAAAAATAAATGAAATGTATATAAAAAACTGAATTTTTTATTAAAAAATTTCTAAAATTTCAAATTAATATCTTTTATGTTCCGTAAAATAGATACAAGTCCTTTTGTATATATTAAACATTTTTCCAAAATCCATATTGTTAGAAAAAGTTATCCAATATAATATATTAATATATAAACCAAAATAGTAACACCACATGTTAATCATTAATATTTATTCATAAGTTTTTTTAGAAAAAAATTATATATTTAATAGGAAATTATCTAGCCTATTGAATTGTTTGAAACCCATATCATCCTTCATTTATGGATTGAATCCTCAGGTTCTTTCCAGTTGGTTAGAGATGTTACCCACTATATAGATTTCCTTTTTCTAAAACCATATTTATCAATTTCCATTAACATTACCAATTTGTGATGAAACATATTTACTAAGAAATATGACATAACATAAACCATAATGGTTTCCCAAGAATTTAATAAATTGAAATTTAGATCAACATTAAAACAAAACCCTTGATAGTGTCCACCATTCTAATGATAAATAATATATATACACATCTAAATATTTTAAAAATATAAGATGTATTATGTTTCTTAAAACAAAAATACAATTAGTAAATACATATATGATTTGTTTTGAATTTCAATAAAAAGTTCAACCATTTTATCATGAAATATATCCATATTTGGTCTAGGATTTAGCATTTAGAATATGGAATTGACTCTAACAATTCACAGGTTCCCCACATATAAGAAAAAAACATTAAATGGATCACATATGATGATATTTATTTCCTTCCATTATACTCAGAATTTTTATTCATCAAATTTTTATATATACAATTTTTCAAAACATGCCATGCCCCGTCCCCTGGGGGATATTCAATGACTACCCCATGCACATATTCCATAGGCTAGGGGTGGGAGACTAGCACTGAGAAGGGATATCTCACAAAGAGGAGGAATTTTCCTAAGTACTTGTACACACGCACATATCTCCACGAAAAAGTGATGAACTAAAAACACTGATAAAATTGGTATTCATGCCACTAACACAACTACTAATAGAAACAATAAAAATGAAAAAAGGAAACTATCTAGAATATAATCCCAAATAAAATAGAAAAGAATAGTCTCCTGGATATCGTCTATAGAAAAACATACCAAAAGTGTAGGCATCGTAAGTTGTATGAATCTTTTGGAAGTATATAACATTTTTAGGGTCACTTTGAAGCACCACCTTTCTTCAGACCACTGAGACATCCATCAAATATGTTGATCTTCTTCACAAAACACGACAGCTATAGTCGATGCCCATGTAGGGTTGAGAATAAAAATACTAAGTGGGGACCCAAAACTAAATGAGTAAACTATAATGAAAGAAAAATGGTAAACTAAAAAATTGGTACACAAAGTGTAGCCTCTAATAAATATATATAATAGATTGACTAGACTAAACTCTCACCAGGATACATATACTATTAATGTCCATGAATATCTAAATCCAATGAGACATATAGTCCTCACAAGTAACATAATCCCCACCGTCCCAGGAGGCATACTCCATGCCCTCACAGGATAAATACTCTCCGCCCTTAGAGGGGAGCTAATTTGTTCCCTCATAGGAGAACAAATCGACACCCTCATAAGAGAAAAAAATCTCTTTCTGCACAAGAGACCAACTCTGCATCTCCACAGGAGACCAACACTATGTCTTCAGAGGAGCCCAACTCTGCGTCTCTACCATAACCAGTCAAAGGATTTTGCTCTCAGAACACTTGTTCCAGTAGCACCTACTCATAGAGAAAATAGTTCATACACTAACCTCTGGGAAAACTCATATAGAGTACCTAAAAAGTTCCTCCTCATCGTGAGGGTCTCATTTCTGAAAACATCTCATTAAAAAGATGCGTGATTTTTGAGTTATGGGAATAATATTAAAAAGTTGTCGACTTGGTCTGGGTCCAGGCTGACCAAGTCGGACCGACCAGACCTGGTCCAAGGCTCATCGACACAACCCACAATGTCTTACTCGACCCTCTAGTAATGGAACTATCACACCCATACATCACACTATGTTAATGAATTTCATCTTACATATAATTAATAATTTTTTTGTGAAACAAATTTTGGACTGAGGTGCGGGCCGGACCCGACATTAATTTTACGCTTTTTCTAATAAGTGGACGTTTTTTTTGATTGACAGCATAGAGTACATGGCTGGGGAATGGCGTTGTCGTGTGGCTTTTCCAAAGCACAATGTGGCATGCCTGATGCACGATTAATTAATTATTAATGAAATTGAATAAAAAAGAAAAGAAATGAATTATGTATTTTTATAATAAGAGAAATAATAATAATATTTAAGAGTATTATTATTATTTATTATCATTTGTGATATTTAAACTATGTTATTAAAATTTAAATTGTTTATATTAATTAAAATAATTTATTTTAATTTCTAATATTAATTATTAATTACTATTAGTATTATTATGATTATTATGATTATTCTATTTGTTTTTAGTTTTTTTATTTTATGATTTATTTATTTCTTTTTTCTTTTTTCATTCAATAATTTTTTTCTCTCTAATTTATTCTAGAACTTCTTTCTCCTCCCTATCACGTTGTGGTTTTCCTCTCTTCGAACCTTAGCAGCCAAAATACCCTTCTTCCTCCTCCCATTAAATGTCGGCTCCTCCTCCTCCAGTCATGTAGTCACGACTCCATCTCCTTGTTGCCTCGCACTGATCCACTAGTCCACCTCCCTACTGCATCACACCAAGCTCCATCCCCCCTTCATCTTGAACAACATTTGAACCAGTGTGCCCCTCCCTTTTCAAAAGAGTTTCCCACACGGCGCAGCTCTACGACCGGTCTCCCATCTCGGACGAACCATTGATATGGATCCCTTCTTTTTTGGTGACTTTCTTCTCATTGGTGTATGTTTTTTGCTAGAATTTGAGTTGTGGGTGGCATGTTCTTGATGAAAATGGTTTGATAACTTGTTTCTACGATATTTTTTAGTTGATATAGGTGTGGTTATCCTCCATTGGTTTTTGAACACCAAATTCATGAATCATTCTACACAGGGGTATGTGATTCCATGTAAAATAATTAACTGGTGAATTTTCATATTAATTTAATTAATTTGGCACATTTTTTAATTAGTTTTCATGTTTCGAAATTTAACTTGATCGAGTTTTTGTGTGAATTTTATTTGTTAGTATATTGTTTATGTGATGTTAATGTGTGTTTTTGTGAAAACCTACATTGATCTACTTATAAGTGCTTTAGAAACTGTACCTTTAGTTAATTTGATTGTGAAAGAGCTAAAATGTGTGTTTCGGTGTGGTATTAAGATTTACATTATCATAAAATAGGTTTTGAGCATGTTTTTGTGTTTTAAGATTTGCGAAACATTTTTGATGTTGCATAATAAATTTTAAATGTGTTTAAATTTTAAAAGTGTTTTCATTAAATTTTCAATTAGTTTAATTGACTGTGTAAGCGAGGAAGAATATGTTCTAAAAATATTTTTTTTTGCTTAATTCATATTGGGGATTTTGATTTGTTTTCATGTGTAAAGCCCAGTGATACTCAATTATAATTGTTTAATATAAATATTAATAGGGTTTATCAATTTATATAAATGGTTTGAAACTTCCTTAGATAAGGTTTCGGTGTGCATTAAATTTAAAAATTTCATTTGGGTGTGAAAATGGTCATTTTGTGTGTTAAGTACCCTATTTAGATTTTACGCAAAAATGTGACATGTGAAGTGAAAAATGATTTTAAAAGAGATGTTGATGGAGTAAACAATATCTTGGAATGCGTGTTGTTTTAGCTTGTCATTTTTTTGTAGTGTGCACCCTTCATTTATTTAAAAATTGTTTGAGAAAAAATCAGGAATCCTATGTATGTAGGAAGGGTGACTAGACTAGTGGGATAGTTATATAATGGTCGTGGATTTGAAGCCATGCTTACTGAGGGTCATGGTTTCTAATCCATGTTTCACCAAGACACGATGATCTAGGGACCCATGCTAGCTAACACGCACGAGGCCCTCCCATATTTGGTGTTCCCTATTTACTTTATGTTCACTGGCATGACACATGGGTTATCAAATAAGTAAGTGTGCGTGTGTGTTTTAGATAAAATTGTTTTCATTAAAAAAATTCATTAAAACACCACCAATTAAAAACTATTCTCTTTAAAAAATTATATAATATTTTACTTCTTTTATTTTACTAATATTTCAAGTGAATTTTTATTTTAATACTTGTGTGGGAAATATTTTTGTAGTGGCATCCTACTAGGTGATTTCTCATACCCTACATACACCTTTGGGTATAAGTAGATCTGGTTAAGTATGATATTGATAAATTTAATGTTTTTGGATGTGGTGGATCAGGTTTCTAGCTGGTTTCTTGGTGTGGCGTTGTGGAGAGGGAAAGAGAGTGGTGTCCACTTTCCATGTTGTAATTTTGTAGTTTATTTTGGTCACCACACATTATAGTATTGTTTTCGTTTTGGTTTTACACATAAATCAAAATATGGTTGTTGTTAAAGGCTTGTTATGATGTGATTATTAATTTTGGTATGGTTTTTTTCTGGGTGTTTTATATTTTTCCATTTCCAGGTAAATCGTTCCCAATGTACTTTTGATACCCAGACATTTGTGCCACCCTGTGGGGATCGAGAATGCTCATCGAGCCTTGTTTTGGACTAGTTTTGGAATTTATATGACGTTTATAAAATTTGTTCTGTGACCAAATGGTGTCAGAGTTGCTTTAGATCATTGGGTTATTTTATTTGGGATGAGCCAAGTTAGACAGGATCAAGGATTATCGGGACACATTGTTCTGGTTGTGAGTAGGGTGCCTGGCCAGCACACTTGGTGATAGATCCCATGTCATCATGGGATGTTAGGATGCTTGTTTAATAACTACTCTAGGTGGAATGTGTTTTTTGAAGACTGTACATGGACAATGGGTGGGGGAGAAGTTGTTTGGTAATTATATTGTTCCAGCAATTATATTTAACAGATGTCTATTATTCATGCTCAAGTATTATTTTTCATCTTAAATGTATTATTAATATTCTTATCTGATTGTTTTTTCATATAGAAAAATGAATTCCCGAAGATCTCCCTTGCTTGCATTAGAGGATGTTGGGGAGAGTTCTCCGACACCTCTTGAAGAGAGGTTTGTATAAGTTTTGGTCTAAACTATTCATGACTTAGAACTAGGGGTGAATTTTTTCCTTCGCTTCATTTCCATATAGAGGAAATGAGTCTAGATCAAAAAGGATATATCTCTTTAGTTTATGAAGAAAAAACCTTCATCATTTTGAGGTAGCTCAGAACCCCAAGAGGCGGAGTAATGGAGTGTGAAGATAGAGCATATGATCCAGTTCCAAGAATTTCTTGAGCAGTTCATGGTGATGTGTGTCTCATTTTAGATAGAGGTTCCTTGTCGAAAGTGGTGGGAATTTGTGATTCAATATGGGAATCATGAGCAGATGAGTTGGAAGGATATCAAGGTTATCTTTAACAAGAAGCACTATACCGAGGTCCTGCACTACACCAGATCCTATGAGTTCTGGGATGTTTCAAAATGGAATCAGACAGTGATGTAGTATACAACCCACTTTTTTGAGCTAGTTCGGTACATGCCTGATATTTTTTCAATTGAATCATGGAATTCTCAGATGTTCTAGAAGGTGATTTAAATAGTAATTTAATCTTAGTTTTTCTTGATCAAGATCTAAACTTACGATAAGCTGGTTGATCGTGCTTGCATGGTCTTAATTTATCAGAGAGAAAGGTTGGGGTTTCTTGGATCAGTGGCGGTGTTTGTATGTTTTAGTTCAACTAAGACGAAGTGGATGTTTGAATCTCAAGGGAAGAAGGTGGTGGAATTACATGCCATCCCTTTATGAAGACTTCATCTAAAGTCTCTAATACAAGGCTCATTGTGCACCATCAGTGAGTAAGTCTATGCCACATCTGATATGCATGTCCATACCCTCCTAGGAATTTCCTTGGGTGTAGAGTTATTGGATATCTAAAGTAATTTTTCAAGACCGTACACCCATATCTACATGGGACTGGGTCTGTGGCCTCCAGGGTAGTGTCAGTTCAAATGGAGATGACTAGGACTATAATGTCTTGGTTTCGTGGTTGTGGTGGCAGGAATGGATCATCTTCTGGAAAGAGCTAGACATGGACTGAGCCATAGGCAAGCGGTTGTTGTCAGACATGGACCCGAAATCTACATGATATGGATCAGGCTACAACAGGATCAGATGCAAGAACATTGACTGTTCAAGGTACCATTCTAATTGAATATTTTTTAGATATACATATTTTTGATACTATTGTGTCTCCCACTTTTATATCTTCCCATCATGTGACCCTATTGAGCCTACCAAACATGCTATTTTCTTTTATAATGGGTTAGTAACACTGTTGGTGATGAAAAAAGAGTAGGAGCTGAGGTGTCTATTATGTGCACTTTCTGAGTCAGGAGTCAAAATGGAATGGTATTTCATGGTCCAGAATATGGGCCAGTTTGATGTGATTCTAAACATGCAATAGCTAGTGATATTTCAAGCACATATTGACTATTGTTGGTGACAAGCCAGTTTTATGACATCATATGGGAGCACTCAGTTGTTTTATGGAGAATGGGATCCTCGGTCTGGTATTTCCAGACCTCCACATCCTGAGTTGGGGAGTCTTTCTTATTAGTTATCATCACTCACACTAGAGGAAGATATTTGTAATTATAAAAATGGGTTAACAAATGTAATGGATGAGTTCCCAAAGGCATTCCTCTATGATTTTTCGGGCATTCCCTTAGAATAGGAAGAGGAGTTCTCGATTGAATTGGTGTCGGGAACACAACCTATATCTCTTCCCTCATATAGCATGGCCCCTAATAATTTGAGGGAATTGATGATATTGTTGGATGATTTGGAATCCAATGGATTAATTTCTCTGAGCATCTCTCCATGGGCGGCCAATGTTTTATTAATGAAAATGTCGATGGAACCCTTCAATTGTGCATTGATTACTAGAAATTGAATAAGGTAAACATCAAGAATAAATTCCATTTTCCCTGGATTGATGATTTGTTCGACCAGATGAAGGGGGAAAAAGTGGTTCTCCTAAATTGAATTCTTCTTGGGATACACCGATGTAAGTGTGAGTGAGGCAGACATCCCAAATACTACTTTTTGAATCAAGTATGACCACTTCAAGTACCTGTTCATTCCTTTCGGATTGATGAATTCTACAATTATTTTCATTGAACTCATGAATATGGTGTTCCACCACTATCATGAATCCGTTGTCGTTCTATTTTAGGACAACATCCGGGTTTATTTTGGATATGAGTAGGAACATGAGAATCACCTATGGATCATTTTTGGCACTTTGCGGGATCACCGCATGTATGAAAATATTTCGAAGTGCACATTGTGGATTCAGAAATTGATGTTTCTGGGGAATGTCATCTTATAACAAGGGGTTTCAGCGGACCCTTCCTAGATCAGTCCGGTTAGGTCATTAGAATATTCAATGAATGTTTTCCATATCATGAGTTTTCTTGTCCTTGCAGGTTATTACAGACATTTTGTTCGTGTTTCCCATGGATTTACTCCTCCACAACCACACTCACCAAAAAAGGGGTGAAGTTTGAATGGAGCCAACAGTGCCATGAATCCTTTGGGGAGTTGATGTGGCAGTTGACAACCACAGCTATGCTGATTTTTCCAGAGTTTGGGAAGGGCTGTAAGGTCTATTTTTATGCTACTGGTATGTGCCTTGTGTGTGTACTCATGCATGATAGTCATATGGTGGCTTATGGTTCTCACCAACTCTGGACACTTGAGAATAATTATCTGTAACACCCCATGATTTTATGAAAAATATTTCATTAATTTCATTGATGTGTTGTGTTTTCAGCTACAACAATATTGCCTTGCGCTATATGCAACACCTTATGAGCTTGCAGTATACACAACACTATTCTTGGATCTTGTTACAGACAATTTTGATAGTAGTTATTCTACGAAACATTGAGTGTATATATATTAAATGTATAAATGAAATATGGCTGGATTCTGTTTTACGAAACAACAGAGGAGTCTTTCACAACACGCAACCCTGACTTGGCTTGAATTACACGCAATCGCGACTATCCTCGATAGCGTGTGTTGTACGCAATATCAGGTTTCACTAGAAAATTATATATGGGTATAATATTGTTATGAACTAGCCATTATGAATTGTATAAAGTAAATTTTGAATGTTATAACATTATTATTTCATCTTTATCATTTTCTAGAACATGGTATCTGAACAAAATAAATATTTCGGGTAAAATAATTATTTTTCAAAAAATGCAGTTTTGCCGCCTTTTAATGGCGCACCCACATTAAATCTAGTTTTTGAAATATTTATAAGTTCAATTTTACAAAATAAACTTCTTATTTTGAATCAGGATATAAAAATTTACATTGGATAATGTTTTGATATTTTTTCTGATAACATTCATATTTTAATGAATAGTAAAATCACGCTATATTTTAATTAAAAGCAACTTTTTTCATCGTAATAATTTATATGGATAAATTATAATATTTAATGGTTTTAAAGTATAAATAGAATACATTTTTACCATTTAATATAATGTATGTCATTAGAATTTATTTTACCTTGAATTCATAGGGTAAATCAATTCAATCTTTTCCAATGTTTTAACCAAACACCCGTTTTCTTTTGACAACGATATTAATTTTAATTTAATTTCTGAAACTTTTGTGTATTGAATTTGGAAAAATGGATTCCATATTTGGAATCAGTGGGTCCAAATTATGTTAATAAGCTACTTTTTATTTTTGCCATTATGAATAGTAACTACGGTAAATTTTATTTACCATAGTTAAATGTAAATCGCGTAATTAAGTGTAAATATAAGATTACAAAATTACCATAACACCAGCCAAAATCCTATTGGATGACTAAAAGTCGGCCAATATCACCTAAGTGTCGGATTAGATTCATTTAATGGACTTTTTTCCATGAAAATAATTTATTTATTATTAAAACCAAAGATAGTGACAACATGTCACTTTCTTAAATCTTATAAGTATAATAATTTTAATTTAGTGATAAACATAATGAAACTTCAAATATGAATAGTCTCCAGAAATATAATACAATTATATAAATCGTAGGAATATATTTACAAATTTTAGGGATTCAATAATTATCATTAAGTATGACACAATAGTGATGTTGAAATTATTTTATTAATTAAAATATGAAATAAATGATTTTAAAAATATTAAAATAAATATTATATGAACTATATAATGTTATCCACTAATTTTCTAGATACATATGACATTTTATGAATCTATTAATGATTTTAGTTCGAACATATCTTCTGTATATATTTTATTTAAATACAAATAAATGAATAGTGTCAAAATTGGCACTATTGTTTTTTTATAAAAATAACAGATTATAAATTTTTTTAAAATTAACAAAAATATTTAAAATTTATAAATTACAATTTATATATTCTAAAATGACATAAAGTGTCAAATTATGGAAAATTCACAACACATATGTAATTATTTATAATAATTTATAATTTAGAATATTATTTCCACAAATAAAATTAAACTGATAAATAAGCATAAATCAAGTTGATAATGTATAAAATAAATTCTTAACATGTGTAAATTTTATTTTTTGATGCGATTAGAACCCTATCTCATCTAATATTTGGATATGTGTCATTTTTTAAGTTTTTAAGTGGGGTTGGGATTTAATATAAACTAATATTTCTTATATTTCCAACGGTGCCCCTCTCCACCCTTATAAAAGGGAACCTCCTCCCTCTCTTCCTCACACCACTTTGAGTCTTAAATATCGTCCAACCATAGAAAAATTCTCCTCTACACTTCCATATAAACATCCTAGAGGTTTTTTTCTTCTTCAAAGGCCAATTGTAGCGCCCTAAGAGAAGGTCTAAAAGAGGTATTTCAAAGAAGAGGTAATGTCTGTTAACGGTTCTTTCAAAATTATTTCTTCATACACTTCATTTTTTAGTTGTTTAATTACGAGGTAACAAAATCAGTATCAGTAATATACTTATATGTTGTTATAAGTATGAAACAACCATATTTCACCATCTATCCATCCTACGGAAACCAAAATCACCGCACGTGCGTACGTACGGAATACCGTCTCCACGTCTTGGTGTAATCTATTTTCCACCACCACCTTACGTGGATGGGTATAATGGTGAAAGTAATGAATATATATGATTATTTTAAAGTGTTATTTATTCTTTAATGTTATACATACACTTTAATACAATTCCACGATCTTGGTAATGATATCATCGCTCGTGCATACGTACGGACTACCGTCTCCACGACGCGATGAGATTCACTCTCCATGTTAACCATTCAAGAATGATTATAAAGTATATATAATAAGTAATCATGAAATATATGACATAATAATGCTACTGGATTTATGTATATATATATATTTAGGTCATCAACTTAATTCCATTCAATTCAATAAGGAAACGAAAACAGTGTTCATGCGTACGTACGGCCTACCGTCTCAATGAACGGTGTATTTCATTCCGTTTATCGATCTATTATATATATGTCTATTCTGAATATATATTATATATAAATAATTTTTTACATTATGGATTTAAGTAATCATGAACTAAGTAATCATATGAATATTTACAAGTTAAAACATGAATGGGAAATGAAACGATTTTACGCAAAACGATACTTTAACATTAATTTACAAAAGAACGGGTAATATAAAGGCATAAGTGAACCATATATGATATAATAACAATGAATATGATTCTATAATAAGTCAATGACATTATTTAAATCATTATACAATAGTTTTGGATACGTATGAAGCATATCAGACCTAAGGTAAGGGATAACTATTTCAATCTCGTTCTTATTCGAGATTGTTTATTCGTAATTATTTATTGGGGTTATATTTATCATCCATGTCCTTGTTTTTTAAAAATGTTTTCATGTATTTTTAATGTTCTTTTTACCCATTTTTGACTTTTACTACAAGTTATGTAAGGAATCGTTCTTCTACGAGGTACTTTCACTTTTCCGGCAAAAGTACAAGAAGAATGTTTTTTTAACATATACGACACGAACAGATTTTTACGGTTTTATAAATCCTTATTTTCATGAATCTTCCTCCAATGGATTTCATGACTACTTTCAACAAAATCCTTTTCTTTTAAAATTTCACGGCATTATGTGAAAAGAAAATTATTTTGTAGAAGAAAGGATATTTTCCACAAGAATTCATTTCAAGTGTTTTATCAAAACCATTTTCCATATATGATGACATTATTTCATATGTGTATGTTTCATGTATAATGTCTCTATGATTTAAATGCGTTTACTTCTCTTATGATTAAATTATATCCATTTGTTTTATATGGATTATGTTATGATGGGATGATGTTTATGAAACCCATTTTATTATTTGGGTTATGATGAATGTTTTATGTTTATTTTGTGGCACAAGTATGAATGATTTCATTATGAGATGGGTGGGACCTATATCTCCCACCAATGAATTGGGTAAGGATTTATATATCATGAGATATACATGGCTGGAATGATAAGTTAATCTGGTTCAGTGTTACAGTACTGAAACGAGGAGTGAACTCGATTCAGAAAAGGACTTTGTCCACTAAGATGGTCTTGGGAGAAATTCCTTGGCTACTTTAGAAATCATAACATGTGCTTAATGATTTCCACAATTACATGTTTTACTCCCATGCTATTTTATTATGATTGATTTTCCCTTATGATATATTCCTTACGTACATCCATGATTCATGTCTTTTCTCAAGATTTTGATCTTTATATTTTATGTTCATGTTTTCACGTTCAAATGTTTATGGATTGTTTTATGTTCTCTATGTTTACCCTTACTGGGCATTTTAGCTCACCCCATTATGTGGTTTCTTTTCCCCAAGATATAAGGAAAGGTTTTAGGTATGAAAAAAAGGTGAAGATCTTTATGGGAGATGTTGAAGATCCTTCACAACAATTAGAAGATTATATTCTGAGTTTCCAATTACACTAAACTATTATGGTCCTTGTGTGTCTGTTTTTGATATGTATTAGGTAATCCAAAAAAGTAATTTAATGTCTGTGTACGTCAAGATTCGGGTCTCTACATTATTTGACTCACAACATGGAGTTGGAGGTAGTAATTCATGCCTTAATGATGTGGTGCCATTTCCTATTTGGTGATAAATTTTTTGTCTACTCTGACCTCAAGATCCTAGACTACATCTTCTCACAGAGGTATCCAAATATGAGGCAGTGTTTCTGGATCGAGTACCTGTAGGGTTTCAACATTGATATTTTTTATACGCCAAGAATGGGAGATTCAGTAGCATAATTCGTCAGCATGAATGTACCAATTCCATCTTTGAGGAAGTACAGTGATGGGTGAACTTTTATGGGGCTCTTATCTCTGATGTACATTGAGATCCCTGAGAACAACAGAGGTACTTTCTTAGATGGTCTTCAGTTGACTCATACCCTTAAGGAATTGATTCAGAGAGCGTAGGCTAGTGATATGCTATGAATATGGTCTACATAGTTTCTTCATTATGGGGAGACTCCCTCAGAGTGGTCTTTGTCTCTATAGGTTATTTTGTGCTTTTGGGGTTGGGCAGTGGTTCTGTCATCATTACGGAAGGTGGTGAAGAAGGATAGCCACCAGTATTAGTGTGCTATCTATAAAAATAATTCTTATATGTATTAAGATGTTCAATTCTTGTTTTGGTCGCCGGGTATGAGATGGTACATAGCCTACTTTGTATTGAGATGCTACACTTGTTAACATGTGAAAACAGAGAATTAGAGACCATCTAGTATGCTTTTGTCATTACCCTTTCCTACCTGGAAGTAGGAAGACGTTTTCATGGACATCATTATTGGAATACGTTTTCCACCACAGGGTAAGAATTATATTTTGGGTAGTGATTGATCATCTGACCAAATCATCACAATTCATTCCAATTAGGGTCACAACTAAAGTGGATGAGTTAGGGAAATTGTATATTCAAGAGATAGTGAGGATTAAAAGTGTACCATTGGATGTTTTCTCAATTAGGGACCCCCATTTTACCTCTCAGTTTTGGGAAGGCCTCAAGATGGATTTAGGGTCATAGATTAAGATGATAACAGTATACCATCCTCAAACAGATGGCCAGATGGAGCAGGAGAATAAGATTCTAGAGGACATGCTTTGCGCATGTTTGTTGTATTTCAGAGGTTCATGGGATATTCATCTGGGATTGGTCTATCTCACTTATAATAACAATTACCAATCCTCTATTAGAATGTATCCATTTTATGTGATCCATAGTCATCCATTTCATTATCCATTGTTTTGAGATGATGTTGGCGAGACCTCACTTCTGGGATATAGCCCTATGCATGAGACGTCTGGGGAAGTCATGTTGATTAGATTGTGGTTATTGATAGATCAGAGACTCCACAAATATTATGCTGATTAGATATATCAACATCTTGGGTATTTATTGGGTTCTTGGGTGTTTATGAATGTGGTCCCTCGCTTGGGTCACCACTGCATAGGAATGTAGTGGAATCTGAGGCCGAGGTATGTTGGGCCCTTCGAGATTACATATCAGATTGAGATAGTGGTGTATAGTTTATCTTTACTAGCTCAGTTGACATCTATTCAGAACATATTACATGTCTCCTAATTAGAGAATTATAATCCAGATCTATCTCACACATATAATTGGGAAGTGTTGGAAATTGAGCCAAATCTCCTAGTGTCTGAAAGAGCTGTATGGACAGTGGATTCCCAAGAGGAAGTGCTTCATGGGAAGTCCATTCCATTGGTCTGCATCCTTTGGTATAATGCGAATGATTAACATGAATCTTGGGAATAGAAGTCTTTGGTTCAGTAGGTGTACCCATTTTTATTATATGATCATGCTTCGAGTTGACTTTATGTGGGTGGAAATTTTAATGGTGGGGAGAATTGTCACACCCAAACTTCCCACTTTGGTGATGACATTCATCTAACTATTTTTATAATTTTATCAGGGAATTTTTTTCTGAGGTGTGGGCCATACCTGACTGTAGTTTTATGCTTTTTCTAATTAGGGGATGTTTTTGGGATTAAAAGTGTACGGTTCATGTGAGAGGAAAGGAAAATCCATACAGCTTTGAGAAACCACCATGCATCCTATGAGGTGCGTTCTAAATTAATTATGAAGGAAATTTAATAAGAAAGAAATGAATGGAATTAAAAATTTTCATAATAATAAAAATAAAAATAATATCTAAGAGTATTATTATTAATTATTATCATTGTTGATATTTATATTAAGTTATTACTATTAACATTATTATAATTAATTAAACTAATTGATATTAATTATTAAAATTAATTATTAATTATTAATTGTATATATATGATTATTAATCTTATTATATTTGTTTTTAGTTTGTTTTTATTTTATCTATTTTTAATTTATTTTTTGATTTTTTCTTTCTCTCTCTTTTTCCTTTATTTTTTCTGGTACTTCTATCTCCTCAATGGTGAACTGTAGTTCCCCTGTCATTTAACCCTAGTAGTCGAAAAACCCTTCTTCCACCTCCCTTACAATGTCGGCTCCTCCACCTCCAATCTAGCAGACGCATTGTCGTCTCCATACTGCACCTCACCAAGCTTTGATTCCAAATCCACGTTTCATCACAGCGAGTCATGTTTCCCTTACTCTTGAATAACATCTGTACTAGCACACCCCTCACTTTATTGATTATATTCCAACGCAGCTCACTTACATGAATACCCCCCCCCCCTTCTCAGAAGAACCATTGTAGCGGATCACTTCTTTTTTTGGTGACTTTCTTCTCTTTGGTGTATGTTTTTAGATATGATTTGTGTTACAGGTGGCTCGTTCTTGACACAAATGGGTTGATACCTTATTCCTAGGGTGTTTCTAAGTTGATAGTGGTTCGTTCAGCATGTGGTGGGTTTTTTCCACCAAATATTCAAAGATTTACTACACTAATGTAGGTGATTCTATGAACAATTATTAGTTGGTGAATTAGATAGACAATTTAATTAATTTGATTCATTTTTTATTATTTTACATGTTGAGAATGTGATTTTGAATGATTTTTGTTATGAATTTTATTTTTTAGTTGAATTTTTATGTGATGTTAATGAGTATAGTTTAGAAAACATATATTAAGGTATTTATTAGTGTTCTAGAGTATGTGAAATTTGTTTTACGGAATATGAATGAGCATCAGTGTCTGTTTTGGTGTATTATCTAGATGTGTTTTGTTATAAAAAAGTGTTCGATTTCGTTTTTTGTTGATTAATTTCTAGAAATAAATTTTTTAAATTTATTAATTAATTTTCTTTGGGGTTTTTTAATTGTAAAAGGGTTTTCTGGAAAATTTAAATTCATATAATTGATAGTGTAAGCGATGTAGATAATGTTCAAAAAATATTTTAGTGTGTGCTTAATTTAAAATGGGAATTTTGAGTGTTTTTTCATGTGTAAAGCCTAGTGATACTCTTTTAGAATTGTTTTATAAATTTTTTTAAAGGGTTTATCATATTATATCAATGTTTATAAACTTACTTGGAGCAGGTTTTGTTGTGTTTAATTTTTCAAAATGGCATTTGGGTGTGAAAATGGTGATTTTTTGTGTGTATGTACCCTATTTGGATTTTAGGCATAAATTTGACAAGTGAGGTGAACACGTATTTTAAATGTGAAGTGGATGTTTTAAATGATATATTGGCATGCATGGTGTTTTATCTTGGCCTGTTTATGTGGTGTGCACCGTTACTAAACTTGAATCTTGATTTAGCAAAAAGCACAAATCCCATGACGCTTGGAAGGTAGACTACACTAGTGGGATAGTGATCTGAGGGTCATGGTTTCTTGGACAAGTTTTCTGAGGTTTATGGTTTCTAAGACATGCCGTCTGAGGGTCAGGGTTTCTAAGAAACATTTCACCGAGACACGAAGATCTATGGATCCACACTAGCTCACACCCATGAGCCCCTCCCATATTTTGTTGTCCTTTTTTACTTTATGCTCACAGGCATGAACCTTAGGATATCATAAAAGTAAGTGTGCATGTGTCTTTTAGTTCACATTTATTTCTTTTATGTTTTTTTCAAGAAAATGTATTTCATTAAAAATTTATCTCTTTAAAATTGTAAAAACATTTAATTATTTTCTTTTATTAATATTTCAAGTGTGTTTGTCTCTTTATACTTGTTCATGGAATCTTTTCTTAGTGGAATCCTACTAGGAAATTGATCACACCCTACTTACACCTTTAGGTTTAATTAGATATGGTTAGTTATGATACAGGATGAGGTAATGTGTTTGGAAGTGGCGGTTCGAGTTGCTAGCAAGTTTCTTGGTGCGGCATCCTGGAGAGGGTGGGAGGTTGGTTTTCTATTTTAAGGTGGTAGTTTTTTGAGTTGGTTTTGGTCACAACACTTTATAAATATGTTTGGTATTTGGTTTTACATGTAACACAAAATCGATTGTTTGATAATGGTTTGTTTGGTTGGGACTTTTACTTATGTTTTGGTTTAATATTATAATTATTTTATATTTTTCCGTATTCAAGTGACTCATTCCAAATCTATTTTTGATACTCAGGCACTTGTGCAAGCTCGTGGGGATCAGAAACGTCCTTTATGACTTACTGCAAACTGGGTCAGGCGTTAATCATATGATGACCCAGTCTGGTCAGTGATAAGACCATTCTACCACCCAATCCCCGGCGAGCCTAGCCTGCCAGCTCCATCTCGGCCCACTGAAGTAGGCTGGTTCGGTCCACCCATACCCATCAGCTCCCACTTCATACCTGGTCAATAAGGCTAACCGTCATGATAGTTGCACCTCCCACATGCTATTTGCATGAATGTGTTTCATATGTTCAATGCAGTGCTCTTCTGTGTCAACAATATGCACTGTTGGGGCACCAGTCACTACCTGCGGCCATGTTGTCGGGGATCCTCCTCCACCAATCATCGAGCCAGCAGCCACATACTACTAGGTGGTCGTTGCACCATCTAACGATGCTAGCATCTCCCATTCTACAGGCCACCATTCTTTTCCTACAACTTTTTTTCTCGAGAAAGATGCACTGTTGTGATTCATATGTCACAACCTTCACTACATTGGTATTTGGTCTTTCTCGCTACAATTAGGGGGGGGGGGGTCTAACCATGTTTGAAATCTCCAGGAAACACACACCGTGACCATATGGGTTCTCCTGAAAAGAACATGGTAATGATGAGATAGAAGAGACAAGAGCACCCTTAGAACATACCTTGGCCTTGTTCGTGTCTCCCTTGGTCTATTCAGGTCATAAAAATTATGAAGGATAATTAAAATAATATTTAATAAGATTCATAACATTAAATCGATCATTTATATCCATCCTGAATGAATGATATAAATGTGGATCAACCTATTCGTAGGTTGGTCCATGGTCACCATTTGAAATAAGAACATGTAACTGAATAATGATGAGAATAAACCCCCAACTGGGAAAGAGGACCAGTCAGAGTAGATAATTCTTTATTGAGGGAAATCATTCCACAAATTTCATCAATCTACCATTTTCAGCATTTGGAATTCACCGATTTTCGATTCGATCTCTGATTATAAAAATGTCGTCACTGGTGAGAGAGATACCTTCTCCTTACATTAGGTAAGCTTCACGACTCTATGTAACAGTCACCATCACAGTAAATTCTTTCATCGGTCCCTACCTCTACTTAATGTAGGAAAGGTGTTAACGTATTTTGGCATTTTAAATGTGTTTCATCATTGCAGCATTACTAGGTCACAACATAATAGTGCTTATAAGGCTCTACGTAATGTTGATGAAATAAAATAATATTTCTTTTTAAGAATATTTTTTTATTTTAAAATGTCTCAAAATTAACATTTATTATTGACCTACATTGGTCGACTTTAGGCCCGACCTATGGAAAACTCATTGTTCAGAGGTCAATGGTTCCCTCAGATTTCCAATCCGAGCAATAGATTAAAAGTTTCTAAAACTGCACACACATGATATTTTTAATAAAAATAAAAATAATTTGAACATTTATTCTCAGCATTGTGGGACTCAGAATCACATGTCTTCTCAGTTTCTAGTCTTTAAAAAAATCCCTTACAATTTAGAAAAAAACTACATTGAAAATTCAGAACATTACATTGACACTATAGAAATGTATGTGATTAAAAGCCCAAACAAGGGATAAACAAACAAATGAATATACATAGCATGAATCTAATCCTTCTGATACCAAGTCCTCTCCTAGATATTATTGTATTTCCACTGAATATTCACTAGATGAATTGATCACCCATGGAGGTTCCTCTCCTATTGATCCCTGATATACATCAGGAACATTAAAAAATTATCCTTGTTTCCAATGTTATTCTCTCCACAGTAAATTATGTATGATGGGTCTTTACTATCTCCTCAACTGTGATACGTGGAAGACTTCACACAACCTCTCTAGTTGTGGGGGAAGATCCAAATGGTATGCCACCTCTCCCACTCAATTTAGTATTATAAAATTCTCGATGAAACTCCCATCTATCTTATCGCCCTGGCCAAATCAGTACATCCCACCTCATGGAGAGACCTGAAGGAACACAAGGCATCCATCATCAAAATCTGTTGACATCTTTTTCCTATTAGCATAGGACTTTTGATGGATCTATGTTGTCTTTTTCCTCTCATGCTTGACCTTCACCTACCCTATAGTAGCATATAGAAACTATGTGCCCATGAGTACCGACTCTCTCGGGTCACTCTAGAAAAGTGGTGACCTATTGGGTCACCTGTAAAAGGCCCCAAATGGTACCATATGAATTTGGAGTGATTTAAATTTTTGTAATCAAACTCCACCAGGGGTAGGTGATCCTCCCAACTATGGCCAAATTTGAGGATGCAAGCACCTATCATGTCCTCTCGGATCTGAATGGCCCATCAATATGGTCATTTATCTGTAGAAGGAAAGTTGTTCACACACACAGTAGAGTACCAAAAGCCTCCAACAATCCCTTTAGTAAATGGTATTTCAAGAAACCATCGTGATATGATACAATCGTAGATGGGACTCCATCGAGTCAAACTATGTCATATACTAGAGGCATCCCAAGAACATTATTGAACCTTTTTCCTGAATCAATAGGAATTTGGCAGACTTGGTGAGTCAGTCAATGATCCCCCAGATGGTATCGTACCCCCAATTCATATATTGTAAAGCCTTCATGAAGTCCATCGATATTCAATCTCACTTCCACTATGGGACCTCAATGGGTTAATTCAATCCTGTGGGAACCTGGTGCTCTTCCATCACTTACTGACAAGAGATGCATCTGAAGACAAACTATTCTACTTTTTCCTTCATCCCTATCCTCCAAAAGTGATGTCGGAGGTCTTGCTACGTCATTTCCACAACTAGATGTACCACAAAACGGGATGTATAGATTTCCGTAAACACATCAATATATAACATCACTGATACAACTCTATGTTCTCTAAAAAGAATGGCATTCTCCCCACTTATTGAATATCGATCAGGGGGTATGCCCTGTGGACAACTGAACCACTATAGTCTTATAGTTTCTATCTCTAATCTATCCCTCCCAAGCTCACTATAACATTGGATGGGTAACTACCATCGACTAGAGATAAGATGCTCCATCTCCATCAAAGAAGGATATTTCTAATGAGGCCATATTCTCTGATGCCTCATTAATTAGTTGCGAACTCGATCATCTACTAAGAGAATATTCCACCATTTTCCCCTTCCTTGGAGTATAGGATATCTCAAAATCATAGTCAAAGTGGAACTATAGCTGATTCCTCAATCTCAAGAGAAGATCCTTCTAAGAGAAGATATACTTGTGACTTTTCTTTCTGAGTAGAAGATAAACTGCTCTCCCATAAGGCAGTGTCACCACATCATCATTGAAATGAGTACAACCAATAACTCCAGTTTGTAGGTTGCACAGTTCTGCATCTGTGGTCATAACTACCATGAACCATTGGAAATCACAACAATCCCTCGCATCAGGGCGCAACCAATCCTGGTCCCTGATTCATTGTATAACACCACACACTCGAAACCCTCCACTTGAAATCACGGTATGGGAGCGCTTGTCAAACTATCCCTAGTCTTTTAAAAGATATCATGGAAATTATATGTCTATATGAATGTTTTAACTTTTCCTGTCATGGTTTTCAAGGATGATACTACTCTGGAAAACATAGGCACAATCATAAGATTGTACACAACCAACTCAAGAAAAATCATCACCTCAATTACATTCTTGGGTGGCTCCCAAGTAGGATCCACCTCTATCATTGTTGAATATACTACAAATCTAGCCTCCAAAATGACATATCCCAGAAAGAGGCCCTCTCATATCCAGAACTGCCACTTCTATAGATCCATGTATAGCCAGTTCAATTGGAGTATGTCAAGGACCATCCTCAACT
Source organism: Viscum album (assembly GCA_963277665.1). Classification (NCBI taxonomy): domain Eukaryota; kingdom Viridiplantae; phylum Streptophyta; class Magnoliopsida; order Santalales; family Viscaceae; genus Viscum; species Viscum album. The sequence continues at coordinate 2,989,477 of OY728120.1, read as the reverse complement.
ATATCGTCTGATCCTCCCCGGACTTTGAGTACATGAGGATGTAATAAATAAATACCACTACAAAAAGGTCTATGTGTTTCTAGAAGATACTATTAAGGTGTCCCATGAACAATGTGGGGATGTTCGTTATGAAAAAAGACATCACTAATTTCTCATATTGTATATAGAGGCATCAGAAATCTATCTTCAGAATGTCTTTATCACACAACCGATGATAATGATATACTGATTTGACGAACCATGTCGATCCCATTAGATGATCAAATATGTAATCCATACTTGGTAGTGGATACCTACTCATCACAGTCACCTGATTTAGGCATCGAAAGATCATACATAACTTCAAGATCCCATCATCCTTCTTCGCAAATAATAATGGGGCTTCCCATGGTGAAACACTATATCTCTCAAAGCCCATACTCTGCCAGTCCTGCTACTATACCCTCAATTCAAAATGTTCTATGGGATAAACATGATATGATGGTTTAGATATTAGTTAAATTTCGAGGTACATGTCAATGGAGAAGCTTACCCCCATAGGCGGGGGTAGTCCCAGAACTTCATCAGAATGATTCCCTCGTACTCATCCACCACTACAGGAAACTGAGGACTCATCTCATCCACTACAGTGAGGTTCATGCTATGCAACTAATGTGTGATCGGTTTTACTCGCCAATATGTGATCCCATCCTACACTTCTCATATTTCCTTTTCTCCAATAAATTAAAACATGGCCCCATCACCATAGATACATTGCATAGTGTGACAAAAATAGTTGATGTGAGCTTGAATTGTGGATAACCAGTTCATACCTATAATGAAATAATTATTCATTTACACTAAAACCAAGAGATCCAACCAAAAAACATTCCCATAAGAGTAAGGTTACATTCTTGGCACCTATTTGGGATCATTGAATATCCTTCAATACGAGTATCTATACATCAGGATAGAGTCAATAGTTCCACTGAAATCTCGATATCTAGAACATGGGTCATAGTGAGAAAAGTGTGACTCCTAGATGTGTCTAATGTAACAACATATAAGATATAAGTGACACAGATCATACCTCTACTAATATCTAGAGTCACAGGATCATAATCCCCCATTGCTTGGAGATGGCCTCACCCCTATCCACCGATTCCTGAGCACATAGTGGACCAACTTGGGGTGGTTATGGTAGTCCCAAGAACCACCATACACCTCCTACAACTCATACAACATCTCCTCCACATACACTATCTTGTGTACTACCATGTTCCTACATCCAATGCTGCCTGAGAAGTCCATTGATCGTCTCCTGGTTGGACGAATGGATGGTCAAACAATATCTAGTAATATGCCATCGACTTCCGAACTTGTAGCACAACCCTTCTTTCAGATGACCAAATCTTGACTAGAAGCACCAAACTATTAATCCGATGTCCTGGGGTCATCCCCTGGATTGTCTGGTTATCTTGGACCCCTTTGTTAGCTTTTGACTACCTGTTGTCGAAGACTCTCCTACTTAACGTCTGATGGTAGCTCCCATTCTTGGTGTTTTCTCTGCAATAAATATCTCTACCGGTAGAGCTTTCTCCAGCACCCCAACATGCATATAAATGAAAAGGGATATCATTGATGCCCTGTTATCCAAGAGAAGTCCCTAATTGAATATAAATTCCCTAATGAATTGGTCTTTCAACATGTCTTTATAGTAGCATGAAATATATGTTAATCTCGTTTAGTATTCTTCTACCGTCAGGATGCCCTGATCTAGGTGGAGGAGCTCCTGTATACTCACAGAGCATAACATTTCTAGAAAAAACTCCTCAATGAATTGAAATTAAATTTATTTCTAGGTGAGGGTTTCCAACCAATGCGTCGGGATCATCCAGCTCCATCATCTCCCCATCGAGCGTTGCAGAAGACTCTTTCCTAGAATCACTAACTAGTCAAGAGGCATCCTCACTGGTAGTAAAACTCATATAACCACCTCCATCCAATCCTCTGCTACATGAGAAACTATTTTACCTCAGAACATATTAGTTCATTGTCTTTGAAAAACATATAACATATTGATCCTGCGTGCACCCTCTACTGGAAACACTGGTATGAACTAATTCTATCATTGTGGTGGTATCACTAGTTCACCAGTAGAAGGTACTATCTCTAAAAGTGATCCCTGCACCAATGCCACATCTGTCAGTGGACCATCCTCATGGTAACACTATTAAATCCTTGTTGGCTACCTGTGAGGAAGCATCCAGTAACAGAACATGATCTACCGTTGAATGTAGAGTATACATGGTGAGCGGACCTTTATTCAATAAGTACATGACAAAACACTAAATTCCTATATGATGAATGAACCATTGATTTCCCTAGCAAAATGTGTTTTCATGCACTGAGTCTAAAAGAAGAATTAATGGTCCTGGTGTATGGATACAGCAGCTGCCGCAGTAACACTGGGTTTCCAGGGTTGAAAGTTGAACTGTAAATCCATAACAATGTTCCTCCAAAATAAAAGTAAAACCAACCTACATTTGATACCACTCTGTTATAACCCATCCCCCATGTCCCATGCATTAACTACCCCAATCATGCCTCCCGTATACCCGAGGTGGGTGACCAAAACTGAGTAGGAATATCCAACAAAGGGGAGGCATTATACTAAGTACATGTATAGACAAATGTCTCTATAAAAAAGTGTAGAACTGAAAGCACTGATTAAACATGTTTTCAATCCACTAATACAATATTTCTGAGTAATATTACATATCAATAAGTCAAATGGGCCATAATACATGACCAACGTAAATAGAAAAGTATAAGATCCTAGATGTCATATGTAGAAAACCCTACCTGATGGGTAGGTACTATAAGCTATTTGAGTGTTACTGAAGTGTACCATATCTATAGGGTCACTCTAAATAACCACTTATTTCCATCCCACCAGGAAGTCCATCGAAGATGTTGATCATCTATAATAGAAACGACATGTGTGGGTGAATCCCATTCACGGGTGAGTAAACCAATACTCAGTAGGGACCCCAAACCACAAGGGTGAACGACAAAGAAAGTCATGTGATAGACTACGAAAGAGGTACACAATGTGTATCCTCAAAGGGAAATAGACAAAAGAGTCATAAGAGTTATCTCACACAAAGATAAATATACTATGAATTTCTATGCATATCCAAATATAGTGAGACATACAGTTTTTGGAGGACACATACTCCGCATCTCTGGAGGAGACCCACTCGACGCACTCATAGGAGACTAACTCTACGCCCTCGCTGGAGGACAACATTTTTACCTATCTAGATACCAACTATACATATTTATAGGGGACCAAATATAGATCTTAAAAGGAGGAAAACTTTTCATCTTCGCGGGAGAACAACTCGGAGTCATCGTCGAAGACCAACTCTATGTATTTCCCACAACCAGTCACAAGATTCCTCTCTTAGCAGAGTGGTTTCGGATGAACCTACAACACGAGATAATATGTCATACTCCAACCAAAAAATAAACATCACATATAGTATCTCAAATATAACACCTCATATTGAGGGTCCCAACACTGCAAACAACTCATAAAATAGATACACGGTTTGAATGATATGGGAATTTTTTAAAAAATGGACAAGTTGGGTCTAGGTCAGGTCTGACCCGACCATGCCACCAGACCCAACACGATCTGACTCGGCCTGAGACCTTCCTTCCAGACCCATAAACTCTGACCCGACCCATGGGGCCCTGCCCGTTCTGTCGGCCCTTCCTACTCTAGAGGGCTTGTTCGGTCCACCCAGATGAAATGCCTACCACATCCTATCTTGTCTACACGACTGGCCGTCAGGTTGGACTCTCTTACCACACGAGGTCCATGGGACCATGTTCCATTTAGTAAACATGGATCCCTACTGCATAATTAATCCCCAATTCCATTTTCATCCCTACCCATGATTCCAAACACAACCCATGGTTGTGCCTTCATGGGCTTCTCTGCCACCGGTTGTCGAGCCAGCGGCCTCCTACTGCCATGTTGTCATGCCACCATGCATTAGTGGTGGAATCTCCCATTCTAAAGGACTCCATAACTACCCTTGTACTCTTTTTATTTATATAAAAGAACCATTTTGATACTTAGGTTGAAAGCTTCATAACTTTGGACTTCAATCCTTCTTGACGCCACTCTAGGGGTCTGACCACATTCAGAACCTCCTAAAAACGCACTATGACAATAGAGTATCGTCAGTGAAGAACGAATGAAAGGGGATATAAAATAAAAATGAATACCCATAGAACGGACATTCACCATTATCATTTAGTCCTTTTTCTGTTCATGTCATCATAATTTTGAAGTGGAATCAAAATAATATTTAACAAGATCTATCCCTATTAATCCCTCATTTTTAACCATCCCACAAGAACAGTCGAACCCCAGATCAAATTGATTGACTGTTGTTCTGTGTTCATCATTTGGGAAAAAATAGGGAAGTAGACCATGATGAAAATAAACGCTTTACTGAGAAATAATATCTTTCAGAGGATAGAATTAATCATTGTTATAGATTTGTCCATCAACGTCCTCGATATGTTGTTCATCAGCATTCATCTTTCATCGAATCTTAATCTAAGCTCTGATCTCCAAACCATCATCATCAGTAAGAGATAATCCCTATCATTTCCTTAGTGAATTTTTAGGGCTCAATGGAAAATTTTCCATCTTATTGAATTCTAACACTAGTCCATACCACTGTTTAATGGAGGAAACACACTAATGTGTTTCAATGTTTTTAAATGTGTTTCAATGTTGTAGCATCACTGAGTTGGTGCATCTCAGTGATGTTGAGTTGTTGTGCAATGATGATGAAATAATACAATATATCATTTTAATTATATTATAATTTTCTCTTTAAAACTTCCATAAATTTTCTTCTGCATTTGACCCACACCGGACAGTGTTAGACACTACCTAAGTTAAAATAATTATTCGGAGCTCAACGGTTCCCTCAGAATTCTGATTTGGGATCCCGTTTAGATGTTACTAAAAAACTACTCTATTGTTATTTTTATTAAACTTAACTATAGTTTGAACATTTATTTCGGGCACCCTAGGCCTCAGAATCATGTGTTGTCTTAGTGCCTGATCTCAGAATAAATCCATGTTATTTTCAAAAAAATTACATTCGAAATATGCGACATTATAAAACATGAATCATTTTTTATTCCAATGATCCACAATCATTTTTGACTACTTCATGATGAAGGAAATTGACCCTTCTTTCCATTGTGGTATCCACCGCTCGATCTCTTATAAAACTCTAGCCTTATCTTCTTTGAGGAGTATGAATGTTGGTTATGTTAAAATTTGTTAATCAATTTTTTGAATAACTTATTTAGAATAATTATTATATCCTTTAATTAATTTGTAATCCAGTTTGGATGCTCATAGTCACCATATTATCAAAAAAGTACAATTTTAACATGATTATTTTGGGTTCCTTAATTTGAGTATAACCAAAAATTATAGTGTGAGTAACAATATTCATAGTGGTAAAAATATATATTAATTTATAATATTTTTATATAATGAAACCATTTTTTAATATATGATACTTTTGTTTTATCAAAGGTCATTCATTATCATCATCTACTCAAATACTTCATAATTTCTTGTAATGAATTGGTGAATTATACAAAGCATTTATACAAAGAGTGTTAACCCAAGTGCATAGTATGTCCTATTTTAATGCTCAAGATTTTGATATGGTAAAGGCCAATACACCATTTTTAGTGTTACCACTCTGATATACAACTTTTTGAAAACTAAGTCCCCATGTAATATGCAGACATGTATTTATTTCAATAAGAAACCAAATGACCTCTAAATGAAAAGATACTACAATGTTTTTCTATACTTAACCTAAAATATTATCATAGGGTTATGATACCTAATATATTTTCCTTAATATAGTTCCCATGGTTTCAACTAACAATACTGTGATACTAAAAAAAACAAAAACCCCAGAAACACATATCTTGTTTCCTATATTAATAACATTTTCATAATATACATGTAGTAAAAACTAAATTACTAAATATTTTTTTATTCTTTCTAAACTAGGTACATACAAGAATAACATATTATAATTATAAGAACAAATTAAATTGTAATTCTTTTGTGAATATCTTTATTATTTCATGAATATCCTTTATTATTAATCATTGTACACTTTATTGATTTTTGTAAAAAGAAACAAAATAAGGGTGAGCCAAAACTCTAAGTACGGTTTACATATAGTGGAATATATGATGAATCAATATGTATATTGAAATTGGTATGGTAAATAACTAAAAAATTGAATCGTTTAAATAAATGGAAATATATATATATATATATATATAAGTAAATAACAAAAAGATGTTTTATTTAATAAATAGAGTTTAAATTTAATGCACCATAAGATTATATCGTAAAAAAATCTCGTGGATATTTAAATAAGAATAAAATCAATATTAAAAGGTAATTGTTTTAAAAAACAACTCATTTAATCAATTAAATATGAATGAAATGCATCCATATATAATATCATTTTTAAAATGTTATATAAAATAATACGAAAATTCATAACAAAGTAAATTCATAATTATTTTATGTCATGTTCTCATTCAAATGATATAATTCTAACAATATCTTTCACAAGATAGTTTAAAACTAATGATAGAAACATGATTAACGATATCTTATTGAATCCCCTAATGAGACAAGAGATGAATTAAGGGGATATATAATTTTGGGTCCCACCATTCACTAATAGTAAAAATAATTTCACATATATCAAATAATCAATTTAATTAATCAATTATGTCACATGTCAGAAAATATTTTAATGAAATAGTGAATTTGAATTCATCAATATATGTTGAAAAATTGATGTATAAATGATATAAGGTTTTAGCAATAAAAATATCAATGATAAATTATAAGGTTATTTAGGGGAAATATAATGTTTATTGTTTATAAGAAAATGATTATTTAAAGATAAATTAAATTACGAAAAAGGGTTATGGATGTGAATTTCAACAGATCCAATAGTGAAAAAGGTCATTATCCATCCATTAAATGAATTAGGTTTGTATTAATACAATATATCCATTATCTATAATATATATCACTATAGGGATTTTCATTGAACTATAAAAATAAAATAAAAATATCTTAAAACACATTCAAGGGAAAAATATTATTTTATTTTGAGAAATAACCTTTTAAAACAAAAAGTTCACCAAACATATCGAAATAATATTTCATTGAAAATAAAATTTGAATCATATAATGGATTATTTAAAAAATTGGCTGGTAATGGCGGTTGGTAATTCTGTTAAAACCATAAATATTAATAAATTGATTCCTTTAAAAAATTTTGGTAAAACCCAAACATTCATGGTTTATAAAAAAATATTTTTCCTCTATACTAATATTTTAAAAAGAAAAAATGGGTATCAAATTTATTTGAAAAATAGTTTTAAATATTGTTTAAAACATTTTTGAATATATTTTAAAGATACATTGATTTTTATTGAAAAATAATTTTGATTAAAGATCGAAACTAATTCATATTCTATTAAAAATATTTTTTATTACATTAAAGTACAAATTGATAGAAAAAAATGGTACTATTTCATTAAAAATTTATGATTATATTAAGTGGAAGAAAATTATAGTTAATTATTTATATTTTTTCAGGTAACTTAATTCAATGTAAATTAATGTCTAAATAATCTTGATTAAAATGATATTATCAAATAAACTCTTAAAAAGATCAAAACGTTGATGTGAGAATTAATTAATGAATCAATAATGTGTATCAATTATAAATTCATATAAAATAGTTTGAATAAAAAACAATATATTGAATATTCATTAAAATCATAATAATTTAATTTAGAAAACTATAATGAAGTATAATAACCCAATGAAAGGAAATTGAGATATGAAATTATTTAGGAGTTATTATTTTTAAAGTCAATTACCCATGTATGAAATATTTTATATTTAACAAAAAATACCACGAATAATTAATTATTAATTGTTATATATGTAAAATATATTATATATACATGATATAAAATAAATTTTGGTCCAAACATTACAGTATGCCTCAATAAAGGGGAATTGTGATAAATGCCTTTAAATTGATAATATCATTAATGTGATAATATATTAATGAATTGTTTATTTTATAAACAATAAATCTACATATAATAAGATTAAATAAATATTATTATAATCAAGTGTCATTATAAAAGTAATATTTTATTATCTAACGCATACAATGATGTATCATAACCCAATGATATGAAATTAAGTTATGAAATTCATTACCACTTGATAAGAATCTTTCCAAAATACATAAAAAGAGTTAAGGAAATAGTTATATACAATATAATTCATAAATAAGTAAAATTAGGTTATTAATTTCATATATATAGATTACAACCAACATCATATCCTGATAGAAGTGGTGTAGAATAAAAAGGTGTCACATCGGTTCGTGATGTGGTAATACATCATATACAGGAGCTAAAACATCATTTCCAATTTTAGGGAAGACAATTTGTATATATTCCTGTACCTAAACATAATAAATTTTAATTATATGTGATATAAATATGTTATTACATAAGATTAATTACATTATCTTTTAATGAGGTTAAAGAATAAATAAAACAAACCTGAATAGTTTGGAATCATTACTCCTATTTATCTATCTTTATAAGATGATACTTATGGTGTGCCTAGATTGGATTTCCATAAAAAAAGTCATATATGATAAGGTTATGGGAGTTGGGAAGTTATTTTATCAATATGGGATAAAATACAAAGTAGTGATGGTTTGATGAAGAGAGGAGAGGGGTGGACTTTAATAAGTGAGGTCAGTTTCCCAGATGTTGTTTTTTAAATTAAAAAGGTGACGCACCATTTTTTAAAAAAATGGTAAATTATTGAATATTCTAGATACATTTATAGCTTAATTTATAAATATTTCCATAAAATAGATTTAAAACAAGTATTTAGTTGATTTAAACCCTAATAATTTTAGTTTAACACCCTATAATAAAAATTTAACCTTAACCATGGAAATTGTATTTTTCTTTTTTCAATATTCAATATGGTCAAAAGATAATGTCAAATTATTTTAAAATATAAATAATTTTTGTTCAAAATATAGACTCTATATTCAAATATTTAATTCAAACAACTATAAGAATTAAATTTTAAATAAAACCCAGAGACATGATAAAAAATAGGGTTTTCAACAAGACAATTATTATAAGATTGTATGGTTCTCATATCCTAATTTAATATAAAATATATTAAAATGAAGTAAAATAGTAAAAGTGTAATATAATAGATCTAATTTTACTTTTAGAATAATTTAAAATGTAATTTATTCTTTCATGTTATTTAATTTAAAATAAAATTAACAAAATATTATTAAATTTTACTTTTCATGAAAAAGGAAATTTTTTAGAAATATCCAAAATGATCAAAGAATAAAAATTATCATATGATTATTTCATATATTTTTTTATTTTATAAAATAAATTTTATCAAAATTTTAAAAATAAATTTATATTATTTGTACAATGAATGAAAAATTGTCTTTCAAAAAACATAGAATTTTCCATAAAAATTTATTTTATCATTAAATGATATTTTTTTTATTTATAATTATTATATATAATATAATTTAATTATTTAGTTAGATCTATTCATTCCAAAATATTTATTGACTTTTTTAAAAGTATATAATATATTAGTGTTCCTTTAGACACTAGGCTCCTTGTTCTACAAGGTATATAAGATATTGAATTTAACAAAACAATGTTTTTCAGTTGTTGATGATCGGTGTTCCATGCTGTATACACTATAAAATTAAATACTATTAAGTTATAATTTTATGTTGTTAAATTTTTTTGATTCATCTATATATATATATATGGGTGGTATTATTATAGGTGATTAGGTATATCATTATTTTCCCATTAATGATTTTCTATTTTCTATTTTTCCATATAATGTTTTGAATTTTAATGTATTTAATCATAGGAAAATGTAAATTTTTTCATTAATTATGTGTATAATAATTATATAATATAAAATAACCCACATTTATTTAGTAAAAAAAATTACTTAAAAAATTATGTGTTTATATATGTGAGTCATTGATATGCTCGAAAGAGATCATGATCGACTCAGCATGATTAGTTTTGGGAATATAATGCTGGGATAGTGTGACTATGGAATTTACAACGCGATATGCCTGGGGTATATATGGATGTTTATTCCGTACATCTAGATTGAAGTGTTTATGGAATACTGTGTTTAATAAATTAGAGAGGAGGGAGAACACAAAAATGATGTTGGGTGTAAGAAAACCATGTACTATTTCTATATATTAAAACATATTGATATAATTATTCACATCAGATCTAGAATATAAAATCCCTCATGTTTTGTCAAGTTATCTTCCCCAACCTCCCACATCTGAAGCATTCTGTCACTTATGCTTCGTCACCCTTTTTTAATGAAGAGCATATCATGCCATGATGAGGGATCCGAGAGGATATTATCATGATATTTAAACTTTCGATATATTATTAAGATGAAAATTATATTCATATTCTCATCTAATTAATTGATTAATATATGAATGAAATTCAAAAACAATCCTCCATGGATAAGTTTTAGTAGCCCAAACCATGAGTATTTATCGTGATAAGGATTGGATAAATTCTTTGATAATATTAATATGATCATTGATGAACATAAAATAAAGGGAATAAAATTTATATATATAATAAGTAATCATTGTAAAAAAAAATTACATATCCATTTCCTGAAGAAAACATGGTAGATATTTTTCTGTATAACTAACGATTCTAGTAACCAGTTTCTTTAAAAGAAACATAGTAGTGGCCAAATGAAAAAATCATATCTAATTCATTCAAATACTAGTTTTTAATTTAAAAATTTTTAGAATAAAAACTTTTACATGATTATAAATTTGTCTAAATAACACATAGGTCCAAATTCCTGATTAAAGTTTCACATAGATGACATATACACAGGTTTTTTGAGTTTCATTCACATTTAAAATTTATTTATTCAATGCATTATTTATTGATATATAAAATTTAGATCAAAAGGAGTTATGTTTTGTTTGATATAGTTTTAATAAATAGATTTAATATCCTTGTCATTTGGGTATTCGAATAAGATTGATCATGTGGCTTGGTAAAAAGATCTTTTTAACCACAAAATAACATGAACATGATTAGATAACTAAAAATCAATGATATCATGAAATCATTACGATGTGGGTAATTATTTTAATATTTTCAGAAATAATGTGTGTAAAATAGTGTATATATATAAAATTTTTGAGCTTTAAAGATATGATATTATTATGAAAAAATATATGGGATAGGAAGATAATTCTCTAGTATACAAGAAATATTTTGTGATTCTTTCATGTAAGAGAAAACTGTATACTTTATCTGTTCAAATAATGATATTATTGATATCAGAGATTAATATATGAATTTTTCATATATGAAGAAATATGTTTGAAGTGGTTAATTTAATTGTAGAAATAGGTGTAGGAGAAGGAATTATATAGGATGTATACATTATTATTCTGAATAAGAAGAAATCATATATTAGGAATCATGAAATGTGAGAATATGCTATTACTATTATATTGAATTTTCAATAGAGATCTCATTTATCATTTATAATAACAATCAACATTCATAAGTTATCATTCATGTATTTATAGTAATTAAATTCATTATGATTTGGGAATGTATTGATCTAGTGGGACTCCAGAAATCATATATGTAATCTATTTTATTTAATAAATTTTCCATTTAATCTCTTGTGGTTGTAGTATAGAATTTGTAATTAGGGAATCCAACCAATAAAAACATGTAGTTGGATATAAATTTCAACAAACCATGTTGTAATATTACATTACAATGTTCTTTATTTCAAAAAAAATAAAGAACATTAGGGTAATCGTATGAGTAGACTGGAGACAAATAGGTAAATAGAGGATAATTTCTAAATAAGGATTTTTTTAAATGAAACAAAATTTCAACCCCCCAACTGTTGGTGAAACACCTCCCTGAAAAGCTGAATTTTTATGAAAACACATTTACTATATGTCTTGATCATCTTTTTATTGTTTATGTATAATCTAAATTCAATTAATACTGAGGGTGTTCATTTATTTGATGGATATAATTATCACAAATCGACGAAAGAGATTATTCCATATCTTATATGTCACGACCTCCTCCCCACAAAGTGTACCCCTCCTGGGATGGCAATGTGATAAGAGAGATAATGACCACCGAGTCCCACCTCCAGTAGTCCCCGTGTTGGCAACTAGCACTGAGGGTATAATAAACATACAAATGGGAGGCATTACCCTCTAAGAGAACACATGCAGAAGAGAGAGATAGAATAGACTCCAAAAAAATCCAAATCAGAACTGGAATATGAAAGAAACCCAAGTACATATATGAAATGTCATGCAAAAGTACTACAACTGGAAGGGGAAACTAAAAGTACCCAAAAGAAAGTAAAAAGGCAGCGACCACAAGCCCGAAGAGCTCTTCCTCCAACTGTAAGCTAGTAATAACCAGCTTGATCTCCAACCTGCTCCAAGTGACCTGAAAAACAATCTATATATACATAGGGTGAGTATAATAGTATACTCAGTAGGATCCTCCACAAGTCTCTCGTACAAAAGTAAAGAAAGCATGCTAAAGCCCAGTGAACAACAAGTGAAACTAACTCATCACATAAATAAGTATATTATGTTCCCAACCATACCATGGATACTCTCTCCAAGTAACACATACAAGAATATAGTATATTGTAATGAAGATCAAGGTTACCCCACTACTACTTCCCCGCTTGTTTGCCGCCTTGCCCCAACGACATACGTCTTGTGTATCTCTCTCCAAAGGCTTGCCCGCAGACACCTGGGCAAAGCACCACACAATCCCCAAAACCAAAAGTAACCAAGTAAGTTCCGGAAGCCACCACAGCCCGCATCACGTGTATCATACATCGGGTATTATACCTTAAGCCATTATAGCCCATACAACGAGTAGGGATCCTCAATCCATCACAGCCTATACACGTTACACCTATAGTAGTCCATAAGATACTATATCCAGAATATATGTGTGTGAAATAACCACGAGCCATTACAGCCCTCTACACACATATATGGGTAAAACTAACCACTGTGCCTAACATCACCAAGATCTACCAAGAGAAGAGAGCGGGGCCAAAGGGGGTAGTCAGCCAATCAACCTCCCATCAGAATGTTGGGGAAACCACCCCCCAGGGCTCAGAATCACTAGAGTGTCAGTTTCCCTCACCGACAGGGTGGAGTAGCGTATAGAAAAACAAAAAGTATAGAATATATATATATATAACTCACATCCACACTCTGGGAATTACCTAGTCTTATAGATACAACTGCAGCTATCGTCTCTCAGACTCCAGGCTGCTACATCTAAGACTAGGTATCCTATAAGTACACAACATTTGAAGAAATTTATTAGATTACTCCATTCAAATTTTATCAATTCCATTGTACGTTAATTAATTCATTAAACATTAATTAACCATGAACAATTCCACATTAAACTGAAATGGAATCACATTCAAAATCAAATTCTCCTTTTTAGATTCACATCTCCTTTAAATTCCAGCACCTCCATCCCTGTGGATTATCACCATTTAATCAAACATTCATTATAGAGTTACTTTCCCACATTCCCAGGCATTATAGAAAAGCATCCTATGCTACTAAACATAAATGAGGCTCAACACGGTGAGTAGATATACTACCCGTCGAGTCTTTGCCGCCTATAGAAAGAGCACAGACCCATTCTCCCTCGAGAGGCTAAACACGGAAAGTGCGTGGCACACCCCGCGTGTCTTTGCCTCCTTCAGAAGAAGGGCAAGCAAAACCAGCTACCTTGAGCAGTGGGGAAAAACAAAACAGATAAACATTCAAAGAACCCACAAGAATCCAACAACCACATCCATCCCATTCTATCACCCTCGGTGTCCTCCCTGACACCCACATGCATAAACTAATGCATCTCGCAACTCTAGGAATCATCTGCTACCACAACCACAAGGCCTCCCTGCCTCCACATACCACAAGACCCCTCCAGGGTCACATCACAGCACAAGCAGCAGAAAAACAACAATCACAACCATGTGATCTTGACCCTTTAACAAACAAGAGGGTAACTTAGAACCCTTTTAGAAATTATCACATAATCTGTTCTTTAATCCATATTGAATTGGAAGATTTGTTATTCGTAGTTTCCAATCACAGATACCTAATTAGTAATCTATCACAATTAAATAACCATGCTTACTTCCCTAATTTCATCATCCTCAAATTAGAACAACTACAACAACTGCAATAACCCGATTAATTTACATGCCTCTTTATCTATATCCAATTAATTTACAATTAATTCCGGCTTTACGTTAATTATCAATTTCTATCATGAACGAACAACAAATCAAATAAAATCATAGATATCACTCTATCTAGAAAAAACATGAGGCAAACCGTTATCACGGTATAAAGCAACAACATGCGATCAACCAATTCTTTTAATCCGGTTCAAGTATTTAATTAGGTCAATTTCATTTTGATCCAAAGGACTAAATCATGCTAATTCTACAATTGCACATATACAATTAGAGAATCCATGAATCCCCTACCTCGAAGAGTTCTTGAAGTCCTTTATCCACACAACGGGCCACAATCCTTCTCTCGCGACAACTGTATCCACCCGAGGATGCCACGGTAAGTCCCAACCAACCAAACCCCATTATAACCATGGAGATTACATGGTAATATGGAAGGGAGAACAAGATAAAGTGATCCCCGAAGGAATGATGATAAAACATACCTTATATGGAAGAATGATCGACACAGCTTGGTTGCATCAAACAGAGTGGAACTGATCCGAGTAACGTTTGATTGTGAAACTCCAACGGGAATGATTACAAGGTTCTAGAGTCTCATAGATGAGAACAAAGAGGAAGAACTAGCATCTCGTAGATGAGAACAAAGAGGAAGAACAACGAAGAATGATATATCGTTCCTTTTAAAAAAAATTAGAGAGGCGACGGTTTAAGATCCTATTTATTCTCCATTAAAAACGGATCGCATTAACCCACGCGGTTTAACCATGTAAAAACATCCCGTCCTTAGGAATAATTAATATAGGATTTATGGCCTTTGAATCAGCCTTAAAGTCCTTAAAATAAGGTTTTAAAATGTATTTTATGTCAAAGAAAACGTCAAAGGGTGAAACTTTTGGAAGTAGGAAACACTATTCACATACTCAAAATTTGGCAAAGGAAAGAATCGGTAGCTCTTAGAATTCTGGAAACACTGTTCAAACGTGAAATTTGGAAAAGGTAGGAATCGGTAGCTCTTAGGATTCTGGAAACACTGTTCAAATGTGAAATTTGGCAAAGGAAGAAATCGGTAGCTCTTAGGATTCAGGAAACACTGTTCAAACGTGAAATTTGGAAAAGAAAGGAATCAGTAGCTCTTAGGATTCTGGAAACACTGTTCAAACGTCAAATTTGGCAAAGGAAGGAATCGATAGCTCTTAAAATTCTAGAAAAACTATTCATAGACCTCAAAAATTGGAAAAGGAAAGAAAAGGTCACCGATAGAACCTTGCCGATAGAAAAACTAGTCTACCGTTAGATCCTCACCGATAGAACATTATTCAAGTCTACCGATAGAAGGTCACCGATAGAAATATTGTTCAAAGAACTAGAAATTTGGCAAAGTATTAGCGGAGCTACTGCTAGACTACGGCTACTGGTAGATCGAGGTACCGGTAGGCGGCGGCTACCAGTAGACCGAGGTACCGGTACGCTGCGGCTACAGGTAGACCGAGCTACCGGTAGGCAGCAGCTACCGGTAGACCGAGCTACCAGTAGGCGGTGGCTACCGGTAGACAGAGCTACCGGTAGGTAGCGACTACCGGTAGACCGAGCTACCGGTAGGCTATGGCTAAGGGATAAGTCACCTTGACCTCCC
The DNA here is from genome assembly GCA_963277665.1 of Viscum album. NCBI lineage: Eukaryota > Viridiplantae > Streptophyta > Magnoliopsida > Santalales > Viscaceae > Viscum > Viscum album. Next base: position 2,973,311 of record OY728120.1, on the reverse strand, counting down.
GGAACACCTCCAACACCACATTTTCACAAAGTAGTGGACCGGAGAGGTCCGGGCCATTACATTAGATACCTATCAAAACATTCTCGTCCTCGAGAATTAAAAACCAACTTAGAAGAAAAGAGGGGTCCGAAAAACCACCCCATAAGATACCTCACAGGGGAAAACCACCATGAGTTGTTCGAAAGCTGGAACAAAACTACGACATCCGAGAATATGGAAACAAACAATCCATATCCAAACAATTCAATCATAACATCACACAAAGGGTACATAAATAAAACATGAAAGGTCTAACCATAAATGAAACATCATTACATGAAAAGAGTTAAACATTAAAAAACTCTGGGTACTGAGCACGTATCTGTGACTCACGCTCCCATGTACTCTCCTCCATGCCACCGTGTTGCCACAAGACACGAAATAAGGGGATAGAACGCCCACGTAACACCTTCTCCTTGCTGTCTTGGATCTCCACAGGTCGCTCCTATAAGGTTGCATCATCATCAATATCGATCTCTCCCTAATCGATAACATGAGATTCATCATGAAGGTAATGACGGAGCTATGATACATGGAAAACATCATGTATCCGAATAATCTGTGGGGGAAGTGCTACTCGATATGCCACAGCTCCAACACGAGCTAACACCTCGAAAGGCCCAACAAACCGAGGAGAAAGCTTACTTCCACGATCAAACCTTCGCTGCCCACGATGGGGAGTCACCTTTAGAAACACATGATCCCCAACATTAAACTCTAACAGTCTCCTTCTTTGATCAGCATATGATTTCTGATGATCCTGTGCTGTCTTCATCCTCTCACGAATCACTAGAACAATCTCTGTTGTATTCTGCACTAGTTCTGGTCCGAGAATTTCTAACTCTCCGACCCTAGTCCAGCACAACAGAGAACGGCATGGCCGGCCATACAAGGCTTCAAACGGCGACATACCAATGGTAGAGTGAAAACTATTATTATAAGCGAACTCTACCAAGGGTAAGTGCTTCATCCATGAACCTCCAAATTCAAGAACACAAGAGCGCAACATGTCTTCAAGAGTCTGGATGGTTCACTCTGTCTGACCATCCGTTTGAGGATGAAAAGCAGTGCTAAGGCACAATTGAGATCCAAAATCATGTTGGACACCTCTCCACACTCTGGAGGTAAAACGAGGATCTCGAGCAGAAATGATCAACCTAGGTACTCCATGAAGCCTCACCACCTCCTCCAGATACTGTCTCGAGAGAACCTCAACTGAGCTCGACTCCTTGATCGCTATGAAATGGGACGACTTTGTTAAACGATCCACTACCACCCATATAGCATCATGTCCTCCCGGAGCTCGAGGTAAACCTGTAATGAAGTCCATTGATATGTCCTCCCACTTCCACTGAGGAATCTCCAATTGCTGGAGAAGACCACCTGCAACACAGTGTTCAGCCTTCACCTTCTGGCAGACTAAACATCGAGACAAACATTCATCAACCGTACGCTTCAGCCCAGGCAACCAAAACTGACTCCTCAAGGATCGGTACATCTTCATCACACCAGGATGTACTGATAAGGGTGAACTATGGAACTCTCGGAGAACCGTCTCGTGCATTGCCAAGGGGACAAAAAGCCTGCCATGACACAACACTCGGTGTTGTTCATCCTCCGACCAACCATCAGGGGCCTCACCACAAACAAATCTGTCTCTCCAAACATCCACCTCTAGATCACCCAACTGAGACTCTTCCACCTTCTGCATTAGGGATGACTGCACCTTCATCTGGAAAAGACAACCTCTACCCCCAACTTCTCCCATATCAAGATGCAAAGCTGATAGCTCTTCCATCACTCTTCAAGAATCACCAGATTCATGCACAACATCATTACGTGTCTTTCAGCTTAGCGTGTCAACTACAACATTCCCATTTCCAGGTGTATACGATATTTCAAAGTCGTATTCTTGAAATAACTCCATCAACCGACACTGCCTCAAGATCAAGTCATGTTGGGAGAAAACATACCTCAAACTCTTATGATCGGTGAAAACCACAAAGTCCTCACCAATGAGGTAATGTCTCCCCAACTTTAGAGAAAACACCACGGTTGCCAACTCAAGGTCATGAGTGGCATAGTTGCATTCATGGGGACGCAACTGCCGAGACCCATAAGAAACAACTGACCTCTGCTGCATGAGAACACATCCTAGCCCCAGATGTGAAGCATCACAGAAAACATCAAACTGGACTCCCTCCGCTGGAAGAAAAAGGACTGGGGAACTTACCAACTTCTCTTTGAGATACTCAAAAGCTACCTGACACTGATCAGTCCATATGAACGCTTGATCCTTCTTGGTCAAAGCTGTTAGAGGAGTCGCAACTCGGGAGAAATTGGCTACAAACCTCCTATAATAGCCTGTGAGACCAAGGAAACATCGCACCTCTGACACGGTCATGGGGGCTGCCCATGACACCACTACTTCTATCTTCAAAGGATCCACGACTAATCCCTGTTGGGACACAACATGCCCAAAGAAACGAACTTCTCGAGCCCAAAACTCACACTTCGACAACTTCCCAAACAACCGATGTTGGCGAAGAACTCCCAAAACGGCTCGTAGATGCTCTGCATGCTCTTCTTCAGATGTGGAGTACACAAGGATGTCATCGATGAAAACCACAACAAACATGTCCAGGAATTCACGGAACACAACATTCATCAACCCCATGAAAATAGCTAGAGCATTCATCACGACGAATGGCATTACAACAAACTCATAATGCCCATGACGACAACGGAAAGCAATCTTCGGGATATCCTTATCCTTTACACGCATCTGATGATATCCTGACCGCAAGTCGATCTTTGAGAACCAAATTGCACCCTTCAGTTGATCGAATAGGTCATCAATCCGTGGAAGTGGATATCAGTTCTTTTTTGTCACTTTGTTTAATCGACGACAATCGACACACAACCGCAAACTGTCGTCAGCCTTTTTCAAAAACAAAACTGGTGCACCCTACGGTGACACACTTGGCCGGAAAAAACCACACTGCAACAGACCATCGAGCTGAATACGTAGCTCTCATAACTCATAAGGGGCCATCCTATACGAAGACATAGAGATAGGAGACTCTCATGGCTGTAACTCGATCCCAAACTCGATCTCTCGTCGAGGGGGTAAGGATACAACCTCTTCCGGAAAGACGTTAGGGTACTCCTCTACGATCCTAGGGAATGCCAATTGTTGAACCTCTTAAGAACTCAACATCATCACATCCATCATGGATGACAAGGATGGAACTCGTCTATGACTCATCCGAGGATCTCTCTAACCAACAAACACCACTTTCTCTCCATCTGTATCAAGGAAAACGACCTTCTTCCTGTAGCAATCCACAACAGCCTGCACCGAATACAACTAATCCATGATGAGTATGACATCATATGGTTTTATATGAAAACATAGGAAATCTCCCCAAGAGAGGTGTTTCCCCAACACTAGCTCACCATCTCTACATACTTCAAACAAGTCAACTCGACCTCCAACTGGCGTAGTCAACGTCAAGGGCACGGGAAGCCTCTCTACCTCAAGTCCCAAAGCATGGACAAGGGTAGGTGATATGAAGGAGTGTGTTGATCCTGAATCAAACAAGGCATACACCATGGTAGAAAATAAGCAAAGGGTACCTCGAATGACATCTGGCTCACCTGGGGCTGGCAACGCTAGGGCATGAAGCTGACCACGACCACCTCCGCGGCCTCTCTGACCCTGATGATGACCACCACCACAGTCTCGCTCTGCTCTCTGAGGATGGGGAGTGTCTTGGGGTTGTCCTCTTCTTGCTCCATCTACCCTTGGGTGATCTAAAGCTGGTGTGACTTGCTGCTATTGCCTCGGCTGGAACTTCCTCAACGGAGGAACCTGGAGTGGAGCGCCCGGTGCACGATGACTGCTCTGAAAAGTCGGGCACTCCCACTACTGATGACCACAACCACCATAAGAAAAACAAGCGCCTGATCCCTTGGCATAGGCCTGAGAGTTTCTACCTCCGGAGAAACGAGATGGGAAGGGAAGGGACCTACCCCCAGGTGAACGGAAACTCTTCTGTCCTGCAAATCGGGAACCCCGTACCACAGCTCTACTTCGTGAGGAATCATGACGATTCCCCTCTCGTGATGATCCAGTCCTGGCCAAAGTCCTCTCAACAACCTCTGACCTCTCCAGCACCTCATGATATGTCTTCAGCATAAATGGGGTGACCTGGTGCTGGATCTCTGGACGCAAAGCCTCCTAGAAATGCCTCGCCCTGGCCTCATCATCTAGTAACAGGTCTGAAGGATATCGTAGAAGGTTCCTGAAACGGATTCCAAACTCTTGAACACTGGAGATCCCCTGTCGAAGGGTGAGAAGCTCCTGGCGACTGGACACCTTCGCAGTCGACGAAAGAAACTCGACTCTAAACCTGTCTAGAAACTCCTCCCATGAGATTGCTGACTCTTCATGATCACCGAGGAACAAGAACCACCACTGCCTCACTGCTCCACACAGCATCGTCAAAACCAAGGACACCCAGTGTTCCCTACGAGCATGAATCAAACTGATGACTATCTCGATCGCCTCCAAAAAGTCTTGTGTGACCTCATCTGAAATGGAGCCCTCTTACTTCTGTAGACTCTGGTGGTGAAACTCTTGATGTGTCTTCCTCCAAGTGTCATCGTCGTCAACCTCTACTCGGCGGTGATCTACTGGAACAGCCTGCAGGGAATTTTCTACGCAAACCTTACAAGGACGTCGACCTGGAGCCATACCTGTAAAATAACAACTGTTAGAACTCCTAATCCTGGAATATTGAAGACTCAACATTAATTAATTAATTTTTTTGTTTTATTAAATTCAGGTTACCTATCCCATGGTCTACCCATTCAAACACAGGCACAAAGAATAATGATGCATGATCCTTTCCTAGGTCTCTACCCTGTAACCAGTATCACTTTGTTTAGTAGCCATCGTAAACTTAAAGTCATGTGCAACAGATCACAGGGGGCCCTGAAAGCCTATGTCTCTGCCGGTCTCCAGTGTTTACCCCACTTGCTAAACATGAATGACACTGTTTCCCTACCACCCCATGCATCCTCACCTGTGCTAAACTCCAAACTCCATCCTATCCCTCAACCAGACCTCTGATACCACTCTGTCACGACCCCCTCCCCACAAAGTGTACCCTTCCTGGGCCGGCAATGTGAGAAGAGAGATAATGACCCCCGAGTCCCGCCTCCAGTAGGCCCCGGGTTGGCGACTAGCACCGAGGGTATAATAAACATACAAATGGGAGGCATTACCCTCTAAGAGAACACATGCAGAAGAGAGAGATAGAATATACTCCAACAAACTCCAACTCGGAACTAAAATATAAAAGAAATCCAAGTACATATATGAAATGTCATGAAAATGTACTACAACTGGAAGGGGAAACTAAAAGTACCCAAAAGAAAGTAAAAAGGCAGCGACCACAAGCCCGAAAAGCTCCACCTCCAACTGTAAGCTAGTAATAACCAGCTTGATCTCCAACCTTCTCCAAGTGACCTGAAAAACAATTTATATATACATAGGGTGAGTATAACAGTATACTCAGTAGGATCCTCCCCAAGCCTCTCGTGCAAAAGTAAAGAAAGCATGCTAAAGCCCAGTGAACAACAAGTGAAACTAACTCGTCACCTAAACAGGTATACTATGTTCCCAACTCACCATGGATAATCTAGCCAAGTAACGCATACATGATTATAGAATATAATAAAGAAGATAAAGGGTACCCCGCTACTACTTCCCCATTGGTTTTCCGCCTTGCCCCAACGACATACGTCATGTGCATCTCTCTCCAAAGGCTTGCCCGAAAACACCTGGGTAAAGCACCACACCATCCCCACAACCAAAAGTAACCAGGTATGTTCCGGAAGCCACCACAACCCGCATAATGTGTATCATACGTTGGGTATTATACCTTAATCCATTATAGCCCATACACCGAGTAGGGATCCTCAAGCCATCACAGCCTATACACGTTACAACTATAGTAGTCCATAGGATACTATATCCAGAATATATCTGTGTGAAATAACCACGATCCATTACAACCCTCTACACACATATATGGGTAAAACTAACCACTGTGCCTACCAGCACCATGATCTACCCAGAAAAGAGAGCGGGGCCAAAGGGGGTAGTCAGCCATTCAACCTCCCATCAGAATGTTGGGGAAAACACCCCGCCCCCCAGGGCTTAGAATCCCTGGATTTTCATTTGCCCTCACAGACAAGGTGGAGTAGCGTATAGACACACAAAAAGTACAGAATATATATATATACAACTCACATCCACACTATGGGAATTACCTAGTCTTATAGATACAACTGCAGCTAACGTCTCTCAGATTCCGGGCTGCTACTTCTAAGACTAGGTATCCTATAAGTACACAACATTTGAAGAAATTTATTAGATTACACCATTCTCATTTTATCAATTCCATTGTACGATAATTAATTCATTAAACATTAATTAACCATGAACAATTCCACATTAAACTGAAATGGCATCACATTCAGAATCAACTGCTCCTTTTTAGATTCACATCTCCTTTAAATTCCAGCACCTCCATCCCCATGGATTATCACCATTTAATCAAACACTCATTATAGAGTTACATTCCCACATTCCCAGGAATTCTAGAAAAGCATCCTATGCTACTAAACACAAAGGAGGCTCAACACGGTGAGTAGATAGACTACCCGTCGAGTCTTTGCCGCCTATAGAAAGATCACAGACCCATTATCCCTCGAGAGGCTAAACACGGAAAGCACGTGGCATACCCCGTGTGTCTTTGCCTCATTCAGAAGTAGGGAAAGCAAGACCAACTTCCTTGAGCAGTGGGGATAAAAAAACAGATAAACATTCAAAGAACCCACAAGAATCCAACAACCACATCCATCCCATTCCATCACCCTTGGTGTCCTCCCCGACACCCACATGCATAAACTGATGCATCTCGCCACTCTAGGCGTCATCCGCTACCACAACCACAAGGCCTCCCTGCCTCCACATATCACAAGACCCCTCCAGGGTCACATCACATCACAAGCAGCAGAAAAACAACAATCACAACCTTGGGCTCTTGACCCTTTAACAAACAAGAGGGTAACTCAGAACCCTTTTAGAAATTCCCACATAATTTGTTCTTTAATCCATATTGAATTGGAAGATTTTTTTTTCGTAGGTTCCAATCATAGATACCTAATCATTATGATATCACAATAAAATAACCATGCTTACTTCCCTAATTTGATCATCCTCAAATTAGAACAATTACAACAACTACAATAACCAGATTAATTTACATGCCTCTTTATCTTTAGCCATTCAATTAACAATTAATTCTGGCATTACGTTCATTATCAATTTCTATCATGAATGAACAAAAAATCAAAGAAAATCACAGATATCACTCTATCTAGAAAAAAACATGAGGCAAACTGTTATCACGGTATAAAGAAACAACATGCGATCAACCAATTCATTTAATCTGGTTCAAGTATTTAATTAGGTCAATTTCATTGTGATCCAAAGGACTAAATCATGCTAATTATACAATTTCACATATACAATTAGAGAAGCCATGAATCCCCTACCTCGAAGAGTTCTTGACGTCCTTTATCCACACAACGGGCCACAATCCTTCTCTCGCGAAAACTACATCCACCCGAGGATGCCACGGTAAGTCCCAACCAACCAAACCCCCTTAGAACCATGGAGATTACATGGTAATATGGAAGGGAGAACAAGAGAAGGTGATCCCTGAAGGAACGATGATAAAACATACCTTATGTGGAAGAATGATCGACACAACTTGGTTGCATGAAACAGAGTGGAACTGATCTGAGGAACTTTTGATTATGAAACTCCTATGGGAATGATTGCAAGGTTCTAGAGTCTCGTAGATGAGAACAAAGAGGAATAAATAGCGTCTCATAGATGAGAACAAAGAGGAAGAACAACTAAGAATGATATCTCATTCCTTTTAAAAAAATTTAGAGAGGTGACGGTTTAAGATCCGATTTATTCTCCATTAAAAACGGATTGCATTAACCCATGCGGTTTAACCAAGTAAAAACATCCCGACCTTAGGATTAATTAATATAGGATTTATGGCCTTTGAATTGGCCTTAATGTCCTTAAAATAAGGTTTTAAAATGTATTTTACGTCAAAGAAAACGTCAAAGTGCGAAACTATTGGAAGCTGGAAACACTATTCACATACTCAAAATTTGGCAAATGAAAGATTCGGTCGCTCTTAGAATTTTGGAAACACTATTCAAACGTGAAATTTGGAAAAGGAATCAGTAGCTCTTAGGATTCTGGAAACACTGTTCAAACATGAAATTTGGCAATGGAATCGGTAGCTCATAGGATTCTAGAAACATTGTTCAAACGTGAAATTTGGTAAAGGAATCAGTAGCTCTTAGGATTCTTGAAACACTGTTCAAACGTGAAATTTGGCAAAGGAAGGAATCGGTAGCTCTTAAAATTCTGGAAACACTGTTCATAGAACTAAAAAATTGGCAAAGGAAAGAAAAGGTCACCGATAGAACCTTGCCGATAGAAACACAAGTCTACCGTTAGATCCTCACCGATAGAACATTATTCAAGTCTACCGATAGAAGGTCACCGATAGAAATACTATTCACAGAGCTAGAAATTTGGCAAAGTATTAGCCGAGCTACTGCTAGAATGCGGCTACTAGTACACCGAGGTTCCGGTAGGCGGCGACTACTAGTAGACCGAGCTACCGGTAGGCGGCGGCTACCGGTAGACCGAGCTACCGGTAGGCTGCGGCTAGGGGATAAGTCACCTTGACCTCCCGGAACACCTCCAACACAACATTTTCACAAAGTAGTGGACCAGAGTGGTCCGGGCCATTACATTATATCCCATTTATTAAAAGATAATTGTGATGTTATAGAATGATTACCACATATTTATTATGTTTTTGTTATGTATTTTCTTTATAATTTATATATATAAGTGTATGTAAAATCATAAAATGTTATATTTGTTATTCATTAAAAAATTTATCGAATACTTCTTATGTGACTCAAAAATACTATGTAAATTTTTATTAAATTGGATTCATTCATAAAGGAAACGTCAATGTTAAGGATATTAAATTGAAAATTTTTAGAATTTTTTTTTGATATCTTAATACAATAATAGAAATCTATTGATAAAAAATTCCAAAGAGTTAATGAAATTTCATTCAATATTTGTGTTTTGGGATAAAAGATGTATAATAAATATATTTTAAAAAATTGAAGACAAATTTTCATAAAATATTTAAGAGTAATAAAGAGATGTATTTTGAATCCCAAAGAAATGAAAAAATATATTGTGATGAATTTTTACAATCATTTGATTATAAATAAGAAAATTAAGATGAATATTATTATAAAATCATTTATATTGTGCCAAAATGTTTCAATAATGAATTGTTTAATGGTAAACATAAAATACCACCATGGAGTCAAAATTATAATGACATTTGACACATTGTAGTTAGTTTTCATAAGTATAATTATAGTTATCATGAGAAAATGATGGGAAAAAAATAGAAAAAAATGGGAAAAATAACAAAATGAATGAAAAAAATTGATGAATGCAATAACATTGATATCAAAATTGAAAAAAAGAAGTTGGTGAGTAATGATGAATAATATTATCCCACATAATTAATTAAATAAAATTATGAATCTATATTGATGGCTCGTGTTGGAAAGATATTTGGATACTCTAAAAGCAATAACATTGAATGTAAATAAAAAGAATATAGACCAGCTATTAAGGATTGAATTTCAGTTATTTATTTAGTAAAAAAATATCATGAAGGATTCTAGTATATTTTTTATTTAAAATTTAAATATAATGTAGGGAAATGAAAAATGATAGAATAAATTGGGTCATTAAATTGATGATTCTAAATGATACAAACTAAAGGTGGGTGAAATGGAGAAGATGATTAAAATTATTGATGAAAAAAATCTTAATGAATGGAATTAAATTAAGATTAAAATAAAATTTGTTAAATTATAATATAGCATGAAACTAATTAGATAATATTTCAACAACGATTTTTTGGTAAGGGTGTAGTCATCATTGTCTTGTGATAATATGTATTTGCAGAGTAATTTAATTTATCTCCCTATAAATATAAAAACTATGTCTATTATATCTAAAAATGTGTGTCCTAATTTTAATTATGAACAATTATGGAGAATAAATACTTGTGATAAATCATATTTCATTTAAAAATAAAAAATAGCTCCTCTATGAATATCATTTTACCCAAAGAATAAAAAACATATTATATTGAATGATAGTATCAACAATCTTCAAGGTAGTGATCCTATCAGCATTGAAGATCATGGTTTGGAGAAAAATGGTTATTTTTTGGGGTGACTGGGTCTAACTAATAGCCTTTTCATAATATCATGTCTCCATCAATGATGAGGTATGAACAAAGGTGATGTTATCCATGAATATTAGAAACATTTATTCAGAGAAATCAATAAGTTACCCGAAATTCATCTTATCTTCCAAGACATAACAAATTGACTTTTTGCAACAAATATATCGTATATCTTATCATCATGTCAATATTTTTGAAAATTTCATTAGTAGTATTCCTAAAAAAATTCAATGATAAATGATGAATAGGTATTAAAAAAATTAATGAGGATAAATCATGTTTTATAATGATTCATTGAAATATAATAGAAGAACCAATTATTGGATACATGAAAGATTATTTCCTTCATTCATGAATTTTGTCTCAAATTGTTTTATAATTTTTTAACATCATAGATTATGATCACGAAAATTCCATAAATATTTCTCAATAAAAATTATAGGTGTCAACTTATCAGAGACTAATTCCAATAATTTTATGTCTAATAATATATTCATTAGGTATGGGATAATGAATAATTTTCTTAGTTTCATCCAACATAATGGTGATAGATTTGTGGAGGTAATAAAAATGTATTCAATTATCCAAAATTGAAAAAAATGTGTGGAAGGATTATCAATCTTGGGAAATGTTCCAATGAAAAACTACTTCTAATTAGTGATACTAAAAATTAAAACTATTGGACTGATAATTGAAAATTAAATATTGAATAAAAGTCTCAGAAATCAGGGGTAGGAAATTATGAGTAAAAAATTTATATAAGATATTATTAGAGATCATTCAAATATAAAAATAAATATGGATGAAATATGTAAAACCTATCAAAATGGAAATATATCTCATTGTATACATATTGTAGTTGATATAATATGTTTTATAACACATGGTATTATTAATATTTAGTTATATGGACTTATGAGGAAAAATTATACAATATTTGATGTATAGTTCAATTTATTCATATGTTGTTATACTCAATTGAAAAATTCAATGTTCCAAAATAACGTGTCTGAGGGAATATAAATTTCATCGTTTTTAAAAGGAAATGAGAAAAGGATTTGGTTGTTAACATCAGAAAAATGTGAATAGATATTGGCAAGGAGTTTATGTGTGATACATTCAAAATATATATTTCAATAAAATTAATCAAGAATCAGTAAAACACACCATACATTGCCAAAAAAATGGTGTTGCTGAAGGGAAGAACATAATCATAGTTTATATGGGTAGGACTATGTTAGAATATAAACATATCATAGTATTTTTTTATTGAAGGTTTTTTATATTACCACAAATTTTCAAAACATGTTTCTATGAATACAAGAGAAGGAAATGTAACCATATGAAATGTGGTATAAGAGAAGGAAAACATTCAAATATTTCAATTTTTATGAATTTCATTTCATTATAAACATCATGAACATTAATATCGGGAAATTTGAAGAAAATGTTAAGGAAGTAATTTTCATGGGGTTTACTTCTAATATAAGTGGATAAACGTTTTACCAAACACATCAACATTATCTAATTCAATATAGTGATGTCAAAATTGTGGAAAATAATACAAAATCAGATATCTCAGTTATTTTAGATATATAAAATTTCAGATAAAATGTTATACATATCATTGAATAAAATAATTATCTAGTTATTGAGAAAGAGCCAATCAATGATGATATTTATTCATAAAAAATAGTTATAAGGATGAAAAATATAGAAATTACGTAAATTTTTCCAAAATTTGAAGAATCACTTTGAAAATGTAAATTTCATAGGAAATTAATATTTTATTGTTAAAATTATGTTAACACCGATATTTTATGATAAAACTACACTTATTTCACAATTTGAGTCTTATATGGAGGAATAACTGGATGATAAAGATAAATGGAAATAATATATCAATGAGGATCATGATAAAGTTGGGAAGAACTCCACTTGAAATCATGAGTCGCATCCTAAAAATAAAAATTTTAAATTCACCCCATGGGTTTTCAAAATCATGATGTAATTTAACGGTGATGCTTCAATTAATAATGATTTTGTGGGGTCAAAATTATATTCTCCAAATAAAGGTAATAAAATAGAAGAAACATTTTAAATACAAAAAATATATAAACTAATCAAATTTTCAAGTATGTGGAGGAAAATAACAATTATAATGTCTATAAAATGTATGATCACTATGACTTTAAAAACATTGATTATGGGATTGTGGTTTATAATGAACTGCCGAATACTTTTTCCATATAAAATAATATCAGTATAGTATTCATATTAAAGTATGATTTGTATGGTTTGAAATCAGACCCTAGATACTAGAATTATAAATTGAATTATAGTCTAAGGGATATGAGTTTTATTAAATATATTTCTCAATGTATCTTTTTTGTGAGATATATTTCCAATTTTACCATCATATTCAATGTTTATTTGGATGACATCATATTTACCGATCCAAAAATTACCCCTATTATGAAATTTACATTCATATGAAAATGAATATTAAAATTTATTTCAATATCTAAATTAAATACATTCCATAATTTTATATTTTCTTGTAATAAAAATAACTATATATATCATGATAAATGAATTCATGGGAATTGAATAAATTTATTGGAATGGAAAAAAGGTAAATTATTTAGAGCAAAAACTTTATTTAGAATGAAATTGAAGAACGATAATTATGGTAAAATGTTGAGAAAAGTAAAATTAGATTAATCATTAGATGTATTATTTATATAACTACATAAATTTATGACATAACTTATGTGGTGAATCTATGTTATTAAATTTATAAGTGATCCAAATGAGTCTCACTCGATGAATTATATGAAAATTTTGAGATATGGGAATTGAACTCTAAAATATAAGATTCAATACATAAAAAATAAAGTAATTATTCTATTGGTTTTTAAAAATTATTAATCGGAAGAAGGTTATACTAATATGATATAAAAATCAGGAGGAACCTTACTATTGTAAAAGTGTTGTGTATTGTAGCATAAAATGAAGTATAATCATGTGACTCTAAGAACATCTAAGGAACATTATGTAGGATGCAATCACACATTGCCTATATTATTTATATGTAAGTAAACTTAGCAGACTTGCTGATTTTTTAATGAAATGTAACTAAAATTCTTATAAAAAACTAAATTTGAAATAGTATTGTTTAAATCATCTATTCAACATTTGAAATCAAAGCATATAAATTTTAGATACCATCTTATCAACTAGAATGTGGTTTTTGGAGACATAAAACATGAATAAACTTCTAAAAAGTCATATTGTAGAAATTTTCACTAATTGAATGCCATGGTAGGGGTTATTGGAACTAATACTCGGACATACTATTTATCCTTCTCCTATCACATGCTAAATACCAAGTGATATCTCTTTATTCCAAATTTTATTTGTGTTATGATATATCAAGAATAGGATTGAAGGGTATGTATTGGTATTCGTAGAGTACATTAAATTTCATGATGAAAAAAGTGAGTGTTGTTATATTCTAGATATAAATGAGGTAATAAAACTATAAAAAGTAGATAGAAAATATAGAACTCTATTTTGTGGGATCTAGAAAATCAATCTATTATAAAAAATCATTTTAAGATGAATCTACAATTTATTTTATATCCTGTAAAAAATTGTAATTTGAGTTATGAAAATAACAATGTCATACCATATTGAAAAATGTATTATATGTACTTATTCAGACAGAGTTTTGTTTTTTCAAATTATAGGACAATTTGGGACGTACATGTCTTTTACCAGAATATTTTTATTTTTTATAGAGGTGTGTGATGGTTGCATATTTTTTTGACGAATAAATGTATATTAAAACCCAAATTGACAATAAGAGATACTAAGAATGATTTTACATCAATTTTATCTGATGAACTTTTTGAATTATGATTGCTATACAATTTTTGTTTTATTCATTGGGTTATCCAACATTAAATTAGATTTTACCAACTAACGAATACTTTTAATGAAAATCATGTGATATGATCCCTCTCTAAAAACTGTTCAAGAAACAATATTTTATAGAAGACTATCCTTTTTAGATACAAACCATGAGTTGAAATTGGCCACACTTAAACTTTTCATTTAAATGTAAATAGTGGTATAAATTCAATTCAAACTCCAATATTGATATTCTAGTTTTTTATTAACCTCAATTTAAAAGGGGGAGATAGATGTATACTTGTACTATATAAATTATTTCATTGGTTTTTAAAGTTCCAATATGTTTTGTTGAAGGTGTTTGGTGATTTGAAATTTTTTTGATTATTAGAGAATTATAAACTGTATATAAAAATATTATTATTGTTTGAACTGTTATTATAGATTATTTAATTGTGAAAAAATAATTTCCTCTATATGAATAATATTTAAAAAAACTTGATGAAAACCATGATAATATTTATTTTCATGAAGATTTAAAGATGGAAATTATAGAATATTAGTATATATTATTTTTGTATGAAGAATATTTGATGATGAATAATAGTTATTATGATGAATGTAAAGTTTTCATGGTTTTTATTTTTCTATTATGTTATTTAAGAGACACAATAAATAATACAGCCACACTATACTATCTAATGGGACCACAACCACGACCTAGGTGGGCACTCAATTCTGAATCCAGCATGGTGCAGTAATAGGACATGTGAATTTTCTTTGCATAATCATATAAGAGATCATTCACTTAGGAAAATTAATATATTTTTTCTACAATAGGTGGTTTGAAATTGTTATGGTGAAACCTAAGAGGCCAAGGTGATTTATATACAAGTGTTAATCCCCCATTGTTAGCTCAAACTATTTATGGAACCATTTGTTTAATAAATGGTCTCATATGTCGTAGGTGAAACTAATATGGGATGTAGGATGGGATAAAAATTTTCCTCCATATTGATATATATATATAACAATTAAAATCTGATTTGTATTATCTATTCCATCGAATTAATCTGAATTATCATATTCAATCTCCCAAATATGATGTTATTTTTCAAGGAAAGTTATTCAACCATTTTTTGTGTCTCAATGGCCACATCATGTACTGAAGTATTAACCAATAATATCTTATAATATTTCAATACATTTCTATTTTTCCTATGATTAATGACATCAACAGACGTTCGAATCTTGCATCAATTAGTATTAGATATCCATGCACACATAATGTTCTGTGAATGAGTTACAGTATCTCAAACTAACATATTTTAGTAATAATGGATTGAAAATTGAACCAATAATTTTGAAATGATAATTGGATAATCCTACGAAAAATGGAATGGTATTTAAATGATTAATAAGTAATACAAATACACATTAGTATACATATAAATTTTCCTATGAGAAATATGTATCTGATTTTCTACATAACCTTTTTTTTACTGAGCTACATTAAGATAAATATATCCATTTTCGAAATTCCACATCTTAATTCAAATTAGAATATTATATATATCCTTTTATAGAATAAATAAAAAAACAATTTAACATCTCATATAGTTGACTACATAATGAAATATCAATATAGTTGATGGTTACATCTGGGTTTTAAGTTTCCTCCAGATAGTCGTTTTTGGATTTCTATCCATTGTTTTCTGAATCCTTATTTTATAATTAGAATATGATATGTTATATTTATTTTTACTTATAAATAGATTTAATATTTGAGATGTGGGGATATTTAAATGAGAATTATTGGGTTGAGAGATCATGATACTTCCATAACCACACTAGTGCATAAATTTGATGAGAGAACTAGTATTAAATGATATCTCAAAACTATCATGATATAGTGACTCATATTTCAAATTTTTTGAGAAGTGATTAAAATGGAATATATTAAAAAATTAAATATATATGAAATGTTTCTAAAACATAAAAATATTTGAGATGGAGTGGGTTCTCTACTGTACAAGATAAGATATCAAATTTATTAACATGAGAAAAAATTATTGACAGTGTCTGGTCACACTATGAATGTAGAGACATCAATGAGTAATAAATGCCTTTATTATAGAGTATTATTTAAGGTAAGTGTGGTTTATGTAAGTGAATAATATAAATGAATGATAATGATGATTCTATTATATTGATATTGTAAATTCAAATAATAAAGAGGATATTATGGAATCTCTATGAGTGGGTATATGATAGACAAGTAACATTGATAGACCAAATGAATGATCTCTATTATTAGTTTTTTCATTATGAAATATTCATAAGTGAAATTCTATTTGGTAGTTGTAATTATTTTATTTTAGAAATTATAAAAAATCATGGGGGACACTTGAAATCATTTTTTGACCCTATTCTATTAACTATTTGTACCATGTTACCACTTGTGATTATAGTCCATAATATGTGACTGGGTCATCTAACCAATCATAGTAATGTGTTGGATGAAATTGATATTGAACATTATATTAGTGTTTTATTCCAATGCTATTAATTTTTATTTCCTTTAAAAATGGTTGAGTAATCATATGATTTTATTAAATCCTACCATTTTGGAAGCGGATATTTTTTGAATTATGAAAAAAATTAATAAAAAACACCACTAATTACACCTGGCTTCATAGTGGTGAGATGCCTACATAGGAAATTGATTTTTGAGTTTAATTATGAGAATGGTGGTCCTATAATTTTTTTTCCCCAAAATAGAATTGGTAATTATAAATATCTCATTATGATAATAGGTTCTAGACTCAGAAATCCACTCTGTTTATTAAGGTACTATATAAACTATGGTAATCAAGCGTCTGAATCCTAATAAAGGAAATGATGATTTGAAGGTAGAACCCAACTGGATATTATAATATTTTTAAGGTATAATGATATCATTCCCAATAGTTAATTTATCATTTATTGATTTATTTAAAATTTAAAAAATACCACATAGTTATTTTTTACAATTATCACGATTCCAAAAAAATAAAATCACATCAAGAATGTATTTTAACCATATCAACTCAAGAGTTGTATCACCTATACTATTAATACAATAATCCATGTTGTTTGTTTCATGTTATGTATTTGTAATTATTCACTTCTTTGATGAATTATCTTTTGTGAAATTACCCCAAATAGAATTCAACTTCCATGAAATATAAATAGTACCATTTTTGATAGCTTGAACCATGGTGGTTAAGTCACATTAAATCTATAGGGTGAGGTAGACGAATTTCATTTTAATATCCATCACATTAATAATAATAATAATATTAGAATCAAGGGATGTGTTTAATCCCCAATGTCTGAAATTCATCCTTCTATTTGACCATTGGGGTAACTAAAAATGACAACATAATCACAAGGTCCTAGATGTCCCCTTAAAAAAATCTAGATATTTTTTAATCTAGCCCATGAATGGAGTAATCCAATTGAAATCGTAGGTTAAATATGGATGGAAATATTTAAATTAAATACCAAGATATGTAATCATAGAATCTTCATGGATTTAGTTTTCTGAATTTCATTTTTGATGATCATTTATATATTTTATAGTAAAAAAATTCCAATAATGATTATATATTGTTGGTAGTTCCTTAATGATCCTATTTATTTTCTATACTCCATATGACACATATAAAATATAAAATATAAAATAGAATTATATAAGAAAACTACTTCAAATGTGAAAGACTCGTGTTGGAGAGAATGTGAACCCAATTACATTTTGTTCTTAGAAATTAAAATTAAAAAATGCTCAAAAATACATTCTCTTGGGAATGTGTTAAAAACATTACTATAATAGGATAGTAAACTCTTTCCCTATAATGGTTACATAGGGAAAATCTAGATCATAACCTAATTTCAAATCCCAATATAAAATCATCAGTGGGTTTCATGTAATATAACACTATCCATGAAATAGTGAATCTGGATGGAAGAATAACATTTTTCTCAACGTTAGAGAATTTTTTTTTATTAAGTCCCTTGAATAAAATTTATACAGAGTGTCATTTGTGTTTACCTCGGATTTGAGTTAGGTTCTCTGAAAAGTGTATCATCAACATTAATGAAATTATATTTCAAAAAAAATTCATTGAATCTAGCTGGAAGTACATCCATAGAATTATTAAACTGGTCTTTTATTGATACTTTTTTTGTAATTGTAGTCTCATGGGAGTTATGATTGGTGATAAGACGCATACTGATCTTTTTTTCTAATAAAAATATTAAATATGAATTGAAACTGACTAGAAATATTGAATTTATAGAAATTTCAGAGATATAATTCATGAGGGAAGGATGAATAGATGAATAGATATAATTTAAAATCCGAATTTAGATCCTATTTAAATATCTTATTATTATAAAGGAAGGATTATCTAAACACTTATTTATATGTATTCACATGATGTTATCCTAAAATGTTTTATTTACATTACACGTATTTTTTTTTCTGATTCCCCCTTGATTAATAGGTTTATATCATTTTTTCCCAAAAAAGTGAAAACATTTCGATGAAATATACTTCCACTAAAAAAATTATTGGAGGTTTGGATACTATAAATGTGAGTATCCAACCATATTGAAACAATGATTGAGTAATAATTTTTTTTAAATCAAATCTTTTAGAAGACAAACAAGTTCATCCATTGAGACTGTCATCCCCATCCATAAAGGCAAGTAATTTATGGAATAGAAAACAATATTAAAAAAATACATTATACATGTTTTACACCAAAACATAGGGAACGTAACATAATAAAATTGAAAAATACCTTCTCTGAGTCCCATCTACGTAATGATATACACTTTTCTAGTTATAGTAATTTTTTTAAAAAAATATATGATATACTTATTCTAAATAATATCCTACCTCAAAAATATATCATAGTTATGAAATTATTACCTAATGTTTTTGAAGCATTATTTTTCACATTGAGTGAAAAGAATGATTTTATCAACATAAAATAATTGAAGGGGGAAACAAGTCACATGGGTGATCTAATGGAATTATATTTTGTAGAATTTTCTATGTTCAATAGGAGCCTGATTATATAATTTCAGAAAATGAAAAAATAATTTCCTAGAGGATCATATATCCGAACATTTCTAGTACATGTGAAATATTACCCATCGGAGAAATTGATAAGAATTGAGATTTGTATTCAGTCAATAGAGTTCAAACCAAATTTATAAATATTTTATTCGAACCAAAATTGCTTTAAACAGTAGTAATGAACCTCCATTAAAATGTGCCAATGGATTATTTAAAATCAAAATTTATAGAGATATTACCTACATAAGATATTTTCTAACAAGATTATTTAATTTATAAGTATTTGTATTAAAATCCTAAATAGTTACCCCTTTGATGAAACCAAATTGGTTTTGGGATATTTTTTTTTGAAATAATGGAGATCTTGAGGGATAATGTTTTTTAATACTTTTTTAAATAAAGTTGAAAAGTACCAAAATTCTAAAAATATTTATATCATTCACATTATCCACTTTGGGAATTAGGTCAGGGAAGTAGGAATTAATGAATTGTGTTAAATATCCCCCAATAAAAAATGATTTAAAATTCTATAAAATTCAATATAAATGATTAACCAATATGTTTGAAATAATGAGTTTGTGAACCGATATATACCATTAGATCTTCCATTGTTTAATCCAACAAAATCTTATTTAACCTAAGAATCAATGGGAGGATCTATAATGTTTAAATTTTCCTCATAATTTACATGTATAGGAATTATTTCATCTATAATATAAATAGTAACACTGGGTTGACCAAATATGTTCTGTTAAAAATAAGAATTGTAAACATACAAATAACCTCTTTTATCAAGAAACAGCCAGTTATTATTGAGAATTGATAGAGTTTTTGTAAGTATCTTTAATCATTTTATAGAGTTGAAAATTTTAGTATTAGGATCTCCGTCCTTATGATATTTTAGTTTATTAACCATGCTATTCAAGAATACACTGAGCATTTAAATATTATTAAGATATTGTATAATATTATCTTCTTGATCAAGCCCAATACAAAAATCACTTCTATTTTCAATCTCAAGAATTATGTGAAGCATGGAATCATGTTGAATAACATTTTCCTCTTTAGGGATACATATTTATTAACTCCAAATTAGAAATTTTATATAAATATGAAGAGCTTTAGAACATAAGACATGTTATCCTCTTCCTATCTGAAATAGTTTATCCTATATTTAATCACTATTTTTACATTCAAGGTGAAATATCTATTAATTTTTAAATTTTAGCATAATGGGAGTCTAATATATCAAGTAATAATTTGAAAAAAAATAAAATTATTTCCTAAATTTAGTCTTGCATGCCTGGATCATAGAATAGGGTCCAAAATTTCAAGGGCCACATAATTAGGAAAATCCCTTTCCAATCTACTAATCAACACATTATTTATGTTATTAATATAACTATTATATTTAGAACCAACTTGTTTGAAATTATATAGACTGATATTTTCAAAACTAGAGCTAATTCTTGTAATTGATATAGAAATGCTGGTTGTGCATAACCTATAATTTCGGTTGGGACTAGAATTAAAATCATCAGTAACATTCCATAAACCCCACATGATTTTTTTAAGACATGAATATTTATCAATTGTTATATCCTTTCTTGATAACAATTGTAGGGAAAAATTAGAAAACCAAAATTAGTAATTTATATAATGGTAATACTTAATGTGCATATATTCCCTATAAAACTGATAAGGGAGACTCTTCTAGACTCAAATGAGAAAAAATCCAATGCCTTATAATAGCATTAGATGAATATTTATGACTTACTAGTTGTTATCCTATTTCCTATTAGCATTAGAAATTGTAGAATAAATCATTTTGGTCTTAAAGAGACCTAGAAGATCAAGCTTGAGCATAGTGAACTAATCAGAACAAAATTACCTTTTTTAATGTTAGATAATATATGGAAATGTAATACATAATCCTAATTTATACTTGTGTTTGGATCTTGATGAACCGGTTCTTATTTCTATAGGAAATTTTATCATGTATACTCTAATAATTTCAATTTCATTTTTATCATACCTTCTTGAAATTGATTCTTCTTCTGTGCATGATGTTTCATCATCCAGGGATCTCATTTCATATATATGATATAATGAAAAACTGTCTTTATGGGAATTTCCATTTCCAAAAATATATAGCGTGAAAAAAATACTATTATTAGAATTTAATATTATACCTTTATTTAATCCATATAGAACTAATAGTCTAATATATATGTCAAAAGATTCAATAGAAACGTCTATTTTCAGTATTTTTGATCATATTTTGTTCCATAATTTGTTTAAGTGGTGTCTGGAATGACCATATGTTATGTAAGGCTTCATTGAGAATGAGAAATTATTTTTATATAAAACCCAATGTGTTTCACTACATGTAATTTAGTGGTATCATCCAGTATGATTACATCATGTGTAGGGGCAATAAAATTGAGAATTCTTGGAATAAAATAGGCCTATCCAGTCTTGATGATATCTTGGAGTTCTATATAACCATTAGAAATACCTTCAACTAATTCCACAATATCATTATTCATGATTTTTATGTATTCATAGAAAATTAGATATTTTTAATAGTATCAGTATGAGATGTACCACCTTCCACCTTCTTATCATATATTCTTTTGAGTTGTACATCATATAGAGACCCAATTGATATTATGATGTATTAAAAAATTCCACGATAAATTTCCACATCCATAAATCCAATAATTCCATAACCATATAGAATTCCCCCATCTTGGCCATAATGATTCTAATGCGGAGATAAATTCCATGAAAATATATCAACCTGGAAAATAAAAACACCATGCATTTTATTATAGACTATAGTATTTTCATCACCATTAATATCCTAAAAAAATGTTCTGATATGATGATAAATTTCATGATAAAATATTTCACCATAACTGTTATTGATTCCATTCCCATAATCATTTCCAAGATGAGTTTCTTCCATGTTATTTTTAATTGTGGGACCATCATCAGAATCATGTTATTTTTCCAAAACATTAAAATCACAAGATTATTCACAGGTGATATTAAATCCAATGAAATATGACTATTTTTCACCCATCTCCCACGATCCACTATACATCATGGATTAAATATATGTTATAAAACATTATTTTCTTTATTATTTCTATTTAACTCTTTTATTGATTTAAAATGA
This sequence comes from Viscum album, assembly GCA_963277665.1. Lineage (NCBI taxonomy): Eukaryota > Viridiplantae > Streptophyta > Magnoliopsida > Santalales > Viscaceae > Viscum > Viscum album. The sequence continues at coordinate 2,950,582 of OY728120.1, read as the reverse complement.
GGTTTATGCTTAAATTTTCTTTGAATGGAACAATAGTTAGCAACAGAATATCCAAAACCATATACACATCATAAAATTGAAGGAAGTATTCATATTTTATCTTACCTCATTTTTTAGAACATTAGAAACATAATTTATAACATCAAGGATATTTTTTAAATGTTTACATAAACTAATATTTCAACATACAATCTGAAATCAACATTACATGTATGTTGATCAAATTTTAGGGGTAGGACAATAGAATTATTTAGTTTATTTAAAATTTTGGTATGTCAAAACACTCAATTTAGACAATTTAGACTTACCCAAGATGGGCTGGATAATTAATTTGATTGAAGGGATTCAATTTGATATCCCGATCAGTGAGATATAAAATTCAATGTTTTACATCAATAACCCCAATTTTTTTTCACTTTTTCAACATATGTTTTTTCCCCATAATGGCATGGAGGAAGCCTATCCCAACCAAGATTATCATCCCTTCATTGACTCCCCATTAGTTTGAAATCATTGTTATCATATTAGATAAATTACACAATTTATCTCCCATAATGTTCGTGATAAGCTTGATTGTGGAGAATTTTCATTACTCAAGTATTTTCTTCAATGAATCCGAAACTACAATAACAATGAATCATCCATCCTCCATTATTTTTGAAAATTTTAGTTATTTATTATTCATCAATAAAAGACTCCACTCCATGATAAGCATACACAATGAAGATTACCCTATATTTAGTTACCTACAAGAATCTGTAATGAATTGTGTTTTAAATAGATTGCTCCATGATCTCTTAATGTTAAAAAACAAAAACCTTGAATAATGACTCCCAATCATAATGAAACAACTCCATGGACCAATGAAAAAACTATATCAAGGAATATTCATTATTGATTCCTCTTTAAATAGTTTATAAAATCACTATAGTATAATAACTACCATTAAATTTTGATCCATAAAACTTGTATAGTTTTGGAATATACTAATTACTATAGAAATTATGTTATATAACTATGTATATTCCCCAATATTTTTTATTATGAAATTTTTATCGACCCATAGATAATGTTCTTTGATTCATTTAAGATACTGTTTTCCGAACTGAAATTCATTTTTCCATGAAACAAGATTATTATTCTAGTTATATTGGATATGGTTTTGGAATTTTAATCCAATTTTCTCATAAAAATATCGACATTTTATTCTCATGTGAAAATCAGTACCCGATTTTTGTCACTTACATAGCTTATGTGATCCCGAAATATAATGTTTCTATTATCAATGTTATGAAGAATGGTACAAAGTTGATAATGTCTATAATATTTAAAATATGGGATGCTAATTATGATATAAAATTTAATATAATTTAATAAATAAGATAATTGAATGTCTAGTATCAAAATACACAAAACCATAAAAATTATCATATGGATCCTAATGTTATGAAATGAAAATTTACTTTTTATGATGTAATATCTATTTATAAAATTTATTTTTGAAAATATATAATTAATTAAACAAAATAATATATATAATAACACTTCATGATGTGCATAGAATATTCAATATATTATTATCCTTATATCCTAACTAATCTCAATAACCAAAACATTAATTAATGTTTTATTCAAGGAATTTATCTCATACATATCATCTTATATCCCAAAACCTGTAATGTCATTATTCCAAATGATAATTAATTTTAAATCTCATAAAAATAATAAGGGATAATTTTTCCTCAAACAAATTGAATTTCTTCCAAAATAACATTATTCACTATTTAATATCATTACATAAAACCTCAAATGGGTTTTATCTTCCTTTGAACATATGGTTATTTGTAATCATATATAACCATTATGGAATCCAACTAGAATAATTTTTAACTAAATAAAAAATCATAATATATAATTTTATACAAACCCATATCTAATTGAGACTATACCAATCCTTAAAAAAATTCTCATTTAAAGTTCTAAAAAGAAATTATTTACATTTTTAGATTTCATACCTTTAATCGTGAACAAATTTTAGTAATACAAAACAAAAAAATCATATTGTGAAATACTTTTTCTCTTAAATAACCATGTGAATTTTAGGTTTACTGTTTTATAGAATTGGGTTAAACACATACATAAAATAACCCTTGAATTTAACGGAAAGTATTCCCACTATTCGCCTCTATTATTATTTCACATTAATTTTTCAACATATCACAAAATACTATTTATATAACAAATATTTATATATATAATTCATTTTTTATTGTTTTTCATTACCTTAAGATTTTGAGAAGATAAATATGGTGATCATAAATTCTCCATAAGGACAAAAAGATTCAATTACAATAGAATTTCGTCAATGAGATTATTATGAGATGATTATTTGGATAAAAAATCAATATTGATAATCAAAAAAAATTCAGAAAAATCAATATATAAATCATTAAATACGTGACATTGAATAATTCAAAAAAAGGAATGATTCATAAGAATAAATATTCATGATCTGTGTCATGTCAAAAATGAATAAAGGAGTTATGAAAAACATATTTCGTATATACTGATAATGTCTTTGGGATCAAAGGACAATATATTCATCACCGATGTTTAATGTTTTGAAAAATAAATGGATCCTAGTAAAATCCATCGAATAATCCTCTATGGTTGATGTTGACCTTCTTTTCATTAGTGATAAGGAACATTACCATATTCCTTCGAGATCTGTGTTTGGTAATTTATTTATTAATGGTGTATTGTGATAAACCTCAATCTTTAGAAATATGGGGATCACCCATAATTTTCAATAATACATACATTCCATGCATTATTATAACTCTCGTATGATTTTATCCTAATCTTCAGAAATTTGAAAACAATATAGTTTCAATTATAACATGATTTCTCAATGGGATGAAAATAGTTTCATGAAGGTCAAAATATGTGCAAAGAAAATAATGTGGAGAGATTCACTATATTATATTCCCAATGAAGTGAAAAAATTAATGACTTTTTAGAATTATGTAGAATACATTTGAAAAGGAATTGAAAATTATTTATTTTAAAATAATGGAAAAGTACTCTTTTTTCGTTCGATATCATTAAAAACTATGAATTCAAATAATATTGTTACAATGATTTTATTTCAAAATAAACATGGAAAAATATAATTTCATTTTGTAATAAAATAATAGAAATTATTATATGAAATATCATTGATGTGGAATATATTATGAAGATAATTTCATTCAAAAATGTGGTATAATATACAACATTCCATAAATTATAATAAATATATTTGTATAAATCATATTTAAATTTATAAATGATTAAAAAATACATTTACAAAAAAATTAGAATAGTTAATAATTTCATGAAATCTTTTTAATTAATATATAAACATAGATGAAAAATATTTCTAACCAAATAATAAAACAATGTCAATTTTCGTTAAAAACATTTTTTTCACATTTATTCACATAGATAATGAATATGATTTGAATAGATTTTATTTCAAGATATATTTAGAGAATAATATGACATGTTGGATTTCTGATTTTGATATCATATAATTCCCAAAATTCAAACACAAACATCAACAAAAATAAATAAGTACGATATAATGAATTAAACATTTAGCACATTGGAAACAATTGAATCCTAATTAAAATGAATGAAATAACATAAAATGAATCATTAAATACATATAATATAATGGGATTCAATATATATCATATCAATGGCTCTATATATACACCGCATGATCAAAAAAAATTCCGGAAAAAAGTATGATTAGAAACAAATATAATGATCCTTAGAATGTTGTAAAATTAAATTCATTGAATTATTTATGAAAGAAAAATCTAACATTATTTACCGAATTATTAAGTAAAATATAAAATATTCTTAGTCCATTATAAATATAATAATTTGATATCATATGCTTTTAAAAAGTAATATTATCCAATGGAAAAAAATAGTGTTATAAAGCCCAATTCATGGTGTCCAAACATTCCATGAATTTTATTTAGACTCTTTATAAAAATATATTAATTATTTAATTTAATAAATTATTTTAATATATTTATTTCATTATAGTTAATCAATTTTTTAAAATTCATTAAATATTATATTTAACAATTGGATTACATATTTCTTCATTGAGTATTTGGCGTATCATTGATTCATAATAGAAAAATGATATTAGTAGTTTTAGAATTGTAAAATGCTTTATTATGCATTTTTACGTTAATATTAATCATAACATAATTTTAAATTATTTATCCAAAATATATTTTTATTGTCATTTATGAGTAGTGTTCTGAAAAAGGGAAAATGGAAAATATCATGAGGGGGTAGTCCTCACGTACACAGATGTTATTTGATAATTTTTATTTAATGGAAAATAAATAAATTTAAAAAATATTATTTTCTAGAATAATTATCATGAATAAAATTAAAATATATTTATTACTCCCTTCTTCAATCCCATCCAAGAGAGGTATTTTTCAAAAAATAATGCACATCACTACATGGAGTTTGTAGCTCTTACATCCATTCGTGTGAAGAATGTATGTTTACCAGATTGAATTGCATAATTGTGTGTGATATATTACATTTATTAAACCATAATTGTGTCATAAATATCATAAATATACATCAAATCCATGTTAATAATCATAGATTAATGGTATCTAGGAGATAATAAATACTTCAACTCTTGAGGCAGTTGACCATACACACATGATTGATCGTCTCATTTCCTGTTTTTATGAAATGGATATGTATATGTTTATTCAATTAAAATAATCAATTATAAGAATTTAATTATTAATCATTTAAGTATATTGATTTGGATATTATATAATTGAAGGATTTTTAAAAGGAAGTAATATGATTATGATTATTTAATATGATTACCTCCATTTGAGGAACCTCTTAGCGATATCTCATTAAGGACCGTGGATACTATATTAGAATTAATCATGCACCACAAATTTTTTGTTATGGAATATAATAATAGTATTTTTAAGGTCTTGTATCATGGTTTTTCTCATGAATTTTGAGTAATATAGAAGATATAAAGTCCTAATAAAAGAAATTGGAGGCGAACCATTAAAATTACTTTATGTACAAAATTAATAAATAAATAATTTTCATATTCATATGGAACTAGAATAAAATATTTCCAATCATGTAAAAATATAATATAGAATCCTCTTAGTAAATAATATTTATAAAATCTATGTGTTGTTTTATGACTTATCTCAATTTTTTTAAAATATATTTACCCTTTGGATGACTACTACTTCAAGATTTGTTTTACACTTTATGGGTTAGAAAAAAAATTGAAAGTGACTAATTAGTTGATAACGGTTAATATGATCAACCATATCCCATTTAGTTTTCAGAGTATAATATTTTGATGATTTTTTTTTAATTTGTTGAATTATTTTATTAAATAAAAAACACTAATATCATGTTCATGTCTACATATAAAAGTTGGAATTTAAAATTTCACGACATTAATAGAGATTGGACAGAAATTTTAAAACATATATTATAAATTATATTTATTTTAAAAATCCATGGAATAACATAAATAAACAAAAAAATATTTTGTTATATGTTTTTAAGGGAATTTAAATTATTTTTCTACTACTTTAAAAATGAATGTTTCATCGTTTTGTAAAAATTATGTGTAATTATTCATCCATAGAAAATTAAAAATACGATAACAATATAAAAAAATATCTTATTAAATAGAAGATTTTATAATCATTCATGAATTTTTTCATCCTTATGAAATCATATTAGATATATTAAAAAAAAGGATGGGAAATTTTAGTAATTAATCCATATATAAAATAAAATATTTTTATTTGTCAAATAATAATGCCATGAATATTCCCTAAATGTATGTTACCCAAAATATTATGACCTATTTATCCAATCTATAAGGATTATTCCAAAATTATAATTCATTATATTAAATATAATCCCTATAATTGGAAAAAAGTACATTTAATAGAATACTATAAAATAAAATATAAATTGGATTTGAGGAAAATGGATTTTAAGTTTAAACATGTTTTAATATAAAAAATAAAATTATTTAGATTATAAAATAAATAATTCATTTAGTTATTTTAATGAAAACAAATGAAATTTTATAATAATTTCCAATACCAATTAAACTTTTTAAATACGTGAATCATGTTGTCAATATTCTATAAAATTAATATTTATTTATATTCACAAAAAATTTATTCTTTTGGGAAAAATAAAAAATTATAATATTTTCATAATAATACAATAATATTTTAAAAAATGATATTGTATATGTAAAATAATATTTCTATATGCGGTAGAATATAATTCAAATATTTTCTTAAAAAATTTTCAAAAAATATTATTAAATCAAAGCCTGCACATAATACAAATTTAATACTTATTACAATATAACTAATAAATGTATTTATTTTGATTAATACATTTCTATTTATATTTCACAATGTAGGTACTCTTGTGAAAATAATTGTGTTTTTCCCAAGTATTACATGATCCCTATTTGTAACAATGAACTATTATGGAACATTATAGGTATATTGGGAAAAACATCGCCATATAATAGGTTTTGGACATGATTATTGGTCATTTTTTCCCTTATGAATAAGGTTAGTCACTTGATAAGCTTACTTTTACCTTGAATAATTTAAATAATTTTAGGAATTTCACAAATTGCTCTGGTAAAAAACTAAGATGAACTTATTATAAATTGTAAATTATGATTTTCAAAAAAATGGAATATTTTTTTTTCTAAATTCTAATTACATAATTTGAAGAAATTATTTTCATATTAGTCATATAGATTGGTAGATATTTAAGGTTTTTAAAGGAAAAACATTAAAAACCTTACTATGTTTTTTTTCAATTTCAATGTGAAATTGATACCAATTTCCAAAATTATATTAATTTATTAATAAATTAATTTAATTAACCATTAAAAAAATGTTAAAATAAAATTTATCTTTAAAAATAAAAATTATTAAAATTCATTTTTGAATTAAAATTCATTACTTTTCAATATTCATTAATAAATGAAACTTCACTGAAAAATACAAAAAAATCACCATAAGATAATTCTTATATTTATATTTATAAAATTATGTTTATTTTGATATATATTTTTTATAAAAGTAACAAAACTTGATTTAAAATATTTTCTCTATTGAAAGACATAAAAATTTACTTTTGAAAAATATTGATTTTTATTTGAAATATTGGGTTTTTTCAAATCTTATAATTATAAAATCTATTATATGAATATACAAAATATTTTATTGAATATATATATAGGTTAAATTAAATTCAAAAAATAATTTTTATTTATTTATTTAATTTGGATAAAACATTTTTTACACCATGAAAGTATTTTTTGTGTGTGAAAACATTCAATTTATATTCCAATTGTTCTTATAATAATTTCTAATTAATTTATAACCAATTAATTCAATTATTTTTATTAAATTTTTTTAATGAAATAATATTATATTTAATTTCTAGGTTACAACTTATTATATTAAATAATACTAATTTAAATAATATATTATTGTTCGTTTAGTCACTATCATGTGTGTAACACAAGACGACCTTAGTATTCCTTGTAGTGAAAGAAAAATATTATAAGATTAACATTGCTTCTTCATATAATAAGATATTGGGAAAAATTATATTTATTCTAAATGGAAAATATTTTATCCATTTGTTACACCCCATTATGATAAAATATTTTTCATTTAGAATAAATATAATTTTTCCCAATATTTTATTATATGAAGCAGTAATGTTAATCTTATAATGTTTTTCTTTCACTACAAGGAAAACTGAGGTCGTCTTGTGTTACACACATGATAGTGATTAAACGAACAATAATATATTATTTAAATTAGTATTATTTAAATTAGTATTATTTAATATAATAAGTTGTAACCTAGACATTAAATATAATATTATTTTATTAAAAAAATTTAATAAAAATAATTGAATTAATTGGTTATAAATTAATTAGAAATTATTATAAGAACAATTTGAATATAAATTGAGTGTTTTCACACAAAAATACTTTCATGGTGTAAAAGATGTTTTATCCAAATAAAATAAATAAATTAAAATTATTTTTTGAATTTAATTTAACCAATATATATATTCAATAAAATATTTTTTATATTCATATAATATATTTTATAATCATAAGATTAGAAAAAACCCAATATTTCAAATAAAAATCAATATTTTTCAAAAGTAAATTTTTATGTCTTTCAATAGAGAAAATATTTTAAATCAAGTTTTGTTACATTTATAAATAATATATATCAAAATAAACTTAATTTCATAAATATAAATATAAGATTTATCTTATGGTGAATTTTTTGTATTTTTCACTGAAGTGTCATTTATTAATGAATATTGAAAAGTAATGAATTTTAATAAAGTTTATTTTTAGAGATAAATTTTATTTTTACATTTTTTTAATGGTTAATTAAATTAATTTATTAATACATTATTATAATTTTGGAAATTGGTATCAATTTCACATTGAAATTGAAAAAAAACATAGTAAGGTTTTTAATGTTTTTCCTTTAAAAACCTTAAATGTCAACCAATCTACATGACAAATATGAAAATAATTTCTTCAAATTATGTATTTATAATTTAGTAAAAAATATTCCATTTTTTTGAAAATCATAATTTACAATTTATAATAAGTTCATCTTAGTTTTTTACCAGAGCAATTTGTGAAATTACTAAAATTATTTAAATTATTCAAGGTAAAAGTAAGCTTAACAAGTGACTAACCATATTCATAATGGAAAAAATGACCAATAAACATGTCCAAAACCTATTATATGGCCAGGTTTTTTCCAATATACCTGTAATTTTCTATAATAGTTCATTGTTACAAATAGGGATCATGTAATACTTGGGGAAAACACAATTATTTTCAAAAATAGCAATTGTGTCCTTTCCATCCACCCTAAAAAGGTACTCACCCACCCACCACTTCCTCACAGCTCACAAGACACATTGAATTTAACATGATATGAACTGATAGATCTGGAAAATATCTCCTCTAATTATATAATCCTCAAATTGTGAATAAATACATCCAAGTAATCCCTTTATAGAAAACCATAAGGGGTTACCTGAATAAGAGGTAACATCATTCCTCGAGCTATTTAGTTTCATTTCACCATAGATAATTTAATTTATCATTATTAAATGATTATATAACAAAATAAGTTTCATAAATATAATTATATATAGATATCAAAAATTTTAGTCCTTCAATTACACACACATGCATCAAAGGGGTAACAAACCAATAGTTTATTTGTACAATGTACTACCGTCTCCCAAAACGATGTTGTATATTTTACAATTTCCACCTCTCATGGTTAGGAATTGTGAGGGATAATATGTTAATATATGATATATATTATATTTATTATTTATTTTCTCCTTCAATATTCTTGTTATTACACACAACATTATGACATCCATTTTGTGTAAATATGATAAAATCATTTGTCGAACTGGGGACTATAGCACCTGCACATCAATGTAACTCATTCACACATTACAATAAATAAAGAAATAATGGTTTTAGTTAAAAATATTCAATATATATGAATTGAATATGATATTAATGACATAATTTACATTATGTGAACATAATATATAATTTTATTTATTACCATTTTCTAACATTAAAATGTGATAATGTCAGTCGTGGACATGTGGACTAACACCTCCCCAACATGGTTTTATTCATTTTACATCACAATAATTCTTTTTATAATTATATATGATCTAATAGAATTGTATTTATGATATAAAGGTAACTATATAAATATATATTTTCACTTACCTTCTTTCCATATCGATCATAGAAAAATTGGAATGTCACTCAAGAGTACGTACGAACTATCATCTCTATTATTGTAATGTTTATTCATTCATCATAACCACTTTTCATGATTACATTTATAGTTTAATTTATGTATAAATATGGTAATTATTTCATTATTATTAATCATTATATTTTTATATAATGACCTCTTTGACCTTATTTGACCCACTAATTTCATTTTTCAAACATAATCTAAATATTGTTAATACACCCAGCAAAAACATAATTTCCTTTTTTGTTGATTAATAAATTTAAACAAGTGAAATAAATATAATTGAAAACAATAAAAGGGTTATAATGTATGTAAATAATTAACATAGTTTACTTATTTAGGAATATAAAGACAGATGTGACAATTCAGACTTAAGGTGTGATATTTCTTCTCTATTTACATTCCATTGAGACTTATTTGTTGTTATGAACCAATTCAATTTTATATGGTGTATATGATTCAATTTGAATTTTTTTATCATGTATCTATTTACTATCATGATAATAAATGTTTTATTTAATTTTATTCCTTCATCTGGATTATGATTCATTTGTTTCAATGTGGAATAGGACACATTAGAATTTTGGACAGTCATTTCCATAAATTGTGTTTACATGATAATTAAATGGAATTTCTCTTCATCAAAATCATAAAACCATATTTTTACATATCCTCTATTGGGTAATTATTGATAAGGCAATTTTATTTATTTAATTTAAATAATTTATAATAAGGAACATTGATTATTAGTTAAATGTATTATTTTACACATGAGGAATTTATTGGATTTAATATGTGACATGTAGGGCCCTCTATAGCCCCCAATACATTAGTAAGATTCATGGGAATAAATTTATATGGTTTTTTTCAAGTCATTAACACTATATTAGATTCTAGGAAAAAATACTTGATAGTTTTAGGTTCATGGAATATTCATAAAAAGTATTAGATTCTTAGCATGAGCAACGAATATATATTTTAGACTTCCATCATTATGTAGTCCATAATTGGGTCATCTGTTATTAGTATTCCTTGTGATTATTCAATTATTTATAAAATCAATTTTTAATCAAAATTCTCATATAATTGTATAAATGTAATGTGTTTTAGTTATATATCATTCAATATTGAATATTCTTTATCATGTAATTTAAAAGTCAATTATTATTTGTTATTTTACATAACATGTTGATTTATGAAAATTGATTCATTGTGGTGTCTTCTTCAATTATCATTTTTTACATTTGGCCTCTCCCATGATAAGTTTGATTCCTATAGTTTATAAATAAGATATATTTGAATAATATTTGTAATATGTAGTTTGTTTCATTTTACTATGTATCATGGTATAAGTTCACTTCAAAATATATTATTCATATCATACACATAATTTATCTTTCCAAAACTGTTAATCTATTTGATACATCGTTATTTGATAACATATTATCAATTAATTGAAATATAATAATGAACCATCATTAGTATTCTTGGGTTGGGGCCCTATAAATTATTTCAAATGAATTTTTTCAGCAACATCCTAAACTAGATTTAGAAAACATTGGTTAGAGAATATAGAAATAAGAAAGAATTTGAGGGTATGTATATAATAAAATCCTAGAATATTGTAAAAGTAGATATTATATGGGTATTAATAGTAAAAAATCCATGTCTGTGTACTATTAGTGGATATGGTTTGGGACCAAATGTACATAGGAGTAAAAACTCTGACATAATATGTTAGGCCTTTTTGGACATGACCTGGTACTTGAAACAGTTCTTTTCGGTGCACCTTGATTGATTCTTCTTGGGCTACACAATTTATGATTCATATTTTTATTACAAACCATTATGAAGGATTTAAATATATACCCAATTAAGTCATGGTTATGATCAGTAGATTAGTTATTCATAACGATTTCAATTTATGTTTTTTAATCTACCATATTATGAAATATACAGAGTTTATAAATTTTATAACAAAATATACTATTTTTCATTTTATAGGAAAGATATATGGAAGGAATAAGTGTATCAACACTCCTCAAAAATGTAGATGTTTTCTTTATTGGAATTTAAATATAGCTGGTACTGGAATAGAAAAATATATAGACTTATTGAGGAAGCTTAATCAGGTTTTGACATGTATCCATTCCTTGATTGAAAAACATGTTACACAATGAGAGTCTCCTATATTAGATTAATTAATTCTACGGCGGCCGCTCCCTCATCAATTATTGGTAATAAAAATATACTTATCATTGAAAAATAGATTATTTATTTTGATAATATTTTTTAATTGTGTGGATGTTGTGAAAAGGAAAATATTATGGTTATAGCGTGTTGTCTAAAAGAAGACGTCGGTGAGCGGTGGTCATTGATAATAAATACTAAAGAAGAAGAGATATAATTCATGGGATTAAAATAATTTAGGGAAATGTTTGTTGATAAATACATCCCCTATGAAAAAACTTTTATGTTAGGATAAAGTTGTTTATTTAAAGGGAAATGTGGAAGAATGTGTTTCATAATATGATCCAACATTTACAAGGATTCTAAGCTATGAAACAGATTTCATACACAAAAAGAAATTTTTTATTGACCAATTATTTGACCGTCTTAATCCATGTCTCTGAAGGGAACCATTGACGCAAACATTTTTGTCATATATATGAAATAATATTATGTTCTATCAGCACTGAGAATGAATTTCTATTTTTTTGGAATCCAATGGTAGAAAGAGAATAAGGGGACAGAAAGGAAAAATATGGACAAATGGAACTATATAAAAAATTATTTTACCAATAGTGATATTTGTGAGGGTAAATAGTATGGATAATTCTAAAATGGTAAATTAGTATGAATAAAATTTGGAGGAAAAGTTAAATTTTAACTTGATTCCAAGGGCATGAAATTATATTCTAATGTTTAACACTTAAAATAGAAGGATATGGGGTACTGTGAATATGAATAACCGTAGAGACAAAAAAATATACCCTATAAGAACCTAAGGGATCAAGGTAATGCTTATGTTATTAACACAAATAAAGTGGCGTGAAATTTTTTTATATGTAAATGGATATATGAAATATGATGGGACATTATTTTGATGATGATATTATAATTATATGATTTATGATATATATATGTATTGTACTGAATTACTTTTTCATTAAATAATTTAGCCCATATATTGAATGGTATTAGGAAAAGTGATTCAATATCATGTTATACATTTTATTAAAAACATGGATAAGGGAAATATAATCCTTTATATTTTGATGATATAGAGACAATGATGTTTAGATATTGATATGAATCATTTGAATAATTTAATTTGGATACTACAAACTACAATGTAAATGATTATAAATTGTTGGATCATTATCTTTTTGAAATGTTAACAATTTATGAAAAAGTTTATTTCAGACATTGGATATGGAATTATAGTTAATATATTACCTCACGATATGATTCAAAAAGATAAAAAAGATTAATTAGAAATAGTTAATGGTGCATTCAATTCATAATATTCTATTCATAGATTCTTATATATAATTATATAACTATAGTGTGAAAGAATATCTTAGATATTTGTAAAGGGTATTCAAAATGAATTTATTTCCTATTATCAACATTTTTATGATATCAATGAAATTTATTCATATTACTATTTTATGGTTTTTTGGTCTAAAACGTTCATACGAACTTGTTCTATATCACTCTGAATCCTAAAATTATGGTTATATTTCACTCTAATTTCGATTTTTCACTAATGTTTTTCTATTCAAAACTGTAGCGGCGTACTAAACTTCACATTTCATTTTACATCTTAATATGAATATTTTTTATTGATCATATTTAATATATGTGTTTTTCAACAATATTTTATTTCCAAATATCAATCCCTTTATTACCGAGATAGAGTTTCTATTGTGAAGATATAATTAAATTATGGTGGGTAGAATTTACCACCCAAAGAAAATATAATAATCTTTATTTAGAATAAATTTATTTTATTCCAATATTTCTTTTTATAAAACTACAAGGTAAGATTATAAACTTTATATTTCTCTACATAGGTCACTAATGTTAGCTAATGTTACATGTACGCCCAATTTTAACAAAAGGGTAATATATAATTAAAAAATTTATTATTTATATAATAATTTAAAAAATATCTGTTAAATTTATTATTATGGGATTAAATAAGATGTTAATATATAATTTTTAATTCATTGGTTATAGATTAATTAGAAATTAATATAAGAACCAATTGAATATAAATGGAATCCTTTTCTGCAAAACAATATTTATGCTGAAAAATATGTTTTACACAAATAAATTAAATTAATTACAACTTACGAGTCATGAAAATGTAATATATTTTTTTATCAATATATATTTTTTATATTCATAAAATACATTTAATAATAATAAAATTACAATAAACACATTATTTCATATAAAAATCATTATTTTTATAAATGCACTTTTTTTCCTTTTAAAAGATAAAATATTTTAAATCCAATTTTTGGAAAATTATTAAATATTATATTTAAAAATACAATTCATTATCGAAATAAAAACATAGAAATTTGGATAGGGTTAATTTTTGGAATATTTATGTAATGTTTCATTTTTAATGAATAGTAAAAAATAAGGAATTTTAATTCAATACTGAATTTTCATAAAATATATTTATGAGGATAATTTAAATATTAAAATTTTTAAATATTTGAATGAAATAATATATATCAATTAATCCTATTTTTTTCATTGGAATTAATCTCACATTGATATTCAATTGAAAAACAAAAAATGCTTTTGAGTGTTTTTATTTTAAAACTGACATTATCCTCCGGTCTACAAGATTTAATTTAATTTAATTTCAGCCAATTATGTGATTTCAATTCAGAAAAAAGGATTCAATATTTGGAAGAACATGAAATTATAATTTATTATAAGTTCAACATAGTTTTTGACACAAAATATTAGTTAATGTAATTATAATTATCTACATTGAGTAAGGTAATGTTAACCATAATAATGGACTAATCAATAATATTAAGAGGTAAATGAACCTATAAACACGTCCAAAACCTATTGGATGTAAATATATATACCTTTACACTTAATAGGTTCCATAATGGTCCATTTAGACATGCGGTGAACCAAAAATACTGGGGGAACACAAAATTCATTTCAAAAATACCATTTGTGTCTATTACACCAACTATTAAAAGAATCTCAAACCCACCACTACCTCACACCTCTCAAGGCACAATGTATCGACCAAGTACTAAACCAATATATTATAAAAATACGTCCCATAATACTAGAATCCTAACCTTGGTAATGAATCCATCAAAGGAAGCTATTTGGTGAAAATGAAAAGTTGTTACCTGAATAAGAGGTAACATCCTTCCTTGAACACAATAGTTTTATATATTTTTACACTATTTAAATTATACCTATTACATTATTATATGTTAATATAATTATCCTCAATATAAAAAAATTTATTCTATGGTTTATTCCTACACTTATAATAACATCTATCTAATGGGTAACAAACTTATTATTTATGTTTATGGAAAACAATTGACTCACAAAATGATATTGTCTATTTTTCATTTGAAAACTATAAGGTGTGTAATTATGATGTAAAATCAGTTAATAATTTATATATATGATATTTATTATGTCTTTACGCTTCATAAATTATTTTATAACACACATCCATATGCA
Organism: Viscum album; assembly: GCA_963277665.1. Lineage (NCBI taxonomy): Eukaryota > Viridiplantae > Streptophyta > Magnoliopsida > Santalales > Viscaceae > Viscum > Viscum album. The sequence continues at coordinate 2,934,866 of OY728120.1, read as the reverse complement.
TTCTATTTTTTCTTTACATGATGACATTGTTTGTGTCAGTGTGGACTATCACCCACTCAAGGCGATGTGACTCAATGAAAATATAAATGGAACATATAGAAGATTGATTTAATTTAAAAAATTTAATATGAAAAAATATTATATTAATTACATAATTTAATTTCTGGAAACATGATATTTAATTTTCATTATTCCATATTTCACACAATAAAAAGTGATAACGAGGTTCGTAGATGTGTGGACCACTGCCTCCCCAAGAAGTTGCGAATAGATTTAAATCATATGATTTATAAATATAAGTATATATTATTAAATAACATTTTATTTGTGATATAAATATAATTATAGAAATATATAGTTTTAATTAACTTCGTTCTATAATAATCATTGAAAAATTGGAATGTTACTCAGGAATACGTATGACCTACCATCTCTTTAATTGTAACCGTGGTTTATTTTTCATAACCATCATTAATGATTTGTTTTACATGTATAATTTACATATTAATATGATAATTATGTAATTATTATAATTATATATAGTTTTATATAATGAACCCTTTGACCATAGTTGACCAACCATTGTTATTTTTAACGCATTAACCAAATATGGTAACAATAAATGATGTAAACATTATTGTTTAATTAGTTGTTTAAAACAATGAAATAATAGAATAAAAATTAATTATACACATGATAAAATTTCTGAGGAATGTAAATAATTAACATAAATTTATTACTCAGTAATATAAAGAAACTCGTGACAATTTAGACTCAATGTAATGGATTTCATCTCGATTTACATTCCATTGAGACTTATTTGTTGTTCTACACCAATTCAATTTAATATGGAGTATATAAATCTAGTTGACATGTTATATCTTTAATTTTCATATTACCATTATATTATGAGTTTGTTTTAATTTTATTCCATCATGGGGACTATTATTCAAATGTATTAGAATGTTAATGGACACATTGGAATTTTTAAGGATTATTTTCCACAAGAATGTTTTAAGGATATTGAGATAGTATTTTCATTCATCAACATCAATAAAAATTATTTTATAATTATCATCCACTAAGGAATTATTGATGAAACCATATTATTTATTTAATATTGATATTCTAAAATAAGGCACGATATCTTTTAATTAAATAAATTATTCTATATATAATGAATTTATTGGATTTCAAATTTGATGGGTGAGGCCAGCTATATCCCTTGATGAATTAGTAGGTACTTGATATGGTTTTAGAAAAGGACTTACAAATTAATTATATTATAGGTATGAATCCTTGATTTTATTATATTCTTGGTGTGGAGCCTGAATAATATTATATTCTTAAAGTGAAACGTAGACAAAATGTTTTAGATGTCCATTGTTATATATATTATTATTGTGTCTTTCATTATTGTTATTACTTATAATTGTACAAATATTTATAATATCTATGGTTTAGATTCATTTAAATTTTATTGACTAAATAGAATGTTTTTTAGTTATATACCGTTCAATATTGATTTTTCCTTATTTAGTTATTTTAATTTAATATGATATTAGTTATTTAACATATTATGTTGATTTATTATCATTGATTCATTATGGATTCTGATTTACATAGCCTTATTGGTAATTAGAGTACACACTTGTTATTTATACTTTCCGTTGTTTATAATGAAAAAATATTTTAATAATAATTTAATAATGTACTTTATTTCCTTTTGTTGTGTATCATGTTTTAATTTCTTTTCCCAAATGTTTAGGGGTATCATGTACGATACCATTCATTCTAAAACTGAATAAATATTCTGACCTTATTGATTTGATTCCTTGTAGTCATGAAAATGTAATAAATTAATGTACCAGTTCTTGGTTTATGGGGTTTTGGTGCTACATGTTAATATATTTGATAATGATGATGATGAGATGTTTATATGGACTGAATCCAATATGAGATGTTGAAATATATGCGAACTAAGGTTGTCGGAGATGAGGACCAACTCAAATCTAGGGTGAAATGATTATTATGATGGGGAAGGGATATCATGATGTTTGATAATGTGGAATGTGAGTGGACAACCATTGTGCATGTATTAATTGGGTAATCTTGTTTGATTATATATTTTGAATTATTTGGTTAAACTTTTATGCTTCATTAGGTTATATAGTCATGGTGATGTTTGGAAATTAATAGTACACTTGTTTTGTTATAACGTTATTTTTCGCTCTTCGCACACATTATTGTATGAATTTTTTACATTTTTTAATTGTGGATTCTTTGATGGTAATGTGTATAATACATGTTTTTCTCACCCTAATAATATATAATATATATTTGGATCGAAAGAGTAGATCATTGATCACGGTGAACATTAATTGTTGATGCAGAAGTTTATAACCAATTTAAGATATGTTGACTTTATAAAATATATTTTTTATATATTTACAACAATTTTACATATATATAACTACATTAATATATTTCAATTTCTCTATTATTAATTTTATATAGGGTTTGGTTAGTGGTTATTCTCATCTTATTCAATACATATAAAATATTATCGAGGTTAATACCTCCCATGTGTGGGATTATATACCCTAGACCCTATATTCCCATGCAAGGCCTGTTCGAGGACGAATGTGGGGAAAATTATCCCTCTTACTCCCTAGGATAACCACGGTGGTTCAATTTTGGTGGAAGGACTTATGATAAATTGGTGTTAAAGGAATGTGATCACACATTTAAAAAGTTAGAAATTTTAATATCATATTTCCACATTCAATAATGTTTCCTCTCAAATTAATTTACATTGATCATAATTTATTCATCTATAAACATGAATTATCTTTAATATAGGTAGTAAAAATCATTCAGAAATGAAAAAAATATCAGATGTCATTATAAATTCTTATTCATGTATAATCATTCAAATTATGAAATTATGAAATTTCATGAGTAAAATATTTCATCGGTGTGATGAAATTTAATATCAACACATTATGATGATTTTATAAATTTTTTAAAAAATTATAACCTAAAATATTATTTTTCTCTTTATATTATTCTAATAAATATCATGTGATAATTTTTCCATTATGTTTTTTATACAAGTAGATTAATAAACTTCCTATGATAAGTATATTAGAAATAAATATTTTTAATTATATTCATAGGATGTCCAATTTCTATTCTAATGATAATTTATATATTATCCAAATTCAATAATGGAATAAATATTTAATCAAATTAAATGAGAATAAAAAAACCAATTTTTAAATATTATATCTAATAATAAAATTTTAAATGCAATATTATGTCACTTTAACATGAAATAGTGATTTCATTTTATTATAAATATTAATTTTTAGAAGATGGTTATTAATAAAATTTATGTGATAGTCAAATACCATAGTTATTCACATTAAACATGTAGTAGTATTTATCTCTGTACTGTATACTTTAAAAAATTACAAAAAATTCATCTTCATAAATTAAATAATGAAATTTTAGTTTTTACATCAATTATATTATTTATATATTTATATAACGATATTATAAAAATAAAAGAAAAATTTTTTTTTCCTTAAATTTCATTGAAATTATTTTCAAAGCCTACTATGCAAATTTCAAACCGGAAAAATATTTTTTCTCAAACTGGTATAAGAAATTAAAGTGGAGGAATATGTTTTTTAGCATGTGGGAAAGAATTATCTAAAAAATATAAGTTCCATTTTATAAAAAATTATTTTCAAAGGAAAATATAATCCTTTTTACTTCATAGAGAAAAATATTAAATATAATATATGTTATTTATACCCATTTATATTCAATCATTAATTGTATTATAATAACAAAACCACAAAAATGTGTTTTTTATTATTCTTACTTATTTATGAGTTTCCCAATTTTCGAAAAGGGAAAATATCTTGTGATGTAAACGAATTATTATATTAATAATGGTAATGACAATGATTTAATTAAGGATTATAATTCATTATTTATTCATATATCCACAGGAACAATGATATTTCATCGATCACATATATAAAATAATTGGTTTTGGTGAGTTTCTGCACCCAAAACATAGAAGATGGATAGATTATATACCATTACCAAAATGTGAGAATAAATCTAGTATATTTTTAAAAGATCATGTAACATAATATGAAAATGCATAGATCCCTATTATATATTGCTAATCATAAAAAACACAAAGGAATTAGACATACTGAATTTTATGAATTCAAAATTTCCCATCTTGATATTTTCCAGAAAACTCAACACATTTACTAATTAAATTATTTTTCAATCAAATATTATTTTAATTCCCACGAATATGAAGATAAATATTTCTATATAGTATGTTTCTCAATGGATTTCATTAAAAAACTTAATATGATAAAATCCAATTGATTATTATAATAAATTACATAATGTTAAATAGAAAATTATTGTACATTTAATGTGGAGGAAAAATTATATTTTCTATATGTAACACATTTCCCATTCATAACTACAATGTAATGTGTATGACTAAAACAACCTCACCCTTACCTGATTTCAAACAATAATGGAGATTAATAATCCATGGATTAACATTATAACATATATGTGTTGCCCATAATGAAATTATAAAATACAAGAATTATCATTTCATCATCTTGTAAATAATGTTACATAGGGGATATAAACTATCTCTTATATATAAATAAAATCAAAATCATTATGTTTGTTCTTAATTAGGAAATTTTTTACCCGTTCATAGTGGACACCAATGAATGGTAACTTGTTTTACATTAATATAGTGATGGTAAATTAGTGGATACAATTATGTAGTGCTTCTTTAAACCAATCTTACCATTTCCTAACTCAGGAGGTGCCATTTAATAGTGAATAAATACAACCTATACCATTACACAAGCAATATCAATCCCATATACTAATACATATACATTTAAAAACTTATGTTACCCTTACCTAGTGTTAAGTCCATTTATAAGGTTAAAAATAAAAATAAAATATTTCATTATGACTAAAATAATCAACTAAATAAAAAATAAAAGCCATTAAAATTATATTATAGACCCAAAAAACACTTCTAAAATAATATAATAACAATTAAATCCTCAATTAAAATTTCCAAACAACATTTACAACTTTTAAATTATTTTTAATATTTAAAAAATCATTTTAATTCGATTAAATAAATATGAAAACACATTATAAATATATGACACCATAGAATGAAAAATGAGGGAATGGGAAATTAAATTACATATAGATACAATGAGTTTCTTATGAATATATTCATTTAATTACCTATTATAATCAATAAATATATTTAAATTATTTAATTTCTTTTTTATGGATCTGAAATATGTTTTAAAAATCACTTTACCATCCAAAAAAACACCAAGATAACATGTTAATTTTAATACACTAATTAATATATGGAGAACTCAATTTATAATTTCAACTTATTCCATGTTAATGTTTTATTATTTAGATGATGAATCCTTTAAATGTTTCCTCTTATACTAGTCTATATTATGTTGCCTAAAAAATTCATCACTTATTTGTTGAATATTTCTATGCATAAATACCGCTAAATGATTTTCATTGAGTTATATGACATAAATACTTATTAAATTATAATTCTTAATTCGGTGATCGTATCATTTCATGTCAAATTTTTATGGTCGATGTTAGGTAATTTATTTGGATTTAACATTATTATCTTGTTATCAGTGATATCATTCTTCAACATGGGAATCATTCTCAATTTTATGAATCTATAATAATCTTTTTAAATAAATATTTCTTTAATGGTATTCATCATTTATTTCCACATTGTAACGTCATAAGAAATGATATCTCTGAGACTTTTTGTATTAAATGTCAATGATTATTTTAATAAAGATAATAAATTAACAAAAAAATATCTAAAGTTTTTTTTGTAATAAAAATTGATAGATTAGATATAATATAGAAAGAATTTTCATGAATTGGACGAATTGATCAATTAAAAATTTTGAATATTTTAAAGTAAAATTTAAATGTGATTTAATTATGGTTCATGTTATGAAAGAATAAATTAAAGAAAAAAATGATTAAATATATGTGTGCCTAAAAATTGAAATTATTACTACAATTCACTTATCTATATCATAAATGGAAATATTAGAAATTAATTAACTAACAATTTTATATTATTCACAACCAAATTAAATATATCAATTTAGTATTGGAGCATAACCATAATATAGAAATCATTTAATTGATAGTTACATTCCTTAATAACATCTAAATTACAACATAGATGTGAAGACAAAAAAAACTTATTTTCAAATGAGAAGAACATTAACATCCCAAGTATGTAATAAAAAATAGATATTTTTATCTATGTCTATTAATGAATTATATAGTGTTATAGAGGCTTAAAATGAAAATAAATCCAATCTTAAGCATGGTATACACTAATATTTTTTAAAAGATTGTTTTACTCCCTTTTGATGGAAAACCATTTTTAAATCTATCTATTGACAATTTTATAATTTATATTTGTCAAAATAAATTTATTATTTATAATTGGGACATCAAAATTTACTTTCTGTGAATTGTGTGGTATTTTTCTGACAATGTTCATTTTTTAATGAATAGTGAAAAATACTGCATTTTACATCAAAACTGCTTTTTAGTCAAATTTATTTATATGAGTAGATTATCTTTTGAATTGGTTTTCAAGTTAAATTATAATATATTTTTACCATTTAATCCAATGGTGGTCATTAGGATTAATTTAACTTTGGAATTGGGCATAAACTAATGCCAAACTTTTCATAGATATTGTTTCAAAAAAAACACGCTATTTGTTTTGACAACGGGAATTATTTTTAAATCAATTATTGCAATTTCTGTGTTTGGAATTTGGTAAAATGGATTCCATATTTGGAATCAGATGGTCCAAATTATGTAATCAAGACTCTTTTGTTTTTGGACATTATGAATAGTAACGACGATAATTATCTTTAATTATCTTGATTAATGAGTAATCAGGTAGTTAAGGATAATAAAATGATATCATAATAATACAAAAAAAACCACAACATGTTTCCTAAGGATACTAGTTGTCTCATGGCCGACCATGGGATTCCTTGTTCCGAACTTGGGGGCCCCATGGAATCACTTTTGTGAGAAAGTGACTTTTTATCTTTTTATTTTTAAAGAATGTTAAATGTAACAAAGAATGTATCAACTAAGTCAAATATTTTTAATTTTGTCTACATAAATGATCTTTTGGACTATAAATATTCATTAGAAATATAAAAATATTTCCTACATCATGATATTTTTTTATAATATTTAGACAATAAATTTATTAAATGTATTATGACATCATGATGATGCAACGATTACCTCATTAATAAAGGATTTAAATAAAATGGAAAGATAATGTAAAATCTATGACCTACACAGGTCCAAAACCTATTGGATGGGTGGATTTCGAACCCTTATCACCTTAACCTCGAATTATATCAATATGGGACCTTTTGAATCCGAAAATCATTTTCAAATAAAGTAACATTTCCTTACTTTCCAAGAGTTCCCCTCCTCTCCTTTTATAAAAGGCCCCCACCTCTACCTCCTTACCCACACCTCCAAAGCTTTTGGCTTGGCCAACCCCCTCCCATTTTGTCTCTAAGCTTCCCTCTCTTACTCCTTGAATCCTCACATTGTGCAGAAGTCTTTTCAAGGAAGCCTTTGAGCTCAAACCAAAGGGTGTTGCCCGATTTTAAGGTAATGTCATCACTTGAGTCCTTTTGTTTTATTTTGCTTCTCCAACCCCCTAAACTCTTTTTATTCATATCTTTTGTAACAACTCCAGTATCTTCAATATACTAGGATGTTTTTATATGAAGGATTCGAACTACACTTACACACACCTACATCTAATGGTTAAAGAACATACTGTTTCCGTGGATGGCGAATTTATGGCTCCCGAAACGATGATTGTTCAACATTCTTTTAACACCATGAAAGGTGGCAATAAGATGTCACTATATTTATATATTATATATAATAAGTTTATTTTTTCCATAAGCTTCTGTATTTTTTATTTTGGGCATACCTTTATGGTTTCCATTATGGGTAAACGCGATATCTTCATTTAAGGAAGTGCGGACTACCACCCCCTCAAAGTGATTTGATTCATTAAAACCATATGTGGGATGTATAAAGGAGGGATTTATGATATTATATATGATATTATACTGAAATTATAATATAACTTTATATAATTATGATTCCATTCTATAAAATACTAAATAGAAATGAAAGTAGCGTTCATGCGTACGTACGTCTTACCGTCTCCATGAACGGTGCATTTCATTTCTTACCTCTAAATGTTATATAATATTATAAATGCATGAATGTACTGGATATATATTATATCTATGATATCTACATAATTAATCCATTCGGGATATAATGGATACATGAACAACTTGTAATTATAAAGGGTTTATTTTTTACTCAAGTACCAATGATTGTTAAAACGACCGTTATTAACTTAAATAATTACATAGTGTTCATGAAATTGAAATAAGTGATATAAAAGTAATAATGAACTTGAAAAAGGTTCTTAAGTAAGTATAAATTAGCTCAAGTTTATTTTTCAATACATTAAAGAATGATCGAGTTAAGTCAGACTCGAGGTATGGGACTTCGTCTCAATCTCCTTTCATTGAGGAATATTTTGTTTTATACACAACCTTCTTTTATATGGTGTATAAACCCCTTTGACTTTTACGTTTATTCAAAAGGAATCTTTTTTTTATACGAAGCATTTACTAAACGACAAAAGGGAATGTTTTTTTCATACGTATGCGGAGACAACGACTTCTCAGCCGCCGTGACCATTATTTGAGTTTCGGCTTCCTCTACAAGCCATACCTTTTTTTTAATAAAGAAAAAAAATACCATGTTTTACTTTTCTTTTATTTTGTTATTGAAAATGGTTTTCATAATGTTTTTATATCAATGTGTTGTATTGATATCTTGTGATTTAAAGGTGGAAATGTTATGTTTCCTTTATGCATGTTTTATTTGATACGATTATGTTGAGGTTATTGGGCATTATTGTGAAGACGGGTGGTTCCATGATAAACTAAGGGCGGGTGAGCCCTATATTTCTCTCCAATGCATTAGGTAATGTGAAGGAGTGAAATGTTAAGGTTTCTCCGAAGATATTTAGGGAATATACTGTGATGGGTATTCCAAACGTAACCAAGAGGGTTACTCCCTACGTAAGAATGTTATGAATGCCTCAAGTTACCTTTATGTCTTATGATTTCTATGATTTATTCATGATTTTATGAGGTATGTTAAAGTGCTTATATTTTATGGGTAAAGTATGTTTTCATTCTTATGTATATATGTACCCATGTTTCCTTTCCATATTTTTATATCCCTTACTAATCTTTTTATGCTCATCCCATATTTTTTTGAAATGTTTTTCACAGGTCAAGGGAAAGGTACATGATATGATGATAGTGTCAAGGAAGTTTCAAGAAAGAATCCATGTTTTATTTTAAATATGTTTCCATTGATGGGAAATAAGAATACTATCTTTATGTAACCACTTTGTTTATATGTGGAATGTAATGCAAGTTTTATGATCTAATTATCTAAAACTCTAAACTCGAAAATATCATCAATGTGTAATCTTGTAATAACTCAAGATTAAGTAAGGTTTAAGGCTGGGGTCTTATAGTTGGTATCAGAGGTCAGTTTAGATAACTTTAGGAGTTAGAATTCTATTAAATTATTATCCAAAAATATTTTTTTATGGTAAAATTGAAGTGATATAGCATTTGAATATTACCATGTTGCTTCATTTAAGAAATGTTTGTTTAGAATGGTTTTCCACAGAGGAAACTGGGAAGCAGTGCTAGGAAGGCATACAGAAGGAAATAACCTTCCGAATCAGCATCATGAGATGGTCAGAATTGGAACATAACCGTTTTTTGCAGTAATGGTGCAGTTGACTCAAGCGATAAATGGTGGTGGTATCCATGCACGAGATCAGCCAGATCAACCACAGAGGAACATGTCAGTGGTGGGACATTTCATGAGGCAACATCCCCCATCATTCAAAGGATCATCTGACCATGTGTTATATGGAGGGTGGATTAAAGCACTGGAGAAAATTTTCGATGTCATGGGGTTTTTAGATAATCAAAAGATTAGTCTTGCTATTTACCGTTGGGAGGTTGAAGCCGATCAGTGGTGGTCGATGGTTAAAAATATCAGGGATGCTGAAGAGATTGATGCTCTTGACTGGGATGAATTCAAAGGTATGTTTCTTGAGAATTATTTTCCTTAGGCTGTTCGACTTAGGATGGAAAAGCAATTCTAGGAATTGAGGCAAGAGGAAGATTCAGTGGCTACCTATGAAGAAAGGTTCACTCGATTGGCAAGGTATGCTCCAAATTTTATCCGAGACCTTGATAGTAAAATCAATCATTTTTACTCAGTATTAAAGACAAAATATTGAAGGGCATTAGCTTCTCGTGAGTTTAAAAGTTATGAAAATTTTGTTCGATGTGCTAAGAATGCGTAAATGGAGTTTGCCGATGATCAAGTGTTCTATAAAAACCAATAGAAGAAGAGACCGAGGTGGCAGGACAAAGGGAAGAATTCTTCAAAAAATTATTTTGGTAAGAAATATAATTTTCCAGTTTGTGATAAATGTGGTAAAAGGCAGGCTGGGGAATGTCTTCTGAATTCTGGAAAGTGCTACTAATGTGGTAAGATGGGACATAAGGCTCGTTATTGCACTGAAAAATATCAAGGTTAAGGTAAGACCAAATTTGATTTACAGTTAGTGAAAGGTTTTACGTGCAATGAGATGGGTCACTATGCAAACGAGTGTCCGAAAAAGAGCTTGGGTGATGGGAAGCAGTTAGACTACAAGTAGAAAAGGGTGGTTAAATCCTTTGCAACTACTTCAGCAGCTGTCGGGCCATCAAATGAAGTCGTATCAGGTACTTTGTTTGTTTTTTCAGATTATGCCAGTGTGTCGTTTGATTCAGGGTCTACACATTCATTAATCTCTGAAATCTTTTTCTAGTAAAATGGGAATACCATCTCAAGAAATGACTCCTGAACTTTTGGTAAAAACACCTGGGAGAAATTATGAGTCAAAAAGAATTTATAAGAATCTTCCTATCCTTATCTGTGGAAATAACCTACTTGCAAACCTTATTGTTCTTCCTATAATAGAGTTTGATGTTATCATGGGTATGGATTGGTTCTCTATTTACCATGATAAGATTGACTGTGGAGATAAAGAAGTTTCTTTTTAGAAAGACTTTCAGTTTTTGTAAAAGAATGAACCCTTAGTGTTGATAACTTATCAAGATACCAAGAATATTGTAAAAGATGGAAATGAATATTACCCTGCACACATCGTTGAAAACAAAGGAACTGTTCAGATTAATGATGTGCCAGTGGTAAATGAGTATCCTGATGTTTTTTCTGATGAGTTGCCTGGAATAATACCAGATCGGGAAGTTCAATTTACTGTTGACTTAGTTCCTGATGCTAATCCAATTTCAAAACCCCCTTATCGAATGTCTCAAATTTAACATTTAGAGTTGAAGGAGAAATTGCAAGATTTATTAGAGAAAGGTTTCATTCGACCTAGCACATCACCATGGGGTGCTCCTATTTTATTTGTTAAAAAGAAAGATTGTTCAATGGGACTTTGCATTGATTATAGAGCCTTGAATAACATCACTGTTAAGACCAAATATCCATTGCCTCATATCGATGATTTGTTTGATCAGCTCCAGGGAGCTCAATATTTTTCAAAGATTGACTTGAGATCGGGGTACCATCAGCTGAAGGTAAATGAAGCAGACATTCCGAAGACTGCGTTTCATACAAGATATGGCCATTATGTATTTGTAGTAATGCCTTTTGGGCTAACCAATTCACCTTTTGTATTCATGGACTTAATGAATATAATTTTCCATGAGTTCTTGGATAAGTTTGTGGTGGTTTTCATTGATGATATTTTGGTTTTTTATAAAATTAAAGAGGAGCATGAAAGACATTTAAGGGTTATCATGCAAACCTTAAAATAAAAGAAACTGTATGGAAAATTCAGCAAGTGTGTGTTTTGGTTACAACAAATTTCTTTCCTTGGTCACATTGTTTCTAAGGATGGGATAACTGTTGATCCTGCAAAAACAAAAGTTGTGGAAGACAGGCCAAGACCCACAAATGTAACTGACATTCGTAGCTTCCTTGGTTTGACAGGCTATTACCAAAGGTTTGTTAGAAATTTTTCACGGTTATCTAGTCCAATGACTAAGCTAACTTGGAAGGTTGTTATGTTTATCTGGACAAAATAATGTGATGATTGTTTTCAGGAGTTGAAAAGAAGATTGGTGAATGCTCCAGTTTTGGCACTACCTTCTAGGAATGGTGAGTTTTTTATCTACATTGATGCTTCATTGAAAGGACTTGGTTGCGTCCTAATGCATAATGATCAGGTAATTGCTTATGCTTCACGACTGTTGAAAACCCATGAGGTAAATTACCATACACATGATTTGTATTTAGCTGCTGTTGTTTTCGCTTTAAAAATTTGGAGGCATCATTTGTATGGAGTAAAGTTTGAAATATATACTGATCACAAAAGATTAAAGTATATATTCACTCAGAAAGAGTTAAAAATGAGACATAGGAGATGGATGGAATTAATCAAGGATTATGATTGTACAATTAATTACCATCCGAGAAAAGAAAATAAACTGGTTGATTCTTTGAGTCGAAAAAGTAATGCTTCATTAGCAATGTTGCTTTTGGAACGTGATACTTTGGTTAAGGATTTGATGAACTTTGGCATAGAAGTTGTTGGTGTGGGAAGTTCTTCTGTTTTGTTTCAGGTATCAGTGAGATCATCTCTATTAGATAGAATCAAGAAAGCACAGAAGCAAGACAGTGAGTTGCAGAAAAAGGTAGAGCTGGTCCAGAAAGGTAAGTTGTTGAAATTCAACATTGATAATGATTGCGTTTTGAGATTTGGGAAGAGAATGTGTATGCCTTGTGATTCACAGTTGAAGAGAGAGTTGTTATGTGAATCTCATAGTTCTCCGTTTTCAGTTCATCGTGGCAGTACTAAGATGTACATAGATCTGTGGGAGTATTAATGGTGGGATGGAATGAAAAGAGATATTGCTGATTTTACTGTGAAGTGTTTGACTTGTCAGCAGGTTAAGGAAGAGCGACAATTACCGAAATGGATGCTTTAGCCTTTACCAGTGCCAGAGTGGAAATGGGAAAACATATCCATGGACTTTGTTGTGGGATTACTGATGACATATCGAGGAAATAATGAAATCTGGGTTATTATTGATCGCTTGACTAAATATGCTCATTTCCTTGCTATACGAGATACATTTTCCCAAGATCAACTTTCCCGTTTGTATCTTAAAGAGATAATAAGGTTACATGGAGTTCCCCTCTCCATTGTATCTGATCGTGATCCCAGGTTCACATCTAACTTTTGAAAAGGCCTTCAGAAGTCATTGGGTACTGAATTAAATTTTAGTACAACATTTCATCCTCAATAAGATGGGCAGTAAGAACGAACAATTCAGACCTTGGAAGATTTGCTATGAGCTTGTTCGATTGATTATCAGGGAAGTTGGGACCAACATCTTTCTTTGGTTGAATTTTCATATAATAACAGTTTTCATTCCAGTATACCGATGGCACCATTTGAGGAGTTATACGAGAAACAGTGTTGAACTCCAGCTTTTTGGGATTAAGTGGGTGAAAGGAAGTTGATGGGACCAGAATTGGTAGAAGATATGGCAGAAAAAGTTCAGCTGATTCAGAAACACATGAAAACAGCTCAGATTAGGTAGAAGAGTTATGCAGACAATAGGAGGAGGGATCTATCTTTTGAGCTAGGTGATCATGTTTTTCTCAAAGTCTCACCATGGAAAAGTGTGATGCGATTTGGTAAGAAAGGAATGTTGAGTCCAAGGTTCATTGGACCATATGAAATTCCGGAGAGAGTTGGATCAGTTTCATACCGGGTGGCTTTACCTCCGAGTTTATCTCAGGTATACAATGTTTTTCATGTTCCGATGCTGAGAAAGTATATGCCAGATCCATCTCATGTTTTGAGTCTAGAGGTAGTTCAGCTGGAAGAGAACCTATCTTGTGAGGAACAACCGGTCCAGATTCTTGGCCACAGGGAGCATGTGTTACGGAATAAGGTGATTAATCAGGTAAAGGTTTTGTGGAAAAACCACATGATGGAAGAGGCAACACGGGAATCTGAAAATGCAATGAGTGATAAGTACCCCCATTTATTTGATAAGTAAATAAATTTTGGGGACTCAATTTTCTAAAGGGGGGAAGGATATAACATCCCAAGTAAGTAATTAATAATATATATTTTTATCTATGACTATTAATGAATTAGATAGTGTTTTAGAGGCTAAAAATGAAAATAAATCCAATCTTAAGCATGGAATACACTAATATTTTTTAAAAGATTGTTTTGCTTCCTTTTGATGGAAACCATTTATAAATCTATGTTTTGACAATTTTATAATCTATATTTGTCAAAATAAACTTATTATTTATAATTGGGACATCAAAATTTACATTCTATGAATTTTTGGTATTTTTCTGACAATGTTCATTTTTTTAATGAATAGTGAAAAATACTACATTTTACATCAAAACTGCTTTTTAATCTAAATTATTTATATGATTAGATTATCATTTTAATTGGTTTTAATGTTAAATTATAATATATTTTTACCATTTAATCCAATGGTGGTCATTAGGATTAATTTCACTTTGGAATTGGGCATAAACTAATGCCAAACTTTTCATATATATTGTTTCAAAAAAACCCCGCTATTTGTTTTGACAATGGCAATTATTTTTAAATAAATTATTACAATTTCTGTGTTTGGAATTTCATAAAATGGATTACATATTTTGAATCAGAGGGTCCAAATTATTTAATCATGAATCTTTTGTTTTTGGAAATTATGAATAGTAACGATGGTAATTATCTTTAATTATCTTGATTAATGAGTAATCAGGTAGTTAAGGATAAGAAAATGATATCATAATAATACAAAAAGGCCACAACATGTGTCCTAAGGATACTGGTTGTATCATGGCCGACCATGGGATGCCTTGTGCCAAAATTGGGGGCCCCATTGAATAACTTTTGTGAGAAAGTGACTTTTTATCTTTTTATTTTTAAAGAATGTTAAATGTAACAAAGAATGTATCACCTAAGTAAAATATTTTTAATTTTTTATACATAAATGATATTTTGGACTATAATAATTAATTACAAAGATAAAACTATTTCCTACTTCATGATATTTTTTTTATAATTTTTAGACATTATATATATGAAATTGTTTATGACATCATGATGATGCAGCGATTACCTCATTAATAAAGGATTTAAATAAAATGGAAAGATAATGTAAAATCTATGACCTACAATGTCCAAAAAACTATTGTATGGGTGGATTTTGAACCCTTATCACCTTAACCTCGAATTATATCAATGTGGGATTTTTTTAATTGGAAAATCATTTTCAAATAAAGTAACATTTCCTTACTTTCCAAGAGTGCCCCTCCTCTCCTCTTATAAAAGGCCCCCACCTCTACCTCCTTACCCACACTTCCAAAGCCTTTGGCTCGGCCAAACCATGCCCATTTTGTCTCTCCACTTCCATCTATTACTCCTTGAAGCCTCACTTTGGGCAGAAGTCTTTCCAAGGAAGCCTTTGAGCTCAAACCAAAGGGAGTTACCCGATTTTAAGGTGATGTCTTCACTTGAGTCCTTTTGTTTTATTTTGCTTCTCCAACCCCCTAAACTCTTTTTATTAATTTATTTTGTAACAACTCCAGTATATTAAATATAATAGGATGTTTTTATAATAAGTATTAGAATTAAACTTACACACTCCTACATCTAATGGTTAAAGAACATACTATTTCTATGGATGGGGAATTTATGCCTCCTGAAACGATGATTGTTCAAAATTCTTTTAACACCTTCAAAGGTGGCCATTAAGATGTAAATATATTTATATATGATATATAATATGTTTATTTTTTTCTTAAGCTTCTGTATTTTTTATTTTGGGCATACCTTTATGGTTTCCATTATGGATAAACACGATATCTTCATTTAAGGAAATGCGGACTACCGCCCCCTCAAAGTGATTTGATTCGATAAATACCATATGTGGGATGTATAAAGGATGGAGTTATGATATTATATATGATATTATACTGAAATTATAATATACCTTTATATAATTACGATTCCATTCTATAAAATATGAAATAGAAATGAAAGTAGCGTTCATGCGTACGTACGGCTTACCGTCTCCACGAACGGTGCATTTCATTTCTTACCTCTAAATGTTATATAATATTATATATGCATGAATGTACTCGGTATATATTATATCTATGATATATATATCATGAATACCATTCTGGATATAATGGATACAAGAACAACTTGTAATTATAAAGGGTTTTTTTTACTCAAGTACCAATGATTGTTAAAACGACCGTTATTAACTTAAATAATTACATAGTGTTCGTGACATGAAAATAAGTGATATAAAAAGAATAATGAACTCGAAAAAGGTTCTTAAGCAAGTAGAAATTAACTCATGTTTATTATCCAGGACATTAAAGAATGATCGAGTCAAGTCGGACCCGAGGTATGGGACTTCGTCTCAATCTCCTTTCATTGAGGCATATTTTGTTTTATACACAACCTTCTTTTATACGGTGTATAAACCCCTTTGACTTTTACGTTTATTCAAAAGTAATCTTTTTTGTAAACGAAGCATTTACTAAATTACAAAAGGGAATGTTTTTTTGTCGTACGTATGCGGCGACAACGACTTCTCAGCCGCCGTGACCATTATTTTAGTTTCAGCTTCCTCTACAAGCCATACCTTTTTTAAAAAAGAAAAATAAATACCATGTTTTACTTTTCTTTTCTTTTGGTATTTAAAATGGTTTTCAAAATGTTTTTATATCAATTTGTTGTATTGATATCTTCTGATTGAAAGGTGGAAATGTTATGTTTCCTTTATGCGTGTTTTATGTGATACGATTATGTTGAGGTTCTTGGGAATTATTGTGAAGACGGGTGGTTCCATGATAAACTAAGGGCAGGTGAGCCCGATATAGCTCTCCAATACATTGGGTAATGCGATGGAGTGAAACATTAAGGTTTCTCTGAAGAGATTTGGGGAATATACTGTGATGGGTATTCCAAATGTAACCAAGAGGGTTACTCCCTACATAAGAATGTTATGAATGCCTCATGTTACCTTTATGTCTTATGATTTATATGATTTATTCATGATTTGATGAGGTATGTTGAAGTGCTTATGTTTTATGGGTAAAGTATGATTTCATTATTATGTATATATGTACCCATGTTTCCTTTCCATATTTTTATATCCCTTACTGAGATTTTTATGCTCATCCCAAGTTTTTTTGAAATGTTTTTCACAGGTCAAGGGAAAGGTACATGATATGATGATAGTATCAAGGAAGTGTCAAGAAGGCATCCATATTTTATTTTAAATATGTTTCCATTGATGGGAAATAATAATACTATCTTTATGTAACCACTTTGTTTATATGTGGAATGTAATGTATGTTTTATGATCTAATTCTCTAAAACTCTAAACCCGAAAAGATCCTCAATGTGTAATCTTGTAATAACTCAAGATTATGTACGGTTTAAGGCTGTGGACTTATAAGAACAACCCAAATGTAGCATTTATTATAGCAATAAAAAATATTTCCCTTTATTTTAATGTGAAATAATTAAACAAAAACACTCCAAGTAGAATTGATAAAGAAATAAAAGCCATATAAGTGTAATACAATAGTTGTAAATTATATATTTTAATGAATCCATTATCAGATAATGTGATTTATTGTGTAACAAAATGAGGTATGGTAAAAAATTGAAACATAGTTATTAAATGTGATATAAAGGGTGATTTTAAAATAAGACTTTGTTTGATAGAATATATAACATTAAACAATGATTTTACATTAACCATTTGGTAACATTATCTACATTATGGCTCCTATAACCAAGGTATTTAATTATCTTATATGAATAATAATAATCCAACTAAGAAAAAATATATACATTTCCTACCCAATAAAAATATATTGATTAATTTTTATGAAATAAGAAATAAATTTTTTATGGAATTAATTTAATGCATAAAATATGTATTAAAAAATTATTTAATTTTATTTTCAAGAGATAAGATTATTTAATTTTTTTAAATGATAGAAATTTTATTTTTAAAAATATTACAAAATATTTTAAAACAACCTATAAAAGTTATCATATGGATTAAATTTTGGAATATTTCTAAAATATTTCATTTTTTATAGGAAATATAATAAATAAAAATTTATAAACAAAATTATTTCTAGTATATACAATGTCCCAAATTTTTTAATTGATTTTAAGTTTATTATTTATTAATCATTAAACACAATCAAATTATTTCTATTTGAATCCACATTAGGATAAATTTTTTCCTATAATCATTTTCTATACATAAAAATGAATTTTTTATAATACAATTTCTCATAAAATAGTGTTATTATTTTAAATGTATATTATTCCACAAATATATATTTAATATGATAATTGTGAATCAATATTTAATAATATAATTTCTAAAATTTTAAAATATATCATCTTTAATTTTTGATATAATGAATAGTACCTCGGGTAAAATTTATCAGCTCAGTAAAGGGTAAATTGTTAAAAATAGTGTTTCAACTATATAATATGTCCAAAGAATCATCCATTAAATATTTATATTATTCAGTGGATGATTTTATTTTCACCAAATCATTCCAATATATAATAATATGAAATTTTTTAAAACATTTCCATTGTTAAACACCTCTTTATTATTTTAAGAAATGGGAAATTATAAAATGTATATTTCTTGATTTCAATATCTATAATAAATTATAATTTGGAAAATTACATGGTAATAAGGATTATAATATTTTATTTTGATGATTTGTAATTTTTTGATTATTTTAAATCATTTTTATTTTTTATTCATGAAATATCCACCTTAAATTATTAAGAATCACTAAAATAATGAATGGCGAAATGGGTGCAAAAACTAAGTAAATATATTTTTTGAAATGAAACAGTTTTTATATATGTTATGGTGTACCATGAAATATTTCAAGAATATAATAATGTATTTTTTTATTCAAATGATGATATTCAATTTGACATTATATTCATGATATTTTTAAAAGTCAACTCATTTAAAAGTCTAAAAAATGTAATTATTGATATTTTATGATCAATAATAAATCATTAAATGACATAGAAATAAAAATAATAATAAAAAATACCAAAGTAATGGGATATGGTCTATCATATCGTATATTCTACATTTACATGTAATTTTACTTTTTTGTATTAAATTTTCTCATCTCTTGACTAAAAAAATAGTTTACATGTTAATAGTAAAAAGGGTAATATTAGATTAGAAGTAAGATACATGGGTTAAAAATGTAAAAACATTACTATATTTATTTTTATGATATTATTATAATAATATGTTTCCTATTTATGTGATATATCAATTTTGAGCCACCCCGACCTAATAATTAAATTATATTATTTTAATACTTTATGAAATTACATGAACATCCCTCATCTCATTTATTATCCCTATACATTATATAGATGTACCATTCTAATTTTCAAGTCCTCATTTACTTTTTTTGGTTATACCATTAGTGTATTTTTTGGGTTGTATTTGGTGAGATTACGAAATTTTGGAATCCATGGGGGTGATGTGCATGGTTGGCAGACTATCATGGAACAATTTGGGGTTTTCCCTAGTAAACTATGAACCCTTTGGGGGAGAGAATAAGTGGTGCGCAATTAGATAATGGTTTGGAAAAACTATGTAGAATCCCTCCCCAAACCTTTTGACCCTAAATAATACTGTTTTTCTGGGATGGAATAAGATTTTTCAAACTAGGTACCACTTATGAGATACTATTTGACCCCTATGTAGAGGCTCATGGTTAATGTTATTCATTTTCAAAACCTTGAACATGGATTTAATTAAACTGAAAATTTCAATTAAATTTCTAAACATCCCAATTTTGACACCAATTTACCCCACTTGGCCCTACCAAAATTCATATGTTTATGGATGCTCTTAGGTGGATTCTATTTCCCCTCAATCCAATTTCTTGACCAATTAAATATATGGTCACCAAATCAAACCCTCATTAGGAAGATATTAATATTTAGTTTTTATTTGTCACTCTCTTATCTCTCTATACAAACCATGACGAATTATATTTCATCTTAGGTGCTAGTTGAGTTCTTGGTTTTATTGAATTATTTTCAATTGGATCTTCATCATAGTTATAGGGCTTAATTCATTATTGTTGTGATCACGATCATTCAACATCAATATAATTGTATTGTTTTGGAGAACATCATCCATTGAACGTGAGGTCAGTGGCCTAAATGTGATGACCCAGACTCTCTTGGTTCTTCCCTTTGCCAAAATCCGGGTCCTAAAGGAGTGGCGTCTCGGTGAGACCGATCGGCGAGACCGATCGGCACGACCGATCGGCATCACCCGGCCTTGTCAACTTGTTTCCAGTAGCCCTCCTTTTGCGTGAATAGAGTTTAAACTATATTCTAGCACGTTTAAGCGTGTTTTAAAGACCTATAACTTGCATAAGAGTTTTAACTAAATACTTAATCAATTCATGAGTAGGCTTAAACCACCCGACCCCTTTTTGTGACGAGTGGAGCCGCGTGGTCAACCCACGACCCCCGATCCTTACGCGGTTTCTCATTTTCACCTCAACCGTCATCGGCTCTTATAAACTAAGGGTTAGCAGTGGTTTCTCTTTTCTCAATCGTGGCTTTTAACAAACAGCTTCTTGTGCATCAGGCGCACCACATCGTTATCCGTAAACTTCCACAACCCCGGCCTAAACGTCGATCATCTATCAACATGTAGGGAATTTCTCCTTTTCTTCTCTCTCCTTTGTGTATCATTTGGGGTGGGCGTGCTTTTGATTCTGTAGGATTGGATAAACCAGGCCTAATTAAAGATAATGAACGAATTCTATAAATAAAGAGGGTGGATGTGATCGTTGATTCTGTCTTCCTTTTTTGATGCTATTTCTTTTATAACCATCTTGTTGAGTTGTGTTGGCTTATGACTCCTGAAAATCGAGGTCGTTGGTGGTCATTGTTTGTGCACTAATGAACCCTGCTGATGTTTTCAATGGCTTGTTTGTGGTTGTATACTCCTGCTGTGAAAAGTGAATTGGTTAATCACGTATATCCGGGTGAATAAATTTAAAGCACCAAGATTAGCCCTTCTGTGATAACTCCCAGTTAGAAGACACGGAATTTTTAAATCATAGAGTGTGTTAAGTCGTTTAAATCTGAAAATCCCTGACTTGTGTTGGTGGTGGTAGTTGGTTCTTTTCCTTTCGGGCGATTGCTGGAGATGTGGGAGGGGATGGGATCCCCTTTTCTTTTATACCCTCGGTGGTTGTCTGAAATTCGGGATGGGATCCCCTGTTGGTATGGTTTCGGTGGTTGTGAGTTTTAGGACCAGGTGGATACTTGTTATATCACGAATTGGGGTGGAATCCTATGTTGTTGAGAACCGGGTGTGGACATTTTGGTTGATGTTTGACTGTTTAATTTCCTGGACATATGCATATTCCTACTAGTTTCCCAGCAGTGCTTAAACATAAACATTATTACAGAACGTGAAATAAGAAAGGGGAGAAATGTGTTGTTAGCGTGAGTCGTGACTCAGACTTGAGTGATGTTGTGATCTGTAGGCTGTCTGAAGAAAAACCTAGCTTTGGGTGAGTGCTTGTTACCTATATATATATATACTTGAAGCTTCGTGTTTCTTATTCGTTCCCCACCCAAGTTGAGAACTTAGTTCCGAACACCCCCATTTCATGGGGTAGGGTGTTTTTCCCAACACTATTCTTGGTGTCTGGTTATTAGCTCCTTTTCTGCTCCCTTTCCCGGATAGCCCAAGTATCTTCGGGCAGGCTATGATGGCCTGAGGTCCATTATTATCCCGAGAACTTTCAGGCGGGGTGGTGTGTTGTTTGACCAGGTGTGTGCAGAAGGTGGTTTCCCAAGCGTCTTCAGGATGAGGCCCAGGTGTCTTTGGGCATGGTAGTGGATTTTCTAGCCCGGGTGTCTTCGGGCGTGGTGGTGGTTGTTTTGGCCTAGGTGTTTGCTGGTGTGGTTACGTGTGACCGTTGTGTCCCAGGTGTGTGTGGGCGGGATTTCGGCAGTCAGACTGCGTGTGGTTGTGTCCCAGGTGTGTGCGGGCGGGTGTGGCAGTGGGACTGCGGTGAGAATGGCGGGATTGGTCCGATGCGTAGGATGTCTCAATAACTAGTGGGAAAGTGGCGCGAGGTACCCAAACATCAATGTGCTCTTATTATATATATTACTTGACTTGCGTTATTTGGGGATTGTGTCTTGCTGAGGCCTGGGATGGATTGTTTTCCTTGTTAGGTGTTTGGTTTACTCTTTTTATCACGGGACTTTAGTACGTTCCCCCACTTGTGCAAAAGAGTATTTGGTTTTCCCTACTGAGTGTACCTGTATGCTCACCCTACGTATATAAAACTGCTTTCAGGTTTCCAGGAGGACTTCGGGGATCACGCAGAACCTTACTATCTCAGACCTTTGGAGCAGTTGCAGTTCTTGTTTTTCTTTTCCTCTATGGTACTTACCTTGTAGTCACCTTTTGTACTTGTGGCTTTACATTTGGAACAGTCATGTGGGAATGGTTTATTTTTGGCTTTACTTTTATTTTACCTTGGTGTTGTTGAGTTTCTTCATCTCATCTCTCGATCTTATAAAACAAAAAGGGGTAATGCCTTCCATTTGTGAGATATTTATATACCCTTGGTGCTAGTCGCCACTCCGGGACCTATTGATGGCGGGTCTCGGGGGTCATTATCTCTCATTCAACGTAATGAAGGAAGGGATTGGCAATCTGCTGACCCTTCCCTCCTTTTGGTGAGGCAGGTCATGACAGAATGGTATTAGAGCTGATGGTTGAGATATAGGATGGAGTCTGGAGTTAGGCACAATGAGGATTGCATGGGATGGTAAGGAAACAGTGTTGGGTGACCTTGGCACGTGAATTAGGCCAGGGAAGACCGGCTAGGACACGGGATTTTAGGGCCCCCCGTGATCCGATGCAAGGACTCTGGACCTACCGAATGACCAAGTGATGCCACACAGATTACAGGGTAGAGACCCTAGGAAAGGTACATGCATCATACTTGTGTTCTTGTGTTTCTGGGATGTCTTGGGAATTAAGAATAAATTAAATTTTAAGAAGTTTTAAGAAAGATATTCTATAGTACTTGGGCATAGGCATTCCATGTTTACCTTGTAGCTATGGCACCTGGAAGGCGACCACGTGTGGTACAGGCGATCGAGGCCCCGTAGACTACTTTGGCTGATTGGCAGAGAGCTGATTGAGAGGAAGAGGACGACCAGTGGCAGAAGACTCTTCGAGCCTTCCATCGATAGGCCCTCAAGAAGTATGAGGGAAGCACCTCGGATATGATGACAGAAGGCTGGCTAGAGGAGCTAGTTATAGCCTTTGGCCAGATTTGGCCCCAACCGAGTACTGGGTTCCTCTGGCCGTCAGCTAGATGCTGGGAGCGGCACGTCAGTGGTGGATGATTTACCTGGGGGAGAGGAGAGAGTATGAGGTGGCTTGGGTGGATTTCGAGAGGGAGTTCCGGGCCGAATTCCTCTCCTCGACGATGAAGGCAGAAAAGAGGTTGGAACTACTCTCCCTCCAGCAGGGGAGTATGTCTGTGAGAGTGCTAGGGATCAAGTTCAAGGACCTCCTACGTTTTGCTCCAGACCTCTTTCCCGACGAGGAGTCTCGAGAAACACCTTTAGAGGAGGCACTCTGACCCTCCCTCCAGTATGATGTTACCCCCTTTACCCTACCGACGTACTTGGAGGTCTAGAAGAAGGCTGAAGTGGTGGAGAGGATGCATGCTCTAGGAGGAGTGTTTCGAGAGGGGATCTAGCTGGGACCATCGAAGGGGAAGGAAGTCAGCACTAGGCCTCCAGCTTTAGGACACTCCAGGTTCCGACCCGTAGGGAGCAGACCGCATCAGTTTCTGTTTCGATACCCCCGGCCCTCGCCCTTTTCTTTCGGGCCCGGGACTACGGTGCTTCATCTATGGGAGCCCTGGGCATCTCTAGAGTCAGTGCCTCGACCGAGTGCAGTACAGTAGTGGCAGTCAGCCCCAGCAACCGCCCCGGCAGCAACTTCTAGCCAGACCGTTCCAGAAGCAGCAGCAGGGACAGCGAGCTCCCGTTCCTCCGAGGGAAGACGTAGGAGGATGAGGCCGACCTCAGGGCGCTCCATAGGGACCTCGACCAGGGTGTGTTCGGGGAGGTGGCAGACAGTCGAGGGGCAGGGGAGCTAGGCGTGGGAAGTTGCACGCAACAGAGGCATCAGTTCCAGCAGGTTCAGAGTTTGTTCGAGGTACGATCAATCTGTTTAGCACTCTTGCTTATGATTTGTTCGATACCGGAGCTTCGCACTACTTTGTTACACCCTGTCTAGCCCGTGCCTTGGTTCTGGATGCCGAGAGACTTCAAGTACCCTTGGTGTTGAGCACACCATTCAGAGGTCATACCGACTTGTTGTTCATTTTTCGGGGATGTAAACTGATGTTAGGGCAACATCAGTCGGTTAGGGATCTTCTTCTGCTACAGATTCAGCCATACGATGTCATCCTAGGAATCGACTGGCTATTTTCTGTGTAAGGCATCATCGGAAGTTTTTGAAGAAGGGTGGTGTTCTCAGACATGGACGGCCGACATGTTACCTTCACCGGCGAACGAGGCAGTCCGAAAGGAAATAGGAGAGAGGAACCTCTCCTCTCCTTGTTGACCGAGCTGACAGTGGAATCCGTAGATGCTGAAATGGTTTAAGTGCCAGGGTTCGTCCGTGAGTTTATGGACATGTTTCCTGAGGAGGTGACGACTCTACCCCCTCGACGTGATATCGAGTTCGGGATAGACCTACAGCTCGGTGCTCGTCTGATCTCAATGGCTCCTTACCGGATGGCACCTTCAGAGCTATGGGAGCTGCGGATCCTAATTGACGATCTAATGAAGAGAGTTTATGTTCGATCGAGTGCATCACCGTGGGGTGCTCTAGTCTTGTTCGCAAAGAAGGCAGATGGTGGTCTCAGGTTGTGCATAGGCTACGTGAGGCTAAATCAGGTTACGATCAAGAATCTCTACCCTCTTCCGAGGATAGACGATCTTTTCGACTAGCTGAAAAGGGAATGATGGTTCTCGAAGATCGTCCTGTGGTCTGGGTATCACCAGCTGAGGGTGAAAGAGAGTGACATCCTGAAGACAGCGTTCAGGTGCACGTATGGACACTTCGAGTTCGTAGTCATGCCCTTTAGTGTTACGCATTCCCCGGCTGTGTTCATGGGGCTTATGAACTCCATCTTCTGGGAGTACTTGGATCGGTTCGTGGTTGTATTCATCGACGATATCCGGATCTATTTGAGGTCAGAAGAGGACCATACAAAGCACATGATGATAGTTTTGGAGGTCCTCCGACAGCACCAGATCTATGGGAAGTTGTCAAAATGCATGTCGTGGATACGAGAAGTGCACTTCCTCAGGAATGTAGTGTCTGAGCAGGGGGTAGCGGTCGACCCATCAACGGTTGAGGCAGTTGTGTCTTGGGTAGCACCCAAGAATGTGGCGGAAGTCCGATGTTTCCTCGGGCTGGCAGGTTACTACCAGATATTCGTACCCAACTTCTCTCGATTAGCATCCCCTTTGACGGCTCTGACCAAGACGGACTAGGCTTTCGTATGGAGTGAGCAGTGCCAGTCAGCCATCAGCTATCTGAAGTAGAAGTTGGTCAGTGCCCTAGTGCTGAGATTACCAGAAGAAGGGGTGTCCTATGAGGTATTCTGTGATGCTTCGGGATAGGGCCTGGGATGCGTGTTGATGCAGCGACAAGGGGTAATCTTTTATGGGTCCAGGAAGCTATGCCCCCATGAGCATAATTACGCCACCCATGACCTAGAGCTTTCAGCGGTCATTTTTTTGCTAATGTTATGGTGGCACTACCTCATCTGGGAATGCTTTGTGGTCTTCTCGGATCACAGAAGCTTGAGGTATATCTTCTCCCATCGGGACATAAACTTGCGACAGCGGAGATGGGTGGAGTTCCTCTATGATTACGACTTTGATATCTCTTATACTGCGGGCAAGGGAAATGTAGTGGTTGATGCCTTGAGTAGGAGGACACAGAATGATGCGGTCTGAGAGTCGGCGGACGACTGGAAGGCAATGGAGGAGTTGGCTGCCTTACACCTGGATGCGAAGATGGATAGCAGCACAGGCTGCCTATATCAGATGACAGTGCAGTCATCCCTGTTCCAGAAAGTGGAGGAGTCTCAGTGGGGAGACCTAGAGTGAGAAGTGATGCGTGACCAAGTTGACCAGGGAAATGCTCCGGAAAGATGGATAGAGGATGGTCAGAACCGGATACTTTTCCAAAAAAGGTAGTTTGTCCCAGAGGCGATGCGTGGCAAGGTTCTCAGTGAGTTCCACAACTCACCCCTGGCAGTACACCCAGGAGTTTCCAAGATGTACCAGGGTTTGAAGATGTTGTTTTGGTGGCCTGGAGTTAAGCGAGCGGTGTCAGAGTTTTTGGCCAAGTGCTTAGTGTGTCAGCAAGTGAAGGGTGAACACCGAGTTCCAGGAGGCCTACTGCAGCCTCTAGATGTCCCCGAGTGGAAGTGGGATGACATCTCGATGGATTTCGTCACGGGACTACCCAATGCCCATGGGGGATATGACACCATCTGGATGATAGTGGACAGGTTGACGAAATCGGCCCACTTTCTGGCGATCGAGGAGTCGAGTGCTATGGATGCTTTAGCCCGAAAGTACATGGATGAGGTGGTGAGGTTGCATGGAGTTCTGAGGTCTATAGTCTCGGATAGGGATGCACGGTTTACCTCGTGAGTCTGGAGAGGATTGCAGCATGCGTTTGGCACCCAGTTACGCCTTAACAATGCTTTCCACCCCCAGACAGATGGAAAAACAGAGCGCACCATCCAGACCTTGGAGGATATGCTGCGAGCATGTGTTCTAGACTCAGGAGGATCATTGGTGCAACACTTTCCTCTGGTAGAGTTTTCCTACAATAATCGCTACCACTATACCATTGGTATGGCCCCGTTTGAAGCTTTGTACGGGAGGCCATGCCGTTCCCCTGTGTGTTGGACCGAAGTAGGAGAGGCAGGCATCCTTGGTCCGGAGGTGGTGCAGAACACGACGGAGAAGGTTCAGCTCATGCGGGAAAGGATGAAGACAGCCCAGGACCGACAGAAGTCATATGCTGATACTAGGAGGAGTCCCTTGGAGTTTGAGGTTGGGGACCACGTGTTCTTAAAGGTCTCCCCTCGGCGTGGGCAGGGGAGGTTCGACAAAGGGAGTAAGCTTTCTCCCAGATTCATCGGACCCTTCCAAGTGTTGTGGCAGGTTGGAGAAGTGGCTTACCAGCTATCGTTGCCACTGCCGCTACTAAGGATACATGATGTCTTTCAAGTGTCCCAGCTCCGTCAGTATCTGCACGACGATTCACACGTCCTTGACTAGGGTGAGCTGGACATCGAGGACGATGTGACATTTGTGGAGAGACCAGTGGTGATCGAGGATCGCAAAGAAAAGGTGCTTCGTGGGCGAACCATCCCCTTGGTTCGTGTGTTGTGGAGACATGGTGGACTTGAGGAGAGTACGTGGGAGAGGGAAGCACATATGCGTACCCAGTACCCGGAGTTTTTTTGAGTTTTGTTCCTTGTTGTACCTGTTGTGGTAGAACGTTTTTTCTTTTGGCTATGAAATGTGCTGGTTTGTTTTCCTCTGGTTGTGTGTGAAAAGCCCCAACTATGGGGAAGAAGAGAACCCGATCCCTAATCAAGATGAATTAAGGTGGATGCGATTAAACCCGTGCGGGTGAGTCAGTGCCGCCCAAAGCGGATAATATCTTGACATGGGGGAGGAGACTCCCCAACCCACATGCCCGGGCAGTTTGGCATGGTAGGTTTCTTGGTTCGTAATAGGAAGGTGTTCTTAGTTAACGATGAGGTTCACTCTCGAGAGGTATCTTTCCGGGTGGTTGTTCAGACCCTCCCTTTCCTTCTGGGTTGTTTAAATTCTCGAGGGAGAGAATAGTTTGAGAGGTATCTGATATGATGACACAAACTCTCTTGGTTCTTCCCTTTGCCAAAATCCGGGTCCTAATGGAGTGGCGTCTCGGTGAGACCGATCGGCGATACCTATCGGTGATACTGATCGGCGTCACCCGACCTTGTCAAGTTGTTTCCAGTAGTGCTCCTTTTGCACGAATAGGATTTTAAACACTATTCTGAGTCGTTTATGTGTGTTTTAAAGACCCGTAATGTGCATAAGAGTTTTAATTAAATACTTAATCAATTCATGAGTCGGCTTAAACCACCCGACCCCTTTTTGTGACGAGTGGAGCCGTGTGGTCAACCCACGACCCCCGCACCTTACGCGGTTTCTTGTTTTCACCTCAGCTGTCCTCGGCTCTTATAAACTAAGTTTTATCTGTGGTTTCTCTTTTCTCGATTGTGGCTTTTCACAAACAGCTTCTGGTGCATCGGGCGCACCGCATCGTTATCTTTAAAGTTCCGCGCCCCCAGCCTAAACGTTGATCATCTATCAACAAGTAGGGAATATCTCCTCTGTCTCTCTCTATTTTGTGTATCATGCAGGGTGGGTTTTTTTTTGATTCTGTAGGATTGGATAAACCTGGCCTAATTAAATATAATGAACGAATTCTATAAAGAAAGAGGGGGGGGGGGTTGTGATTGTTGATGATGTCTTACTTCTTTGATGATATTTGTTTTATAACCATCTTGTTGAGTTGTGATGGTTTATGCCTCCTAAAAATCAAGGTCGTTGGTGGTCGTTGTTTGTGCACTAATGAACCATGATGATGTTTTGAATGGATTATTTGTGGTTGTAAACTCCTGCTGTGAAAAGTGAATTGGTTAATCACATATATCCGGCTGAAAAAATTGAAAGCACTAGGATCAGCCCTTCTGTGATAAATCCCGGTTAGAAAACACGGAATTTTGAAATCATGGAGTGTGTTAAGTCGTTTAAATCTGAAAATCCTCGACTTGTGTTGGTGGTGGTAGTTGGTTGTTTTCCTTTCGGGCTGATTGCTGGAGATGTGGGAGGGGATGGGATCCCCTGTTCTTTTATACCATCGGTGGTTGTCTGAAATTGGGGATGGGATCCCCTGTTGGTATGGTTTCGGTGGTTGTGAGTTTTAAGACCAGGTGGATACTTGTTATATCATGAATTAGGGTGGAATCCTATTTTTTTGAGAACCGAGTGTGGACATTTTGGTTGATGTTTGACTATTTACTTTTCTGGACTTATGCCTATGCCTACTAGTTGCCCAGTAGTGCTTAAAAATAAACATTATTACTGAATGTGAAATAAGAAAGGGGACAAATGGGTTGTTAGCGTGAGTCATGACTCAGACTTGAGTGCTGTTGTGATATGTAGGCTTTCTGAAGAAAAAACTATCTTTGGGTGAGTGCTTGTTACCTATATATATATATACTTGTAACTTTGTGTTTCTTATTCGCGCCCCACCCATGTTGAGAACTTAGTGTCGAACACACCCATTTCATGGGGGAGGGTGTTTTTCCCAACACTATTCTTGGTGGCTGGTTATTAGCTCATTTTCTGCTCCCTTTCCCGGATAGCCCAAGTATCTTCAAGCAGGCTGTGATGGCCTGATATCCATTATTATCCCAAGAACCTTCGAGCGGGGTGGTGTGGTGGTTGGCCAAGTGTGTGCGGCAGGTGGTTTCCCAAGCGTCTTTGGGATGAGGCCCAGGTGTCTTCGGGCGTGGCAGTGGATTTTCTAGCCCAGTTGTCTTCGGGCATGATGGTGGTTGTTTTGGCCTCGGTGTTTGCATGCGTGGTTACGTGTGACAGTTGTGGCCCAGGTGTGTGCGGGCGGGTGTGGCAGTGGGACTGCGGTGAGAATGGCGGGATTGGTCCGATGCGTAGGATGTCTCAATAACCAATGGGAAAGTGGCGCGGGGTACCCAAACATTGATGTGCTCTTATTATATATATTACTTGACTTGCGTTATTTGGGGAGTGTGCCTTGGTGAGGCCTGTGATGGATATTTTTCCTTGTTAGTTGTTTGGTTTACTCTTTTTCTCATGGGACTTTAGTACATTCCACCACATGTGCACGAGAGTCTTTGGTTTTACCTACTGAGTGTACTTGTATGCTTACCCTACGTATATAAAACTGCTTTTAGGTTTCCAGGTGGACTTCGGTTATTACACAAGACCTTACTAGCTCGGACCTTTGAAGCAATTGCAGTTGTTGTTTTTCTTTTCCACTTTGGTACATAACTTGTAGTCACCTTTTGTACTTGTGGCTTTACTTTTGGAACATGCATGTGGAAATGGTTTATTTTTTTCTTTAATTTTCTTTTACCTTGGTGTTGTTGAGTTTCATCATCTCATCTCTCGATCTTATAAAACAAAAATGGGTAATGACTTCCATTTGTGAGAAATTTCTATACCCTTGGTGCTAGTCGCCACTCTGGGACCTATTGAAGGCGGGTCTCGGGGGTCATTATATCTCCTTCAACTTAAAGAAGGAAGGGCTTGTCAATTTGATGACCCTTCCCTCATTTTGGTGAAGGCGGGTCATGACACTAAATGAAAAATCCCATACTTTTTATTGTAATTTCATGTTTTTATTTGTGAAATTTCAATATTCGTGTTCATAAAATTCATTCTAAATCGTAGTAATTAATCAGTTAACTTTTATTTTTTGATAAAGAAATAGGTTGATTATTAAATAATTAAATTTTTCAATAATTGGATTATTAAATTAATTTATTAATGGTTTGGGAATTTTATAATCACCCATGGGATGTGATTATAACATTGAAATTGATAGAGAACATTGGGGTGTACCAAAACTATTTAAATTAAGGATTATAAATTATTCGTGATTAAAAAATGACATTGGGAATTGTTTGAATAATTAAGTTTATTAATTGATGATAAATGGATGGAAATATTGAACAATTTTATGTAATATATGTGACTGAGAAGTGTGATGGGTACTGTATCCCCAAACATTAATGAGGTTTCAAACATCAATTATAGGCCTGAAAAATAATTATTTATTGTATTTGATCATTTAGTAGTGGGATAGGTAAAATTAATCCATATACACACTGTGTTACCGTCCAATAATCTATTCCCCATTGTTTTAAGGTGTATTTGTAATGATTTGATTAATAAATATCATGATTAAATGAAATGTTTCATCCCATGGTGGATTATTCAGACTCTGAAACATGATAAAGAATGTATTTATGTTCTGTGTGTCATCCTAAAGTCAATAAATTATGTGGTTAAATAATGAATAATGATAGGATAAATTTTTTAATTATTTATTATAAATTATTATTTATACATCTACATACATAATATTATAATAGATATTGTTTTTGACATTGTTGTGGGTGGCATATTGTGTTTTACACACCCTAATCAAGTTACTAAGTAAGAATAAGAATATATTTCATGTTTATAAGACATTATATGCTAAATATAACTATGTTAGATGGGTGAGTCGTCATGGGTTAGTTATTAGGGAAAAAACATGATTTCGTGACCCACATAATATTATTCATTATGTATTTATTTTTTTTTCATTTGAAATACTAATCCTTAATAGAATGACATATCTACTACTATGGTTTGGATATTTCATCCCTATTTTTGGGAGTCTTCGGATAGTAGTTTGTATTGGTTATAACATTATTTTTGGGATTGGATATTATATTATTATTATTGTTTATTTATTTTGGAAAATTTTCCTCTTTGGAAAAGATGTTATTGTCTCCCCGTGATATATACCATAGATCAACACTACTTGTTGAAAACATTTTTCATATGGGGAGGCTCTCCTAAGGTCTTGTGACAAATAGGCTCATCGAATTATCATGTGGAACCTATGATATAGTGTTACAAACTTTCAATTAGAGGATGTTTATTTTCTTATTCATTTATATTATTATTTTTAAATGATTTAAAATATACTTAGATGAGTAGGTACATGGTGATGAGATCATGTAGGGGAGTACTGAACCCATGTATGGTGGGAAACACAAGTCCCCTTGGTGGGGTTCAGGTCCTGGATTTTTTCTAATAAAGTTAAATATTATTTAAACTTATGTGATGCACTTATTCTATGATATTTGTATTCTTATAGGATTTTGTTTCAATAGGTATGGAAAAAGAGTTGTGTATAAATTAACCATTATAGGATCAGTAGAATTATTGTGACTCACATAATTTTTGGCACACAAAAAAACATCATGTTTTTACTGAGGTGTTTAAATAAATTTGTGTTTCCTTAATTGTGAAAATATTATAAAAATATTCATAATATAAAACTGAAAAATTTGAAATGATGATAAATTTGTAAATTATAAATTGATACATTGGTGTCTAATATGAATCCATTAAATATGGACATTTTTTTACCTATGTTAACTATGACCCATGTGATCATTCATTGAGGGTAATGATAGTTACTCTGTTTTTACTATGTGGTGTCATATGGGAGATGCCATTTTATGAATTTATGAGGATTGAACAAAAATAAACATGCTAATATTGTGTTATGTATCCTAGTATGTGAGTTTTATTTATAGACATATGCCTCCATGATTATGATTGTTGATTGTTTGAAAAGAGGACATGACTAGAAATATGGCTTTAATTATGGAACTTAAGTACCCAATATTTCATGGTTTTGGGTCGGAAGATTTGTTCTGAGGGAATTTTTCTTACTTTATAGAATTTATGGAAGGATTTATAGATTTGGTTGTGATTAGTATTTCATACATGACACTAGAGTAATATTGGTAACAACCTCTAACATTCATATGATTGGGAGGACATGAAGCATCAAATTTATTGATTGACTATATATTGATTATCCATGACCATTAAGAGAATAATGTTGATAAGAGATTCAAGAAAATGGATCATATGATATGTGGTCTTGATATGTATTAGTAGTACATCCATACAAAATATTGATAGTCTGGGAATATGATATAGATTTAATTTTAAGAGATGATCATAGAGAAATTTAACCCTGAGACACTGAGGTAGGAGTGGGAAGCTGAGATTTTGGGGTTGACCAAGGTAAGTATGTCTGTGATAGAGTATGTTGGTAACTTCATTGATTTTTAGTTCATTGTTCCAACATTAATATGAGACTAGGATAATGTAGATAAATAGTTTCAGGATGGGATTAAATTTTTGATTAATTCCCATCTTGTCTTCTTCATCCAAGATGAAATTTTAGAGGTTGTGAATTTAGATCATATTTATAAGATGATCCTAATTGTGGATTCTAGTGTACTACATTGATTTATCCTAGAAAACATGGGTTACATCTTCCAACAGTAGAATGAATGAATATTAGAATTTCATCCAATGATATTGAAAATAGAGTGCTTAATGAGATGGATTGGTTACTCTGATATGTAAATAAATTTATTTCATCTAGTGTGGTATGTTACGACACATCTATACCAAGTGTCTTCAAACACCTGTGGAGTGTTGAGAAGTAGTAAGACAGGTCAAATGTAAATATATTGTAGGAAGCCTCAACTGATGGGAAATAATAGAAAAAAATATCCAATGATTATGAGAGGAGGTATCTACCCCATATTAGTATAGATGATAGAGTTATATAGGTCATGGAAATTGAGGAAGTTGAAAAGGTATGTTGGGGAAAGATTTCTCATATCAAAAAAGTGTTAATGTTCAGCAAAATATGACAATCATCAGAAAGAGGGGAATGAAAATTTCCTATACTATATCAATTACTTGTGGATTATAAGGCTAGTCCATTGATAATTATAGGTACTACTATTATAGGTTTTTTACTTTTTATTACATTATTTGACAAAAGAACCTTTCATTATTTTATATTTCCTCAAATTATGAATGTTTGAATACATCAATAGACTTTTTGAGTATTTTTATGATGATAAACACATGGTTATAATCAAATTTTATTTATATCTGTTTATGTTAGTTGTATTCTCACGATGACGGGGATTTTTATTTCCCTTGGGATCATTAAATAATCTATATGATAGGATTTTAATTGATTTCAGATATTGATTGGTTTCTTTCATTCTGAGACAATATTTTTTGTTATCATAGGAGTGTGAAATTTTTATCTACTGAGGGTGGAATTTATGTTCACTATAGTGTTTGGGATGTCTAGGAAGGTCGTGTAGGGCTACTTCATCATCAAGTCGGGGAGATTGCCTTTGAAGTTGAATTTTTTTTCTAGATGAAGATGGTGTAAAGATGGATGTCTTCACATATTTACTGGACCAGTTTCTAGATTCTTATCTTGAATAAATCTCAGGGGTTCAACTTAAGAGTGATGTTGACTTTATAATTGATCTAATTCCCAAATGTAAACTCGATTATATTTCAACCTACAGAATGTCCCAAACATATATTAAGGAGTTTATAACTTAGCTGAATGTGTTAATGGATAAGATATTTATCCATACAAGAATTTCACCCAAGGATTATCTAGAATTTATTTTCTAATAAAGTTGATGGTGCCCTATTATTATGTGTTGGTTATTGGACTTTGATCTTGAAAATAGTAAATAATTGGTATCCTCTTCTGCATATCAATGATTTTATTGACAAGCTGAGAGGAGATTCTATTTTATTCAATATTGGATGTGAGTTTACGGTATCATCTATTGAGATTTAGTCCTTATGATATTCCATATACTAATTTTAGAAGTATGAGTAGCCAATAAAAGTTTTCATGGATTATTTTTGGGAGGATGAATGCATTGAAATAGGTTATGTCTTTGATGAACTGAATCATACAATGATACCAAGATCACTTTTTGGTTGCCTCATGGATGAACTATTGGTGTACCTATTTTTCATGAAGATATTGCAAAAAATTGTGACATCATCCTGTTTACACTGAGTGAATATTGTTTATACTCCAATCTATATATGTGCCAATAATGTATAGAGAAGTTATATTTCTTGCTTCACATCATTATAGATGAATGCATATTTGTTGACCAAGATATTGTTAATGAAACCATTTCATAAGAGAAACCGAAGAATGTTTTTAATACCTGTATATTTCCAGTTTTTTTATGTTATTATCAGAATTCCATCAATAATTTTTCCCACTTTTTTGTACCACTAATTTTCTTTTCATTGAAGGGAATTAACTTTGAATTTTCTGGGCCATGTGAGAATGAATTTTAATTGTTGATGAATCAATTAGAAAATGTACCTATTTTTGTCTCACCCATGTTTGGTGGGGTGTATATAGAGTATTGTAAATTTTGTAGTATTTTATATAGAGAATATATGATATAGGGAGATAAAGTTATAGAATCATGGTCATGGATATTGAGATCACATGAATGCAAATACCATATGAATATCCTAATGGTTTATTTAGTGATGTGGTGGCGGAATTATTTGTCTAGTGTAATGAGTATTGTGTATAACGACAAGAAGAATTTCAAATATATCATTTAAAAACATTATTTGAATTTGAGATAGAGAAGATGAGTTTATTATAATAAATAATATGATTTTGAGTTGGAATATATTACTATAAAGGGAAAAAAATGTCTCTTAATATTTGAGAAAGAAAACTAAGAAATAAAAAGTTCGAGAGTCTAGTTATGAGTGGACAATGATTAATTTCATAGTTTAGATTCATAACAAGGTTCTATAGGGACATGATAATATTACCCTTGTATCAATATTTGTATATTCTAAACACTCAAGCCCAATCAAGAAGATGTCATATATGGATTTAGAGTGTTTTTACTTGAGGGAATTCCATAATGGTGTGGAACTACCATCCTATTAGACTATAGATACAGATGATATTATATCTTTATATAACCATTTTATTGTTCTAATGTGTGTGTGATAGGATATGGTACATGAATCTTAATCCTTGAAGTGTGTAGTGAATATTGGAATGACCAGAATGTACCATGAACTACATTGATGTTATTGGTGGTAAGACATGAAAATGGATATATCTTGTTCTATGATGTGATGTTAATCCTATCAATAGCTGATAGCTAAGCACCAAGGGTCTGATGGTATAATACAGTCATCTCTCATTCCAAAAGGTATCTGGGATGAAATTACAATGGCCTTCATGGTAGGGATACCAATGATTTCCGAGAAGAATTATTTTATTTGGGGATTATGTGTAGATTAAAGAATGTAGAACCATTATTTTATATATGTTACACAATATTACTGGATTAGCTGGGGGAAAAGTTCATTATGAAGATCTTCTTCCATCATGGGGTGTTGTAGCTTTTATTTTCATAATGTGACTCATGTTTCACATTAAACATCTATCATGGATTATAGAAGGAACTTGGTTTGGATATATTACAACGTACACATTTTTCACTGCATAAAAATGTTAAATAGTAATTTATAATAAATTAATTAGAGGATATGTTAAAAGGCATGTGTCCTAAAATTTTGAGGGTATTGAGAGAATCTTCTCACACTCACTGAGTTATAATTTTACAATAGTATTTAGTAAACTATTCATATTGAACTATATGATGCTCTTATTGTTAGAACGTACATATCATCTCTATACTAGATGGTGGTAGGTGAGTCAGTGTTCTTATACCAAGTCTCATGTAGGAGACATCGATTTGGGGTAAGAAGATTTAAAAAACTATAAAATTGGTTAAAAGTAAGTAAAACTAATTTTTTGATTGACATTGATGAAACCTTGAGTATAAATAGTTTGATAGTGTTTTCCTTTTGGTGTCTACATGGTTGGATCACCGACAGATTTAGAAGAACGACATGTTGGCTCCCTGATTTTTCATAATATATTATATTTTTTTGAGAATCAGGCTACTGTAATACCATTTGACTCTTCCATAGAGATATATAAAAAGCCACAACTTTTTTCATGTGTCACATTTTCAGTGGTATCACTTTGAAAAATATCATGTGATCAATTTTGAATATGTTTAGTTTGAAACTGATAAATCCATTGGTAAGAATCTGATTTGTGTTTTGGATTTCATCGAGAATTTGATGAGGGGAAATATGGTGTTGATAGATTTAATATTATGGAATCATATACATTTTCAAGAGGAAAGAAGAGATAGAGATGAAGATATGTGGGCTTAAAGGGCCAACAGTTTGACCATATAATATTAAACATTCGTTGGAGTGATTCTCATGATCATGCTATAATATGCTATAGAGAATGTAAGATCCAGACCATTTCTAGAGTTTCCTCATGCTCCTATTAATCTACTCGTTACGATGATTTGGTTAAACCTTGGGTTGGATTTATCTAGTTTTATTGTGGGTAAAATTGAGAATTTGGGAATGTAATGGGGATGATCATGCCTGGTGGATGTTTTGGAAAAACAATGTGGTTTGGTCCAAAAATTTGTTCCCATTTTTTTGGAGTGACTAGAGGTGGTGCATGGTTGGCCAACAGTTTTTCCAAACCATACATCCACCATCCTAAAATTGTGAAACCCAAAATACTAGGATTTCCATAGTTGGTACGTGGTATGTAAAATCATGCAACCCAAAAAAACTATGTGGCCTTAAAGAAGTGATTCAAGGTTTAGGTGTACTATTTGGAAAAACATACACAATTACTTAGGAAACTATTTTTATGGTTTTATTCCTCCAATTATATTATTCAAATTCCATAACCC
This sequence comes from Viscum album, assembly GCA_963277665.1. Classification (NCBI taxonomy): domain Eukaryota; kingdom Viridiplantae; phylum Streptophyta; class Magnoliopsida; order Santalales; family Viscaceae; genus Viscum; species Viscum album. The sequence continues at coordinate 2,896,757 of OY728120.1, read as the reverse complement.
TTCACCTTTTTTAACACCTAATAACCTCAATGGGCCATAACATATATACTATGATTTTGGGTGGTCTCTGATGGATTCCAAGGCTCGTTGAACCCCTTTCATGATAATTCAAATATCTTTTTGATGGAGATGAACCTTATTGGGAAGTGGTCCATTCCTTGTTTTTTTCCTCTTTCGCTATTGTATATTTTTATTTGAAGGGGAATGATTTTCCTATTCTCGGGATTTTTAAGGACTAGTTTTGAATTAATGATATCCCTTTTGATCATGATATTAGGTCTTGGTCAAATATCATCTATTCCATTTTAATCTAGAACATTCTACATCAATTTAGGTATTTTGGTTTATATAATATCCATCAATAACCATGAAGTATTTTTTCAATCCATGAAATCAGAAAGTCATTTTTATAATTTTGTGTATATATTATTGAAATTTAAATTTTAATATTGGAATTTTTTTGTAAATCACATTAATTAAATGATATATTTTTTATTTGATAATGATAATGGAAAATTTTGAGATAATGAAATTGATGTATAATAGGATTTTAAAATTAATTGGTTTGTCATATCTAAATTTAAAGTGACCCATGGGGTGTTTTGATGGGATTAAAATTAATAGTGACACAAGGGGTGTACTAAACTAAATTAATGATTGCTAATAAGTTATGATTGACTAAAAAATAAAAGTATTATTGAGTTCAATAATGAATTATGGTAATTGAAGATAAATGCTTTGAAATATGTAACAATATGATGTGATTTGTGTAACTATGTTGCGGGACATGGAATATATAATGGCCCAAACATTTATTAATGAAAATCCCTATTGATCTAATTAAATGTCTTTTTATGTAAAATAGTTATACAGAAAAATAACATCCATGGTTTTATAGATTTCAAAATACCGTTACGAATTATTACAATTGCTAATATAGTCGTTAAACAGTGACCAATTGATTAGTATAAATATGGTTCTTTAAAAAACCAATTTACTCAGAAAACAGAAGTGATGGAATCATCCAGTAGAATTTTTCTATACGAATCCCATTTGTCAGAGCTCAAAATGGAGTTGGAATCCCAGAGCTTCACTCAATTCAAAACCGCCTATGGGAGAAGTGGAAGTTGGTTGAAATTACCACCTAAGCGATGTTGTCCAAACCACCCCATGATTCAGTTCACCATCGCAAACCATACCCTTAGGTTATATGTGGGTGTTATCAGGGTTTATATAATAAGACCCTATAACTATGATTATGTGCATTTATTTAGCGAATATACATTCATTTTATTATTGTAACATGGAAAATAGTTTTTAAAGAAAAAATAGTATTATTAGTTAATATTCAATTAACAATTCTATTTTGATTAATGAATGTATTTTTTGTAATTAAAAAATATATTAATAAAATATTATGATTAATAAATTAATTTTTATTATGTACAAATGATCGTCTAATTTTTATCAATACAATTGTTATTTTTTTATGGTTTGAAAACAATTTTGTCAAAACCCATGAATTTATAAAAAATGTCAGTTTTTATTTTAAAAGTGAAAATACATAAATTTTAAAATTATTTATATAAAATGATTATAATTTCTGGATTTAGGATTTTGAAATTATCGAATGGTGAATTTTTCATTTTTTATTAGACAATCGAATTTTTGGGTAAAAATTAATTACTATATAATTATATAATGTGTTCTATGTCATCATAATTACCTAATAGTGATTAAAAAAATAATATAAATTGTATTTTCTGAATATATATGTTTTACCATTAAAATAATGTGATTCTATATTTGTATGTTTAAATTTACGGTTGCCCTAGGGGACCCTCCATGTCTTATAAAACAATTTAACTTTTAAAATTGATTTCCTTGAGAGTGTGACTCAACTCCACATAAGCAAGCCTAATATTTTAAGATGTTCAGAAATTGGCCTTATAAAAAAAAGACTCTACTCCCCTTTATAAAAAACCATGGGCAAAAACCTTGGTTTGGATTGTTGTTATGATTAGTTTAATGTGTGGCATCCAAAACCTAAATAATAATTAATTTACTCTTTTTTCATATATAATCCCGCCCAAGATCACACTTATCTTCTCTAAAAACCCTAGGATCACTTCCCTGCCCTTCCCTCATCTCTCTAAAATCACACCAAGGCACACCATGCTCCCATGAATTCACTCTCAATCCTCTCTAAAGCCTTTGGGATCCAACTTCCATGTAAGGGATTTCATCCATTCTTAAATTTATCCAAATTTCATTATGATGTTATAGACAGTTATTTTCACTTAAAAATGTTGGGGAATGATTTTCAACATCCCCATAATTTCATCCTTTTGTATTAATGAATATAAATCTATTTCTTTCTCATTAATTCCTCCCATGTACACCCATTACCATGCCAATATTCTATATTGGATTCCTCTCTTCTCATTTACATTCAAGCAATTATTTTTTATTATAAATATAAATTCCATTACTTATATTGGGAGTTGAATCTATATGAACCCTTTAATATTAATATAATATATATATGATGATTAACCCCATTATCTCTTGTGAACCATTTTTATGAATTCTTATCTCATGTCCTCATACTGCCGAAACTGCACTGTGATTTTCCAAGACAATGTCATTGTGTAGTGAATACCATACACATTTATCTATCAAGGGTATTCACCTTTATGCACATTTTTCTATTTATTATAGAGTTTCATGTATTAATTACACATTCTTTTATCATGGAATAAATTATGATGTTTAATTAATCCATGTTATATGATCCATGTGGAACACATATGCATGAAATGAAATGAATAAGAGGGGTGTCCCCTGATAGAGCTCCAATACATTGGGTAAAGACTAGTATCATGATACGTAATGTGAAATGAGGGTTTAATAATTCTCCATGTTCAATGATCCTTCACTCATGCTAATATCTTGTCCAATGTTGATGCCACATTTCCATGTTATGATAATAATGTTATATCATGCCTTTATGTTCATGTTTCTCTTATGCTCCATTGAAATTCTTATTTCCTAACATGTATTTTATTCTTCATGTCATGTCTTGTTTACACTTGTTGTGGTCTTTATATCTCACCCTTGTCTTTTGAGGGTCCTCTGGTGAAACCATGAAGTGCTAAGTATAAGGAATGTTGTGGTCATGTAAAAGAAGTTTTCAATAAATTTTTTGGGTTTTATATTCTCTGTTGTTAGGTAATGTTCCTTATTTTCCATGACACATTCCCTAAGATCCTATTAGTTTCCTTAAGTTCATGTTTATGTAATAAATCATGTTTAAGTTAGTAATAATGTGTAGGGTTTTTATAGCTAGTATTACAGAAAGGTATATTTATTTTTGGGAATAGGATTAGAAAACCTTATTTAAATCCTTAGGTATATTATTAAGTATAATGAAAACATCACAATATTTTTTGAGTATTTAGTAAGTGGTTTATTAGTAAAATACATCCTTTTCTAGATATGGGAAGGTAGAGGTGGCTCTGGCATAAAAGTATCTATGGGTAAAACCCAAAAACTCCGTTTTGAACTAGATACGAATGAGAAATGATGCACGACAACGAGTCTAGATTCACTTTTGGTTATGACACTTCTGAGGGATATGCTTTGGTAAATTCATAAGCATAGTATGGACCATTAATAAGGGATTTTAAAAAAATCCCCCCTACGAATATATGTTGGGAAGTAGATCATAGATAACATAGATTTATGTATATAAATTCATTAGTTAAGGAAATAAAAGTAATTTATTAGTCAACCATTTTTTTCTTTAGACTACCAATTTTGTGTTACCCCAAAATTTACTTGTATTCCATCTAATGGAAAGTGATAGGAGGGCTCAGGAAAATACCTGATGTGAAGATCAATGTGATGACTGTTCTAATGAGATTCCCAATCCATTGGGAGCGGGAATCACAAACTTTGTCATAATACTCTCTTAGTTAACACATTTTTTAATAGAAATATGGGTCAATAGGAACATTCAACCCCCCCCCCCCCATGAAAGAACAAGTCACAATAATGAGCTTAATAAGACAAAGGCCTCCTACTATTAATGGATCATTTAATCCCCCAATCGTCGAACAGTGAATCAACTCCATTGAAAATATATTCTCCAAACTTCAATATTATATACAATAGAACATATTTATGGCTAATTATATTATGGAGGGTGAATCTGATCAAAGGTGGACATTGATCAAAAATACGAAGCCTGATGAGGAGATCGAGGTGTTGGAATGGAATGATTTCTTGAAACTATTTTTCGACAAATATTTTTCTCACTCCCCCAACATAATATGGAAAGCGACATCCTTTACATAAACAAAAAATAATGAATCCATAAAATCATATGAGGAAAGCATCATAAGGATTGCACGATATGTCACCATCCTTGTCGTTACCCTCGAATGCATGGTATACTACTTCTTTGGTGGGCTAAAACCTAACCTATAGAATGCCCTAGAGATCCGTGACTTGGAGAGCTATAATGAAATTGTTCGATGTGACCTCAAAGTCAAAATATATATAGAATAATATCAGGGGTATCATGGGGATAATAAGAATAAGGTGGAATTCAATTCTGGAAGTCTAAGGGATAAATCCAATGGTGTTATGAAAATCTAGCACCCCACTTAGAAAAGGTGTGGAAATAAGCACCCCATAAATATCCTGAAGGAGGCGTGGAAATGAATTAGGTGTGGACGAGAAGGGAAACATGCCATTAACTACTAACAAGAAAAATATGCCACTACAAAAGATGAGAGAAATGCTCTATTCGACTCAAAACACATTATTTATCACTTCAACTACAAAGAAAAAAGGCAATTTGCTAACCAGTTATCTATGCCAAGTGTTTTCGGAGGCAATCAACAACAATTAAGTAATCAATGGAGAGATTTTTCCATCTCCACTACTGAAGTGAATCCCCACACGGAAGTGGTTAAGTTGTGATAGTTATTCATTCAATAATGGAGAACATACTTTTTTATTCTTGTTCTATGCATTCATAACTATCCTGAATGTTTAGTGGAACAATCTCATCACCAGCACAAATCATGGAAGTAAAGATGTCCGTGTGAATGGAAAATTGGGTAATCAATGCAACCCATGAATATAAATCCTCCTCTGTCACTATTTGTGGGATGAACTTCCCAACGAACCTCATCATACTCTCTCTAGTGTAATTTTATTCTATTCTTGGAATGGATTGTATTTCCTTATAAAGTGCGAACATAAATTTTCGTGAGAGGGAAATCACTCTTCATGTGGAAAATCGACCCCTGATTCTGTACATGTTCAAGGAGGAGGATGAATTTACTTAGAACTATCTTCTAGAGTAGGGATATTACTTCCCTATTAGCACGTGTATCTGTATCATATGATTGAGTCCAAGGATGCATCCATCCATGAAGACATGCCTACTATGAGGGAATTCCTTGAAGTGTTTCCTGAGGAATTGTCCGGTCTTACTCCTTGAAGAGATGTTTAATTCTTAAATGATCTTATACCTGGGGTATTACCAATATCCAAGACACCATATATAGTTATTTTTTGATGCTTGAGGAGATGAAGAATCAAATATAGTAGAATCTGGATAAAGGGTTTATACACCAATGTGCTTCATGATGGGGTGCACCAGTCCTCTTCGTCATGAAGAAGGATGGGTCAATGCACCTTCACACTAATTATCGTAAGCTCAACAAAATAGTGATAAAGAACATGTATCCCCTACCACTAATTGATCACTTGTTCGATCAGCTACGTGGAGGACAATACTTCTCTATGTTTTATCTGTAGTCAGGATATTATCAAGTAAGGGTGAAGAAGGAGGATATACCCATGAATACATTTTCTACAAGATACGGGCACTGTGAATTCATAGTATTGCCTTTAAGACTCACTAATGTTCCATCAATCTTCATGGACATTATGAATAGAGTCTTCAGATATTACCTCAACAAATTTGTGGGAGTCTTTATAGATGATATTCTAATATACTCCAAAACCAAGGAGGATCATGATGAGAAACTAAGCAATTTACTAGAGACCTTGCAAAAGTAGAAGATGTATGAAAAGTATAGCATGTGTGATTTCAGGTTGGAGGTATTATCATTCCTTGGTCACATCATCACAAGCAATGGTATATCTCTGGATCCATTCAAGATAGATACAAATTTAAGGATAACTAAGGCCAATGTCAGTTATGGATATCAATATATTTCTGGGTTAGCTGGATATTATCATTGATTTTTTAAAAATTTATGATAATTTTAAAACCCTCTTAACAATATAACTCAGAAGGGTGTCATGTTTTCATGGAGTGATGAATGTGAATAACGAATCAAGGAGTTGAAAAGGACGAGTGTAACTGTGCCAGTTCTCACATTACCCACAAGAGGAGAACTTTTTTTTTGTATTTAGTGATGCTTCAATGAAGGTCCTCGGTTGAGTGTGGATGAAAAATGAAAATTTTCATTTCATATTCTTCATGTTAATCAAATGTTCATGAGAAAACATTTCCAATACATGATCTACAGTTGGCTTCAGTAATATTTTCTTTTAAAATTTGGTGGAATTACCTTTTTGGGGAGAAGTGTGAAATATATATGGATAAAAAATTCATCAAAGACTACGACTGCTCAATCCATTACCACCCTAGGAATGAAAACAAGGTGACAACTTATCTTAGTAGAAAGGACCCCATGATTCAATCAGTGATGTTAATTGAAAAGGATCCAATATTCATAGATATGATGAAGATGGATTTGGGGATCGTAAAGAAGGGAACATCATCAATCATTTCACATATGATTTCTCAACCATCTCATTTGTAATGGTTAAATGATGGCCAAAATGATGGTGTGGGAATTAAGAAGAAAGTGTAAAATATTAGAAAAGGAACATCCTAGAATGTCAATTTTATGAAGAAGGAATTGTGAGATATGAGTCAAGACTATGTGTTCCATCAAAACTAGAGTTAATGAAAAAAAAAATTGGTGATCCACACAGTTAGAAATTATCCATTCAACCAGGAAACAAAAATATGTATAGAGATCTCTGAGTTCATTATTGGTGGGTAAACATGAATAAAGAGATAACAATGTATGCATCAATGTGTCGGGTATGTCAGAATGTGAAGGCAGAGGGGTATAAGTCTTTGGGCATTACGCAACCATTACTCATACCATCATGGAAATGGGAGAACATAAACATGGAAATTGTCAATGAATTTCCAAATACATCAATAGGAAACAATTCTATATCATTTTTTTGATCATCTTACAAATACTAGACAATTTATTGCAATTCGGGAAGATTTATCATTGGATAAACCAGTATTGATATACATCTTAGATATGGTAAGGATGCATGGAGTACCACTATCGATTGTATCTAATCAAGATCCAAGATTCACTTGTATGTTTCAGAAGAGTCTTCAACGTGATTTGAATACTTATATGAACTTCAGTATGGATTATCATCCTCAAACTGATGACCAATCTGAGAAGTCTATCTAAACACAAGAGGAACTATTGGGAGTATACTTAATGGACTCTAATGGAGGATAGGATAAACATATTCATATGGTTGAGTAATCTCATAAAATAGTTTCCACTCATGCATCCAAATGGCTCCTAATGAATATATTTATGGGAAGAGGTGCAGAACACCTGCATTTTGGGATGATGTTGGGGATCAAAAACTCGTAGGTCCATAAATGGTCAATGAAATGGTGGATAAGGTTAAGTCCATCTAGCAGAAAATTAAAGCTGCTCTGTGTTGAGAAAAGAGTTGTGCTGATAATAATCGATGAAACCTATTGTTTGATGTCGGAGGTATGGTATTCTTTTACATATCACATTGGAATAGGGTTAAGATATTTGCGATGATGGGAAAGAATAGTCCAACGTACATCGGCCCTTTGGTGATCCTTGATCGCATTGCAGAAGTGAATAATAGACTAGCACTCCCACCAAACCTATCTCATGTACATGATGTATTTCATGAATCACACATTTGTAAGTACATATCTGACTCATTGCATGTACTCAATCCAATGGTGGTACTATTGGATAATGGACTCTCCTACAAAGATAAGTCATTGAAGATATTAGATTACAAGTAAAAATTTTTATGAATTAAGACAATGCCACTCAAAAAAGTGTTGTGGAGAAACCACCAGTTTAAAGAGGAAACATGGGAATCAGAGGAAGTGATGATGAAGAGTTACCCACATATATTTTAGTACGGGAAAATGAAATGTTAATGGAGCAATTTCTTAATGGGGGGAGACTGTAATAGAACAAACATTTATTAATAAAAATTTCTCTTGATCTAATTAAATGTATTATTATATAAAATGGTCATATAAAATATTCAATTCATAGGTTTTATAGATTTCAAAATACCATTAAGAATTTTGACCACTACTAAGATATCTGTTGAACAGTGATTAATTGATTTATATAAATATAGGGCTTTAATGAATTTAATTTACTTAGAAAAAAGAAGTTATGGATTCATCTAGTAGAATTTCTCCCCACGATACCCATTTCACAAAGCTCGGAAAGGAGGTGGCATCACTAGTCTTAACTCTTGATGAAGACCAATCCTATCTTCAACACGTTAAGCTCGAATTTAATGGCCTTTTGGTGAAGTGGAATTTGATAAAGATTATGGTTCGAACGATCATATATGAGCCCCCCTAAGAGTCTGTCACCATCGCTCTGCTTACCCTTAGGTCATTTTGGGTGTTATCATGGGTTATGTAACAATACCATAACACTATGATTATGTGAATTATTTTTTAAATATTATATATAATCATTTAGTTTATGTTACGTTTTAAATAGTTTTTAAATCAAAAATAGTATTTTTATTTAATATTCAATTAAAAATCTATTTTGATAGATTAATGGATTATAAGAATTAAATAATTTTATAATAAATTTTTATTATTTCTAAATTACTTTTGATTGAATATAAATGATCATATAATTTTTATGAATAAAATTATAATTTTTATTACATTTTGAAAACTATTTTTGTCAAAACCCATGAATTTTCAATAAATGTCTGATTTTATTTTAAAATTAAAAATAAACATATTTATAGAATTATTTAGATAATGTTAATATCACTTTTTAATTTTAAACCATGAAATTATCTAATAGTGAAATTTTCATAATTTCAGGAGACAGATGAATTTTTGGGTATAAATTAAATACGACTTAATTGTATAATGTGTTTAATGACATCATAATGATCCAATAGTGATGTAATAAAATACTCTAAATAGGATTTTCGGCCAATATATCTTTAAACATTAATATAATTTTATTTTATATTTGTTTTTTTAAATTTGAGGTGCCTTAGTGGACCCTCTAATACATATAAAACATTTTAACTTTTTAAATTGATTTCCTAAGAGTGTGACTCATCTCCACATATGTAAGCCTAATATTTTTAGATGATTGGCCATTGGATTTATAAAATAATTTTTCCACTCCACTTTGTAAAAAACCATTTGCAAAATCCAGATGTTGGATTTCCGGTTTTATCATTTTAATGTGTTGTGTACTAAACCTAAATAATAAAAAATTCTTTACCTTTTCCTATATAAACCTGACCAAGCTCCCACTTCTCTTCACTCAAATCCCAAGGATCTCATTGTAATGGCTGGGGTTTTAGGGGTCCATTACATTGTAAAAATCTCATGATGAGATTTCTAGTCTGGGAATCTCGTTGATGTTTGGCGTAACGGTTGGCCTACCGGTAGCCTTAGCATACCGGTAGCAGGCCTACTGGTAGCTCTGTCTACCGGTAGCTCGGTCTACCGGTATCTGCAGCCTACCGATAGCTTGGTTAATTGGTGGCTTCCGCCTGCCGATAGCTCAGTCTACCGGTGCCTGCATCCTACCGGTCGCTGAGAGCCACCGGTCGCTCTAAGCCACCGGTGGCTCTCAGCTACGGGTGGCTCTCGCCTACCCCCACAGGGTCTTTCCAGTAGTGCTACTATTTTGAGAATTGGGTTTTAAACCCTATTTTGACCCCTTTATGCTTGTTTTAAATCCCTAGAAAAACACATAAATGTTTTAATTAAATATTTAATGAATTAATCCAGTGTGTGTGCCGGTTTAAATCTCCCAGGCTTTTTAAGAACGTGTGGGGTTTCTCAACGGTGTGGTCAACCCACGACCCCACTCCTTACACGGTTTTGTGTTCTTATTTCAACCATCCCTGACTTTTATAAACAAAAAGGGTTCTCCTGAGGTTTCTTTTCTCGATCACCCTATGTTACGAGTACCCTTCATTCAAACGAACAAATTTTCATTCAGGCGAGCCACATTGCTATACGTGAAGTTCCGCCCCGGCCTTAGCATCGATATTTGATCAACTGGTAGGTAAATTCTCTCCATTCTCTCACTTCTGTGCATCTTGTGGGGTGGGCGTTCTTTTGTTTCTATATAATTAGATAAACCCAAACCTTAATTAAGATAATAAAATAAATTATAAAGAATGAATGGGGGGGGGTGTGATCGATGATGCTTCTCTGTTTTATGATCTTCCATTTTTTATGATTTATGAATTGTGCGGGCTTATGCCTACTGAAAATCATGAACGTTGGTGGTCTTTCACTGTGCAATAATGAACCCCTCATGATGTTTTAAATGCCTTGGTTTGTAGTTGTGAACTCCTGCTGTGAAAAGTAAATCTGTTAATTACTTACATTCGGTTAAGAAAATTGAAAGCACCAGGATCAACTCCCTTCTGTGATAACCCCAGTTAAAGCACACATAAATTGTAATCAGGGAGTGTGTTAAATATTATAAATCTGAAAATACCGGCATGGGCATTCTTTTCTTGGTGGTAGTGGATTGATTTTTCTTCCTTCACGGGCCATTTTCTTGGTAATGTGGGTGGGGATGGGATCCCCTATTATTATACTCTCGGTGGTTGTGGAAATTTGGGGATGGGATCCCATGTGTTATGCTTTCAGTGGTTGTAAATTTTATGACCGGGTGGTTACCTTGTTTATATCACGAATTGGGGTGGGATCCTCTGTTGATGAGAAACCATCTGGGGGTACATGAGGCCGTGTCTGGGGGTATTTTTCTAGGTTCCAGTACTTCGAGGGATCTCACTTATCCAATTATTGTTGTGACTTTACAAGAGAACTGGGTGTGGATGTTGTAGTTGATGCTTGACGCTTTGCTGGATATTTTTCCCTTGGTTTGTTATTATGGTGTTAGTTGCACAGTAGTTGCATAAACTTATGTTAAACATTATTACTGATCATGTAAGCCAGTATGGGACAAATGGGTTTTGGTTTGGTGTGAGTTGTGACATGGACATAGTACTGATTGTGTTCTTTAGGCTGGCTGAAGAAAAACCTAAACATTGGGTGAGTTCTTGTTACCTATACTTATACTTGTAGTTTTGTGTTTCTTATTCGCGCCCCACCCAAGTTGAGAACATAGTTCTGAACACTCCCAATTAATGGGTGAGGGTGTTTTTCCCAACACTTCCATTAGAGGATGGTTATTAGCTCCTTTTCTTCTCCCTTTCCCAGATAGCCCAAGTATCTTCAGGCAGGCTGTGATGGCCTGAGGTACATTATTAGCCCAAGAACCTTCAGGCGGGGCACTGTGGTGGTTATGGCCCAGGTTTGTGTGGGCCGGTAGTTTCCCAATTATCTTCGAGATGAGGACCAGGTGTCTTCGGGCGTGGTGGTGGATCTTCTAGACCAGGTGCCTTCAGGTGTGGTGGTGGTTGTTCTGGCCTAGGTGTTTGCAGGCATGGTTACATGGGACAGTTGTGGCCCATGTGTGTGAGGATGAGGTTTGGCACTGGGACTGCGTGAGGTTGTGGCCCAGGTGTGTGCGGGCAAGGCGTGGCAGTGGGACTGCAGTGATAATGGAAGGATTGTTTTGATGTGTATGATGTCTTCAATAACCAGTGGGAAAGTGGCGCGGGGTACCCAAACATTGATGTGCTCTTATTATTATACATTACTTTACTTGCGTTATTTGGGGTGTGTGCCTTGTTCAGGCTTGGGTGGATAGTTTACCTTGTTAGGTGTTTTGTTTACTATTTTTCTCACGGGACTTTAGTACATTCCCCCACTTGTGCATGAGAGTCTTTGGTTTTCCCTACTGAGTATACTTGTATTCTCACCCTAAATATATAAAACTGATTTCAGGTTTCCAGGAGGACTTCAGGGATCACGCGGGACCATACTAGCAGAAGACTTTTGGGACATTTGTAGTAGTTTTTTTCCATTCTTTGGTACATTACCATTGTAGTCACTTGTACAAGTGGTATTTACTTTTTGAACATGCATATGGGAATGGTAGTTTTGGCTTTACTTTTACATTCAGTTTTTGGTGTTGTTGGGATTTACCATTCTATCTCCTAATCCTAGTAAAAGAAAAAGTGTAATGCCTTCAATTTAGTGTGTGATATTATACCATTGGTTCTAGTCGCCACTCCAGGACCTATTGAATGCGGGTCTTGGGGGTCATTATCTCTCCTTCAACATGAAGAAGGAAGGGTCTGGAAAACTGCTGTCCTTTCTCTCATCTTGGTGAAGGCGGGTTGTGACAGAGTGGTATCAAAGGGGAGGTTGAGAGATAGGATGGAGTCTGGAGTTAGTCCAAACGAGGATTGCATGGGATGGTAGGGCAAAATTGTTGGGTGACATTGGTACGTGAAATCGGCTAGGGAAGACCGACTAAGACACGGGATTTTAGGGCCCCCCCTGATCCGATGCAAGGACTCTAGACCTATCGAACGACCAAGTGAGGCCACACTGATTTTAGGGTAGGGACCCTAGGAAAGGTACATGCATCATAATTTCATGTGTTCTCATGTTTCTGGGGTGTTTTGTGAATTAAGAATATACAAAATGTTTAATAAGTTTTAATGGAAATATTCTGTAATACATGGGCATAAGAATTCCTTGTTTTCCTTGCAACTATGGCACCTAGAAGGCGACCACGTGTGGTACAGGAAATCGAGGCCCCAAAGACTACCATGGCCGATCGGCAGAGAGATGATCGAGAAAAGGAGGACGACCAGTGGAAGAAGACACTTCGGGCCTTCGAGCGACAGACCCTCGAGAAGTATGAGGGCAGCACCTATGACATGAAGATGGAGAGATGGATAGAGGAGCTGGTGATAGCCTTCGGCTTGATCCAGGCTCCAACTAAGTACTAGATTCCTCTGTCCGTCAGCCAGATGCGGGGAACGACGCGTCAGTGCTGGAAGCTTCACCTGGGGGAGAGGAGAGAGGCTAAGGTGGCATGGGCTGATATTGAGAGGGAGTTCCGGGCGGAGTTCCTCTCTTCAGCGATGAAGGAGGAAAAGATACAGGAGATACTCTCCCTCCCACAGGGGAGTATGTTAGTGAGGGAGCTAGGAATCATGTTCAAGGACCTCCTATGTTTTTCTTCGGACCACATTCCCGATGAGGAGTTTGTGGAATGACGTTTGGAGGAGGCGCTCCATCCCTTCCTCTAGTATGTTGTTACCCCCATTACCCTGCCAACGTACTTGGAGGTCCAGAAGAAGGCCGAAGTGGTGGAGAGGATGCACGCTCTAGGAGGTGTGTCATGAGAGGGGATCCATCTGGAACCATCGAAGGGTAAGGCTGTCAGCACCAGGCCTCCAGCGTCAGGACCCTCCAGGTTCTGACCAGCAGGGTGCAGGCCGCAGCAGTTTCAGTTCCGGTCCCCTGGTCCTCACCCTTTTCCTTCGGGCCCAAGAACGTGGTGCTTTGTCTGTGGGAGCCATGGACAACTCCGAAGCTAGTGCCCGGACCGGGTATAGTACGGTAGTGGCATAAAGCCCTGTCACCTGCCCCAGCAGAAGCTTCCAGCCAGGCCTTTCCAGCAGCAGCTGCAGGGATAGCGAGCTCCCACTCCTCTGAGGGCAGACATAGGAGGAGGAGGCTGACCTCATGGCTCTCCTTAGGGACCTTGACCAGGGCATGGTCAGGGAGGTGACCGACAGCCGAGGGGTAGAGGATTTGGGTGTGGGAAGTTACACGCCGTAGAGGTTTCAGTTTGAGTAGGGCCGGAGGTTTTTTGAGGTATGATCATTTTGTTTAGTACCCTCGCTTATGCTTTGTTCGATAATGGAACTTCGTACTCCTTTGTTGCACCGAGTCTTGCTCGTGCCTTGGGTCTAGATGTCAAGAGACATGAAGTCCCCCTGGTGCTGAGCACACCATTCGAAGGTCAGACCGACTTGTTATATGTTTTTCGGGGATGCAGACTGGTGATAGGGCAACATCAGTCGATCAGGGATCTTCTTCTACTGCAGATTCAGCGATACGATTTCATCCTAGGAAAATACTGGATATTCTTTGTTTGTGTCGTCATCTACTACTTCTGAGGAAGGGTTGTGTTCTCAGACTTGGGCTGCCGGCATGTTACATTCACCGGCGAGCAGAGCAATCAGAAGGGCAGCAGGCGATAGGAACCCCTCATCTCTTTGTTTGTCGAGCTGTCAGTGGAGTCAGTAGATGCTGAGATGGTGGAAGTGCTAGTGGTCATTCGTGAATTTATGGACATCTTCCCTGAGGAGGTGATGACTCTACCCCCTCGGCGTGATATCGAGTTCGGGATAGACCTACAGCCCGACACTCGTCCAATTTCGATGGCTCCTTATCGGATGGAACCTTCTGAGCTACGGGAGTAGCGGATTCAGATTGATGATCTGATGAAGAGGGTTTATGTTCGACTGATTGCGTCACTATGGGGTGCTCCTGTCTTGTTCGTAATGAATGCAGATGTTGGTCTTAGGTTGTGCATAGACTACAGGAGGATGAATCAGGTGATGATCAAGAATCGCAGCCCTCTTCCGAGGATAGACGGTCTTTTCGACCAGCTGAAAGGGGCATGATGGTTCTTGAAGTTCGACCTACGGTATGGGTACCACCAGCTAAGATTAAAGGAGAGTGACATCCTGAAGACGAACTTCAGGTGAAGATATGGACACTTCATGTTCGTAGTCATGCCCTTCAATGTTACGAACGCCCCGGCTTCGTTCATGGGGCTTATGAACTCTATATTCTAGGAGTACTTGGATCGGTTCGCATTTGTGTTCATCAACGAAATCCTGATCTATTCAAGATCAGAGGAGGACCATGCAGAGAACCAGAGGAAGGTTTTGGAGGTCCTCCGATAGCACCAGCTCTATGGGAAGTTGTCGAAATGCAAATTCTGGACACGAGAAGTGCACTTCCTTGGGCACGTGTTGTCCGAGCATGGGGTAGCGGTGGACCCATCAAAGGTTGAGTTGGTTGTTTCTCAGGTAGCACCCAAGAATGTGGAAAAGGTCTGCGGTTTCCTCGGGCTGGAAGGTTACTATCAGATTTTCGTACCAAAATTCTCCCGAGTATTAGCCCCTTTGACAACCGTGACCAAGAAGGATCATTTTTTCGTGTGGAGTGATCAGTACGAGGTAGCCTTCAGCTATCTGAAGGGGAAATTGGTTAGTGCCCCAGTGCTGAGACTACCAAAAGAATGGGTATCCAATGAGGTGTTTTGTGATGCTTTAGGACGGGGCCTGGGATGTGTGTTGATGCAGAAACAAGGGGTGATCTCTTATGGGTCTCGGCAGCTACGCCCTAATGAGTGTAATTATGCCACCCACGAACTGGAGCTTGCAGTGTTCGTTTTTGCACTGATTCTATGGTGGCACTACCTCATCGGATAACGATTTGTGGTATTCCTAGATCACAAGATCTTGAGGTATATCTTCTCCCAGCGGGACCTAAACTTGTGTCAGTGGAGGTGGATGGAGTTCCTCCAGGATTACAACTTCGAAGTTTCCTACACTTCAGGGAAGGGGGACGTAGTGGATGATGCCTTGAGTAGGAGATCACAGAAGGATGTGGTATGAGAGTCAAAAGACACCTGGGAGGCGATGGAGGAGTTGGCTGCCTTACACCTGGATGCGAGGATGGATAGTGCTACAGGTTGCCTGTATCAGATGAAAGTGAAATTTTCCCTATTGCAGCAAGTGGAGGAGTCTTAGTGGGGAGACCCAGAGTGTGAAGTGATGCGTGAACGGGTTGACAATAGGAATTCTTCGGAAGGGTGGACGGAGGATGGTCAGAACCGGATGATTTTCCAGGGAAGTTTGTTTGTTCCAGAAGTGATGTGCGGTAAGGTCCTCATTGAGTTCCACAAAACACCCCTAGCGATACACCCAAGAGTTTCCAAGATGTACCAGGGACATAAGAGACAGTTTTAGTGGCCCGGAGATAAGCGAGCAGTGGTAGAGTTTGTGTCCAAGTGCTTAGTGTGTCAGCAAGTGAAGGATAAACAACGAGTTTGAGGCGGCCTGCTGCTTTCTCTAGATGTTCCCGAGTAGAAGTGGGATGACATCTCGATTGATTTATTCATAAGACTACCCAAGGTCCAATGGGAATATGACGCCATCTGGGGGGTAGTGGACCGGTTGAAAAAATTGGCTCACTTTCTGGCGATCAGGGAGTCGAGTGCAGTGGATGCTTTGGAACGAAGATACGTGGATGAGGTGGTGCGATTGCATGGAGTTCCAAGGACTATAGTCTCGGATAGGTATGGACAGTTTACCTCGCGAGTCTGAAGAGGATTGCAGCATGCTTTTGGCACCCAGCTGCGTCTTAGCACTGCTTTCCATCCCCATATAGATTGACAGACAGAGCACACCATCCAGACCTTGGAGGATATGCTGCGGGCATCTGTTCTTGACTTCGGAGGATCATGGGTGCGACACTTTCCTCTAGTAGAGTTCTCCTACAATAATAGATATCATTCTACCATTGGTATGGCCATGTTTGAATCCTTATACGGGAGGCCATGGCGCTCACCTTTGTGTTGGACTGAAGTTGTAGCGGTGGGCATCCTTGGATCAGAGGTGGTGCAAAGCACGACAGAGAAAGTTCAACTTTTACGGGGGAGGATGAAAGCAGCACCGGACCGACATAAGTCGTATGATGATAACAGGAGGAGACCCTTTGAGTTTGAGTTGGGAGAACACGTGTTCTTGAAAGTCTTCCCTCGGCGTGGACAACGGAGGTTCGGCAAGGGGAGTAAGCTTTCTCCCAGGTTCATCAGGCCCTTCGATGTTTTGCGGCGGGTCGGAGAAGTGGCTTATCAGCTAGCATTACAACCGTTGATACTGAAGATACATGATGTCTTCCATGTGTCCCAGCTCCGTCAGTATGTGCACGATGATTCACACGTCCTCGACTGGGGAGAGATGGATATCGAGGACGACGTGACTTTCGTGGAGAGACCAGTGATGATCGAGGATCGCAAGGAGAAGGTGCTTCATGTGAGAACCATTACCTTGGTTTGTGTGTTATGGAAACATGGTGGGATTGAGGAGAGTACGTGGGAGAGGGAAGCATAGATGCGTGCCCAGTACCCAGAGTTGTTTTGATTGTTGAGATGTTTGGTTTATAGCTATTGTGGTGGAACGTTTTACCATGATGGCTATGAAATACTGGTTTCCTTTCCTCTTAATGTGTGTGAAAAGCCCTGGCTATGAGGAGGAGAGACCTCGACCCCTAATCAAGACGCATTAAGGTGGATGTGATTAAACCCGTGCGGGCGAGTCAGTGCCGCCTAAAGAGGATAATATATTGACATGGGGGAGGACACTCCCCAACCCAAATGTATGAGTAGTTTGACATGGTATGTTTCTTGGTTATAGACAAGGATGTGTTCTTAGTTAATAATGAGGTTCGATCCTAAGAGGTATCTTTCAAGGTGGTTGTTCGGACCATCTCTTTCCTTTTGGATTGTTTATGATTCTCAAGGATGAGAATCATTTAAGTGGAATCAAATGTAATGGCCCGAGTTTTAGGGGTCCATTACTTTGTGAAAATAACATGTTGGGTTTTCTGGTCTGGGAATCTCGGTGAAGCTTAGTGTAACGGTAGGCCTACTAGTAGGCTTAGCCTACCAGTAGCAGACCTACCGGTAGCTTGGTCAATCAGTAGACACAGCCTACCGGTACCTCTGTCTACAGGTAGCTCGATCTACTAGTAGCTGCAGCCGCCCGGTAGCTCGGTCTACCGGTATCTGCAGCCTACCGACAGTTCGGTCCACCGGTGGCTCTCACCTACCCCCAAAGGGTCTTTCTAGTAGCGCTCCTTTTGTGCAAATTTGGTTTGAAAATATATTTTGACCCCTTTAATCTTGTTTTAAATCACCAGTAATGCCAATAAATGATTTAATTAAATATTTAATGAATTAATCTGGTGTGTGCACCGGTTTAAACCTCCCGAACATTTTAATAACGCGTGGGGTGTCTCAACCGCGTGGTCAACCCATGACCTCACTACTTACGCGTTTTTTCATTCTTATCTCAACCGTCCCAGAATTTTATAAGAAAAATGTTTCTCATGAGGTTTCTTTTCTCGATCACCATGTGCTTGGAGTACCCTTTGTTCAGACGAACAACTTTTCGTTCAGGTGTGCCTCATCTCTATACATGAAGTTCCGCCCCTGGCCTTAACATCAATCGTCGATCAACAGGTAGGGAAATTCTCCCCAGTCTCTCACTTCTGTGCATCTTGCGGGGTGGGAGTGCTTTAGTTTCTGTAGAATTGGATAAACCCAAACCATAATGAAGACAATAAACAGAATTATAAGGAACAAAGGGGGGGGGGGGCGTCATTGATGGTGCTGCTCTGTTTTATGATCATCCCTAATTTTTTTTATGATTTATGAATTGTGCGGGCTTACGCCTACTGAAAATCATGTCCATTGGTTGTCTTTCTCAATGCACTAATGAACCCCTCGTGATGTTTTAAATGGCATGTTTTGTAGTTGTGAACTCCTGCTCTGAAAAGTAAATCGGTTAATTACTTACATTCGGCTAAGCAAATTGAAATCACCAGGATCAACTCCCTTATGTGATAGCCCCGTTTAAAGCACAAAGAAATTGTAATCATGGAGTGTGTTAAATCATATAAATCTGAAAATACCGAAATGTGCCTGCTTTTCTTGGTGGTAGTGGTTTGATTGTTCTTCCTTCACGGGCCGTTTTATGGGTGATGTGGGTGGGGATGGGATCCCCTGTTATTATACTCTTGGTGGTTGTGGAAATTTGGGGATGGGATCTCCTGTGTTATGATTTCAATGGTTGTGAATTTTATGATCGGGTGGTTATTGTGTTTATATCACGAATTAGGGTGGGAACCTCTATTGATGAGAAACCATCTGGGGGGACACAAGGTAGTGTCTCAGGGTTTTTTCTTGGTTCCAGTACTTCGAGGGATCTCACTTATCGCATTGTTGTTGTGACTTTACAAGAGAACCGGGTGTGGATGTTGTAGTTGATGCTTGACGCTTGGATGGATATTTTTCCCTTGGTTTGTACATATAGTGTTAGTTTCCCAGTAGTTGCAGAATCATATGTTAAACATTATTACTGAACGCGTAAGCCAGGATGGGACAAATGGGTTTTGGTTTGGTGTGAGTTGTGACTTGGACATAGTACTGATTGTGTTCTTTAGGCTTGTTGAAGGAAAACCAATTCTTTGGGTGAGTGCTTTTTACCTAAACATATACTTGTAGTTTTGTGATTATTATTCGTGCCCCACCCATGTTGAGCACTTAGTGACGAACACCCCCATTTCATTGGTGAGGGTGTTTTTCCCAAAACATCCATTAGTGGCTGGTTATTAGCTCCTTTTCTGCTCCCTTTCCCGGATAGCCCAAGTATCTTCGGGCAGGCTGTGATGGCCTGAGGTACATTATTAGTCCAGGAACCTTCGGGCAGGGCCATGTGGTGGTTATGGCCCAGGTGTCTGCGGGAAGTTAGTTTCCAAAGTATCTTCAAGATGAGGCCCAGATGTCTTCGGACGTGGTGGTTGATCTTCTAGCCCATGTGTCTTCGGGCGTGGCGGTGGATCTTCTTGCCCAGGTGTCTTCGGGCGTGACGGTGGTTGTTCTGGTCTAGGTGTTTGCAGGCGTGGTTACGTGTGATAGTTGTGTCCCAGGTGTGTACGGGTGGGGTTTGGTAGTGGGAATGCATGAGGTTGTGTCCCAGGTGTGTGCGGGCGAGGCGTGGCAGTGGGACTGCTAGGAGAATGGCGGAATTGGTTCGATGCATAGGATGTCATCAATAACAAGTGGGAAAGTGGCGCGGGGTACCCAAACATCGATTTGATCTTATTATTATACATTACATGACTTGAGTTATTTGGAAAGTGTGCCTTGGTGAGGCTTGAGTGGATATTTTACCGTGTTAGGTGTTTGGTTTACTCTTTTTCTCATGGGACATTAGTACGTTCCCCCACTTGTGCACGAGAGTCTTTCGTTTTCCCTACTTAGTATACTTGTACGCTCACCCTACGTATATAAAACCGCTTTCAGGTATCCAGGGGGATATTGGGGATCACGTGGGACCATAATAGCACAAGACCTTTGGGACAGTTGCAGTTTCTATTTTTCTTTCTTTGGTGATTTACCTTTGTAGTCCCTTGTACTAGTGGTATTTACTTTTGGAACATGCATATGGTAATGGTTGTGTTGGATTTACATTTACTTTCACTTTTGGGTACTGTGGGGATTTACCATTCAATCTCCATATCCTAATAAAATAAAAAGGGTAATGCCTTCCATTTAGTGTGTGATATTATATCCTTGGTTCTAGTCACCACTCTGGGACCTATTGAAGGCGGGTCTCGGGGGTCATTATCTCTCCTTCAACTTGAAGAAGGAAGGGTCGGGAAATCTGTTGTCCTTTCCATCATCTTAGTGAAGGTGGGTCATGAAACTCATCCCAACCATGCATCCTCTCTCCAAAATCCTCCTTTGGTGCCCCATTCTCTCAAGAAGTCTCTATCAGTCCTTTCCCAATCCTTTGAGATCCCACTTCCACGTAAGGGGGTTTTTCCTTTCTCATTTGTTTCTAAATTTTGATATGATGTTATAACCTTTTTTTCAATTAAAAATGTTCCTGTTTGGTATTTTACCTCCCACATACTAGCCTAATTATGTTTTAATGATGATATACCTCTTTATCTCTCATTAATTCATCCCATGTACAACTATTACCAGGCCAAAATTCTGTATAGAATTTCTCTCCTCTCATTTACATTCAAGAAATAAATTTGCATTATGAATCTACATTTTGTTACATATGTTGGTGAATGTATCTATATGACCCCCTTACATTAAATTTCATGTAAATATGATGAGATGCCTCTTTCTATCTAATCAACCATTTTTATGAATTCTTATGTCATCCCATTATACTACCGGAATTGCACCGTGATTTTCCAAGCGAAAGTCATTGTGTAGTGAATACCATGCACATTTCTCTATCAATGGTATTTTCTTTTAGGAACATTTACTTACTGTTTTTATATTTTCATGTATTAATTTAAAATTCCATTATCATGGAATTATTTATTATTTTTAATGAATCTATGTTATATAATTCATGTGGCACACTTTTGCCTGGAATGAAATTATAAAGAAAGATGTGCCCTAATAGATCTCCAATGCATTGGGTAAAGATTAGTATCATGATACGTCAAGTGCACTGGGGATTTACTATGTATAATTCAATAGAAATGTGGTTTTACTCATGCTCCATGTTCCATGATCCTTGGATCATGCTAATATCATGTTAAATGTTGAAGCCATATTTCTATGTTATTATAATCATGCCATATCATGGGTTTATGTTAATCTTTCACTTATGAACCATTGATATTCTTGTTTCCTAACATTTATTGTATTATTCATTTTATTCCTTGTTTAATCCCTTAATAGGCTTTATAGCACACCCTTTTCTTATGCATGTCCTCAGGTTATCCCATACAATGCTAAGTATGAAGGAATGTTGTGGTCATGTAAAAGAAGTTTTCAATAAAGATTTTGTGTTTTATGTTCTATGTTATTATGTAATTTTCCTAATTTCCAATGAAACTAGACCTCTCAATAATCAATGTTTTCATTAAGTGCAATTTTATGTAATAAATCATGTTTATGTGTGCAATAAAGAGTAGGGTTGTTATAGAATACTTCTCTAAATACCCTTTGGTTCCATACCATTACTCTAGTTCCCCAATATATTTTTGTATTATATTTTATCCTTCTATTTTGGAACATATATTTATGATCCAAATACCCATTTTCTTCAAGACTTCTTCTCTATGCCCTCATTTTTTGAATGCAAAAACGTTTTGATTTGATCAATGAAATATAATGAATGACTTAAATGGGTTATTGGTTTGTTGATGGTGTAGACTCTAGAATTGGACAAAACAATTATTGATGGTTCAGGATTCATCGTGAACCTATGGATTAATGTGTCTAACTAAATAATATTGAAAAAATAAAACTATTTTAATTATTTATTTTGCATTTTTCATTATAAAACCGCATACACTATTATAAACTAGATATTGTATTAATCATCATTGGTGGTGGCCTGCTGAGTTGTACAAACACTAATGAAGCTCTATAATCAATACCCTAATATAATATTTGATTTCAGGATAATATATGTTAAATATCCTTATGATGGATGTCTGATATTGGATAGATAATGGTTTTGGGAACTAGGCATGATGTCCGGGCCCTCTTGGGACATAATAGTGTATTCTTATTTTGGGTTTTCACTTGAAACATGTCACATATATAGAATTAAATAAATACTTATTTTGTTTTGAAAATGGTTTCATGTTGTGTTTTATAATGTGATACCATTCTGTATAGGTACTGGTATTATTTTGGTTATGAGTTATTATAATTGGGCTATTTTTTGTTATTTACAACCTTTTTCTTATTTGATAAAAATTTAATAGTATCGCAATGATGTAGCAATTAAAACCATGATTATAGTAGAAATCCTCTATCATATGGTAATTCACTCACTGATTCATGTGAAACCCCGACTCGAGACACCAACATGTGGCACCTGGGTAGGGACATTCCTAATCACTTACAATATAATATCATACTTCCCCTCTTTATCAAACATTAATAGAATCTTTTATCAAAAAATTCCCATAAAAAATCATATTACATTACATAGATACATTATATACGTATTTTTATTCTTAATATACCTTATTTCAAATTCTTATGGAGACATCCAAATGAGGTACTTCAATGATGAGGTACATGTCTAAACAGAGCATATTAATTTTACTTATTCCATTTCCATCATCATTTATGTTGACTCCGTTAAAATAGAGAGTCATATTTATCTCCAATTTAATGATATGTCATTAAATTAGTTTTATAACAATATTCACCATCATTTTGAATCTAATGAGAAATGATAGTATTGCTTGTCTGTTTGGTTTGGCTACCACCCCTTTGTCACGATAAGATTCATTTTCCATCACCACAACAAAAGTAAATTTACTCTAATGAGATTATATTGTATATATAATATCAATAATATAAATATTATTGAATAAATATAATATAATTCCTCAACTAATACCATTAAAATTGTTTTAAAAGGAATCATCACACATGTATTCGTAAGGTCTGTCATTTCCTAGTAACATTGTACTTCATTATTTTAAAAACCACCCATCATGGATAGTTATGATTATCTATTCAATAAATTTAATTTAATATAATAAAATGATAATTTTAATATTACGATAATATGTTATTTTACTTTTTTTCTTTCTAATTGAAATAAAAAAGATCACTCACGTGTATTTTTGGGCTACCACCTCACAAGTCGATATAGTTTTTCTTAATAATTTTTCTTAGATGATTTAAAAATATTATGTTATGATAAAAATACTTATTATTTCATGATTATTAGTCAGTATATGATTCAAAAATTACATATTTTATAATATAAAACTATCAAATTAATTTTGAAATTATAAACTAAACATCCTCAAAACACTCTACATTGACTGAAGCGATTATGCTATAAAATATGTAATTTTAATTAAATAAATAATCATTTATTTGATAATGGAATAATCCTATAAATGGTAATAATAAAAATATTATAATTAATATATATTTATTATAATGTTTATAATGGTCATACATATAAAATATGGACATTAGGTATGGTGTCTCTTCAATCATTTTGAATTATTTATGTTATACTTATACTTCCACGCCTATTTTTTCTTTTTATTTATAAACATAATACCTCAATGTATTATGAATTACTTAGATTTTTTGGTTTTAAATTTTTTTGGAAAAAAATAACTTATTTTATTAATTATATCATTATTCATATGATCAATGTGTGGATTATTGATCTAAATATCATTTAACTGACACACGTCTTGTATAATGAAAGAAATTACTTTTTACAATATTATATATTACCTTTTATCTTAAAATATCTTGAGAGAATATATTAAAAATATATTTAATATTATTATAATGTTCCCCATTTCACGAGATATTGATTTAGATGTTTTATAATTTTCAAGGGGTTTCATTTTCCAAATATACATTCTTCGTATCATAATCCTTGTTATGGAGTATGTTTTATTTAAAAAGATATACTTAAAACCCCATGATCATTTTTTGATTAAAAATTTCATTGAAATTATTTATATTTTAGTATTTTTTTTATATTAATTCATTCAATGGATTTTTGATTCAATTATAAAACACGTTTTAAGGGTTTCTCATCTCAAACATCATTCTTTTGAGACATGTTTTTGATGAGGAACCTAGATATATTCATATGGTGTATATAATTACTCATGGAATATATTATCATGAATATTTTTTATTATGATGGTTTTTAATTTATTTGTAAAAATTTCTATTTTTCCAATGATTTTTTGTTTTATATTTTTTTAAATGGTGTATCTTTAAAATGATAAATTGTGGTTTTGAGGAAATTTATCGAAAATATTTCACTATATTGTTTGTATTATTTCATGAATGTTTTTTATAATAAATAGTATATCCTAACGTTTTTTAATATAAAACATTATCCTCTTTTCCAGAAATTTAATGAAAATTTAATAAATATTTCTATAAATTAAACTTTTGACTGTCTTTGTAATTGTTTCAAAAGAATGAATTTTTTTTCATACAACCTAAATATATTTTCCAAACTAAAATATAATATTTTCTTCAATATTACAAAACATATGTAATTGATTATTTTCATTTAAAATTCTCTTCTAAATATATTAGTTGTATTTATATTTTATCTGTAACAAAAAGTATATTTCCAAATTTTTTCAATGATTAATATTAAATAGTCTTATGAATGTTATTTTAAATATTTTCAAAACAATTAATGATTGATATTATTATAAAATTATAATATATTATTATTCAATAAAATTCATTTATAAGATATGATGTATAATGAAATTAATTTTTTTTCATATAAATGTATTTGGACAAACAATTAGGGTCGAAACATGTATATTTAAGAATCCAAAATGGTATAATAATAAAATGGTATTTATTTAATATTAATGTAATATAAATGAATAATGTTTCATGAAATATGGACATCCAAAATAATTGGAGATGAGTTTGATAATCGCGTTACTATAAATCCCAGTTTATTTCATCGCTTTTCTTCCTTCTTAATAATAAATATAGTATTTTCTAAAATGTTGAATTATATGGAAATTTTGATTAGTTATGGGACTAATTATTAAATATAATAATTTAATTAAATTTTTAAAATTTTTGTTTTTGATGTTTCATATTTTTTATAGCTACATAATGCTGATAGGTATGTTATGAGTCTTGAGATATAAATTTTTCTAGCTATAGGGATTTTTATTGTAAGGTATGATTTTTTTTCAAGGGAATGGAGATGAGTCATTTAAACATGATGAGAGGGGTATTTATGTGTTAAAATATTTAATAAAATACTAAATTTATGGTTAACAACATAATCTAAATATTTCTATCATTATAATGAATAAATGTATTATATATCTTTATTTTATGAAGTTTGATCACTATATAATTTTATGTCATTACATTAATCAAAAGGAACCGTGGAAAATGGAGAAAATGTTATTTCAATGAATTATGTTAGAATTTTAAAATTCTAAAGAATATATTCATATTGGAATTAATTTTTAATTTATCTTAATTAAATTATTATAAAATAAAATAATTTTTGATCCACATGTTCAAAAAATTATTATTTCATTATAACATCATTAAATATCCAATTTATAATACACTAATAATGATAAAAACTAAATTTATACAATACACATAGAAATTATGCTATTTCATAAAATAACCAAAGCAATACCCATGGAAATTTTCAATATAAGGATTTAAATAAAGAAATAAATTTTATATAAATGAAATTTATAGCATAGGTAATTTTAATATTTAAAATAAGAATATTATTTCATTGAAATTATTTAAAATCGAGTTTATTTAAATTTTCCAAAATTTTCAATGACTGTAATTATATTTTGTATAATTTGAAATTATATTATTTAAATTTACATCAATTACCGATGATAAATATTATTAATATTACAATTGTTATTTGAAGGACAATTTACTATTCCATTATACATATTATTAATCCCATCGGTCGGGTTATTCTTACCTATTGTCATGTTTCTATTCTAATAGTCACAATAATTTTAAAATGGTTACATTATACCTATAAATAGACAATAATTCCTTAGTTCTTTATTCATATTAATTCATATCAAGGTCATACAATTCCATTTTTTACAATTCCCACCAGTTTACTAATATTTTCCAAAGACCCCAACCCTAGTAGCCCAGAATAAATCTCATATTTTAATTAAATTAGAATAAGATACAATGAATCACATCCATAGTGATTTAATAGATTATTAGTGTTGACAAAATAAATAAATATACATGATTCTCATATTACATTTTAATATAGAAATTACAATATAATTGTTCAGAAAATCATTATTCCAAATTGCATATCATTTCATATTATTAATAGTAAAAATCAAGGATTATTTGGAATAAAAAAATTAATATTCAGCTAAAAAAAATATTAAGGGTTTTGTACATAAGTATCTATCATTAAACAATAATAATATCCAAAATGGAAAGTTAAATCAATGAATTTAAATTACATATAAATAACAAGAGAATTCATATTCAACAGGGAAGGTTAGATAACATAATTTTCTATCTATTTAATCAATAAACTGATAATGAAATTTATCTAGAGACAATATCATTTCAAAAGTACCATGTATAATAAGATGAGGAATAATCAATCTAGAATTCTATATAAATGAAAAAAATTCCATTCCGTTTATAGAGTAAAATTAAATTCATCTACAAATACTTTTTTTTGAAAATTATTATAGATAAGAAGAACAAAAATCTTAATAATGGAAATTCTTAATTAATGAATATCATGTTTTGAGTAACATGATTCTACTACCATGAAGACCTTTCAACTAAATTATTAAATATTCAGGTATAAATGATAGGACACACGCTTTATCATCAAGTATTCTAGTGATTTTAAACTAGATTAAACATTATTATGTTCCCAAAATTATTTTCAGTTAATAGATTAATAGAATTAGGACTAAGGCATACAATGTAAATCCATACTATACGAGATGACACATATACATAGTATCCATTTCTTTTAAGAAAAAACAATTAAAAAAAAAATATGGTGTTTTATTCATGATTTGATCCTCACTATATTCCCTTAATTTCATTATTATCTATATAATCTCTTAATATCCTATAAAAACCATTTCCAAAACATTGGTTGGGCTCAATATCTATGTAATGGACATAATGGAATAAAATTTATAACTCAATGAAATCATGAAAACACGTGAATATATTTTTTTAAACACATTCGAAAACATGAAAAAATAATATATATATATATATATATATAAGGACCCAACCTTAAAACATTACATAGTCATGAGTTAAAATGATAATTTACATTTAGGATCTTAACAGGTTTAGATTTTTATAGAATTAGGACATAACAATTACATCTCAATGATTACAATGTAGATACATTTACTCAGTTTCAATTTTTTTCACAAAATAAATAATGATGAACAAAAGAGTCATGTCATGTTCCATGTTTTAGAAAGCATGGCATTTATTTGATCCCATCATTGACCCTATTCCACTTTATGTCCTGTGAAAAACATATCAAAAACATTGGATGAGCATAAAAAATCTCAGTAATGGATGTAAAAATATTGAATGAAAACATTAGTCCATATATACATAAAAATCAATGAAATCATACTTTACTTGTAAAATAGAATTACTTTAACATAACTCATGAAATCATAAGATTTATGATTAACTAATATAAATTATAATAAATAATGGTAACTTGAGGCATTCATAACATTTTTACGTAGGGAGTAACCCTCATGGTTACATTTGGAATACCCATCACATTATATTCTCTAAATCTCTTGAGATAATTTCTATAATTTAACTCCTTCACATTACCCAATGAATTAGAGAGATATCTCTAGCTTAGCTGCCCTTAGTTTATCACGGAACCACCCGATTTCATAAACAACACCGAAGAACCATAACTTAATCGTATCACATAAAACATGCATAAAAGGAACATAACATTTCAACATTTCAATAAATATATTACATTTTATGATATTGATATAATAAATCCATTCTAGAAACCATTTTCAATGCCAAAATACATAAAAAGAGTATACGGTATTTATTTTTCTTTTGAAAACATTACGGCTTGTTAAGGAAGCCATAGATCAATTAATACTCACGGCGGCAGAAAAGGTCGTTGTCACCACTTACGTTAAAAATAGAAACATTCCTTTTTATAGTTTAGTAAAATGATTTGTAGAGAAAATATTCCCTTTGAATGAAATTAAAAGTCAAAAGGGTTTTATAAACTGTATAAAATAAAGTCGTGTAGAAATCAAAAGATGCCTCAATGAATGGAGTTTGAGACAAAGTCTCATACAAAGACGGTATCCTTAGATTAAGGTTAAATAAATTACATAATTATGTATAAAAAAATAAATTAACACAATATAAGTATATATTAAGTCTAAAATAATCAGATGATATCCAAACATATTCATAACCCAACATAATCAAAAAGTAGTGGTTTAACCCGAAGAATTGAAATTGTGTTATAAAGATTCGTTACAGAAATTCGACAGTATAATTGCAACACATTAAAATTAAGAAAATGAGTTGATCAGAGAGAAAATGGTATCTCATCACTTGGTCATAAAATTTACATCAATAAAGATATATAATAACATATCCCAACATAATAATATATAAATTAAAGACATAACAAAAGTATGTCTTTTAAAAAGGGGTCGGTGAAAGGTTCCCTTACCGATTTGGGTAAATTTCGAAATGTAAAGCCCATGAAAGAACGATCATACAATGAAATTGTATATACCCATAAATTAAATTATATTACACAAACAATACAAAAATGGGATGTAAATACACCACAAAAAAGGAAATAGTGGAAATTGTAGCATGAATC
Source organism: Viscum album (assembly GCA_963277665.1). Classification (NCBI taxonomy): domain Eukaryota; kingdom Viridiplantae; phylum Streptophyta; class Magnoliopsida; order Santalales; family Viscaceae; genus Viscum; species Viscum album. Next base: position 2,867,222 of record OY728120.1, on the reverse strand, counting down.
TCACGGGAATAAAAAGTTTGATAAAAACCCCTTACCTCATTGTAATAAATCGATTCATATGATGAAAATATAATAAAGACAAAATGAATTATATAATACCATGAATATAAATATAAACATGATAATATATATCAAATTTAATTACACAAGACACCACATGCAATAAATAATTGTTGAATAATGGAAATCTCACGGAATTAAAAGTGAGATAAGAAATCCCATACGAAAATTTGGCAGCATAACGACGCCACTTAAAACTTCCTAAATGGATTGATGAGATAAAATAGGGTCTATAATCATAAGAACATAAAAATTACAGTAATATGAATATAAAATAACATCACCTAACATAAGAAAGAGGATCTTAAAATAAATGACATAAAAGAGAGTACTTAAAAAGAAAGAGAGAGGTAGGATCCCTTACCTGAAGTCCGACTTGTCTTGTTCATTTCGTTATATTCATTAATAATAAAAATTGGTCAATTTATAATTGCTTAAGGACTTCCTGTAATGTTTATTATTCAATTAATATAACATATTATGATTTTAAAATAATTAGTTAATTATGTGAGTTCATATCACACGTTTTGTCGATGTTTGGTACATGGGTCAAAAATGAACTTGTTTGAAAAGAACTTCCCATGTAGTTATAATTACATCATATCTAGAATTGTATTAATGATTTATATATAATATATATCCATAATATATTCATTTTATACTGTTCCATAACATTTTTAGATAAAAAATGAAATGCACCGTTCATGGAGACGGTAGGTCATACATACGCATGAGCACTACTTTCATTTCTTTGTCATAAAAAAGAAATTAAAACTAAATGAGTCATATATATATTATAATTGAATTATAATATATATGTTACCTATTTAACATAATTTCATTAATTACATTCTTTATAAATTCCATGTATTGCATGAATGAGTCACATCACTTGAGGGGGCGGTAGTCCACACTTCTACAGATGAAATTATCACCATTACATACCATGAAAAGCATAAATATGAGATTTAAAAATAAAATTAAGAAGTATATAGAAAAACTAAATACCATATATATCATATATAAATATAGTGACAAAATAATGGCCACCATGAAAGGTGTTAAATGTATATTGAACAATCATCGTTTCCTGAGGCAGTAATTCGCCACCCACAGAAACAGTATGTTCCTTAACCATTAGACGGGGGTGTGTGTATGTTTAGGTATAATACTTATCATAAAAACATCCTAGTATATTTTGGATAATGCTGTTATTATGGAATCAATTAATAAGAAGATAGTGGAATGTGAATAAGGAAAATAAAATAATGAAACTCGAGAGAAGACATTAACTTTACATCGGGTAACTCTTTTTGATTTGAGTCAAAGGCTTCCTTGAAAAGACATAAGCCCAAAGTGAGGCTTCTAGGAATAATATAGTGATGCGGAGAGACAATTTTAGAAGAGTATGGTCAATACAATGGCTTGACAGGTGTGGGTTAGGGGGTAGATGTGGGGGCCTTCTATAAGAGGGATGAGGGTCACTTTGGGAAAGTCTTGAAATGTTACTTTATTATAAAATGTTTTTCGGATATTAAAGGTCCCAAAATGATATATTTAGATGATAAGGTTATAAGGGTTCTAAATACACCCTTCAAATAGGTTTATGACAAGTTCAAATTTTATATTTTCCCTTCTCTTTTCTCTTTATTTAAATCGTTCAATAATGAGGTTATCACTAAATCATCATGGTGTCATAAATAAATTTATTTATATAATGTCTAAAAATTATTAAAAATACCATGATGTAGGAAATATTTTTATCTTTCCATGAATATTTATAGTCTAAGATTTCATTTATTTAATCAAAATTAAAATTATTTTACTTAGGTGTTACATAGTTTGGTTATGTTTTTCTTTCTTTAAAAATAATATGATAAAAGGTCACTATCACTCAAAAGGGATTCCATGGGGTCCATAAGATGGAACATGGAATTCCATGGTCAGCCATGACACAAAAAAGAGGATTTTTACACATTTTGGGGTAATTTTATATTATTATGCTATTATTTTATTACACTTAACTACCCGATTACTAATTAATCATGAAAAATAAAGATAATTGTTGTCGTAACAATTCATAATGTACAAAAACAAAAGAGTCTTCATTACATAATTTGGAACTCTTGATTCCTAATATTGAATCCATTTTACCAAATTTAAAACACATAGATTGTAGTAATTAATTTAAAAATAATTCCATTTGTCAAAACCAAAGATGTGTTTTTTAGAAGTAAAATTTATCAAAATATTTAGTTGTTTTTACATCCAATTGAAAAGTGAAATTACGTCCAATAAAAACATTGTATTAAGTGATAAAAACATAATTCAATTACACCTTAAAAACAATTAGAAGGACCATATAACAAAAGAATTAAATTATATGAAAAAACAGTTTTGAAGTAAAATGATGTATTTTTCACTATTCATTAAAAATTAACAATTGTCAGAAATATACCAAAAATTTATCCAAAGTAAATTTGATATTCAAAATTAAAAAATTATTTCAATTTTACAAAATTCAAAACATAGATGTTTCATTAATTAATTTTATAATTAATTACCGCTATAAAAACAAATATCGTGTTTTTAAAAAACAATATCTGTCAAAAGATTAACACTTGTTTATGTCCAATTTCAAAGTGAAATTAATTACATCGACCAACATTGAATTAAATTGTAAATATATATTATAATTTAACTTTTAAACCAATTATAATGATAATTTAAACATATAAATAAATTAGATTAAAAGGTGGTTTTGAATTAATATACAACATTTTCACTATTCATTAAAAATGAACTTTATCAGAAAAATAACAAATATTTACCCAAAGTATATTATGATGTCCCAATTCTAAAGATGTATTATATTTTTTCATATATAAAATACAATATTATCAAAAAGTAGTTTTGAAATAAGGTTCTCTAAAAAATGGTGGTTAATCGACCTTTTAAAGAATATTAGAATATTTATGCTTAAAATTGGATTCATTCGCATTTTAAGCCTCAATAATTTATTGGGTAAATGTTAAAAAATTTATCAAACATAAATAATCATTTTGTAGTTAGTTCTTTTCATTCTCTCCATTACAATGGTTCGGCGATAACTACAATTTAAATTAATATTATTATATTATTAGTGTGCAATGTAAGATTTCAATGAATCTTGTTGTTGTGTATTGGGTAAGTCATCGAAAATAAAATTTTCTTTAATGTAATATTAATAAATATGAAAATGTGAAACTATTTATTGACCTGGGATGTTACAATATAGGATACTTAGGAAAACATTACCACATCACTTTTATATTCTCCTTTAACAATTGAATAACATAATGGTCAACCTACATCTTTGGAGTACATAATTCATTGGAGTGATATAATTGGCTCACCCATCATAACATGAGCTATAATGGGGCTCAATCCTTCATATCCTGAGATATAATAGGCTTAACCAATCATAGCATGAGCTGTAAGGGGGATCCAAACATTGTATATTATACTATTATGGGATCAAACAATAATAAATAATGTTAATGAAATACAACATAATCAGAAATATAGAAGGAATGAAACATTAAAATATTCATTGATGGAAAAGAACAACTCATTTTTAGATAGATTCTTTAAAAAAACAAATCTTTTACAATGGAAAAATATATCATTGAAAGTAACCATATAAACATGTATAGTAATATTAATTTTTTTTACAAAACTGGATTGTGTAAATATATTCTCATGCCATATAAATTTAAAAAAATTCCATTCATTTTTTTTCTAGAAATGTCAAAAAGAAACCCTTTTAAGAAAATAACAATTTGAATACGTTAAAAACATTTTCAAAAAAATAAAAAAATGATTTTAAATGACAATAAAAAATAATTTCAAAATTTAAAAAACATTTTTCGAAATAAATTTATTTTAAAACATTTACATGGAAGGAAAATAGAACAGTAAGGGTAAATATGAAAATGTTGTTCTTAAAAGGTAGTACATTATAATAAATGTTTCATTGAAGTGGAAACTAATATAATTAGTAATATATATCTATCCATAATTAATAAAAAAATCTGGATTACAACATAATATAATCAAAATACACATTACAAATAATATTTTTATGAAATAAACTAGTAGTAGAAGCACAACCCATTGAATTGAAATTTTGTTATTAAATCTCTTACCTTGGGCTTCCCTTTTGTGGTGTGCAGTTAATCGTCATGTATAATGGTTTTATGAATTTTACCAACACAATACAGAAATATATGAATGAAAATAATATTCTATATCAATATTTTATATCATCTTTTGATCATTCATTAATAATAATTAATTATTTTAATGGTTTCGGTTGCATTTGTCCAGTTGTTTAATGATCGATTCCTATGAATATAATTATTGGAATTCATATTAAATTTGATTAAAACTCTATATGATAAATGGAATACTATTAATTGAAATAAATAAGTATTAATGGTCTCATATGATTTTTATTAATTACATTATGATGATTTAATAGATAAAATGTTAATGATAAATGTTTTTTTTTCATTTCGGTGGTTTTTTCGAACATCACGAAATAGTTTCATATTATATAATATAATTTTTATATATTTGGTACAGAACATGAAATAGGGTATAATATACATGAGAAAATATTATTTAACAGTAATTATATTTTTATGGCTATTCATGAAGGCTGCAACGAATAACGAACAAAAGTATTATTCACAGATGATATTATCTAGAATAATATGAATAATGGTATGGTTTAATTGTATATGTGGAGAAAATAAATTGTATGCATATGAAATATGTCACTAAAAAATAATACTATAGTATACTAATTATTTTTTCATTATTATTTCTTGATTAATGAAATATATTATGTGAAATAAGTTGAAGAAAATAAATTAAGAATTTTGTCTTGATAAAACAACCTATTTAATATCAAATCCTTGAGAGTCAATTGAGGACCTTGGGTTTTTTCATATGATCATAACAGTAGAACATGGAAGTGGGTAGTGTTATGAGGAGTGTATTGGAAATATATTTTACGATACTAAATGCTAGTGAGTTGAAAATGGGGCAGCGAGGGGTGATATTTATACATAAGGATAGGTGGGTTCATGTTATTAAATAATTATTAATTCATATTTAAATCCAACCATATTAGGGTGGAATTATAATCCATAACATTGGAAGACAATTGATATTTTAGAAACTTTTTAGGTTATATCAAAACCTTCAACAAACATTATATTATTTCATTTTTATTTAGTTTAAGGGTTTACCATTTAACATTAACCACATTCAGTATTTTTATTATAATGTGGTAAATAATTCTTTTAACTTTGTGAAATTTGTTATATTGAAAAATTAAATGTACTTTAAAACAAAATTTTGACCATATTATTACAAGTATTTCATTTTTTTACCAAATTAAATTCACATAATTCGAAAATATTGTTTTAAAATTAATCTCGCATAGAAAATGAAAAAGATAGTTTCAATGATAAATGTTCAAAAGATTTAAATGTTTTTATATAAAACTAAAATATGTAATTTAATCCAATGAACTAATTTTTATTAATTGATGTATAATTGATATATTCACACAATAAACAATTTTCCCGTATAACATTACTATATAAAAATTAAATGAAAAAGTTGATTTCAATTATTATATAGTATTTGTTTACTATTCATTGAAAGATGAAACTTGTCATAAATTTACGAACGATTATTTCAAATCTATTTTTGATATTCTTATTTAAACAATGATATGTTTTTGGGAAAAAAATTATATAAGTGTCCAAATTTAGATTTAATACATGTTTCCCATAAAAAAGCTGAAAATTTATTTTTAGAAAAATATTTCGTTTTTTCTTAATGTAATAATAATTCATATCTTAATCCTATAAAAATTATTGAATTAATTTAGAAACATTTTATAGAATATATATCATATAAATTTTATTAATATCTCTTACTAATTTTGATTAATTTAATTTATTAATATAAAACTTGATTCTTGGTGTAAGAAGAATTAATTTTTTTTATAAAAACACTTCATTCAAGTCAAATTGGACTTTATTTTCATTTATAATTAATTTATAATAAATGAAATCATATTTCAAAAATTAATAAAATATATTTTATTAATTTATTTAATTTCATTCATCCTATCCATTCTAACGTCTATGTGATAACTGTCACATTTAACTAATATTATTTAATGATATTTTAAGACCTATGTGGCATATATTTTATGATATTTTGAATAATTTTTCATTTTAAAAAATATATGAATGTTACATTCTCCTATTATTAATAAATATCATACTTGAAATTTGAAATTTGGATTTAAAAACTATCATTTTGGCTTTTAAAAATAACTTTGTTCAAATCCCACATCGAAAAAAGGTTCAATAAAACCTGCACAAAATAAGAGTGAAAAGACAGTACGATGGTCACCTATGATAAAACAAACATGGATTCCATGTAGAAAACATGGAAATTTATGATAAAAATAACATTCATGATATGCTGGAGAGTGATAGAGGACATGGTAAATAGAATTTTAAAAATCACAAAACATAAATATGTGATGGGTAAAAAGGTCATTGAAATCATTGTACAAAAAAGTAAATGGACAAGGATTTTTATAAGATCATTTTCATAGAGACAATAAATTCATTTAATTCATAGACTAAATAAATATTGGAGCATAATCACATGAAAATGATAATTGTTTACTCATCTAATCTCTAGATATTGAGAAATCAATTTGAATTCTCATTCATGAAGCATAATAATATTGTCAAATGAATCATAAAATCCATAAAAGTATATATATCAATTCCTCCTATTTTTAGGAAATTTACCAAAACAGAAAAAATTTACTATTTGATAAATGAATATAAGAAAAATAATAATCCTTTATAAGATGTAAAACTAAACTAATATCTAAAATTAAACATTAACAAAAAAATTTCAACAAAGATTTTTCAACAAATAACTTTCATCAAAATTCCATGAAAAATACGCAATATAATTGAAACCAAAAAAGTAGAATGAATTGATCAGATATACTTCCATGATTAATTAAATATTCATCTTCAAATACTATCAATTACTATTGAAGTATTATACTAAAAATTAATTACCCAAACAATTTTCAATATATAATAATTACTTTTATAAATAAAATTAATCATCAAAAAAATTATGTTTCTAAAGGATAACTAATCTTATAATTAACCAATAAAATCCTATTATATTATTTTTAAATTAATTATATGACATTCTAAAAAATAGTGGAAATCATCTAAATTAACAGTGATCACTTAATCACAAAATCAATATCCAATCCCTTAATTATCATTTTAATAAAAATATGTACTCAAAATATAAATATATTTTCAATAATATAATTGTTTATCTAAAAATAGAAATATCATACCAACCAGGACATCACATTGGCCAGTTGTACGAAATGCACCCTTATCTCCCTTATATTGTGGGGTCAATCTCATAATACTTACTAGACATGATGGGTTTTCACTCATCCTATGCGTTTTCGTTTCACTAAAATTATATTAACATAATCGTTATGAAATTTCCCATAATCTGGGAAAAATCCTCAAATATAAACTTATTTATCTTCAAATGATATCTCAAACAACATATATTACATAGAAAAAATTTAGAACAAATAATTACCTCAATTAAAAATATTATATAAGCCCTAAATCTTATACATACCATTTGAACATATGTCCAAAATATAATGGAATTATTCATAAAATAAATATTTTCACATCATAAACATAAGGGGTATATGTACCTAAAACTTTTTTCATAACTCAATAAATGTATCCCAATGTTTATTTGTTCCTTTAAAATCAATATTTCTTTTATAAAAACATTAAATATATGAACATACTTCGAATAATATCGGTGTCACAAAGGCACTAATTGGTTCTCAAAATGACCCAACATCATCTCCAGTAATAGTAAATGAATTTTATACACGTTTTTATTTTTGATGATGATAATTTACATCATGTGAAACTAAATTTTGACATGTATTAAAATAATTACTCATATCATTAGAGTTAGATAATACAACCATAATATTATCCTTTTTTAGGATAACCTTATTTAATCTTAGTAACCATGTGTGTTAAATTTGTACATAATTAGAACGTCTCATAATTTACAGGACATTATCCAATATAATTTTTACCTCACTTTTTATTAAATGTAAATTTAATTTTCATACCTATGCTTTTTTAAATGAATATACCCCTAATTTCTTCCAACCTGACCACTTCTTATTCTTGTCATTACCAAGAACATATGATTCAAAAAACTAAATCATGAAATTTTCAAAAAAAAGAACAAGTTTCTCATAGATGTTAAACTCTCATGAGGCCAATGATCTCCATTAAATTGGTTTCATTCTTGAGTAAAATCTAATAATTTTATAAAAAATGTCCCAAAAATATCTTGTACATACCTGGATGCTGTGTGAAATTTGTTTCTTATGTCCTATTGAATCATCATTCATGAGAATCACTTCCAAGATTTGAATCTATATTCATAGTCAAATAGTCATATGAGAGACCTTTTATAGTAAAATAAACCTAAAAGAATCCAATTCTATAACATTTGGATATCATTCTCTCTAATATATTTATCTAGAGGCCATCATTGATTGACATAACCTTAAAGATGATAACGGAATAAGGTTACCTTTTGGAATTCCAAAAACCCCATGAAATCAAATATATTATCCATTGAGTTGATCAATCCTTTAGATACCATTAAATATGAGGTTTCACTAAAAGATGTTGGATGTTACCCCATATATTTATCCACTAATGACATATTCCAATATTGATAATCTGACATCCTCATTATAAGGATACAAACATAATTAATATATTATGTCAACTGATTTTTCACTATGATAAAATTTTCTACTACAATTCCCACCATCTCAGGATGTTGGTTATAAGGATTTTTTCATATTGATGACTTCCCATAATAGCTTCCATCTTTCCTCTATCAAAAACCATTATGAATAGAAATATCACATATTAAGAAACATCTATAATGTCAAATTCTATATCACTTTATCTTGACCATAATGTAAAATCATTCCTGAGTTGTTTTTAGCATCATCCTAACAAATTTTTTTATTTAAAGTGTGATTTGGTACAAACTATACAGACCCATCATTACACATCACATATTATAGTAATTTTAAACACGAATAAATATTATTATATTCATGTTAATCTTTTTGGTGTATAGTTTTAAAGAATTAGTACTAAACCATACAAAATAAACCCATAAATTATGAGTGGAATCCTCTATAGAGTATCCATTTATTCCATACAATGAATTTTTTTTAAAATATGGTTTCTTTTCATTATATAATATTCAATAATTTCATTTGAGGTCATTATTTTCATTATATTCTTTAAACATCTTGTGAAAAACATATTAAAAACATGGGATGAACAAAAAATATCATCACGGGACAAAAAAAGTAATTCATTTGCCATTTGTAAACAAGAACACCCGTAAAAGACATTTCTTAAAAGCCCGTTAGAATTAATTAAAAAAATAATTTTGGATACATTTGAGATCATAAGAATACCCAATTATATTCACCTATACAAATGGAATAACCAAATGGTTTACTTCCATCACTAGAGTACCTAATGCATTGATGATCTATAATTGTGATCAACTATTAAGCCTTAAGATATAATATGTCTCAACCCATATTATGTTAAGCTATAATGGGGCACATGCCATCATATATTGATCAATAATGGCACTATTTCATTTATATAGGGAGGTATAATTAGATCAATACATAATAATAAATTTTCATGAACCATAACCTAAATATAAACCAAGAAATATTTCATCAAAAAATCATTGAAAAAAAATATATTTTCATTTAGAAATATATTATTTAAAAATATTAAACTCCTAAAATGAAAAAAAATATTAATTCAATATAATCATAAAAACATTTATGTAATTCTAAAAAATTTTAATGTGACGTGATGGATAAAAACCCACTCACGCTTTATAAGATATAGAAATTCCTTCTTTATTTTTGTCGGAGTATTCAAAATGAACCTCTTTTAGATGACAAAGAATACATTAAAAACATTTAGTATAATGTAAAAACATTAGTAGAAATGAAATTAAACACTAATTTCATAATTTAAAAAATATATATGAGTTTAGAAATCATGTACATGGAATAAAAGGAGAGTTTTAAAAGAAAAATTAAAAATATTGTTTTTTGAAGAGTGAATGTTATAAATTACATGTCGTTGAAGTTGAGATTAATCAAATGAATAAAATATAAATACAAACTGTAAGTCCCAATATATTAAATGTAATTAAACCTTATATTTTAACATTTTATTTTAAACATATTATTAGCATGATATAAACATATATAAAAAGTTTATCCCAATAAAATGGAATTTGGTTATGAAATCCTTTACATCACACATCCCTTTAGTGGTGCACACATTAACATACATTATAATGTTTTAAATATCTTCATTAATACATTAACGAAATATTTTCCAATTTATAATACTTTATTTTATGATTTTATAACATATTATGACCCATTCATTAATAATATTTCATTATAGTAGTGTTTTTCCCATGGTTTAATGATCGATTCACTAGTATATAACTATGGAAGATCTTATAAAATGGGACAAAAATAATATATTTGGAATGGAAAACTATTAATGAACATCCATAACTATTAATGTTCCTATATATAATTTTTATTCCATACATGATGAAGATTAATTAGATAAAACATTAATGGTAGAGGTTTAGTTTATTTTGATGATATATTTAACATCACGAAGTAGATTCTATTTATTAATATAATTTGGTTATATTAATTATAGAATAAAAATAGAGAATAAAATTAATATTAAATATAATATTTTACTATAATTATAGTTTTATTACCATCCATGAAGGTGGTAATTGAATAAAAAACAAAAACATTATTCACAGAGGATATTAATCGACATAACATAAACAATGATTTTGTTTCCTTATATAAGAGGAGATAATAAAAGGTATGGGTATATGAAATTTAATTATAAAATATTAAATTATTTACAGGATTCCCAAATTATTCTTCCTTGATTGATTAATTATATGAAGTGATTATAAATAATAAAATATATTAAAAGATGTGTTTTTTTGAAAATTGACTCTTCAATTCACCTCATTAAGAGACCCTTGAGGGCCTTGGATTTTTTTCTATGATAAGAACATAAGAACATGGGTAGAGTAATGAGGAATGGTTTGGGAATATATATAAGTATATATAGGTGTTCTGAGTTGAAATGGTGTAGTGATGATTGGTATTTATACTTGAGGATAGGTGGTTTTTGGTGAATAAAATAATGAATATTTTATATTTAAATTAAACCACGTTGAGGTGGCATGAAATTCCAAAACATTGGAAGAAAAATTATATTTTAGAGTATGGTTATGTTTGTTTCACACATCAACCAAACATTATTTTTTGTTATTTTTTTGGTCTGAAATGGTTTTACATTTTAATATTTACCCACGTCACTATTTTACTTATATAGTGGTAAATAATTTTTTTACTCTGGTAAGTTATTTTATTCATAAAAAAATTTCACATACCAAAAAAATTGGACCTTTTTATTCCAAATATAATATCCATTTTTCCTAGTTCAATTCATAATTTTGGGAAAATTATAGTTAAAATTAATACCAAATACAAAATTAAAATGTGTGTTTTAAGGTGAAAAGTTCAAAAGATTGAAAAAATATTATATCAAATATCAATGTGAAATTTCTTCCAATGAACTAAATTTGAATTATTTATGTATTTATTAAATAATTAGACTATAAAAAAATTTAATATATAATATAACAAAATAAATAAATTAGATGGAAATGCATTTAGCAATTAAATGAATTATTTTTTTCACTATTCATAAAAACATTAAACTTGTCAGAAAAATAACAATAATTCACCTATGATAATTTGGATATCCTAGTTTCAAACAATATTTTTTATTTTTTAATATAATATTTATATATTTTTCAAAAATTATATTTAAAACCAGTTCACCATCGAAATGTTGAAAATATCCTTTTATAAATTTTATATATTTTTATGCATATAGTGGGATTTATTATTTTCATACCCTTCTCAGATATATTGGATGAATTAAAAAATTTATAGAATATATAAAATAAAAATTTTATTAGTATATCTTAAAAATAGTGAATAATTTAACTTATTATGAGAAAATTACATTATGGGTGTAAAGAAATAGTGTTTGTATTAAAAATATTATTTTATGACCAATTAGTTTTATTTTATGACATAATAAATTATAATTTAATAAATTATTTTTATAAAAATTTATAAAATATATTTAAAAAATTAGATTTATATTATTAATTCCCTAAATTCCAATTGTCAGGTGATAACTTTCATATTTTAATTACAACATTTAATCATTTGATTAAGATCGATGTGATGAATTTGTATGATATTTTGTGTAGTGTTTCTTTTTAGAAACCTCTAGGTGTTATAATAAACTCATTTAATGATAGAATACACATTCAGTTAATTAAATGATTAATACATTTATGTTTTATATAATTTCAAGGCCCACCAATCAATGCATTTCGAAATCATTCCTCATATATTGAATAACTAATTTAATTAATAACCAATGTACCCTATCATAAAATATCATTATTTGCTAATGTATATGGATTTATAAATATATCCCCAGATAAATTAAATAATATTCAATATATAAAACCATATATAGAAATGATATATGGATTACTTAATATGCATATATGTGATAAATAAAATAGATATTTTGCTGATATTTAATGTTCAATGATCATATTAAGGTGAATATTTAAAATTAATGTCAGTGTCTAAAAAATGAAAAAAGTTAATTATAAAATGTTCAATTATTAGAAATTTTATAAACAACCCAATGAAATTATATGTATTGTGTAAATGAAATATATACCCAGTTTAGTGTTTGTAAAATTTATGGTTTTTTTCATTGAAGAATAGAAATACCAAAATATATTTATTTAAAAAATTATTCCTTAAAATATATCATTTCATTTTTAAAAAAGATTATGTAATTTAAAATTGATAAATATTTTTGAAAAAAACATCATTAAAATATTATCACTACCCAAGATAGAGTGCCATCAATCCCAACACATAACCCGAACAATGGCATTCTCCAAAGTGCAATCCCAATCTCTACACGATGGATATATGTTCCCAAGATTCAAGAATGAGACATGGGAATGATTTCAACCTATTACATAATCATAAAAAACAAAAAATAATGAATAAATCAAAGCTGAAAAACAATAACCAATCATAAATTTAAAGTTCTCATATTAAATTTCACAATATTAAACAGAACTAAAATGGATACAATATAAATGGAAGAAGAAAATTTTCCTAAACCTCTTTTCAACATGATGGTCATCTAACTAAAGTCACCATAACCTACAAGAAGGAACACTAGAAACCTGATCCACCGTAGCCACCATGACACATCTTTCCTTATCTTGGGTTATACATAAAAACGTATACATACACACAAGGGTGCATATTCGGTGGATTGCAATGAATAGTTGGAATCCATCTTATAGAAAAGTGTTCCATGATATAAAATTAGTTAAAAATTCAACCTGAATATTTTCACAAAAATCCATTTAAGTATTTTCATGAATAAAATTTATTTGATGCATTCTTAATGGAAAACATTCAAAAAAACCTAAAAACGTAAACATTTTAAAAGGAAACTTTTACAGAGAGAAACCTGATTTATATTAAATGAATTATACACAACATCTATTATATGACGAAACATGGAACCAAGTAACATACGTATTGCGTCATAGAAGAGAACCATGAGTAAATTCCTAGGGTTATCCATTATTGAGTGAGACATTAGAACCTTATACCTTAGGGAAATGTGGTATTGAAATCACAACCATCACCTTTCTCATGAAAAAACCACTAGTATGGGACAACCCATGGGAATAATGGTCTCTAATCATAACACATGTTTATTTAGTGTTGTATTCTTCAATATAGATATGTGAAATTGATTCTATATACTCTCATATCAGAATAATTCAAGATCTACTCATCCCACCTATATACTAGCTATTCTCTTGGGCTAAAATTCTCATTTCACATGTCACAAAAAAAATATCCTATTCATGTACACATAAAAATATTTATAAATACACCATTAAATATTTATTTTTAATAAACCTAAACACTTTCTATTTTACACACACAAAAACCACATTCAAATACATTTATCGCAACTTATGCATTTCATCATTCCCCGTTTGAAAAAAAAGAAGTGAAAAAAAACTAGCATTATATTCCGTGGGTCAAGACCCATTTCAATCCCACATTTAGACCATGTATATATCTAGAACATGCTTCCCATATTACAAAAAACATAAAATTTATAATAAAGGTTCAATATAAGAAAAAAAAATAAGAAAAACTTATCTTTTCATTTATAAAACACATTCACAAATTTAGATCCAATTGAAATATCATGATTCAATTTCCACACAAATTAGAAAATCCTTTTTAGGAGCCATCACAATAAAACACACAAAAACATAACCCATCCCTTTATAAAATCCACATTGATTATGAGAGCATGCCAAAAAAATCCAAAATTTATTTAAAACCACAATATTAATTGATATAACTTGTTTAAAAACACAAACATGTATATTAAAGACATAAAAAAACTATCAAATAGAACCACCTACATCAAATTGAAATAAAATGGAAATTGGTATGAAACCATAAACGCACCACCACAACAACCTATCAGGGAATGATCAAACACTGAATGTCATTATTGAACCATAAAAAACATGATTTTACCCTAATTTGAACCTGTAACAAATAGGTGAAATTAAACCCCAAAGAAGAATGAGAAAATCCCTAGAACATAGAGGAAATCAAGAAGAAATTGATTTTATGTGAGGGATCTTGTAGAAATAGCACCAAATCCATAAAAGTAATGTACACCAATGGAGAAAAGAGGAATAGAGGGAGGATCCTTGTTCTGTGGAGGCCGAATGTGTCAAAAAAATGGGGTTTGGGGGCTAAATCTTGAGAGGACACATTTGGTATATTAAAATTTGTTAATTATCTGAACGTCGTGCATGATTTTCCTGAATGGTACCCCAAACCGCGACACAACCATGAACCCCTTACTATCCAATATGATAATGTGGCATTGTTATCCCACACTATTTTTGAATGGTGTGATAAACATGTTGTTTGCCTCTGCCTAAAAACAGGTCATTAACAACACTATTTCTTGGGCAGGCATCGCATATTTCGAAAATGTGTTCTATCTGTGTTCCATAATATGTTGATTGAAAACAACCATATACAAAAAAACTAATGGAAAAACGAAAGGGAAATGATATATAAAAAATAAATAACTATGATTCCTCAAACTTTTGGCATGTTATACCCGAAACACAAGATAAAACCCAACATAAAAAAATAAACCAGATGAAAGGATGAAAATGAAACATAGGTTTGATAATTATATCCACCATGAAAACCCTGTATCCCTAGAAAGTATACCCAATGATTGATCAAAAATTAATATATATATTCCTCCATGATATATGTAAAAAACAAAAAACATTAAAATATGGAGGAGTTTAGAACTCCATGAAAATAAATATAGTTTCAAAAGATTTAACTCTAGAGGCTAGAATGGACTCCCCACCATACAACTTACACTAATTGAAATCCAAAACACCTCCAGTTGATGGATAAATGAAATTTAATTCTCAAAAATACATAATCCAACCTCTCAATCCAATACCATATTTGAAATTTTTGAGGGAACTCATACCTTTTACCTAAAATGATCGAACAATCTAAAAAAATTAATTCTCATTTTTATATTCAAATAGAACCATTGGTCATACTAAAAATAACCACATTTACTTAGAAGGGAAACTCAAATCCAATTTATCTGATTAAATCTTCTCAATATCATGTCTCCCCAAATAAATAACCAAACTATGAAATCAAGATACATGAAAATACTACCCATTATGTAAACAAACTAACACTAGAATAATCCTCTATAAGGGATGTTGTAGGGATCCCAAGAAGCATAAAATTTTAGCTAATTTCTCAAAAGATAACACCCTCTATGGTCCATCCTAGAAAATTGTCACATAGACTAATAACCCCCGCTATAAGTGGGAATAACTTAATTAGATATAACTACCTCAGGAAATACTCTACAACCAATTCCAACTCATGAAAGGTGACCTAAAAATAGTAACTAGACATAATATCTAGTCTAAATATACGATATCATTGGAATTTAAGAAAATGAGACAACCACACCTTCTTATAGAGAAGGTTGAACTACTCCACTAACAAGTATCACAATGATGAATGAGGCCTCCTTCCCATATCCAACATCACACCACCATTCCAAGTCAATGAAGTTATTACAGATATTTTTAATTTGTTCTCATCTCATACTAGATACCAAACTAGACCAATATCACCACACCCCAATGTTTCCTAGCCTCATGTGACCTTTACTCCATGGTGTATTTCTATTTCCCTAATGTGTGAATAATATCTTGACTCACATCTAGAAGACGAAAATCCATGAATGGAATAGTTTTTTTTTGGATTCATGTGATTCCACACAAAATTCCATGTTGCGAAAAAATAACACAACAACCCATGAGAATCACTCCCTACACCTTGGATCTTCCACCAAACAAGGACTTAGAGGATGCCCATGAAACAAACACCTTCACCTTGAATGAAAAACAACAGAAAAAAGATTCCCAAATAGTACACCTCAATTTGGAATTGAACATTTTGACATCATAATGTACCACTAGACAGAACCATTACATTCAATGATAAGTTACAAGGAAAACGATATTAAACAAATACCTAAAATAACACACTACTTTTTCAAATAAATATGACAACATTCTATTTCTATATATTCCATTATGATGTAACCATATGATTCTTAACTTAAAGGAAGCTAATGAAAGATATTGGGTCCTTTTAACAGCATGGCTTACACCAATGGCCTCATAACTCTTTCCACTCACCCCACTTCATTTCCCAATACCACTTCAAAATAGGAAATTCAATTGTGGAGGTCAGAAACTTCACCCTCAATTAATCTAGAAACTCATGGAAACTAACATCTCCCTCAATATTCTATATCTACTCTACTGAATTGCAATGAAACACCTAACCATTAAATAGAGGTGGATTCAATTTCCAAAATTCAATAAAAATGTTTTCAATTTGATCAACTAGATTGTATTCTTATGGTGAATCAATTGTTTCTACCTTAAAATGTCCATCAAAACATTGTGGGGTCATGGACTATGAAATAAGGACACAAAGAATTAAATCAAGGCCAAGTTGTGGACCAGAATCCAAAAAACCAAACACCAAACCAAAAATGGGAACCAATACAAATTCTTCCCAACCCATCAAAAAAAAACTCAAACAATAAACCCCTACCAAACACGAATATTTTTCAAACTCAATACACCATACAAGAAAAGTCATCAATTAAAAAGGAGACACACCATATGACTACTAGTTTACAAAAATCAATATATTTTTAATAATAAGTTTTGAAAATAAAACAATTTTTGTGGGTTGAACACACACCAATGGAAATCCATATATCCTCACACATGAATATTCTCATGCCAAACTAGGCACCCATCAAACCATATCATAAACCTTACACATTTTCAATCATATATCTACATGTGGTAATTAATGGAAATAACAATTTTAATAAAAATATGTTTCTTATTAACAAAAAGAAATATTATATCCACACATAAAAATTCCCAATTTACATATTATTTAAAACTTCATAAAACATTTAAAAAATTCACTCATAACCATATCAAAAAAATTCAAATCCCACACATTTGATCATTACACTTCACCCACTTCAAAATTGTTTTCAAATTCCAATTAATCCCATGGAAATTTTTTTTCTGTAGATCAAAAATTTTACTAAATCAATAATAATTAGGATAAAAAATTATCTCATATTAATTAAAAAAAGACTCATAAAACACTTTTGAAAATAAATCCTCTTTTCCAAGAAAACCATTTCAATAACTCCAAAATTTAGATCATAAAATCTCAATATCTTTTAAATCATTTTATCTTTACATAAAGATTATTTTTTAAAAAAAATTAAACTTATAAAGATATATTAAAATAAATTTATCATATACCCAAAACAGAACCATTCCAACTTTAAAACCTAATTTGTAGAGTTCCCCTAAAAGGTTTATCAATGTAATTTACATAATTAGGGAAATGACAAATCTATTATTTTTGGGGGAAACTAGTGATGATGGGTGACTTCTCAATGTTCTTGGTGGCTATACACAAATTTCCCCATCATCATGGAGAGTATTCTAGGAAATTTCCCAAATTATTCATTGCTTTCTAGGACCTCTGATCTCAAAGAGACTATTGAACTAACTAACTTTTCATTTCCCAAACACCAAATGACCCCCAGGAACTAATGAAAAACAAAGTGACCTGAATTCCTATGAAAACCCATGTATCATCTTGAGGTGTGCTGTTCATACAGCCTACTCATAACCAGAAACACTAGCCCCAATAATCATAGATCTAGTATATCCATAATCTTCCCCAAATAACATAACCCAAAAGGGTGTGACATGCTCTGAAACTATTTTTTCATTAACTGAGGAGGAGCTCCATCCAAAATCATACCTAAATCAAGCTATGGAATATTCCAAAGTGCATTATAGACCACTACAGGGTAGAAACATGTTAATAATTATCAATAATGCATTTGGAGAATTATTTATGCCAATTGCATAAACATAAATTACCAAAATTAATAAAAAAACAAAATCTGAATATTCAGAAACAAAAGTTGTATAGGAATTTTCAGATTCGTGCTTACAACATTGACCAAACTAAAAAAGGATATACTAAAAATATAATAAAAAAACTACCCAAATCCTTAGTGACACATTAGTGGAATCACCCTCAAGCCAACACCATGAATAAGAAGGAACACTAGAAACCCAGTCCAACATCACCATCATGGAACGACATTCATTTAACTAGTTCATACATAAAAAAGTCTACATAGACCCAATGGTGTATGTAGGGTGTCATCTTTGTCCATGGTGAAATGTGGTATATAAACAACAACTATGGTATTTCTCATACAGAAACCACTAATAGAGGACACCCCATGGGCTTAATGGTCTCCAATCATTAAACATGTTTAGATATTATTGTAGTCATCAATCCATATTAGTGAAACCATGACCTTCCACTTCCGGATCACTAGAATATTAGATATACTCATCCTAAAAGGATATCTTGGATTTCCTTGTGACCAAATTCTTATTTAACATGTCACAAAAGACCATTTTTACAAACACATGGGAAAAATTAATAATAAAACAAAAAATCCCCATTTTCTAAGAGTGTTCATATATTTTATGTTTTGAATTGTAACAAATAGATGAATCGAATGATTATATGTCATATATCTCTTGAATTTAAAGATAAATATGAAGTTATAGAATGATTACCATGTATTATTATTTTTTAATTATGTATTTTCATTAATTTATATGTATATATAGAATTTTATGGAAAATCATAAAATGTTATATTTATTATTCATTTAATAATGGATCAAATACATAATTTGTGACCCAAAAATACTTTGTAAATTTGGGAATAATTGGAATTAATTTATGAAGAAAATGGAAAAAATCAAGGATATTAAATTGAATTTTTTGAGTAGAATGGTTTATGATATCCTGACATATGAAGAGGAATCTATTGATAAATAATTTGAATGATTATATTATATTTTCAGCAATATTTTGGGTATGGGAGAAATTTTGGAGGATACATATATTTTAAAAAATTAATGAAATGTTTTCATAACAGATTTAATCATAATGTGTCAATATGAAGAGATTGATAATGTCATAGTATTGATGAATAACATAACATTATCATTGAATATGAATTGTAATATGTTATATCCTTCATGAAGAAGAATAATGAATAGATGGAATTTTAATCCTTGATAATGGACAAAATATATTATGATGATGTTTTACAATAATTTGATTATAAAGAAGAAAATGAAGAAGAATATTATTAAAAAATAATTTATATTTTTTCAAAATGATTCAATAATTAATTTTCTAATGGTCAAAATAAAATACCACTATGGTGTTACAATTATAATGAATAATGACACATTGTGGGTTGTTTTCCTAAGTATAAATCTATTTATCCTGAGACAAATATTGAGAAAAAATCGAAAATGAAATGGGGAAAATGTCTAAATAAAAAAATAAATTTGATAAATGTACGAAGATATACATTATAATGGAAAATAAGAATTTGGGGGAGTAATGAAGAATATTATTATTCCACATCATGAATTCAATAAAAATATGAATCTAACTTTAAGGCTCATATTGATTCAATGTTTTGCTACTATAAAAGAAATGTTGATGATTGTGAATGAAAGAAATATAGATCAACTATTGAGGATATAATTTGAGTCATTTATTGAATAAAAAATATCAATAATGAGACTAGAATATTTTTTATACAAAAATAAAATATAAATTTTGAAAATTTGGAGTTTCAGAACAAAGTGGTTCTTTAAATTAATGAAAAAAATGATTCTAACTAAAGGTGGATGAAATGTATAAGATGTTAATAGTTATTGATTAAATATAAATATAAATGAATGGAATTCATTAAGATTAAATTAAAATGTATTTAAGGATAATATAGCTTGAAACTAAGTAGAGTATATTTCAATGGGGATTTTGTGGTGCGGGTATAATCATCAAAGGCTTGTGATAATTGTTATTTGAAGAAACATATTAATTCATCTCTTTATAAATATGAAAATATGTCTATTTTCTCTAAAATTTAATTTCCTTGTTTTAATTATGGAATATTATCGAGAATAAAGACTAGTTATAAATCATATTTCTTTGAAAAAAAAATAGTTCCTCCGTGAATATCATGTCCCCCAAGGCATAAAAAATCATATTAAATTGAAAGACAATATCAACAATATTCAAGAAAGGAATCCTATCAGTGTTACATATCATGGTTTAGAAGATATTTGTGTATTTGTGGAGTACATGGGTCTAATCAATACACTTTTGAAAATATCATGTCACCATAAATGATGAGGCATGAACAAAGGTGGATTTATCCTAAGAATATAAGAATCATTTCTTCAGACCAATCATGAACTTACCGAAAATTCATCATATCTTCTCACACATAAAAATTGACTTTTTAGAAGAAATATATGGTAGATGTGATCATAAGTTCAATATAGTTCATAATTTCTGGATAATTATTCCTAATAAAATATTCAACGATGAAATATGGATAAGAATTAAATAAAATAATGAATAAAAATCATGTTTTTATAATGATTAATTGAAATATAACAGAAGAACCAATTATTCAATACATTAAAGTTGATTTTCTTCAAACATGAATTATGACTCATATTTTTTTTAGAATTATTTAATATCATGGAGTATGAGCATTTACATTCAATAAATATTTGTTAATATAAATTAATTGTGTCCAATTATCATAGAATAATTCCAATAATTTTAACTCTAATAATATATTCTTTATGGATCAGATAATGAATAATTTTCTTAGTGTATTCCAACTTAATGGTGATAGAAATTTAGAGGTACTGAAAATGTATTAATGTATCATAAAAAGAAAAATGGATGGATGTATTATCACTCATGGGAAATGTTACAAAATAAATCTATTTATAATTAGTGATACGTAAAAATCCAATTATTTGACTAAAAATGAAATTTTTATAAGGATATAAGCGTTTAAATTAGTGATAATGAATTATGTGTAATAAATATATACAATATATTATGTGAGATCATCCAAATCTAAAAATAAATAGCCATGAAATATGTAAAACATATCAAAAGTGGAATATGGATCATTGTTCACATATTATAGTTTATATTATATGTTATATACCACATGATATTATTCATATTGACATATATGGTCTGATGAGGAAATATTATTCTATATTTTATGTATATTTTATTTCATTCATAGATTATTATACTCAATTGGGAGATTCCATTTTAAAAAATAACATTTCTGATGGAATATAAATTATAATTTTTTAAAAACGAAATCTGAAATGGAGTTGGTTTTTATCCTCAACAAAATGTGAATAGATAATGTCATGGAGTTTATGTGTGATAAATTTGAAATATATATTTCAAAAAATGTAATCATACCTCAGTATAGCGTATCGTACATTTCAATAAAATGGTGTTGCTGAAAGGAGGAGCTTAAGAACATTTGAGATGGGTAAGACTAAGTTCGATAAAAACAAATCTCCTAGTATTTTTGGATTAATGATTTATATATTGGAACAGATTTTCAAAAACATGTTTTTTCATATATGAGAGAATAAAAAGTAACCATATGAAATGTGGTAAAAAAGAAAGAAATAATTTAAATATTTATATTTTTTTGAATTTCATATAATTATAAACATCAATAACATTTATATTCTGAACATTGAATAAAATTTAGAGGAAGTAATTTTTATGGGGTTTACTTCTTATGGAAGTGGCTATAGATATTATAAATACTTTAAACATAATCTAATTCAATGCAGTTATGTTAGAATTATTGAAAATTAATCAAAATCAAATATCTTAGTTATTTTATATATTTATATAATTTCGTATAAATTTTTATACATATGTTTGAAAAAAAATAATTATCGATTTATTGATAAAGATTCAATCCATTATGATATTGATTCATAAAAAATAGTTATAATGATAAAGAATATGGAAATATCATAAAATTGTATAAAATTTTAGAAATAACATTACAAATGAATATTTCATTAGAAATCAATATTTTGTAGTTAAAATGAGAGGATTATTGAGCTTATATGATCAAACTACACATATGTCACAAATTTAGCCTCATATAGTGGAAGATGTGGTTGAGAATAATGAAGATAAATAATATATCAATGGAGAATATGATAAAATTTTGATGAACTCAACATTCAATCAGGTGTCGCATCCTAAAAATAAAAATTTTAAATTCAACACATGGGTTTTCAAAATCATGATGAAATTGAATGGTAATGATTCATGTAACAATGCTTTGGTGGTGACAAAATTATATTCTAAAAATGAAGGAAATCAAATTTAAGAAACATTTAAAATAGTATAAAATCTAGAAAACATTTTAATGTTCGTAGATGTGGATGAAAATAAAAATTATAATATCTATAAAATGGACGTTAACTATGACATTCAATGTTATGTTCAGGGGATGATGGTTTATAATGAAATGTATAATCATTTTTTATTTTAAAATAATTGTAATCTAGTATTAATATTAAAGTATGAATTTTATGGTTGGAAATATGGCACAATATTCTAGCATTATAACTCGAATAACTTTATAAGGGTATGATTTTTACTAAATGTAATTATAATAGTATCATTTATTTGAAAGCTATTTTTTTTGAACCCTCATAGTCATTGTTCATTTGGATGACATTATATTTAACGGTGATAAAAATTACCCATATTAAGAAATTTAATATCATATAAAAATGAATATCAATATTTATTTTATTGGATAGATGAAATACATTCAGTAATTTTCGATTTTCCTGAAAAAAATATATTATGTTGATAAATTTAGTAATGGTAATTGAAAAAATTTATTGGAATGTAAAAAGAAAATTAAATTTCAACAAAAAATTCAGTTGGAATGAAATTTTTTAAGGATCAATATGGGGAAATGTTGATAAAAACAAAATAAGATTAATCATTGGATGTATTGTTTATATAAAAATAAAAATGGATGATATTACTTATGTGGTGACTCTATGTCATTGAATTTATGAGTGATCCAAATTTGTCTCACCGATTGAATTCTATGAAAATGATGAGATATGTGAATGAAACTATGAAATATTAGCTTTTATACATAATAAATTAAAAATGATGCTATTGGTATTTTCATATGATTAATGGGAAGGTGGTTATACTAATATGAGATCAACATTAGGAGGAACCATTTTATAGAGAGAGGGTTGTGTCTCCCAGTATATAATGAACAAAAATTTTGTGACATTGATATATGCTAAGGAAAATTATGTAGTAGACACAGATACAAGTAAACATATTATTTAAATTCAAGTATAATTAGTATATTTGAATATTCTAATGATATATCAAAAAAGATTTTATGTAATAATAAATATGAAATAGGACTGTATAAAATATGTATTCATCATTGGAAATCTAAGCATATAAATTATATATATCATCATATCAAATGGAATTTGGTTTTTGGGGACATAAAACTTGAATACTCATATTCAAAAAAAATAATATTGAATATATATTCACTAATGGAATTCTCATGGAGGGGTTTTTAAAAATAATACTAGGACATAATTTCTATCCTTCTCCCTCCACATGTTAAATATCATGTGGTATCTCCTTATTCCATATTTTTATGAGATATCAATAAAAGGATTGAAGGAGTTTTATTTTTATTCATAGAGTACATTAAATTTTATGATGAAATAGGTGAGTGTTGTCATATAATGGATATAAATGAGTTGATTAAATTGTTTAAACTGGATATAAATATAATGAACTCCATTTTGGACTATCAAGGAAAGAAATGTAGTATGAATTTTTTTAATATGAATCTATAATTTTTTGGACCTCCTTGTGAAATAGTTGTTAGTTTTATGAAAATTATTCTGTCATCCCATATTGAAAAATGTATTATATTTACTTATTAAGAGGGAGTATTGTTATTTTAATATTGTAATATTTTGGACTTACATGTCTTTTACATGAATTTTATTTATTGATTGTATTAGTGTGTGAAGGTTGCATATTATTGTTGATGAATCAATTTATAGACAACCCCAAACTGAAAATAAGAGTTTTTAATAATGATTTCACTTAAATTTTCACTTATGAACTATATGAAACAGGATGGTTTTATCACTCTTCGTTTATGCATCATGTTATCCATCATTGAATTGGATTTGACCAACTAATGACTATTTTCAAATGGAATAATTTGATAAGACCCATCTATAAGAAGTTTTGATGAAACAATATTTTTTGGAAGAAGAACCTTTTTTATATAAACCATGGTTTCAAATTGGCAACACTTATACTTTTCATTTCATTGTAAATAGTGGTATTGAATCCATCAAAAATCACAAAAGTTATATTCTGGATGTCTTATATCCTCAATTTAAAATGGGGATATTGATGTACACATGTACAACATAAATTTTTTCATTGGTTTTTAATTTAACTATAATTTTAATAGATGTTGTTTAGTGAGTTGATTATTTTGAGATTCTTAGAGAATTATAAACTCTATATAAAAATTTTATGATTGTTTAACCTAATCCTAAAAATAAAAAATATATAAAAATGATTTTTTAAATTAAATATATTTATAAAAACATTAAAAAAACCATTGGAATATTATTTTCATGAGGATTCGAAGATAAAAAGTTTATAAAATTAATACATATTATTTGTGCATGAATAATATTTCAATATGAATAATAATTATTCCTAAGAATTTGAAAATTTAAGATTTATTAGTTTTTCTATTAATTTATTTAAGCGAAATAATAAATAATACAGCCACACTAAACTAGCTACTGGGGCTGCAACCACTACCTAGCTGGGAAGTCAAATCTATAGCCAACATGGTGCAGCATTAAAAGATGTGATTAGGCTATGTATAGTCACATAATATATCATTCGATCACGAGCATTAATTTATTTGGGATAATATAAGATGGTTGATATGGTTATTGATATATTAAATTGGTCTGGGTGAATTATATATAAGTAATAATCCCCCTCTATAAGGTCAAACTATTTGTGGAACCATTTGTTTAATAAATGTTGCATAGGTAGTAGGTGAAACAAATATGTGATGTAGTATGGAATTATAATGTTCCTCTATATTGATATAAATATATAGATATAATAATTACAAATTTATTTGACACTTCCATGCCATCTAATTAATGTGACTTATCATTGTTAAACTCCCATGTATGATCCAAATTTTCAAGTAATGTTATTAAACCATTTTTTATCTTAAGTTCCACATCATTTAAGGACGAGTTAACTAACCATATCATATTAGGATTTTAGGACATTGAAATTATTCTTATGATAAATTCCATCATCATATGTTTGAATCATGCATCCATCCATATTAGATATCCATTGACACATAATGTTCCTTGAATGAGTTATAATATCTCAGACCAAGATTTTTTTCGCAATAATGCTTGCAAAACCAACCAATAATACTAAAATGATAATTTCATCAACATTAAATAAATGTAATAAGATTTATTTCAGGAATAAGTAATCTATACACACATTATTATTTATAACCATTTTCCTATGAGAAATATGTGGTTATTTTTCTATATAATCGAATTTTTTTTGTCGAGTTATAGAAAGATAAATATATCCATTTAAATGTTTCCAAAACATATCGAAATAATTAAAATAAGTATTTAATAAGTAACATTTTATTGAATAAATCAAAAAAAAATCCAATTTAACATCTCACATAGATAAACTCATAATGAAAGTTCCACATAGTCGATGGTTACGTAGGGGTTTCTAGATTCCACAACATAGTGGTTTTTAGCATTCCATCCATTGTTTTTGGAAATGTGATTTTTGAATTTGAATATAAATTTATATATTTAAATTTTCATGGATAAATGGAGTTAGTATTTGAGTTGTAAGGATATTTTAATGATATTGATTAGGTGTAGAGATAATTAGACTTCTATAACCACTATAGCACAATACAAAGATGAGAGAACTAGAATTAAATGATATCTCAAGAATATCATGTAATAGTGACCCGTATTTCAAAATTGATGATAATGTGATTAAAATTTTAATATATTTAATCATTTAAACATGTTAGTAATGTTGCTAAAACGTAAAAATTATAGAGATGGAGTATGTTCTTTAGTGTACTAGAAAATAAGGTGAATTCATTAACATGGGAAAACTGTTGATAGGGTGTGACCACAATATTAATGTAGAGACATCAATGAGTAATAAATGATTTTCTTGTAGAGGAAGATATATGGTATGTGTGTTTCATGTAATTGAATAATATAAATTAATGATATTTATGTTTCTATGATGTAGATATTGTCAATTCATAGAAGAAAGTGGATTTTCTAGAATCACTATGAGTGGGTATATGATATTCAAATTACATTGATAAACCAAAAGAATTATTATTATTTTTAGTTTTCAGATTAGGAAATATTCATAAGTGATATTCCATTTGTTAGTTATAATTATTTTATTTCACAAAGTCAAAAAAATTGGTTCTAGGGGGACTCTATAAGTTGTAGTGAGACTCTATTCTATTCAATATTTATACCATGTAACAACTTGTGAATGAATCCAGAATATATGATTAGGACATCTAGAAAATCTTAGTAATGATTTTGATGAAATTAAGATTGAAAATTATAAAATTACTTTTTCACATATTATTAATTTTTGTTTTCATCAAGAAAGGTTGAGTAATAATATGAGTTGATTGAATCTTATCAGTTTAGTAGACAATAATTTTTGAATTATGAAATAATTATTGAAATCAACACTAATTACCACCCCCAACTTCATAATGGGGAGACTCATACATAAGAAATTAATTTTTGAGATTCATTATGTGATAGGTGTTCTGTGATTTATATATCCCTAAAATAGTTTGGTTAGTTATAAGTATCTCCTGGGATAATAGTTTTTGGACTATGAACGATGGCCTATTTATTAAGGTACTATATCCACTATGATATTCAGGGGTGTGAACATTGAATAAGGATACAATGGAATTAGGGAGGAACCAAACTAACAATTATCGTATTTTAAAGGTAGAATTAGATATTTCCAAAAAGGAAAAGTATCATTTATTAAATTATAATAAATTAAAAATTCCTACAAAATTATTTTTTTTTGATAATCATGATTCCCAGAAGAGAAAATCACATCAGGAAGATCATGTCACTATATCAACTCAAGAGTAGTATCCCCATTATTAATAATACCATCGTACATGTTGTTTGTTTTATGTTAGATATCTGTAATGATTTATTTCATGGATGAATTATCTTTTATGAAATTATTCAAAATATAATTCAACGTCCATAAACAATATATAGATCCATTTCTGATAGATTGAACCATAGTGGTTAACTCACATTCATGCCATAGTTTGAGGTAGATTAATTTTATCGGAATATCCACCACATTAATAATACAGATCATTTTAGCATCAAATGATGTATGCAATCCCCGTGTTCTGAATGTTATCCTTCTATTTCACCATAGTGTTTAGTGAAAATAACACAATAAGCAGAAGTTCCCAGATTTCCCCTTGAAAAAATATCGAGATTTCATTTAATAAAAAACAATGAATAGAGTAATCCAAATGAAATCCAACGTTGTATAGGGAAAAACATATATACATGACATACCAAGACACATAATCATGGAATTTTCTTGGATTTATTTTTCCCAATTTCATTTTTGAATATCATTTATATATTTTATAGTAAAAAAATTCCCACTAATGGTTATATATTGATGGTAGTTCATTCATGAACCTTTTTATTCAATGTAGTGCATAGCATACATATAACCTAGAGAAATTAACTTGAAATAAAATGAGAAGCTACTTTGAAATTGAAAGATTCATGTAGGTGAGAATATGATCCTAAAAAGATGTTTTTTAGGAAATTTAAAATTAAAAACTATCTAAAACTACAGTCCATCGAGAAAGTGTTGTAGAAAATACTATGAAAGGATGGTAAATTTTTCCCTGTTATGTTTACTTAGGGAACATCTAGATCA
Organism: Viscum album; assembly: GCA_963277665.1. Lineage (NCBI taxonomy): Eukaryota > Viridiplantae > Streptophyta > Magnoliopsida > Santalales > Viscaceae > Viscum > Viscum album. The sequence continues at coordinate 2,837,930 of OY728120.1, read as the reverse complement.
TATCTAAATTCTATATCCATGTAATAAAAGATCAATGGGTTTTTGGTAATACATGAATATCCATGAAATAGTGAATTTGTATGGAAGAATAATTTTTTCTGAAAGTTAGAGAAAATTTTTATTTCATTCCTTGAGTAAATTTTGATATAAATTCATTTGTTATTACCAATAATTCATGGTATGTTCGAAAACTAGTGTATCATCACCACTAATGAAATTATAATTCAAAAACATCATTGATACCCGCCGGTAGCACATCGATAGACCGCTTCAACTGGTCATTAATCAGTATATTTATGGTAAATGAAGTCTCCAGAGAGTTATAAGAGGCGAGAAGTGTCAGAATGGTCTATTTATTATATAAAAAATTTAAAATGATACTTACTAAAATGATTTAATTCGAAGAAATTTTTGAGATATAATTCTTGAGGGAAGGATGAATAGAATATTCCATATAATTTAAATTCCCAAATTAAATCTTATTTAAAAATGTGGATATCATAAATAAATGATACTATAAAATCTCATATATATGTCTCCAAAAGAATTTATCCTGAAACAAAATATTTAATGTACGTATATTTTTTGTGCCCAGTCCCCCTTAATTAATTGGATTACACCATAGTTTCCATGAAATAGTGAAAATTATTTAATGAAGTAAATTTCCACTATGGAAAAAAATTTATTGGAGTTATTCATCCTCTAAATGAGAGTATCCATCCATATTTGAAACCATAATTGATTAATAAAATGTTATTACTATCACATCATTGAGACGAAACCACTTTCATCCATTGAGAGTTTCACTCCCATCCAAAAGGAAAACTAATTTACAAAATATTATAATATATTATAAAAATACATTATACATGGATTATGCAAAACCATAGTAATATTAGAATAATAATGTTAAAACATACCTTCTTTGATTAATATCTTCTTTATGATATACACTTGTCTAGTTCCATTAATTTTTTTCTAAGATATAACAAATAATTATTCTAATTCATATCCTACCTCAAGAATATCTCATAATGATGGATTGATTGTTAGATGTTATTGAGGATTCATTTGTCACATTGAGTGAAAAACATGATTTCATCTAAATATAATAAATAAAGTGGGAAACAAGTCCCTTAGAAGCTCTTGTGGAATTATGTTTATAATAATTTTATATATTCAGTAGGATCCATGTTATATAATTATAGAAATCAAAAAAAATAATTTCCTAAAGATGATCACATTTTCTAAAAAATCTGGTACATGTGAAATAATCCCAAGGGAGAAATTTATAAGAATTGAGATATATTTTTTCACATAATAGATTTTAACTAAATTTATAATGCTTTATTTAAATCCAAATTTTCATTACAGAATAATAATGAACCTTCATGACAATACGATAATTGTTTAATTAAAATAAATCTTTATAGAGATATTACCCTGCAATGATATTTCCAAAGAAGATTATTTAATATAGAAGTATTTGTATGTAAATCCTAAATAGTTAAACCTTTTATGAAACAAAACTAGTTTTGGGAAAAAGATTTGTTTGTAATAATTGAGATCTTGATGGAGAGAATTTTTTCTAATAATTTTATAAATAGTGTTGAAAAATACCATGAGTCTAAAAATATTGATATCATTCACATTATCCACATTAGGAATGAGTTCAGGGAACTTAGAATTAATGTATTGTGTCAATTTTCCAACCATGAAAAAATGTTTTACAATCAGATAAAAAAAATTATCTTACAGTATATTTGAAATAAGGATACTTCAAACCCATAGAAACCATTAGATCCTCCATGGTTTAGTTTAAAAAAATCATATTTAATATCAAAATCAAGGGGACGGGCTATAATTATTTAGATTTCCCCATCATTTACAAGTCTATTAATGATTTATTCAATAAAATAAATAGTAACATTAGGTCCCCCAAATATGATCTGGTAAAAATAACCAATGTGAACAGACAAATAATCTATTTTATCAAGAAATATCCGGTTATTATTGAGAATTGATAGTGGTATTGTAACCATCCTAAATAATTTTCAAGAGATTAAAATTTTTTTATTAGGACCACCTTCCTTATGATATTTGATTTTAATAACCACTTTCAACAAGAACACATTGATGTTTAAAATATTATTAATATATCATATAATCTTATTCTTTTGATCAATCCCTATACAAAAATCCCCACTAGTATCAATCTCATGAATTATGTCAAGCATAGAATCACGTTGAATAATATATTCCTCCTAGTTGATAAATTACACTTGACACAAAATTTGAAAATTTATCATAATAATTGTGAGATTTAGAACACAAGACATGGAATCCTCCTTCTATCTTATAGAGTTACTAGTATCTTTAAGCAATTTTTTTACATTCAATGTGAAATATCTATGAATTTATAACCATGAACATAAAAGGGGGTTTAATATCTTAGGAGATAAGATTGAAAAAATTAACATGAGTTCCTAAATTTATTATAATATGTTTGGATCATAGAATATGGGACAAAATTTCAAGGGCCACATAAGGAAGAAAATCAATTTCCAATATACTTCCCAACAAATTATTTAAGTGATTCATATTACTCTTATATTTAACACTAACTAGATTAACTTAATACAGACTAATAATCTCCAAACTAGCTCTAATTCCCTTAATTGATATAAAAATGTTGGTCATGCATAACCTATCATCTAGGTTGACATTGGAATTAAAATCATCAATAAGAGTCCAAGAACATCAAATGATGCTTCTTATGACAGAAATATTCATCCATAGTTATATCATTTCTTTACAATCATTGTATTAATATATGAGGGAACAAAAATTGGTAATTTCTAAAATTGTATAACATAATTTGACTATATTACCTATAAAACTGATAAGGGAGACTCTTCAAGGATCGAATGAGAAAAAAACCTAATGCCTTTTGTTATCATTAGTGGGATAGTTAAAACATACAAGTTGGAATCCCTTTTTTCATTAGTTGTATACTATGTATAATAAATCATTGGGGTCACAAAGATACAAAGAATATCAGGCATTTGCATAGGAAATAAAGCATTATAAAATTAACTTTTTTGAAGTTATATAATACATGAAAATTCTAATACATATTCCACATTTAAACTTGTGTCTGGAGCATGATACCCCTATTGTTTTTACCAAACTAATTTTTATTCCAATCTAATCTAGTAATTTCAATTTCATTTTGATCATACCTACATGAAATGGTTTCTTTTTTCGTGCATGATGTTTCTTTATTCAAGGATCCCATTTCATATATATGATATAAATAAAGAGGATCTATATTGGAATGGCTATCTAGACTTCCATATAGGGTGGAAACTGTGCTATTATTAGACATATATATTATAACTTAATTTAATCCATCTATAACTCATCTTCCAAAAGACATGTCAAATGTTTCAATAGAAACATCTATTTTCATTATTTTTACTATAATTTTTTCCTTAATTCGTTTTTGTGGTGTCTGGAATGACTTCATGTAATGTAATGCTCAAATAAGAATGAGAAATGTTTTGTATATTATATCCAATGTGTTTAACAACATGTACTTTAGAGGTATCATCTTGTATGACCACAACATGTGTAGGAGAAATAAAATTCAGAATTCTTGCAATAAAATAAGATTGCCCAGTCTTGATGATATCATAGAGAGAAATAGATTCATTAGAATTAATTTTAAGAGAATCAAGGAAATCATCATTCATGGTTTTATTTTTTATGGAAAATTATATAATTTTTAATAGAATGAGTATGAGATGTACCAATCACCACATTCATTTTATAGATCCCTTTAAGGTGTATGTTATATAGAGAAATAATTAACATCATGACGTATTTAAGAAATTCACATGAAATTTCCATATAAATTGTTACAAGAATTACATCACCATATAGAATTCCTCAATCAAGGACAATATGATTCTAATGTGGATATAAATACCTTGAAAATATATCAACATGAGAAATAACATCACCATGCTTCATGTTATAGACTCTAAAATGTAGTTCTCCATGCAGATATTCAAAAAATATTTTAATATAAGGAGAAATCCCATGATTAATTATTTCATCATAACTATTATTGACATCATTCCCATAATAATGTGTAATATTAGATTCATCCATGTTACTCAGTAAGAGTGGGACCCTCAAAATAACCATATTATTCTTCAAAAACATGTAAATCTCTTGATTATTAACTAGTGTTATTTAATACAATGAAACATAACTGTTTTCACCCATTTTCCATGATCCACATTCCATCAATGATAAAATTTATGTAATAAAAAATTATTTTCTTTTATTATTTCTCTTTGCCTCTTTCCATGAATTGATATTAGGTGGATGTTTAACTTTTTTGTGAATAACACTATAGTTAGAAATAGAATTTCCATGAAACCCACACTCATCATAATGTAGAGGGAAGTATTCATATTTAATGTAACCTCATTTTTTAGAACATTAGAAACATAGTTTATAATATTAGGGATATTTTTTCAATGTTTACCTAAACTAAAATTCTGACCTATAATCCAGAATCATCATTACATGTATGTTGACCTTTTTTTTTGGTTGACCAATGGAATAATCAAGTTCATTTTAAATTTTATTATATCAAAACAGACAATTTTGACCATGTAGCCGAGCCCAACTATGTTATGGATAATTATTTTAATTGAAGGGATTAAATTTGATATCCCATTTAGTGAAATCTAAAATTCAATTTTTTATGAATACTCCCAATCTTTTTAACTTTTGTCAACAAAATATTTATCCCCCATAATGACATAGGGGAACACCCTCCTAATCAATATTATTATCCATTCATTGACATCATATTATTATGAAATCTTTGTAATAATATTAGATAAATTCCACAGTTTATCTCCTATAAAGAATGTGATAATACAGAGAATGGATAATTTTCGTTACTCAAGTATTTTTTGTAATGCATTTTAATCTATAAAAAATGATTCATCGATACTCTATTATTATTTTTCAAATTTAGTTTTAGTTCAATAATCCATGGATGATTTCACTCCACGTTGAGAATCCAAAATGTTGATTCAACTACTTTTAGTTATCTACAAGGATCCAGAATGAATTACATTTTCTATAGATTTCTTCTTGATCTCTAAATGTTCACAATAAATAACCTTGAATAAGAACTCCCAATATTTATGAAACAACCACATTGTCCAATGTAACAAACAATATCGAGGAATATTCATTATTTATTCCCCTAAAAATATTTTTTAAAATCAATACAGTGTCACCACCACCATTAGAATGTGGAATCTAATATTCCATCTGTTTAGATTTACTGGTCTTATGTGATCCCCAATTAGAATGATTCTATTATCTATAATATTAAGAATGGGACAATGTTTTTAATGTCCAAGAAAGGTATAATATTGGAATATCATTGCGATAAATCTTTAATATAATTCATTAAATAAGAAAATTGTGTATCATGTATCAATTAGACTAAACCATAAAAATTATCATACGAATCCAAATGTTATGTAGATAAAATTCACCTGTTAAGATGTAATATCTACTTATTAAAAGTATGTTTGAAAATTAATAATGGATTATCCAAAAACATTATATAATAACACTGATGGATCGACATATAATATTCCATAAATTATCAACCATATATCCCAAATAATTTCAATAACCAAAACATTAATTAATGTATTATTCAAAAAGTTTTTCTCATATATATGATCTTATATCTTAAATAATGCAATTTCATTATTCCTTATAATAATTCATGTTAAATATTATAATAATTATAAGAGATCATTTTTCCTCAACCCAATAAAATGTCTTCAAAAATATCATTATTGACTATATAATCCTTTTACATAAAACCATGATAGGGGAATATCTTCCTTTGAATATATGTTCATCCATAAACTTATAGAACCATTATGGAATCCAAATAGAACATTTTTTCCACTAAATAAAAATTCTTAATGTCCAATGTTATCCAAAACCTTACCTAATTGAAACATTAAGTACCCTTAACAATATATATATTCTATAATTCTTAAAATGTATTATTTACATTTTTGGAAGTTATACATTTAATCATGAACCAATTTTGATAATACAAAACAAAAAACATCATCATGAGATATATGATCACTTACATAACCATTTACATTTTATGCTTAGTGTTTAAGAGAATTGGGATAAACTCTTACGTAATATTTCCCTTGAATTTACCTGAAAATATTCTCAACATTTCTCTCTATTCTTATTTCAAATTAATTCTTCAACATATCCCAAAATATTAGTCATAGAAGAAATATTTATATACATAATTCATATTTTATAGTTTTCATTATCGTGGGAATTGGAAAACATAAATATAGTTGTCCTAAATTGTCAGTAAGGATAAAAATCATCATTAACAACTGAATTTCATCAATGAGATAATTAAGACCATATTATTATGATAAAAATAAATATTTATAATCATAAAAAAATTAAATTTTGAAAATTCAATATATAAATCAATAAATATGTGACATGGAAAAATTCATAAAAAGGAAATATTTGTGTGAATAAATATTCATGATCATTGTGATGTCAATAATGGTTATAGGAGTTATTAAAAACTCATATCTTATATAATGATAATGTGTTGGGATCATAGAACATTATATTCATCACCCAAGTAAAATGATGTAAAAAATAATTAGATCCTAGTAAAATCCATCGAATAAACCTCTATGGTTAACATTAACCTTCATTCCATTAGTGATATGGAATATTACCTTATTATTTAGAGAGTCATATCAGGTACATTATTTTTTAGAGATGTATTGTGATCACCCCTAATCATGAGATATATCAGGATCACCCATAATGTTTTATAATATATACATTCTATACATGATTATAACTCTTATATGGTATCATTTTAATCATCATACATTTAAAAACAATAAAGATTCATTTATAACATGATTAGTAAATGTGAAGAAGCTGGTTTCATGAAGATCATAATATATAAAAACAAAATAATGAGGATGGATTAATGAAATTATATACCCAATTATGTGAAAATTTATTAAATTATTTTTAAAATGATGTAAAATACTTTTGAAAAGAAATTCAAAATAATTTTTTATAAAATAACGGAAAATAACATTTTTCATTTTGAATCATTAAACACTAGAAATTGAGAAAAAAATGTTAAAATGGATTTATTTAAAAATAAATATGTAAATATGAAATTTCATATTCAAATAAAATAATTGTTTTAATTTTAGTAAATTTCATTGATGTGGTATATGTTATAAAAATAATTTCACACGCATATGTGGTACAACAAACCATGTTCATAAAATGATAGTTAATATATTTTTAATTTTTTTTTGAAATTTATAAATGAATAAATTTTAAATTAACCAAAAAATGTAGAATCGTATATGATTTCCTCAAATTTTATTAATTAATGTATAAACATTATTGGAAAATATTTTCATCCAAATAGAAAAACAATGTAGAGTTTCCTTATATATGTTTTTCAATATTCATTCATATAGATAATGAAATATGATTCAAAATGATTTTATATCAACATATATTTATAGAATAAGATAATATATTAGATTTATTATAGTAATATTATATAATTCCTCGAATACAAACATGAATATAAAAAACAATGAATTAGATTGAGATATTGAATTAAACTCTTATTGCTTTTGATACATTTGAATCATATTGAAAATGAATTAAATAATATAAAATGAATCGTTAAATAAATATAATATATAGGGATTCCATATATATCATATCAATGGTTATATATATACATCACCTGAAGAAAAAAGTTTTCGAAACAAAATTATTATTAGAATCCCATATATTGATCATAATATTATATAAAAATAAATTCATTTAATTATTTAAGAGTGGAAAATATAATTCTGGTAGCAGAATGTTTAAATAAAATATAAAATATTCTTATTCCCTTAAAAATATAATTATATGATAACATATACTATGAATAAATAATATTATCCACTGGAAAAATAGGATTATAATGCCCAATAACCAAAGTCAAATCATTCTATGCATGACATCTGGATCCGTTATAAATTATAAATTAATTATTTAATTTGTTTAAATTAATTTTATATGTTGGTTTCATTATAATTAAACCATTTTTAAATTAAATTCAATGTTATATTAAACTGCTCTAATGTTTATTTCCACATCGGGTATTTTGAGTACCACAAATTCATAATAGAGAAATGATTTTAGTAGTTTGTGAAATGTAAAATTTTTTAGTTTCCATTTTTTCCATAAATAGTAATAATTAAAGTAATTTAAATTTTTTTTGCAAAATATATTTTTAGTGTCATTTATGAATAGTTTTCCGAATAAGTAAAATACAACACCTCATGAGGGGGAAGTCATCCGTAAACAGAATTGATTTTTTATTTGTTATTTAATGGAAAATACATAAATTTATAAAATATTATTTTGTAAAATAATAATGATGAATAAAAATAAAATAAATTTATCAAGCCCTCCCACAATCCCATCCATGAGAGGTAGTTTTCAAAAAATGATGTACATCACTGTATGGAGATGGTAGCTTGTGCATAAATTCTTGGGATGAATCTAGTTTTTACCAACTGTAATTTCTTAAATTTTTGTAATATATTTCATTTATTAAATAATAATTGTGTCACAAATATCATAAATATACCATAAATATATCCTAATAATCATCCATGAATGGTAGTAGTGAGTAAATAAATCCTTAAACTCTTTAGGCAGTTGACCGCATACACACGTGATTGACGGTCTCATTTCATATTTGATGAAATGGATATGCATATGTTTATTCAATTAAAATATTAAATTATAAGAATAATATAGTTGCGCATTTAATTATATATATATGGATAAGATATAATTTAAGGATTTATAATATTATGTAATATGGAAATGAGTTGTTAAGAAGATTACCTCCATTTTGAAAAACCACATAGGGATATCTCATTAATGACCATAGATATTATATGTGAATAAATCGTGCACCAACAAAATTTTGTAATGGAATATAATAATAGTTTTTTAGGGTCTTATCTCATGTTTTTTGTCATGAATTTGGAGAAACATTTGAGATGTGGTGTACTAAAAAAAGAGATTTTAGGGGAACCATTAAAATTAATTTAAGTATTAAATAAATAAAATAAATTTTTATATTCATGTTGATCCATAATTAAATAATTCTAATATAGTAAAAATATATTATGGGCACCTCTCAGTAAATAATATTTATAAAATCTTATGTGTTTCTTTAAGCATTATCTTTATGTTTTGAAAACATATTTACCCTTTTGATGATTTCTATTATAATAATTGTTTTAACACATTATGTGTTAGAAAATATAATATAAATTGTAAGTGACCCATTAGTTGATAATGGTTAATATGACCAACCAAATCTCAATTATTTGTCATATTATGAGATTTTTATGAATATTATTTAAATTTTTTCAACTATTTCATAACATAAAACACCATTAATATAATCTTCATATCTATTTATTAAAGTTGTTTTTTTAAAAAATCAAGAGATTAATAGGGATTGAATATAAATTTTAAAACATCTACATGAAATTATATGTATTTAAAAATCCATGGTAAAACATAAATCCTCCAGAAAACGTCATATTTTTAAGATCATTTATTATATTTTTCTACTAATTTGAAAATAAATGTGTCATCGTTCTATATAAATTTATTGTAATTATTTTTCCACAACGAATTAAAAATAAGATATAAATATAAAAATAAAATTATCTTATTAAATATAAGATTTTATAATCCTTCATGATTTTATTCATCCCGAGGAAATCATATTGAATAAATTAATAAAAATAAGGTGAAATTTTATTAATTATTAATTACACAAAATAATATATTTGTATTTGTCAAAGTGTAATTTCATGAATATTAAATAAATGTATGTTACCCAAAAAATGATGACCTATATATACAATCTATAATTATTATTTCAAAATCGGAATTAATTTAATCATATACAATCCCTATAATTGGATGAAATTATATTTAAGATCATACTATATAATTAAATATAAATGGTTTTCCCAAAAATGGATTTTATGTTTAAACATTTTTTTCTAGTAAGTTTAAAATTTATTATTTTCTAAAATAATAAATTTATTTAGTTTTTATAAAATGAAACAAATAAAATTTGATAGTAAATTCCAATGCTAATTAAAATTCTTATATACTTGAATCATGAAGTCAATATTCTCAAAAATTAATATTTTTTTCTATACACTGAAAAATTAATCTTTTTAGAAAAATAGAAAATTATGAGAATTGGATAATAATAATATTCTATATTCACAAATTATATTGTATATATAAAATAATATTTCTATATGGGGTAGAAAATAATCCAATTTTTTTAAAAAATACTATTTAAAAGTTATTTTTAAATAATAGCATGACCATAATAATATTGAAAAACTTCGTCCAATTGAACTAATCAATATATTTATTTTTCTTACCACATTTGTATTTGTATTTCATAATGCAGTTAATCAAATTAATATATACCTATTTATTAACTCGGTTATAATGTCATATTTAAATAATAATATTGTGTAGTATCTAAAGCATGTTATTGCATGTCATGTATGATACCAAACATAATGATATTTTGAAATATATGTTAATTAAATTGTTTGTTATGATAATAGACAATTGGGGTTCCTATTGTTTTGATAATGATAGAATGGGATGTTATATTTAAAATTCAGTGTTACGGGACATCGATGTAGTTGGGATAAGCACAGAGTGGGGATTGTTTATCAATTTTGACACCTTGTTTTATTTTTTTCATGAATATTTTATAATTCTCTTTTACATGAACAATTTTCAACTATGGGATACATATTGTTGTTTTCTGCAATGAGTAATGATTTTTATGTGATGTATTGGGAAATTTCATTTATTCCAATGATGTTTTTTGTAATGATAATTAATTAAAAAAATAATGAGACTAGTTATTAGTGATTATTAGTTTTGATAAAATCCTTTAATAGAAAATAACATAATGACATAATTTGATTTTGAAATAAGTGGGATTTGATTATTAATTAATTAATCATTCAAATGAAAATAAAAAAATATTAAATAAGGTACAATGAATTAATTATTATTAAAAAAAATGTGTTTTCTTTTTTGATAACAATAACATATATATGGAGTTCTGTTTTCAATTGAAATGATATTGATATATGATTCTAAGGATTTGAAGTTTTTATAACTATAGTTTTGAGATATATTTACACTGTATGATATTTTTCAAACGTACCACACCCACGATAGAATGTAAACCAACACTAAGAAGATTTGTGTCTAGTTTTCCTAATCTCTATGTTAGTGGTGATATAAATGGATGTCTACCCCCTCTTCTACTATGTCATATGTTGTATTATCCCACTATATCCTGCATGGTGGTTATTAAAAAAAAAATTTTGAGTGTTGTAATGTACTAATTATATAATTAATTCTTATATCTAGTCATATGGATTCATTCATTAGAATATAGTACATGTATTGTATATGGTAGATTGATGTATAATACATTTATATAGGATGTAGTGGATTATGAATACACGCATGAGGATGGATTGGATGATGATGATGACGATATGGATGTGTGGTGTAATTAAAAGTAAATAAGATGGCCATTTATCATGAATTAGGTAGATAGGGAAAAGGGATAACTCACTACATTTATGAAATTATTATTATGGAAGTTATCAGGGATCATGAAAAACGACGTTGATGTGTGAGAGCAGAACACCAATGTAGAAATGGTCAAGGGGTACCCATATATATATATATATTCTAATTTTTTTTATACAATTTCATTATTTTATTATATAGACATGTTTTTGTTGGTTTGTTAGTAGTAAACATATTTTGGTGAGGATTAATAATCATTCGATAACTCACTATGAATTAGTATGATTCGTTCAAAATTTTCACATTGGGTTGTTGGGAGGATCCTAATTTTTATATCTCTTAAACACTCCTAATATATATATGAGCTTTTTTCATGAATTTTTCGGTTTTATGATGATGGAGATGAATATTAATATTTTGATGAGTTATTTAAGATCTATTGAGGAATTATTCACTGTATATGATCTATTATATTATTTTCATGTAAGTCAATTTTATATCATCACATTAATGTATATTCATATCCAAAACAAGTGGGTTTTGTTTTATGATGGATGGAGATTATAATATGTTCTTATTATATATTCAATGTAGATATGGATTTTCATTGGTGTACAAGAATGGACATTATTCCCTGAGGTATAATACATTCACAAGAGCTGTAGTGGAACCTAGAAATACACCTGGTTTGTAACACCCCATGATAATAAAATATTTTCCAATTAGAATAAATTTAATTTTTGATCCTATATTTCCTTATATGAAATACTAATGTTATTCTTATAATGTTTATCTTTCTCCACATGGAAAACTAAAGCCATTTGTTGTAACACTTAAGACAGATTTTAACGAAACAATAATATATTATTTAAACTATTATTATTTAATATAATAAGATATAACCTCGCCATTAAATTGAATATTATTTTATTAAGTAACATATGAACATAAATAGTTGAATTAATTTGTCACAAAATAATTAGAAATTAATATAAGAACCAAATAAATATAAATGGAATGTATTCATAAGAAAACTACTTTTATGCTCTATAAGATGTTTTATCCTAATTTATTAAATTAATTAAAATTATTTTGTGATATTAATTTAATATATATATATATATTATATTATATAAATTATTTTTTATAATCATATATTATATTTCATAAGAATAATATAAGAACAAACCCATTATTTCAAATAAAAATCCATATTTATCTAAAGACACTTTTTATGTATTTTCATAGAGAACCTATTTTAAATCACATTTTATCCCATTTAAATGTAACACATGTCAAAATAAACTAAATTTTATAAATTGAAATTTAAAAATTATCATAGGGTGAAATTTTGGTATTTTTCTGTGAAGTTTCATTTATTAATGAATATTGAAAAATATTGAATTTTAATTCAAATGTGATTTTTCATATAAATTATTTATAAGGATAAATTTTATATTAAAATCGTTTTATTGTTTAATTAAATTAATTTTTTATCAATGAATTTAATTTATGACATTGTTTTCAACATCAAATTGAAATTGAATAAAAAACATAGAATATTGTTGAATATTTTTACTTTTAAACCCTGCATTGTCATCCCATCTGGGAGATTAAAATTAAATTAATTTCAATCAATTATGTATTTAGATTTTTTCATAATGGATTTCATATTTGTAAAAATAATAATTTATAATTTATAATAAGGTAATCATAGTTTTTTACAAAAAATTAGTTGATTAATTAATTCAATCTAGGTAATATTAAGCATAACAATGAACTAAACATTAATCATAAGGGAATAAATGACCTGTAAACATGTAAAAACCCTATTTTTTTACCATATTTCGACCAATCCACCAATAAGGTTATATAATTGGCCATTTTTACATATAGGGACTGAGTGATAATTCGGTAAACACAATTATTTTCAAAAATACGAAATGTGTCCTTTCCCCCCAATATAAAAAGGCACTCACCCACCACTCCACTTCCCTAGACGTCTCAAGACAAATTTTATTTAACATGATATGAACCAATATATCTGAAAAATCCCTTCTATCATTATATAGTCCTAAAATTTGGAATAAATACTTCCATTGAAACCCTTTAGAGCAAACCAAATGGAGATACAAGAATAAAGGGTAACATCCTTCCTTAGGCTCTTTAGTTTAATTTCACATTCCACTCTATAAATTATCCTTATTAAATGATTATATAATAAAATAAGTATCATAAATGTATTTATATGATTATATTAAATGGTTTAGTCCATAAATTTCACACACAAGAAACTAAGGGGTAACAAACTTATAGTTTTTGTGTACGGTGTACCACCATCTCACAAAATAATGTTGTCTGTTAGACAATTACCACTTCTCTTGGTTGGGAATTATGAAAAAATATGAAAAATATGATCTATATATATATATATGATATTTATTTTCTATTTTTTTCTTCTACAATTCTATTATATCACATAACATTATGACTTCAATATTTGGTAAATATGATAACATCATTTCTGGAACCATGGACTACAACACACGTACATCAGTGTGACTCATTAACACTTTACATGGAACAAATAAATGATGGTTTTAATTAAAAATAATCGACATAAATGAAATATATATGATATTAATGACATAATTACCAATCTAGGAAAATAATGTATAATTTTATTTATTACCATTTTCTCACACTAAAAAGTAATTACGTCAGTCTGGGATGTGTGGACTAATGCCTTCCCAACCAGTTTTGATTTCTTTTACATCACAATAATTCATTTTATAATTATATAAGATTGAATAAAATGGTATTTATGATATAATGATCCTTCTTTAAATATATATTGTTACTTACCTTCTTTCCGTAATGATCATAGAAAAATGGAAACTTTACTCCTAAGTACGTACAAACTACCATCTCTATTATTGTAACGTTGCAATATTCCTCATCTCAATATTTCATGATTTGGATTAATATTTTAATTTAGGTATATGTATGGTAATTATATCATTATTGTTATTCATTATATGTCTATATAATCACCCCTTAGACCATATCAGAAAGAGAAATGTCATTTTGGACACAGAACCTAAATATGGTCAATACACCCAACTTAAACATAATTGTCAATGTTGTTGTTTAAAAAATTGAACTATGTGAAATAAATGCAAATATAAGAATGAAAAGGTTATAAATAATGTAAATAATTAACATAGGTTTATTAATCATGAATATAAAGACACATGTGATAATTTAGACTCAAGGTAAGGGATTTCTTCTCAATTTACATTCCAATGAGAATTAATTTTTTTTATCAACCAATTCAATTTTATATGGTCTATATGAATAAATTTGACATTTTATATCAATAATCTCATTCTTATCCTGATAATATAAGTTTCATTTAATTTTTCTCCTTCATCCAGTTTATGATTCAAATGTTTCAAAGTAGTATAAGACACATTGTAATTCTGAATGATTATTTTACTAAATTATTTTTAAATGATTATGAAATGGTATTTCCTGTCATCAAAATCAGAAAACCTTATTGTTAATTGTTATCTTTTGGGAAAAAAATTGATAAAACAATTTTCTTTATTCAATTCATATATATGATAATAAAGAACATTTATTATTAATTAAATTGAATATTCTATATATGAGGAATTTATTAGATTTCATATGTGACATACGAGGCCCTCTATAGCCCCCCAATGCATCAGTAGGTTTCATGGGAAAAAATTGATATGTTTTTTAACATCATTAAAAGTATATTAGATTCTAGGAAAGAATACATTATATTATTAGGTTCATGGAATATTCCATGAAATATTAGATTCTAAGCATCAACCTTAATGATATGTTTTAGATATCCATCATTTTCCATTTAATCATTATATATTCTGTTATTATTTTTCTGTATGATTATTTAGTTAGATATAATATCCATTTTTAGTATTCATTCTCATATAATTGTCTAAATCGCATGTGTTTTAGTTATATATATATTTCAATATTGATTATTATTTATCAGGTTTTTTAAAAGGCATCTATTATTTGTTATTTAACATACCATGTTGATTTATTCTCAATGATTGATTATGGATTCATATTTAATTACCCTTGCTGTATATTTTACCTCTCTAGTGAAATGATTATTTCCCATATTTTATGAAGAATAAATATTTTAATAATATTATAAGGATGTAGTTTTCTTCATTTTACAATGTATCATTTTATATCATCCTTTATCAATGTTTTTTTTGGTATCATGTATATATATGGATTTCCAAAACTGCAAAATTGATTCATACATATGGATTTGATACCATATAATCATGTAATTGAAATAAAATAATGACCAATATCATGGAATCTTGGGTTAGGGACTTATAGATGCTATCAACGTAATTTTTGTAGCAATCACATAAATTAGATTTAGAAAACCTAGGTTAGAGAACATAAACATGATAAATAATTTGGGGATATGTATATAATAAAATTCAAGAATTGTGTAATGGTAGATATTATGTTGGTATTCTTAGAAACACATGCATGTATGGTCACTACAAGTGGATATGGTTCGGGCAAAAATGTACCTGGATGTAAAAACTCTAACATAGTGTGTTAGTACTGGCTCGACATATCTTGGTACATGACAGCGTTCCTTTTTTCACACTTTTTTTGAATATCTCGGGGATATATAATGTATTATTCATGTTTACATTACAACTAATTATAAAGTATTTAAATATATACCCATTGAAATCGAGTATAAGATTACGATATTAGTTATGCATAATTCTTTCAATTTATGTTAATTGATACACTATATTTATAAATGTACAGAGTTTATAAGTTTTATGAGAGAATCAAGTATATTCCATTTTCAATGATTGAAACATAGAGGAATAAGTGCATCAAGACTAATGGTCAATTTAGAGGTTTCCTTAATGTGATTGTAAATGTAACTAGTACTGGAAATGAGTAATTTATAGACATATTAGAGAAGCTTAATCAGGTTATGACTTGTATCCTTTCCCTAATTGAGGAACCTATTACACAACGAGACTCTACTATGAAGGATTAATTAATTATATGAAGGCCCCACATCCATTAGTGGTAATAATGATCAAATTATATATGATAACTACATGGAGGCCCCACATCCATTGGTGCTCATTGATAAAAAAATACTAGGGAATAACAGGAGACAGAACTCATGGAAATAAAATCATTTAGGGAGAAATTCTTTGATAAATACATCCCTCATGATGTAAAAATTATGTTAGTATAAGACATTACATTCTCTCCAACTTGGTGATTTTCATCCCTGAAAATTTAAAACAAGGATACTAAAAAATATGTGGGAATTGCGCACGAATCTAAGCCTCCCACTCCCACGTGCTCTCCAAAAGATTATTGTGCTTCCACCAAAAGTGAACCAATGTAATCAATCATCCATAAATGATCCTCTCCTAGAGATCCTCCATATCAATTGGGTACACAACAATGATTGATCCATCCTCTATGTCTTACTCTCCCCAGTCGATGACATGCGATGGGTCATGCACGTACCTCCTCAAATAAAACACATGGAAGACATTATGTACCTGATGCAACTATGGTGGTAGATCTAGGTGGTACACCACCTCCCCATACCTACGTAGTATCTAGAAAGGTATGACGAACTTCATAGATACCTAGAAACCCTGACCAAATCATTGTAACCCTCGTCGAGGTAAGACTCGAAGGAAGACATAGTCTCCCACCTCGAACTACAGATGTCCCTATCGCCTATCAGTAATAGACTTCTACCAGAATTGTGCAGTATTCATTTTCTCCTGGATGATCTAAATATTCTCTGTGGTGTCTCACACCAACAATAGACCCATGAGTGCTGACTCTCTTGGGTCAGTCCAAATAATCTGTGACCGATAGTGTCTCCCATATAAATCCTCGAACGATGCCATAACAATGGTGGAGTGGTAAATGATATTGTATGAAAACTCCACAAGTGTTAGTTGGTCCTCCCAACTATGACCAATGCCAAAGATATAGGCCCACAACATATACTATCAAACCTGAATGGCCCTCTTTATCTGACCATTAGTATGGGGATGGAACGTCCTGCTCAAGTGTAGTTGAGCCCCAAAATCGTCATGTAATCCCTTAAAAAAATCGGATGTGAAGCAGACATCTTGATATAAGACTATTGTTGAAGGGATTCCATGAATTCGAACTATCTCTTATATGCGGAGGTGTCCTAGGCTCCCTACAGAACTCTTCTCGCTAATTGCTAGGATGTGGGCCGACATGGTGAGTCAGTAAATGATCGCCCAAATGGAATCGTTCCCCTTGGATTTCTGTGGTAAGGCCATCAAGAAGTCCATTGATATTCCATCCAACATCCACTATAAAACTTCTAGGGGTGAGATAATCGAGCTGGAACCTGGTACTCAGCCTTCACCTGCTAGCATGTAACACAATGATAACTGAACTCTACTACTGCCCTCTTCATGCCTGACCACCAAAACTACCATTGGATATCCTGGTACATCTTTTCCACTCCTGGATGTACCACCAAGGGGGTTGCATGAAACTCCCTTAGGGCCACCTCCTCCAACTCCATTGGTACTACAATGCATCCTATGAAAAGAACTACATGCTCCCCACCATACGAATACCCATCAGGGTCATGTCCCGTGGACAAATAAGCACGTAAACCCGCAAAGTCAACATCCCCAAGCTATGCCTTCCTAACTCGCTGTAAGAGTGGAGAGGTGAAAACCATTGACTGAAGGTACATTGTATCTTCTCTGTCTATGAAGGATAACTATAATGAGGAAAACTATTTTGTCGCCTCACTCAACAGCTTCGAGATCAATCTCTTGATAACTTCATCTTCCACCTTGTTCCCCTTCTAAGGAGTATAGATGATCTCAAAATCATATTATCCAATGGAATCTATAAAATGCCTCTATCTTATATTAAAATCCACCAGCGATAAGATGTACTTGAGGCTCTTGTGGTTAGAGTAGACGATAAACTGCTTCCCCATAATGTAGTTTCACCACATATTCAATGCGAAGACTACCACTTCCAATTCGAGATCATGGGTTTCATAGCTCTTATCATGTTTCCTAAGGTGGTGCAAAGCATAATCAATCATTTCATGTATCTGTATTTGGACACATCCATGCCCGGTCCCGAATGCGTTGTAGAAAACTACGTACTTGACTCCCTCCTCCAACAATCTAAAAATCGGGGAGCTCGTCAAGATCTGTCTCAACTCCTTGAATGTCTTTTGGAACTCCTCCATCCACATGAAGGGTATCCCATTCCTAGTATAGGATTTCAACAGTGCTAATATTACGGATAAATCAGGAATGAGTCTCTGGTAATATCCTTCCAAACCATGGAAGCTTTTTACCTATGTCACGCTCTGAGGTGGCTCCCATGATAACAATGTCGTAACATTTTCTAAGTCCATAGCTACTCCATCTGTTGAGATGACTTTTCTTCTAAAGTGGACCTCCTGAATCTATAACTGGTACTTTGAGATCTTTCCATAATGATGGTGCTATCAGAGTATTTCTAGAACCATCCGCATGTGTCTCATATGCTCCTCCCCTATTGCCGAGTACACAAGGATGTCATTGATGAAGATCTCTATGAACCAGTCTAAATACAAACGGAGGATTCGTTTTACAAGTCCCATGAACACTGCATTGGCTTTTATCATGCCTAAATAAATCACCATGTACTCATAGTGACCATAGTAGCATCAGAATGTTGTCTTCGGTATATCATTGTCCCATACTCGTAACTAGTGGTAACCTGATCGATGTTCAACCTTTGAGAACCAATTTTCCCCACATAGCTGCTATAAGAGGTCACTGATCCTTTGGAGTGGATACTTGTTCTTCATTGTTTCTTAATTTTGGGACCAGTAATCCACACACAACCTAAATCTCCCAACTTCCTTCTTGGAAATCAAAATTGGGGCTGCCCAGGGTGAAACACTGGGTCATATGAAACCTTTTCTCTACAAATCCTCCAACTGTACCCTTAGCTCACGAAGCTCTATGGGAGCCATATGGTATGGAGTTGAGGATATTGGTGTCTTCCTATGGTGTAAGTTGATGCAGAATTCAATCTCTCAATGTGGAGGTAATCCTAGAACTTATTTGGGAAATACATCCATGTACTCCGCCACAACTGTTGGGAACCGGATGTTCACAAAATCAACTACTCTAAGGAAACTTCTATCCAAATCATGAGGGATTATATGAAACCTCCTATATATGAGCCCATTTTGTGCTTCCTGGGTCTCTCTTTCACCGACAATGGAAAACCTTGTCCCATCGCTGTGGACCCCCCACACTGTTCACCGAACGTAATTAATCTGGTCTTGGACCGATGTTAACTAATCCATCCCATGAATGATGTCGTAAGGCCTCGCCGCTTCGACCAAGTTGATCCGACTGAAGATCTCACCTACAAGGGTCATATCGCACCACCTTCAAAGGTGAGTGATCATCAAGTCTCCTTCCGTAGGTGTATCCAAGAATAAGGGTTGAGTCAACGGTTGTACCTGATTCTCAAGGGTTCCCACATTACCTATTGCAAGGAAGGAATGACTGGAACCTGTCTCTAGAAGTATGACAACCTAATTAGAAAATATGCAGATCATACCTCGGTTCATCCCATCAGTCCCTAGGTTATAAGCCTCAACTACATGAAGTTGTCCCCACCCCTATCCCCCCCAGCTCCATGAGCCTAGTTTAGACCCCTTGGGGGTGGTGGTAGATGTAGATCGAAGCAGATTCCACCACCAGAAGCTCTCCATGCTTCTCTTCCATTCCTATCACCTGACGGGTCTGTCTACTCAACTCTCGTCCTCTACCTTAGTGGTCCATCCACCACTTCCCTGTTAGGAGCTCAACGTGATAGACCATCTCTAGTGAGATGTCCCCCACCGTCTCATGAGTAGTGTCCCCACTCCCAAGGCTGACTGGATGATGTCTGAGATCCCTAAGAAGTCAATACCCTATCTAGGGTCCTATTGTGATGTCTCCCATGTTCTGATCCCTGTTCCTAACGTAGGATCTCTACTATTGATGTCTCTGCACCTGGCTGCCTGCTGCTGACTACCGTTGGTTGTCTCTGCTTTGCCAAGAAGCTCTTGATCACCAAGGCCCACTCGGGCACTCCATTATAAGTCGAAATTTATAGAGGCATTCCACATGCTTGGATATCCCTTAATAGACCTCGATAAAAGGTCCGAGCTCTAATGTACGGATCCCAGACCATATTTATCCTGTACAAGGCATGGTTGGTGAAGCTCAATGAATAGTCATCCACCGTCAAACTACCTTGTTGGAGATAAAGAGGCTCCTAGATATACACTACACTCAGTGTAACCATAGATAACTCCTCCATAAATACTCACTCAAAATATGTCCACGAAAGAGTATCCTCATTGTGAGTATGTGTGGAAAGACTCCACCATCATCCCATTGAACCGTGAAGAAGGCACACTCCTAGGATCTATATTGGGTCCACTGGTGTCCTCGCTAGACGAAATACTCAGGTCAACGCCTCATGCCAGTCCTCAGCTGCCTGAGGGTCGGGATCACCTTAGAAGCTAAGGTGTCTTTTCTCTAGAACTCATGCAGTGCACTCAGCATACGACCCTTGTCTGTCGGTACTGAAGGAACCACGAGCTTCTCTACTAGTGTTGGTATAGCAGGTTCACCACCATGAGGTAACACCTAGGGAACTAGTCCCTGTATCGAAGCCTTACCACTATGGGGGTCATCCTAGTGATCGAGCTTCTAAATCGCAATGGGTATGCGTCACAGAGGCTTCCTTTAAAGAAAAAATATGTACTATCGTTAATTAGTATATCTGGATATCTGAAACAAACGTCATGGAAAACAAAACCCATTCTTATATGATTCATGTACCATCCTTTTACATCCCCACAACTAGTGTTTTCATGTACCTAGTCTGAAACAAAGTTATTAGAGTCCTATGGTATGTATACGTCGGCTTCCCACACCAACAACTTAGTATATATCCTAAAATATAATTTTAAAACACATAACATTGTTTCCCCAAACCAATATAACACACTCTTGGTCCTAAGGTAGAACTGACTCCTTTGATATCACTCTGTCACAAACGAACCCAGTGGGGCCCATGATGCGACTCCCGAATACCTTCTCCTATAGGTCAGGGGTAGGTGAATTACACCAAGTAGTCATATCACTAACACGGGAGGCATTTACTAAGTACCTATACAAATGCACACATCTCCAACCCCAAAAAATTCGGAAATGGTAAACCCACTAATGAACAAAATGCAAGCATACAACTAAACCAAACTGACAGAGTACCAAGGAAGTAAAGAGCAGAAAGTAAAAATCGGCCATAATATATGCCCACGAAAACAAGAGTCTGTAAACTTCATGGTCCAACTTATAAGAATGTAGAGGTAGTAGGACTGCTTCTCGTAGCCATATTAACACCTCGGCCTGAAGGGAACTCAAAAATCTCGGTCCGGCCTTAGTACACCTAGGAATCTGTCAAAAGGCCACTAATTCTCATAGGACCCGACATGTGTGGGAAAAATCCCGTGTAGGGGTGAGTATAACTATTCAATTTTGTGGACCCTAAAAACAATAGAGAAATGCACAATGTAAAGGTATATTTATATCTAAAAAAACATTTCTACTGAACATATTTCAAGAGAAACACAATCCATATATACTCAAAACCTAGACTCATAGTATAGAGACAAATCACACAACCACAAACTGCCACTAGGGATTCAGTTTAAAGGTTACATGAAGCAACCATCTGGTAGAACTCACTCCATGAGTCTGATAGGTCTGATGATGTCCATCTAAGAAGTACTGTTTGTCAAGAAATGTCAAGAGAGATAGATACCCTCATTCTTAGAGAACACAATCATGATTGTGGAAAGATAATGATACACAGATGAGGATCACTTCCATGGCCTTGGTGTATACCACGACTCATCCTGATTCACCTAAAAAGTTGAGGATCCGTGTCCTATAGGAGTTGTCAGATTGATGCCAATCATTAAATAGGGATAATAATGGATATGGGTTCTCTCTCCAGGCTTCTCGGAGGGATACCAGACTCTATCATTGAATGTCCTGCAGAAGGGATCATACTTCTGTGGATGGAAACGATACTTGACCTTCTGAGGAACGAGAATGTGTGAACTAACTCAAATGAAACATGTCCACTATATGGTGTAAATGAAGTTAAATCCATGTTCTTGGGTACACACGGTGTGTAGAAGGGTCACAAGCCACATTTCTCGACTATGGGAACTACCCTTGTAAAATAGATCAAGTGAGAAGAACATGGAATTTAGAAAGTAAGTACATGACATGTAGTACAGACCACACGTTGTGTTCCGAGAGTAATCAGGGATCTCTCTATGTATGCAGTCATGTTCCCATACATGATTTCAAACAGTGAGTGCCATTCGTGTCACTGATACATGTGGTAGCATGTGCATCAAAACTGGTCTGCCAGTATGGTGGAGGACATGATTGTGTACCCACCCTGTGTTCTTATAACTTCTCAGACACAATGAGTCCAGGTAAAGACCCACACGCCGTGTGAAAGTGGTCACATGCCATCTTAGTTATTTTCATCACCCAGAACTCAAGCCGCCACTAGATGGGGCCCACACACCGTGTTTCCTCGGAGGCACACCATGTTATTAATCTCATGCCACGCACTAACACTATTTTTCGCCTCCAGAACCATATGATGTGTTCTTTAGGACACACTCTGTGTGTTCTAGAAAATTTAAGAAATGTGAACATGCTCCTTCGCACCTCGTTGATGCTCCAATCTTTGATCTGACAATCTGTTTTCCACTCAACTCAAAAGTTATGGTCGAAACGATGTCTCAAAGTCATCTATTTTGTTTTTTGTCCCCCAATCAGCCATGAAAATGCATATTGATCCACCCACACGAAGAACAGTCAAAGACGGGTCTCTCATAGTTCGAGTTTATTTTTTGTCTGCCATCATCATCACACATCTGGTAGGTTGTTGCGAGGCCAGATCTCCAATTTTGGATCATTGCATTGCGAAACGGATGCGCAATAATCTTTTTTTCATCCACCCATGAAGAATGTGAAAAAAGTGAGGAAAATTGGATGAAATCCAATAAACAAAATTTTAGGAACGAATCTCCACCATTGTTCATCATGGCGTTGATTTTCTCCCATTATAAGGATTAAACTGGGAAAACCAATGATAATCCAACCATTATCAGAAATCATATTCTCATATCAATCCCCAAAGAAATAGAAAATAATACCCCCCCCCCAAATTCACAATCCATGGGTCACCCTGTTCATGGGTTGATCCACATAAGTCATTTAATTACAGAATGGGGAAACAAAACAAAGCAACAAAACCCCAACCTCGATTCAGTTGAAGAACGATCTCCATGTACCGTTCGTTGTCAATGGTCTTCGAATCCGAGAGGTGTTGATCGGTCACATCATCATAATTCATTGTCAAGAGTTCTCTCTAAGACTACATGAATTCTCCAGAGTTCCTCTCAATATTTGTCCAATGACCAACATTCGGTTAACCAATTAAAAGGAGGGAATCTGTTTCAGCATTCCATCATGTTGTAGAATTAATGAGTTAGTTTTGTTGTTTCTGATTCATTATGTCATGGAATTAATTATCAAAATAGATTCCCCATCATTGCACAAAAAAAATATTTCCAAATAAAATAAAATAATCTTTTTGAATTATTATTTTTTATTTAATTGTATTTTAGTAAAAACGTCAGAAAATTAACCTTTTCCCTCGACCCATGCCAGTTGAGGATATGCCTGTTCATATGTAAAGTCATCATTTGAGATGAAACAGTGCCCTCAAAATTTTAATCTAGGCATCTGTTTAAAAACGTCCACAACCATGCACACCTGCTAACTCACATAACTAAAAAACATTCAAACCACTATTCTGGGCTCACCGGTCCTTCGAATGACATATCTCCACCTTACAGTGTCTAATAATAATTCCATATAATATATCAAAATAATACATGGAAAAATACATAACATTACATATTTTCACAAATTTCATTTTATAATTTTGTAATGGACCAAACCAACAATCATAGTTTCAATAGATCAAATAAATATGTATAAAGATAATATTGTTGAGTAGGGCTCAATAATAAGTAGATGGGGAAGTCCATTATTATAAAATCAGAGTCACTATAATATTATATTACATGTTGTCGTGAAAATTAATAAAAAACAATTACCTAGGGTGATTCATAGTTGAGGATCTACAACAAATAGCTACTATTACCCTCAATCTCTGAAGAGATAAGATTGTATATAGGGTCAAGAAAGAATGATAGTACATTGGTAGATCTTTAAGAGGGATACAAGTCTATTGATATAATCCTTAAAAAGAGATAGTATCTAGTGTCTTCACATGATACCATGCTTTCTCCTCCCTTCCATTGTATTTATATATTTATTTATGTATGTCTTAAGATATTACAAATAGACATACGAGTGTTTTTATATCAATTTACATTCTATTAATCATAATATATTTTTAGTTTATGTGATTTTCCTATTTTTATGATTACAATTTGTTATGATTTAATATGGGTGCTATGTGATTGTGAAATAATTAGAAAGGTTGTAAACATAATATCTCATATTTTGTCTTTACAAAAGTGGATATATTGTTTTTATTGTAGTGTTTGGTAAAATAAAATATGAAGCCATATTTTTTATATTATTTATAAAATTTTTAATCCTTGTGTGGGGTTGGGTAAGGAGTGACTCCAACATATTTATGTTAGAAAATACACTATTATGGTCTTGATGAACCAAATCTGAGCACCTAGATCTCAAAGAAAATGTGGTACTTGAATATGTGGAACAAAAAAACTAAATTATCTTAGTGTGATGACTTATGAAACCATACATGTTTCATTATACTACATAATAAATCTTATAAATTATTATAAAATTTTGTATCATGTTTATTATGTACTATTTTCAATGTAATTTCTTAATTAGAAGGTGAATTTGGGGAAAGATGATATTTTCACTCCACCTTTTTAGTGATTTTCCACACTACTAAAGGTAAACCACTAGGATATCCATAATTGGTTTATATCTTTTATGTACATCTTGTGAAATTATATTTTTTATTAATCACCCTCAAAAGAGAAAATTAGTCAATCACCTATCCTTAGGGAGATAAATGACCAAACATGTAATATTATTATTCTTTAAATACCATGTGAACTTTCATGAGTATATATTGTTCAAAAATAGATATTTTGATCAAGTGTTGAGCACCCAAATACCATAAATTTTAATATTTCCATTTTATTGTTTATTACTATTTACATTTATTTAGAGAGATTACATAAAACATATAGTTTTTTACCACATGCACATGATCCTCAGCCCAGTTGGTGAGGTCTCTCTAAGTACATCCATGAGACCCAGGTTCAAAACCAGGTGGAGGCATAATTCATGTACTATAGAAGTACCATAGTAGTAATGTATTGTACTGTAGCAGGTACTGTTCGGTACTATAGCTTCAATAACTATTCACCTTGGGCCATTAGTTTGATCTTGGAGTCCATATGGCCTTCAGGCCACCTAGGCCTTTGAGCCACCTCAAGGCCTTCATGCCACCTGAAGACCTTAGGGTCACATGATCGGTGCATTTTCCATAGATAGAATCTATATAAAAGATCATCCCCAAAAAGGATTTAGAGTAGGTGCACTCACCAGAGCAGAACCAATGGATTTTGATGAATTAGAGGGAATGGCTATGCCATCGGGACCAGCCTGTGCTTGCATAGGAAGCTTAGACAGATGGCTATCCACTAGTGGAGAGCTACCATCATGATGCAGATGCTGGGGAGGGGAAGTTCCTTGTACTTATAGTCTGGTTGAATTCCCTACGACCTTTGGGTCATGTAATGTCTCTTACACCTATGGGCATGTAATATCTAAGACTACGGACCTTTTAAGGGTTCCCCCTCATCCTTTGAAAGTGTGGTCATCAAAAATCAAATCAAACTGAAGGCCTTCAAGCCATTAGGGTATATATATTAACCATATGTACTTAATAATGAACCATATAATAATTTTTTATCATGTAACAAGAAAACCATTAATATATATACAACAAAATTTATACCACACTAAAATCAATAAATGGTCAATGAAATCTGACCAATATCTGAGAATCATGTGGGTTGTCAAGTGCATGTAATAACATTAATGGTGTAATTATATTGTCCATTCCTAAATCAAGAGATTACATCACACATTTTTTCAGTGGTCGTTTAAAACCATAATAAATTTATGATGTTGATTTTCAATTGAGTGGCATCAGAAATCCAAAATATTGACCCAAGTATATAGGGAAACAAATGTGATTTGGAATCCATTAAAATAAACCAACTCCTATAAATTTCATAAACAACATATGGATCTCAAGGGAATAAAAAATATTATAGTTCATTAGAGCCTCAATAAATAATTGCATCACTTGTAATGATCCCTAAGTTATTGATAAATGTCATTAACATCCCCATGAATTCATGTGAACCTCATTAATAACACTCATTTTTAGATGATTTTCTACAATCATCTCAGTAAAATAAAAAAATCTACAAAAATTAGTCAATATATGGATAATACATGAGTTTTTAATTATCTAGTTGATTCTAGGTTATACCATCACAAAAACAGTACATGAAGTTTCAGATAGAACCATCATTTACCAATGAAAAGAAACAAATCAATTAACAACTATCGAAATATTGAATAAATACCAACATTATAAATTAAATAATTTTTATAAATTGTTATAAACATCCCTACTTTGTAGATATTCAACATGAACAATGATAAAATGATTCATGTCCTGGTAATTTATGTTATATATACAGAATCACTTGACTCTACTATACAATCATGGCTTCTTAATCTCCAACAATGAACAATTTTTTCTCTCATTTCAATTAATACTAGTGGAAATAAAATTATCAATAATAAATATTTTATTACATTCCAACATTGTATATTTTTCATTGAAAATGGAAGGTAGTATTTATTCCAAATTATAAAGAAACCCATTTTTAATCTAAACCATAATTATCTATACATTGAAATGTATCAAAACCAATTCAAAATTATAATTTTAAATTTTGGATAATAATATATTAACACGCATTACATACACTTCATTGAGGAAATCCTAATAATCAATATGATTCTCAACAGTTTTTATAAATCATACTAACCATATAAGACATTTCACCTAATGAAATTTCTCATTATATGGTCATAAAATTATCAAAAACTCATATGTCAATGCACTATTTTTAATGTTTCACCATAATCTAGAAATTATTTTAGAAATACTATATAATCTAGGTTTATCATCATATTTATGTACATCAAGGTGGTTTAATTGTTAAATAATTAATATCTTTTAATTTTGTAACATCATATTCATTTATATATGATTCCACTAATAACATATATGGGATCACACTAATTATTTTTTTATTTTCAAATAAAATTTCATAGTCTATTTCAATTTTTAAAACAATTTTACTAGTCAAAAATATGTTTTTGTATATAAAAATAACTTATTTTCATTTTGTAAAATATTTACAAAGAGTACAGTCCTCCCTAGGTTTTGAACTCAATAATAATATAGATCTAAAAAGCATTATTATTTTATCAATGAGAACTCAAATGTATTAAAATAAAAAAATAACAGAAACCCAAACACAAATTATTGGGATTCCATAAAGATTTTAGTATTTTTTACCTTAATTAACATATCCTATTATAAATTATATTAGGTGTTAGAAAATTGTACAGTCAATCATTCAAACTTCACTGATATATAATCATTCTACATCTAAATACACATGACCACATGAAATCACAAAATCATTCACATACATGTATGGATTCTAGTTAATTACATGGGTAAGATAAATAGTCATGGGGATGTTAACTATAAAAAATATTTAGAAAAAATAGTTCATTATTATTGTATAAATATTTTAAATAAATAAAACACAATATTTTATGAATGTCCTATAAATAAAGGAAACCAAATAAAATAAATTCCTATATTGAATCAAATTTTCCTATATTGTATTTCAAAAAATGAAATAATGAATATAAAATCAATGCTGTAAAATAAAAAATGTAGTTCTTTGAAATAGTTCATTTAGGGAAAAGAATCATTTAATATGATGAGATATTCAAGGTAATAGATTTATTGAAAAATAATTACTATGGGTTTTCATTATGTTTATAAAATAATTATGACAGTAAAGAATCATAAAAATTTATAATATATTCATTCCAATTTCAAAATTTGGATTAGTTTATATACTAAAATTAATAATATATGTTAATTAATTGTTAAAGATGAATTCATACGGTCAACGTGTAATAAAATATTCCATAATATATAATTGTTAGTCATAGTGAAGGTGATGACACCACTTTGGTTTCCCCATTAAAAAAGTTCTATCATGTAAAAAATTATTTGTAATCAATACCATTTATCCATTGGTAAATTCTAGGATTGTAATTATAAAAATAATTCCAATGTTTTCTAAAACACAACAAGAAAGTACCACTGACACACACTTTACCCCTAGGGATTATTATTATCTATTAAGATTTAATATACTATGTTTTATATGGGAAATATTATGTAAATGTATTTATTGATAAAATTAACTCTATTTTGGTATTAAATTATTTTTTTATTTTTTTATTACAAAATTTCTCAAAATTTAATGATTAAATTACAAAATGAATTAACATTATCAATTTAGGATGTTGGATTAAAGTAATTGATGAAATTGATACATTAAAATAATCTTAAAATATGGGAACAGTTGTTATTTTAGTTAAACTACATAAAATATTTATTTTTATTTATCTATGAATGAAAAAAAGTGTGAAATTATTTTTATTAGAAAAATACATACTCTATAAATGTAGTGCTGTATAATGATATATTATAAGGAACTACAGGGGTGTGGAGTTCATGGGATAATGGTGTAATAAATTTTTTTATAAATAATCTATAATAAATTCACTCACCACAAATATAAATAATTTACTCTCTTAATATTTATCAAAAAAAATGTTTAGTGTTTTTCATTTATATTAATCATAAGGAGTATCTCATGAAGAACTAACATTAATCCTGAAGAGTTGTGGTGTATTGAAGGGACTACTTTATTCAATCTTATTCATGATAGAAAATAGTTCATTTTCATATATCACTATTTCCTCAAATGTTATTAATTTGTTATAATCACATTAAAAATATTTTCCAATCATACTTATATATTATTTTAGTTTTAATACAAACCATTTTTTTTCATCATGATATAACATTTTTAACCATCATCGTCAAAATTTAATAACAAATTTCCATGATGATGTTTTGTATTTTCAACAAAGATACAAATTTTTTAATAATAAAATAATCATTTTAAAACACTATATTAACATGTCATCATATTAATCCTGGATTACTACTCTGTGGTAATATCATATCATAGATATTTTATCCCTGATAATTAAAAATATCCCGTTTATTAAAATTTTAAAACAAATATAATGGAATGAAATATATTTTTGACATTTAAATTTAATTTTATTTTATTTATCTATTCAAAAAAATTAAAACATCACCTAATTGTATTATAAAATCCTATATATCGTATGTTATTAAAATCTGGATCAAGGTAACCAAGTTCATATCATCAATCCAATCATACAATAAATTACTATTCCAACACTTTCTGTTGAACCAATCATCAATATGATTTTCCTCTTAATAAATATTGCTTTAAATAAAATATTTCATATATGAGATTGGGGCACCAACACTTTTTACTTTATTTAATATGAATAAAACATTATTTAAATTTATTTCACTCAAAACCAACTCATACACTTAATTGTTATAAAAATAATTTATTTAATTTTCTTTCTGAGAAGATAATAATGAATATTGAGAGTATACAATTAAAATGGGAATTTTTCAAATTTAATTAGGTTAAAATAAATTAATGGACTATCTAGTTATGAAATAATTTTTTTTTGAATTCTCCACTTTGGTGACGATAAGAAACACTTCATTGGTGTCACATTATATGATCAAATACATAAATATATATCATAAATCCTATACGATAATCCCTTAAGAACATATATAATTGTGGTTAACTAAAATACATACACCAAACCATGAATAGTAAATAATTATATAATTTATATAATGGTATCCACCCAGACCCCATTATCACCTTTTAACTAGAGATTTATTAGGATAAATAACAATTTTTCAATAATTTGGTTAAATTTCAATATTAATGTAAAATATGGTTACTTTTTTCAAGTATTTATAAACCCCTCTTTTTAACATGATTTATTGGGGTTGCATTTGGGGTAGTTTTATGTTGAACATTTTAATGTTTTCAAAATTTTGGGCTAGTTCAGGGTTGGAACACGTTTTTACCAAATTGTAAACCATCCCAAGGAAAACGATAAAATCATAGGTAGTAGTGTTTTTCATGGATGGTGAATATTTTTCTAGACTATGAACCTTATTAGGAGAAACAATGTTTCCGGTTTATTTTCACTGCATAACCATGCCGCATGGTTTGGTCTAACAGTGTGAATCATCCTTGCTAATCGTTCATGGTATTTCTTTAATCTTAAATCCAACATCAAAATACTAAAACGCCCACATTAAGTGTCATTCATACCAAGATTGAACCAGGACGAGTTCTTCTTCCTTGGAAGAATCCAAGAGCAGTTATTGGCCCCTCAGAACCCTCCCAGACGCAATTTGAAGCCCGAGGAACACCCTTCAATCTTCTCATAGTAAGTTTCCTCACCCCAGTATCTTTCACCCATGATCCATCTTCTCATCCTTAGGGTTATATGGATCCCCATGATGCTTTGGGGATCTAATTTTTTTAGGGATTTTAAACATAACCTTAATCATCACTTCCCAAATTCGGTGATCATCAACCTTCCTTATCGAGTCCCAAACAAGGTTTGGCATTTTGATATCCATTGATATCAAGGTGGGTTGTTCCATTATAGTGATTCATTTATGTTAAACCTAAATTCATTTATTTAATGTCAAGAACCTTCCTCAGGGCCCGTGCCGTGACTACCCCAAGCCCACCTTCTATAGGTCAGGGGCTGGAAACTAGCACCAAGGCATAATTCTCGGTAAAAAGGGAAGGCATTTCCTTTGTAATGTAAACAAACACCACAGAGCAAGAAAGTAGAAGTAAACACTAAGTAAAAACTGGCTACAACAGTATGTGTGGGAAAAGTAAATGGGCCAGAATACAAACCCAATCGAAAGTACAGCTACAACTGAAAGAAAGTACAACAAAGACAAGCAGCTGGAAGATGATAAAAGAAGCTCCTAGGCCATCCTCCTCAGATCCTACCTGAAGGGTAGGTACAGATAGCGCAGCTCCTGAATCGTCCACCACAGATCCTACCAGAAGTGTAGGTATAGTTATTGCAGCTCCTGGATCGTCCACCACAGATCCTACCTGAAGGGTATGTATAGATAGCCTCCACAACGCACTCGCCCGTAAACCTCCTCCGAGTGTCGCCTCTTCGTCAAGTCCACCACCAGATTCTGTCTCATCATGAGGTCCACCTCTGAGTATCGTCCAGTCCTCGAACACGCAGCCTCTGTCTGTGCTGCTCGTCGTCTGCAACCAACACAACGAGGTGCGGGCATAGCCCGTGCAGGGGTGAGTATAATGATACTCAGTAAGGATGTCGAGACCCTCATGGTCTCACTAAATCCAACAAGGATAACAACAATGAAGATCTCAACAGATAAACTCTACTTAGGTATATGCCCATACATATACCCATGTTATCAAGTAACCCATCTCAATCATGAGGAAACATAATGATTATGAAATCAACAAATAATCACTACCCAGGTATATGCCCATACATATACCTAAGTTATCAAGTGACCCATATAAATCATGAGGTAAACACAAAGTTCATAGACTCAGCTCAACCAAGATTTTATTCATGATGTCGAAACCACGGCTCCTAGAGAACTCCTCCTTTGTCAAGTATAGTGGGCATGTCGCTACAACAAAGCACGCCACACTAACCTTGGACTGTTGTAGTACTCCACCTGTTGAGTAATATGAGCCTACTTCTAAAACCAAGCACTTCCCACCATGGGTCTGCCGCTACAACCAAGTGCTCCCCCTCACAGGCTCCAGAGGTACTCCTTCTGTTGAGTACCACGGGTCTGCCGCTACAACCATGTGCTCCTCCGTAGTGGGTCTGCCACTACAACAAAGCGCTCCCCCTCATAGCCTCTAGAGGTACTCCTTCTGTTGATTACTGCGGGTCTACCACTACAACCAAGGGCTCCTCCGCCGTGGGTCTGCCGCTACAACCAAGTGCTCCCCACTGGGCTATCTGAAACATACCGAGATGATAGATCAGTAGTTGTCAAGTCTCAACCAGCTACTAGGTCTCTGCACCCTTCTAGCTCATCACCAGTAGGGTCCGGTCCATGAGATACTGGTCGATACTCCATGTGTCACAAATTTCCACGAAAAAAGTATTTCAAAGGACCGCCTCGTCATAGGTGTCTCAATGCAACAGACGGCGCGTCAGTCGGACGCCCGGTCTGTGTGTTACTAGCCTTTTTGTCCCAGGGGCCCGGTTGGTTTCGTGTGGGAACCAACCCGGCCATATCTCAAATGTACCCCGAACTCACATAGGGTATGCTCATAGGGACTATTTCTCAACGTGATCACCAATGCCACTAACGGTTCATCAAATGGACGTCCGGTCTGAAAGTTATCAGCTTTTCCGTTCCAGGGGTCCGGTTGGATTTCGGGTTCAATCCAACCCGGCCATTATCCAACTGCATCCAAAACTCAGGAGAAGCACGCCAAATGTTTCTTCTCATTAAGAGGAATCCAAAAAAGTTGACAGCACGTCAATCGGACGTCTGGAGCTCGATATATAAGTGTTTCTGCTCCGAGGGCTTGGTTGGTTTCGTATCCGAACCAACCTGGCCGTACTCAAAGTATTCTGAAACCTTGAGTGTAATATACCGAAACAACCGTCTTGATCCAAGGATTGCATCGTAGTTGACGGTGCATCCATCGGAGGTCCACAGCCCATGTTATGGGAAAAAGTCCAAAAAATGTACGAGTATGGGGGTTTCGGGCCCGGACCGACGAAGGTCGACAAGAACGCCGGATCCTCATAGATCGACGACGCGATGACGACAGATCATTTCACCACAACGTGACTCTATCCTTCCCCAACTTATTCTTCCACGATGGTTATTTCCATGATGATACCTTGCTCAACGAATTCGACGAGGCAGGGGATTTATGTATTTTTATTCATGAATTCTTCTGTCATCATTCCTCGTACATTTGGACATCTTCCTATCAGTTAAAGGGAGGGGGATAGACCGCATAAACACGGCCGACCCTCCTCCCCTTTTTCTCGTGTCTACCTTGTGGTGGATTGGAATGGGGATGGCATGGTGTCGTCGCACCGCGCGGGGTCATGCGGCGGAACCTCTACCCGCCGAGCCATCGATGCTACCAGCCCCAGCCGCTGACGATGCACATCGCCTTAGTGCACTCCATGAGTTTCAGTGTCAGAGACTGCCCAGGATCCGCTGGGAGACGGACCATCAAGCAATCGGGGATTGGATGGAGGCAGTTGTATGATTTTTCAGGTTAGTGAGGACACCAACAGACCTCATGGTGATCCTCGCAGCGAGCCTCCTGCACGCGCCAGCAGGCAGATGGTGGAGCTTGATACTCCATCTTCATGACGAGACATCTCTCGTCTAGATGGACATTGATAGCCTCTTCAGATTGGAGTTCTACCCAGCCACCCTCCATGCGGTGCGCATCCAGGAGATTCTACAGCTGCGGCAGGGTAGCTTGACAGTCGCCCAGTACTCAGCGAGATTTACCGATCTCTCGCGATATTCGACAGACATGGTACGTGACCCATTATTCCAGTACCAGACCTTTGAGAATGGATTGAGGCATGAGATCAGGGCATCGCTAATCTCCCTCAACATTCCGACATGGGAAGGGGTACTGGAGAGAGCCCTTCCGATCGAGAGCTTCATTGCTGAGCCTACATCAGCAGCGAGACCTACCGCAGGGCGGTACGTAGCAGAGTCTTCTGCAGCAGGTAGTCGACGAATGAATCATGGGTCCAGGAATAACAGAACCTCAAGAAGAAGACCTCAGTACATTGGATCAGTGGTGCGGGGCACACATCAAGGAGCCATTCTTTCGATAGGAAGACAATGCTACGCTTGCGGCGGGCAGGGCCACATGGCTCGTGACTGCCCGAACTGCCGTACAGAGGAGCAGTAGACGGTTGAGGGACCACCCAGGCAGAGGTAGATGGTCGACCGTGGTGGTCCACAGGGATCCGGCGGACGAGGAAGAGGAGCTGGACGAGCAACAGGTGGTGGGAGACGCTTTGAGGCTCTACCACCACCATCGCTAGGAGGTCCACCCCGACCACAGAGAGCTGACGGGCAGAGACATGCACAGCTTCAGGCATCGGGGACCTACGACCACGACGCACCCGAGATGATTCGAGGTACTATCTATGTCTATTACTCCCTTGCTGCAGTTCTTATAGACACATGAGCGAGTCATTCGTCCATAGACGCTGCCCTTGTTCAGAGCTCGGAGATTCCGACAGAGTCGTTGGCTCGATCCTTAGGTATGGAGACTCCTACAGGAGTAGACTCGACGATTACACACTGGTGCTGGCAGTCTGAAATTATTCTAGGAGGCGAGAGATTCAGCTGGGATCTTCTTGTAGCAGCATCGAGGCCTTACGATGTCATCTTGGGCATGGATTTTTTATCTACAGTACATGCTCAGATCGACTGTATTAGGCGCAAGGTGTGATGTGTACGCACTGACGGGAGCATGTTCACCTTCACCGGCGAGAAGGGAGCCTTCAAAGCACAGGATGGACTCTCGCATAGGAGAGGACATCCCATCACTCATCAATTGGATAGCCACATCCTAGGAGTAGTTGACGTGCGGAGTCATAGTTTTCCTGCAGTGGTGGATTAGTATGAGGACGTTTTTCCCGACGACATTCTAGGACTACCTCCTCGTAGAGAGGTATACTTTTATATTGACGTGTACCCCGGGATAGCCCCGATATCCACTCCAGCATATCGAATGGCCCCCTATGAGATTAGAGAGCTACGGGTACAGTTGGAGGACTTGCAGGGAAAAGGATTCATCTGACCCAGTGTTTCACCCTGGGCTTCCCCGATTTTGTTCGCCCAGAAGGCAGACGGGAGCTTGCGACTTTGTGTCGACTATCGTCGCCAGAACCAGGTGACTGTGAGGAACAAGTATCCGCTACTGAGTATTGAAGACCTCTTCTATAAACTCAAGGGAGCACGATGGTTCTCGAAGATAGACCTCAGGTCAGGCTATCACCAGCTCAGAGTTCGGGACGATGACAAGCATAAGACGGACTTCAGGTGTCGGTATGGCCACTATGAGTACTTGGTTATGCCATTAGGCGTAACCAATGCTGCAACAGTGACTATTGGAGGAGACCTAGTGACCACACACTAATGCCGACAGTGTGACTCAACCCTTGGAGACGAGAGGAACGGTTGGATCTCTTGGTAGTAGCGTCGAGGCCTTACGACATCATCTTTGGTATGGATTAGTTTCATCCATGTAGGGATTTACTATATTAGGTGAAGAATGTGGTTCATCTAGGAGATGAGACCAGATTTCTCTTATTGGCAAAGAAGTAATCTCAACAGCCCTTTTAGGACTAGAAGGGTCCATGTCATCCAAGAGCGGATGAGGACAGCTCAGAGCCGGAAAAAGTCTTGTGCTGATAGGAGGCAGAGACCACTAGAGTTTGAAGATGGCAACCACGTTTCCCTACGGGTCTCACCTCGACGTGAGTTACGGAGATGTGGCTGAGGCAACAAGTTATCTCCGAAGCTCGTTGGACCTTTCTACGTCCTCAGCAGGGTAGGCTAGGTGGTTTACCGTTTGACCCACCCACCTCAGTTTCAACTGGTGCACGACGACTTCCATGTATCTCAACTGAAGAGATACGAGCTCGACCCTTCGCATTTCATCGACCACGAGGATCTGGACTTGGGAAATGGGGTGACCCTCACGGAGGTTCCAGGGGGGATTGGGGAACGACAGGAGCGGATCCTACTAGGATGGTCGATTCCTCGGGTGCACTTTCACTGGTAGTACGGGAACCTCAAGGGGAGCACATGGGAGCGAAAGGCTCAGATGGGTGCTCAGTACCTCTTTTGTATCCCTAGATTGTGTTAAAGCTTCACAGTGACGTAAAGCCCTATGGTTGGAGTAATGTAAAGACCCAGAAATTTCAAGGAATTTTATTTTGATTTTCTTTGGAATTTTACAAGAACCCAATTTCTAACGGCGCCT
Organism: Viscum album; assembly: GCA_963277665.1. Lineage (NCBI taxonomy): Eukaryota > Viridiplantae > Streptophyta > Magnoliopsida > Santalales > Viscaceae > Viscum > Viscum album. Next base: position 2,800,465 of record OY728120.1, on the reverse strand, counting down.
GATTCCGAGGCCTGGTGTGCCCAAAATCAATTTCCGAAGTTTAGATTGGGTACGTTCAGTGAACGAACGAGCGCTTTTCCAAACTTTTGAACAGGTGCTCGGAAACGAAATCCGAGGACACCGATGGAATCGCAGCTCCGGTAATTTCTTAGAAATGCCTTTTCCGGAGTTGCGTTTCCTCTGGTGTGGTTTATAAATTTTGGGGTTAAGTAAATGAATAAAATAAAAGTGGTGCAACCAATTTTATTTTATTTTGATTAACCTAAGCTAAGTGGATGAAGTGGGATCCAAAATATCATACCCACTAGGTAGGATACTTTTGGGGTGGGACCCACACGAGCCCCACCGTTTCATTTCTTCCTAAACCCCTTCCTTTAATAAGGTAACACACCCGAACCCCCATTAAGTTGAAGTCAACTCTTGCATTTAACTAAATATAAAACGCCTCTTTTAATTTGGCGGTTAAAATGTTTCTATTAATTCAATTAATTGATTGTTTCAATTTTGAATTTCAAATGTGTTGGCTTGTGTGTTAATAAAATAAGACAAGTCTTATTTTATTAAGAGGTTCGTTGTGCGAGAAGGCTAGGGGGAGAATTTTCTCAAGTTGTTGAAGTTCTTCTTCCTCGATTAAGAATGCGAGGAACACGAAAAACGCCGACCTCCGACGACGGACGGCTGTGAGAGACTCCTTCCTCGGAGATCGGTGATCCGACGCTAACCCTTTTGTTCCTCCATCCCGCATCAAAGGAAGGGAGACACCGTTCCTCCTCAGACAATCTCCGTCATGTGTGAGGAACCTTCTTCCGGGAAGATAAATTCCGCGACTTCCCTTTCCACAACAAACCTCGTTCGACGACTATGCACGAGGTAGGGGATTATTATTTCATTTTTTCATGATTACATTCATCATTGATTTATCGTCATATTTGGGCCGCCTCTTTTCTCAATAACGGGAGGAGGCCGGACCGCATGAACACTGCCGACCCTCCTCTCCCCATGGGTTGTTTGATATTGTTTGTGACATGACCAAAGCAACGTGGTGCCGAAGCACGGCGCAGAAAATATTAAAGAAAGGGCGGAAAGGCGCAGCGCCGTCACGCCGCCCCGTTGAAGACGAACCCAACCGTGGTGCCGTCGCATCGTACCGGAGAACCACAAAGGCACCGCGGCTGGAGCAGGGCTGTGGCGTAAAGGCACGGCGCCGTCGTGCCACGCCGGACGGATCAAGGCCGCGGCGGAGCAGGGAACGACGGCCGGTTTCCGGCCGCCGGCTTTGGAGCAGGGGGACGGGACCACCCTGGTCCCTTAGCGGCAGCAGCCGGCCAACTGGTCAGGGGGAAGCGCCGGGGGTCATAACCCCCGGCTGGCCAGCAGGAGCGGCACCCTTACATGGGGGTCGCGGATTCCCAACGGGGGGGGGGGGGGGGGGCAGTGCCCCCCCCCCTCATCGCTCAGCCATTACGACCGATCCACCTGGCGGAGCCGCCATGTCGGGTCGCCCCAGCCGGGCTGCGCCGCACCCAATCAGGCCGAACCTGGACCCGGGTCAGGTCAAAATGGTTCGGGCCGCCCAAGGGGTCTCGGGCCGGGTCGGTCCGGGCCCAAAAACCCCATACCCGGACCATTTTCGATCTTTTTCCCATAACATGGGATGTGGACCTCCGATCGACGCACCGTCAATTGCGATGTTATACTTGGATCGAGAAGGTTGTTTCGGTATATTACTCTCATGTTTTCAGAGAACTTTGTGTATGGTCGGGTTTGTTCGGATATGAAACCATCCGGGACCTCAGAGCGGAAACACTTATATGTCGAGCTCCCGACGTCTGATTGACATGTCGTCGACTTTATTGGATTCCACTTGATGAGGCGAAACTTTTGGCATGCTTCACATGAGTTTTGGATGTAGTTGGATAATGGCCGCATTTAATTGTACCCGAAATCCAACCGGGCCCCTGGAAGGGAAAAGCTGATAACTTTCAGACCGGAGGTCCGTTTGACAAACCGTCCGCAGCATTGGTGATCATGTTGAGAAACGGTCCCTATGAGTATATCCTATGTGAGTTAGGGGTATAGTAGAGATACAGCCGGGTTGGTTCACACATGAAACCAACCTTGCCCCTGAGATGAAAAGTCTAGTAACTCACAGACCGGGCGTCAGACTGACACGCCCTCTATTGCGTTGAGACCCCAATGACGAGGCGCTCCTTTGAGATTCTTCTTAATGGAAATTTGTGATACATGGAGTATCAACTAGTAGCTCGTGGAGTGGACCCTCCTATTGACGAGCTAGTAGTTTTTAGAGCCCTAGTAGCTGGCTGAGACTTGACGACTGTTGATCTGTCGTCTCGATGTGTTTCGGATTGCCCCGTGGGGAGCGCTTGGTTGTAGTGGCAGACCCACGGCGGAGGATCGCTTGGTTGTAGCGGCAGACCCGTGGTACTCTACAGAAGGAGTACCTCTGGAGGCTATGAGGGGGAGCTCTTGGTTGCAGCGGCAGACCCACGGCGGAGGAGCACTTGGTTGTAACGGCAGACCCGCAGTACTCAACAGAAGGAGTACCTCTGGAGCCAATGAGGGGGAGGGATTGGTTGTAGCGGCAGACCCATGGTGGGAAGCGCTTGGTTGTAGTAGTAGGCCCACAGTACTCGACAGGTGGAGTACTACAGCAGTCCAAGGTTAGTGGGGCACGCTTGGTTGTAGCGGCAGGTCCACTATACTCGATAGAGGAGGAGTTCTCCAACAGTCGTGGTTTCGACGTCATTAATAAAATCCTGGTTGAGATGAGTCTATGACCTTTTTGTTTACCTCATGATTGAGATGGGTCACTTGATAACTTATGTATATTTATGGGCATATACATGGGTAGTGGCTATCCGTTGATTTCATAATCATTGTGTTTTTTCATGATTGAGATGGGTTACTTGATAACTTGGGTATATGTATGGGCATATACCTAACTAGAGGTTATCTATTGAGATCTTCTTTTTGGTTATCCTTGTTGGATTTAGGGAGACCATGAGGGTCTCGGGGTCCATACTGAGTATCGTTATACTCACCCCTGCATGGGCTATCCCCGCACCTCGTTGTGTTGGTTGCACACGACGGACAGTGCAGACAGAGACCAAGTGTTCGAGGACTGGATGGTACCTGGTGGTGGACCTCACGACGAGACAGTATCTGGTGGTGGACTTCACGACTTGGAGACACTTAGAGGAGGTTGACGGGCGATTGCGTTGTGGAGGATATCTGTACCTACCCTTCAGGTAGGATCTGTGGTGGACGATCCAGGAGCTGCACTATCTGTACCTACCCTTCAGGTAGGATCCGTCGTGGATGATTTAGGAGTTGCGCTATCTGTACCTACCATTCAGGTAGGATCCGAGGAGGAAGACCTAGGAGCTTCTTCTATCTTCTTCCAGCTAATTGTCTTTGTTTTACTTTCTTTCAATTGTTGTCGTACTTTCGATTGGGTTTGTATTCTGGCCCATTTAGTTTTCAGCACTTCATTTTGTACTTAGTGTTTTACTTCCGCTTGTACTCTATGGTGTTTTGTTACTATTATAAAGGCAATGCCTTCCCAGTTATCGGGATTTATGCCTTTGGTGCTAGTCTCCAGCCCCTGGCCTATAGAAGGTGCGTTTGGGGTAGTCACGACACGGGCCTTGAGGACGGGTCGTGACATTTAATTTCAATTTTTTGATGTAAATTCCATTTATTTATTTTAATTAAATTGGTTTGTTTGAAAACCAAAATTCCATTGAATTTTGGTTTTGAAAATGGGTTTTGGCATGATGTTGGTACAACCCCCCAATTACATAAAATTTGAGTGAATTTTTTTAAATTTCTGAAATTTCAAATGTTTAATTTAATTAATGGAATGTATTTTATGAAAAAATTTGAAAAACCCCCATTTCTAATGAAACGGGGTTTCTTTGTAAAATTTATTGTAATTTTTTGTAATTAAATTGTGGAATCTAATAGTGTAATTATATTGAGAAATTCAAATATGAAATTATTTCAAATTTCTATTTATTTATATGTCAAAAAATGGTTTCATGGAATCATTTGGGTTTTATCATGGTGAAGAAACATGTGTTTTATTTAAACACCATTTTGGGTTTTATATTGAAATTGGTATTTTTGAAATGGGATCATGGGAATTAATTATATATTAAGGTTTCCTAAAAACGTTTCCCATCATTGAATCATACTAGAGACAATGACATCCTATATAGTTATTGAATTATTTGGACAAACTTGATAGGTTGGAACTTCCCTCAAAATTTATTGACGGTTTACAACCCTTAAAAATCATCGGTCAGAACATATTTCTTCCCAATTTGGAAAGCGATGAGTCTGTTATTTCAATTGTATAGTGGATTGTTTAGAAATTATAGTTCACCACATGATTTTGTGATGATCCCATAACCTATAACTATTGTAACTCTTAGAAGATAACCATGTTTTCTCCTGTTTATATATGAGATATAAATTTAGGCCAATGTTGTTAATTTTTGTACATGCCTTATGATTTATATAAAATGGTTTACATAAAAGTTTTTATTTAAGCCAGTTATGTAAATAACCATTTTTGTAAATTATTTTTATCATTTGAAAATTATTTTCATAATTTTTATTGTAAAGAATGCTTGTTTGAAATATTCTATTTAATTGAAAAACCTGTTTATTTAAAAAATTCAATTAACATTATGTGGTTAATTTGATATTGGAATCTTATTATGGAATCCTTGGTGAGACTATACTTCAATTTTAGATCACACCCAACACGTGCCTTTGGGTGTTTGTAGATTATCTCCTTCTAGGATTGAGAAGGGGTATATCAACACTTAGAGGTTGTTCATCTTGTTGATATGCGTACTTGGAGAGTTTAATACATTGGGAGATTTTCAGTTTATCAAACTTTTGTGTGGTACATTTTTATATTAATTTTGGTTTTCAGACCTATTTGACTTCCTATACACATCTCCCAGTGGAGTTTTTATTGTATTCATACAGATTTGTAATCGTGCTTCCGCGTTATTAGTGGAAAATTCATGCAATCATTAATTTTTATGATACCACATGATAGTTGATGACCTGTGGGGATCATAAATTCCCTTCGCACGATGTCATGACCGGCATGGTTATTGAGTTACTAGGGTACCTGCAATGGTTCATGATAATGTGGTATTTGAGATATAGGTTGATCATATTATCTTGAAATTAGTATATGGCTGAATATTCTTATTCGAACAAATGATGAATTTGTGGGATGGCCTAGAGAGCTCATCCTCAATGGGAAATGAAGAAACCAGTACGAGGAAGGCCAGGCCGTCCAGACGTCTCACCCCACTCCACATCCACCACAGCACAACCACAAACCAATCTATGCTCCACAATCCAACAATCCACACCAAAAGAGATGCCCAACAAAATAGAACTAAAATGGTGGAGCTGAGATACTGAACTCCCCCACTGATAAGCACCGCAGGAACTGAAACCAGATGAACCACTCTGCAATCACAGGGCACCCTTCTACTAAATATTCCACAATCCAAAGGGGAGAACGAACCAAGTAGCATGGAGTCCACTCTTTATCACCCAGGACATGAAATAAATGGAAGGTCAATAGAGCATTATCATTGAGGTGAATCGAGATTATCCGGGATAGAAACACCACTCTGGGCTGGATATGATCAGAAGGAAGCCACAGAAGAACCCTCCATAGATTCAGAGCCAGACGAGCCATGAGAAACATAAGGGACCATAGAGGAAAGAGATAGCCACTCTGACGACGACACCACCACAACAACACCAACATTGCACAAAAAATAAACATTTAGAAATGAAACTGAACCACAAACCTCAAATCCGCAAAACCTCCTTCGTCATCTAAAAACTAGAACATATCCCCCCCCCTCCGAGCCACTTCGGAGCTGACACTGAGTCACACCAAAATGCACCCAAAGCAGAGGGCTAGCCGAGACCGGATCCCAAATCATGAAGTCATCACGAAGCCATGTCAACCCGAAACCGATGCCACGATGTGCTGGAATCCAACTAAGATCTCGACAACCAATGCCCCAAGTTGAGAATCCGAATCTCACCTCACCAATGCTAGTCGCGATCCTTCATCAGCTGGACACACCAACAGTGATTTGGGATCTCTTCTACTAATTCCATGCCACACTGAAGCACTAGAGGAGGGGAGGAGAAGATAGAGTAGTGGAAACCCTTGGCACACGAGAGGGGATAAAGGCGATGCTCAAAGGCTGGTCTCATAAAGGGTTTCATTCAAATGAATTTGTGACAGAGTGCATTTTCATCTCTAACCAAAACATGTTTTATATCACTAGGGGTGGTTAGGGAATGAAATATTGATAATTAATTCTATTCATTTTCCATATTTTGATTATGATAGGATTGAAAACCAACTATTGTTGAATATATACTGGAATTTATTTTCCATCATTTTTTATGTTACTCGGATGTCTTCTTTTTTTTCATTCTATTTTTTATAGCATCATGATATCAAGAAGAAGTCTGTATCATTTCTAGGTAGAATCTGGTGCTAAATCTCAGCGTGCAAATTTTTATATAGAACCAAACCTTGTTGAGGTAATTTTGTGTGATGTCCAAGATCTAGGATAGGAACCACCACCAATTCATATTCAGGCTCTATCTCTGGATCCTCAGAGATATGTTCTCTAAGAGGATTCTGAATAATTAGTTCTAATGAAGCTAGCTCCATTGAAAATCTCAAATGATCCTCAATAGGATGAGGGATGGTTGAGCATGAGGTAATGACTACATGGGTTCATAGAGACACCTGATGTACTCATGGTGAATCATTCAACCATCATGCTTGGTAGACCAAGTAAAAGATAGTGAGACACAATGGCGACAAAAAATAATAATTACTTATTAGAGTGGAAACACATAAATTTTATTTTCACTAACTTTTTTTATCCTATGTACATGTTTTTGGAAAAGGATATAGTATTTTTAATACTTGAGAATGCTAAAATGATCATTACAAATTATGCAAACCATTTTAACTGATTGAATCCATTTTACATCGACTACTTTTTCAAACAAGAAGATTAATGATCAAGTGTTTGAGTCGGTATATAATTAAGAAATTTTTTCTAAGGTATTCATTCTAAACCTTCATTATTAGGCTAATGTGATGTTTTGTTAAATAATAATTGAATGGGACCAAGATAGAATGTCATTGTTATCAAGAGTTTCCTTCACTCTTATTGGTAGCATCAATTCCTTGAAGGGGAATTAGATGCATGATGAATCTCATTGTGTTTATTTATATTAGGTTCATTCTACACCTCTTATATTTTCTAGAAGTGGTGATTTGGTTTTATAACAGTGTGGGAATCCGCGATATTCAATGAGGGTCGGCACAATCGCACTGATGGTATATGGTACTTGTGAAAACACAGAAAGAATATAGAAATTCAGCAACATTTATTTTACTCGCATTGTAGAAATGGAAAATCTTATAATCAAATAATTGAGGGGACATCATATGATTCACATAAAAGAGGTTCCAACCATTGGAATCTAGAATGAATCTTATTCATGTAGTGGAAGTATCTCTAGACGAAGAGGATACACGTCTAGTTATAGTTAGAGGTACAATTACTATATCCTTTTTATTAGTGACTGATTTATTTGATAACATGGAATCTCATTTGTTTATTTCAAATAGTATTATTATTCTGCAAAATATTCAAACTGATATTTAATATTTTTTCATGGATATTAGTAAACCCCAATGTATGATGAATGAATAGGGTCTACATTGTCAATATTGTGTCTTCTTCAACTAGTTTTCAATCATTCATGTAGTTTATTGGTTCTCGACATAAAACCTTTGACCACATAATTGGAATGTATTAGATCATTTCCAATAAAGCCATGATTTTTTTTCTTCTAAGGGTCTACTTTACTACACCCAATGGTGGGTTTCGTATCATTCAAGTTGAATATAATCCAAGGTGCAGTGGGGATGGGCCTACTAATTTAGAGTTGGGTAAAATAAAATATATCTTCTTTTTGACATGGGGATAGAATCATTGATTGGTGATCTACCTCTTGTTTTCATTGATTTTCCTGATATGATTCAATATTTGTTATCTAGATTTATGCTAGTAAGGGAGGTAGAGATTCTATCAAATTAGTGACTATTACTCAAACAATTTGCCTTCCTTCATACCGCATGCTACCAAATTAAGACACAGATTGATAATATTACAGTGAAAGTCTATGTATGCCTGAGTGCATCAGATTGGGAGGCGCAAGTTCTCATTAATAATAAAGGTAGTGGTTCACATTTCATTTTTGTGGAATTCCAAAAGCTCAATTTATTGAAGGGAAAGAACGCAATTCAATTTCCATTGATTCATAACGTATTTGATCAACTAAACATAGAATATTTGTTCTCAATGATTGAACTTCGATTCGGTTACCATCATCTTAGGAAAATGGAATATTTTATTCAAAAAACCACCATTTAAAGTACGTAAAACCATTATGAATAGCTTATTTTAACCATTATAATAACCAATTCTCCTGAAATAGTTATGTATTTACTGAAACATATTATCAATGATTAATTGGAAACCTTTCTTATTGTCATTTTTGATGAAATCCTTGTTTTCTCATCGATCATAGAGGAACATGTTTATCATTTAAGAACAATTATGAGTTTGTGGAAATATCACGAAATATATGAAATGCATTGGAAATTTGATTTCTGGATTTGGGATGTGATATTATTGGGATGAATGGTGTTGAAACATTGAATATCAATTGATCCCGAGAAGGTAATAGCTCATATGAAATGGGATCAACCATGAAATGGTTTCATGATTTTAAACATCAAGGGTCTAGGTTGGAATTATCAATGGTTTGTTAAGGACATATCAATGTTGGATTCACTGATTATTTCTCTAACTTGAGTGGGAGTAATTATTGTTTGATTTGAAAATTTTCAGAGTTATTTTTTTGACAGGAAACATCATTTGGATACTAAAATTTTGTAGGCTCTTCCAAAGGATGGGAATGGTTATGTAGTCTTTTTTATTCATTAGGTTCTGGTTTGGGGTGAATAATGTTGCAAGGTGACCATGTTATTACCAATGGATATCATCCACTTAGGCCACATGATAACAACTATCTGATCCATGGCCTTGAACTCAAATATTCAATGCACACACATAAGAGTTACTGATATTACCATTATGGACAATGGTATTCCATGATTTCAAATCACATGATCTTGAGTTATATCTTCTATGAAAAAGATTTAATCTTCACCAAAGGTGATAGGTGTAATACTAGTAATTCTTCAACATTTAAATCACCAATACCTTTGGGAAATTGAATAACATCCAAGATTTCTTGGACAAGAAACATCTGGCCCAAGTAGTGAATTAATCATTGCAATATTTTCATTTTATGGATCTCCAACCTAACATTAATTTTGATGTCTATGAAATAGGGTATTCAGTGAAATTGGATAGTGTTTAGTTAATTTAAAATAATCTCTATATGATTCATATGGGAAAAAATTGATGATGAGTTCTATCGAATTATAGATTCTCTTTATTTTGGGGATACCATTTATGAGAGGTCATTTTCAAAAGAGGTAATTCTATGATTTTTGGAATCATTTTAGTACATCGTTTGTGGAAAGGAATGATTTAATTTTGGATTTACAAAATTTATAGTGGTGTTTTCACATAGGAACCACTATTAAGTTTTATGACTTACAGCGAGAATTATGGTGGCCATGTGTGTGAGGGGGCCATAGATATTTTATCTCATGCAGTTATACATGCCAACATGTTAAGGGAGAGCACTAGAAACCATCAAATTTTCTCCGGGCACATACAGTGCCCACATTAATGTGGGAAGGGATATTTATGAAGTTGTTTTTCTGGTTTTCGATATACAAATAGAAAAAAAATGCAACATGGATAGGGATTTATCAGCTGAAAAAATCATCTCACTTCAAACCAATTTTTGATTAATCCAATTTTGTGGAGTTGGAAAAAATGTATGTTAAATTGGTTCTTCAGTTTCATAGAGTTCTATATTCTATATTCTTGGATAGGGATCATAACTTATCAATTTTTTTAGAGTCATTTTATAACACCCCATGCTTCCACGGTATGTTTGGCTTTGAATAATGCAACAGCTTTTGTAGTATGCAACTTAGAGATTCAAGCACACCACGAACAATAAAACTAGCTGTTATGAATTGTAATACGCACTTTTTGAAACATTATAAATTTTATTTATCAAAATTAACATCATTTTTTGATTTTTAATATCAAAAATAGCTTAGGGTGAATTTTTTGTAATTTTTTGAAAACTTTCAATTTTTGATGAATAGTGAAAAATACTAAATTTTAATTTAAAAAAACATTTTAATAAAAAGCATTTACAGTGTTAAATTATACATTTAACTATTTTTAAAGTATAATTAGATTATATTTTTAAAATTTAATATAATTTAGTTCTTTAAATGTAATTTCACATTTAAAATGGACATAAACAAGTGTTAATCTTTTGATAGTAATTATTTTTTAAAAACATGCCTTTTGTTTTGAAAATGGGAATTAATTTTTAAATAATTCCTACCACTTATGTTTTTCAAATTTGGAATCATTAGGTATAAATTGTTTAAATAGTTAACTATTATTTTTAGACATTATGAATATTTACTCCAGTTAATATTTTATTTCCCATGGTTAAAGGGTATATCTGGTAAATAAGGGTAATCAAATATTATTATGGTAATATTAAATTACCATAACATGTGTCTTATTCCTATTTGTTGATACATTTCTAATCATTGGAATACATGGGTCCTTTTTGGGACCCCATGGAGCCACGTGAGAGTGATAATAACACTTTATATAAATTAATTTAATGTAAAGACAAAAATGAAATAAACATAAAACTTTTAGTAAAATAATTTTTAAAAGGGGTTATATAAGTTATATTTTAGACTATAAATATTAATTTTAATGTTGAAAAAATTTCCTACATCATGTTATTTTTTTATATTTTTTAGACATCAAATAATATTACTATTTTTGGCACAATAATAATGCAGTGTTTACTTCATTAAAGAATGATTTAAATAAATGAGATTATTAAAATTAGAACAATATCCAAAACAATTGCAATTATTATTGGATGATTTTATTTCGAACATGAGTCATATTATCATTTACATTAATGTGTTTTGGAGCATTGGAATCCAAAAAGAAATATATAATAACATAATATTTTCAAACATTCCTAAAGAGCCCCTCCCCGCCTTGTAAAAATCCCTCACCTCTAACCCATTTCTCACGTCTCTCAATACAATTGGATCATCCAAAAACTGACCAATAAAACTCCCTAAATCCCTCTATTACTCTTATAAGCCTTACCTTAGGCATAAAGAACTTCCAGGAATTCTTTTGGTTCAAACCAAAAAGAGTTACCCGATTTAAAGGTAACATCTCCATTAAAGTTCACATCTTTTATTTTATATCTCCAACCCCATAAACTCTCATTATTACTTTATTTTATAAAAAAAAAATATCCTAAATATTATATATTTATTTTATGAGATTTATTTTAACTAATGAAACACACACCTCCATCTAATGGGTATAGAACATAATGTGTATGTGGACAGTGAACTGCTGCCTCACGAAATGATGATTGTTCATTCTTCTACTACCACCTCTTATCGTGGACATTATGATGGCACTATAATTTTATATGATATTTATTATATTTATTTTATCTATAATATTCTTTAATTATCTGTTATTGTATAAATTTATTCGTTTCATGTTTTATATATACGATAATTTCATTTGAAGAAGTACGAACTACCACCCCCTTAAAGTGATATTACTCATTCTTACCTTACATGTAACGTATAAAGGATGGAGTTGATGAACATATATAACATATATAAAATATTATATTACACTGGAATAATAATATATCTATGTATAATTTTGTTTTCATTCGTTTTTAAATATAAAATTGAAATGAAAGTAGCGTTTGTGCGTATGTATGGATTACCGTCTCCACAAACGTGATTAGATTCATTCTACATCATAACTATTCAAGAATAATTTTCATTTGATTGTTAAAAATAATACATAAAAACATTATATAATTCTGGATATGAATCAAATTCATCCTATCCATAATAAACATTACTTACGTAACAAAACATATAAAGGAAAACAAATCAGTTAACACCTGAAATAATGATACTACTAAAATATTATTAATGAAGCAATATAAGAAGATAATATATGATATCAAATTTATGTATGTGATTCTTGTATAATTTAATAAAAATAATTTTACTATTATATAAGAGGTTAATGTATCCTCGACCAAGAAAAAGTAAAAGTTAAGGGTAAATTTTTCAATCTCTTTATTATCTGAGGTTGTTTTTACGTATGTGTCTACATGGACCTCTTTATCATCCACATCCCTATTTCATAAAAATGTATTTCAAAAAAATATTAATATTTAATCGAATATGGGTTAAATTCATTTATAACCTTGATTGACTTTTTATTAAGTTTTTTTAATGGAATCATTCTTTTGTTTTCCAAATAAGGTACTTTATAACCTTTTCGACAAATTAAGGTAAGAATATTTTTTAACTTATACGGTAGATGCAGTGATTCTCCACCATTATAAGACCATTTTAGATTCCCTTACATGATTATATGAATATTTACAAAATTAATGTTTTCATTTATATTTACAAGTCATATTAATTATTTCAAAATAAATAGTGGTATTCCTCTCAAATAATTTGGATTTCATCTTTGTTAACATTATTTAAAGGATTTTAAACTTGTTTGAAGTTGATTTATTATGATAAAATCATCCATACTATATTGGAGATTTTGTGTTATTTTTGACTACGGATGTGTCATTTTTATACCATTCTTGGATTATGGATAAAGTATTTACATTTCATATGGAATTTTTTGTACGAATGATTATGTCATGTTTTAACATTTTCATATGATGAATACATTGGAATTAGTAAGTGATGGGTGGAGCCTGCTATAGCTCCTCAATGCATCGGTAGGTCTCTTGTGTCAAACTAGTGTCTTGGCACATGGACTTGAAAAAATCTTATTTGTCGTCTTGGCAGGAGGCCTTGAACATGTGGTTATGATGTCCGGTATTATGCCTTCCATCATTATGAAATTATCCATTGATATTACATGTGATTATTCGATTAGTAGAATATCGAGGTGAATATGTAAATGGAAATATTTGATTTATATTTGCAATATTATGTTAAAGTTTATGTTTAAAAGGCTTTTGTTTTAGTTTTATATATTTCCTTAAATGTTAATGCTTATTTATGAAGATTCAACTATATTATTATCCTCACTGAGCATCTGATCTCACCACATTTTTTGTTTTATTTTTCCAATGTTATGAAGAAGTATTTTGTGTTTGACTTGCAGGGATAAGATAAGAGAAATAAGTTTGTTCGTGGGGGAAAATGTTGTTTTTGTTTTTATCTCATGATGTAATGTAAAACTTATGTATGTATTTATTACTTCCAAGGCTACTAAACTCATCGGTCTTTCAGGGCATGATTCCTTATATCATGACAATGTTATGTAATAATGTACCAACTCTTAGGAAACTAGGTTCGGGGCGTTATAGTTGGTATCATATAAATATCAGTACAAATATTTGAAACTAAATTTAGATAAACTCTTATTAGAGCACATTACCCTAAGATAAACATTGAGGATTAGTGTATAAGAACTTCCTAGAATTTTAGTAATGTAGAGATTTTGTGTACTTTCCATGAAATAAAACCATGTTTGGATATGATCAGGTAGAGGTCACTCTGGAACAGATATATCTAGGAGTGAAAACTCTGATAAGGAGTTTTAGGATTGACCCATGGTATCCCGGTACATGACTATGTGCCTTGCTGCATTTTTAGCTACCAACCTTCCAAGGGATATGCTTAGGATAATTAACATTTTCTTTACAAAATAGTATGAAGGATAATGAGTATATGTATCCTCAAACAATTTTTTTATGATTATGGATTATATCAATAAACTGTTCAATATATGTTAGGTGTTTTAGAATTTTGGAATTATTTATTCTAATTCCTAAACTAATCTACTGTCTGGCAGTGTTTAGGAATTGCGCCTAGTAGAAGGTATTGAAACCGTATCAATACACATAATCCTTGTAGGGATTTCAATCCTACTCAAGATAAATTTAGTGGAGATGGTGACGTGACTCATGCTGATCAGCTTATCACCATACTGGGACAACTCACTCAGGTTATGAATAATAAATTTACCCATATGGATCACCCTAATCCCCAATGCGGATGATCAATGTTATACTGATTCTTGAGGAAACTACCACCAACATTCAATGGGACTACAAATCCATTTTTAGCTGAGCAATGGATTATTTCCTTAGAGGAAATATTTAATGCATTGGGGAGTAGTGAAAGGGATAAAGTTGTCAGGGTAGTTTATCGCCTCATAGGAGATGCAGATCAATGGTGGTCATGAATTCAAACCACAAAAGATGATGAAGAAGAATAAAATATTTAATATAAGGAGATTAATGATATTTTCTATGAAAATACTTTCCTTAGGACTATCGATCTGATATGGAAAGGTAATTTCCGAGATTGAGGCAAAAGGAGGATTATATTGTCCCAAAGTATGAGGCTAATTTTACATGGTTAGCAAGGCATGCAACAGATTATATATGTATCCCAAGGAATAAGATTGATCAATTATTCTATGGGATAAAACTATTTCTCCATCAGGGATTAGTATAACAATACTTCTCATAATAAGATGATATTATCTCATGTACTGTCAAGATATAAGTGGTATTCTCTATGTCTCATGACTTTAAAGTAATAAAGAGAAGAATAGATATTCTGAACACTCTGGAAATGAAAATAAGGGGAAGAAGGGAAAAGTTCAATATCTATATTGCAGTAAATGTGGGAAGAAACACCCATGTACATTCCGGAATGGAATTAGAGTCTGTTACAAGTGTGGTGGAAAAGGCCACCAAGCTCATGATTTCAATCGAAATAAAGAGGTTATCAATGTTGAATTCTATAATTGTAAATAAATGGGTAGTTATGCAAATGAATTTCCTAAGCGCCAAGGAAACATACCTCAGAAAAGGCCAAGGGAGCCAGGCCAATCTTATGAGATCACTACTTCTAAGGTTAATGCTACAAAAGACATGGTGGCAGGTAATTTAATGGTTTCCTCAAGATTATACAATGCTTTATTTGATTTTGGATCATCACGTTGTTTCTTATCATCCCATATTTCTATGAAAATTAGATATTTCTAATTTGATTTAATAATGGAGTTATCAGAAAAAACTCTTAAGGAAGTATCATTGCAACCATGTTTTGTGAATCCGTTCCCATTAGGGCATATAAATGTTCTTTATCCACTGATCTCATTGTTATACCCAATATTGAATTTGATATAATCCTCAGTATGGATTATCTTTTGGACCACGATGTGAAAATTTGTTGTAAGAAGAAGGAGGTTACAATTTTTGATAATGATAAGGAATACATTATCTTTAGAGAAGAAATGTCACGATTTGATTCTTATCTAGATCCACCCCCTGTAGCACAACTAAATTTAATAGTTTGGGATAAAGAGAGTGAAATAACAATGGTGAGGAAAGGAATGTTCAAATAGAGTATGTACATATTGTAAAAGAATATGTTGACGTATTTCCCGAGGATTTACCTCGACATCCTCCAGAATAAGAAATTTAGTTTTCCAATGATTTAATTCTTGGTTCAAGACCCATATTATAGACCCCTTATATAATGGCCACTATGAAATTAGTGGAGCTAATGAAAAAACCAGAGGAGTTGAGTAATAAATGATTTATTCTCCCTAGTGGTTCTATATGGGGATACCATGTTATTTTTGGTAAAGAAGAAATATGGATATATGATGTTCTGTGTTGAATACAGAGAGATCAATGATATAACAATAAAGAACAAGTATCTCATACCTCACATTGATTATTTATTCAACCAACTTCATGGAGCTTAATATTTTTCAAAGATTGACCTTTGATCTGGATATCATTAGTTGTGTGTGAATGCTAAAAGAAAACATCTTAGAAGAGTCATGCAACATATACCCATACATGTGTGGGAATGTGATGATATTACAATGGACTTTTTCATGGGGCTACCAAAGAATCGCAGAAGGAATGATGTAGTATGGGTCATTATTAATCATCTTACCATGTCAACTCATTTTATAGAAAGAAGAGAAGATTTTCCACTTGAACATTTTGAAATAACATATATTAATGAAGTTTTAAGACATCACGGAGTACCCATATCAATTATTTCGGAATGTGAACCCCATTTTACATAAACATTCTGGAAAAGTATTTAGAAGGCCTTGGATACTGATCTTCGTTTGAGCACTGTCTACCTCCCTCAAACTGATAGAAAATCATAATGGGCAATTCAAACATTAAAAGACATGTTGAGATCATTCTCATGTGACATTCAAGTTATGTGGGATCAATATTTAACTCTGGTAGAATTTTCTTATAACAATATTTTCCATTCAAGTATTCAGATGGCACCATATTAAATGTTATATGGAATGAGATGTCTCACAACGACATGTTGGGAATATATTCGTGAAATAAAACTTGTAGGCCCATAACCATTTGAGGAAACAATGGAAAAGGTGAAGGTTATCCAAACCGACATCAATGTAGATCAAAGTAGGCAAAAGTTCTATACCGATAACAGAAGGAAGGATTTAGAATTTCAAGTATGAGATCATGTTTTCTTGAAGGAATCTCCATGTAAGGGTTTTATAAGATTCGGTATAAAAGGAAAATTAAGTCACAGGTACATTGGACCTTTCGAAATTCTAGAACGAAATGGAGTTGTAGATTATCGTTTGGCAATGCCCCTATGTCTCTCTGAAGTTCATGATGTGTTCCACATATCACTATTGAAAAAATACATAACCGACCCAACACATGTACATACCTAGGAAAAAATTGAACTGGAACCCAATATATCTTATTGCGAAGAGCCTATAAAAATTCATAATACCATAGAAAAAGTGTTGAGAAACCGGGCGACTTGTTTGGTGAATGTTCTAGGGAAAAATCATAAGATGGAAGAGGCAATGTGGGAACACGAGGAACTTATGATGAACAACCACCCAAAAATGTTTATTTTGTAATATTCTTGACATTTCGAGGAAGAAATTTTTTGAAGGAGGGAATAATTTAACACCTCAAGCTTCCACGGTACGTTACCCTTTGAATAATGCAATAGCTTGCGTTGTACACACCCTTGAGATTCTAACACACCATGACCAATCAAAATAGATGTTGTGAATATTAATACCCACTTTTTGAAATATTATATATTTTAATTTAAAATATGGACTTCATTTTTGTATTTTTTAAATCAAAATTAGCTTAGGGTTAATTTTTTGTACTTTTCTAAAAACACTCAATTTTTGGTAAATAATGTGAAAAAGAAACTTTTATTTTATAAAAAATTCATCCAAATAATTTATAGTGTAAAATTATAAATTTGAGCAGTTTTAAAGTATCATATGATTATATTTTTACTATTTAATATAATTTAGGTCATTGGACGTAATTTAACATTTAAACTGAACATAAACAAGTGTCAATCTTTTGATAGTTATTATTTCTTGAAAACACATTTTTTGTTTTGACAAGAGGAAATAATTTTAAATTATGTTTTTCCAAATCAATGTTTTCAATTTGGAAAAATGGATCCCATATTTGGAATCAGTAGGTCTAAATTGTGTAAATAGATAACTTAAATTTTTATACATTATGAATATTTACTTCAGTAAATATTTTATTTACCATGGTTAATGGATAAATCAGTAAATAAAGGTTAAAAAATATTATTATAATAATATTAAATTACACTAACATTTGTCTTATTCCTATTGGTTGATATATTTCCGACCATGGATGTACTTGTGTCGATTTTGGTACCCAATAGAGAAACTTTAGAGTGATAATGACACTTTATATTAATTAATTGAATGTAAAGGAAAAAATGAAATAAACCTATGTCTTTTAGTAAAATATTTTTTTCAATAGGTTATATAAGATCTATTTTTGACTATAAATATTTATTTGAAATATAAAATTATTTACTAAATAATGGTATTTTTTATAAATTTTATAATTCATATAAATAAAATTATTTATGACACAATAATGATGTAGTGTTTACCTAATTAAATAATGATTTGAATAAATGAGATTATAAAAATTAAAAAAATAACCAGAACCTGTCAAATTCTTATTGGATGATTTTTTTTAAAACATGAGTAATATTATCTTCCACTTTAATGAGTTTTGGACCATTATAAACTGAAAATCCTTATATAATGAAATAATATTTCTAAATATTCCAAAAGAACCCATCCTCCCCTTATAATAAGCCCTCACCTCTAACCCCTTTCTCACACATTTCAAGCCCCTTTTCTCATCCAAAATCTTTCTAATTAATCTCCCTACATCCCTATATTATATTTATATGCCTTACCATAGGCAGAAGTAACTTCAAGGAAGCATATTGGTTCAATCCAAAGGGAGTTACGTGATTTAATGGTTACATCTCTTCTTAAGTTCTTTTCTTTTATTTTTCTTCTCCAACCCCATAAAATAAATTTATTACTTTATTTTATAACAACACAATTTTCTTCAATATACTAGGTTGTTTTTATGAGATGTATCTGAACAAAACATACACACATTTCTATATAATGGGTGTAGAATTTAATGTTTCTATGGACAGTGAACTGCTACCTCACAAAATTATTATTGTTCAATCTTCTACTACCACCTCTTATGGTAGAAATTAAGATTTAACTATAGTTATATATGATATATATGATATTTATTTTATCTATAATCCGTTTTAATTCTATTTTATAGCATAACTCTATTTTTTCATGTTTTATATTTAAGATGCTTTAAATTGAGGATGTGCGGACTACTGACCCCTCAACGTGATATGACTCGTTCATACCATACATGGAGCATATGAATTAGGGTGTTAATGAACTTATGTAATATATATAAAATATTATATTATACTAGAATAATAATATACCTACATATCATTTGGTTTTCGTCCCTTTTTAAATAAATAATAGAAATAAAAGTAGCGTTCGTCCATACATGAAAATTACCGTCTCTAAGAAAGCAATGAGATTCATTCCTTGTAATAACCATTAAAGAATAATTATCCGTTTTTTAATAAAAATAATATATAAGAACATTATATAAATCTGGATATGGATCAAATACATCGCATCCTTAACAAACATGACTTATTTAAAAAAACATATAAAGGAAAAAGAAACTGTTAACACCCAAAAAAATGATACTACTAAAATATTATTTAAAAAAATATTCAATGATCATATATGATATCATATTTATTTATTTGGTTCTTGTATATTTTGATAACAATTATTTAACTATTATACAAGAGTTTAACATAACCTCAACCATGGAAAAGTACAAGGTAAGGGTTAATTTCAAAATATCTTTATTATCCGAGGTTTTTTTTACGTAAGTGTCTACTGGGATCTCTTTATCATCCACATCCCTATTTCAGAAAAATGTATTTCAGAAAAAATTCTACTTACTATACTTTGGGCTAAATACCTTTATACCCTTGTTTGAATTTTTATAAAATTGTTTGAAAGGAATATTTCATTCATTTTCTAAACAAGGTACTTTATAACCTTTTCGACAAATTAAGGTAAGAATGTTTTTAACTTATTTGGACGGTGTGTCAATTATCTGCCGTTATAACACATTTTATGATTCCCTTACAAGCCTATAAGAATTTTTTCATAATAAATTTTTTATTTTATAAATACATGACTTATAAATGATTTCAAAATAGAAAGATATATTCCTCTCAGATAATTTTGATTTCATCTATGTTAACATCCTTTAATAGATTTTATGCTTGTTTGAATTTTATTTATTATTATAACATCTTCCATATTATATTGGTGGATTTGTGATATGTTTGACTGTGGATGTGTTATTTTATACCATTCCTAGATTATGGTTAAAGTATTATAATTTCATATACTATTTTTCATATGAATATTTATGTTATGTTTCACCCTTTTCATAGGAGGAATGCATTGGACATAGTACATGACGTGTGTAGCCTGTTATAGCTCCTCAGGGCATCGGTAGGTCTCATGTGTCAAACTAGTGTCTTGGAAAAAGGCCTTGAAAAAATCTTATTTGTAGTCTTGTCATGAGGCCTTGACTATGTGGTTATGATTTCTGAAATTATGAATTCCATCATTATGAAATTACATATTGATATTACATGTGATTATTCAACTAGTAGAATATCTATGTTAATAAGTAAGTGGAAATTTTTGTTTTATCTATTCCATAATATGTCGAGGATTATGTTTAAAAGGCTTTTATATTAGTTTTACACGTTGCCTTAAATGTTTATTCTTATTTATGATGTTTTTGATATGTTGTTATCCTTAATGAGCATCTGACCTCACTTATTTATTTGTTTTATTTTTCCCAGGACATTAATAAGTATTTTATGATTGACATGTAGGGATAGGATAAGGGATATAAGATTGTTTAAAGTGGAAAAAATTATGTTGTTGTTTTTATCTCATGATGAAATGTGAAACTTATTTATGTATCAACTATTTTCAAGGATACTAAACTAATCGGTCTTTTGGGACATGATTCCTTTTATCATGCCAATGTTATGTAATAATGCACCGACCCAGGGTAACTTGTGTCAGGGTGTATCACCTTATGTAGGAACTGGGATTTCACGTCTATTTGAGTATGGCATACCATCTATAGTTGAATGGATGGATATAATGTGATATTTAATTTCTTGAGGATATGATTTTAACATGTGATCTTGAAATTTATTTCGATTATGATGATCATTTTGGGGATTGATTTAATTTTATTATAACAATAATTATTTGTTCACGATAAAAGTCTATCATTTTGAGACCTTATATAGCCGACCTTTCAAATATTTTTTATCTAGATCGGAAACTAGTGAATGTTCCTTTGATGGACCATGTTCAGTTCATTTGGTGACACAAAGATTTTATTAACATATTAAGGAATTTTCATAGAATAAATCTAGTATATGTTTTTTTACAGTCATCACAGACCATTGGAGTTTCCATTTGGTGTCAAAGTGTTCTTGAATTTTTCACCCTGGTTCAATCATCTTCAATATGGGAGGAAAAGGAATCATGATCCTCATTTTGTGGGATATTTTGAGATTTTTTATAAATTGGGAATAATATCTTACCATTTAAACATCCATCAAATCTGAAATCGATACATAATTTGTTCCATGTATCTTATCATTGAAATTATCTATCTAATACATTTCATGTTCTGAGATGTCATGATCTTGTGGTTGAACAAGATTTATCCATTACTGAATGGTCAGTTAGGATATTTTATTCTGACATGAAAGTAATTCATGGAAGGAATACACCATTTTTTTCATGATATATGGAAATAAAATTACAATAATCATGAGACATGTAATAGGGAGGCACTGATAATAGAGTAGTGGCCTTATCTTTCTTATAATAGAAGCTTCGCTAAAGGATTTTTGGTGATAAAATTTTTCTATAGAGGGGGTGGTTGTATAGTAATATTACAATTTTTTAGGTATTCAAAGAACCATGTTATTATCAATATTGTGTTTGGAATAATATATGGTTGATTTGGGTTAAAAAATCAATAGGATCCAAAATTATGGTCATGTACATGGTTTCTTCATGGTTTTCTAAAACTATGTGCTCTCCAAATAAAACACTTTGTCACGCTGGTGGTGGGGTTTTTCATGGTTGAATCACTGTCAGTTAGATTGTGCTCCCTCTTTGGAGAAACCATGCAGCCCACTTATAACATGTTCATGTCCAGGCTGCAATGTTTGGTATAACCGTGTGATCTACCTAGCTAATCATGCCAAAGATTTATTTAGTCTACAAATAAAACAAAAATTCCTAAAACACCCAATATTGATTATTTAGGGAGATATCATGACTACATACTTGTTATTCTTCCTCGGGAGAATCCATATGTAGATTTCTCCCATTAGATCCCTCACAAAATTGATTCAATGATTTAGGAATACCCTTCTATCATCTCTTAGTTAGTTTCCTCACCCAAATCCCAATTTCATATGATCTATCTTATCCTCTATATGGGAATTTGGATCCCTCTATTTATATATTGATCAAATACCCTCAGTTTTGGGATCTTAAACCTGGGTTTGATTATGATTTATTAGACTCTATGATCATCATTCTTCATTGATGTATCACGATTAAGGTTTAGCATTATGTGATCCATTGATCCCTGTATAGGTGGGTATTTCATGATGCTCAATTTATGTTAAGAACAAATTTAATTATTTAATATCAATTGTTTTAAGTCAATTAAATTTCATCAATTTGATTAAATCAATTTCTATTGGATTTTTTAAAAACTGAATTCCATTAAATTTGGTTTGTAAAAATTGGTTTTTGGTATGATAATGGTAAAACCACCAAGTCCATTAAATTAGAGTGCACTGACTGAGATTTGTGAAATATAAAATTTAAAATTTAAATTTTGGGATTCATAAGATGTAATAATTGTGAAAAAACCCAATTCCATTGAAATTTGGGTTTCTTGTGAAATTGATGGGTATTTTTTGGAATTATATTGTTGAATTTAATTGTGAATGTAGATTGTAAAAATTATTTCTGGATAGATTATATATATATATATTTGTGAAACTGAATTTAATTTTTTTATTGAAATAATATGGTTTTGCCTCAGTGAACATGAATGTTTCTTTATTAAACCCTGTTTTGGTTGTCTAATGTAAATTGGCATATTTTAAATGGGGGAATGGGACATTATAGTATTTTAAGGTTTTGTAAAATTTATTTCCCATCATTTAATAGTAATAGAATGCGTGAAAGCCTATATATTTAGTGAGTTTTTGGGACAAACAATGTAGGTTGGAATTTTCCTAGTAATGGATTGATGCTTTAGAACACTGAAAAAACATTGGTCAGAACATCTTTCATTCACAAAAGGACATAGATTATTCTTATCATTCCATTTAAGAGGGATGTGGATATGAAATTTATTTTATCTCGGGAGTGTGTGAGGATCCCATAACATTGAATTATTTTTCCTCTTGGATGATGACCATGTTTCACACTTATTTACATATGATATATAAATGTATGCTAATGTAGTCAACAGTTTTAAATACCTTATTATTAATATAAAATATTTTATATTAAAGTGTTTATTTATTCCATTTCTTTATAGAACCATTTGTTTAAATTATTTCCATGAAATAATCAGTATTTCCATAAAATGAAATGTAAAGCATGTTTATTTGAAATATTCTATTTGAATTATAAACAAAATTAATTGAAAACTTGAATGAACTTTTATTGGAAAATCTAATATTGTAATCTTGTTCTGGATTCCTTGGTGAGTATGTATTGGGATTTTACCTCACACCCTACATGTACCTTCAGGTGTTTGTATATTTTCTCCTTCCAGGATCGAGCAGGGGTAAATAACTATTCGAAGGTTGTTCTAGTAGTTGATCCATGGATGTGGATAAGAGTATCCATTAGTACTTCGACTATTTATCTTCCATTTTTGGAACTTTGTTGTATTACATGGGGTTCTCATACCTATTTGATTTATGTTTCACATTTACCAATGGGGGTTTCTATTACAAATACTAATTTTTTATCTTTCATCCCCAATGTTATTGGAAAATTCATTCCCACATTCATTTGGTAGGATCCATGTGTCAGTCTCTATCCCATAGGGATTGGGAAAACCCTTTGAGAAATGGTAGGACCGACACATTTATTGGGTTACCAGTGTACCCGGGCTGATTTGTGACAATTAATATATATTTAATATTGTATATAAGTTTATACTATCATAAATAGTTGATATTCATTTTATAGTTGGTGTTTGATCATACATTTGGGTCTGGTTATATACTTTTTATTAAATTTGGTGTTGTTTCATCTCAATAAAAATTATTTAAAAAAATTGAAATTTTACTGTGAATTGGTTGGTAGTATTGTGTAAAATTATATTCCTATACTATATAAATTAGATGAATAAATTTTTGTGACTATGTAGTTATCCCTATCTCATCAGTCCAAAAAATATTTTGTAAAGTTAATGATTTTTTATCATGATTTGAGGTAGTCCGTATCTTAGAGGCCATCATGATATGATATAAGATACAATATTATATTATAATTACATTTACATTGTCCATATTAGTTGGGGAAAATATTAATTTATATGATTACGATACTATGCTTTATTTTCTAGCATTTTATTGCGATGAAGTATAATCATCAAATAAGAAATAAATTAATATAATTATTTACAAAAATAAATCTTACTAATAACTTCAAATATCAAAGCCCTAATTTTTAGTTCTCCTATCAACAAATGCATCTTACCTATAAAAAATATTCCAGAATTGATTTACTCAATAATACAATCTAGTAATTATATTAGTTATACTTATGGTTATTACATGAAGAATGTAAAATATATAATTAGTTGATCTCAAACAACTAGTAAAGGAAAAAGAATATCAATATGAATTCAAGGATGATATCATGATCATATAAGAGAACATGAGAATGATTGACATTTCTTAATAAAAAAACATATAAAATGTAGAGTTGTCTATAGAGTATGTTAGAAAGAAATGTAATACCGAATGATCAATCTTAAACCACGTAAATGTTTTATGGAATCATAAACCATTAAGCTTGACTCAAGGATCAAAACCATCATCACAATATAATGACACATGAGTGTAGAATGAATAAAAATATAGAGAAAACATTTATGGAATCAAACAAAGATATACCTCTTATAATAGTCTGGGGAAAACCACCCATGTAACTTATTGGTCATGGAATAGTCCCACAATTTACCATTTGGCTTGGTATAATTCCTCACTTTTAACCGTTTTCATTGTTCTTAATGATTATTTGAACCCTTTTATTAGGATATATCCTCCCATATACCGTTTTTCTTGTGATTATTTATTCTATGAACCCTTTGGAATGGGATAAAAAAAGGTACATTTGGATTCAAAAAAACCTACTATGTACACTTTTTGAGATTATATGACATTAAAAAACATTTTATGGGAGTTAGATATATGACCCCAACCATAATCACATATACATACTAATTCGACATAAAATCTATAACAAACATATCATAATGAATCATTGGTGAAGAATGATACTCTTAAACAATAAAAAATATCGTATAACTTAAATTTAAATGACCATTGGATTAAAAAAATTAAAATTAAATCTAAATGGAACATCAAATAATAAAATATAGAAGGTTATACAATCAGCACTATATGATAGATAAACCATTGATGAAAAATAGGTTTCAAAAGAAATAAAAATTTTAAAAAAAATTGAGCATGATTATATGTGATGAAATCTAAATCAAATTCCAAAAGAACATAGAGAAGGGAAATAGACTCATTTTAAAAACCCAAATATAATGGATTAAAAATAAAATTTTCTTAAATAGAGAAAAGTGTTATAAAAAATGGGGGTGGTAGATAAAACATTCGATTTTGAAGTGATAGAAACCATATTAATTATTGTGAAATGCATTTATTGGAAACCCAACGTTATTAAATGATGAAAACATTTATCAGAAATTAATAATTGGGAATAATGTTATAACTAGAGATAAATAATATTGTTATTTTAAAATGGGAAATGTGAACATTATCATGAATTAAAACTATGAATATGGATGAAATAACCGTTAAAACAAATGGAAACTATTCTTAATGTAAACAAATAATAAGAAATCATTAAAATTTTAAAGGGAGAATAATAAAGTGGGAAACATAATTTCCATATATGTGAAGTTATAAATACAAAAAACAATTGTCTTATTTTTGTATAAATCAATTGTGAAGGGTTATATAATTATTGAAGTTATTGTGATAAAAGAAACAATTTGAGTCAATAAAAAACTTTACAAGATCATAATCCATTAAATAAAATCCATATGAAAGAGGAATATTAAAAATTAACATCAATTATATTGAAAAAAATTTGATTCATGATATAATATCTCAAATATTTATTATACATGACACATAGATGAAATTATGTTCATAACACAAAATTTGTCTTAAAAAGTAAAATTGAAGACAAATCCCGTTACATTGTTTCCCTGGTTGAACACACACAATCCTCTAAAAAATAAATCATTAATAAACTCATAAAAAATTCCATAACCATAATCTTAAATATTAATCTTCTATAATAATTATTTAAATATTATTATATCCTCATAATATGTATTGTTGATTGCATTTTATGACCATCTATTTTTAATTACTTTAACTTTTTCGAACATGTTTTTTAAATTTGGTTAAAATTTCTCATTAGACTGGCCGAAGTAAATTGTTTATATATCATTTAATATTATATAATATTTTACTCATATTAATTTATAATTTTTAGATTCCATCCCTTTTGTTTATTGGATATGTTTTGTTAAAAATGAATTGATAATAGTTAAATTAGATAATCTTTTTTATTAATGGCGATTTATTAATAATATTTTATGTAACATTTATACCATTAAAAATCAGATACAATTACCAATATTATAATTAAACTATAATTAAATAAATATCCAGTTTCTCATTGTTCTCCATGATTATTTTTAGTGCATCATTCATGTAGGTTGTTAAATAATCAAAAACATGAATACACATCATATCTATTGCGAAAAATGGTTAAAGAGTTGTTTCTTTTGAAATAATATCATTATAAAATAAGAATGATGTTAATTATTCATTTATATGATTTTGAACCCAATTTAATCATCTTATTATAAATTATGAAAAAATATCGTAAATATAAAAAATGATTCTTCAAGGATGAGGTAGTCTATAAACATGTATGATTGGTTTTCTATTTTTTTATATCTATATTGAAATGAATAATTAGTTTTTGTACCGTAAATATAACAACATATAATTAGACAAATTATTGTTAATTTTTCATATTATTAAGGTGTCATGTTATTAAAATATGTATTATTAAGAAGGGAAATATAGAAAGGATATAATACATATATTTAAGTCTTTATCATTACATTGATATATCATTGAGATTGAGGGGATAAGGATACCAATGAGTGAAAAGGGAATTTTCTTCCTGGGAGATTTTTGTTGGGAGAGAAAAATTTAATTGTTTTATTGATGAATTCATAGGTGGTGTATATATTTGAAAGGTGAAATGGGTATGTTTTTATATATAAAAATAAGGGAACTTTTTAAAATATATTAATATTGTTTTAGTAATGGATTTCCAATTTCAAGGTACTAAGGAAACAAAATGTATAAAATATTTTGGGAAATATAAATTAGCCAATTAATATATCATTAATTTAATTTAATGATATTTAATTCAATTTTCCTCGATATTTTTCTAGATGAAATGTAATTTACCCCCACCCAATTACTTTATCAATGAAAATTTATTTTTAACCATAATAATTTTTTTCTAGAAATTAAATTAAAATTTAACATATTACAAAATTTTAATAATAATATATAGATTTTTAAAATCATTATATCATATTAAATTTATATCTATATGATTTATTATTTTAATATAAAGATAAGTAAATGCGTTAAACCATTTTATTGAAAGATAATATGATTTAAAATTTTTAATTAATAAATATTATTCTATACTCATGGTTAATAATTTTAATGAAATAAATTTATTTATTATGATTTTAAAACAATTAATTATGATTCGATAAAAATATAAAATTGAACAGAAGACCAAAAAAAATTATTTTATGGTAAAATATTACATTATCCCCAAAAATTCATCGCATAGGGTGTAGAAGATACAAGATATCTTATATTTCACTTATTTTTCAAAAAGATGTAATATCATAGGTAATTATAATTCCAATATTATTATCAACAATGAATAGAAATAAATAATTTTTCCTTAGAAAAGATCAATAATAATATTTTTTTTCCTTCAATAATTTGATATAATCATCCTTCAAGGGAAGTTTATATAAATACATACAAAAATATTTTTCCATGATATACCATATTCTTCCTTACACTAAAATATGTTAAAATGTTGGTTTCAAATAGGAAGTGGAATTTACCTGTTATGTATTTTATATGGATATAGTCAATATGATTTCATATTCAAGTATATATCATTCAAAAGAGGGATAATAAGGCTTTCCGGAAGCATATTATATAAACCTCACCATGTTATCCAATATTATGTGACAATTTTTCATCATAATACTATAGATTAGATGATGACCTCTACTTTTGCAGAGGGATTTCCAGTTCTCAATGGTTTCAGTATTGGCATTGATGCAGATGCTGAGGGTGATAGTAGGAGGTCTGATGCCTCAATTGGACACATGAATGATGGTGACGGTGTGGCCCAGATGGCCCCTTAGGGTGGAGATATGGTGGAAGTATGTGAGATTTGTCCGTGATCTGGCCACGACGGGTGCAGAGGGGCGGGTTTCTAGTTGCGGTAGTGGTCTGCAGCGCTGAAGCCATGAGTCATTGTAGTGAGGTGATATTTTGTTGCATGGATAGGATCCGGTAGTTTCATCGGTATTCTGTAGTGGTGGCAGCATCCTGGTGGACCATCCTAGCATTCTAGGTGGAGCTCTTGCTATAGAAGACATAGGTGATTCCTGGTCTGGTGACCAGACGATGAGATCTGGTTTCGGCAGTTTATTTCGGCGATCGGTCTTCTTGGTGATAATGATGAAGGCGGTGGCTTGTCGGGGTCCTGTGGCAGCTTCCATGGTTTCTGGGGGTGGTCGCGGTGGCACTGGCTATTGCTACGATCAGGATGGAGGAAAAAACGTGTGGGGCGTTGGTGCTACAGTTAATTTGGGACAAGAGTTCATTTTTGAACTAATGGGTCATTTTTTATAAGGGTATGTGTCCCTCAGACTCAGAGGTTTGTTTATTTTATTATAATGGGATTTGGTTTTTTAATGGACTATGTCCCATTGGGATTTCATGTCAGTGTTTCTTAAGGCTTTATTCTTATATGACAGCGGTTCAGATGTGACATGGGTTTTCTATTACCCGTAAAATGGTTCATGTTTTCATTTTCTTTTCTAGTAAAGGGGATTAACCCTAATCTTTTTTATATATATTATATTATTCTATAAAAATAAAGGTTATAATTGAGTTAATATAATTAAATAGGAAAATAAATATCTAATGGCTTCATATCCAGTATCCCAGATCTATTGTACAAATTATTACATTATCTTAGAAACAAAAGGACAAATACCAAAGGACCAATCAGTTTAATGGTATTGTAGTACCAAATACATACAATATTCCCATATTAAATTGTGAATAAAAAATATAAAATAATATAAAAAAATTAAAATTATCTTCATCATTGAAAAATCATTCAAATTTTTTTTCATCATATCATAGGTAAAGGAAAAAAATTGTGTTGTGCTCAAATTATCATTAGTGGTTATGTAAAACATAATTAATAATTAGTAATCAAGAGTAATGAAAATAGAAAGTATGGTTATAAAACAACACATGTAATATAAATAACATGACTATCCGGATTTTATACGGAATGATCAATATAGAATAGAAAATAACTAAAAACACTTTTCATTTATTCAATATCAGGACTATTAAATTGGATAAGCAGTAACCTATATGGAATGTTAAATAATGGAACACACCTTCCATTTAATCATCAATATGATAATTTAATGAACCAATATAAAAAATAATTTTTAAAATATCATTAATAATAATAAATATCTTAATATTGAATGAAATGAATAATTATTGGATGTCATGTATCAGGAAAATGAAACCAATAACATCATGATTCTTCCCCCAAAAATTTGAAACAACAGTTTGAAAACCCATATAATTTGGAAAATTGGTTTGTCACTTGAGACCTGTCGAGACATCAAGGGGATATATATAAATCATTACCACTGGTATCATCATGTCCATATAATTCCTCATATATCTAATAATCTATTTGATTAATGAACTATAATAATTATCATTATATATAAGTATTTTTCCTTGGATACAAATTTTTCCATATTTCCATAAATAATAACATAACTATCATTGTAAAAACCATATGTTAAAATGGTTTTCCATTTAGGAAGTAATAATATCCATTATACATGAGAGTGGATATTTAATATATATATATATATTACATAGAAAATTTATTTTAAGAAATTTATTTTTTTAAGATAATGTCTACAATCACGATGGAAATAGGGATTTGACAATACATTTTACCACTTCAATTTTATCTAGTCTAGTCCCCTTTGATGAACTAATTATTATTGAAAATAAAAATAAAATTAATTATAATGTAACTATGATTTTATATGTTAATTAATAAATATATATATTATATACATGAAATTAGTTTTATAACATTACAAAATTCCTTAACGAAGGGAAATTGAGACAGTGTCCATTACATCATGTTTCCTTTGGTTTGAATTTAATTTAAACTCATATATAGTAGGATTAATAATTTATTAAATTATAATATAATGATATAAATAATTATAATATCATATAATATATATATATATATATATATATATGAAATCTTATTAACCCAATGTTAATAATCCTTCATTATTTTAAATTTTTCAGGTGTTAATTTCCTTGTATTCTCATTCAGGCTTAGACATGAATGATCTAGTTCATTTTCATATTATATAGTTCTATCATCTATATAATAATAATCATGAACAAATTATATTTTTTACAAAAAATTCCTAATTTAGTATAAATCATGATTTCTAGTTATGAGAAACAATGCATGTAATGATTATGGAGACAGCAGGTCATACATACGCATGAGTGACATTTATATTCTTCATTAGTAAATATGGGAAGGAGGTAACTAATATTTTACCACTGAAAAATATAAATAATATTTTAAATAAAATATTATATATTTTAATATATTTATGTATATCACCTGTATTTTTTGGGTATGAAAATTGAGTCACATTACTTTGTCAAGGTTGTAGTCCATAGGAACATGAATTTTGTTATCATCGCAATGTATGTGAAAAGGTAATAAAGAAAATGATATATTATCATTCCAAAATTTTATATAGATGTCATGAATATAATAATTATATAATTTATATAACATTTATTAACTAAATTACTTATTATTACATTCCCTGAAAAGAATTATTGAAAAATGAATAGCATTGCTTCGCGATGCATTAGTCAACCGTACACATGATCATTGTTATAGAATCTACTACAGAATAAAAACTAAATATATAATTATTATTAAATTTATACAAAGGTATAAAAATATTATAAATATCATATATATATATATTATACATCCTAAAAGTATGTGGTGAGAGGTGGTAATGGAATAACGTGTGACATAAGTTCGTGAGGATGTATTCTACTATAGACACAATAGATGATTTCATAAATCATTGTTCAATGTGGGGATTATTATATCTTATTAAATTAAAATAAATAAATATCATAAAATGGAATATATTGATTGAAATTATATCATCAATTCTTAATTTTAAATTAGTGAGGTGCGTGCGAAAATAAATTAAAATCTCACTTTGAAGAACGATCTGTCTTCTTCAAGTAAACTCCATAGGATTTCACAAAAATCCTTCCAAATATTGATTTATTCCAAAACTATTTTATCTATAATTTGATGATGTAAATTTATATGTTTTGTGGGTAGTTATTTTACAAAAATAGGTTTTGAATGTCTGATTAATTGATGAGATGTGTTGCATTTTATAAGCGAAGTGAGCGACACACATGTGATTTTTTGAATGAATAATATTCACCAAATTTTTCACATGGAATAATTTTCCAAAATGGAGTAATATTGATACTTATAAACAATATGGTAGAAATATTTATATCCAATATATTATAGAAAATTACATTTTATATTTTAACTATTATATTTTTAGTTAAACCTTACTAAAAATCTTATTTTACCTATGTCATAGTAATTAATTTTTAATATTTTTACTATTAATTTTTGTAGAAAAATATGTTAAGATTATTATACAATAGAAATTATTCTCATAAAAATATTGAAATCAATATTATTAATTATATTTACATATTTTTATTTTTTTAATTTAAAGTAAATCTGATAGAGGTGATTAGAAAATGGGGGTTCAATGATAAATTTGTAAAAATTGTTAAACGATATTATGTGAAAATTTAATTTGAAATTGATTCCAATGATATATATTTTATTAATATAAATTTATATATAATTAAATAACTTTTACTAGAAAACCAATTTAAAATATAATTTATCTTGATAAATAATTAAAACGAAAATGTTCTTTTCAATTAAATGTTTTAAAAAATCATATAAAAATGAAACATTTCATAATGATACCAAAAAAACAATAATATAATTATTACCTTATTATTTAAAATCCAATTTTATTTTTTCAAATTATTTTAATAAAAATGTTAAAAATTACTTTTAACTGATATTCACAAAGCATAAATAAACCTTTTTTGGTTTAATGATGTTTTTAGAGAAAAATATTTTTTTTCAAATAAAATAAATTTTTTTATAATTTATATATAAAAAAGTAACCTGTTTCTGAAAAATATATTTTCATAATTTTTATAGCTCATTTAATATCCATTATTTTTTGAGCTAGGTAATAATAGTCATGATTAAATTATATTTTAATAGATTATCATATTTCATTTTAACTCGATGTTGTGTGCAATGAAAACAATTATTGAAATTTAGTTTATTATAAATGAAATATATCATAACCTCTTGGGGTGTAAAATTATTCTCTCATAATAAAAATTTATTTCGCTAAATTATATATATATATATATTACCTTCTAAAATAAATAGGGTTTTTCTCCATAATAAATTCCTACAGATCCCACTTTTCATCCTCCATTTTGGGATTTCTACAAAGTACCATTACTAGACATTCATCAAATTTACCAATAAACCCTCAAAATCTCATGAATATGGATGGGTTATTTATTTTATTATATTTAATGATTCAATTATATTTCTTCATAGGTGACCACTTACTTTGGGTATAGGATGTACTTCCCAAACCAAGATATATAAAACGAATCATGTACTTTTAAGAGACTTGGTGGAATTTTCAAATTACAATAAAAAAATCCAATACATTCAATAATTTCAATGGTTATGATATACTTAGGGGTTTGTTTCCATTATAAATTTACACAATTTAAACAATTAATTGAGATATATTCAGGAAAATATGAACTTTATCTTGGTATTTTAAATCATTCCCCGGATTATCCACAAAATACTTTTCCATACGTATTGCCACATTAATGTGATCATAAATATTCATTACCTTTATTGTTGTATCTTTATAATTGTAACGCCCCAACCCTAGATACCTAGAGTTGGTTCATTATTACATAACATAGGCATTATCACAAGGATATCATGTCTCGAAAGACCAATCAGTTTAGTTTTATTGGAAACAATATTCATACATAAATTCAACTTTATAACATGAAAAGAAATACAACTCGAATTTATTCCATTGGAAACATCCTAGACTCCTAAATAATTCCAACAAGTCACTCATAACTAAATTCATCATATACTTGGAAAATGAAACAAAAGAATGGGGTGAGATCAAACACTCAGTAAGGGTAAGCAATACAGTAGAAGATAACATAAATATTAAGCATTGTGAATAATTGTAACCACATGCCTTTAACAATAATAATCATGAATACGTTTATGGAAGGAATATGAGATGAGTAAATATTTCTGTAATAAAACATAATCATTGGTATTCTACTAGTTAAATGACCACATGAACCATCAATATTATTTTAATAATGAGTGAATGTATAATTCCAGACATTCTGAAACATTTTGTCAAGGCCCCCGCCAAGACGTCTAAAAATGATTTAGTCCTCGGCCAAAACCATATACCAAATTGGGAAAGGGCCTCGTCCAATTCCACATCTAGTTGTCTCATGAGACCTACCTATGAATCGAGGAGCTATAGAAGGCTCCACCCATCACATACTAAGTCCAATACATTCATCATATGAAAAGGTTTAAACATATCATAAAAATTCGTATTAAAACTAGCATACAAAATGTCAATACATTAACCATAACCATGAATGGTGTAAAAAATAGCACATCCACAGTTAAAAATATCACAAAACCTTCAATACAATATGGAAGTTTTGTATCATATTAAATCAACTTCAAATAAAATTAAAATCCATCAAAAGATGTTGACATATATGAAATCAAAATCCTTTTTGGAGAAATATTTCATTCTATTTTGAAATTATTTAAAAGACACATAATTATAATGAAAACATTTATTTTGAAAAAATTATTTTAAGATTTTAAGGGAATCTTTCATGATGTTATAATGGCATAAAATAGTCGCACTTGCCGTGTAAGTTAAAAAAATACTCTTATCTTAAATTTGTGGAAAATGTAAAAAAGCACATTGTTGGGAAAACGGCAGAAATATTTCTTTTAAAACACATAAGGGTATAAATTACTTTAACACATTGTACATTAAATACTAAATATGTTTTGAAATATATTTTTATGAAACATTGATGTGGATGATAAAGGGGGTCCTAGTAGATACTTATGTAAAAACAACCCCAGATAATAAAGAGATTGTAAAATTTACCTTTACCTTGTACTTTTCCTTGGTGGAGGGTAGGTTAACCTCCTCTATAATATTTAAATCATTGTTATTAAATTAAAAATTAATCCTATACATAAATATTATATCATATATGATCTTTTAATATTGCTTTGTTAATAGTATTTTAGTATTATCGTCGTTTCAGGTGTTTAATTACTCATTTTTTATAGGTTTTGTCACATAATTCGTGTTTTTTATCCATAGGTTGTATCTTATTGATATAAAAAATGATATGAAGTCCTTAAACAGTATTTTAAATCATCAAATGAAAATTAGTCTTGAATTGATATGATGGGAAATGAATCTCATCACGTTCGTGGAGACGGTAGTCCGTAAGTTCGCATAAGTGACAATATCATTTTTTGATATTAAAATAATTTATAATTGGATGGTATATTATATATACAGAATAATTATCAAGTTATATTTATTATTTACAGAAATTACACGTCATTATCATACCCATCAAAATAATAATGTTTTGAATAACTATTACACCACGACGTGGAGACGGTAAGCCGTACGTACGCACGTATGATGACATGTCATTCAAAGGATGGATAAAATAATGAATATGGTTGTGCCATATTTATAATAAAATCACAGTATATAGAATATAAAGGAGTTATTATTTTAGAATTGAAATAAAAAAGAAAGAATAAGTGGAAGAAGAAAGGAACGTGAAAGAGGGTGGTGAAATCATTACCTACTCTTCGGGTTCATCCTTTTGATTTGATCAAAAGGGCTCTTTAGGTAAGCATTATGACTAAAGAATGGAATATAGTATGAAGTGAGGGATATTTAGAGAATATTTGGGTAGGGTTTGGCCGATCCAAAAGGCTTTGAAGGTGTTAA
This sequence comes from Viscum album, assembly GCA_963277665.1. Lineage (NCBI taxonomy): Eukaryota > Viridiplantae > Streptophyta > Magnoliopsida > Santalales > Viscaceae > Viscum > Viscum album. Next base: position 2,764,549 of record OY728120.1, on the reverse strand, counting down.
TTAGAGAGAAGTGTGATTTCCCTTTTATAAGAGGGGTGAGGGGCACCTTAAGAAAAGCTAGAAATATTATTTTATAATAAATACATTTTCGGTTCCTAATGGCTCGAAAAGAAATTATTTAAAGGATATGATGGGGATGGGTCAAAAAACACTCATCCAATTGGTTTTGATACAGTTTTGGGTCACTATGTTAGCCTTATCTTTTAGATTTAACTCTTAGTTAAATAGTTTTACATTTACCACGTCTCTTTGTATTTTTATATTATATGGTCAATAAACTTACAATATACTTCCAAGAGATCCCCCAAGTGATCCATTAATGATACACCTAACATTATATATTTCCTTTGGCTGATCCTTATATTTTTTGGAATATAATATCAATTAATAATATAATATATGTTTTAAAAAACCCCTTTATGTCAATTTTGACACTATTTAATAATTGAGTTTTGTTAAAGTCATAACAAATTTTCTAATTAGAAACATATTCATTTAAGAAATCCTAACATTTAATTTTAACCAATAAAATTCTTGTATGGCATCAAAAAATTCAAATTATACTTATTTTAACATTTATAATACCTATTATTTGATTCTTTCATTAATTAGGAAAATATTGTATCATTATTGTGTCATAAATAAATTTACTTATTCAATGTCTAAAAAGTAATAATAAAATATTATTATGTATTAAATCTTCATAGATTTCTAATGAATATTTATTGTCGAAAATATAACATATATAACCCTATTTAAAATATTTTTTGGTAAAAGATATATGCTTATGTCATTTTTGTATTATGTTAATATGATAAATATAAAGTGTCATTATCACATACAAGTGGCTCCATGGGGTCCCAAAATAGGCCTAAAGATTCCCATGGTCAGAGATGTATCAACCAATAGGGTTATGACATGTTTTAGGGTAATTTAATATTATTGTAATATTATTTTCTACCCTTATTTACCGGATTTACTCTTTTACCATGGTAAATAAAATATTTACCGATGTAATTATTCAAAATGTCTAAAAATAAGATTTCTCTATTTACACAATTTGGAAATCCTGATTTCAAATATGAAATCCATTTTTCTAAATTAAAAACAAAGAAGTTTCAGGAAATAATTAGAAATTAATTAACACTGTCAAAACAAAACGCGTGTTTTTATGAAATAATAACTATCAAAAGATTGACACTTGTTTATGTCCGGTTTAAATGTGAAATTATATCCAATGAACAAAATTTTATAAAATGGTAAAACTGTATTCTATATATACATTAAAACAACTCAAATTAATAATTTATCACTATTAACTATTTTTATTAAAAATGATTTTTTTAATTAAAATATAGTAATTTTTTCTATTCATCAAAATATGAAAGTTTTCAGAAAAGTATCAAAAATTTACCCTAACCTAGTTTTAATATTCTGAATCCAAAAATAAAGTCTATTTTGAAAGAAAAAATATATAAAATTTCAAAAATTGTGTATTTCTATTCATAACAGCTAGTTTGATTGGTTGTGGTGTGTGTTTGAACTCGAAGGTGCGTACAAAACACGCTACTGTATTATTCAAAGAGAAGCGTATCGTGGAAGCATGGGATGCTACATTATTCCCTCCTTCAAATAATTTCTATCGCAAAAATTCAAGAATACTTCCACATGAAAAAACTCGGGTGGTTCTTCATCATAAGTTCCTTGGGTTCCCACGTTGCATCTTCCATCTTTATGGTTTCTCCATTGAACTTTTACCTGGAAAGTCGTTCGGTTTCTCAGTGCTTGTTCTCTCATATCAAGAATCTTGACAGGATCTTTGCGATAAGACAGATCAGGTTCCATTTCTAATTCCTCATAAATGAGTACATGCGTTGGGTCGGGCATGTATTTTTCAACAGTGATACCTGGAACACATCATGAACTTTGAAGAGACTTGGCGGCATTTCCAAATGGTAAGTATAGCCCCATTTCGTTCTAGAATTTCGAATGGTCTGATGTACTTGGGACTCAATTTTCCCTTCTTACCAAAACGAATAACACCCTTCCATGGAGATACCTTCAAGAAAAAATGATCTCCTACCTGAAATTCCAAATCCTTACTTTGGTTATCGACATAGATCTTCTGACTACTTTGTGATGCTTTGATGTGGTTTTGGATTATGTTTAACTTTTCCATCATTTCCTAAACATGTTCTAGGACTACACGTTTTCTTTCACCAACATCATCCCAACAGTTTGGTGTGCGGCTTATCTTCCCATATAACGCTTTATATGGTGCCACCAGAATACTTGAATAGAAGATATTGTTATAGGAAAATTCTACCAAAGGTAAATATTGATCCCATATAACCTGAAATTCAAGTAAGAAAGATCTCAAAATGTCTTCTAAGGTTTATATAGTCCATTCTGATTGCCCATCTGTTTGAGGGTGGAATTCAACGCTCAAACGATATTCAGTAATCAAGGCCTTCTGAAGAATCTTCAATAATCTTGATGTAAAACAAGGATCAAGATCTACAAAAATCGATATGGGTACTCCATAATGTCTCACAATTTCATTAGTATATAGTATTTTTAGATGTTCAAGTGGTAAATCTTCCCTTATAGCAAGAAAATGTACTGACTTTGTAAGACGATCAACAATGACCCATATTGCATCATTCCTTCTAAGAGTCTTTGGTAGTCCCACGAAAAAGTCCATCGTAATATTATCTCATTTCCACTCTTGTATGGGAAGATGTTACATGGATCCTCCATGATATTTCCTTCAATCATTCACTTGTTGGAAAACCATACAACTTGCCAAAAAATCAGAAATCTCCCTCTTCATGTTGTCCCACCAAAAATGTTCCTTCAAATCTCTATACATTTTTGTGCTCCCATGGTGTATCGATAAATTGGAAGTATGAGAATCATCCATCAATTCTCTTTTTATATCAAGAATATTGGGAACACAAAGTCTCATCTGAAACGTCAAAATTCAATATTCATACACAAAGTCACGCAATCTCCCATCATTCATAGCTTTAATCTTAATTTTAATCTCTTCATCATGGGTCTGAGAACACTTTATATTTTCTAGTAAAAATGCTTTAGAAACCATTTGAAAAAGAATTTAGGTTTAACCTTCCATGTTTATTCACATGTCCATCTTTACTAGATCCATGAAAATATGATCCCTTTCAATTCTAATCTTGTTCAAAACTCCATGTTCCTTTTTGGTCAACGTATCTGCCACCTTATTTGACTTCCCCGGGTGGTTTTGTATCGTGCAATCATAATCCTTGAGTAGTTCAGGCCATCTCCTTTGCCTCATGTTGAGTTCTTTCTGTGAGAAAATATATTTCAAACTCTTGTGATCAGTATAAATCTAACTTTTTTCACCATAGATATAGTGTCTCCAAATCTTCAATGAAAATATTACAGCTGCTAACTCAAGATCATGAGTAGGATAGTTTTTCTCATTAATTTTTAGCTATCTTGATGCATTGGCAATAACAATATCATTCTGCAAACGGAAACAACCATTTCCTTTCATCGATGCATCACTATAAATAACAAACCCAATATTCCCAGATAGTAGAGTCAAAATAGGATCATTGACTAATCCTTTCATCAGTTCTTCAAAACATTCTTCACACTCTTTTGTACAAAAAAAAAATTAACCCCTTTACGTGTGATCTTGGTTAATGGGTTAGCCAACCTGGAAACATTCTGGACAAAACGTCGATAATAACCTAGTAATCCAATAATACAACGTACCTCGATTATAATTGTAGGTGCTTGCAATTCTTGGATTTCTCTTTTCCTGGAAGGATCAACATAGATTCTATCCATAGAGAAAATATGTCCAATAAAATAATTCTCTTGAAGCCATAATTCACACTTTCTAAACATCCCATATAATTCATGTCTTCTCAGAGTCATTAGGATAATACACAAGTGAATTTCAGGTTCTTTGTAGCCTTTGGAATATACCAAGATATCATCCATAAATACCACTACAATGTCATCACGATATTCCTTGAAAACTATGTTCATTAGATCCATGAAAACATAGGGTGCATTAGTCAGTCCCAAAGGCATTACTGTAAACTCGTATTGCCCGTACCTGGTTCGAAATGATGTCTTCGGAATGTCTTCCTTCTTCACACAGAACTGATGGTATCCAGATCGAATGTCGATCTTTGAAAATAATTGAGCTCCATGTAGTTGGTCAAATAAATCATCAATGAATGGTAGGGGATACTTGTTCTTTATTATTATAACATTTATTTCCTTGTAGTGGATACATAACCTCATATATCGATCTTTCTTATTAACAAAAAAGATTGTGGCTCCCCATAGAGAAACACTAGGGTGAATAAATCCCTTATTATTCAATTCCTCTAGTTTTTTCATTAATTCCACTAATTCCACTGTAGTCATTCTATATGGGGACTTCAATATGGGCCTTGAACCAGGAATTAAATCAATGGAAAACACAATTTCTAATTCTGGTGGATGTCTAGGTATATATTCTGGAAACACATCAACATATTCTTTCACAGTATGTACATCCTATATTTTAACATTCCTTTCCTCACCCATAGTTATTTCAATCATATCATCCATAATAATAGTATTTAGTTGAGCTATTGGCGGTGGTTCTAAATAAGAATTTGATGGTGATGATTCTTATCTAAAGATATGTTGTTCTTTATCATTGTCATCAAAATAGTAACATCCTTCTTGTTACAATAAATCTTCGCATCATGGTCCGAAATAAAATCCATACAGATGATTACATGAAATTAACTCATGGGTATAATGATGAGATTAACAGATAAAGAACATTTATATGCTCTAATGGGAACTCAATCATTAAACTTTGTAGCAATGATACTTCCCTTAGGAGTTTTGACTAACAACTCCCTTGTTAAATCAAATTGGAAATATCTAATTTTATTAGAAAACTGGGATGATATGGAACAATGCGATGATCCAAGCATCAAATAAAGAATTTTCTAAACTTGAGGAAACCATTAAATTACCTGCCACCACCTCTTTCGGAGCTTCTACCTCACCACTCGTGATTGCATAAACATGTCCTTGATCCCTTGGCCATTATTGAGGTAAGTTACTCTAACACTTAGGAAATTCATTTTCATAATTTCCCATCCCCCTGTAGTTGTAGCATTTAATATTGGTAGTGTATTTAATTCCCTTACAATCAACAACAATATGGAATTTCTGTCCACATTTGTAGCATACTCCTTTTCCTATTAGACAAGCACCAGGGTGTTTCCTTCCACAATTATTACTGGGTAGATATTAAATTCTCGCTTTATTCCTTATTTCCTTATTTCTTTTCCTTGAGTGTTTAGCATATATCTTCTTCTTTTTCTTTGATTTAAAGTCATAAAACATAGAGAATTCATTTTCTGTCTTGATAGCACATGAGACAATATCATTATATGATGAGAAGGATTGTGATACTAATGCTGGAGGGGGAAATGGTTTTAACCCATCAAAAAAATCATCAATATAACATGTTGGTTTACATATATAATCTTCAACATGCCTCGCTAACCATGTAAAGTTAGCCTCATACTTTGCGACATTATCATCCTCCTTTTCCCATAGACACAGAAATTGTCTTTCCAAATCCGCTCCATGGTCATGAGGAAAGTATATTTCTAATAAAATTTCTTTAAACACCCTCCATTCCATATTTCATACTTCCTCTTCATCCTTTGTGTTTTTAATCAAGGACCACCATTGATCAGCATCTCCAGTAAGGCGGTAAACTCCCCTGATAACCTTTTCCCTTTTTCTACTCCCCAAAACATGGAATATTTTCACTAAAGAATTTATCCATTGATCATCCACTAATGGATTTGTATTCCCATTTATTGTCAGTGGTAGTTTCCTCATGAAGAGATCTCACATTGATCCTCCACGCTGTGAATCATGGTGCTCCCTATGGGTAAGGTTATTATTCATAACCTGAGTGAGTTGTCTGAGTATGGTGATAAGCAAATCAGCACTAGTTGTAACACAAGCTCCACTATAATTATCGTGAGCATGAGGGAAATCCCTATATGGAGTGAGCTCATTGATACAATTTCAATTCCTTCCCCTAGGCGCCATTTCTAAACAATGTCACACACAAGATTAGTTTATAAATCACAATACATAAATCCAAACTTGTAAAACAATAAACATAAATTGAACATATTATAGATATAATCCATAATCATAAAAATATTTTCATTATGGATGTATATACTCATAAATCCTTTATAATGGTTTCTAAGGAAAATGAGAATTATCCTAAGCATATCCCCAGGAGTTCCGTAACCAAGAGTGCATCAAGGCTCGTTGTCATGCACAAGTACCCATTTGAGTCTAACTCAAAGCGGAGGTTTCAGGTTTTACCCCTAGGTACATCTGTTCCAGAGCTGCCTCTACCTTCTCGTATATAGACAGAGATGTATTGCATGGAAAACTCAAAAAATCTCTACAATACCAAAATTATAGGAAGTTCTTCTATACTAATACTCAAAGTCTATCTTAGGGTTATGGGCTCTAATCAGAGTTTATTTAAATCTAGTTTCCAAGGTTTTTACTAAACATTCTATGATACCAACTATAACACCCCGACCCTAGTTACCTAGAGCCGGTGAATTATTACATAACATCGGCACGATCACAAGGAAATCATGTCTCGAATGACTGATCATTTTAGTATTATTGGAAACAAGATTCATACATATGTTCAACATTACAACATGAAAAGAAATAAAACATTAATTTATTCCATTGGAAGAATCCAAGACTCCTAAATAATGCCTACAAGTCACTCCTAAATTACATCTTCATATACTGTGAAAATGAAACATAATAATGGGGTGAGCTGAAATTCTTAGTAAGGGTAAGCAATACAGAGGAAGATAACATAAATATTAAGCATGGTGAATAATTAAAACCCCATTCCTTTACCAATAATAAACATGAATAATTTTATGGAAGGAATATGAGCGGAGTAAATAATGCCATAATAAAACATAATAATTTTTATTTTAACTAGTCTAATGACCACCTGAACCATCAGTATTATTTTCATAATGAGGCAATGTATAATGCCGAACATTCTAAAACATTTTGTCAAGGCCTCGACCAAGAAGTCTAAAAATGATTAAGGCCTCGACCAAAACCATATATCAAATTGGGAATGGGCATCAGACAATTCAATGTATAGTTGTCTCATTAGACCTACCGATGCATCGAGGTACTATAGTGGTCTCCACCCGTCACTTACTAAGTCCAATAAATTCCACATATGAAAAGGTTTAAACATATCATAATCATTCATATTAAAACTAGCATATGAAATGGAAATACATTAACCATAAACCATGAATTGTGTAAAAATAGCACATCCATAGTCAAACATATCACAAAACATTCAATACAATATGGATGTTTTGTATCATAATTAGTCAACTTCAAATAAACATAAAATCCATCAAATGATGTTGAAAGAGATGAAATCCAAATCTTTTCTAGAGAAATATCGCTTTCTATATTGAAAATATTTAAGAGTCACATAATTATAAAGAAAATATTTACTTTGAAAATATTCTTATAAGCTTGTAAGGGAATATTTGATGATGTTATAATAGGGGGAAATAGCCGAACCCGCCATATACGTTAAAAAAACAATCTTACCTTATATTTGTCGAAAAGATCAAAAAGTACCTTGTTTGGAAAAGGACAGAAAGATTCCTCTCAAACACATAAGGATATAAATGACATTAACCAATTGTCTAGTATATTGTCATAATGTTTTGAAATATATTTTTATGAAACATGGATGTGGATGATAAAGGGGGTCCTAGTAGATACTTACGTAAAAACAACCTCGGATAATAAAGAGATAGTAAAATTAACCCTTACCTTGTAATTTTCCTTGGTTGAGGGTAGTTTTTACTCTTGTATAATAGTTATTTCATTGTTATTAAATTATAAATGAATCATATACATAAATTTGATATCATATATGAACTTTTAATATTGCTTTGTAAATAATATTTTAGTATTATTGTCGTTTCGGGTGTTCACATACTTGTTTACTTTTATATGTTTTGTTACATAAGTGGTGGTTCATATCCCTAGGTTGTATAATATTCATATAAATAATGATATCAAGTCCTTAAACATTATTTTTAGTCATCAAATGAAAATTATTCTTCAATGGATATGATGGGGAATGAATCTCATCGTGTTTCTGGAGATGGTAGTACGTACATACGAACGAATGACAATATCATTCTTTTGATATTAAAATAATATATAATTGGATTGTATATTATATATAAATAATAATTATCATGTTATATTTATTATTTACTTCAATTAATTATCATTATCATACCCATCCAAATAATAATGTTATGAATAACAATTACACCACGACATGGAGATGGTAAGCAGTACGTACACAAGTATGGTGGCATGTCATTCAATGGATGGATAGAATACTGAATATGGTTGTACCATATTTATAATAACATACTAGTATATAGAAGATAGTGTATTTATTATTTTATAATTGAAATAAAAAATAAAGAAGATGTGGATGAAGAATGGAACTTGAAAATGGTGGTGAAATCATTACCACTTCTTCTGGTTCTTCATTTTGATTTGATCAAAAGGGCTCCTTAGGGTGGATTTCTGACTAAAGGAATGCATCTAGGATGAATTTAGGGAAGATGATAGAATATTAGGGCTGGGGATGGCCGTTCCAAAAGTCATTGAAGGTGTGAATTAGAGGGAAGGTGGAGTGCCTTTTTATAAGAGGGGTGAGGGGCAGCTAAGGAAAATCTAGAAATTGTTTTTATAATAAATTATTTTTCGGTTTATAATGGCTCCAAAAGGGATTATTTAATGCCTATGGTGGGTATGGGTCTAGAAACACTCAACCAATAGGTTTTTGACAGGTTTGGTACACTATATCACCCTTAACTTTTAGATTTATCTCTTAGTTAAATTGTTTGACATTTACGATGTCTCTTTGTATTTTTATATTATCTGGTTAATAAAAATATGATGTAATTAAAAGAGTCCCCCAAGTGGTCCATTAATAATACACCTATAATTATATAAGTCTTTTTACCGAACCACATATTTTTAGGAATATATTATCAATTAATAATATAATATTTGTTTTAAAAACTCCTTTTTGTCTATTTTCACACTATTTAATAATTGATTTGTGTTAAAGTCATAACAACATTATTAATTCGAAAAAATACATTTAAGAAATATTAAAATTACATTTTAACCAATAAAATTCGTGTATGTCATGAAAACCTTCAAATTATACTTATTTTATCCTTTATAATACCCATTATTTGATTCTTTCATTAATAAGGAAAATATTGTATCATTATTGTGGCATAAATAAATTTAATTATTCATAGTCTAAAAATTCTAAATAAAATACCATTATGTAGGAAATATTTTTAAATTTCTAATGAATATTTATAGTCAAAATTATACCATATATAACCCTATATAAAAATTGTTTTCCAAAAAGATATATGCCTCTGTCATTTTTGTATTTACTTTAACTTAATTAATATTAAGTGTCCTCATCACTTACAAGTGGCTCCATGGGGTCCCCAAATCTACCCAAAGATTCCCATGGTCGGAAATGTATCAAACAATAGTGTTAGGACACGTTTTATGGAAATTTAATATTGTTATAATATTAATTTTTATCCTTATTTATCAGATTTACTCTTTAACCATGGTAAATAAAATATTTACCAAAATAAGTATTCAAAATGTCTAAAAATAAGTGATATCAATTTAAACAATTTGGACATCCTGATTCCAAATATTGAATCCTTTTTTCCAAATTCAAAACACCAAAGTTTCAGAAATTAATTTAAAAATAATTACCGCTGTAAAAACAAAAAGCGTGATTTTAAGAAATAATAACTATCAAAAGATTGTCACTTTTTTACGATTGGTTTAAATGTGAAATTATGTAAAATGACCAAAATTGTATTAAATGGTAAAAATATAATCTAAATATACTTTAAAACCACTCATATTCATAATTTATCACTGTTAAGTATTTCGATTAAAAAAGATGTTTTTAATTAAAATTTTGTAATTTTCACTATTCATCAAAATATGAAAGTTTTCTAAAAAGTACCAAACGTTCACCCTAAGAAAATTTCGATACTAAAAATCCAAAAATAAAGCCCATTTTGAATTTTAAAATTTATAAAATTTAAATAAGTGAGTATTACTATACATAATGGCTAGTTTGATTGGTTGTGATGTGTGTTAGAACTCGAAGCTGCGTACAACACAAACTACTTTACTATTTGAAGAGAAGTGTACCATGGAAGACTGGGGTGTTACAATAATGTTCTAGTACTATCATTTTCCTTTCACCAAAACCATCCCAACATGATGGAGTATGACATCATTTTCACTAAAATTTTTCATATGGATCCATTTGAAAACTTGAATTGAAACTATTATTATCGAAAAAATCATACCAACGTTAAATAATGATACAAAAAAACCTATAATTTAAAGTTATAATTACCTCAAAATTTATTAATTTGTTTGAATTGTCCCTTCAAACATTCCAATAGTCTGAGTATGGTTTGTAATGCTTAATTGAAGGTCATTGTCAAGAGCCTTATGCGGACTCCTCTATAGTTTATATGTAAAACCATGATAATGATCAGTTATGAATTAAATAGGTTCACCATGAGGTCATAAAACATCATTTATATAGATCCAGGGAGTCTTCAAATTGGTATAAATAATCATATAGATAGGGAATAAGAATATTTTCTTACACGATCAATGATAACATGTATTATATCATTCATTCTAGGTGTATTCAATAATCCTTTAATAATTTCCATAGAAATGGCATATAGTTTTTACACTGGAATAGGAAGAGGTTTATTGACCACTCAATCATCTTGTCTCATCGCTTCAAATTGTTAAAAAACCAAACAACCTAACACATAATAAATTTTTTTACAAATCATTTTTTCCCACAAAAAATTATCCCTCAAATCCATGTACATATTTTTGATTATATGGTGTATAATGAAATTTTATGTATGAGAGGAATTTGAAAATATCCTTTTTAGAATATTTAATGAATGAAAATGAACTCTCTTTCCAAATTTTGGAACACATTCTCCATAAATAAAGCTTTATAATTTCCCATAAATCATTACCAAAGTTTCATTCTAAATTTTATCATCATTTAATTGGGTTTTTTATCATTTCTAACAAAGAATGTTTTAAAATAATTAAGAGAATGTGTTAAATTTTCTCTTAATATATTCCCATAACCATCTTTATTTTATCTATGATCATAGGATCCCTCTCAATCCTAGTTTGGTTAATAATTAGATGACCTTTTTTGGTCAATTATTTTCCTTCCTTATTTACATTCCTTATGTGGCACTATATTGATATATGAATTCCATGAGTATCTTGAGACATCACCCTTTCCTCTTGTTGTGTTAATTCTCTGAAATGACGCATTTTCAGATTTTATGATCCATGTAAATCCTAAATCATTCATAATAGAGATAATTTCGTTATATCATCAATGAAGTGATTCAATAAACCAAATCACTATCATGTGTTATATAGTTTCATTATTCTTCAATTGGACTATTGAATGTGATATCACAATTATCATTTTTTCCTTAGGAAAGAATAAATTAATTTTTTGGTGTATCATAATATATCAACAAACTATCAATTATATATGGTAGATCCAAAAACTAATCATTGACCAACGTACTCCTTATTTCATCTAATAATTATTCGTATTCCATTTTATAGAAAAGATTTTCCCATTTATGTGTTTTCTATTGTAATGGAATATCTTATAGTGAAATTGTTTGAATGAATTTTCAATTGTATCCAGCCCGACCAATGAATCGTCATACCACAATTATGTTTTTTAGTATAATTAATTCCCTGATAACATTCCTCTTCACATGATCAACTAGGATTACTACCATAGAGAAAATATATACAAGAAAAGAAACATCATGAAACCATAAACCGCACATATAAAATTCCAAACATAACAGATTCCTTTTTAGTGTCACAATAATGATCTTCATCTAATTATCAGGGTCCTCATATCTTTTAGAATAAACCATAACAAGATCAATCAGTACGAAAAAACATCATGATATTCCATGAATACCCAGTTTATTAAATCGATAAAAACTTGGGTTTTTAGTTAATCCAGATGAAATTACTATAAACTCACATTATTTATACGTTGTTCAAAAAGATATATTTGTAATTTCATCCTTAATTACTCTCAATTGATGAGGAACAAAACAAAGGTCATGCATTAAAATTTAGTAGGCTCAGTGAAGTTGATAAAATATGTCATCAATAGATACCTTGTTTTTCATTATAATAGTTTTATGTATATATATTAATATTTTTGGAGCTAGGAAATGATATGAGGTTATATTCTTAGGCATAGTGTACCTATATATTATTTAATAATAATATAAAAAATTTATTATATTACTTTCACATATTTTTCAAGAAAAATGGTACAAGAATAAATCATGTGTAAAATTTAATATATAAAACCATAGTTGAAAATGAAATGGAAGGTTTAACCTATAAAGGGAATATAGAGGGTCGTTATTAGCCATTTAGATAATTCTTCTATTGGAAGGTACATTCAATGAATTTTAAATTAATTTTATAATTTATTCATTAAACAGCTAAAAACTAATTTCCACTATATAAGATTCATTTTGGAAGATATCTTGGGTTATCATTATAACCCCAAATACCACTGAGATGATAATTCCACAGTCTTCATTGATTATTTATGATCATAAGATGATGAGCCTCTAGAAGAAGGTGAATTATAGTGTAAAAAGGAAACATACTTTCCTCTTTCATTAGTGATTTCATTCATCATCAATGATCAATCCAAATTAGGGTAGGCTTCATAATATCTGTCTTTGATACATTATTAAAAAATTATATATAATGAACAATTAAATTTCATTGTTCTTCCTTATTCATGATTATTTACATGCACCCAAGAATCAAATTAAATTTATTTATATGAATAATCTCTATTTTTCTATGTTTTTTAACTCAAATATTACAAATTTATATTCTTAGTCCAAAAAAACCATACCCAATTTTTTTTACAACATTACTATTATGTTATGATCGCAATAATTATTCTAATTCTTCACTAATTATACTATGGGGTCTCAGTTTAACATTTCTTGGTATCATCGAGTGTGATTATAACCCATATTCTTGAATGATTTTTGTAATATGAATATATCATGAATAGATGACAAATATAGTCGGATGGAGGGTTTTTGGAGATTAATTAATGGTCCAGTGATCCTAATTATAGTTGACTGTGGTTTGGGAGGTGTGAAAGACATTTACGAGTGTTGAACTGGCTAACGAGAATCCAATTTTCAGCCATTGGATGGATGAAAACATGAACGAATAGCCTCTCCTTCTTTTTTGGGAGTCCAAGATGTAAATTTAACAACCCAAGGATTTAAAAATAAATTTAATATTTAATACATGAAACATTGAGTCTCTATAAAACCACACTTTGTTATAACCTAGATAATAAACATAATTTTGTTACCTCTATGATTTTAATTAAAAAAAGACATACACCGTTGTTTTCAGTGTGATATTTAGAGTCTTATAGAATCAACATAGATTTTTGATGAATAATAATGTACCCTTATGAATAATATTGAATAGTAAATCAAACAGAAAAAATAGAATCTTCACCCATGAATATATAATTACAATTTAGATATCTTATAAGTTAAAAAAATGATCATAGTATAATATTTTGTATTCTTGTATGTCATAAATATTTTAATTACAATTTTATGATTAATATTAAAAAAATTAATGGAAATTTATTTTCATAAAATGTAATCATAAATTTTTATTTTATTATCTTTTGGTTATAATATAATTTTATGAGTCCTTGATTAATTTTTCATGCTGTTATAAAATGAGCTATAGTTTTAATGATGTTTTTTCAAATTAATAATGATTTTACATTAAATATAAATTAAATATACATTTAAAATTATTTTCAAAATGTGGATATAATTTTTTAATTCTACTCATTGAAAAATGGTTTGGGTAATTTTTTGGTATTTTTCTAAAATACTTAAATTTTAGGTGAAACGTAAAATATGATAATTTATAATAAATGATAAATACATGATTTATTGAGTCCTAAGTGATGTAAGGATGATTTAAGACAACATGGTTCAAACATACATGCACTTGTTAATATTTTTGGTCACATAAATCATATATTATTTATTGTCTTGTAAAAAATAATTAAATATTCAAAATTCACTCATCTCCTCCACTACAAAACCCCCCCTTCACTCCTCTCAATCCTTGTGCCTTGTCTAAATTATGCTAAAATATCCTCCCAATATCCTCCCATATGTCCATCATCCCTTCACCTCTTAAAAATACCAAATCCCCTCCAATAAATAGGCTCTCAAGGAAGATTAATTCAAGAGGTAAATTCCTCCTTCCAAATCAATTTCATTCATTTCAATTTCCATTGTTTTATTTTCTATCATCACCACAACTCATCCAAATGTTATGAAAACTCTAGTACCAAACATGTACTATAATTTTGTTTTGATGATGGAATATTTTACTATCATCTATACTTTACCCTTCTTTTAAGCTAGTATAAAACACACTATTTGAGATGTGCCAATTTAACACATTCAAAGATTATGATTTTTTAATTTCTAATATCATCATAAATTCTGATCATGAAAACATTCATGTGGTGGAAACAGAATATAATATATGTATTATTTCTCATTAATGGTTCTATAATCATTTTGTGAACATGATTTTGATTTATAAATCAGAATGAGTTCGTTGATTTCCAAAACCACCAATTAACCCAAATAGTTGTCTGTAAATAATTTATATAAGGATTAATCTTCACACAAAATAATGAAATTAAATTTAAAAACATGTAACCATATTGGTGTTCACTAATCACATATAACTATAGTTCTTGAAAATCATCCTCATTTTTCATGATTATACATTCATGTATATATATATACTAATCAAGAAACAAACACACCCAAAAATTGAAAATGAACATCTTAACCATTCAAAAAAGCAATGAATGAACACAATAAGTTTATAATAAATCAATTACATGAATATTAGTTTATGTAATTATTAATTAATTAACATATATTTTATTAATTAGGTCATTATGATCATGTGGATAACACTTTTTGTCTTAAGGTACGAGGTCTATTCATCTCACTTCTTTTTTTGTATGATATTCCATATTCAATACTTTTACTTATGTATGGTGTATCTATACATACTAGTGATGTATCATATAATTAATCTCTTTATATTCTTGATATTTAATATATAATTTGATTATTATTAATTTTGGGTCATATGATTCAATTGATTACCAAGTTGTAATTAATTTCTACCCGAACATCCATTTTCATTCTGGTTACTTTTATTCACTACTTAACTCAATAAAATTATTATTTATTAATATTCACCCATAAAAAATTCTGTGTGAATTTTCTATATATTTTTCCCAACAAAAATCCTAATTTCATTTTTTGGATGTTATATGTAATAAAGGATCTTTCAAAAATCATTCCTGATAAACAAGCCTCTTTTAAGGGAATTTCTCAAATTATTACATATTTTCAAGGTCACTATATAATATTTTTTTACCATCAATTGACTTTTTCAAATAAATTATTATATTATTAAAATATTATTTTACTTCACTTATGGATTTATACAAAGTTTTTTCCAAAAAAACTATTCTTTTCAAATTAATCGAGTATTTATCTAAAGAATTACTCGATTATTTTATATGAGTGTATTCATATATTTCAACACAGTTGAGGATTATTATATATTATTGGGATTAATATTTTATAATATCATCTACCATATTTAATTGAATTGTTAATGATTATCTTTAATGTGGTTGTGTTATCTTAAAACCACTCACAAAATTACACTCAATGGTTAGTTTTTATGCATAATGTTCAGGGAAAGTTTTCTACATTTCTTATTTTAGTTTCAATATAAATGTATATGTTTTTATGATAATCCCCATTAATATGAGGAATTCATTAGACTTAGTATGTAATGGGTGGGGCCCACTATATCCCCTCTATGCATCAGTAGGTCTGATGAGACAAAATATTGTCATAGCATGAGGCCTTGAAAAAATGGATATTTATGGTATTGGCACGAGGCCTTGACAGTATGGTTATGATGTCCCACATTATGTGTTCCATCATTATAAAACTAGTAATTAATAGTTATCATGGTTATTTTACATGTTTAATACCTATGTTTATGATTTATTATTGAAAAAATTATTCAACTCTTATACCTACCCTAATGTGTTAAAGTTTATTTTCAAAGGCCTGTGTTTTTCGTTATTTTACATGACTAACATTTAAGTTTATGATTTCATCCATTGTATTTATTACCCTTACTAACCATTTGACCTCACGGTTTTCTTATGTTTCATTTTCCCAAGGCATGATGATGTATATTATATTTGACAAGAAGTGATAACAAAGGATTTGTGGGTGTTTCCAAAGTAATTGTCTTTTCTCCCTTTCAAGTTATAATCCTAAAATTATATATGTATCTAGTTTTTGATAACTACTAAACTACTCCATCTTTTGGGATATGACTTTCTTGTATGAATTTCAATGTATTAAAATAATGCACTGACTGTAGGAAACTGTGGTTGAAGAGTTACAATTGGTATCAAAGAAAGTGTAGTAGAAATCATGGAAACTAGATATAGAAAATGTATAGTAAAGAATAAAACCCTATGATAGTCTTTGAGGATAAACATACAAGAAAGACCTGGAATATTGTTATGTAATATATTATGTGTATCTTTTTAGAATATACAACCATATCTGGATAGAACAAGTGGATGTGGTTCAGGAATAGATGTACCTAGGAGTAACACCTACGACAAGGAGATTCGGGTTTGACCCAGGATATCCTGGTACATGACAAAGGACCATACTGCGCGCCATGTTTGACAATCTTATGGGATATTATTAGAATAATTCAGGTTGGTTTTTCTTACATACCATTATGAAGAATTTGTTATTCCAATGTAACAGAAGTATATGGTTATAGGATTTACAATGCATAAATTTATGTAATGTGTTATACCATATTTAGGGTTTTAAAATGTTTATAATTTTATGAGATAATATAATATATATAAATGATTATAAATGGAACCTAGTAGATGAAATTAGATATTCACCCAGGAATGTGATTAAAAAATTAATAAGGATCATATCTCTCTTGGTCTTAAGCTATGGTTTCAGAGGAAGATATTTTCTCATGTGCCCTCATCATATGGGGAAATAGTATCATGTGTTAAAAATATAAGTAATGAATTCTATGATTCCTATGGAAATGATGGGATCTAGGAAAAGAAGAGGATGTCAAAGAAAAATATGGATAAAGTAAATAAGGGAAAGAAGGATCTTCCCAAATGTGATAACTATTGAATGATTCACCTGGGAAAATGTTTGAAGGGAATGTGAGTATTTTATAAATGTAAAGAAAAAGGACACCAATATCATGATTTCAAGGAAAATAAAAACATATCCAATTTATAATTCTTAAACTGTAAGGATATCGGACACTATGCAAATCAATGTCCCAAGTGTCAATGGAATATTCCCCCAATGATGTTACTGGATAATGATCAAGTCATGATACTACTGCTGATGAAGTAGAATGATTAAAATGCTTCGTCATGAATAATATCATTTAAATATTATATCATCAATGTACAAGTTATAAGAATTATGGAATATATGATGATTGTACTATAGTATTATTTCATTATTTATTTGAGGAAGTATGATGAGTTGTACCATGGATAAGTGACTTAATATAAATTTAATATCTTTTGAATGTATATGGTTGAGGGAAAGACATTCCAAAATACATTACCAATGATTAAGAGAATAACGAATAAATGATTTATTCTTATATGTACTGACAACCTCAAAAATGACTGTGGACTTTTCAACAAGTTTTCTACACTATCACTGTTGGTGTTTACAACATTTTTGGATATAAGGAATATATCCTATATCATGTGTAAGGGTAAATTCTTGTTTCTAATAAGGTTTTATGTTAATTTGAGTTATTAACATACATAAAGAGGACACAAGATGAATATATTCCCATTTTTTTGAATTCGAAAATTTATGGTTGCCTTATGTTGAATAAAGGAAGATAAGGTAGAAGATGCATTGAGTAGAAAATATCATGGAGTTCTAACCAAATGAGTATTTATAACAACCCCATTTACATTGATCTAGCAAGGATGGATATGTTATTGATTATACTGTATTGGATAATGATATTTTGGAAAGTTAAACCCTATATAAAATTGTTTAAATCGATCATTGTATGAGGTTTTATAGTTTAATGTCACCACATGATGCAACCTATGCTAAGAGATAAAGTGTAGATAGTTCAAGGAATTAATTAAGGATAAGATTCTCTTCATGAAATATAAACATATATTTTTACAATTATATACAGTAATAATTCCTCAACTCTAGGAAAAGTTTCATAAATTTTTTTTGTCCTATTAACACATTTTTATAATGATATTAATGAAAATTTTCATAACTATACTTTATTTTTTTTGTGGTAATGATATTTCATGTGAGCATGATCTCTATTATCGTCCATCAGAACATGATGCTTTGACTATTCTTATATGAAAATGTTATCCAATTAGAATGCATAGTTTTTTAGTAACAGATGCATTTAATTTCCCCTCTTATTAAAAGTATATTTTTACCGTATTTCTAATGCGGGTTCCACACAAGGGAGTTTTCATGTATCAACCAATAACCATGGAAGTTCAATTTCAAATTTTGAGGAAGAAATTGTTGTAAGGAGTAGAGAACAAAATACCCCAAGGATTTAAAAATAAATTTAACATTAAATGAGTTTAATAACGAGTCTCTAAAATACACTTTTTTATAACCTTTCCAATAAACATAATTTGTCTACTTTTGGGATTTATATTTTGAAAAACTGACATATGTGGTTTTTTATGGTGATATATAGAGTCTGACATAATCAACATAGTTTTTTGATGAATAGTAACATCCCCTTATGAATAGTATTATACCCTTATGAATAGTAATGAATTGCAACTTGGTGGAAAAAATAAAAACATCACCCATGAATATATAAATACAATTTAAACATCATGTAGGTGAAAAAATGATCATAATATAAGTATTGATATTTTTGTATGTCATAAAAATTTTAATTTCAATTTTATTATTAATTATGTAATTTAAAATGGAAAATTATATTCATAAAATTTAATCATCAATTGTTATTTTATTTTCTTATGGTTATAAGAATATTTTATGAGACCTTGATTAATTTTTCAAGGTGTTATAAATGAGTTATAGTTTTAATGTTCTTTTTTTTAAATAAATTGTGATTTTATTTAAAATTAAGTTAAAAATAATTATATATCTATTTTTAAAATAAGTATTTCTTTTTTAAATTCTATTCATCGAAGAATGGTATGGGTGATTTTTTCAGATTTTTCTAAAAAACATGAATTTTATGAGAATAGTAAAATACGATAATTTATGATAAATGAAAAATACAAGATTTATTGAGTCATAAGTGATGTTAAGAAGCTATAATCTCACATGGTTCGAACTCTCATGAACTTATTACTCTTTTTGGTCACATAAATCAAACACTATTTCTTTTCATGAAAAAAATTAATTAAATAATGAATTAAATATTCAAAATTCACTCCTCTCATCCATAACAAAACCCCCACTCACTCCCTCTTCTCTTCACTCCTATAGATCCTTGTGACTTGTCTAAATTATACTAGAATATCCTACAAAGATCCTCCCCAATTTTCATAATCCCTTGGTATCCTAAAAGGGCCATATATCCTCCCATAAAAAGGCTCTTATGGAAGATTTATTTAAGAGGTAAATTCCCTCTTTCGATTCAATTACTTTCTTTTCAATTTCCTATATTTTATTTTATTTCCCCCTCTGTAATAATCCAAATTTTATGACAAAAAAAATACATTACTTATATTGTAATTTTGTTTTTTGATAATTGAATAAGGTATTATAATCTCTTGTTTACCCTTCTTATATATTAGTAGTAAAAAACATACCATCCGAGTTGTGTTGATTTACCCCATTGAAGGATGATGACATTTCAATTTATGTTATGATCTTCAATTTTGGTCTTCAACCCATTATTATGTTTTAAAAATACTATAATATATGTATTATTTCACATCTATGGTTCTGGAATCATTCTTTCAACATGGTATTTATTTATAAAGTAAAATGAGTTCGTTGTATTCAAAAACCGCCAATTAACCCAAAGAGTTTTCATTAAATAATTTATATAATGATTCATATTCACTCCAAGTAACCAAATGAAATTTACAACCATGTAACCTTCTGTATGTTCAATATTAACATATATCTAAATTTCTAGATATCCATCCTCATTTTACATGATTCTACATTCATGTATATAAGTATACCGATCCTGAAACAAACAGACTCGAACAGTGAAATTGAACCTCTTAACCCATCAAAAAGGACATGAATGAACTTAATAAAGATATAATAAATCAATTAAATGAATATTATGTTATGTAATTATTAATTAATGAACCAAAATTTTATTATTCATGTCATTAAGATCATGTGGAGAACACCTTCGGACTTATGGTACGTGGTTTCTTCATCTCACATCCATTTTTGTGAGATATTTCGTATTACATTCTATTACATGTATATTGTGTTCGTATACTACCCATAGATGTTTAATATAATGAATCTATTTATTTTAATGATAATAAATGTATAATTTGCTGATTATTAATTTTGGGTCATAGGATTCAATTGATTGCAATATTGTAAGTATTTTCTACTCGAACGTCCATTTTCATTTGGGTTACTCTTATTCACTACTAAACTCAATAAAATTATTATTTATTCATATTTAACCCTCATTAATTATTTTCTAATGTTCTATATAGGTGTAAAATTAATAATACTACTTTCATTTATGGTTAGTTATATGTATATAACGCATCTTTTAAAAATCATTCTCAATAAACAATCCAATTTCAAGGGAATCTCTCAAATTCCTACCTATATTCAAGGGAAATATATAATATATTTTAGAGACCATTATCTTTATAAAATAAATTATTTAATTATTAAAATACTTTCTTACTACACTTCTGGTTATAAAAAAATATTATATCCAAAATAACTCTTCTTTTAATAGTAAAATAGTATTTATCTCAAAAATTACTTGATGATTTTATAATAGCGACTTCATATATTTCAACACATTTTTTGATTATTATACATTATGGGGATTAATATTCTATGATATCATCTCCCATATTTAATTTAATTGATTATGAGTTTCTTTTCTTTGGATGTGCTATCTTTACACTATTCACCAATTTACTCCGAATGGTTGTTAGTTTCAATATGAATATATTTGTTGTGTGTTTTTATCCCCATTCATATGAGGAATGAATTGGAATTAGTATGTTATTGGTTGGGCCCTCTATATACCCTTGATGCATTGGTAGGTCTCATGAGAAAAACTATGGTCTTGGAATGAGGCCTTAACAAAATGGATATTTGTGGTATTGGCATAAGGATATGACGAAATTGTTATGGGGTCCCAAATTATACATTACCTCATTATGAGGCTTGTAATTAATAGTTAGTTTTGTTATTATAGTAGTATAATACACATGTTTATGATTCATTATGGCACTATTTTTTCTTCTCATAATTGAACCACAATGTGTTCAAGCTTATTTATAAAGCAAGGTGTTTTTCATTTTTTAACATGCATAATGTTTGTGTTTATGATACCTTCTGCTGTATTGCTCACCCTTACTGAGAATTTGAGCTCACCCATTTCTTATGTTCCATTTTCCCAAGGCATGAGGAGGTATATTATGATTAAAAATACGGGATAACATAGGATTTTTGGGTGTTTTCAATGCAATTCTTATTTTTTTTATCCCTTAAAATTTTTAATCATAAACTTATGTATACATCTGGTTTTTCAAAACTACTATACTACTTGGTCCTTCAAGATACAAATTTATTTTAAGAATGACACTGTATTAAAATAATGCACCAGATCTGGGAAACTGGGGTCAGGGAATTACAATATATTTCAAATAGGAAGTGGAAGATCAGTAGTAATATGTAGTAGAATTTGGATTAAACAAAAATTATGACTTCACATCATGTAGTTCAGAATAATTGACATTATGTTCTTTATAAATAATAAGTGTGAGGTTTCCCAGAGGATTATTAATATCACAAAACCCTTGGGACCCAAAAATTAAATTTTACTCCTAAATAGATACATGGTGTGTACTATAGTAGTACACGAACATGTTCATTGTTGAAAAAAAATCATTATACTAGCACACGACTAGGGTACATGGGAACAACTGAATGGAAATTGCAAGGAACCCATGCATAAGTACATGGGGGTATATGAAAGTACATGGGCATGTGAAAGATTACATGTACAATGATAGGATCATGGGTAGGATATCTGGTGGCTAAGGGACACCATGTAGTACCATTACACACCTAGTATTACTACATGGGTAGTAATCCACATACTATCAGGTACATGGACATGCAACAAGGCAGTACCACATGCCATATCAGCCCCCTAAAACTTCATGTACACTTCCTTTTAATGAAACATATATCTCTCATAAATCCTATATTAATACTTATATATTTCAATTTGAATAAACTATTTTAAGTGTTTTTTAAATATAATGTGATGGTGGACATAAAAGTGTCTCTTGAAATGCAATGAGAGTTGCATTTGGTGTTACGAATCATTAGATGAGGCTCAATGATGAAAGTGATTAGGATGATCATTAGAGAGATTAGAGTGCACCAGACCACTGGACAGGGAATGGTTATTATATATACTACTAGAGTGGAACCCTCTTTTTGGGAAGTTGAACGATCCTTTATATACTATTTGAGTAGAACTATCATACAGTGTAAGGGAATAGTTCATTGATAACTATTTATTCACCCTTATACTAGGCTAGGAATACGTCCTCTTTCTACGATCATTGTGTCACAGACTTGTGGAGATTGGGAATGGGTACTCTATTATTAGTGTGGAACCCTAATTCTCTACTGGTCTAAGGTCCTCTATAAAATATTAGAGTTTCCCCATTCTTTTGGTCAAGGCATAGGTCCTATGTGAAATACGATAGTGGTACCCCTCTGTTGGACTAGATAGTGGGTTCACTATCCACTAAGTGCTATCCCCTATGGAGTTAGGGAATGGGTAATCTAACATGACATTATGATCCCTCGACTATGCATCATAGTGGAGAGTCATTGCACCACATGAATGATTCTTCAAAATAGATGTCTAGAAAGTTGGGTATCATTGATGGACCTATTAAAAATATTATAACTCATTATAATGATGGTTAATGAGATTGAAATCCCCATTCACTCTCGTTTTGGATACTTTTATTGAGTATATATATATACACACATGTTTTTCAATTTTTTAATATTTAGTTCATGGATGATCTATCTATTACTATATTGTATCTTACTTCTCCCCTTTACATTTTAGGGTATTCCAGTAGGTATATAAATACACACCCCACAATGGTATTTGGCCACATGTTTCATAACTTATGAAGAATAATAATATGTTGGAGACAATTACATTGGATAATTGGTATACCCTATTACATTAGACTACATACGGTGGTTATGGACTTGAGATCAGTAGAAGGGATGTATCGACACATAAAATATGTAGTCAATTTGGGTGGGGACATCATTCTTGTTGGGAATAAATTTTATCCTTTTTACTTTTTAGATTAAGCCAACATACATTTTTACTCCCTAAAGATTATATATGACTGATTTCTTCTCTACATGATTCAAATTTAATTATATTTCTTCTTCAATTTTAGGTGTATATAATCAGTTGTGTTCATATATGTTCACCAGGAATGTTCCAACTATATTTGTTTCACATTTCGGTGCATGTCACCATATCATGGTTTATATGGGAGGGATTAGGGTAGTTGCATCTTGAAATTTATTGGGTTGGGTTATGAAATAATGTTATCACAAATGGCTCATTAAATGGTATTTTTTGGAGTTTTTCCCTAATATCGATTTGGAAGGGAAATTGTGATCATTGTAAAAGTGTATCTTGTGTGTTTTTAGGATACAGAACTCAATTATGGTGATTCAGTAGTAGTGACAATTAATATGAAATCTGAGAACCTTAATATCATCTCAAGATAACTATAAATTGGTTTTATGAAACTTTTGTAGATGAATCATATTGGATCGTTTCTTCTACTATCATTCTTGTGTCATCACCCTATATATATATATATTCACATATAAATGTTGTACATATTGATTACATTTATAGGAATATTCTACGATGATAGCCGGCTTGGTTAATGATTCCATACCATGATAATGATCTAATGATTGGTGATTCCTCAATTTAGTCTCTTTCATACGAAAATGTTGTACTATGTGGATATGTAGAACTAATCTATCTTAATGATTAGTTGATCAAACTAGAAGTTATGAATTTGGATGTATCAAATACTCAAGAATTGAATGAGTTCTATTTATTGAGGACATTGAGGATCCTTGGTGGGATAGATCCGTAAGTGGATGATGATTGGATGGAGATAGTGATAAGACTTATCAAGATTATCCAGACACTGACTGAACAATTGGTTTCACTATTATATAGCCTTTTACGAGGATATTCAGGGCATTATCTGAGTCTAGTTACACTAATGCGTGATGGGTAAACACACTCATGTCCTGAATTAAATTGGTTGTTCCATGAGGAGTAAAACCCCCCATGATTGAGATTAGTTTAGATATTATACCTTATGGATCCACATTATAGAGGGATCATAGTTTTGGATTTTTCTGTGTTGTTCATAGAACATATATGGTACTCCCATAACATGAATAATTATGTATACTTTTGTGAATGGAAGTTTGTGTAGGATATATAAAGATACATCGATGAAAGTGTGGTACCATACATCATTCCCACTGATGTTTCATATTAGGAGTGGTCCATTTTTTTAGAGAAAATCCTAGTAGATATATGATTAGAAGATGGGGAATTCAGTGGGTTTTATAGGGATCAATCATTTATAGTATCTAGAAGGAACCATTTAGTAGGAACTTGGTGTATGAAACCTTTCTAGGTTTAAACATCGTCTTATAGTTAGGAAGCACTTCCTCCGCAAGGAAGACTAGGAAATCCCAGAGAGGGGTAGTGCTACGGTGATAATGTGTGAGGTCATATGGAACATTTTTCCCAAAACCAAAATGATGAGGAGGGTAGAGAGACAGTGGATATACCATTATGGTAGATGAAACACCATGATCATTGATCACCTAGTTGAGGGAATCATGTCCCCTAGTGAGGTTGGGTAGTAAGTGGAATAGTCCGGGCTCTATAAAGTGGATTTTTTTTGTGTGGGATGATGTTATCATATACTTTGAAAGCCACTAGGAAACACTTTTTGGGCTCAAGGAGATAGTAATTTGGGGCATGTGACATTTTAGTTTATGATGGAGTATTACCCTGTAGAATAACAGATGATTGGAGGTTTGATCTGGGTTTATTATACACCAGATTCCTTAACAATAGACTCCTTTTTGTGCCATTCAGTTATCTATTAAGTCCTTGGGTGATAATTTGAGCTCTAACTTGAGGCATTAGCCAAAAAATATTTTTCAAGATATTAATGCAGGGAAATATTCCTCTATATCATTTATCGTTGCGTAGTTCAATCTATAAATTGTTATAGAATGGGAATAATTGGAATTTTTATTCATCTTGATGATACATTATGATGTCATATTTTGTATAGATTTACTCTCCACTGTCCATGTCATATTGATAGCCACTAAATATAGGTTAGATTCTATCACACTAGTTGGAGAATAATTTCATTTATGGGTTATAGGTATCTCATGGTGAGGTGACTTTGTTTTTTTTTGGGAACGAGGCTACAACCCATTAACCATTATCTAGAGAGTATAAAACAAAACATAATAGGATCTTTGTATATCTCCATACCATAATTCATGGAGGATTACAGGGACTTGTTCCCCAAGGATTATACGATACTAACTCTAAGGCGAGATATGGAGTTTTGTTTCAACTTTCCCTATGTTACCACTCTGATATATTCTACATCATATTGAATGGAACCTACATAGCTCGGTGAGTAGCAGATATTATTCGAGGACCATCGAGAGAAGTGTTTTATCAGGACCACTGAGCCCCCTAGGCATATCATGTGTTGTTTGTGAAAAAAAGAAGATGGGTGGTTATATCATTGTGTATATTATCATCTTAAAAACGATGCCAAAATAAATAACAAGTTGCCCTTTTTTAGGACTAATGAAATCATTGTTCAATTTTGATTTAGAAGAAGGTTTTCCAAGATCACAATCAGGTCCAACTATAACTAGTTAAGAGTTCTCAAGGATTATATTGGAATATGAAAATTCAATGTGTCTGCATACACTTTGTGTTCCTGGTGATACCCTTTGGTGTGACGAATTCCACAGTTTTGATTATGTATTTGATGAACCAGATCTTGCATCTTTACATTTTCAAAAAAATATTCATAATAAATATACTCGTATCATCTATGTTAGAGGAGGATCATGAATATCTCTTGAGGGTGGTCCTAGATTTTGTTCAGGAGAACATGATTTGTTATATTCTCTCAAAGTTCCATTTTCATATACATGTGATTCCCCTTCTTTTGAAAGAAATTATTATGGGAGAATTTACTATATAACTAGATAATAATTCAATATTTCATTCATGGGAGACACCCAATAGTGTGTTAAAGTTGATATTTCATTGTGTTTTTTCAATAAAAGTCATCATTTCTTTGAAGATGATTTAATTTTTTGATTACCTACAAAATGACCATGTTATTCCAATGCCATAGAAATCTCTAAAACACACCATTCCAATTGAATCACCTCAAAACATTCCATAATTCCCACTTCACTACTAATTCAAACTCTATAATATACTAGTTATCATACTATCATGTGTTTATTTAATAATTATCATGGATTTTAGCCCCACTGAACACCCTGATGAAAAAAGAGATGGGGTTTACATTTTTTGATTAATGCTAAGAAAACTTCTAGGGATTAAGGACATGTATTACGAGTAATCATATTAAGAGAATATGAGAAAAGAGTGTCGATTACATTTTATATGTTTATTATATAGGATTTGGTCTCATCTGTGTATTGATACAAAGGCGGGAATATATCTAATTTCATTTTAAGTAGTAGATACCCCTTGAGTATAACTATGAGAATCGTGACCATGATATGGGGGTAGTATTCATAGCTCTAAATCTGTTGAGGCACACTCTACTGAGAGACCTATTTGTTGATTACTAAAACAATCAGATTATTAGGTATGTATTGATACAAATTGGCCCTAACAAAATACATAGGTTATGTTTATACATAAAAAGGTCTATGCCTTTGAGATTATCTATTTTCCTATGAAGTTAAATGTTGTGGAATATTCCCTTGAATGATGTTTCAAGATTATTTTGTGATGAAGGCATTAATGTTTTTTTGATTCCTTGTCGCTGACTGTAGTTGAGGAGCATGGTGTGTTTTTTCATCAATTAATGGTGTCCAATCCTCCTCTCAAATAGCATGTGTGAGACTCCCTGTTGGTAGACATATACTATGAAATCTATCATGACCGTATATAAAAATATGATTATCTAGAAGGATTTTTTGAAGGAGGGGATCTTGTAACCCATTTCCATGGATGAATGGTCGCCCCAATCATGCTTTGGGATAATGTGATGAGATATTTTCACACATATAATTTGGTTTCACATTACATTGTGGGGAAGACATAAAGATAAAATTAGTGAATGTTTTTTATGGAATTAATGAGGTAGATCATAGAAATGTTTGTCTCTTAAATCCTCACAAGTTATTAGGTGATGGTTGGGCACCATGTATCAGATGGTTTCCTATATACCTTTGAGGTCCTTGTGTGGAAGTGGAATGTAATATCAATGGAAATAATGATCGGGATTCCAAAAAATTAAAGAAGCTATGATGAATTCTAGTTGATAGTTTACTGACTTATGAAATAAAATAACTTCATTATTATAAGGGACTATAGTTCAGTGGAGAGTTTGGGGAATGTTTATGAATGGGAGATCATTCTCTTTCATGGTTTTCCCTCAAGGAATTTCTCTAGAAGTGATGTGTTGTTCAAATCACGGTTGTAAAGAGGCCTTAATGAGGAATCCAGGACCCACATAAAAATGTATAAAGCCTCCCACCCCTGTACAGACATGTAGACTTAGTGAACATAATACGTTGTAGAGGATATGATCATGGCATCAGTTAAGTACATGGGATAGAGTTGGGAGGGTCACTATTCCATAGTAAATTTTTCATACAATAATATCTAACAATACTATAATCATGAATCCATTTGATCCCATGAATGGGATACCCATTAAATCATCCATATATTATATTGAAATTTTTGAGACATCTCTTGTAGGGAAATTGATAGAGCAGTTGATGGAGGAGAAGGTCTAGGTAACCCATGAGTGGATGAGGGTAGCCCAATGATGGAAGTAATCATATGCACAGTGAAATTATAGTACATTGGTATTCAATATGGTAGATCATGATTTTCTAAGAGTCTCCCCAAGTACTGGATTGAATATATACATTCTGGTAGGACATCTATCCCGAAGGTTCATCAAGTCATTTGAGATAATGTAGAGGTTTTGCGAGGTTGTGCATTACCTCTTCCTACCCACACAATTGGATATGGTAGATGATGTCTTTCATGTGATGTATCTAAGGAGGTTTTTTTCTAGTCCCATGAGCATTATTGACCGGGTTGATTTGGATATTGACGATTGAGCCACTTTTATGGAGAACCCCATGGAGATCGATGATTAGAATAAGATGAACAACTGTGGATAGACCATCAACTTGGTTCATTTTTTCTACTAGTGTTTGATCCTATGGGTGAGATAATGGGAGAGGGAAATATAGATGGGGGATTAGTATCCCAACATTTTTTATATATTTTTTCTATTTTATAATGAATAAATAGAAATAAGGAACAACCTAGAGATACACTTTTCCCTTGAAATTCCCTGAAATATATTAATAAATATTTTTGGACATAGGTGCTAAGACGTTGAATGATTTCAAGGCCGAATGTGTTTGGAATTTATTTTATAAAAATATTACATATATTTTATATTATGCACGAACCATTTTAATCAGAAATTGGATATATATAATAACCTTTCTCTGATTAAAAGTATGAGACCAAGGATTAAACAAAAAATTTGATATTTACCCTATGCGCAAATTAAATATCTTTTTTGGGGGTGTTCAGATAAACCGAGCTTTGGCATGTATGATCCATGAATTTTTTAATTAATAATTTAATTAACTTATTAATCACCTAAAAACATTTTCAGGCTCTATAAGGATTTTATATCATATCAACTAGGTTATCCACATAACCCTAGCACCATTGAGTGGATAATTACAATTTATTTATTGGTGATATCTTATTAGATGTGGATGAGACACTGGATCAAGATGAATTAATTCTCAACAAACAAAATTGAACTGTTTCCATTTTTATGATCAGGTTCTAAATCAATGATTTATCTAAAACATTTTATAAAATGTCATATGTGACACTACAAAGTTATTATTAAATAAATGGTCATGAAATATTCTATTCCTTTGATTTTAATTCTTTTTGTGCCTTTTCATTCTAACATGTTTTAGATTAAATTTATTTATATGATTATTACATGATTTTACATGTTTCATAACATGGATATCCAAATTTGTATTTATTTTTAAATTAAAAATTTTAAAAAAAGTGTAACACATTTTTTATTATTCATTCGTACTAGTAGTTTTTAAATTCATAACCAATTGGACATTGTGGTGTCAGTTCAACAATAATTGGTACGATCGAGGATGATTAGACATAATGTTTTTTGAAAGATTCATGTTAGATGAAATAATTAGAGATCAAATGATTTATTTTGATGATTTCTAAGTGTCTCATGATTAATTAATGTATTATAGATCCTAAGGGGAGTTGGTTGTGTTGTGGGAGGCATGAAAAGAACGTATGGGTATTGACAAAATCAATGGGAATTGAATTTTTATATGTTGTATGGATAGAATTGATGAAAAGAGCCACCCCCTATTATTTTTTGCTACAAATAGTCTCTATTTAAAATGGATAATGTATATATAATGAACTTGTAAGAGGATCTAGGATTTTGTGAAAACCAAGACTACAAACCATGTGATTTAAAATAACACATGACATGTTCTTAAGGAATCAAAAACCAAAAGGTTTTTAGAAATTTTTTAATATCACATGTTCTGTGGGACGGCCACATGCTATGTGTCCTGGTGCTGGAGAGCGAGGGTGTACTCTAGGGGTACATGGACATGGGAAAGAGAATACCTTATTTTGTGTTCCATCACATGTCTAGGGTTCACAGGAAGGCCCGAAATACTTGTGTAGGAAACTTTGACGGAGTAAACACCATGTATTAGATTACACAGGCACTAGTAAGAGTAAAAGGACACATAAAAGAGCATGAAAAGGGCCCTGGATGGATAAAATACATTGTATAATACATTTACATGTTATTTACTGAAATAAAGGTTGTAATCCTTGTTCTAGTTGGTACATGGCTTGGAAATAGAGAAAGGCTACACATCGTGTGGGTCCCCTTACACACATTGTACACTTCCTTTTTAGGGAATGTATATCTCTCATATATCCAACATTTCGACATATATTTTGGACTATGATTTGAATATCCTATGTTTTTTACACTTAATCCATGATGGTGTCTTTCATATATTCCCCTGATATTTTATGTGGGATATTTCAAGCATGACATTTCTTTAGGAAAAGATCGATGACTGCAGTTATCATGAATCATAATCAGATAGATTAGAGTGGAACCCTCCTTATATAAATGTAATTGGTCCCCTCTATGCTCTCATAGATCCACCCTCTTATAAATGGAATGATCCTTCTATATACAATCAAAATGTCACCCCTTTAGTATCATGGAATTTTTCCTTGACTATAAGTGTGGGAACCTCATGTGGGGAAGGGTGTGGGTCCTCTATCGTTTATTAGAGAGGAAACCTACCATGGATACAATGCATGGTAACTCAACTACTATATTTTTACCCTCATACTATCAAGGGAATGGATCATATATCTAGTATTAGTGTGTAACCCTCATACTTGTTACATGATGGGTCATTTATAATCTATTATAGTGATACCCCACTAATGGACTATATAGTTGGTCTTCTATCTACTAAATGGGACCATGTTCATAATATAGTGAAGATCTGTTATCTACTATGGCGTACCCCATATGGAATAAGGGCATCAGTCCTATAGCTTCATATTGTGTACCCATGATTGTATGGAACATTGGAATGTATTCAATCGACATGGATTCATCTTCTAAACAGACATGCGAGATGTTGTGCATTATTGACAGACCTCTATGAATAGTTGACCTAAATTATGGGAAGGGTTATAGGATGAAAATCCCATTCACCACTTATTTGAAATTATTTTATTGAGAATATATATATATATATATATATGGATGTTGATACTCCCATGTTATGGGTTAATAGGTCCATTAATTTTGTTTCGCCTTCTACACCCCCATTAGAATTCAAGCAGTCCTACTATGTATTTATATACTCAACCATAAATAGGATTTTACCACATGGGTCGTTTCATATGAAGATAATGGGAATGTCATTAGATATTACAAAGTAGTATAAGGATACCATCGTGTATTATACCTCACACAATGGTATGGTATTGGAGAACTAGAGTAAGACCTATATAGAACATTACATTTGTAGTTTTTTATGTTTGGAAATTATTTTGGTTAGGTTTTTATTTTCAATTTTTATTTTATTATTACACTATTGTACTCATGTGATCCCAAGATGATTTATCTACAATTTATTTTCTCTATATATTGTGTATTTTATTAATATTCCACTAAACTTATTTATTGAGAGGTTTGGTTGTTTTTTTATTGGTACATTAGCCATATAAATCCAATATTATTTATTGATTTTGGTGTTTTTCACTCATCTCTAGACTATATAGGACGTCTTGGGGTATTTATAAGTGCATACCCATTGGATTGGGTCATGATATCATCAATGTTAGGATTATAATACATGTTATTTATCAAAATAACATTGAATTACTTATAATCCTTGAAAATCATCATAGATCCTTCATTCGTCCTGAAAATGAGAACATGAGATCCACATAGCCAAAATATAGGGTGAATAAATCCCATATCATCAAATTTCACTAGTTGATTCATCAACTACTCAATTTTCATAGTGGATATTATATAAGTAGTCTTTTATATCGGTATTTAATAAGCGTTCATGTTAATGTAAAACTGAACATAATGCTTTGTGGGATATCCAAATAATGCCTTCAGAAACACATTTATGTATTACTATATAAAAGGTACATCCTAATGTTCTCTAATATGATACCGAAAACTACGAGTGAGTGTGAATTTCTGGTTCTTTTCCTTTTTCTAAGAATTATTCTTAACTACTTTGGACTCGTTTCTTATCCTATGAAAAAATTATAGTCAGGATCCACTCAAAAGTAATTCTTAACCTCACAATTCATATAAAATTTGTATAAAGGAAAAGAAAAAAAATTATATTCAAATGGTTCATTATATCGACCTACTCCTTGACATGTATGATAGTCCCACAAACCTGGATTTTCCATTTAACTTCTTTCAAGAATAAAAGGGCACAATAAGAAAATAATTATATAAACCATTAGTCTTCATTTCATCTATAGTTGGTTATACACCCAAATAACCTTCTTTACACATTCCCCACAATGGGTGACACATCCTAGAAAGCAATCAATTTCATCAATTGGTCATACCCTCCGCAACAAGCTTTA
The DNA here is from genome assembly GCA_963277665.1 of Viscum album. NCBI lineage: Eukaryota > Viridiplantae > Streptophyta > Magnoliopsida > Santalales > Viscaceae > Viscum > Viscum album. Next base: position 2,731,180 of record OY728120.1, on the reverse strand, counting down.
TTCAACATATTTTCTAATTCACTTCATAAAATTATTCAAATGCACCAAAAGTATGATGAATCAACTAGACTTGTATAGAATCATAAATAACATAATAACTTTTTTAAATAACTTTTTGTTATTAACACTTTCATCAAATCATAAAAAATATGAATATATAGAAACTCAAACATTCCATAAATTCTTTCCATAATACTTAGAATAATTCATTATAGTTTATGATTTATTTAGAATCCTCTATATAATTGTATCCATTTGATTAATATCTTTCATATTCTTCATCAATCCTTATGCCTTTAAAATAATATAGGAATAAATTGGATTCACACAACATCAATGTCCAATTGAACTTAGTCTGATGGTACATCACTATGAAGATTCTTCACCTGGTTAATCTTTCTATAATAATGATAACTCAGATGGAACTCACTCCAATTGACATCTCATCAGTGGAATCCCTTCGATAGGATTCGTTTCAATTTTTGCAAAGATCAACCTATTAAAAAATGGGTTGTTATTTAAATGCATATTAAAAAAAATTGATCATCATCTATCAACACATGTGAATAATTCCAAGTAAAATTTTATTTTTTTCTATATTAATAGGAATCCTATAATATAAAAGTGAGGAAACAAACTCTTCATCCCACTCAATTAAATTCAGTAATTTATCACTGTGATTTTCATTTTATATTCACGTATGATTAAATCAACACTTATAGAAATTTTTGTGGCCTTCTTAGATATTATGGAATCTTCTTAAAACATCATACTTTAAAAAATCTTATTCATTCTTATTTGATTACTGTAATTATTCTTTTTTTAGTGACTAAAATTAATGTTTCAACATCAATTTTGGTCTGAAGGACATTATTATATAAAATTAATCTAATGTAATTGGTAATATACGATCACTTCTAATGGATATGTACATATCAATATTGAACTCAACATCATATTCTCTTTAACCAATTTGAAATACAATTAAAAAACATAAAAATATTTTATATTGACCCAATTAAAATGAAAACCATCAAATTATTTCATGATATGGTACTTTAAGTAAATATAATATTGTTTACTAAATTGTTGAAACATTTTAAACCTCAAAATCTAGAAACCACATGACTAGAAACTCAATAATTCTCACCTTTTCAATCAATTATTTATTATTATATATCTCTTCATAAATTTTGAAATACCTATTTAATGATTCCAATTAAAAATTTGTACACTCTAAATGAGGGTTTTATTTTATAATGAATCGGTTTCATTTAAAATCAGATATACTGGTGTCAAAATTATATATATGTATAGGTATTATAGTGTCATCCAATTTATCTGCCCATCTGATGGATTAGATGAAATCTCACAACCACGGGTCATCTGAATCATGAATTTTTAATTAATTCAATGTCATCAAAGTCCAATTTATAGAAACTCTATGATCTCCTAGATCTGGTGGTCCATGATCTGATGGTCTTCATTAGGAACATTAAGGATACTCTAGGAACTAAAAAATCACATTATTTCCACTCGATCATTATTTTATAATGAATTTACCATGATTTTTGAAACATTAAAATAATATAAAATCTTTTTCTTATTTAATATGGAATGTTCTATCTTCAATATTCAAACTCTCTGCGTCTTAGCATAATTTTATAAATCTATTTGTCAACATATTCTGACAGTCCAACAAGATCCTAGTATAGTGGAATAGATCTTATATCCAATTCCAATGAATAGGATCCAACGAAAAACATCATTTTCCTCCAATTAGGGGGGTTAAATTTAAAACTATCCAAAAAAATTTCTCGACTTTAAATTTCAACAAACAACGCATCTAAATAGTTTTTAAATCACTTTAATCACTTTCATCAATATGTTCCACATTTTGATCTATTGAAAAAAATTACATCCAAAACAAAACATTTTCCTAAAAATATCTACCTTTTTTGATTTATAATAACATATTAAAAAAATAATCTCATAAAATATATTTATCATCTATATGCACACTCACAATATATTTCTCCCCATAAATAGATCCAATACATTTTTTTTATAATTTCACAAATCCACTCCATTGGTTAGTGGGATCCACACATGCCAAATACCGAATACAACCAGACTACCTCTTCCGAAAATAAAAAAACAAAAAACAATCAATGGGAAACCAAATTCAAAATTTCATCAAACAGAACTACAAACAACCCAAATCCATGAATTAAAAATTAAAAGTGAACCTCAAACCCCACACCGCCCCCCACCTAAGTCTGCAATCCATCAACCATTGATTTCAAATATGTCATGACAATATCCACCACACTGTCATCCCCATTAAAAATGTGGAAACCACGAACCCAAGAAAATTCCATTCACACCGATGAACCAGAGAAAATAACTGCAGAAAACACTTACCACAATCAAATAGAAATGGTAATCCACCATAATTTATGAGCATTGAGGCCACGAATAAGTGACATAATAGACACAAACATGCCGTTATTCAATACACACATATGCTGGAGGCAATCACACTACTCCACAACCACCATGAATAAACAGAACTAAAAAAATCACCATATTTATCAGAACACTGACATTGGCTCATAATAAAAACCAAAAAACAACATGAAAAACAGCATCGATGGCCATCAGAATGAAAGATGAGCATGCTACCAACCCCTCCCACAAAATCCCAATATATCGCTACACTAGCATCAGGGCCGACCAAGATGGGTTCAAGACTGATTGGTTGGACAACAAGGTGTGCTTTGAGGGGATCGCAATAAGGCGCGCTTTGGCGGGCTCTCAATAAGGGGCACTTTGAGGGGATCTCCTCTACAGGATGGTCCATAATTGTGCGTACTAAATTACTTCTGCTCGATCTGTTCTCGGTTTTAGGGAACTGGCGTGAATCCCCCTCCCTGCGGTTTCTGCAAGATAAGGCTTCCTTGGCTGCTGCTCACCTGGATTGTAGCCGGGGTACTTGGGTGTGATGGTCCCCCCATCATCTGGCCACAAGTTAAATACTGATGGTTCATGTCTAGTGCGTAACATGCGTGGTGGAGGTGTTCTCTGCAACACAGATGGGGGTGTTTTCCTTTCTTTTACAGCTCACATTGGGGATGAAAATTCTCTATAAGCAGAGGACAATTATATTCTCACTGGTCTCAACCAATGCATACAAAAGAACATTATCCTATCTCTGGTGGAAACTGATTCGATGATCATTTGTGACTCCCGTATGGGCATAGTCTCTGTTCCATGGTCAATTACATACATCATTAGGAAATGTAAAATGCTTCTCAACATGAATATTCAGTTCTCCCACACATGGAGAGAGGGGAACAAAGTCGCTGGTCATCTCGCATCCCTAGAAATCCATGGCTCTAATATCACTTGCCTTCTCAATGTCACTTACTTCAAGCCTGAAGTGGTTAACTTAATTCGTGGGGACACCCTTCGCCTACATTATTTTAGACCCCCCTAATCCTTGTTTCTTTTATATTTTCTTCCTTATTTGAATAAATATAATGGCATGATGATGACAAGGGAAGATAAGGATAAGGTCACCAATTTACACCACTAGAACAAAACCCAAACCACATGAATCACCCATAAATAGACCCAAAATAGAGGCCTGAGATGAAGTTCATGCAAAAAAGTGGGGAGATGGAAGGTAATTGATGCCTCACCAGTGAAAGACATCAGGAAAGGACATTCAAGGAATGAGGAAGACAAGGAAAAAAAGAGAGAATGAGGAAGAGGAAGTGAGGACCACTGATGCCCATGAATGAAACTGTAACCCTAGGAGGAAGGGTGCAGTGTGGGAGTTGGAAGCTCTAGTAGAAAGTAGAAAAATGGGGAAGTTAATTGGGGAAGAGGGATGTGATAGGTGAGGGGGAGACGAGATCGTAAGTGCTGCACAAGCCTCCCCCGCCGAATCTCCATTGGAGGAAACCCTATCATAGTTGACAATGAAAAATGAGGCCGCTCAGAGGCACCTCTGTGGTGTTCCTTATGTCATCAGCATCTCTCCCCAGACATGAATTCTACCCCTTTTATGTATTTCCCCCATTTATATCTTCTACCCCATATTGTAAATAAATTTAAATGGGGCCTCTCATGAATATTATATAATATATTAATGTATTCAAAACATTTATTCGGAGAACATTATTATCACATATGTTTAGTTATAAGGATCCTTTGACCAGACAACAATATGTCTATATTTATGGGACTAATGTAAAAAAACAAGACTATATAGACAAGGTGATAAATATAGCACATAACATAACTTTTCATGTAATAAATTTTAAATTATTAGTCATAATTATTATATATTGTGAAATATGAGAAATGTTTTTAAGATAAAAACTGCATGCACCTATCTCGACAATCATATCATAATGTGTATAAAACCGCATTACAAAAACATATCTTTCATAACTTCGTTACTTTCGTTTTCAATAAGAGTATGGACTCAAATCCTTTCTCCGTTACTTCAACACCATTAATTCACAACAAGATAGTAAAAACATACAAATAAATTGGGAACAAGTATTAACCTTATTTGTTATATAAGATCAATATTCAAAATGATATTCTTGTATCATTTTTGACTTTCTCTTCACCTTATATGAATATTACTTAGATATTAATTATTCCTTAAGAGTCCTTCAAATCTTTTTTATGAATGGTTTTTACATGTTTTGAATATTTAAATGAATCTATAAACTTCTCATCAACTTTAGTAACCTTCTTGTTCTAATGATTTTGTAACAAATTATACACCCCTTCCTATTTTTAAGTAAATATAGGCAAAAAAATATTAGTAACATTACCACATTTCTCAAATAATATTCATAATTTTTTGAATCTTCAAATACTAATGTGTTGATATCATTTAATCATATTCAAAAAAAATCCCTTATCATTTTAATAATATAATGTTTTTCCTTATCCTATTTTTGTTACCCTTTAATCTTGTTCCATAAAAATTATTATGAATTATTTCATTTAATAATAATCATGTTTAATTCATTAATCATTCTAAAAACTATAAAATTCATCATTTGTTTCCATTTTTCATTGATGGGTTTCAAAAAAAATTCCCCATCTATAATTTTCAATTTTTTTCTGTAAAAGTTTATCTCATATTCTCATCATTACTCACCCTTGACAAATACATATTTTCTAATAGAGATATGTTGTAATTGTATGAATATGAATTTTTTATAAAAATTATAAAACATAAATAGTGACATACAAATGTAGACCACTAATACTAATAATAAAACTGTTCAGAATTTTGTGGTTTTTGTTTCATCAAAAACATGTTCCACTTTTCATAGGGAAATAATTCAATAAATAACTCCTTTATATCTTGCTGAATAATTATTTCTCTCTAATCTAATTTTCATGAATGTTATTTTCACTATATTTATATGTTTTGAATTTAAAATAAAATTTGTTGTTGAAGATTTCTATCATCATTCTTATATCCCATAGTTGTGTAATAATAATTTTTTTTATTTTTATCAACTCATAATATTTCTAAACACAAATATTTCTTCGAACATACATCATTTTTTTGACTTCCACTATCTTGAATATTTTCTTCTTACTATGTTCTAAAATATTACATTTTATTATTTTTAATAATATCATTTGAGTTATATATATATTTATATATATTTAGTTTTCATTCAAGATAAACAATCATCATTATATATTCTACATTAAAATAAATAATTTTCTCATCATTATTCATCCAATTAATATTCGCAATTGATATGTATTTAATATCTTTATTCAATATAATTTTTTCTCTCATGAGTTGAGTATTATTTTCATATTCCTTTTACAAATTAAACATGATAAATCGTTATATTTAGGTAATCTCTTCAAAATTATCATCAATATTTTATGAAATAATTAAATTCTAACTTTATAAATAAATTTTATTTGATGATAATATTCATCACTGGATGAAGGATAATCCTTTTTTCCTCTACTCAAATAATTTTTTTTCATTATTTCATGAGTATCTATTCCATTATTTTAAATAAAATTTTGATTATGATATTCCATAGCATCTTCTCTGGATTCATGATCATTAATTTTCTTCTTAGTACACTTTTTGGAAAAAATTTACTTTCCCATTGGAATTCCTACATTTGTGAATTTTTTTAATTTTTCCCTTCGAAATAACCTAATTTTGTTTTATGGAAATGAGGGAAATGAATTTTTTTTAATATTCATCATATTTCTCAACCATTAAATCATTTGATTCATATCCAACATCATTATATTTTTTCCCATTTAACAAATACATTAAGTCCATTTATTTTCGCTAAAATTTATTAAAATACGAATATATTATACTTCATATGCCAAAATAATATTCTAATGTTCATTCATGTATAAATATTTATGATCATATAAAGAATAAAATTTTGAAATAAACCTATCTGAAATTTTTTTCATTAGTTTATTAACAATACAAGATTCTCCCAACATTTAACCAAAAGATGGGATGTTTCTCAACATTTAATTTACACTGGTTAAACAATCATCAATAAATTCCTATTAAGGTGATTCAATATATTTAAATCAGATTGTATATTTTTTTATCTTGGCTTCACTACCTTTATCATTTCCCTCATAAATACTTCTCAACTTATTCCATATCTTATTAGCTATTGGATACCCAATAATATTTTCTTAATCATTTTTGGTAAGATCCATAAAAATTCAATTCTAAGTTCTCTTCATCATATTTTATACTTCTCTTATCATAATATTTCACAGAAACATCATTTATTTGGGGAAATTATACATTTCCAATATCTCTAAATTAATTGTTAAGAAAACAATATAAGTTAACATCATAATATTCTAACTCTGATATTTTTTCCACAAAAAAAAAAGAATCCACCTATTTTTCATTGTTATTAATTTATCCATTAATAATTATGGGTCATTCAGTGGAGCCTCTCCAATATACGACTTGATGTTCAACAATTTGGTCGAGACCATATAGATTGGTGGTGGGGTCAATCAATGTGTCATATTTCATTTCATAAGAATCAGTCATAACTAAATTAGAAACACTTATTAACCTCTAAAAGATGGTACAACTTGAATCCACTCAACTGTAATTCTAAAAATCAATTTTTATATGCAACCATAATAGTGAGTAACTAGAACCTAATATTTAACTATTTGGGTAAAAAGAGCCACTCCATGCCATGTTGAATAGTCCAACCAGCATGGATTTTTCCACTGACATCATTCCAAAATACAAAGGCTTATGAATAAAATAGTTCTATAACCTAGTAGTCAACATTTATTCAAAATGGGATTATAACCCAAAATATCCGTTTCATATGCCTTTTTCCCAAATTTAGTAAAATTTTTCATAAAAAACTTTTCTTTAAACTAATTATACCCCCACCAATAAATTTAATTTAGAATATTTTCTGATCAACTTCAGAAAGTTCATCACTTTCTCCACAAGTAATCTAGATTAGTATCCCCGATGTAAAATCATTAGTAACATCAATAATTATATTAATAACTTTCTTATATTAAAATATCTTCTAGATATTTTGAAAATATGAATATATTCAAACTCAAAAATTCAAAAAAAATTGTTCAGTATGATTTATTTAAAAAATTCTAGTCTGATTTAGGCTTTGTTCGGTTATGTCACGACCCGTCCTCGGGGCCCGTGTCGTGACTACCCCAAGCCCGCCTTCCATAGGCCAGGGGCTGGCGACTAGCACCAAGGCATAAATCCCGGAAAAAGGGAAGGCATTGCCTTTGTAAAGTAAACAACAAACGCCACAGAGTAAGTAGGAATAAGTAAACACTAAGTAAAAAACTGGTACAACAGTAAGTGCGGAAAAGTAAAGGGGGCCAGAAATACAAGCCCAACTTTAAAGTACAACTGAAAGGGAAAAATATCAACTGAAAGAAAAGCCGCAACATCGAGCGGTCCTCTGGAAGCCCCACCTGAGGTTGGGTACAGATAGCCTCCACAGCTCCTCGGTCCAGTCGTCCGCTCCGAGTACACCCCACCCAGTGGTCCACCTCCAAGTACCGTCCTGCCCCGCCAACCTCGACCACGATCAGCGCTGTCTGTCGTCTGCAACCAACACAATGTAGTGCGGGCATAGCCCGTACAGGGGTGAGTATAAGCTACTCAGTAGGGACCCCAAGACCCCCGAAGGTCTCCCAGAATCCACAAAGGATAAACCACAATGGAAAGATACAATCACGAAGTAACATCTGACGCGGCTTAGGTATATGCCCATACATATACCTAAGTCATCAATTCTCGTTCGGCTCCAACATCCGAGCCCAAGTACAACCCAGTCCACACAGGAAAGAAAAATGTAAATCCACATAGGATAGCACAACACAATCCACAAAGGAAAGAAAAACAGGATTCAGCTCACACATGAATACTTCATTGAATGATGATAAATATGACCATAGATTGCCACTGATTCATCTAAGTAATCGGACCCACAAAGGATCGATAGGTACTAACCCCCGCAATGACCCACAAAGGATCTGACCCACAAAGGATCAATAGGTAACTAACCCCCGCAATGACCCACAAAGGATCTTACCCACAAAGGATCGATAGGTAACTAACCCCCGTAATGACCCACAAAGGATGTGACCCACAAAGGATCGATGGGTAACTAACCGCCGCAAAGACCCACAGAGGATCGGACCCACAGAGGATCTGTAGGCCCTGGCCTACACAGGACCACTGAGCGCTGACCCACACCGGATCGGACCCACACCGGATCGGTGGCACTGACCCACAAAGGATCGCTGAGTGATGTAGTCGTCGCCGTCGAATCCACTGAGGATCTCTGCACAGTCGTCATCGTCACAATAGCAGTCGCAGCCAGCTCTAGGGTTCCCGCACACAGCAAGCTCGATCGGGAGGGTCCGCTCCACGACCTGAGAGGCTGATACATCAACTAACACATAGTCTAGAGATGATGTATCCAAATGTTCTGTATCTCCAATAGGAACTCAACATCGCAGACGGCGCGTCAATCAGACGCCCAGTCTGAGAGTTATTGGCTTTTTCGTCCCAGGGGCCCGGTTGGTTTTTTTAAGGAAAAACCAACCCGAACATACTCCAACTATGTCCAAACCTCGGGCGGAGTAAGCAAAAATCTCCTTCTCACTTAGAAGAATTCAACCAAGTCGACGGCACGTCAATCGGACTCCCGAAGATCACGATATGAGCATTTCCGCTCCGAGGGCCCGGTTGGTTTCGTGTACGAACCAACCCGGCCGAACCCAAAGTATTCCGAAACCTTGAGTGTGATATACCGAAATGAACATCTCGATCCAAGGATCGCATCTCCGCTGACGGTGCGTGGTTCGGAGGCTCGTACCTTATGTTATGAGCAAAAGACCGAAAAGGTCCAGGAACAGGGGGTCTGGGCCCGGACCGACCCGCCCCCCCCCCCCCCAGGTCCGGGTCCGACCCGGTTGGGCGCGACCCAGCCCGGCCGGGGCGGCCCGGCCGGCAGGTCGGCTCGGCTGAGCGGCCGAGCAAAGGAAGCAGCATGGGGTGTGTTGCCCCCGCGTGAAATGAAGCGGCGGCCCCGCGTGGGGCCGCTCGGTGTCACCGAACGCGGTCGGGCCGCCGCGTCCCTGCCTTCGGATCCGCGCGGCCGCAGAACCGCCTCCCACCACCGAGGCTTCAACTGAGGCATCTCCGTCCGGCGGCGCACCGGGGCGCCGCCGTCTCCGGACGCCGGCACCGCCGTTGGAGTCCGCGGGCCACCGGAGTTGCTCTGGTGGTCCGATTCCATTTCCTTATGCGCCGTAGCTCCTCCCGGGCCCCATTCTTCACTGCGAAATCAACAAATCGTCTCTGCGACCCGTTTTGTCGTCACCCGACATTCCGCACATCAACAAAAAACTGCGGAGGGTTGTCGGGCCGTGTTTGTTTGGCCCGCACCCTCCGCGTTAGGTGATAACAATTGGGAAATAATGATCAACACAAGAAAACATAACAAGAAAAAAATTTAATAAATTAAAATTTCCCTTTGATCCCAGGCTCTTTGTTTTAGAAGGAAACAACTATGGGAATAAAATATTATTTAAAAAAATCCCTACCTCGCTGTCGTCGTCGGATGCGAGTTCATCGCAGAATTGACCATCGCGGTAGGAGGTGATCGTCGCGTCGCGGAAGGGCGTCGCGTCGTCGCGGAAGGGCGTCGCGTCGACGATCTCCGAGGGTTAAAAAACAAATGGATTTAATTATAACAATTAAATCCATGTTGAGGATAGAAACCACAAAGGAAAAAAATAACCGTAAACCCCTACCTCAAGGGATGATAGGAGATCTGTCGCGGAAGGAGGAACGTTGTAGAAGAACATCGCGGAAGAACAATCGTTGGCGTCATGGTACATCGTCGTGTCGTCGATCTTCGATGGCTCGGCGTTCTTCGCGTTCTTCGTGTTCTTCGTGTTCTTTGTGAAGGAGGATGAAGATCTCAAGCCTTGGATTCTTCTCCAAATCCTCTCAACGAGTAATCCTCAAGGAGACAAGCGTTGGTCTTATTTTATTACATGCCAACAAATGAAAATTCTAAGTTAAGTAACGAACCATTAATTTGATGAATTAATGGTACAACTTAACTTCCCAATTAATAGGGGCGTTTAGAATTTAAGAAAACGCATCGTTTGACCTTATTTAAAAATGGTTTTCGCGGGTGCGTTACTTAGCGGAAAAGAAACGGTGGGGCTCTTGCAGGCCCCACCTCACAAATATCCTACCAAGAGGGTAGGATATTTTTATTTGCACCCTATCCACTTCAACTCAGCTTAAGCAACTTTAAGTGACTTTCATGTGGATTTAAGTGAAATAAAAATAAAGTTGTTGCACACTTTATTTTATTTCATATCTTGACCCCAAAACTTTTAAAACCACACCCAAGAAAACACAACCCCGGAAGAGGTGTTTCTAAGAAAATACCGGCGCTGCGATTCCATCGGTGCCCTCAGAATTCGATTCCGAGCACCTGTTCAAAAGTTAGAAAAACCCGCTCGTTCGTTCACTGAACGTACCCGATCCAAACTTCGGAAAATGATTCTGGGCACACTGGGCCTCGGAATTAGGTGCCGTCAGAATCTGTGTTCTTGAAAAATTCCAATGAAAATTAAGAAAAAAACTTCCTTGAAATTTACGGGTCTTTACAGGTTAACTCTATCCAATGGACTTTTTCCAATTTTAATAGGTCTGATTTTTCATTTCCCTTCCTACATCAACTCAAATAATAACTCAATTTTCACCTCACAACATCATCGTTTGATGACCCTTCCTCTAATAGGAATTATCTTATATTGATGCCCCACAATATACCTTTCTCTAATGGTGATCACTCGGATGGAACTCACTCAAATAGACATTACTTTAGGGGAATCACACTTATGGGAGTATCTTGGATTTCCTCAATTTTAACTAGAAACAAATCATCATTTTGGATATCAATACCTATAAAAATTGTTATATATTATGATTCCTTGATATGTGAACAATTCCATGTAACATTTTATTATCATATCATTCTATAAGATTCCTAGAATAGAATATGATATAAAACCAACTCTTCTTAACACTCAACGAATTTCACAATTTATTTTCTTTCATTCTCATTTGATCATCATGTATGACTAGTTAAAATAATTATACGATTTATGGAGTTTTATAAAATAATCATGAATGTTATAAAAAATTAATACCTTTTAGAACTTACCAAATATTTTTCCATATGATTAGATGAGTCAAATCATTCATTTTTTTGTTACTCTGAGAATTATTCTAATGTAATTTCATACAAAAAATGTTTCTGATTGAGTTTCTTATAGAAATAATCATTTGATGGATCATTACGTCACAACATTTAATACTACATCCATTTATATTTACCCAATTGAAAAAATATAAAATTACATTAAAATAAGTTATCTTTCCCCTATGAAAATTGAAAACAATCAAATGATTTTTAACATGAATTCTTGAAGTAAATTAAAAATGGTGGACTATTTTGTTTCAACATGATTGTACTTCAGTCCATAGAAACCACATCAATATAAACTCAATACTTATCAAATTTGAAATCACTTAATTATTATGATAGAACTCATCATATATTTTCTAATATTAACCGGTTGATTCCAAATACAGTGTTAAAAACCCTCTCTATCCTTGCTTCAGTACAATTAATCAATTTTAGTACCCATCTGATTTACTTGTGTTAGAAACTCTATGTATGGATCAGTTTTTGGGGTTCATCAAATTTATTGTCCTATCTAATGGATTTGAATATTTCTCACACTAATAGATCACCCAAATCAGTACATATATATCTTTCTATCATGGTAAATTCTCTTGTACAAAAATTCTATAAAATACTAAATCCAGTTATCCTTGATTTGATGGTATATGTTTGGATCATTTTAAATATAGTAAGAATTCAAATATCTATTTCCATATACTCAGCCCTTTTTTGTCATTAAATTTTTAGGAATTATGAAACACTTAATGAACAAAAAATAATCATCATATTTAATGGGGAGTGATTTATCTTCATCATTAATATTTTTTTAGTATATGTATCCATTTTTGAAACTAATTCCCTTAAATGTGTGAATTTCCATCAAGATTGAAATTCTATAGACATAATATGGTATCCTGTAACAATGAATTGAATCCAATGAACAAATTATATTTTATTTTATGGGGGTTCAAATAGAAAAATTTTCTAATACTATTTACCACATAGATTTTCTATGAACTTATCAACAAAAATGTTCTTTACTAACTTTAGTCACATCCTTCAACAAGTGAAATATATTTATCTAATGGAAAAAATTAAAAAGAAAAAATTACACGGTACTGGAACATATTAATTATTTGGATTTCATTATGCATACCTATATTTTTTTCTATTCTAATCCAAGAAAGTCATTTGATATAGCTATTGATGATGGATCTAAATATGAACTAGATAATATTGTATATTCTCTAATGATATTGAATTTTATATATTCCTCACAAATCATAATTTTATTATTCTTATAATAAAATATGTCATTATATTTTGAAATTCAGTACATAAAAATTATTATATCGAATTCAACCATTTGTATGATTATATGGTTAGTAAATAAATAAAATTTTTGTTTCATAATGTGGACTTCATCAGATATACTTATTACAGTGATATATCCCCAATGTGTTTTTCTAACGTCCTTATTAAATTATAAGGTAAATGGCAATTTTTCCTTGAAAACTCGGTAGATATAAAGAGTTTTAGGACCCTAGATTATATTATGATATATCTATATTAGAGGATTGGATTAATTTTCCTACTACAACAACATTGGAATCATACACCATATCTATAGGGATCACATAAGATTATTCATCTGCCCTTAGAATCTACAGAGGTGGATCCCATTAATTATTGGGAAATTAATTTTTTTGACTTCCCCATATCATTTATATTGAAACACTAAAAATTAATATTATAATTTTTCTCAATCCAATTATGATCCATATGAAGCTTCTCTCTAGAAATATAACATACTATACATCCCTTAAATAATTTCCCAATGTGATTTCTTCCACATATTTCATAAGATGGAATATAGTGTGATTTTTTCTTCTCCTTTGACATATTTCTCTATTCAAGGTGTTCAGATAACCACTTATTATTTTAATTTCTATTTAATATGTATGATATAGAGAATTACTAACTAGTTTTTTGGAATATAAAACTATTTTATAATATGATGAAAAAAATTCAAAGAGCAGACCCCTTTTAGATAGTCATCTTAATCCCTTCAGTGAAACGATCAATAATGCACTCATTTTTTAATATGTAATCTATATAATTCAAAAATATCCTTCAAACAGTATATTAATAATAAAAACACTATCTTATTCATTTTTCATTAATCTAGGGAACATTCTATGACTTAACATTTTTTATCCTAGGTAAATTATTTATAAAATAATGTATCAATACAATCATTCCATTCCATGATTTTTATTTCCACATCACCCCTAGAATGTCGAAAAAACCACCAGTGATAAGAATCACCATTGAGAAAATATGGTACTTATGTCACATTTTCGTTTTCACCATATCTCATGTCTATAAATATATTATTAAAATATTTAATCAATTTCTCAACTATAATTGGATTATTTGTCCCTATAGGATATTCTATCATAGGAACAGGTTAATCAATCTAGAAATGTTAATATGTTATAACATGATTTTGTTTTACTAACATATCCATAATTTTCCCAATTCCAATACCATGTATATTAGATTCATCATCAGTTATATCTCTATATTGTCCAAGATTATTGATTCCATTAATAATTCAATGATGGATTTCTAAAAAAAATTATATATTTTTTTTCCTGATAAAATATTGAATTTTAAGTCATAATTTTTGTTGAAAATATATTATAAAACTTTACAAAATTTTATATTTATGCATTGTTAATATCAGAATATTAAACATGGATTATTTGACGATATTATTTTTTTTAAATCCTCAATTATGGATTATAAGGAAAATGATGATTTTACTAGTAATAAACAATATTATTCTAAATCATGGTGTACATAAAGGTTTGTTTTCATGCACCAATTGATTATCAGGTCATTCCCAATGAAACCACTTTATATTTATTACCCAAGGAACCTATATGAAGGAAATACATCCACATTGAGTATGAATATAGATTTTTACTCCAAATATATTCAACATAATTTTTTGTTTAACAAAACATTTTTATTTTAATCAATTATTATCTGAAAACTATATCATAGGGTTATGTTCCCTAATAAAATTTTTCCATAATCTAATTACCGTGTAATCTATTAAAAATTCACTCATACATACTATAATTACCCCAACTGTAGTAAACTAGAGCCAATGTATTCATTATTTCATTTTTATAAATAAAATGTCTCAAATCCCTATGAAATGATCCAAAAATATTTTTTTAGATCAACATATACAAACAAGAAAACATTTTTACAAGGGGAAAATAAAATAAAACAAAATATAAACAACCTGAAGTAATTTTCATCCTTGAAAACACATTCAATGATTTCTTTTGGATTTAATAGTGAAATTAAACAAAAAAGGAAGAGATAAAATGATAATTAAGGGTTATTAACAAGAAAAGTTTTATTGAATAAATAAGTCTAATCAAAATGTCATGGTAAATAACTAAAACACATTCCATTTTAATATCTTTACTATAATGATATGATAATGAATAATCAATATGGAAGGTTAATAACTAAAAACACCTAACTTCAAATCAATATCATGACAATAAAAACTGAATAAGGAAAAATCAATATGTAAAGTTAAATATGTAAAGAAAAAATCATTTTAATTAGCAATATGATATAGAAATTCATCCCAACAAACCATAATTATGATATTCTCATAGATTATATTAATTAAGTTATTAATTAAAGAAATAGATAATTAATGGACTTTACATATCATGAAAATTATTCCAAAACCATCATGATATTTACTCAATAAAGTTAAAAACTAATTGATATAAAAAACATATTTGGCCAAATGGTTTGTCCCATGAGAAATGTTGAAAAATCTAGGGTATATATATCTTTTCCCACCACTATAAAAACATAAAAAGTATTCTCGACATATCAAATAATTTATTTAATTCATGAACAATGTTGTTTACTCTAAATTATCATTATTGACTAATGTATATTGATTTCTTTTATATTTCTCAAATTAATCAAATAACATTAAAATTAAACACCATATATATAATTTTTATAAGGATTAAAAAATAATAACAAAAATAATAAAATAATATGGATATTTAAAATAATTAAAATGAGAGGTGAAAAATTATTATATGAATGTGATTGTTTGAAGTGAAAGATTACAATAATAAAGGAGAGAGAGATTTTTCAATATCTTTAACCTCTTGGTAATTTTATGGTCAAATCCCCAATGTTGAAGTAATTCATGTTGAAACCCAAACAACCATAAATTATAATTGACTCATGATCCTTATTTTAAAAGGGAAAGTATAAACACCATACAATAGAAATTGGGTGTATAACAATACAATATTCCCCAATGAAATAAAATTGTGATGAAGTCCATTACCTCACAGTACATTTTGGCTGAAAATGTATTAAACTATATTATAGTGGTTTTAAACAAATTATTATCATATTAAAGATCCATATTAATATTTATAATATCATTTATGATAATTTTATGAGAAATTATCACTTATTTGTTAATAAAGATTCAATATATTCATTGTTTTTATTATTAATACACTTGTTTTAAAATTTGGTCTTTGTATTGAATGTTCCATTTCATGTGCATATTATATAATTCAATCATCTAATAAATAATAATAATGACATATTTATGATATTTATACAAAATGTATTATTTTAAGACTGATCACAATGTATTGTTTTCTGAAATGAAGTACATTATGATCATGGAGATGCTAGGCCATGCGTATCTTTAGATTATTCAAAATTGATTTTAGAAAGGAGGAAACTAGTATTTTAGCATTAAACATTGATAATAATATCATAAATACCATTTTATTTCTTAATATATATATATATATATATCATCCATATGGTGTGGTGAAGATATGAATATCATGTCACATCGTGAGGGCCATAGTCCACATACACATGAACGTTGTTATCATCTTTAAGTGAGTAAAAATTAAAGAATGAAAATGATGTATTATCTTTCAAAAATGATAAATATGTCATTAATATCATATTTATATCATTTTTATCACATACATTTATTATAATTATCTCAAATAAATTCAATATAAAGTGTTATTGTTAAAAAAATGACATTGGTAGTGACTTGACCCCAGAAAGCTCGAAGCCATGGCCTACACAATTTCATTGGAATAATTGCAAGGAATTAAATCAAGATGAACCTGTATTTTAGTAGTATTGGTAAATGGGAAACATACATGATTCTTTTATTAAAAATTTTATCAGTAATTACAACATAATTTTTTTCTAAATAGATAATTCCAAGGAATTTTTTTTTTCAATCTAATATATCATTTCATATCATTTAATGTTGGATTCTTGGAATCGTGGGTAATGTTAAAAAATATGGTTGAGATTAAATGATCAATTAGGGTAATGTATACAATAATAAATAATGAATAAATTAATAAAATAATTATGGCATGGTAAATAGCTAAACACACATACCATGTAATCAAAAAAATAACTCTGAAGTGAATATACAATATAGAATTGTAATAATTGGAAACACATTCCATTCAAATATCCAGATAATTAAAAGTAAATATTGATATGTATGAAACAAAAACACTTACCCATTAGAAATGAACTAAAAATAGAATTTATCCTTAGATATGTTGACAAAAAATCTCATGGATGAATAATTACTAAAACCAATTCTTTGAAATTTTTACTTAATGGAAAACATGTTTTCTAGTTACATAGAAAAAATACTATCAAGACCATTAATTAGACAGTTTAAATCATATTGGGTGCAAACAGAATTGATTTGGGTAACCTCATCTCTAATTTCAAGACAAATAAAATGTTTGTTTATAAAAAACTATTTACAAATGAAAAAGTTCTTCCCAACCTAATTTTAGCCCATCATACTACTGATGCATTGAGGGTATTTCATTAACTAGTCTCCAACCCATAGTGAATACCTATAATGGTCCCCAAACTCGATCTTACCTATTGAAATAATTCCTTGTATCAAATAGAAAATATTAATTATAAAAAATATGTATTTCATAATGGATATAGATTTATCAAAATTTCTATAAATAATAAAATAAGTATAAAAGTTAACATCATATGGAAAATGGTATATGGTTTAGGCACTAATCACATCCGTGAAAAATGATGTGGATATTTATGATAAATTCAATTTTAAATGATCATAGAAAAACACTAATCAAAAATAAGATTATCCCCACTACTATACAAAATATGTTTTTGTTGCTCCACCCTATACCAAAATTTTTTGGAGAACAGTATGTCAGTGTTTAGTGGGAAAAAATTCCCTTGAAGGAAAGATTCAATTGTTTTAATAAATATTGGTTATAGGTCAACTCTATACCCATGACTTTTGGATAATTGTTGGTATAGGTTTTTCAGGGAGAAATAATTTTCTCATGAAGGACAAATTCCCCCATATTATAAAAATCATTGGTATTAGATGGTTTATACCCACAATTATTTTAAAACATAATAATAGGATTCATAGGGTAATTTGTTTTATTTGGAATACTTATACCCTCATCTTGACCAAACCACGTGTATAGGTAGGACAATAATTGTTTAATAATAACACAAATAATAATAAATACTATAATAAGAAGCTACATACATATAAATATATATTTTACTATTATGACATTAAATGGGTAATAAGGTAGTGGTATAGTTGGTGGACTATACACATGAGATAAAAGGATAAAATCCCAATGGATGATTTTTTTCAAATAAACCACCTATTCCGATTTTTTTAAAACCATATGTATAAGTCATGGATTTTAAATTTCCTACCCCTACTATTTCAGAACGATGGGTATAAGTGTCCATTACCCATGGTTTGGTCATAAAATGTGTATAGGTCTTAACTAATGCCTCCCAAATCCATGGTTAATAAAACCATGGGTATAGTATTTTTCTAGTGGTCAATTGAAAATTCAAATTGGACTAAAAGGAATCATGGAATTAAATTTTAATATTCTCCTTGGCTTTATCAAAAATAAAACAATCATTGTAAGATTAAGTATGGTATCAATAAAACATATCTCAATAGGAGTAAAAATAAAAGGGTTTTCTATATTGATGAATGGAAATATATAAAACTGATATTTTCAAAAATTATTGATGAAAGTATCATATTTATATTTGAAAACATTTTGAAACCACCTTTATTTGAAAATAACTATTGAAAAAATTATATTTAAAGAAAGAAATTTTAAAATATCAATGGAATATTCAACGAAATGATAGTGGGAAATCTGATAATGTCATACATGGTAAATGAACAATCCTTTTACATGGTAAATGGTTATAGAATTTCTTTGTTTGGAATGAAATAAGAAGATTACTTAGAAAAAATTGGTAAATATGGTAAAAATTTCTATACAAAATCATTTTTAATCCACATAATCATTTATGAATACATATTAATAAAATGTGATTTTTCTAATAAAATGGGTTCTTCGACTAAAGAGGGAATTGAAGTATGGTTTTTCATGAAACTTTTTCTTAAACATTTTTCGGATCCAATGTATGTGAAAATTGTACCAATACATGAATGAGATTATAAATAACCAATAGATGGGAAAATGAACGTTTTTATTTAATAATAGACATATAGTTTCCTTGAATAGAAATATCATTTAAATATCATTAAAATTTCTATTGATGAAAAAATAGTTACACATTACAAAATATCTCATACCACTTTGAAACATTTGAATCATAAGACTCATGAAATAATAAAAATAAAATATCATGATTGTAAAATGTTTAATGATATAATATATTTAATGTGGTAGTAGGTACGCCTCACAAAATAGGTATGTTGTTAATATAATATTTATCTCAAATATTTAAAATGTTAGATGAAAATTCCTTTACTTGAATTTGATTTGTATTGTGTCCATTTATATTATTAAATAGAAATCTTATCTCAATGTTTTATTTTCTTGATAAAATTTTTCATGTTTATGATATCATTTATCACACTTATTACTATGTCTTATTGAATAACATAAGGAATTTTTTTACATTAGGTTTTTTGACTAAATTTGGTTTTGGTGTCAAAAACAAATTTTTTATGTAAACTATTGTCAAAGTGGTCATTATATAACATTTTAATTATATTAATAATAAAATAATTATTATATTTTAAAATAAAATAAAAAATTTATTCCAACCATTAAATATGGTTATGAAAAATGAACCAACATTACAATAATGAAAACTATAGTCCGTACATATACATGAGTAATGTTTCCAATTTCCAAAGAATGTTATAGAAATAAATAAGTAAAAGTAATCATTCCAAAATGAAAAATATATCATTAATACAATATTAATTATTTATATATACTTATATTTATAAGTCCTCTGATTTTAATGGAATCACATCATGTTGAGGAGGCGGTAGTCCCAACATCAATGACTAACGTTATCAGTTTTTAGTGTGTCAATGGGAAATAATGAAAATGATATATACATATATTATATTTCTAGAAAGATATTTTTGTAATAAATATTATATAGATGTTTTATGTAATATATTTTTAATTTAAAAAATTATTCATACATTAAATGTAACATGTGAATGAATCACATCACTATAGGAGGCGGTATTCCACACATCCACAAAAGACATTATAATATTTAAAAAAATGTAATATATAATTGTATGTTTGATAAAATTATTAAATAATAATAAATAAATAATAAGTATCATTTATATCATATATAAATATATTAAAAATCTTATTGATCACAATAAGTGGAATTAAAGGAATAATGAACAATTATTGTTTCGTGAGGCAGTAGTTCACTGTTCAAATAAACAATATGTTCATTAAAAACATGATGGAAGTGTGTGTGAGTGTAGGTAGAACACATATAATAATAACATATTAGTATATTGTGGATACATTTTTTTATATAAGAGAGGAATAATTATATTTCATGGGTTGGATTGTAGAACCCCCAGTTGGAGGTATGTAGCTTTTGTTTATGCAATTTTATACGTCTAAAGTGCTTGGGATGAGTTGGGAAGTGGTAGGTAGAGTTTGAAATGGTTTTGAATAAGTTTGGAGGTTTTTATAAGGGTGAATGGTTTGAGCATGGTTAGGTAAAATCATGTGGGTTCTCTAGGAAACGGTGCATGTGGAGACTGTGGGCTCTACATGGCCTACACGTGGATTGAAAAAGCATGCAAGGTAACCGTATGGACACCTCCTCTTCAGACAATGGCTTTCACATGGCTAGCGCACTATTTTCCAATCCGTGAAGCCACATAAAAATTGGGTCTTTAGATTTGGTCTCCCTAGGGCCTGACATATTTCACACCCAACATTCTCTCACTTGATCCTAAATTGGGATTTTTAATACTCAAGAGTTTTAGGTGCTCTCCCAATCACATTGTAAGAAAATCTAAGGGGTTTTTACGTGGTTTGAAGGTGGTTTCTATCGAGTAAGACACTCCTCATGTTTTCTATTTTGTTTTTGATAGGTATTCTCTTCCCTCTCAATTGGTTTTCTAGATATACATCCATTTCTTGTAGATATATTATTGGAGTGTCCATGGGTTCTTATTTTAAGGCTTGTGGATGATAGGTAAGGAGATCTAGAGTGGTTTTCGTGAAGCGTTTTCCCACATTATGGTGCGGTTTCTTGTGGGTCGAATTCACCAGAATCCTAAAGTTTTGTGGCTTCTCTCTCGACTCAAAATTGAAAAAACCATGTTGATTGGTTTCAATAAATTCATTTTTAATATAATTAATTTTGTTTTTATGTGAGAAATTCATTGGAAATCCCTTTGGTGATGTTTGGATATTTTTGGGGAAAATGGGTTTTGTGGTGAAATGCTCTAGTTGTGGATTTCAAAATTCTTTACCGGGATTCATTTGTGAAAATGGTTGATAATAAGGGTTTTTAATATTTATTTTGTTTGTTGAAATTTGTTTTGCCATAGAAATTGTTTCAATGGTGTTTTTAAAAAATAATTTATTTATTGAAGTGATTTGGCATGTGTTGGAAATGATGGTGTGCTTTTGTGTGGCCTTGGCGCTTTTTTCTTGTTGGATGATATGGAATTGGATTTTGATGACTGTTTGGAAGTGGGAGGGATGTCTGACTATAAATGTTGATGGATAGTGGGCAGAAGAACAACTATATTTTATAGTGGTTGGGAAGCACCACTAGTTGAGAATGGGGTAATCATGATGGGCAGAAGTTCCACCTTAATGGTTTCATTGTTATGTGTTACTTTGCAAAGATGAAATTTGTTTTACTAATTCGTGATGGGGATATGGATTATTTCTTGGTTGTAGTTTTCTCATGTTTTACATTTCTCGGTATGGGTATGTTTGTCTTATTGTAACAGTTTTACTATTTAATTTTTTATATAAACTAATTTATATAAATTTGCTAATGGTTTATTTCTAGTGGCTTGTGTACAGAAGTCATTTGATGAAAAAATTGAATATTAGTACTCACCCCCTGGTTTTTCACTAGTGTGCTTTTCCTGATGTTTTACTCTAAGACATAGGTAATAGTAACGAATATAATTTTTCTAGCACTTCTTCATTAAGATTTGGTGATGTTGTGGTTCTTGGAGCATGGTGCTTTGTGTGGAGATATGGGTGGTTTCCTAGCTATTTTAGAGACATGTTTTAGTATTACTCTTAGTACTATGTCTTTGGCTTTGTTGTATTTTTCATGTGGGTTCATAATGGAATAATTGGTTGTCTTTTAGTAATGTATGAGTTTGGTTGGTTTGTTGACATCAATCATATATTTGTGGATTGTTTGGTTGGTTGGATTTTTCCTGAGGGAAAATCCTTACCCAATTTATTTTCGATCCCCATGGCATTTATTTTCAGCATTTGGCACCTTGGGAATGTTTCATGAGGCCTAGTATCATTCATTCCCTTTCTCAATCCAATTAGATTTGGTGGGATGTTACAGCTAGTATCTGTTTTTTCAGTCCTCGACATTCAAATGAGAACAGTTGTTCAATCTTTCGATGTAGATTGTTGGTCTTCACGTTGACATTCATTCTAGGTATATTCCCTGATTTGGAATGGTAGAAAGGTGTAGGATTGTTGGATCATTGAATGTATAGCATTAAAGGACGTATCTAACCCTTCTATGATGAACATCAAGTTACCAAGGAGTTGGGTACATAAGTGTTTTGGAGACACTTATAGGGATTATAAATCTCATTGTCGTGGGTATAACCAATGATTTGAGCATTGAATGCATTGTAGAAATGAATTCCAACATAGAATCATATTTCATTGGGGTATAATGATTTATGGTGTTATATGAATGTGTGAATTTGAAAAAAAATTAATTTGGTTTCAAAACGGAAGGATTTGAAACATGGAAAGCATGTGGTATTTTGAAAATGGATTGCTTTTCAAAACATGGTGGATTTTTTAAAAAAAAAAGAACAAAATGGGAAATGTGAACATGCGGATTGCTTGGTTGTGATAGTTGTAGTGTAATTGAAATAGAATGTGTGAATCATGTGTTGCTAAAATAGAAGGACTTATGGTTGTTTTTGTATTGATAGAAATGGAACCAGGTAGGCGTCGTAGAGACCAAATAGAGGAAGCTACTAAAAATGTGGTTGCACCTGAACCCCAAGTGAACTAGATTCTAGTTTATAGTATAGTGAAATCATTCCAAGAAGTGGTAAGCATGAATAAAGTGGATAAATAAGGCATTTGGATCATGTGGTTCAGTTTAAAAGGAAGAATCCACCCATCTATAGTGGTGATTCGGAGCTAGAGAGGGTTGAAGCATGTATGAATAGAATGAATCAAATGTTTGACTTCCTGGGAACACTGGTAGAGCTCATAGTTAAACTAGCCACATATATGTTGAAAGATCATTCCCTTCAGTGGTTGGACATGGCGGTCCAATCTTAGAAAGACCATGATGTGAAATAAGAGGTGTTTGAGGAATTGTTTAATAAACAATTCTACCCTCGTAAATTCATAACTCATCATATAAAAGATTTCTTTAGTTAGATGTAAGTGAAGATGGTTGCGATGGAATCTGTGGCTAATATTATGAAATTAGTGTAGTTTTCACCTGAGGTGGCAGGTAGTACATCGTTGAAGGCATGAATTTTTTAATTTGGGTTGAACCATAAAATATGTTCCATGATAGCAGTGTTGTGTATAGGTGATTACACCGAAATGGTGAATCATGATATGGTGGATAAGTGGGATCTTGTTTGGGCTACAAGAGGGGGAAGTATGTTGTTACCAATGGTAAATAGTGGTAACTCGAATGATGGGTTCAAGCATAAGAGGGACACTTATTTCTAGGGTGAGAGCAAGGCTCAGAATCTGATGGTAGGATCCATGAATCTTTCTCCGACACCTCAGAGAAAGCTGAGATGTTTTCTGTGTGGTTCTATGAGCCACATCATGTGGGATTGTACGACTTAACCACGATCATGTCTTAATTGTAAGAATATGGGGCATATGTAGCATTATTTTTAGAATTCTCTAAGGTTGGGTGTCCATGACACTCCTCAGTGGGTGCATGGTTCATATGCCTTTATGGGATGGGGGAAACATCATACCCATCGACAACAGAGTAATGTGGGTCATTGGGATTCTGGGAACACCACAATGCCTCAGTAGGGTTTTAAGGAGCAGAGCATGGCAATTAAGCAGTTTTTTGGAGCTGAGTATGTGGTGATGGATGATCTGTCATGACCATCCACAGTGCGAGGTGTGGTTATTTTAATTTCAATGTTGATGCACGCTTTTTTTGATACAGATGCTTCGCATTATTTTATTACGTATCTTATAATTTATTTTTAAGGTTTACACATTGAAATAATGCCTTCTATTTTGAAACTACAAATTCCTCTTTGTCAATGATATTGTCGAGCCTTCCTATGTTGAGGTTGGTGGTTAGTAGTGCATGGAATCAAAATGATGTGGGATTTATCAAACCTTGAGATGGATGATTATGATATAATCCTGGGAATGGATTGGTTAGAAATTTTTAAGTCCCACATAGATTGATATACACGAACGGTTGGTTTTGTGATGGAGGATGGCGTTAGACATCTCTTTAGAGTGGGGAAGAGTGCAAGGATAGGTGCAACAGATTTATTGGCACCAACTATTATCATGATATCATTTCAGTTAGAGGCCTTGTCCTTGGAATGATTAGAATGTGTTGTGAATATTGTTCTTTCAATATTTTTGGATCATTTTATGGTTATATTTCCTAAATAATTCTCAGGGTTTCCACCCGTGAGAGTGGTGGAGTTTACGATTGATCTTATTCCGAGGACAAGTCCTATATCACTTCTATCTTGTCGAATGGAAATAGTAGAGTTGTGGGAATTAATGGTGTAGTTTGAAGAGTTAGAAAACAATAGGTTCAACCGGCCTAGCGTGTCTCTATGGGAAAAATCTGTTTTGTTTGTTAAAAATGTGGATGGAACCTTGCGGCTTTGTGTTCATTATCATAGAATTAATTAGGTTACGATAAATAATGGATATCTACTTACACACATTGATGATTTTTTTGACCAGTTGAGGGGAGCTCAGTGGTTCTCCGAGATTGACATTAGGTCAAGGTATCACCAATTGTTGGTGAGGAAGGAGGATATTCTGAAAATATATTTCAGAAGTAGATATGGCCATTACAAGTATGTGGTAATCCCCTTTATTCTAATTAATGCAATAGGGGTGTTCATGGAATTGATGAATCATATATTTAAAAGACATCAGGATTCATTTTTGGGGGTATTTGTTGATGATATATCGTTGTATTCGATGACAAGGGTGGATCATGAGCTGCACATGGCAATAGTGTTGGGGATCTTGCGAGAGAATTTGTTGTTTGAAAAATTGTTAAAGTGTGGATTTTGGATACAAGAGCAACGTTTCTGTATCCATGTTCTTTTTGAGAAGGGGATTTCTCTTGATCTAGAAATTTTAGAGGTTGATATCTCATAGAATCGGCCAAATAATGTTTTTGAGATACAGAGCTTCCTTGGTCTAGCTAGGTATTATCGATGATTTGTTCATGATTTTACACAATTGGATTCGCCGATGAAAGCATTGAAAAGGAAAAATATCACATTTCAATGGGGTGAGCTATTCCAAAAATGATTTGAATAATTAAAGGGTTTCCTTAAATCAGCACCAATCATGGTTTTTTCGTATCCAGGGAAGGGTATGTGGTGTATTGTGACACTTTGGGATCAGGGATGGGGTGTGTTATCATGCAGTGGGATCATGTTGTTGTGTATGGGTTATGGTAGTTTAGGTTTCATAATATGAAATACCCAACCCATGATTTGGAGTTGGCGGTACTGTTTCATGCTTTAAAAAATGTGGCATCATTATCTCTTTGGTGATAAATTCATAGTGTTTACCAACCATAAGAGCTTAAATCATATCTTTTCACAAAGAGTTTTGAACCTTAGGAAAAGGATATGGATGAAAAATCTCCAGATTTTTTATTTTGACATAAAGTACTAACCGGGTAAAGGAAATTCAGTGGATGATTCACTAAGTAGGAAATCATATGATCAAGTGGTGAAGTAGGCATCAGATCAATGGCAGTTTATGTTTGTCATAGTGGACATGAGGTTGGAATGTGAGGACCGGGGTGACACAACAGTCTTTTTCTAGTTTTGTTGGTTTCGGACATGGGTGGTTTGATTAAAGAGGCACAGACATCTGATTTTGAATATATGCTAATGAAGTGAAAACTAAATTGTGAGGAGACCATTGAGAACTAGGAACTGAATGAGAATTCAGTCTTGTGTTTTCGAAATCGGATGGTGGTATAACTGGCTTGTCTGGAGAAAATTCATAGGGCTTATCATTATTCAATGTGGTCTGTCCATCATGAAATTAATAAAATTTATAAGGCGATGAACACCCAGTTTTGTTGGGATGGAATGAAAAGGGATGTTGTCGGGCTTATCTTGAGAAGCTTGACTTGTCAGCAAGTCAAGGTAATGAATCAGTGGCCATCATGCATGTTACAGTCTTTACCTATCCTAGTGTGGAAATGAAGTAGATAGAAATGGATTCTATGATGGGTCTTCCAAGAATGGTCCAGAAGCATGATGCCTTTTTGGTGATTGTGGATCGACTCACAATGTCATCCCATTTCACCCAAATTTGTAAATCTCAAACTGTGGAAGTTATGTCCAAAATCAATATCCGGGAGGTAGTATAGAGGCATGGTGTTTTATTTTAGATTATATCAGATACAGATAAGATGTTCACATCTCATTTCTGGGAACACTTATAGTGATCCCTTGGGGAACAGTTGATAATGATCATGGTGTATCATCCTCATATGGACGACCAATCTTAGAGGATGATAGAAACCATAGAGGATATGTTAAGGTCTTGTGTAATTGATATTGGTGGTTAATGGGAGGATCAATTACTGTTGGTGGAGTTCTCCTATAATAACAGTTGTCTGGCTTCAATACATATGGCTTTGTTAGAGGCTTTGTATGGATGTCCTTGCAGTTCTACACAATGTCGGGTGGAAACAGGTGAGACTTCAATGATCAGACTAAGCCTTATCCAATAGACTACAAGGAAAATACGGTTGATACGTAAGAGGATGGAGATTACACAATGTCATCATAAATCGAATGCAGACCATCGTTGAAGACTGTCGTTATTCGAGGTGGGTGATCATGTGTTTTTTAGAATCTCTTCTAGGGTGGGGCATCGTTACTTTGGGAAGTAGGGTACATTATCTTCAAAGTATATTTTTCCTTTTGAGATACTAGAGCAGATTGGAGAGGTGGATTATTTTTTGTATTTTCCGGCACAGTTTAGTGTGGTTCCCATTGTGTTTCATGTGTCACAATTGAAAAAGTATCAACCAGATTGTGACCATATGATTCGTTGAGATCATGTTGAGCTAGAATCATATGCTTCCTTAGATCATGTTTCATTGTGGACTGTGTATAGGCAAGAGAAATTATTTCTTGGTAGAATAATTGGTTTAGTTCATATTTTATTGCACCATGGTCTGATTCAAGAGAATACTTAGGATTGCGAGATATAAATGTTCGAGCAATGGCCCGAGCACTTTCAGCAATGCGATGGTTCCCAACTTTCTGAGGACGGAATGTCCAATGGTGGTTAGAATTTAGCACTCCCTATTTGATGTATGTATCCTTTTTTCTGGATTTTTATGTGTTTATGTGCTTGGGATGAGTTGGCAAGAGGTTGGGAGAGTTTGAAATGGTTTTGAATATGTTTTGACGCTTTTCTAAGGGCGCACGGTCTGAGAATGTTTTAGGAAAACCTTGCGGATTCTCTTGGAAAATGTGCAGGGGGAGAAAATTGGATCTAAATAGCCTACACATGGTTTTCCATGCCTTATGAGGTAACCATGCAGACCCCTCCTCTTGATATAGTGGCATGCGCATGGTTTTCACACAGTTTTCCAAACCGTGAGGCCACCTTAAAATGTGGTTTTCAAATTTAGTCTCCCTCAGGATTGAACTATTTGACTCCAAACATTATCACACATGATCATTACTCAATATTTTCAGTTCAGAAGGGTTGGAGGGGCTCTCCCATTAACTTTGGAATAAAATATAAGTAGTTTGATGTTTTTATGAAGGTGGTTCCTCCCATTTAAGTATCTCCTCTTGGTTTTTGTATGGTTTTCTCAAGGTCTTATATTCCCTCTCTCTCGGTTTTCTAGATCTGAATATGTTTCATGTATTTATATTTTTGTGGTTTTGTTGGGAGTTTATTTTATGGCTCTTGGGTGATAGTAAAGGAGATCTAGAGTAGTTTTTGTAAATCGTTTTCTTGGATTGGGGTGCGGTTGCTTGTGGGTCGAATTCAGCGGAACCCTAAAGGTTGGTAGCTTCTCTCTCAACTCCACTTTTCTAGAACGTGAATCTTGGTTTCAATTAATTTTTTTTGAATAAAATGAATTGAGTTTTTTATGTGTTAAATTGGTTGGAAATTCATTGGGTGATGTTTGGGGATATTTGGAAAAACATGGTTTTGTGGTGAAATGCTCATATTGTGGATTTTAAAATGGAGATTTTATAATGGATTGTAGGGATTGATTTGTGAAAATGGTTGGTGAAAATGTGTTTTCCATAAATATTTGGTTTATGAAAATTTGGGTTGGAATTTAAGTTGGATTAATGGTGTTTTCAATAAATGTGTGATTTATTGAAGTTATTTGGCATGTGTTGGAAATAATGGTGTGCTTTTGAGTGGCCTTGATGATTTGCGCTTGTTGGTTAATATGGAATTGGATTGTGTTGATTGTGTGGAAGATGGTGGTAAGTCTCACTATAAAAGGTAGAGGATAATGGTTAGAATAACCACCGTATTGGATAGTGTCCAGGAAGCACCACTAGTTGAGAATGTGTTGAACATGATCTGCGGAAGTCCCACCATAATGGTTGCTTTATTGTGTATTACTTTTCAAATATGGAGTTTTTTGTGCTAATTCATGATGGGGATATATATTATGGAATGTGTGTGGATTTACCTTGTTTTAAATGACTTGGTAAGTGTATGTTTGGATTATGGTAATGGTTTCACTGTTTAATGTTTTATATATAACTACTTTATAAAAATGTACTAACGGTTCTTTCTTAGTGGCATGTGTCAGGATGTAATTTGGGAAAAACCTACTGAGAAATTGTACTCACCTCATACTTTATCACTTGGTTTATTTTGGAGATGTCATTTTCTGAGAAATATGTTTGAGAAAAGATTCTAATTTTTCTAGAGGATCAGCATGAAGCTTTGTAACACCCAGACCCCAATTACCCAGAGTCGGTGCATTATTTTAACACATTGGCATGATTACAAGGAATCATGTCCCACTGGACCGATCAGTTTAGCATTCTTGGAAAAATATATCACATACATGAATGTTACATTTTCATTTTAAGACGTACAAACCAACATAAATAATATTTATGAACATCAGTATTCCTTTGGCTTAACTCTGCATATCAATCACATTACACTTCTTGGAATCTTGGGAAAAATAATACATAGAAAGGGGTGAGCTCAAATGCTCAGTAAGGGTAAGCAATACAGTGGAAACATTCTAAAATAAGTATAAACATTTAAGGCAATGTATAAAACTAAGAAAATGACTTTTAAACTTGAACTTCAGCATAATATGGCAGAAATAAAATGAAATAATTCCATTTACTTATTCACATGGATATTCTACTAATCGAATAATCACATGAAATATCACTAACCACTTTCATAATGATGGAATGCAAAATTCCAGACTATCATAACCACATAGCCAAGGCCTCGTCCCAATACTACAAATAAGATTTTGTCAAGGCCTTGTGGCAAGACACTATTTAGTCTCATGATACATACCGATGCATTGAGAAGATATAGTGGGCTCCACCCGTCACTTATTAAGTCCAATGCATTCCTCATATGAATAGGTTTAAACATAACATAAACATTCGTATTAAAAATAGCATATGAAATGTCAATAATTTCTCCATAAATCATGAATGGTATAAAAATAACACATCCATAGTCAAACATATCACAAAACCTTCAATGGAAGTTTTGTATAATAAATCAACTTCAAATGAGCTTAAAATCTGTCAAAGGATGTTGACATAGATGAAAATGATGAGTAAAACTTTTTGAGAGAAATATCCTTTTTGTAAAATAATTTAAAAGTCACACATTTATAAAGGAAGTAATTTAAAAGATATTTTTGAATCAAAGTGTCCCATACCACTTTGAAACTTTTGAAAAGAATTATCATTTCAAAACATTCATGTCCATATAAACAAATCCTTAAAATCATTTTGAAAACATGGATATTAATTAAAAACATTTAGAGAGACAAATCTTTAAAACATTTTAAATTATAATCTTGATAAATAATACCTTTAAAAATCCTTAAAATATTCATTTTGAAATCATTTTTATGAAAAATGGACATGGATGATAAAAATGTCCTAGTAAATACATACACATAAACAATCTACGATAATAATGAGATTGTGGAAATAATGCTTACCAATTTGGTAACTTACAAAACATACATCCCATGAAAGAGGTATCATAAAATGAATATGTAAATACACATAAATTAAATTGTATTTCACAAACAATACAATTATGGGCAATGAATACACCACACAAAAGGTAATAGTGGCAATATGGCATGAATCTCACAGGAATAAGGAGTGAGATGAAAACCCCTTACCTTGCACTTTCCTTTAGTAGAGGGTACGTTTAACCTCATGTACAAAGATCGTAGTATGTTATTAAATTATAACAGAACCATATTAATATTTATGATATCATACATGATTCATTTATGACTTTATATTACCCATTTAATAATAATTTCGATGTTATGTTAACATTTCGGGTAATAATCACTTTCTTTATCAGATGTGTTTTAACTTGTCACTCTTGGTTGCATCACATAGATCACGATTTAAATACTTCCAGAATATGGAACATGATAAATATATCATATATATTTATAATATAAATATGTATAATAGACATATATATGAAATGGAAAACACCGTTTATGGAGACGGTAGTCCGTACGTATGCATAAACGCTGTTTCTGTTTTCATATAGTATTGAACAGAAGTAAGTGAATAAGATATATGTAAGTACATAAATCCTTATATATATATATATATATATCTCATGTATCATTATTATTTCATATATTACATACTTATTATTAATATATATTTTTTTAATCGTCGATGAATGGTGAACATGGAAATGAATCTCATCGCGCCGTGGAGACGGTAATCCATACGTACGCAAGAGCGAAAATATCATTCTTTTGATATTAAAATAATATATAATTGGATGCTATATCATATATACAGAATCATTATCATGATATATTTATTATTTACATGAATTAAAAATCATTATTATACCCATCCAAATTATAATATATTGAATAACAATTACACCACGACGTGGAGACAGTAAGACGTACGTACGTTCGTATGGAGAAATGTCATTCCAAGGATGGATAGAATACTGAATATGGTTGTACCATATTTATAATAATATTACAGTATATAGGAGATACTGTATTCATTATTTTAGAATGGTAATAACAAAGAAAGAATAAGTGGAAGAAGAAAGTAACTTGAAAAAGGGTGGTGAAATCATTACCTCTTTTTCGGGTTCATCCTTTTGATTTGATCAAAAGGGATTTTTAGGATGGCTTTCTGACTAAAGTAATGCCTCTAGGATGAATTGAGGGATGTTCAGAGATTATTTGTGTAGGGTTTGGCAGAACCAAAATGCTTTTAATGTGTGAATTAAGGAGAAGGTAGAGTGTCATTTTATAAGAGGGGTGAGGGGCACCTTTTCAAAAGCTAGAAATATTATTTTATAATAAATTCATATTCTGTTTATAATGGCTCCAAAGTGGATTCCTTAAAGGTTAAGGTGGGTATGGGTCGAAAACCACTCAACCAATACAATTTATACAGGTTTGTGTCATTATATTAGCCTTATCGTTATTTTTAACTCTTAGTTAATTAGTTTGACACTTACCATGTCACTTTGTATTTTTATATTTTATAGTTAATAAACATACTATATACATCCAAGATACCTCCAAGTGGTCCATTAATGATACCACTATCATGATATAAGTCTCCTTTCCCAACCATATATTTTTAGGAATTTAATATCAATTAATAATATAATATTTGTTTTAAAAACTCTTTTTTGTCAATTTTGACACTATTCAATAATTGACTTTTGTAAAAATCATAACAGAATGATTACTTCGAATAAAGTTACTTAAATCCATCTTAATATTTCATATTATCATATAAAATAAGTTTAAATCACTAAAAGTCTCAAATTATATTTATTTGGGTATTTATAATATCAATTATTTTAATTTTTCACTATTATGGTAATTTATGCGTCACCATTGTGTCGTAAATAAATTAAATTATTTATTGTCTAAAAATTATAAATAAACTACCATTATTTAGGAAATCATTTTATCTTTCTAATTAATATTTACAATCGAATTTATCTTATGTATAACCCTATATTTAAAATTTTGCAGTAAATAAACTTTGATTTTAACTCTTTTAACTCTTCTTTGAATTAAATAATAATAAATGTCCTAATCTAATACAAGTGGAACTATATGGTAATATTTTACTCCTAAGATTTTTTTTGGTCGAGATAAATTTTTCCAATAGAATTAGGACATGTGTTAGGATAATATTATATCTTTTTTACCCTTAAATACCCTATTTACTTTTAATCATGTTAAATTAAAGTAAAAAGTTACTATTCACCAAAAATTATTTTCATCTCATTGAACCACATTTTACTCCTTCATATTAACCGTGTCTCTCGGATTTTGAAATTCCACTCACAGAAGCGGTAAAATTATGTTTTATGAAAAATTCAGTTTTTTAACTACCACTTAGTGGTTTCACTATTCATCAAAAAATGAAAGTTTCCAGAAAAATACCAAAAAATAGTCCTAGGAAATATTTGATATTATGAATTAAAAAATGATGTTTATTTTACGAAATTCAGAACATATTAGTTGCATTAATTAATTGAAAAATTAATTCCCGTCGTCAAAACAAATAGCGTGTTTTTAAGAGATAATAACTATCAAAAGATTGACACTAGTTTATGTCTGGCTTAAATGTGAAATTACATAAAATGACCAAAATTGTATTAAATGGTAAAAATATATTCTAAATATACTTTAAAACCACTCAAATTAATCATTTATCACTATTAATTATTTTGATTAAAAAAGATGTTTTTAATTAAAATTTAGTAATTTTCACTATTTATCAAAATATGAAAGTTATCCAAAAAGTACCAAAATTTCACCCTAGGCTAATTTCGATATTAAAAGTCCTAAAATTAAGTCCATTTAAAAAGATAAAATTTATAAAATTTCAAAAAGTATGTATTACTATTCATAACGGCTAGTTTGATTGGTAGTGGTGTTAGAATCTCGAAGATGCGTACAATGCACGCCATTGCATAATTCAATTGGAAATGTACCTTGGAAGCTTGGGATGTTTAATTGTAAATTTTTAATGTCCCCATTCTAAAAAGTAAATTTATTTAGTCAAATTGAATATATAAAAGTTTAAAATATTTGATTTAAAAAGGGTTCACTATTAAAAGTTTGTAAAAGTGCAATACGGAAAATGAATTTGAGATTACATTATATCTAAGAAACTCATAATATAGATTCTAAAATTATAAGGATTATATAAAGTTTAAAATTTAGTTAATACTATTCATAACCTCTTTTGAACGACTTGTTTGGTAAGTCATGGTGCGCTTGAACTCAGTGGTGCGTGTAGTGCAGGTTATTGATTTATTTTTAAGAAATAACACACTATGAAATCTTGGGGTGTTACATTCTCCTCTCCTTAAATAAATTGCGTCCTCGCAATTTGAAATTGTATTTCTAAAATAAAAGGATGAATCTAGAAAATATCTCTTTGGGAAAACCCACATCGGAAATTGGGTTGATAAAATTTAGTTTTAATAAAAGGAAAAGAGAAATAAAAGGGTCCCCAAAAAATTATGATCTCGATTAGGAGGATATTGGTGGAAATTACAGACATATAATTGGATGAAAAACATAAATATTTATAGGTAGTGATTGAGGTCATCAATCACAAAAAAGTATAAAATTGAGGTCCTTAAATTCATCAATATGTGATGATTTAAAATACCATCGGTTCAATAAAACATAAGGTATTAGGATAACAAATTTTTGACGTTTCAAAATATCTTAATTGAAATCCCACATCTAAAAATGAATTAATGAGGCCTCTATTTAAAATAAAGAATGGAATGTATGAAGATTACCGAAAATAACACATACTAGGGTTACATGTAGGAAAATATGGATATAGAAGAGAAAACTAACCATCAATTATCTGATTGAGAGTGGTAGAGAACATGGCTATGAAAAGGCCAACAATCCCAAAGCCATAAATTAGTGACGATCTAAGGTACCATCTAGGACAAAATTTTTGTTCTATGTTCCATTTCATAATGATGAGGAATTTATTTATGAGATTGGCTATGATCATAAGGAGACATACTTAATTTATAATTAGAGTTTTATCCATTAATAAATTTATACCACAAAATCATCTTTCACCCCAAAACATAATACAACCCAAAATACTCTATTTATCCTAGTCGTATAGGGTTCCAAATATAATGAATTTATAATTCACATATTAGACCATTTATTTATAGAAACTACATTATACCATCTAGGAACGTCATGTAGCACAATGGTAGGTGATAAATCTCAATTTCACTATGGTTGTGGGTTCGATTCCCGCAGCTTTGTCCGACACGATGGGTCGTCACACGGTTTGTGTGTTGTCCTTTTATAAAACTACAATAAAATAACCTTTCAAACATAATCCATTCCGACCATTAGACTTATCCAAAATACTATTATCC
Source organism: Viscum album (assembly GCA_963277665.1). Lineage (NCBI taxonomy): Eukaryota > Viridiplantae > Streptophyta > Magnoliopsida > Santalales > Viscaceae > Viscum > Viscum album. The sequence continues at coordinate 2,695,761 of OY728120.1, read as the reverse complement.
AAACTCACAATCCAAAATTTACAAGGAATTTAAACATAATGAGGATCCTTTTTTCCAAGTAATAACATGTGAACGCCTTCCTCATATATTCTTTTACAACACCGCAACATCTTGAATTACCAAAATAAACCATCTCTTATTCCAAAATAACTACCTCAATATTAGGACCATATTAATGATTATCTTTCCTTCAACTACCTAATTTCCAAAAAAAATTTAACTTTCTGTAGAGTCACTTTTCTTTGTACTATAAAATCTCAAATCCGTAATTAAATAGTACTCTAGTACAATCTTTATTTATTTCCAGAACATCATTGATAAAAAACTTAAATGAAATAATTCTAAAATAACATCATAGGAACACTAGTCATTCTTCTTCATCCGTGGTAGTAACATAACTTGATTATTATCCAATAGCATCATTTGCGGCATAGTCTGATGACTATGAAACTGGTTCGCGTAGTGTCCAAACTATTTTCAAATGAAGCATTGTACATTTGAAACCATTTTCTTACCCTTTTAGTCACGTAATTTGTGTCCTTTTCCTCCACACTTATAAGAAACTCTCATTTTTTTCAGGCAAGTTCCAGGGTGTTTCTTCCCACAGTTATCACATATGGGAAAATTCTTCTTTTCCCTCTTCCCATTATCCATATTTCTCTCTTCCATCCTTCTCTTCTATTGCTTCCCTTCAAAGACATAGGACTCCAAGAATTATTTACTCATCTTATCAACACATGATAATATTTCTTCATATGATGATAATATGTGGGAGACTATTTCCCTTCTAAATTCTGGATTAGGACCACAAAAGATATGATCCTTCTTACTCTTTGGATAATACGTATTGCAGGAGTTCACATTCCTTATACAGGGCGCCATTTCTATACAATAGCATAAACTAGTTCAGTTTATGAATTACAATGAATAATTACCAAACTTGTAAAATACCTAACACAAATTGAACAGTTTATGGATATAATCCATAATCATAAAAATGTTTTCTTTGAGTATGTATATACTCATGATCCCTTCATAATGGTCTATAAGGAAAATGAGAATTATCCTAAGCATATCTCCTGGGAGTGTCGTAACCAAGAGTGCAGCAAGGCCCGTTGTCGTGCACCATTTCCAGTTTGAGTCTAGCTCAAAGTAGTGTTTTCAAGTTTTACCCCTTGGTACATTTGTGCCAGAGGTCCCTCTACCTGCTCGTATCCAGATAGGGATGTATTGCTCGGAAAACTCACAAAATCTCTACAATACCAAAATTCTAGGAAGTTCTTCTATACTAATCCTCAAAGTCTATCTTAGGGCTATGTGCTCTAATCAGAGTTTATCGAAATCTAGTTTCCATGGTTATTTATAAAATTCCTCCGATACCAACTGTATCACCCTGACCCCAGTTACCCAGAGTCGGTGCATTATTTTAATACATTGGCATGATTACAAGGAATCAAGTCCCGATGGACCGATCATTTTAGCAGTCTTGGAAAAATAGATCACATACATGAATGTTACATTTTCACTTTAAGACATACAAAAAAACATAAATAATCCTTATGAACACCATTATTCCCTTGCCTTAACCCTGCATATCAATCAAATTACACTTCTTGGAAACCTGGGAAAAATAAAACATAGAAAGGGGTGAGCTCAAATGCTCAGTAAGGGTAAGCAATACAGTGGAAACCTTCAAAAATAAGCATCAACATTTAAGGCAATGTATAAAACTAAAACAAAATCTTTTTAAACTTGAAATTCAGCATAATATGGTATAAATAAACTGAAATAATTCCATTTCCTTATTCACATGGATATTCTACTAATTGAATAATCACATGCAATATCACAAACCACTTTCATAATGATGGAATGCATAATGCCAGACTATCATAACCACATAGCCAAGGCCTCGTCCCAAGACTACAAATAAGATTTTGTCAAGGCCTTGTACCAAAACACTAGTTTGTCTCATGAGACCTACCGATGCATCGAGAAGCTATAGCGGGCTCCACCCGTCACTTATTAATTCGAATGCATTACTCATACGAATAGGTTTAAACATAACATAAACGTTCCTATAAAAACTAGCATTCGAAATGTCAATACTTTCTCTATAAACCATAAATGGTATAACAATAACACATCCATAGTAAAACATATCAAAAAACCTTCAATTGAAGTTTTGTATAATAAATCAAATTCAAATGAGATTAAAATCCATCAAAGAATGTTGACATAGATGAAAATGATGAGTAAAACCATTTGAGAGAAATATCTTTTTTGTAAAATCATTTAAAAGTCGCACATTTATAAAGGAAGTCATTTAAAAGATAATTTTGAATCAAAGTGTCCAATACCACTTTGAATCTTTTGAAAGGAATTATCATTTCAAAACATTCATTTCCATATAAATAAATCCTTAAAATCATTTTGAAAACATGGACATTAATTAAAAAGATTTAGAAAGATAAATCATTAAAAGATTTGAAATTCTAATCTTGATAAAGAGTACCTTTAAAAATCCTTAAAATCTTCATTTTGAAATCATTTTTATGAAAAATGTACATGGATGATAAAAATGTCCCAGTAAATACTTACACATAAACAATCTCGGATAATAATGAGATTGAGGAATTAAGCCTTACCAATTTGGTAACTTACGAAACATACTACCCATGAAAGAGGTATCATACAATGAATATCTAAATACACATAAATTAAAGTGTATTACACAAATAATACAATTATGGGTAGTACATACACCACACAAAAGGTAATCGTGGCAATATGTCATGAATCTCACGGGAATAAGGAGTGACATGAAAACCCCTTACCTTGCACTTTCCTTTAGTCGAGGGTACGTTTAACCACATGTACGAAGATCGTAGTATGTTATTTAATTATACCAGAACCATATTAATATTTATGATATCATAAATGATTCATTTATGACTTTATATTACTCATTTAATAATAATTTTGATGTTATGTTATCATTTCGGGTAATAATCACTTTCTTTATCATATGTGTTTTAACTTGTCACTCTTGGTTGCATCACATAGATCACGATTTAAATACTTCCAGAATATAAAACATGATAAATATATCATATATATTTAGAATATAAATATGTATAATAGACATATATATGAAATGGAAAACACTGTTTATGGAGATGGTAGTCCGTATGTACGAATAAATGCTGTTTCTGTTTTCATATAGTATTGAACGGAAGTAAGTGAATAAGATATATGTAAGTACATAAATCCTTATATATATATATATATATATATATCTCCTGTATCATTATTATTTCATATATTACATACTTATTAGTAATATATATTTTTATAATCGTCGATGAATGGTGAACATGGAAATGAATCTTATCGCGTTGTGGAGACGGTAATCCATACGTACGCACGAGCGAAAATATCATTCTTTTGATATTAAAATAATATATAATTGGATTCTATATCATATATACAGAATCATTATCATGTTATATTTATTATTTACATGATTTAAAAATCATTATTATACCCATCCAAATAATAATATATTGAATAACAATTACACCACGACGTGGAGACGGTAAGATGTACGTACATTCGTATGGAGAAATTTCATTCCAAGGATGGATAGAATACTGAATATGGTTGTACCATATTTATAATAATATTATAGTATATAGGAGATATTGTATTCATTATTTTAGAATGGTAATCAGAAATAAAAAAGAAGTGGAAGAAGAATGTAACTTGAAAAAGGGTGGTGAAATCATTACCTCTTTTTCGGGTTCTTCCTTTTGATTAGATCAAAAGGTCTTTTTAGGATGGCTTTCTGACTAAAGGAAGGCCTCTAGGATGAATTGAGGGATGTTCAGAGAGTATTTGTGTAGGGTTTGGCAGAACCAAAATGCTTTGAATGTGGAAATTAATGAGAAGGTGGAGTGTCCTTTTATAAGAGGGGTGAGGGGCACCTTTTGAAAAGCTAGAAATATTATTTTATAATAAATTCATATTCGGTTTTTAATGTCTCCAAAGTGGATTCCTTAAAGGTTAAGGTGGGTATGGGTCGAACACCACTCAACCAATACAATTTATACAGGTTTGTGTCATTATATTAACCTTATCATTTAGTTTTAACTCTTAGTGAATTAGTTTGACACTTACCATGTCACTTTGTATTTTTATATTTTATAGTTAATAAACATACTATATACATCCAAGAGACCCCCAAGTGGTCCATTAATGATACCAATATCATGATATAAGTCTCCTTTCCCAACCATATATTTTTTTGGAATTTAATATCAATTAATAATATAATATTTGTTTTAAAAGCACTTTTATGTCAATTTTGACACTATTCAATAATTTACTTTTGTAAAAATCATAACAGAATGAATACTTCGAATAAAGTTACATAAAGCCATCCTAATATTTCATATTATCTTATAAAATTATTGTAAATCACTAAAATCCTCAAATTATATTTATTTGGGTATTTATAATATCAATTATTTTAATTTTTCACTATTATGGTAATTTCTGCGTCACCACTGTGTCGTAAATAAATTAAATTATTTATTGTCTAAAAATTATAAATAAACTACCATTATGTAGGAAATCCTTTTATATTTCTAATTAATATTTACAATTGAATTTATCTTATGTATAATCCCATATTTAAAATTTTGCTGTAAATAAACTTTGATTTTAACTCTTTTAACTCTTCTTTGAATTAAATAATAATAAATGTCCAAATCTAATACAAGTGGACCTATATGGTAATATTTTACTCCAAAGATTTTTTTTGGTCGAGATAAATTTGTCCAATAGAATTAGGACATGTGTTAGGATAATATTATATCATTTTTACCCATAAATACCCTATTTGCTTTTAACCGTGGTAAATAAAAGTAAAAAGTTATTATTCACCACAAATTATTTTCATCTCATTGAACCAAATTTTACTCTTTCATATTAACTGTGTCTCTCGGATTTTGAAATACCACTCACAGAAGCGGTAAAATTAAGTTTTATGAAAAATTCAGTTGTTTAACTACCACTTAGTGGTTTCACTATTCATCAAAAAATGAAAGTTTCGAGAAAAATACCAAAAAATAGTCCTAGGATATATTTTATATTATGAATTCAAAAATTATGTTTATTTTACCAAATTCAGAACATATTTGTTTCATTAATTAATTGAAAAATTAATTCCCGTCGTCAAAACAAATAGCGTGTTTTCAAGAGATAATAACTATCAAAAGATTGACACTAGTTTATGTCTGGCATAAATATGAAATTACATCCAATGACCAAAATTGTATTAAATGGTAAAAATATATTCTAAATATACTTTAAGACCACTCAAATTAATAATTTATCACTATTAATTATTTTGACTAAAAAAGTTGTTTTTAATTAAAATTTAGTAATTTTCATTGTTCATCAAAATATGAAAGTTATCCAAAAAGTACCAAAATTTCACCCTAAGATAATTTTGATATTATAAATCCAAAAATGAAGTCCATTTAAAAAGATAAAATTTATAAAATTTCAAAAATTAGTTATTACAATTCATAACGGCTAGTTTGATTGGTAGTGGTGTTAGAATCTCGAAGTTGCGTACAATGCACGCCATTGCATTATTCAATGGGAAATGTACCTTGGAAGCTTGGGATGTTTAATTGTAAATTTTTGATGTCCCCATAATAAAAAGTAAATTTATTTAGTCAAATTGAATATATAAAAGTTTAAAATATATGATTTAAAAAGGGTTCACTATTAAAAGTTTGTAAAAGTGCAATACTGAAAATGAATTTGAGCTTACATTATATCTAAGAAACTCATAATATAGATTCTAAAATTATAAGGATTATATAAAGTTTAAAATTTAGTTAATACTATTCATAACTTCTTTTGAACTACTTGTTTGGTAAGTCATGGTGCGCTTGAACTCGGTGGTGCGGGTAGTGCAGGTTATTGATTTATTTTTAATAAATAACACACTATGAAATCTTGGGGTGTTAAACTCTCCTCTCCTTAATTAAATTGAATCCTCGCAATTTGAAATTGTATTTCAAAAATAAAAGGTTGAATCTAGAAAATATCTCTGTGGGAAAACCCACATTGGAAATTGGGTTGATAAAATTTAGTCTTAATAAAAGGAAAAGAGAAATAAAAGGGTCCCCAAAAAATTATGATCTCGATTAGGAGGATATTGGTTGAAATTACAGACATATAATTGAATAAAAAACGTAAATATTTATAGGTAGTGATTGAGGTCATCAATCAAAAAAAAAGTTTAAAATTGAGGTCCTTAAATTCATCAATATATGATGATTTAAAATACCATCAGTTCAATAAAACATAAGGTATTAGGATAACACATTTTTGACGTTTCAAAATATCTTAGTTGAAATCCCACATTGAAAAATGAATTAATGAGGCCTCTATTTAAAATAAAGAGTGGAATGTATGAAGATTACCGAAAATAACATATACTAGGGTTCTATGTAGGAAAATATGGATACGGAAGAGAAAACTAACCATCAATTATCTGACTGAGATTGGTAGAGAACATGGCTATGAAAAGGCCAACAATCCCAAAGCCATAAATTAGTGATGATCTAAGGTACCATCTAGGACAAAATTTTTGGTCTATGTTCCTTTTCATAATGATGAGGAATTTATTTATGAGATTGGCTATGATCATAAGGAGACATAATTTATAATTAGAGTTTTATCCATTAATAAATTTCTACCACAAAATCATCTTTCACCCCAAAACATAATACAACTCAAAAATACTCTATTTATCCTAGTCGTATAGGGTTCCAAATATAATGAATTTATAATTCACATATTAGACCCTTTATGTAAAGAAACTACATTATACCATCTAGGAACTTCATGTAGCACAATGGTAGGTGATAAATCTCAATTGCACTATGGTTGTGGGTTCGATTCCCGCAGCTTTGTCCGACATGATGGGTCGTCACACGGTTTGCGTGTTGTCCTTTTATAAAAATCCAAAAAAAATAACCTTTAAAACATAATCCATTCCGACCATTAGACTTATCCAAAATACTGTTATTCAAATTCACAGTCCAAAATTTACAAAGAAGTTAAACATAATGAGGATCCGTTTTTCCAGGTAAAAACATGTGAACGCGTTCCTCATATATTCCTTTACAACACCGCAACATCTTGAATTACCAAAATCAACCATCTATTATTCCAAAATAACTACCTCAATATTAGGACCATATTAAGGTTTATCTTTCCTTCAACCATGTAATTTCCAAAAAAAAATTACTTTCTGTAGAGTCACTATTCTTTGTACCATAAAATCTAAAATCCGTAATTAAATAGTACTGTAGTACAATCCTTATTTATTTCCAGAACATCATTGATAAAACACTTAAATGAAATAATTCTAAAATAACAACATAAGAACACTAGTCATTCTTCTTCATCTGTGGTAGTATCATAACTTGATTATTATCCAATAGCATCATTTGCGGCGTAGTCTGATTACTGTGACACTGGTTCGCATAGTGTCCAAACTCTTTGCAAATGAAGCATTGTACATTTGAAACCATTTTCTTACCCTTTTAGTCACGTACTTTGTGCCCTTTTCCTCCACACTTATAAGAAACTCTCATTTTTTTCAGGCAATTTCCAGGGTGTTTCTTCCCACAGTTATCACATATGGGAAAATTGTTCTTTTCCCTCTTCCCTTTATCCATCATTCTCTCTTCCATCCTTTTCTTCTATTTCTTCCCTTTAAAGACATATGACTCCAAGAATTATTTACTCATCTTATCAACACATGATAATATTTCTTCATATGATGATAATACATGGGAGACTATTTCCCTTCTAAATTCTAGATTAGGACCACGGATGATATGATCCTTCTTACTCTTTGGATAATATGTATTGCAGGAGTTCACATTCCTTATACTGGGTTCCATTTCTATACAATAGCATAAACTAGTTCAGTTTATGAATAACAATGAATAATTACCAAACTTGTAAAATACCTAACACAAATTGAACAGTTTATGAATATAATCCATAATCATAAAAATGTTTTCATTGAGTATGTATATACTCATGAGCCCTTCATAATGGTCTATAAGGAAAATGAGAATTATCCTAAGCATATCTCACGGGAGTGTCATAATCAAGAGTGCAGCAAGGCCCATTGTCGTGCACCAGTTCACGTTCGAGTCTAGCTCAAAGTAGTGTTTTCGAGTTTCACCCCTTGGTACATTTGTGCCAGAGCTCCCTCTACCTGCGCGTATCCAGACAGGGATGTATTGCTTGGAAAACTCACAAAATCTCTACAATACCAAAATTCTTGGAAGTTCTTCTATACTAATCATCAAAGTCTATCTTAGGGCTATGTTCTCTAATCAGAGTTTATCGAAATCTAGTTTCCATGGTTATTTCTAAACATCCTCTGATACCAACTGTATCGCCCCGACCCCAGTTACCCAGAGTCGGTGCATTATTTTAATACATTGTCATGATTACAAGGAATCAAGTCCCGATGGACCGATCAGTTTAGCAGTCTTGGAAAAATAAATCACATACATGAATGTTACATTTTCACTTTAAGACATACAAAAAAACATAAATAATCTTTATGAACACCATTATTCCCTTGGCTCAACCCTGCATATCAATAAAATTACACTTCTTGGAAGCCTGGGAAAAATAAAACATAGAAAGGGGTGAGCTAAAATGCTCAGTAAGGGTAAGCAATATAGTGGAAACTATCAAAAATATGCATCAACATTTAAGGCAATGTATAAAACTAAAACAAAAGCCTTTTAAACATTGAATTAAGCATAATATGGTATAAATAAAATGAAATAATTCCATTTACTTATTCATATGGATATTCTACTAATCGAATAGTCACATGCAATATCACAAACAACTTTCATAATGATGGAATGCATAATGCCAGACTATCATAACCACATAGCCAAGGCCTCGTCCCAAGACTACAAATAAGATTTTGTCAAGGCCTTGTCCCAAAACACTAGTTTGTCTCATGAGACCTACCGATGCATCAAGAAGCTATAGAGGGCTCCACCCGTCACTTATTAAGTCGAATGCATTCCTCATATGAATAGATTTAAACACAACATAAACATTAATATAAAAACTAGCATTCGAAATGTCAACACTTTCTCCATAAACCATGAATGGTATAACAATAACACATCCATAGTCAAACATATAAAAAACCTTCAATTGAAGTTTTGTAAAATAAATCAACTTCAAATGAGCTTAAAATCCATCAAAGGATGCTGACATAGATGAAAATGATGAGTAAAACTTTTTGAGAGAAATATCCTTTTTGTAAACTCATTTAAAAGTCACACATTTATAAAGGAAGTAATTTAAAAGATAATTTTGAATCAAAGTGTCCAATACCACTTTGAATCTTTTGAAAAGAATTATCATTTCAAAACATTAATTTCCATATAAATAAATCATTAAAATCATTTTGAAAACATGGACATTAATTAAAAAGATTTAGAAAGATAAATCTTTAAAAGATTTGAAATTATAATCTTGATAAAGAGTACCTTTAAAAATCCTTAAAATCATCTTTTTGGAATCATTTTTATGAAAAATGTACATGGATGATAAAAATGTCCCAGTAAATACTTACACATAAACAATCTCGGATAATAATGAGATTGAGGAATTAAGCCTTACCAATTTAGTAACTTACGAAACATACTACCCATGAAAGAGGTATCATACAATGAATATGTAAATACACATAAATTAAAGTTTATTACACAAAGAATACAATTATGGGCAGTACATACACCACACAAAAGGTAATCGTGGCAATATGTCATGAATCTCACGGGAATAAGGAGTGATATGAAAACCCCTTAACTTGCACTTTCCTTTAGTCGAGGGTACGTTTAACCTCCTGTACGAAGATCGTAGTATGTTATTAAATTATACCAGAACCATATTAATATTTATGATATTATACATGATTCATTTATGACTTTATATTACCCAATTAATAACAATTTGCATGTTATGTTAACATTTCGGGTAATAATCACTTTCTTTATCGTACATGTTTTAACATGTCACTCTTGGTTGTATCACTTAGATCATGATTTAAATACATCCGGAATATAAAACATGATAAATATATCATATATATTTAGAATATAAATATGTATAATAGACATATATAAGAAATGGAAAACACCATTTATGGAGATGGTAGTCCATACGTACGCATAAACGTTGTTTCTGTTTTCATATAGTATTGAAAAGAAGTAAGTGAATAAGATATATGTAATTAAAAAACTCCTTATATATATCTCTCTCTAGTAGAATTATTATGTCATATATTACATACTTATTAGTAATATATATTTTTATAATCGTCGATGAATGGTGAACTTGGAAATGAATCTCATCACGTCGTGGAGACGGTAATCCGTACGTACGCACGGGTGAAAATATCATTCGTTTGATATTAAAATAATATGTAATTGGATGGAATATCATATATACAGAATCATTATCATGTTATATTTATTATTTATGTGAATTAAAAATCATTATTATACCCATCCAAAAAATAATATATTGAATAACAATTACACCATGACATGGAGACGGTAAGTCAGACGTACGTACGTATGGTGACATGTCATTCAAAGGATGGATAGAATACTGAATATAGTTGTACCATATTTATAATAATATTACAGTATATAGGAGATACTATATTCATTATTTTAGAATGGTAATAACAAATAAAGAAGAAGTGGAAGAAGAAAGCAACTTGAAAAAGGGTGGTGAAATCATTGCCTCTTCTTCAAGTTCTTCCTTTTGATTTGATCAAAATGGCTCCTTAGGAAGGCTTTCTGACTAAAGTAATGGAACTAGGATGAAGTGAAGGATTTTTAGAGAGTATTTGGGCAGGTTTTGGCCAAACCAAAAGGCTTTGAAGGTGTGAATTAATGAGAAGGGGGAGTGTCCTTTTATAAGAGGGGTGAGGGGCACCTTTGGAAAAGCTAGAAATATTATTTTATAATAAATTCATATTCGGTTTTAAATGGAACCAAAGTATATTATTTAAATTTTAAGGTAGGTATGGGTCGAAAACCACTCAACCAATAGAATTTAGACATGTTTGGGTCATTATAGTAACCTTATCTTTGAGTTTTAACTCATAGTTAATTAGTTTGACACTTACCATGTCACTTTGTATTTTTATATTTTATAGTTAATAAACATACTATATACATCCAAGAGACCACCAAGTGGTCCATTAATGATACCAATATCATGATATAAGTCGATTTTCAGAACCTTAGATTTATAGGAATTTAATATCAATTAATAATATAATATTTGTTTTAAAAACTCTTTTATGTCAATTTTAACACTATTCAATAAATGACTTTTGTAAAAATCATAACAGAATTATTACTTCAAAAAAAGTTAATTAAATCAATCCTAATATGCCTTATTATCCAATAAAATTATTTTAATTCATTAAAAGTCTCAAATTATATTTATTTAGGTATTTATAATATCGATTATTTTAATTTTTCACTATTATAGTAATTACTGCATCACCATTGTGTCATAAATATATTAAATTATTTAATGTCTCAAAATTATAAATAGAATACCATTATATATGAAATAATTTTAGATTTTTAATGAATATTTACAATCGAATTGATCTTATGTATAATCTTATATTAAATTGTTTTAGTAAATAATCTTTGATTTTAACTCTTTTAACTCTTCTTTGAATTAAATAATAATATATGTCATAATCTAATACAAGTGGACCTAAATGATAATATTTTACTCCTAAGATTGTTTTTGGTCAAGATACACTTGTCCAATAGAATTAGGACATGTGTTAGGGTAATATTAATATCATTTTTTCCCTTAATTACCCTATTTACTTTTAACCGTGGTAAATAAAAGTTAAAAGTTACTATTCACTAAAAATTATTTTCATTTCATTGAACAAAATTTTACTCCTCCAAATTAAACGTGTCTATTGGATTTTTGAAATTCCACTCACAGAAGTGGTAATGTTAGGTTTTATGAAAAATTGAGTTTTTTAACTACCACTTAGTGGTTTCACTATTCATCAAAAAATGAAAGTTTCCAGAAAAATACCAAAAATTAGGCCTAAGATATATTTGATATTATGAATTCAAAAATAATGTCTATTTTAACAAATTCAGAACATATCAGTTGCATTTAATAATTTAAAAATTAATTCTCGTCGTCAAAACAAATAGCGTGTTTTTAAGAGATGATAACTATAAAAAGATTGACACTTGTTTATGTCTGGTTTAAATGTGAAATTACATCCAATGACCAACATTTTATTAAATGGTAAAAATATATTCTAAATATACATTAAAACCACTCAAATTAATAATTTATCACTATTCATTATTTCAATTAAAAAAGTTGTTTTTAATTAAAATTTAGTAATTTTCACTATTTATCAAAATATGAAAGTTATCCAAAAAGTACCAAAATTTCACCCAAAGATAATTTCGATATTAAAAATCTAAAAGTTAAGTCCATTTCAAAAGATAAAATTTATAAAATTTCAAAAAGTAGGTACTACTATTCATAACGGCTAGTTTGATTGGTTGTGGTGTGTTAGAATCTCGAAGTTTCGTACAATGCACGCCATTGCATTATTCAAAGGGAAACGTACCGTGGAATATTGGGATGTTTCATTGTAAATTTTTTAGGTCCCCATTCTATAAAGTAAATTTATTTAGTCAAATTGAATATATAAAGGTTTAAAATATTGAATTTTAAAAGGGTTCACTATTAAAAGTTTGTAAATGTGCAATACAGAAAATGAATTTGTTCTTACATTATATATAAGAAACTCATAATATGGATTATAAAATTATAAGGATTGTATAAAGTTTAAAATTTAGTTAATACTATTCATAACCTCTTTTGAACAGCTTTTTTGGTAAATCATGGTGCGCTTGAACTCGGTGGTGCGTGTAGTGCAAGTTATTGATTTATTTTGAAGAAATAACACACTGAAATCTTGGGGTGTTACAAGATTGGGTGATGTTTTGGTGCTTAGAGAAAGGATCATGGCATGGAGCTATGGATGGTGTCCTTGTTATTTTGGATTCTTGTTGGAGTCTTCTGCTTAGTACTCTATCTTTAGATTTATTGTATTTGGAATGTGGGATCAATATTGATTAGTTGGTAGACTTCATTAAATGTATGAGTTTTTTTGGTTTGTTGACATGCATCATATAGTTGTGGATTTTTTGGTTGGTTGGATTTTTCATATGGTAAAATCTTTCCCCAATTTATTCTCAAATCCATTGGAATTTATTGTCATCCATTGGCACCTTGGGAACGTCAATTATGGCCTAGAATAATTCATTCACCCTCTCAATCCAATGAGATGGGGTGGGATTTTTCATGTATAGTGGAAATAAATCTATAGATATTAAGGAAATATGTTACCTCTTAATCAGGTATCTCCTTTTAGAATAAAATGAAGTTATTCAATATATGTCTTTCTATATAAGGTTGGGTTATTAGATGACCGGAGGGATTTTTCATATATTGTCTTAGAGATTTTTTGACTCAATGTTTATTGAAAAGTGCGAGGAAGTGGTAGGAGAGTAGTCCCTTTAATAGTGGAGGAGGAAAGGCATTCACGTAAATTTTGTGAAAGGGAATTCAACCAACTTTTTCCAATTTAATTTAGATCTAATAATGGTAAAAATTCGATCAAATTTAGTATAAGATAGAAATATTTCTATCTAATAGATAATTTATAATTTTCTATGATATTTTTGCACTTAATATTATAGGTTGTCCCTTATTATGATTAATTTTACCTCAATCGTGGTAATTAATTTTTATTATATTCAATAATATTTTTTTGGTAAAATAATAGTTTACTATTATTATGAATTATAAATAAATATGATTCCAAGAGTCAATTTCTTTTTAATAAAATTAAAATCATAAAATTGGATGTAATTAATTTAAATTTCATCTCACAGACATGATGACAATGTAGGTTTTTAAAGTAAAAACGTCTGAATGCTTGCTATGTTGTCATAGTCAATTTCAAAATGAAATTGAACCTAATGAACTTAAATGCATTAATTGATAAAAATATGATCTAATTAAAATTTAAAACTAATTAAATATATGGTTATCCTTATAAATAAACTATATGAAAAAAATGTTGTGAATTAAATTTAACATATTTCACTATTCATTAAAAAATGAATCTTTACATAAAAGTACCATTAATTTATCCTAACCAAATTTTTATGTTTTTAATTAATATATGATGTTTATTTTCACATATATAATCTATATACATTATAAAACTATTATTTAAAATTGATTTTCCATTAAATTCTGGTAAAATTGTCTTAAAACAAATATATTATTCTATGCATCGAATTGGGTTTGTTCGTATCTTATGTCTTTTAGGTATGTTGGATGAATATAAATTATATTATATTGAATATATAATAAATATATTTCATTGATATCGGTCATCATTTTTAATTAATTTAATTTTTTGGTGTAAAACTTCTTTGTGAGAATAAAAATAGTTTTCTATAAATATACTCCATTTACATTCAATTGATTCTAATATTCATTTCTATTCAATTTGATGCCAATTAATTCATTTTATATTTCATGTAAAATACATATTATATTATTTTAGTTAACACAATTAATAAAAACTAATTTAATGGATTCATTATTTCTTATTATATTAAATATAGACTATATTTCATGAAAACATAGTGTTTTGTGTAACGTAATCCATCCAGAAATGTGTTATTGTGTGAAATTTATACTAACACAGTACTATATGAATTGAAAGATGTAAAATATATAGAATTTATTTAAAATAGTAAATATATTATAATTTATTAGGATATTATATTCCCTCACATGCTTGGTGTTGTATTTCTACACACTATTGAATACAATGTTCCTACATTGGAATTTTAGGCCATTACTACATCACTTCACTAGGCTTTCATACGCTATATAAATGAGAAGTGATTTCATATCTCCTAATAAATGTAATGAAAAAATTATCTTATGATATAATGTATATAGAGGTATATTAATGTAATGAATATCATATGTATACCTTATTTCATTCTTCTTACACAAGCATGAGAGGTTGTAATTGAAAAATGAATGATGTTGCTTCTCAATCCAGTAGTAATCCATTCACACAAATGTTGATTAGTTTATCTTTTTGATGGATGTGTGGATAATTATCGAACACTAAATTTACCTTCTAAAATATAATCATATGTATGATAATAATATTATTTTATCTAAAATGATTTAATATTAATTGAAGGAGGTTGAGGAGGAAATAAAATAAAAATGATTATTGAATAATAGTACACATTCTTAAGTTATCCCCCTTATTATTTTAGAAAAACCATTATTAAGATATATTTATTCGGGAAAAATGGATTCTGTGTTTAGGGGATTAATGTTGAGAAGTTATTTCATTTTTAATTGGTTGATTTGATTGGTTTTTATGTGGTTAGGATGAATGGAGTGGGGGTGGCCTGCAATATGTGTGGTGAGTGGTACACATGTAATTGTCGGTATGGAAAATTTGTACGCATGTTGTATTCATGGAATAGTGGCCCAACATATAGTGATATTAATCATTAGAAATTATTGGGTCTGAATATAGACATAAAATATATTTTATACATGTTTTATGTTATTTTAAACCATATTTTTTATTTTAACAACTAGTACCTCCATTTTAGCCTTAACTTATAGTATTAATTTATAATTTTTTACTACTATCTTTGGAATATGTAATTACTTTGACCTTATTATAATATAAAAATTACTCTTATTAAAAAATGAATCAATTATTTTAAATTCGGTTCATAAAAGTGGAAAATATTAATTTAATTTTAATCATTTATATGTGATGACAACAAGGGTTTTCAAATATAAAGTTATGACATGTTTACAATGTAATTATATCAAAATAAAATATTTATTATATTAAAAAGAAAAAAAAATTCTACTAATAGATATATATTTGAACTATTTTTTACCTTAAAAAAATTATAATATTTTTTATCTTTATAAATATGCTAAAAATTAACATGATGATAATTTGGATCTTTTTTTTAAAATAAATATAATATTTAAAAATGATTTTACTAAAATCTATATTATGTAATTATACAGTTTCTACACAAATCATGAGTAAACCATATTTAATAAATAATACATTTATTTTTTATAACATTTATTCTAATATTAAATGATCCGTATTTTTAATTAATAGATAAACCAATAACTTGTTTAAACTAAATTTTTTTCATATTTTAGTTTTCCATATGGATAGACATTAATTTAACAACTAATTTATAATATTCATGTATAAATAATAATAATATTTATTCTCACATTCCGTTTAAACCTCATATTGTGAACATCAAAAACTAAAGACGAATTTAAATTTATTATAAATTAAATATATTTTAAATACATATGGTGTTAAAAATTTCAATAAAGGATAGGTATTAGTTTTTATCATCCACATAAGTGTCAAAATATTCTTACATCACATTCATTCCAAATTCTATTCAATGATTTAATGGATTTGGTGAATGATGATGTTGATTATTTCCATCAAACATGTGTTCAGTGAACACGGTATAATAATTCTTGTACTCCATAAATTTTTTATCACTCGAATAACGCTTTTGAAATAATATTGTAAATATATCCATCCATTTCATGGGTGTGTATCTATAATTCATGTGTTTGATTCCATTACATTACAAAAATAAAGCACTAACATGTTCCTTGGAGAAACAACCACTAAGATTCTTCCAGCATTTTCTATATGTATAATAATAAATTTCATCTAAATAAAATTTACAGAATGATATTTAATGGAAATACATTTGTCTTTTCTTTTCAATTAATCCCTTTGAGTCTCTGTTTTCTATTTACACCTTATAGGCTCATTGAAAAAACTATTAAATATATATGAAATCCCATGTAGACAATATTTTTTGTAGACACAATGTTAAAAAACTAATGAAATTATCTTATATTAAAATTAATTTCATTGTAAATTATAAAAGTAAAGGGATTCCATGATTTGCATGGGTTTTTTATTTCATAGGAACTAATAAAATCAGCATTCTTTTTCATCCAATCATGGAATTTTCTCTCAATTTATTACTATGACATAGGGTAAATATTTAATAATGAATCTCCCATTAAAGACTTCCCATTTCCTGGAATCAATTTCATCCTTTCACCTTGAATTCATCATTATTTCCCGCCATTGATCATATTCAACATTCAAATTATTTTAAACAAAATCAACATCTTCTTGTCCTTTTATATATAAGAGAAGCAAAAATTTCTAATGTATTAATTTATTACCCAAAAATTGTGGATCGGTAGACCAACATATGATCGATGGTATTTGTTGGATGAAAATAATGATATCAAATTTCTCTTTTGTTAGTGTGTTTGTGATATCCTCATTGCTTGATTTAATGCTCATTAGTAAAGATAACATATTCATAATTTTTTTTAATTCAATATCAATCCCATTGGGCTCCTTGTTTTTAAAATTTATTTTTTGTCCATTACAACCATTCCTTTCGTAGAACCTATCATTTCCATTAATTAAACTACGATGGGAATGAATGAAATGAGGAATTTTTAGACAAATAGAATTAATATATGATATTAAAATAATTAACAATTAAAATTCATATATAAACTATCTTTACAATATATGTGTTTTAATATATTTTATACATTTTCATCACCCCATATAGTTTTCTATCATAACTAGTTATATTTATAAAACATCCATAATGATTCATAATGATAATTTGGTTTATCCATAGAATATTGTTTTATAATGTAAAAGAAGAATTGTATATAGGACTCCTTGTTACACACATGGTGAAAATTGAGTTAGTTAAAAAAATGTTATTTTTAGGGTCATTACCCCGAGTTTCATTTATGGAAAATATTTCATTCACTAATTATATATAGAACATGATTTAATCTCTATGATAACCAGATAATTCAAATTTTAAAAAACATTGGTATATTGTTATATTCTTGGC
Organism: Viscum album; assembly: GCA_963277665.1. NCBI lineage: Eukaryota > Viridiplantae > Streptophyta > Magnoliopsida > Santalales > Viscaceae > Viscum > Viscum album. The sequence continues at coordinate 2,677,528 of OY728120.1, read as the reverse complement.
ATATCCTAATGATGTATCCCTAGGGTTTTCTATATTGTTTCGTAAATGTATATATGGATATTTTATAACAGAATATGAAAACAACTATAGAGACCCATGAATATCATGACATAATTAATATATTAATCTCATTATTGAGATAAAACATATCTAAAACACATATTCAACCCAATTACATAACATCTTAGTGATATAGAGATTAATAATGTAATAATTGTAAACTAAAATAAATTCTCTAAATAAAAAAACCCTCTAGAGTCATTTTTTAACATTTCATGAGTTATACATATATCCATAACTTGGGGAAGGTAATCATATAATGGGTTGTTCTCAAATTCCTTATAAGTGAAAAATTGTTAATATTTCATCATAGATTATATAATGAGCATATGGTGAAACATAGAATAAGGAGAAATTTTTTATTAAAATTAACATTTTAAAATAAAATTTATACATATTTTATTTAGGATTGACCAATAATCTCATATATAAAACATATATTATAGAAAAATTGTATTTTATCATAGAACATGAAAAATTATTCATTTCCTATAATAAATGGATAAATATTATCATAAAAGGATTTTTTATAAACATAACTATATAAAAAATAAGTTAATCCTAACCACCAATAAAACCACTAATTTAGATTCATAGGCAACCCAATCATATACCTTTATTATCCTAAGTTAATCGTCTATGTTCCATTGGGATTTTAATAAAACATCTAGTTTAACAATTTTTCATTGGATAAATCTTCTTCATAAAATTTATCCATAGGGAAAAACATTTTTTTTACTTTTATCTTGGAATAAATCATCCCATATACCCTTTCGCATGGGATACTTCCTCCCTTGTACCATTTTTATGCAATAAGAAATTATCAAAAACATGTTCATTCGATTTTGATATATAACCCAACACAAAATTATCTATTAAAATGCATGTCACTTAAAATTAATCAAACATATATCTAGATGAACCCCAAGAGAATAATTTGTATTCAAAACAATCCAAAAACATTATATAACATAGTATTAAAAGATTATAAAATATCAAAAATATTGTTTTTCTCATATGTAATCATAATATGATAAAATATTTAGGATGATCAAAACATCACTTAATGAGTGACCAACCATTTAAGAAACATTGATGTTAAATAGATAAAGTATTCAAAAAACATTGTATATATTGTTATAAATGATGATGTGAAAATCACTTCAAAAAAAATCATTGTGAAGGTAAATATATATGATGTGGAAACATTATTATAATTTATTCTAAATAAAATATCCTTGAATAGATTTAAAATTTACCAAAAAATGTTGAATGTATGAAAAAAAATTGTTTTGAAAATATGGAAAACTGTTTGAAAATATTTTATATGTCTTTAGCTGAACACCATCATTATTAAAAGGATAATAAAACTATTTCATTTATATAATTCATGGCGATCAATGTATAATTGAAAAAGTAGATTTTCACTTCCATTCGGTAATGGAGAACATTTTCTTAATGTAGAAAACAAATATATATACATGAAAATCCCATTAAAATAATTGAGAGTAATTCTACAAATGAAATAATTTTAACAATTCAATAAAATCATGATTGAGTAGGGTATTTTTGGGAAGGATTTCTTTTATAAAATTAGGTTTGAAATGACCAAACTTCCTCATTTATTTAAATAGACTAATAATATAATATTTTAGAAAATTATGAGTGATGATAAATCAAGAAATTATTTGTTTTTTGGAAAGCCTATTATAACATGAGGAATTTTTCAATGAAATCGTACTGAATGATGATGATTTAAATGGAAATAATTTCCATTTAAAAAATTAATTTCATTTAATTGTATATCAAATAAGTATTATATTAACTAAAAAAATTTTAATTAGGTATATAATAAAAAAACAGGTCTCAACTGTATAAATTTGAGAAAAAACCCTTACATTATTTGTGTTCTTATTTGATCACACTATATATTTCATTAAAACTGTTTTAAAAATGATTAATAATTTTGATATAAAAATCATAATTTGATAGGAATTTAATTATTGATATATAATTTAATATTAAATAATACAAACTTTATTTTTATTTGTATTTTTTGTTTCATTCTATATTTGTCTTGGAAGCATTGCGTTAAAAACGAATTGATAAAATCTTATTTCAGTAGTTTGTTTTAGTTAAGGATTATTTATTAAAAAATAATTTATATTAGTTATATATATTTTAAAAATACATGAATTGATCATTGTTATAATACATAAGTATATTAATATTATTATTTATTTTCTCATATTCATCCAGGATCATAAATTATTATATTACTTATGATGGTGGCTAAACATATTAAAACAATAAGACACCCTCTCTTGGGGGGTGAGTATGGTCAAAGAGGTGTATATCATGAAAATATAGTATTAAAAATCATTAATAATGATATTATATTTTAATTTTTTATGATGGATATCCCTATTCATTTTTTATTAATAATGAAGAATTATAACATAAATGAAAAAATGATCCTTTTTGTAGGCGGTAGTTTGCGAAAAAAAACAGGGCTGAGGTTCCATTATTTTTATATGTAATTGTAAATGAGTAAATAATGGATTTAAAATTAGTATAAAAACATATACTTATACAAATATTACAAATTTCAAAATTTTAATATTGTCATATGATATTTAGATGAATAGGGTATAGGTTGAAAACTAAATTTGTAAATAATAATAACACTATAGACATGATATTTCCATAGAAGTATCCAAGAAATTGAATGGATTATTAAAATTATATGTCATCGAGGGAATTTTTTTATTATGGTTTGAGGGAGATTAAATGGTTATAGTCACATGGGGGTTCCTTATGGTGACGTTTCTATATCATGTTTATATGTTTTATATTTTATAAGTGAATGTATGGAATAATGGGGAAATAGATTTACATTTTTCAATAATGAAATGTCTTTTTCAAAGATCCAATGATCCAAAATTGAAAAAATTATAATGAAAATATATTTTTAGTTGGGGAAAGTATCATCGATTAAATTAATGTAACATTAATTTAAAATTTTTAGGACAATTATATTATGTTAATCTCAATTGAAACATTATAATTTTTTAGTTATAACTAATTATTATTAATAATAATTTATTTAAATGAAATGAAAACATAATTGAAGTGATTAAAACAATTTATCTTATGATTTTAGTTATTAATGAAATTTTATAAAATAAACATTCATATGTGATGTACTATTTTTTATAATAATAAAAATATACTGTGTTAAAGAGTTTTCTTAAAAGAATAAATGTTATTATGAATATAAATTTATATCTATGAAAAAATTATATTTATTAATTAATTTGAAAACATAAATTGATTAATCGGTTGTTAAATAAAATTTATAGTTCTTCCATGGTGAACCAAAATTAATCCCTACTTATAATATATTTTATTTAATGAGATGAAAAAATAGTATTTTTATGAAAGTGGCATTTTACTTTATAACTAAAAATATTTCACCTTCATTTTCACTATAAAAAATAATTCAAATAAATCCATTTTATTCTTTAATTTTATATTTTATTAAATTAATGGTCTTCAAATCATCATGTTTATTCTTATATAGTCAACAAATCATCAAATTTGTAAATTCTATAAATATGAATTTTTTTGACCAAAAACATTTTATGAAATTAGAAAAAAAATTAATTATAAGAAAATTATGATATGGTGAATTGAAAATTTATTTTTATTATATCTAAATATAATTATAGAATTTTAATATTTTAAATTTAATAGAAAAAGAATTATATGATGAAATGTTATTTTATAGAAAATTTCATTCTCAGTCTTAAATCATATTAATATTTTATCTTTTAAATGTAATGTTTTTTTAATTTATTAAAATATCATGATAATAAGTAATGTTAATATAATATTTTTTTGTATAATTACATCTACTATTACATGATTTAAAATTTATCAAACTTTGTTTTTTATTTTTTATAAGATCGTAAATCACATGTCATTACATTCAACCACCCCTTTAATAAATTGCATTATCATAATTTTAATTATAATATAATACTGAAACCAACTATGGGTATCTAAGAGATATACACCGAATATAATATATGTAATATATTTTTATCATAAATATTAAAAAATATATCATATTTCCTCAGAAAAGGTCAAACCTGGTATTGAAATTTTCTCTAAAATATAGAGCTCAACCCACCGGATGATAAAGTTTCATAATTCTTACTGTAGGATGAGTTCTTCTAGGGATCTCATAATCCTAAGTTCACAAAAATATTTTCGTAGGTTGGAATGAATTGTGAACTATGATTCCCATTTTATGGATTTTATATTGAGAGAGTCAAAAAAAATTCAAAATTACAATTAATCCATCTAATAGAAGGATAATAAGAAACTCATGAATAATATTATATAAAACACAACGTGGTATAAATTAATAAGAGTCATTTTTATTATTACATGAAATCATTGGTTATGTATATTATGATTTTGGAAACAATTCAATATATATTATAGTTACTTAAATTATAATTCACTAAGGAATACAATGATCTACAGTAGTGGATATGTATTAATTATCATGTTCCACTTCATTATCAAAATCTAGATTTTTTAGGGGAATTCATAGGATTTTACATGTTCGATTAGCTTATGTGGAATTAGAAGTTCACTATGTCCATCAAACCTAGTATATGTTCACAATATGGAGTAATTCCCACACTACTCAAAAATAATGTACATGATAAAGGATTTCCAATTAAACTACAAATTATCTAAATCTATTACATTAGTTGTTATCTATATTGCAATTATATATATATTTATTGTCAATGTGTGTGGAAAATGCTTATTAATTGAAGATATTCCCCATATTCTTTTTACCACATTTTCTTCATTTTAAGAGATTTTTTTTCTCTCCATCATTTTTTCCTTTTAATTTCCATTGAAATCCCTCTTCCTCTTCATGAACATAAACTATTAGAGTATCCAGTTGTAAATTCAACCATTATTTCACATTTAATAATATATTCATTTCAACCAAATTCCATTATTGATATTAATTTTTATAGAATCATCTATAATCCACTACTGAAATGATCAACCATACATTAATGGTATATGATAAAACAAGTTTCATGCATTGAAATTCCATTCATATTCTAATAGTTTTAATGGATTCATATTCAATATTTTAAAACAAGATTAATTATCTATTTATATTTCTATGATGTGTTTGGAAAAAATATTTTCAAATGAACACACCTTTAAAATCTTCTTATTTAATATAATCAATTTCTTATTTTTTATGTCTTTTATTGATTAGGTCCCACCACTACTCAACTTCACCAGCCAAATGATATATAGATATACCAATTTATTTTTTATATTAGCTCTATAGAATGGTAAATATATTTTTTTCTCTATTTATACATTTTTTAATATTTATAAGACATAGAAACCTCATAAATAATGTTGATCTATAATGAATGAGAATATATATATCATGGTTATCCTTCTATGGTGTGTTTAGGAGATCCACATAGATTTATTTTTTAATAAAATCAATAACATTTCCCTAATAGTTTTCCCATCATTTTAAATCCCATCAGGTTACATGTCTTTACAATTTCCACAGGGTCGAATACATCCATTATTGACTCATTTCATATTGTTTCGTCCATTAAATCAAATAAATAAATGCCAGGATTGTGAAATTACTAACTATAAATAATGAGAAATATGAAGTAAAAAATATATAATATATAAATTTAATTTATAAATTAAATCAAAATTATCTTTCTTTTAATATAATTTACTCATCTTCATCAAACTACTCAAAATTTTAACTAATTTATTTAGTTATTAATATCATCTATAATAGATTATAAGGAAAATATGGATTAATAAAAACATATTTAATGAGAGTGTCAAATATGGTTTTTCATTAGGTATCTTTATCATGTTCTTGGAGAATATTGAGTTAATACCCATCAAACCTTTTTTATGTTAATTACCCAATATTATATATGTTTTTGAGACTAAATCCATATATAGTGTCCAAAAGGGCTGTAAATTCTTGGAGAACCTTGAAATATATATATATATATATATATATATATATATATTACAAACACATCTTTATGTTAGACAGTATATATAATTACTTATCCATCTTATCCCTAGGGTTTTCTCTATTTTTATAAAAAAAATTCCCTAAAATATTTAAATGCTACAAGGATACCAAATGCAGTGACTCAGCTAGTCAATACAGATATATTATATTAATCTCATTATATAAATAATATATATCCCAAAATTTCGCACAACCAAATGACCTAAAGGTTTTGTTTCCTGGACATTAGATACATAAAAATCATAACCTATGTTATGGCCCAAACCCTCCTAGTTTATCCCTTTATCAAATTTCTAGTGTTTGGCACACCCTGGGCCCATCAGGTCATGATTCTATGGGTGGCATCTCTGTGGCATGATTTCTCATGGAGTCAACCATCAGTGACATCGATCGGTGCCAGTGGGGCTTGTTAGGGTTTTCTTCCCCATTTCTTCCCGTAATACCACATTGAATCCCATTTAACCATTTAAAAGTGGTTCAAGGTTGTTTTTATACCCATAAACAATATTTAAAATTCCTATAGGTAGGGTGACCCTCAATGGACCATGTGTGTATCCTTGTTAAACGTTTTCCTCCATTTAAATGTAATCATTTAACTCATAGATTTAGTGCCACCTCCCCAATGAGAAATTGAATAACAATTATTCCCATCGTGTGTAACCATGCTACCGTGTGGTGAAACCATGATTCACTTTAAATCTGATCATGATATTGATACCCCGGAATGCTAGGATCTCACTCTTTGTACTGCACTATATTTCTTTTCATCTTCTTTATGGCTGGGATCATTCATCCCCTTGGTGCGTTTGGATTCCCCTTCCCGAGGCGAGTGGTGCGCCTGTGCTGTAGCCTTTTCGTCTTATTCATGGAGTCCTCGGAGTCCCTCCCCAACAAGTCATGGATCCATGTTATAATCCATAGGATAAAAACATGTATCTTTGATCATCATGTAGGGTTTTTCCTTAGTCTCTCTTTACTGTGTATCATGCAGGGTGGGTATGCAATTGTTTATGTGGTGATGGATGAAACCAAACCATAATGAATATAATAAATGAGAATTTAAATAATTAAAGGGGGTGTGATCGATGTTTCTCTTCTAATCTTTATCCTTGATTCTGTGTTGTGAATTGTACTGGATTTTTTCGATTAAAAATCTTGGTCGTTGGTGGTATTTTCTTGTGCACTAATGTACTGCTATTTTTCTGAATATTTATCTATTAGAATGGATGTAACATGGAAACTAGTAAATAACATAGAATCGGTTGATTAAATGGATAACCAATGAATAATAATCATTGTTTGATTACCTCGTTTAACCAAACATAATGACAAAACTGGGTGAATGGCATATTCAAAATTGAAAACTACCTTTCTCTGCTCCAGTGATGTTTACGGTTGATGATTGGGAACGATTTGGATGGGGATGGGATCCTTTTTTGTGGTGTAGTTGTTGGATTTTGGATCCAAGGCCGTGTGGGGTTGTATAGTGGGTCTTGGTTTGTATCCATTACATTGATGGATCTCACAGATCCCTTTAGTTTTTGTGATTTTACAGGAGAACCAGGTGTGAATGATTAAATTTTTTTTTGGTTGTTTCCCTTTCCTTTCCTTATGGCTATTCCCGTTAATTTCCCAGTAGGGAAGAATTAATTTAAATGAAATCACTTGAATATGAAAATGAGAATGGGTTCTATGAGGAATTTTTTCCCGGGAAAGAGCTGTGACATGGTTTTGGGTGTGCTGCTTCTTATGAATGAATATTAATGGGGGTGTTTGTTGTTGGGCTGGTTTTAGAAACCCTAGGCTGGGATGAGTGCTTTTTTATCTATATTTATAATTTAGTTCTTATGTTTTATATTTGTGCCCCACTGATGTTTTGCACTTAGTTCCGAACACCCCTATTTCATGGGGGAGGGTGTTTTTTCCAACACCCCTTTGAGTGGATGGTTATTGGATCCTTTTATGCTCCCTTTCTCAAGTAGCCATTGATTTTTCTAGAAGGCTTTGATGTCCTGATATCTATTATAGTCCAAGATTCATTGGGAAGACTATGACGGCCTGAGGTCCATTATAGCTCTATATTCTTTGGGCATATTGTGATGACATGAGGTCTATTATGGCCATAGATTCTTCGGGTAGGGTACCTGGTTGTGGTTAGCCCAGGTGAGTGCAGGGAGGTGGTTTCCCAAGTGTCATCGGGTTATGTCCCATGTGTTTTTGGGTGTGGTCGTAGTTGCTCTAGTATAGGTGTTTGTGGCCATGTTTTTGTGTGGTTGTGGCCTAGAAGTTTGTTGGCGGGAAGTGTGGTTATAGCCCAGGTGTGTGTGAGCAGGATGAGGCAGTGGGACTGTAGTGAGAATGGCAGGGGAGGTCTTATGCATAGGATTTATTCAATAACTAGTGGGAAAGTGGATTGGGGTTCCTAGACATCAATGTGTTATTAATATTACATTAATTGACTTACGTTTCATGGGGAGTGTGCATTGGTGAGGTTGGGGTGGACAGATTCCTTTCTAGGTTCACTAGTTATCTCTATTTCTCACAGGTCATTAGAATGCCTCCCCACTTTTTCATGAGATCTTTTGGTTTTCCATTCTATGTAAACCTGTATACTCACAATACATATATAATCTTCTTTCAGGTTTCCGGGAGGACATCAGGGATCGTGTGGGACCGTACTAGCTCGGGCCATGGGATAGTTGTTGTTGCTGTTTATCTTTTCATTGGTACTTTCCTTTGGGGTTTTCATTTAACATTTTAGCATTTAATTTCGGAACAATAAAATGGTAATGGTTGGATTTGGGTTTTCTTTTACATCCTGTTTTTGTGTTGTTTGATATTTACTATACTATCTCCCAGTCCTATTAAATAAAAAGGGAAATGCCTTCCATTTTGTTTGTAATTCAATAACTATGGTGCTATTTCCAACTGCATGACCTGTTGAAGGCAGGTTTCTGGGGTCATTATCTCTCCATCAACTTGAGGAAGGAAGGGTCTGGGAATCCACTATCCCTTTCCTCATCTTGGGGAAGGTGGTTCATGACAGAATGGTATCAAAGGCGGGTCGAGAGATAGGATGGAGTTTGGAGTTTGGAACAGTGAGGATTTCATGGGATGGTAGGGAAACAGTATTAGGAAATCTTGTTGCATGAAATAGGAAAGGGAATACAGGCAAGGACAAGGGATTTTAGGTCCCCATGAGATCTGATGCAAGGACATTGGGCCTACCAAACGACCATGTGAGGATACAATGATTGCAGGTTAGATCCCCTAGGAAAGGAACAAGAATCATAATGACTTGTTTCCTTGTCTTTGTTGGGTATTTTTGGGGATTCTAAATGAATAATATGTCTAGGAAAACATAAATGAAATATTCTAAACTAATTTGGTTTAGGTACTCCTTGTTTACCATAGAGTTATGGCACCCGGACGATGACCACGAGTAGTGCGGGAAATTGAGTCCCATGAGGCTGTCTTGGCTGATTAGTAGAGGGATGATTGAGAGGAGGAGGATAACGAATTGTAGAGGATTATTCGTGCATTTCAGTGGCAGACCCTTGGGAAGTATGAGGGCAGCGTCATGGACATGGATATTGAGATATGGCTCGAGGATTTGTTGATAGCATTCAGCTTGACCCGGGCTCCGATAGGGTACTCAGTTCCTCTAGCTCTAAGCCAGATGTGGGGAGAGGCATGTCAATGGAGGAATCTCAACCACAGGGATAAGAGTATGGCTGAGGTTGTATGGACTGACTTGAAGAACGAGTTAGGGGTGGAATTCATATTTTCCACGATGAAGGCTGAGAAGAGGTAGGTGATGTTCTCCCTCGAGCATGGGAGCATGTTAGTGAGGGAGTTGGGGATCAAGTTCAAATATCTCTCTTATTTTTTTCTAGACCTCCTTCTGGATGAGGATTCACGGGCGAGATGTTTTGGGGAGACACTCTGACCTTGTCTTCAGTATGTTGTTACTCCATCCAGCCTACCAATGTACTTGGAGGCCCAGAAGAGGGATGAAGTGGTAGAAAGGATACACACGCTGGGAGGTATTCCATGATAGGGAAACCAATTTGAATTGTCAAAGGGGAAGGTAGTTAGAAGATGACCTCTAGTTTTAGGGCCATCTAGGTTTCAACCAGTGGGTAGAAGTCCCCAAAAGTTCTAGTTTCGATCTCTCAATCCTCTCCCTTTCCTTGCGAGCCCAGGACCATGGTGTTTCATATGTGTCAACCATGGTCCCCATTGCAATCAGTGCCTAGAGCGAGCACAGTATAGTGGGGGTGGGAAGTTTCAGCACCAACCTCAACAACAACAACTTCCATCCATGCCATATTAGTAGTAACATTATGAATAATATTGATCTCCTACTCCTCCAATAGTAGATGTTACATGGGGAGGTCGGCCTCAGGGTGCTCCTCAAGGACCCCGACCAGGGCATGGTCAGGGTGGCAGTCGATTGCCGAGAGGGAGATGAGCTGGGTATGGGCAGTTGTATGCTGTAGAGGTAGCAGTTATAGTAGGGAAGGATGTTGTTCGAGGTATGATCAGCTTGTTTAGTACTCTTGCCTATGTCTTGTTTGAAAACTGAGCTCCAAAATCCATTATTGCGCCCAGTTTGGCCCATGCTTGGGGTTTAGATGCTGATAGACTTCCAGTTACCTTAGTGTTGGGTATTCCAATCAGAGGTCCGACTCACTTGTTTTATGTTTGTCGATGGTGTAAACTGATGATAGGGCCACATCAGTCTAGAAGGGTTCTTCTACTCTTGAAGATACAACTGTATGATGTCATCCTTGGCATCGACTAGTTGTTTTCTATACATGCTGTTATCAACTATTTCTAAGGAAGAGTCTTGTTCTCTGATGAGGATGGCCAGCATGTGTCTTTCCCCAGTGAGAGGGGATTCCAAGAAGGCATCCAGTGGGTGGAGACCCTCATTTACATGTTAGCTGAGTTGTCATTATATTCAACATATATAGAGATTGTGGGAGTCCTAGAGATCCTCAGGGAGCTCATGGAAATATTCTTATAATAAATGGAGACTCTACCCCCTCAAGTGATGTTGAGTTCAGGATATAATTTAAACCCGAATCCCATGTGATCTTGATGGATCCTTATCAGATGACACCTTCTAAGTTACAGGAGTAGTGGATTCTGATTGAAGAGTTAATGAAGAAGGGTTTTGTCCAACATAGAATGTCACCTTGGGGTGCTCTGATCTTGTTCACGAAGAAGGAAGATGGTGGTCTCAGGCTGATCATAGACTACTGGAGACTGAATCTGGTAACGGCCAAGAATTGTTACCCTCTCCTGAGGATAGAAAATCACTTTGTCCAGCTGGGGGGATTAGTTTGGTTCTCTATGATCAATCTGATGTATGTGTATCACCAGTTAAGGGTGAAGTACAGTGATATCTCAAAGACTGCTTTCAGTTGCAGGTATGGGAACTTTGATTTTGTTTTTATGTCGTTCAGTGTTAGGAACTCACATGGCGTGTTCATAGGGATCATGAATTCTGTTTTCCACGAGTTTCTGGACCAGTTTGTCATTGTTTTCATCGATGACATTTTTATCTACTCAAAATCAGATTAGTAGCATACTAATCACCCCAATATGGCCTTGGAATTCCTTCGACACCCCCAGATCTATGGGAAATTTTCCAAGTGTAAGTTCATGATAACAGAAGTGAATTTCCTTGGACACATGGTTTCTCAGCAAGGGGTAGTGGTTGACCTTTCCATGGTTGAAGCTGTTGTTTCTTGGGAATCACCCATGAATTTCATGGAGGTTCGTAGTTTCCTGGGTCTGGAAATCTATTATCAGAGGTTTGCACCTGAATTATCTTGAGTTTCACATCCCTTAACATCTTTGACCAGAATGTACCAGGCTTTCGTGTGGAGTGAGCAGTGCTATAAATCATTCAGTTATATAAAGGGGAAGTTGGTTAGTGACCTAGTGATAAGGTTACCAAATGAAGGTCTATTGTTTGAGGTATTCTGTGATGCTTCTAGACTTGGCCTAAGGTCTGTTATGATATATTAGAAGGGAGTGATATCTTATGGTTCTAGGAAGTGAGTTCCTCGTGATCATAATTATTCCACCCATGACATAGAGCATGCAACAGTAGTGTTCACATTGAAGTTGTGGCACCATTACCTCATCGGGGAGCACATTGTGGTATCCATAGATCATAAGAGTTTGAAGGGATATCTTTACACAGTGGGACCAAAATATGCGATAACGAAGGTGGGTGGAGTTTATTCGTGACTGCAACATCTAAATCTCTTACAAAGAAGGTAAGGGGACCGTTGTGGCTGATTCCTTAAGTAGGAAGTCATAGAGGGAATTTGTTCAAAAATATGTGGATGCTTGGAAGGTAATGGAGGATTTGGCTACCCTATAATTTGATGCAACGGTGGATGGTGGTAGAGGTTTTCTATTTCAGACGACTGCACAGTCCTCTCTATTGCGGTTTGTGGAGGAGTATCAGTGGGGAGACATAGAGAGTTATGAGATGTGAGACCGGGTTGACCAATGTAATGCTCCTGAAGGGTGGTCAAAAGATGGTAAGAATCAGATTCTTTTCGGAGGGAAGTTATCTAACCCAGAGGCAATACATGAATAAGTTTTTTGTGAGTTCCATAACTCACTCGTAGCGGTACACCCTGGAGTTTTGAAGATTTACCGAGGCCCGAGAGAACATTTTTGGTGGCCCGGGATGAAATGGGAAATGTAAGAGTTCATGGAATGGTTCCTTGTGTGTCAGGAGGTGAAGGATGAACAACTTGTCCCAGGAGGCTTATCGCATCCTTTAGAAGTCTATGAGTTGAAATGGGATGTCATCTCGAGGGATTTCGTCACAGGGATCCCCAGGGTTCAAGGCGGTCGTGATGCTATCTGGATAGTGGTAGAAAGATTGATGAAATCAACTCACTTCCTGGAGATCATGGTGTCAAGTGCGGTGAATTCCTTATCACGAAGATACATGGATGAGGTGGTGTGGGTGCATGGAGTTCTGATGTCCATAGTATCAGAAAGGGATGTGGAGTTAACCTCATGAGTCTGAAGGGGATTACAACATGGTTTTGGCACCCAGCTACGACTTAGCACAACTTTTCACCACCATACAGATGGGAATACAAAGTGAACCATCTAGAACATATAGGATATTCTACGATCATGTGTTTTGGACATCGGGGGATCATGGGAATGAATATTTCACTTTGTAGAGTTTCCCTACAATAATATATTTCAATCTACTATCGACATGGCACCGTTTGGAGCCTTGTACATAAAGGCATGTCGTTCACCCATGTGCTGGACCGAGGTTGGATAGGAAGGTGTTCATAGACCAAAGGTAGTTGAGATCACAACGGAGAAGTTTCAGCTGGTGCGTGAGTGGATGAAGGCAGCCCAGGATAGGCAGAAGTCAAATGTCGATAATAATATGATTACCTTGGAGTTCGAGGTTGGAGACCATATGTTCTTAATGGATTCCTCTAGACGTGGGCAGAAAAGGTTCTACAAGGGGAGAAATATACCTCCTATGTTCATCGGGACTATCAATGTGTTGGGGCGAGTCAGAGAGGTGGAATATCAGGTAGCATTACAACCTTAGTTGGAAAGTATCCATGATGTTTTCCACATCTCCCATCTTCGTCGAAATCTATATGATGACTCCCATGTCATTTACTGGGGAGAGATGGATATAGGGGACGCTGCTTCAACCATGGCACGACCAGTGAAGATCAAGGATTAGATGGAGAAAATGATTCGTGGAAGAACCATCAATTTGGAAAGTGTATTGTGGAGGCACGGTGGCCTCGAGGAGTGTACTTAGGAGCGAGAAGCTCAAATGCACGCTCAGTACCCAAAGATGTTTTGAGTTGCTTTTCCGATCCTTCTTTGTTGTTATAGTTTTTGTGATATTCTATGATGTAATGCTGGCATTGTTGGATTATAGTATGTTTTGTTTCCTTACCGTGTGAATGTTATTAAAAAGCCTGATATGTGGGGAAGGGAGGACCTGATACCTAATCAATATGCATTAATGTAGATGTGATTAAACCTGTACGGTTGTGTCAGTACCACCCAAAGAGGATAGTATCTTGACATGGAGTAAATAACTACCTGATCAGTGTTTCAGGACAATGCGATCCTTGGGTTTGGTATGGATGTCTGGGTAGTTTGTTTTCGATAGGTATCCTTCGAGGTGGTTGTTCGGACCCCTCACTTCTATTTGGGTCTAGTTTTGATTCTTGAGGACCCGAATTTTTCAATAGGTATCTAATGTAATGTCCCAGACCCTCCTGGTCTATCCCTTTACCATATTTATGGTGTTTGGCAGGCCTTTGGCCCATCAGGTCGGGATCCAAAGGGCTATGTCTCGGTGGGAAGATGTCATCGCGGTGTCAACCATCGGTGACACCGATCAGTGTGTCACCCATCTGTTCCAGTGAGGCTTATCGGGGTTTTCTTCCACATTATTACCTATAATGCCTCTTTTAAGTCCTTTTAACCGTTTTAAAGTGGTTCAAGGCCATTTTTAGCCCCATAAATAATATTTTAAATCCTTATGTGGAGGGAGACCATCAATGTACCTTATGTGTATCCATGTTGCACATTTTCCTCCATTTTAATGATATCATTTAAGTCACAACTTTAATTCCACCTCTCCAATGAGAAATTAAATAAAAATTAATCTTATTGTGTGTAACCATGAAACCGTGTGGTGAATCCATGATCCACTTTAAATCCACTCACAATATTGATATTGCAGAATTCCAGGATCTCACTCTTTATATCGCACTAGATTTCCATTCTTCTTCTTCTTGGTTGTGTTCATTCTTCCCCTTGGTGCATTTGGTTTCCCTTTCTCAAGGTTAGTGGTGCGCTTAAACTCATTCTTGGAGTGCCCTGAGTACCTCCCCTGAAAGTCACACATCCTATTTATTGGCCCGAGGAGAAACACATCGTTCATTGATCATCAAGTAGGGTTTTTCCATAGTCTCTCTTTACTGTGTATAATTAGGGGTGGGTATGTAATTGATTCTACATGGATGGATGAAACCAAACCCTAACGAAGATAATAAATGAAATTTTAAATAATGAATGGGGGGTGTGATCGATGTTTCTATTGTACTCTTTATCCTTGATTCTGTGTAGTGAATTGTACAGGCTTACGACCACTTAAAATCATGGTCATTGGTGGTCTTTTCTTGTGCACTAATGAACCTCCGTTTTTATGGATATTTATGTGTTTGAATGGTTATAACATGGAAAATGGTAAATCAGGTAAAATCCGTTGATTAAATGGATTCCCAATGAACAATAATACTTGCGTGATCACCCCGGTTAACCAAATGGAAATACAGATGTGAATGAATAGAATATTCAAATTTGAAAACTCACTTGCTCTGTTATATTGATGTTTTCAGTTGATGTTTGGGAAGCGATGTGGATGGGGATGGGATCCTCTGTTGTGGTGAAGTTTTTGGTTTTTTGTATCCAAGGCCATGTGGGGTCGTATGGTGGGAATTTTGTTTGGTTCTAGTACTTTTTTGGATCTCACGGTTCCCTTTTTTCTCTAACTTTATAAGATAACCAGGTGTGAATTCTAAAATTGTTTTTTGGTTTTTCCCTTTCCTTCCCTTGCGGATATGTCTATTAATTTCCCAGTAGTGATGAATATTATTAAATGGAATAACTTAAATATGGAAACATGAATGGGTTCGATGGGGAATTGTTTTCTGGGAATGATTTGTGACATGGTTGTAGGTGTTCTGCATCTTATGAATGAATAGTAATGAGGGTGTTATGGATGGCCTGGTTTTGGATCCCCTAGGATGGGATGAGTCCTTGTTTACCTATATGTAAAATTTAGTTATTATTTTTTATGTTTTCACCCCACCAATGTTGGGCACTTTGTACCGAACACCCCCATTTCATGGGGCATGATGTTTTTCCGACCACTCTTATGAGTGGCTGGTTGTTAGCTCTCTTTATGCTCCCTTTCTAGAGTAGCCCAAAATTCTTCAGGAAGGTGTTGATAGCCTGAGGTCCATTATATCCCTAGATTCTATGGGGAGGATGTGACAGCCTGAGGTCCATTATATCCCTATATTCTTCAGGTAATCTATGACTGCCTGATGTCCATTATAGACCAATATTCTTTGGGTCGGGTATATGGTGGTGGTTGGCCTAGGTGTTTGCGGGCATGTGGTTTACCTAGTGTCTTCGAGATGAGGCCCAAGTGTTTTTGGTTGTGGTGGTAGTTTATCTGGACTAGGTGTTTGCGGACATGTTTTTGTGTGGTTGTGGCCCAGGTGTTTGCAATAAAGATGTGTGGTTATAACCCAGGTGTGTGTGGATGGGATGTGGCCGTGGGACTGTGGTGAGAATGGAGGTAGAGGTGTGACGCATAGGATGACTTCAATAACCCATGGGAATATTGCGCTGGGGTACCCAAACATCAATGTGTTATTACTATTACATTACACAACTTGCGTTATTTTTGGAGTGAGGCTTGGTGAAGATAGGGTGGATAGTTTTCTTGCTAGGTTCTCTGGTTATCTCCTTTCCTCACAGGGCATTAGAATATCTCCCCACATGTGCACGAGAGCTTTTTGGTTATCCCTACTGAGTATACTGTTTTATAACCCTACATATATAAACTACATTTAGGTTTCAATGAGGGCATCAGGGATCGTTGGAGTCCGTACTAGCTCGAACCTTGGGATAATTGATGATGTTGTTTGTCTTTTATTTGGTACTTTCCTTTCGGTTTTCTTGTACTTTTTTAGCATTTACTTTTGAAAACATGAATATGGGAATGGTTGGTTTTGGTTTAATTTTTATATCCAATTTTTGTGTTGGTTGGTATTTACTATCTTATCTCATGATCCTACAAAGTAAATAGGGTAATGATTTCCATTTTGTTTTTAATTCAATACCCTTGGTGCTAGTCGCCACTATAGGACCTATTGAAGGTGGGTTTTGGGGGTCATTATCTCTCATTCAACTAGATTGAGGAAGGGTATGGCAATCCATTTTCCCTTACCTCATCATGGTAAAGGTGGGTTGTGACAACCTACAATCATTTCTCTATAATAAAACTCTTTTACAATACCTTATAGTAATTTAATAATTTAATCATATATTCATAACATGTTGTGAGGGAAAAATAGAATGGGATCATCTCAGATAGTCAGTAATGGAAAATATATCAACAGTTAATAAATGGATAGATCAAGAGCATATAATATAACATAAGAATGGGATACATATCATTTCAAAATAATTATGAAAATGAGTTTTTCTATAGGTTATGGTACATAGAAATTTAATTTCAAATGAACAAACATATATAATAGAAACTTTTTGTGGAATCATTAAATATATAAAATTATTCAAGGAGAATAATCATAGGCCAAAAATCAGGTGTCACCCTAGGTAGGAATCACAACTGGAATATCTCATTTCGTATCATAATGTGGTACACATTATGTGTGGTCCCCACAAAATGTGTGGCCCTACCTCATAACATGGATTTTTACCTAACCATTATCAAGTATTAAATTGGGAATAAGTACCCCTAGGTGTGCTAAGATATTCCGAGAGTACATGGAACATCTAGTCAGAAGTCGAATAAGCACACACTACTCTTCATTGATCTGGTGGGTGAAAAACATAATTTCAATGAAACACCACCTCAAAAAGACCTTGAATATTTAACAACATATCTTCATTCATCTTCTAAACTCTCATAAGAGTAGAAGCTGACATAATCCATGGTTTCACTTAAAACCACAAATATGGATCTCCCAATGATTATCCTTTCATGTTTCCACATTTATTGAGATCCAGAAAAATGCTCTGTACATCCAACAGAATCACACCATTTCGATCCTTTCTAAAAAACATTCAAGATCGACTATTTATTCACCCGAAACAGACATCCGATTGAAAAGTTTCATGTCGATGCATTGTGCTAAAAAGAAGTCATGTGGGACCCCTACCTCCATTCAAAATAAAATTACTTGGACTGTACCATTACGATCTTCTTGAAAAAACACATAGAATTGACTACTCATTTGTCGGTATCAGATAACCAGTGAATAAGTTGCATTTCACTGTAGCATGTGCGAACCGGGCCTCATCAGGCCCAAAACTCAACTTTTGATTAGACACCAAAATGTATTCTTGAATATTCGAAAAAATAACATTATTTCACCACTGCTAACATTGCATCAATCAGACTTCTGATTTAGATGATTGGTCTGATACAAGAACCCCAAATAATGATGAAGCTATAATTATTAAATGTTGATATTTTTTTAACTGATCCCAAAGACCGAGTAATAGAAGACCCAAAATAGTCTAAAATGATCTGTCTCAATGAAAGGAAAGTGTGGTATTAGATGACGCGTCAATCAGAATCCTGGTATATGAGTTATGGCCATTTAAAACCATAAGGTACAATTCAAACTCGTCCGACCCAAACTGGTCAGACCCCACTTCCAAGGTTGTCCCACCGATAAAAACCATGCTTTTTGATACACATTTAATCACGATTTGTTACATAAAACCATAACATGATACAACATAGAAGATTGAGAGGTCTTGTGTCTTTGCGGATTAGGAACATTACATAACAACTTAAATTGTGAAACACCACATCTTTATTGAAAACATCTTTTATTGGACCACTACATTCTCTCATACTTAGCATTTCATAGAATAACCTGAGGACATGCATAAGAAAAGGGTGAGCTATAAATCCTATTAAGGGAGTAAAAAATGGGTAACATGTTGAATACAGTACATTTTAGGCCATAGGCATATCAAAGGAGCATACCATGAAGTCATGATATATCATGATTATTATAACATAGAAATGAGGAAACAACATTTAACATGGTATTAGAATGAACCAAGACTTATGGCACATGGAGCATGAGTAAACCCTCATTTCACTTCAATTCGAATTAGTAAATCCTCATTTCACGTCAATTACCATGAGTTAACACTCATTTCACTTGACGTATCGTTATACTAATCTTTACCCACTGCATTGGAGGGCTATCAGTGCACACCGTTCTTAAACATTTCATTTCATGCATAAGTGTGTCACATGGATCATAAAACATGGATTCATTAAACAGGATCATTTATTCAATGATAATGGAAAGTGGAATTAATACTTTAAAATCTATAATCTATAAGTAAATGTGTGAAAAGGTGAATACCCTTGATAGAGTAATGGGCATGGTATTCACAACAAAATTACTTTGGCTTAGAAAATCACGGTGCAATTTCTGCAGCCTAACATCATAACATAAGAAATCATAAAAACTTTTGATGAGAGAGAAAGGGGTGTATCATCATATTTACATTAAATGGACATTAAATGGGTTATATAGATACAAGACCCAAGATAAGTAATGGAATTTTGATTCATAATACAAAATAACTACTTAAATGTAATTGAGGAGAGAGAAATTACTTGAGGAATTTCAGTATGGTAACAGGTGTAAATGGGAGGAAGTATGGAAACAGAAATTGGATTCTCATAATTCAAATATAAAGTGGGATTTTTGGGGGTTGGTGTGAAATCATACCCCAAAAGCTATAATTGAAATTAAAAGGGAATAACAACATCAAGAAACTTGTATAAAATTAGAAATAAATGAATACCTTAATTTGAACTGTGATCCCAATGGGTTGGGAGGGGCTTAAGAGAGGCTTATTGGGAGCATGGGACTCATTGGGAGGATTCTAGTGAGAGGATGGAAGAGATTGGGAGAAATTCAAAGGCTTTTAGTGTAGAGGAAGTTGGAGCCTATGTGGGTTTAAATAGAAAAGGAGAGTGAATTCTTTATTATTAAGGTTTGGGACACCCCATATTAAACTAATGAAAACCAGAAACCAGCCCATGGATTTACCCCCATGGTTTTTTATGAAGGATAGTGGAAAAAAAATATTATATAATTACAATGTCCTACCATTTTAAAATAAACAGGTTGTTTATTTGGAGGTGAGTTACACTCTCAAGGAAATCAATTTAAAAAGGTAAAATGTTTCGTTACCCATTAAGGCTCCACTAAAGCATTGTAAAATAAATAAAACAAACTAAAATAACATTATTTTAATGGTAAAACATATATTGGCCGGAAATATAATTTATTTCATTTTATTACATCATTATTGTGTCATTATGATGTCATAGAACACATTATATATTTAAACAGTATTTAATTTCTTCCCAAAAAAACAACTGTCACAAAATATTTTGAAAAATTCATTATTGGATAATATCCATGTCCGGATTCCAAAAATAATAGTCATTACATCTAAATAATTTACTATATATATGTGAATTTTTACTTATAAAATAAAAAAAGGCATTTTTCAAAAATTCAAGGATTTTGACAAAAATAGATTTCAAACCATAATAAAAATCACAATCGTATTCAAAATACTTATACATTCATTTATCGTATATAAAATTTAATTAAATATTAATATTTAATTAATATAATATTTAATTTAAAAATCCATTAATTCATCAAAATGGATTTCTTAATTGAATATTAACTAGAAATACTATTTGTATTTTAAAAATTATTTACCACATAAAAATGATAAAATGAATGTATATTATTTATTATATACAAAAATAATGCACATAATCAGAGTTCTATGGTCTTATTACATAACCCCATATAACAAAAGCATTAGACTGAAGGGTATGGTTTGTGATAGTGACAGACTCTAGGGGTGGATCAGATAACATTGTTCGGGTGGTAATCTCTATCAAGATCCTCTTCTCCTGTAGACAGTTCCACTTGAGCTTAACGTGTTGAAGCTCATCTTAGGCTTGGTAATGAGTGAAGCCCAGTGATGCCACCTACTTCTGAGCTCCTACAAATGGGATTCATACAAGGAATGTCACGACCCGTCCTCGGGGCCCGTGCCGTGACTACCCCAAGCCCGCCTTCCATAGGCCAGGGTCTGGCGACTAGCACCAAGGCGTAAATCCCGGTAAAAAAAGGAAGGCATTTCCTTTGTAAATTAAACAAACACCACAGAGCAAGCAAGTAGTAGAAGTAACACTAAGTAAAAACTGATAACAACAATAAGTGCGGAAATGTAAGTGGGCCAGTATACAAACCCAAACTGAAAGTAAAGTACAACTAGAAGGAAAAAAAGAAATTGAAATGTAGAGCCGCAGCGTCGAGCTGTCCACTGGAAATTCCACCTGAAGGGTGGGTATAGATAGCCTCAACTTCTCCTCGGGTCCAGCCGACCGCTCCGAGTACATCCCGCCCAGTTGTCCACCTCCAAGTACCATCCTGCTCTGCAAACCTCAACCACGATCAGCGTTGTCTGTCGTCTGCAACCAACACAACGTAGTGCGGGCATAGCTCGTGCAAGGGTGAGTATAAGCTACTCAGTAGGGACCCCGAGACCCCCGAAGGTCTCCCAGAATCCACAAAGGATAAACCACGAAGGAAAGACACAATCACGAAGTAACATCCGACACAGCTTAGGTATATGCCCATACATATACCTAAGTCATCAATTTCAGTACGCTCCAACATCCGAGCTCAAGTACAAACCAGTCCACACAGGAAAGCAAAACGTAAATCCACACAGGATAGCACAACACAATCCACATAGGAAAGCAAAACAAGATTCATCTCACACAGGTATACTTCTTCATAAGACGATAGATATGATCAGATGTAGCCACTAATTCATTTAAGCCATCGGACCCACAAAGGATCGATAGGTACTAAACCCCTCAATGACCCACACAAGAGCGATCATGATGTTCAAACCATAGCTATTTTGAATCTCCTTCTCAATCAAGTACAATGGGTATGCCGCTGCAACCAAGCGCTTCCCTCTAACCTTGGACTGTTGTAGTACTCCACCTATCGAGTATTGTGGGCCTGCTACTACAACCAAGCGCTTCCCACCATGGGTCTGCCGCTACAACCAAGCGCTCCTCTGTCGTGGGTCTGCTGCTACAACCAATGGCTCCCCGTACTGCTACAACTGAGCACTCCTCCGTCGTAGGCCTGCCGCTACAACGAAGCGCTCCTCCATCGTGGGTCTTCCACTACAACCAAGTGCTCCCCCTCATAGCCTCAATAGGTGGCCTTTCTGTTGAGTACTGCAGGTCTGCCGCTACAACCAAGCGCTCTTTCATCGTGGGTCTGCTGCTACAACCAAACGCTTCCCACTGGGCTATCCGTAACACACCGTGTCCTTTGGTCAGCATTCGTCAAGTCTCAACCGGCTCTAGGGTTTCCGCACACAGCATGCTCATTCTGGGAGGGTCCACTCCACGATCCAAGAGGGCGATGCATCAACTGACAAGTTGTCCCGAGTTGATTTATCCCAAAAAGTATCGTAGTGGTCAATGCCGATCCCACGGAGGATTCTCGTACTTTCTTAATTGTCATCGCAGACGCAGCCAGCTCTAGCGGTCCCACACACAGCAAGCTCGTTCGGGAGGGTCCGCTCCACGAGCTGAGGGACTGATACATAAACTGACACATAGTCCGAAGCTGATGTATCCAAAAGTTCCATATCGTCAACAGGAACTCAACGTCGTAGACGGGGCGTCAATCGGACACCTGGTCTGAGAGTTATTGGCTTTTTCGTTCGAGGGGCCCGGTTGGTTTTTAAGTCCAAACCAACCCAACCGTACTCCACCTACATCCAAACCTCGGGCGGAGTATGAGAAAATATCCGTCTGACTTAGAGGAATCCATCAAAGTCGACAGAACGTAAATCGGACGTCTAGAGCTCAAGATATAAGCGTTTCCGCTCCGAGGGCCCGGTTGGTTTCGTGTACGAACCAACCCAGCCAAACCCAAAGTACTCCAAAACCTTGAGTGCGATAT
This sequence comes from Viscum album, assembly GCA_963277665.1. Taxonomy (NCBI): domain Eukaryota; kingdom Viridiplantae; phylum Streptophyta; class Magnoliopsida; order Santalales; family Viscaceae; genus Viscum; species Viscum album. The sequence continues at coordinate 2,654,422 of OY728120.1, read as the reverse complement.
ACCGAAACGACTGTCTCGATCCAAGGATCACATCGCCACTGACGTTGCATCAATCGGAGTCTCATAGCTCATGTTATGAGCAAATGACCGAAAAGGTCCAAAAACGAGGGGTCGGGGCCCGGACCGACCCGACCCAACTCCCCTCGGTCGGCCCGACCCGGGTCGACCCGACCCTGGTCCGGGTCCCCCCCGGCCGGCGTGGCCCGGCCCGGCCGGCGTGGCCCGGCCCGGCCTGGGTGGCCCGGCCCGGCCTGGGCGCGACCCGTCCTGGCCCCCTCGGGCACGGCCCGACCGCCAGGCAGGACGGCTCGGCCGGTTACGGTCGAGCGGAGTGGGGGCTGTGCTGCCCCCGTGTGAGGGAACCACGACCCCGCATGGGGCCGCCCTTGCCAGTGGACGCGGCCAGGGCGCCGTGACCCATCCTCCTCTAGTCCCACATGGTCGCGGGACAGTGTGCTGCCACCACGGCTTCAGCCGTGGCGGTTCCCTCCAGCGACGCGCCGGGCGCCGCCACCTCATGCTGTCGGCGCCGCCGTGCCGGCGAGGCGTGCCTGCGGGCTGCTCTGCGGACCACCAGACGAGTTCCGGTGGTCAGAATTTCATGCTGTCTTCGCCAAAGGCCCTCTCGGGGTCCGTCCTTCACTGCGAGGACCTCACGTCGCTCGTGCGGCCTTCTTTGTCGATGTCCGCCGTTTCGCACACCAAGAACGAAAGGGTCAGTGGGTTCAGACTTGTTCGTTAGTCCGCACCCCCCATGTTAGTGGTTTTAAAAGTCTCACAACAATTTTAAAACATAAGCCGCGGGTATAAATCACAACGATTTAAAAGAATCAACCCCTACCTCGCCATAGTCGTCGAACGTGAGTTCTTCGTGGAATTGACTGTCGCTGAAGAAGAGGATCATCGCGTCGCGGAAGGGGCATCACGTCGTCGCGGTACACGGCGTCGCGTCGACAATCTCTGAGGGTTAAAGAAAACACACAGATTTAATTGTACCAATTAAACCCATGTTGAGGATAAAATCCACAAAGGAAATTAAAAGGTCTGCAATCCCCTACCTTAATCAGTTGATGATCGAAGATTGTCGCGGGGAAGGATCTTCGCAGAAGAAACATCGCAGAAGGAGGATTGTTGCAGAAGAAATGTCGTGGAAGGAGGATTATCGGCATTTTGGTACATGGTGTCACGTCGTCGATCTCTGAGGGTTCGGCGTTCTTCGCATTCTTCGCATTCTTCGTGTTCTTTGCATTCTTCGCGGAGGAGGATGAAGAACTTAGAGTTTCTCCAAATCCTCTCAACAAGCCACCCACATGTGTTGGTCCTATTTTATTCTTATGCCAACAAACGAAAAACAAAGTTAAGAAACGAACCATTAATTCGGTGAATTAATGGTAACGAATTAACTGCCAAATTAATACGGGCATTAAGAATTAAGAAAACGCACCATTTGACTTTCATTTAAGAGAGGTTTTCGGGGTGAGTTACTTAGAGGAAAAGAAACGGTGGGGCTCATGCCGGCCCCACCTCACAAATATCCTACCAAGTTGTCAGGATATTTTGGGTTCCACCATATCCGCTTCATCTTAGATTAAGTGTGTTTAAGTGGCTTAAGTGAAATAAAATAAAGTTGTCGCACCACTTTATTTTATTTCTTAACATAACCGCAAAAATAAAAACCACACCTGATCAAACACAACTCCGGAAAAAGCGTTTATAAGCAAATACCGGTGCTGTGATTCCATCAGTGCCCACAGAATTTGATTTCGAGCACCGGTTCAAAATTTAGAAAAACAAGCTCGTTTGTTCACTGAACGTACCCGAGCCAAACTTCGGAAAATGATTCTGGGCACACCGGCCTCGTAATCAGGTGCCGTTAGAAACTGTCTTCTTGTAAAATTCCAAATAAAATTAAGAAAAAAAAATTCCTTGAATTTTACGGGTCTTTACATCACTCCCACCTCAGGGCTTTACGTCCCCGTAAAGATACATCCTAAACTGGGGAAACAAAAGTGGGTACTGAGCACACATCTGAACATCCCGCTCCCATGTGCTCTCCTAGAGGTTCCCGTGCTGCCATCTGATGCGCACTAGAGGAATCGACCATCCACATAGGACCCGCAACTGTCGATCCTCAATGTCCAATGGGACCTCCACAAAAGTCGCCCCATTATCGACGTCTAGCTCCCCATGGTCAATGATATGGGATGGGTCGTGAACGTATCTTCTCAGTTGAGATACATGGAAGACGCTGTGCACCCGGTACAACTGAGGTGGTAGAGCTAGGAGATAAGCCACCTCGCCAATCCTGCTGAGGACCTGGAATGGTCCGATGAAGCATGGAGACAACTTGCCGCCTCGGCCAAATCTCTGTAACTCACGTCGAGGTGTGACCCATAAGGAAACGTGGTCACCAAACTTGAATTCAAGTGGTCTCCACCTCCTGTCAGCACAAGAAATTTACCAGCTATGAGCTGTCCTCATCCGATCTTGGATGACTTGGACTTTTCTAGTCCTACAAGAGCTGCTGAGATTTCTTCTTTGCTGAGAAGAGAAATCCGGTCTCATCCCTTGGATGAACCACATTTTTCGCCTAATACAGTCAATCCTATCATGGATGATACTAACCCATAGAAAGGATGACGTCGTAAGGCCTCGAAGCTACTACCAAGATATCCAACCGTTACTCTCACCTCCAAGGGTTGAGTCACACTGTCGGCATCAGTGTGTGGTCACTTGGTCTCCTCCCGTAGGTATCTCAATGTGAGGGTCAAGTCAATGGTTTTTAAATCGAAAACTCTTAGTAACAACACAAAGAGGGGGCAGGAAGGTAAATGCCAAAAGGAAGGTGTCTTCTATTACTGCAGCTCAAAGTACAAAGACACAAAACATCTACAAACAAACATCAACAACGCTAGAAGTAGCATAAACAAAAGTATCCAGGTCTAGAGCTACTCTTGCTCCTGTCCATCTGCTACCGGATCTCCATGATCTTAGGCCTCAGTAGCATGAAGCTGAGCTCTCCCTTTTCCACCAGCTCCCTACGGTCGGGGTGGACCTCCTGGTGGTGGTGGTTGCAACACCTCGAAGCATCGTCCACCTCCAGCTGCATTGCCAGCTCCCCTTCCACGGTCTCCTACTCCAAGCGGTCCGCCTTGATCGAACCTCTGCCTCTACCTAGGAGGTCCTTCATTCATCCGCTGGTCATCCATAAGGCGGGTCGGACATTCACGAGCCATGTGACCAACCCCACCGCAGGAGTAACACTGTCCTCTGATGGTAAGTCGTTGTCCACCCCGGGTGCCTGGCACAAACGATCATGTGTCATGCGGTCGACCACCTGTAGGTATAGTCCTCTTAGACCCCTGAGTCATCTGTCTACTGCCCACTGTAGAAGACTCTGCCGCATGCCGGCTAGTGGTGGGTCCTGCTGCTGGAGACTGCTCAGTAAGGAAACTCTCCAATAAGAGGGCTCTCTCCAACACCCATGTCTGTGTCAGAATGTTGTGACAACAACTGAAGCTCTGATCTCTCGCCTGAGCCCCTGGTCGAAGGTTCAGGCCCTGAAGAATGGGTCTCGTACCATGTTTGTGGAATAACGTGAGAGATCAGTAAACCTCGTCGTGTACTGGGCTACTGTCATGTTGCCCTGCCGCAGCTATAGTAGCTCCTGGATGCGCACCGCTCAGAGGGTGGCTGGGAAGAACTCTGAGTGAAAAAGGCTCTCAAAGTTCGTCCAATGGAGAGATGCCTCATCGAGCACCTGGAGAACCAAGCTCCACCATCTCCCTACTGCCGCATGCAGGAGGCTCGCTGCAAGGACCACCATACGGTCAGCTGGTGTACCTATGAAACGGAAAACTCGTACAACTGCCTCCAGCCAATCCTCGGTAGCCTGAGGGTTCGTCTCCCTACGGAACCTGGGTGGTCATTGACGCTGAAACTCGTGCAGTGCACTAAGGCGACGTGCACCGTTAGCGTCTAGGGCTCGTAGCATCGATAGCTCGGTGGGTAGAGGTATTGTCGGTGCCTCTGCTGTCAAAAGGCCCTGTACCGAGGCCTCGTTGCTCGGTGGGCTGTCATCCCGCACAACACTCGGAACCCAAGCTGGCTGCCGTCGTGGGGACATCCTGAAAGAGACAGGTGCGCCATGGTCAGAACCTTATACCTGGTGAGGTGACACAGTTTAATCACAAAGAAATCATGAAACACACATGAAATCAATGTTTTCGTGCATTATGTCGGAAATCAGAAGTCAGGGTCCAGGTGTACAGATACGTCAGCCGCCGCACCAACACTAGACTCCCTAGACTGATAACCACACCCAATATGCTTAACACTATTGCTTCACATAGAAAAGGATCAGAGTCCAAAGTTCTACGGTAGAACCAAACTCCTCTGATACCAATTTTTCACGACCCGTCCTCGGGGCCCGTGTTGTGACTACCCCAAGCCAGCCTTCTATAGGCCAGGGGCTGGCGACTAGCACCAAGGAGTAAATCCCGGTAAAAATGGAAGGCACTGCCTGTGTAAAGTAAACAAACACCACAGAGCAAGCAAGAAGTAGAAGTAACACTAAGTAAAACCTGAGTACAACAGTAAGTGTGGAAAAGTAAGTGGGATAGTATACAAACCCAAACTGAAAGTAAAGTACAACTAGAATGGAAAACAACAACTGAAAAGTAGAGCCGCAATGTCGAGTCGTCCACTGGAAATTCCACCTGAAGGGTGGGTACAGATAGCCTCCATTGCTCCTCGGGTCCAGCCGGCCACTCCGAGTATGTCCCGCCTAGTGGTCAACCTCCAGGTACCGTCTTGCTTTGTAAGCATCAACCACGATCAGTGCTTTCTGTCATCTACAACCAACACACTGTAGTGCGTGCATAGCACATGCAGGGGTGAGTATAAGATACTCGGTATGGACCATGAGAACCCCGAAGGTCTCCCAGAATCCACAAAGGATAAACCACAAAGGAAAGATACAATCATGAAGTAACATCCGACACTGGTTAGGTATATGCCCATACATATACCTAATTCATCAATTTCAGTACGCTCCAACATCCGAGCTCAAGTACAACCCAGTCCACACAGGAAAGAAAAACGTAAATCCACACAGGATTGCACAACACAATCCACATAGGAAAGCAAAACAGGATTCAGCTCACACATGTATACTTCTTCGTAAGACGATATAGATGATCAGATTTATCCACTGATTCATCTAAGCCGTCGAACCCACAAAGGATCGGTAGGTACTAACCCCCGTAATGACCCACACAAGATCAATCAGGAAGCTGAAACCATAGCTATTTTGAATCTCCTTCTCTATCAAGTACAGTGGGTATGCCGCTACAACCAAGAGCTTCCCTCTAAACATGGACTGCTGTAGTACTCCACCTATCGAGTATTGTGGGAATAATACTAAAACCAAGCGCTTACCACTATGGGAATGCCGCTATAACCAAGTGCTCCTCTGCCATGGGTCTACTGCTATAACCAAGCACTCCCCGTGCTGCTAAAATCGAGCGCTCCTCCGTCGTAGGTCTACCGCTACAACCAAGCACTCCTCCGTCGTGGGTCTGCCACTACAACCAAGCGCTCCCCCTCATAGCCTCCAGAGGTACACTATCTGTTGAGTACTGTGGGTTTGCCGCTACAACCAAGCGCTCCACCACTGTGGGTCTGCTACTACAATCAAGCGCTTCCCACTGGGCTATCCGTAACACACCGTGTCCTTCTATCAGCAGTCGTCAAGTCTCAACCAGCTCTAGTGTTTTCGCACACAGCATGCTCGTTCCGGGAGAGTCCACTCCATGAGCCAAGAGGTCGAGGCATCAACTGACATGTTTTCAAGAGTTGATGTATCCCAAAAATTTCCGTAGTGGTCACTACCGATCCCACGGAGGATTCTCGTACTGTCTTCATTGTCGCCGCAGACGCAGCCAGCTCTAGCAGTCCCGCGCATAGTAAGCTCGTTCAGGAGGGTCCGCTCCACGAGCTGAGGGTATGATAAATAAACTGACACATAGTCCGGAGTTGATGTATCCAAAAGTTCTGTATTGTCAATAGGAACTCAACTTCGCAGACGGCGCATCAATCGGATGCTCGGTCTGAGAGTTATTTCCTTTTTCATTCCAGGGGCCCGGTTGGTTTTTAAGTCAAAACCAACCTGACCATACACCACCTGCGTCCAAACCTCTGGAAGATTATTCCAAAAGATCCATCTCACTTAGAGGAATCCATCAAAGTCGATGACATGTCAATCGGACGTCCGGAGGTCAAGATATAAGCATTTCCGCTCTGAGGGCCCTGTTGGTTTCGTGTATGAACCAACCCGGCCAAACACCAAGTACTCCAAAACCTTGAGTGCGATATAAAGAAACGACCGTCTCGATCCAAGGATCACATCGCTGCTGACGGTGCATCGATCGGAGGCCCGTAGCACATGTTATGAGAAAAAGAACGAAAAGGTCGGAAAACGGGGGGTCTGGGCCCGGACCGACCCGACCCAACCCCCTGGGTCGGCCCGAACAGGGTCGACCCGACCCGGGTCCAGGTCCAACCTGGCCGGCGTGGCCCAGCCCGGCCTGGGTGGCCCAGCCCGGCCTGGGCGCGACCCAGCCCGGCCGCCGCGTGCGCGGCCCGGCCGCCGGGCAGTTCGGCTCGGCCAGTTACGACCGAGCGGAGTGGGGGTCGTGCTACCCCCGCGTGAGGGAACCGCGGCCTCGCATGGGGCCGCCCTTGCAAGTGGACGCGGTCGGGCCACCGCGACCCATCCTCCTCTGGTCCCGCACGGTCGCGGGACCGCGTGCTGCTGCCGCGGCTTCAGCCGCAGCGGTTCCTTCCAGCGGCTCGCCGGGTGCCGCCACCTCCTGCTGCCGGTGCCGCCGTGCTGGCAGGGCGCACCGGCGGGCTGCTCCGCGGACCACCGGACATGTTCCGGTGGTCGGAATTTCATGTCGTCTTCGCCAAAGGCCCTCCCAGGGTCAATCCTTCAAAGCGAGGACCTCGCATCGCCCGTGCGTCCGAGATTGTCGACGTCCGCCATTTCGCACACCAAGAACAAAAGGGGCGGTGGGTTCGGACTTGTTCGTTAGTCCGCACCCACCGCGTTAGCAGTTTTAAAAGACTCACAACAATTTTAAAACATACGACGTGGGTATAAATCACAACGATTTTAAAGAATCAACCCCTACCTTATCGTAGTCGTCGAATGTGAGTTCTTCGCGGAATTGACCGTCGCGAAAAAAGAGGATCATCTCGTCGCGGAAGGGGTGTCACATCGTCGCGGTACACGACGTTGTGTAGACGATCTCCGAGGGTTAAAGAAAACTCACAGATTTAATTGTACCAATTAAACCCATGTTGAGGATAAAATCCACAAAAGAAATTAAAAGGTCTGCAATCCCCTACCTCAATTGGTTGATGATCTAAGATTGTCGCGGGGAAGGATCGTCACCGAAGAAACGTCGCGGAAGGAGGATCTTCGCGGAAGGAGGATCATCGGTGTCACGGTACATGGCGTCACATCATCGATCTCCGAGGGTTCGGTGTTCTTCTCTTTCTTCACGTTCTTCGCATTCTTCGCAGAGGAGGATGGAGAACATAGAGTTTCTCCAAATCCTCTCAACACACCACCCACATGTGTTGGTCCTATTTTATTCTTATGCCAACAAATGAAAAAAAAAATGTTAAGAAACAAACCATTAATTCAATGAATTAATGGTAACGACTTAACTGCACAATTAATAGGGGCGTTAAGAATTAAGAAAATGCACTAGTTGACTTTCATTTAAGAGAGGTTTCCGCGGGTGCGTTACTTAGAGGAAAATAAACGGTGGGTCTCATGCGGGCCCCACCTCATGAATAAACTACCAGGTGGGTAGGATATTTTTGGTTCCGCCCTATCCGATTCAACTCATCCTAAGTGGATTTAAGTGGCTTAAGTGAAATAAAATAAAGTTGTCACACCACTTTATTTTATTTCTTAACATAACCCCAAAAATAAAAACCACACCCGAGCAAACTCAAATCCGGAAAAGACATTTCTATGCAAATACCGGTGCTGCGATTCCATCGGTGCCCTCAGAATTCAATTCTGAGCACCGGTTCCAAAGTTAGAAAAACCCGCTCGTTCGTTCACTGAACGTACTTGAGCCAAACTTCGGAAAATGATTCTGGGCACACTGGGCCTCAGAATCAGGTACCGTCAGAAACTTCTTTCTTGTAAAATTCCAAAGAAAATTAAGAAAAAAAATTTCCTTGAATTTTACTTGTCTTTACAGGGAAAGTCTATTAGATGGGGCCATCACTTCCTTTGTCTATATAAATTGAATTTTTGAATGTTCTATATTTATACTGATCATGTTATCATTGTTCAATTTCTATATTAGAAATGGTCACAATTCATAATAGTATATTAAAATCCAAAAACATAAAACCAATGAAGTGCATATTTTATATAACCATTTTACATAGTATTGCATTTAAGTAGATCCAAAGTAATTTTCATTAATGATAGTTTGGGTCATTACAATCTTCCCCCATTATGAAATTTCTCCCTTGAATTTTTTTTCTCACACTAAAACAGATGTGGGTAACTCTGCTTCATCACTTCCTCTGATTCCCACATCACTTATTCAAACTTGTGGTTTCACCAAAACACCTTGATGTGGGGCATTGCCTTATTTCCAAGAACGTTTTCTCCATGATCTATGATCTTCATTGTATGCTCCTCGTACGAAATTTATTCCTCCAACTATAAAAACTCTTAATATTTTACATGTGAAGGGTCTGGTATGTACTTCATTAAGATAGATACATGAAAGTGAACAAGTACTTTGTCCATGGTAGTTGGAAGTGATAGACTATAGGCCATAGCCATGACCCGATCATGAATCTCGAAGGGGTTGATGTTCCTAGGACTTAACTTCCCTTTATTTGCAAACCTCATCACCTTCTTCCACAGTGATATGCATAGAAATACCGTGTCTCCAACTTTGAACGGACGGTCTCATGGAAGGTTATCTTCATAAATCTTCTATCAACATCGGTTTGTCATGATATGTTGTTGAATGGTCTTCACTTTCTCCTCCATTTCATCGACCATTTCATGCCCTAGCATCTTATTCTCACTGACCTCATCCCAACATACTGGTGTTCTGCACATTTTCCCATAATGTGCTTCATATGGTTCCATTCAGATGCACTAGTGGAAACTATTATTATAGGAGAATTCAACCAGCGGAAGATCTTAGTCCCATTCTCCTTTGAAGTCCATAAAACATGATCTTAACATATCTTTCAGGGTCTAAATAGTTCACTCCAATTGGCCATCAGTTTGAAGATGATTGTCCATACTAATGTTCATTTCAATGCATAGAGCATGTTGGAGACTTTTCCAAAACATCTAAGTGAATATAGGATTACGATCAGATATAATACGTATTGATACTCCATGCAGCCTTAATACTTCCTAAATGTAAATACATGCAAGTTGATCCAATGAGAAGTCCTATCGAATTGTTATTAAGTGAGAGGTCTTTGTAAGACGATCCACAACAAACCATATATAATTTTTTCCTATGGATTACCTTGGAAGTCCAGTGACATTCTCTATGGCAATGTTGTACCACTTCCATGTTTGTATGGGTAGTGGTTTCATCGTCCCTTTAGATTTTCTCATCTCAGCCTTCACTTACTGGCATACCAGGCACATTGATGTATATTCACCAGTCTCCCTTTTCATATTGTCCCACCAAAAGTTTTATCTGAGATCTCGATATATCTTTTTTCTCCCCTGGTGGATAGAGAAGGCTGAGCTATTTGTGTCATTCAGAAGTTCCTTATTTATCTATAGATTGGATGGTACCCATAATTGTGACACAAATATCATAATTCCATCCTTGTAAACCACAAGCTCTGAGGACTTCCCATTTCTAATAGCTTCGACCTTTTTCAAAAATTACAGTACCTTTCTTTGGGAATCCTTTATTTTCTCAAAAAGAGATGTTTGATCAATCATTTGTGAAAGTATTGATAATATTCCCTTCTTTTTGATTCCCATGTCCATCTTCATCAAATCTATGAATATTGGATCCTTTTCAATTCGCATCAATGATAGAATTTCTGGGTCCTTTCTACATTGAGCATTCTCCACCGTGTTCTCTTTCCCAGGGTGGTAATGGATTGAGAAGTCATAGTCTTTGATCAGCTCTAACCATCTTCTTTGGCTCATATTCAGATCTTTTTTTGTGAATATATACTTGTGGATTTTCTGGTCCGTATATATTTCAAACTATTCCACAAATAGATAATGCCACAAAATTTGTAAATCGAAGATCATTGTAGCCAACTCCTGATCATGTGTTGGATAGTTTTTCTCAGGAACTTTCAATTTCCATGAAGAATATTCAATGACTTTTCCATTTAGTATCAACACACAACCCAAACCCTTCTTGTGATGATATGACCGAAAAATGGGACCTCCATCATCCAGAACTCAAATTTGTTGTACATTGCACAGAGCTTCTCCTTTTACAAGGCCTCTAGTATAGTTCTTAGATACTCCTTTGGATCCTCCTTGATTTTGAAGTATAGTATAATATAATCTATAAATACTACCCCAAATTTGTTGACATAATCTCTAAATACTCTATTCATCATGTCCATGAATATTTCTGGATCATTAGTGATTCCTAAAGTCATTACAATGAATTCATAGTGCCTGTATCTTATACAAAAAGCAGTTTTGGGGATATCTTCCTTATTCACCCTTAATTGATAATATCCCGACTGGAAATACACCTTAGAGAAGTATTGTTCTCCATGTAGAAGATCGAACAAGTCATCAATTCATGGGAGTGGATACTTGGTATTTATAAGGATTTTGTTAAGCTCATGATAATCGATGAAAAGGCGCATTGACCCATCATTCTTCTTAACGAAGAGGACAGGAGCACCCCATGGTGAAGAACAATGGAATATAAACCCTTTATCCAAATTATCATATAGTTGACTCTTCATCTCCACATGCACAAAAACATCCATTCTATATGGAGTCAGGGATATAAGAAATGCCCTAGGTATAAAGTCAATTGATAATTCCATATCTATTCTAGGAGGAATACCATGAAATTCCTTGGGAAACACTTCAGTGAATTCCCTCACAATAGGCATGTCTTCAAGGATTTTTGCCTCCATAGAATCAATCATCTGAGCCAGATAAGCGTGATCATAGGGAAGTAATATCAATGCTTGAGATGATGGTTATAAAGAGGATTCATCTTCCTCCTTGCACTTGTACACAATCAGGGGTCCATTCTCCATATAGAGAATGATTTCCCTCTCATGGAAATTTATGTTGGCTCAATGTAGGGATATCCAATCCATTCTAATAATTTCATCAACTTCTACTAGAGGGAGTATTATGTGCATTTCCAAGAAGTTCAATCGATCGATTATTATAGGGGAGGACTTATATTCATGAGATGTGATGATTGCCCAATTTTCTGTACTCACTGACGTCATCACATCCATGATTTGTGTTAGTGTTGGGATTGTTCTACTAAACATTCATGATACAAAAGAATTTGTCGAACCATAATCAAAATGAATTTTGCTATTCTATAATGAATAACTCCCGTACCTATCACAACTTCATTGTAGGGGTTCACAAAAGTTGTAGTGATATAAAGAGCATACCCTTGCTGCCTTGAAGTTCATTGGTCACCTCAAAAAAACCCTTCTCTTAGGGAACTTATTTACAAGGTTCCTTGGTTATTTGTAGTTGAGGCAATGAACAATGCATTGAAAGTTGAACAAAAAAATCCTCTCCTCTGTCACAACAGCATGTTTTTCTTGTCGGTAATTAACAGCTATGTTCACTTCTCTTCCACAGCTAAATCATTTCCTCATCCCTTTCAGGAAATTTATGGGGTACTTCTTTCCACACTTTTGGAAAGTGGGGCGATGGATTTTCTTAGCACTATTGGATTTATACATCAGGCCGCTAGAATTGAAGTCCACATTATTCTTCTTATCGCCATGATAAACAGAAGAATAACCAATCTCGATTTTGATCTTGAGGGAACATCATACAATATCCTCATAGTTGTCGAAGTCCAGGATCGCCAGGGCTTTCCGTAGGCTGGGATTCAGTCCAATAAACAATCGGTCAACCTTGCATTTCGAGTAACGACAAAGCTGGAGGCACATCATGCAAGCCTTGTGACGTTTTCCTCAAACAATCCAATTTATTCATTGTATTTTTTTCTTGAGGGAATGGAAGTATCTTTCCATCTTAAGATGGAGGGTGTGAGGAAAATATTTATAAATTTTTTTTTCTGGAAATCCTTCTTTTACAATGCCTTGAACTCTTCTTCAGGATTCTTATTTTTGATCAATTCCCACAATTGATCGACTTCACCCTCCATACAATAAGCTTTATGAATATCATTCTCTTATTTGGAACATTGATTATAACACCCCCAAGGTTTTGGAAATAAATATATAATTCAATTTTATAATCTATTCTCTTCTACGTTTTTAATTTCAAGAAATGGTCATCTAGTGGTGTTCTCAGTAAGTCATTTGGAGTCTGATAGAATAAACTTGTTTTTTAGTGAATAGTAACAAACCCTTATGTATAGTAATAGGAATAGTAATATGAATATTAATACGACCTCATGAATAGTAAATAATAATATTATTTTATTTTCCCAAGGAAATAGGATAATGAGATCTTAATTAATTTCCCAATGTCACATAAAACTAATTGCACTTCGATATTGTTATTTTTTGAATAAACTGTGAACTTATTTAAAAATTAAATTAATAATATTTAGAAAATAATTTTTGAAAAATGGATTTCAATTTTGAATTATACATGTCGAAAAATGGTAGGGGTAATTTTTTGGTATTTTTCTGAAACTCTTGAATTTTCGGTGAATAGTGAAATACGATAAAATACCGTATAATCAATTTATTAGTAAAAATGCACTATTTATGACATCATAAGTGATGAAATACCACTTTCTTCGATCTCCCATGATATTATAAATTATTAGGGCCACTTGCTTTGAGGTTATTCATAGTCTTGATAAAAATATTATAATAATGATTAAAGTAATCTCAAATACCTCCCCTCCTCCAATATAATTACTACCCTCACTCACCTCTTCCTCCCACACCGCTCAAGCCTTGAGTATGGTCTAAATTCTGCCAAATTCCCTCCCCAATATTCTTCCCCACGTCCTAGATCTACTGGTCCCCCCAAAAGATCAAGACCAATGCTCTTAAGGAGGATCTCAAGGAGAAGAGATCAAGAGGTAAACATCCTCTTTCATTTTCATTCGTTTCATCCATTTTATGTTATTCTCTTCCATTACCACTGTTTTTTGTTGAGATATTTCATTAAATATTTCCCCTTACTGTAAATATTATGTATGAATGATGATATATTCCATTCCTCTCATCAAACTATTTTTAAGAAATTTTAAGAGATGCTGTAAGGCTGCCGAATTTTCGTGAGAAATTTATCATGTTTTCTTTCATATTAAGATTCCTTTATTTTCTTCTTCTTTCCTCACATCCTCTATCCAAATGATCATGATAACTCCAGTAGAATATATATACTGTATTTGTATCATTTTAATGGAAGAAATATCTTAAATATTCTTACTCCCTCCCTTTTATTTTGTAAACAAAATCGACATCCATAAGGTTCTGATTTATAACCTTCGTGTACGACGATGTTTCGTTCTTAAATTTCATCTTCATTAATGGTCATGAAACCATATTCATGGTTGAACCAGACTATAATATATGTTTTATATCCTAATTAATATTCATGAACCAGAATATGTTCATATAATTAATTTATATGAAAAAACTAGTTCATAATAATTCAAGTACCGCTGAATAATCGAAGTGGTTGTCATCTAATGATTCAACCTCATTCCATGTAACCAAATGATAGAAGTGGAAATTAACAATTCTGTATGTTCATTAGTAATATTAAATTTCAATTCTTAAGATTTACATCAATTCAACTTCATTACATAAAAACAAGTGAACCGAATATGAAAATAAAGGAAAAAAACAATCCAGAACGACGAAATTCAATATAATAACTTATAAATAATAACATAAAGGAACTAAAAATAATTATGATAAACTAAATACATGTCTATAAGGTTTTATAATAAGTTATTTATATGTATAATTTCACATTCCAGGACCTTATGTTCAAGAGGAGAACACGTTGGGATTTACGGTAAGGGTTTCTTCATGTCACTTCCATTTTTGTGAGATATTCTGTAATCACTACTATTACTTTGTATGGTGTATGTATACTGCCCATTATTTTCTCATATCATGAATATATTTATTTTTATGATATTCAATTTATCATTTGACAATCATTAATTTTTGGTCATAGGAATCAATTGATTACAAAGTTGTAAGGGGTTCCTCGTCTCACTTTCATTTCTGTGATATTTTTATCATTCACCACTTATTTCTTGTATGTGGTATATGTGTAATGTCATTTGATATATATAATAACATTATTCTCTTTATATTCATGTTATTAAATGATTCACTTGATATTTATTATGTTTTGGTCATATGATTCGACCGATCACATTATTGTAAGGGAATTCTTAACCCGATTTCCATTCTTTGGGTTAACCTTCTAAATTATAATTTTTTTCTATTTAGATTGTTTGTGTGATGGATTATGTTTATATTATGTTTCATTATGTGTATTTAAAGAGTATATTCATATTCCATCCAGTCTATTAAGTCTCACATCAAGTATATGATTTTTATAAGGGACTTTTCTTTTAAAATCCTCTATTAAAATTCAGTTTTATAATATTCAAAAGAAATGTTTTTATGCTATTGTTTATGTTGTATGATTATGTTTTGGTTATTGGGCATTGTTTATGATGAAAATTGGGACCTATATTTTCCTCCAATGCATTGGGTATGAGTAATTTGGAGGTCGGCCGTATGGTTACTCATTGTGTAACTGCAATTGTTACACAAAGTAAGGTAGCCATGAGGGTTACAAATTTTAAGGTATTCAAGATGGTTACAAGATTATGTAAGTAATTCCCCAAGGTACCTCTATGGTTATATTTATGTTCTCATGTTTCATGTGGTTATTCGACTAGTAGAATAACCATAATTATGTTTCATTATGGAATTATTTATTTAGCTCATATTTCTGCCATAATATGTTTCAAGTTTATTATTAAAGGAATGTGTTTTAAATTATTCACCATGTCTAATGTTTATATTATCTTCTGCTATATTTCTTACACTTACTGGGCTTTTGAGCTCACCCCTTTCTTATGTTTCATTTTCTCAGGATATGAAGAAGTAATTTATGAATGACTTAGAAGTATAATCTAGGAGACGCGATGTTTCTAGTGGATTAAAATAGTGTTTTTGTTTCCCCTCATTTTGTATTGATAAACATATGCATGTATATTGTGTCCAATAATACTAAACTACTCAGTCCTTCGGGATTCATATTCCTTGTATGTATGCCAATGTAATCAAATAAGGCACCAGATCTGGGAAAATGGGGTGTGGTCCTTACAGTTGGTATCAGACGAATGATTAGTAGAAAACTTGGAAACTAGATTTAGAAAATGTAGATTAGGGAACAAAGCCCTAAGATAGTATTTGAGGATAAACGTACAATAACATCCTGGTGCTTTGGTAAAGAATAGAATATTTTAATCCTTATAGAAAATACATCCCGGTCTGGATACGGGTTGGTAGAGGCGGCTCTGGCACAGATGTATCTAAGGGTAAAACCCAAAAAAACTGCTTTGAGCTAGACTAGATCGGGAACTGGTACACGGCAATGGGCCGTGATGCTCTCTTAGTTACGACACTCCGGAGGGATATTCTTAGGATAAATCATATTTTTTTACAAGCCATTATACGAGAGTTAATGTAAATTTTCCTCATAGCATTGGGTTTGAATAACTCTAGAATCTAGAACTGAACAATTATTAACATGCTTAAACAATACTAAGAGCGATGTTTTTTTTTAATTTTCAGAAGGAAAATGAAGGTACAAGTCTTTTTTCCCTTCCCACAGAAATCCTCGAAACTATAATCATGAAGTAATGTATGGAAGACTATAAACCCTTTGGAAACCTTCCACTATCCTGCAAGCTTCTTTACAATGTTTCGAACAACTCAAATGTCCTTCGAATATTCTGGGGATCAGAAGTTGTGTATAACCAAATGGCCAATGCATTGTTCGAGAAATATAAAAATAAAGGAAAGTAATATGAGGGAATCTTCCTGTGTTTCACCCTAAATAAAAAATGGTTGGCCATCACGGATTTCAGAGAAGCTGCAAAGGAGCTGGAGTTCCGCACAGTCTTTATGTACCAAATCCTGAGTTTCAGCATGCTTGGGGACCTCTGCGATTTTGAATCTTTCATCGAATCCGTCAAATATGATGTGGTTCAATAGATCGTTAGGAACCAAATCCAAGCGGATGTCACGGAACTTGATGTCACTCGTGCCTATCTCTGGAAAACCAACTGTATCAAACAAGAGCTTGGTTTTAACCACGATCTAATTTACCGAGAGTGTATTTGGGAAGAGGAGACCCGCGAGCTTTGTTCTTCCATGGGATTAGAGTTGAATAAAGCCTTCCTCCTTAGGTGGTGGAGTTAGAGGGACATCACCAATTATGTCCGGAAGTCCATACTAATGTTTTTTGAAAGGGAGAAAGAGATTGTGTAATTTCATGAGTTTTATAAATCATGTCTAAATGAATGATGTTGTATTATTTATTTTGATATGTTTTTATATAAAACAATAATATGGTTTCAAATTTATTTTCCATGCTGAATTTTTATTTAATAAAACTTTTCAGATAAAAGATGATTCAACCAACCAATATTTTATCACTACCTACCGAGTTGTTAGAGACTATAATTGTCAAGACATGCTCCGAAGAGGACCAGCCCTATGCCAACATACATCTGACTTGTAAACTACTCCATTGGGTGTCAAATAGTCCAAACATTCTCCATCTTTACCAAGGAAGAAATATGTTCTATTACCGTATTTCATATGCACAATTTGCTGTATATAGGAAAAGAGGGAAGTATCATGATTCTCTTTTTCTATGTTTCACTCTGGCTGATAACTACCAAGCTGTGGGTAAATTTCTTGAAGCTACTTTGGATGGTGACCATCGAGTGACCTACCTATTTTAGATCTCAAGTTTTAGTGTGTACGAAGAACTTTACGACATCAATATCTTCATGAATGATGTGGTGCATGGGAATTATAGGGATTTAGTCCACACTGAAATTTCAGACCTCCACACTTCTTGTGCCTCTCTATGGAAGCTTGAGTGCTTTAAGCACAGTTTCGACCCTAGCTGCCTGGAGTGTGTCTGGGTTAAGGAAATCGAGCAGCTGAATACTACCTTAGGAATTCACCTGAGGTCGTCAGAACCATATCATCGGTGGTGTCTCAGGTAAAGGGACATCAAGAGTACCATGTGTTTAGTGTTGCGTATTGTTTTGGGAGATTTAAATCTTTGAACTAGTTTGGTGATTCATGTATTGGGGGACTTTGGAAACCATTAGCACAACTTTACATTTTGAACCAGTGGTTATATACGAATATAGAATGGTGTATCTCCTTTTTGTTATCATTTCATCGGTTATACTTTTAAATGATTATCACTAAATAAACATTATTAATAAAATTTCAGATGGAAGGAAAAACCCATATGTTATCTCTTCCTGTAGAGATCCTGGAAATCATTGCGATCAAAACCTGTGAAGAAGAGTACCTACCACTCACAAACATGCAAAAAACGTGTAAACAGCTATATGAAGTGACAAATAGTCTGGAAATTCTCCTCACCTGTCAAGGGAATGCTTCCATTTACTACTGCTTATCCATGGCACAATTTTTTGAGTACAAGCGAAGAGAAAAATACCACAAAGGGATTTTCCAATGTTTCACCCTAGGATGAAAATATATGGCCAGGTTATGTTTTCAAGAGGCTTCTTTGGAGGGAAACCTTTATGCAGCTTACTTGTACCAACTCCTTAGTTTTATCTCATACAACAATATCTACAACTTAGATGTGCTCAACCGAGACATAGTTCGGCGAGTTCTTCATATGTTGGTCCATTAAGACATTTCTAAACATTGCATTTTTCGAGCCTCCCTATGGAAGCCCATGTGTTCGATGCAAGATTTCAAGCCCTTCTATCCGATGTGTGTCTGGGTCAGAGAACTAGAGGAGTTGAGCAACAATTTGGGTTTTCCGCTGAACGAACCTAAGGATCCTCTACAACGGGAGATGTGGTAAGAACGTCCGAGAGATTTTTTTTGTGATTATGAAATGAATTGTGAGGATGCAATTCTTTGAAGGAGGGAATAGTGTAACACCCCAAGGTTTTGGAAATAAATATAGAATTCAATTTTATAATCTATCATCTTCTATGTTTTGAATTTCAAGAAATGGTGATCTAGTGTTATACTCAGTAAGTCATTTGGAGTCTGATAGAACAAACTTGTTTTTTAGTGAATAGTAACTTACCCTTATGAATAGTATTATGAATAGTAATATGACCTCATGAATAGTAAATAATAACATTATTTTATTTTCCCAAGGAAATATGATAATGGGATCTTAATTAATTTTCCAATGTCACAAAAAACTAATTCCACTTCAATATTGTTATTTTTCAAATTAACTGTGAATGTATTTAAAAATTAAATTAATAATATTTAGAAATTATTTTTGGAAAATGTATTTCACTTTTTAATTCTACACGTCGAAAAATTGTAGGGGTATGTTTTTGGTATTTTTCGAAAACTCTTGAATTTTCGGTGAATAGTGAAATACGATAAAATACCTTATAATCAATTTATCAGTAAAAATGCAGTATTTATGACATCATAAGTGATGAAAGGCCACTTGCTTCTAACTCACAAGATATTATTACTTTTTAGGGCCACATGTTTTGAGGTTATTCATAGTCTTGATAAAAATATTATAATAATGATTAAAATAGTCTAAAATACCTCCCCTCCTCCACTATAAATACTACCCTCACTCCCCTCTTCCTCCCACACCTCTCAAGCCTTGAGCATTAAAAAAATCTGCCAAATTCCCTCCCCAATATTCTTTCCTACGTCCTAGAGCTTCTGGTCTCCCCAAAAGACCAAGACCGAATCCCTTAAAGAGGTTCTCAAGGAGAAGAGATGAAGAGGTAAACATCCTCTTTCATTTTCATTCTTTTCTTCCATTTTATGTTATTCTGTTCCATTACCTTTGTTTTGTGTTGATATATTTCATTAAATATTTTCCCTTACTATAAATATTATGAATTAATGATGAGATATTCCATTCCTCTTATCAAACTATTTTTTTGAAATTTTAAGAGATGTCGTTAGGTTGCCGAATCTTCGTGAAAAATTTATCAAGTTTTCTTCCGTTTTATGATTCCTTTATTTTCTTCTTGTTTCCTCACCTCGTCCATACAAATGATCATGATAACTCCAGTAGCATATATATAATGGATTTATATCATGTTAATGGAAGAACTATCTTAAATATTCTTACTCCCTCCCTTTTATTTTGTAAACGAAATTGACGTCCATAAGGTTCTGATTTATAACCTTCGTGGACGACGAAGTTTCGTTCTTAAATTTCATCTTCATTACTGGTCATGAAACCATATTCATGGTTGAACCAGACTATAATATATGTTTTATAACCTAATTAATATTCAGGAACCAGAATATGTAAATATAATTAAGTTATATGACAAAACTAGTTCATAATAATCCAAGTACCGCTTAATAATCGAAGTGGTTGTCATCTAATGATTCAACCTCATTCCATGTAACCAAATGATAGAAGTGGAAATTAAAAATTCTATATGTTCATTAGTAATATTTAATTTCAATTATGAATATTTACATCCATTCAACTTCATTACTTAAAAACAAGTGAACCAAATATGAAAATAAAGGAAACAATGAATCCAGAACGACGAAATTCAATATAATAACTTATAAATAATAACATAAAATAACTAAACAGAATTATGATAAACTAAATACATGTCTATTAGGTTCTGAAATAATTTATTTATATGTATAATTTCACATTCCATGACCTTATGTTCAAGAGGAGAACACATTTGGATTTACTGTAAGGGTTTCTTCATCTCACTTCCATTTTTGTGAGATATTCCGTAATCACTACTATTACTTTGTATGGTGTATGTATACTGCCCATTATTGTCTCATATCATGAATGTATTTATTTTTATTATATTAAATTTATCATTTGACAATCATTAATTTTGGTTCATATGAATCAATTGATTACAAAGTTGTAAGGGGTTCCTCGTCTCACTTTCATTTCTGTGAGATTTTCATCGTTCGCCACTTATTTCATGTATGTGGTATATGTGTACTGTAATTTGATATATATAATAACATTATTATCTTTATATTCATGATATTCAATGATTGAATTGATATTTATTTTGTTCTGGTCATATGATTCAACCGATCACATTGTTGTAAGCGAATTCTTAACCCGATTTCCATTCTTTGGGTTAACCTTCTACTTTATAATTTACGTGCTATTTAGATTGTTTGTGTGATGGGTTCTCTTTATATTATGTTTCATTATGTTTATTTACAGAGTATATACATATTCCATACACTCTATTAAGTATCACTTCAATTATATGATGTTTATAAGGGAATTTTCTTCTAATATCCTCTTTTAAAATTCTGTTTTATAAGATTCACAAGCAATGTTTTTATGATATTGTTTATGTTGTATGATTATGTTTTGGTTATTGGGAATTTTTATGATTAAGGGTGTGACCTATATTTCCCTCCAATTCATTGGGTATGAGTAAGTTGGAGGTCAGCTGTATGGTTACTCCAAGTGTAACTACGATGGTTACAGAAAGTAAGGTAGCTGTGAGGGTTACAAATTTTAAGGTAGCCAGGATGGTTACAAGATTATGTAAGTAATTCCACAAGATACCTATATGATTATATTTATATTCTCATGTTTCATGTGGTCATTCAAATATTAGAATACCCATAATTATGTTTAATTATGGCACTATTTGTGTAGCTCATATTTCTGCCATAATATGTTTCAAGTTTATTATTAAAGGCATGTGTTTTCAATTATTCACCATGTCTATTGTTTATATTATCTTCCGCTGTATTTCTTACTCTTACCGAGCATTTGAGCTCACCCATTTCTTATGTTTCATTTTCTTAGGATATGAAAAGTAATTTATGAATGACTTACAAGTATAATCTAGGAGACGCGATGTTTCTAGTGGATTAAAATAGTGTTTTTGTTTCCCTTCATGTTGTAATGATAAACGTATGTATGTATCTTGTTTCCAACAATAGTTAACTACTCGGTAAATCGGGATTCGTATTCCTTGTATGTATGCCAATTTAATCAAATAAGGCACCGGCTCCGGGAAAATAGGGTGTGGTCCCTACATTGATGGATGGAGAATATATTTTTAATGGAGTCGATCCATTGTTCCGCAATTAGGGGATGAGATGATCCATTAGAAGTAGGAGGCCTTTATTCCATAAAGCTCTCAAATGCAACTTTTTCATTCTTAGGGGGGGGGGTTGAACGTTCTTCTTTACCCATGTGTCTATTCAAAGCAAGAGTTGACTAGGAGAATATCATGACAATATTCTGCATTCCTGCTGCAATCAGATTGAGCATCTCATTAGAATAGTCATCAAAATGATCTTCACATTGGTTGATAGCCCTTGTCCTCCTATTATAGGCCATTGGATGGAATAAAAGGAAATTTAGGAGAAACACATAATGGGTAATCAAAGGATAAAGATGGATGAATTATAAATAGCTTTTATTTCCTTAACTTATGAATCTATAAGTTTCAATCTATGTTATCCATGATCTACTTTCTAACATATATCCTTAGGGGCATTTTTTTATTCCTTTAATAATGGTTCATACTAAGCTTGTGAATTTACTAAATCAAATCCCCTTGGAGTGTTGTATCCAAGAGTAATGTAAGTCCCACTGTCATGTACCAGGATACCCCGGGTCAAGCCCTAAACTCATTGTCGGAGTTTTCACTCCTAGGTACATCTTTGCTATAGCCGCCTATACCGGCTCCTATCCTAACAGGGATGTATTTTCTTGATAAACTACTTACTCAATACTCACAAAAAAATTGTGTTTTTTTATTATACATAATAATAACTCTAAGGCTTCTCTAGGGTTTTAAAATCCTAATCCCAAAAATAACTACACCTACCC
Organism: Viscum album; assembly: GCA_963277665.1. Classification (NCBI taxonomy): domain Eukaryota; kingdom Viridiplantae; phylum Streptophyta; class Magnoliopsida; order Santalales; family Viscaceae; genus Viscum; species Viscum album. Next base: position 2,632,059 of record OY728120.1, on the reverse strand, counting down.
TCTAATACCAACTATAACAACCCTACTTTTTGTTACACACATAAACATGTTTTATTACATAAAAACTTAACTTTATACACCATATAATATCAAGAGGTAGTGTATATTTTCGGCTTATATACATTACATAATGAATTAAAATGTGAATCAAAACATCTTGATTGAAAACGTCATTTACATGGGCACTAAATTCTATCGTACATAGCATTGCATGGGATGAACTATGGACATAAATTATAATAAGGTGGGCTATAAATCCCATTAAGGGTGTAAACAAGGGATAAGGTATAGAATACATTACATGTTAATTAATAGTAATTTCAAAGGAGCATAACATAATGGATTGATATAGCATGATTATCCAAACATAGAAATGTGGCAACAACACTTAACATGGTATTATCATGAACCAAGACTCAGTGCATATGGAGCATGAGTAAACCCTCATTGCACTTGAATTAGAATGCATAAAGAATAATTTCCCTTGAATTAGCTAGTGTATACCCTCATTTAACTTGATTTATCATGATACTAATCTTTACCCAAGGCATTGGAGCGCTATCAGGGCACACCCTTCTTAACCATTTCATTTCATGCATAAGTGTGCCACATGGATCATAAAACATGGATACATAAAACATCATACTTTATTCCAAGATAAAGGGATGTGAAATTAATACATGAAAATATATAATAAATAATTAAATGTACATAAATTTGAATTCCCTTGATAGAGTAATGGGCATGGTATTCACTACACAATGACATTGTTTTGGAAAATAGCGGTGCAATTTCGACAGTGTAACAGCGTGACATAATAACTCATAAAAATTGTTGATGAGAAATAAAGTGGTGTCTAATCATATTTACATGAACTATAAATTATGGGGGGAATATATAAACATGTCCCAATATATGTAATGGAATTTGGATTTATAATTAAAAATAACTTCTTGAATGTATGTTGGGAGAGTGAAATTCCTTTCGGAATTTTGGCATGGTAACAGGTGTAAATGGGAGAAATTAATGATAGGGAAATGGGTATCTCATCATTAAAACATATATAGGGATGTATGGGGAGTTTTAAAATCATACCACAAAATTTATAATTGAAATTAAAAGGGCATAACAACATTAAGAAAATTGGATAAAATGCGAATGGAAGGAGTCCCTTACTTGGAAGTATGATCCCAAAGGCTTGGGAGGGACTTGAGAGAGGCTTCATGAAAGCTTGGGGAACCTTGGGAGGATTCTAGTGGGAGGAGGGAATAGTTTGGACACATTGCAAAGGATTTTAGTGAAGAGGAAGTGGGAGCTTGGGTGGGTTTTTATAGGAAAGGAAGGATAATTCTCTATTATTTAGGATTGGGACACAACTCATTAAACTAATCAAAACCACAACCCAACCCTTGATTTTTTCCCAAGGGTTTTACCAAATTGGAGTGGAATAGAATATTTTATAAGTTAAATGGCTTATATTCATAAAATAATAGGGTTTCTTATGTGGAGGTGAGTCACACTCTCAATGAAATCAATTTAAAAACGGATAATGTTTTAAAAGCCTTTATTGTTCTACTAAAGCATTTTAAAATAAATAAAACAACCTAAAACAACATTATTTTAATTTTAAAACATATATTGGAGAAACAATTCATTTATTGCATTTTATTACATCACTATTGTGTCATTATGATGTCATAAAACACACTATATATTTTAATGGTATTTAATTTTTACCCAAATATTATACTTTATCAAAAAATTATGAAAAATGATCCATTGAAAAATTTCGACATCCTGATTAAAAAAATAAAATTCAATTTATATATATAAATTTCTACATATGTGAATTTTTAATTTTAAAATAAAAATTGGAATTTTTTGAAAATTCATGGGTTTTGAAAAAAAATAACTTTCAAACCATAATAAAAATAACAATCACATTCATAATAATTATATGGTCATTTATATTATATAAAAAGTAATTTAGTAATAATTTTTCATTAAAATATTATTTAATTCAAAAATCCATTAATTCATCAAAATGTATTTCTTAATTGAATATTAACTAAAAATTATATTTGTGTTTTAAAAACTATTTACAACATAATAATAATAAAATGAATGCATATTATTTATTATATGAAAAAATAATACACATAATCATAGTGATAAGGTCTTGTTAAATAACCCATCATAACACCTGCTGAGACCAAAGGGTTAGGTGTGGGATGGTGACAAACTCTTGTGGTGGCTCGAATAAATCGCTCGAGTGGTAAGCTCTATCAACTTCAACTTCTCCCATAGGCTATTCTACTTGAGCATAATGTGATGAAGCTCGGATTGGTCTTGGTCAAGAGCGAATCGCAATGACGCCACCTCCTTTATGAGCTTCGACAAACGGGCTTCGTACGGGGCAAGTCTACAAGATGAGGCCATCGCTTCCTCAGTGTGAGTAAATTGGATTTGTTAAAGCCCTATATTTATACCAATAATGTGATCTCTGTTAAACAAATATATTAGAAATGGTCACATTCTTAATGGTAAATTAAAATTCAAAAATTTAAAACCAAATAATTTCATATTTTATATAACCATTTTACATTATAAGACATTTAATTAGATCAAGAGGAATTTTCATTAATGAATGTTTTGGTTGTTACACCACCCCGCTCTCCCGTAATCCAATCCCACCTATCGCTGACCCAGCCCCCCAAGTTTGGTGTCCTACTCCCTTGCCTCAGATTCAGTGGGCACACTTCGTAAATGGGACACTCCCCACATCTCCCAACCCCTATCATCCCTTGGTTGCACCACCTGAGAGTGTTGCAGTTCTACCAACCTGGAGAACCTCGTCGTTCGGTAACCCTAATGACCCACTTCCACCTTGTGGCTCTAAGCACCATCGTCCTCACCATGTGGCTCATGACTTGCATCATCAAACTAACCAACTGGTGGCACTACCTAACCCATGGTCGTGTCATCATCCTACTCTCACCCAACTGCATTGGCCTCATAGCTGCCTCCTCTACTAGAACCGCCACTACCATGTTCCATTATTGGTTTCCTCCACTGATGGATCTCCTTTGGTCCCTTCTTGTGACCACAGAGACTCCTCTAGTTGCTCAATTTTAGATTTGAGAACAGATTAGTGATTTTTGCGATGAGACCTTCAAAGTGCCAGCCTCTGATCGACGATCCGATGGTGGATTGTTGTGTCAAAAAATAAGTGACAAATATCCATGAAAAATTTATAGATTTCTTGATAGAATTATAGGTTTGAATCATCGATAGATTTCCAGTTTAGTGAGGAAATCAATGATTGAAAATAAAACAATGAATTGATACAACAAAAAGGGATTTTCAAGGAATAACATCCATCCGAAATTAAAATTTGATGATATCCTACCACAAGTTTTTCATCGGTCATTGGTGACATGTCCATTGTGATCCCTCTTTGATCTGCTGAGTTTTCAGTAGAGATTTCTCCTCGATCCAATGATGAATAGTTCAAAGAGATAGAGGAGAGAGAGAGATAATTTATAAAAAGATATTGTTTTGGGCCTAACCCTAATCCCAAATTCTTAAATCCCAATTTATTGGAATCCCTCTCGGAGTAGGATATGAAACTCCCATGACGACTCATTTTATTTAGTTCTTTTGAAAAAACCCCCATTACAAACTCAACAACGATCTCCAAAATCCAATCTGAGACCCTGAAAAAAGATTATTTATTTATTATTTGAGATTTATTAATTTAGTATAAATGTTTTATTTAGGATATTCTCCCTGGTTGACATTTCTTATAGAATACCAACATCAACAATGGTTATCCCCAACTAGGGTAAATGTCACATTTCAGACTCAACTATGGAATCATATTTCTGATTGTAGTTAATATTTTATTTTTATTCTATTTCCATCACATTAATTATATAAAATATACTTAATATTTTTATAAAATAAATCTCTGTCATGTCGGGTGTCGAAATTTTCCATATCCTCCACGTCTATATTTGGAAATATGTAGAAATATTCTAATGTCTTACAAGGAAAAACGGGTCTTTACATCATTTTATCCTTCAAGATTTTCATCCATAAAATCATAAACTATGTAAATAATTCACAATAATGGGATCACACCTACCTCTATCACTCCCAGGAAAACCAACATGTTTCCATGATGGAAAAGTACATTAACTAAAGGAATGGTCTATCATCATATGTTTTTATCTTGTTTATAATGTGTGTAGGAACATTCATGTATCTCCTTAGTTGCAACGTGTGGGAGACATTGTGCACCCAATCTATCTCTTAGGGGTAGGTCCAGGTGGTAGGAAACATCCCCATCACTTTTCACTGTATCGAATGGCATGAATAAACTCGGTGGATAGTTTTCTCTTCCTTTCGAAACTCTACATTACATGCTGTGAATGTAAACACTATTTTTCCTTGGAATAGGGTCTCATGATTCCCTCCATTAGAATATCCATCTACTGAAAGCCTCAAATATATCTGGTCATGTAAGATTTCTCAGTCAATGTCTCAGAACTGAGACTCTCTTAAATGCTCTAAAAGCGATGGACTCAACACCATTGACTGAAGAGAAGTTGTACCCTCCAGATCCACCGGGGTTAGCTGTAGGGAAGCTAACTTCTCTAAAACATCCCACACTTGGAAATAATAGAATATACTACTAATGGATTCTTCTACAATTTTTCCCTATCTTAGAGTATAGACTATCTAAATGACATTTTCCTCTAGGATATTCAACAACCAATGCCACCTCAAGTTCAAGACTCTATGGGTGAAGACATACATGATACATTTGTGGTCTTTGAAAAACAAATCAAACTTTCCCAAATGTTATTATCTCAAATGATGTCTAAGGTGTGGTGGTTAAAGGTGCCAGGTGTGACCCAGTTCTGTTGTGTTCCCCAACAATCGATCATTCCAACAATGTTGTTGTTGGTTCATATAGGGAACAAGTTGTAATTGTTACTATGACCCACTCTACATCTAAGGTGGGGATGATTGGTGTCATTGTGGTTCAAGATGAACTGGATTCCCTTTTGGAAACCCACAACCAATTTGATATTTTTGGAGGGGAATCATACAAAAATGAAGGAAAAATATGAGGGAAGGAAAGAGAGTTGTTCGACCTGTGTGTTTCCCCTACAGTCATTGCAATACATGAGGTGGCAGGCATGCTGGGTAGGATGCGTACTCTCCACATAAACAATTTAATCCAGTATCGTATCTGGGGATTTAGTGCTTGACTCCGAGAGGGAGCATGATGGTTTTGAAGGTATGTAAGAGGATGATTTCTGGGTTTGACTTTTATTCCAGAGTTTTTCATTTCCATGGGTATGACCATTGGTTTCTGACTTTTCCTTAAAATATATTCTATAACAAAGAAGATAGTTTTCATTTAGTCAGTCAGGGAGAAGTATACCGCTTCCAACACCCGATAGTGAGTCATTCTTTTCTATTAATGGGGTCTCCATCACATGGACATGTACTCTATAAGTGTTGTATCAAGACATGACATTGAGAACACAAGTGACCAACGTACAAGGAAGGTGAGTAAACTCATCCAAAAAAAAAAATCTAGAAATGGAATGCACATGGAATACCCCATGTGTCTTTTCTCCACTTGTAAGTAGTGTAATCCACAAAGTAGATACCTCTTTACAACCACGAGTGACATCTCGAGAAAAAATAGGCAAGATGGAAAAAAAGACTGGAAAAGCTAGAACCTAATATGAAACTCCATCATAGAACCTCTCCATGAATGCACAGGTTAGAGGTACTCATACACCACACCTCGATTCCATCCTCTTTGGTAAGAATTGACTTGTCCTTGTAGTTTTTATTGCATCATAAAACCATGTCTCAGTGGGGTAAGGTCCACTGTTCCTCTTGAATTAATAGCTACAACGAACAACTCTAACACAGAGTTAAAGCAATACCACATTCCACCCTTGTAAACCTCAAGTATGGATCAAGTTGAATAGAGTACTTTGCACCATTTATATCAAGTTATACTAAAAAAAGTACACAAGATTAAAGGTGTACCTCTTATCATCTCAAGATCATCAGGATTGTAGTCATCCAACGATTGTGGATTTCCATGGCCCCAACTGCATGCTTCTTTATCCTAACATGGGCCGCATAGATGGGGTGTAAAGACCTCATAACATCATCACCCACCTCTAGATTATCCTTCTCTTCTTTCAGCACCACCACCCAATGAACCACCCTGATCATGATGTTGTCTTTTCCCTGGTAGTCCAACTACTGCCTGGCCAGTGTTCTCAGCACATATGGTTGGGCAGTCTCATGCCATGTGTACTCAACCCTTAAAAGTATAGAAATTTCCTTCTACAGGATGAATCTGCACTCCACACTACCTTGGAAACTAATGACTAAATGCACAAGATAGATTATATGGATGCCTCCTTCATCGAGATCTTGTCAGATGATGCCTGATAGTTGTGGAAGATGTCTCATCTATGTTTCACCTACTACCACATCAAACTTCTTAGCAACCCTCTAACAGAAATATCTTTGTCACCAGCATGTTCTCTAGCATGCCGACATTGGGGGGTATGAAAAAGGGTACCTTGATAGAACATATCTATCTATGTATTCCCTACTCATACATATGTGCTTAGATGAAACCATCACGGATCTTGTCTAGAGAGTATAGATTAAGGTCTGGGAACCGAATCATGTACTCTACCACCATCATCCCTCCCTTATAGAGCACCAAAATATCCAAAACCTGGATTGAGTGCAAGAAGGATAGGTTGTACTACTCACTAAAAATCTTCTGGAAGTCATCCCACAAAAGTTCCGACTCATCATGTATCTGAGTAACCCAGATCGAAAAACTCCCAACTGCTCTATAAAAAAGGAAGGCAGTCAAAACCACAACATGATCTACCAGTGTCTATAAAATCCTAAAGTGGTGGACCACTGACTCTATCCGAACTTCTTCTGTCTATAGGTACATATCACAATAAATCCTCAGTGGTCTCTGGCACTGGAACTTTCTGAGGGCACTTAGCTTATGCACATCTTCCGCTTACATTGCTGTGCTTGTCTTCTACTCAACAGGTGTAGGTGATATTACATACCCACATAGAGAACTCGGATCTTGTGACGAGTCCAAAACTGAGGCCTCATCACTCATAGGGTGGCCATCATCAACTGAATCTTGTATCATGTATGGATGTTATCGTAGGGACATCCTGAATGTTATCAAGAAGTACAGAAGTTAGATGAGTATATATATATATATATATAAATGATGGGGAGTTGGATCAAGAAGTATAGTCAAAGACTCAATCCTATATGATGCATGTATAGTTTTCCCATTCAATAAGTGTCTCAGGGTGCCGATTCCACAAGCAAGTAATTAGGGTCCTGGTGAATGGATACATCAGCTGCCTATTCCATCACTAGACTCCATGGCCTGAGAGCCATTCATGAAAGATATTGACATTATTACCCTAACACAAACCATGATTTGATTTTTGGTAAAACATTAGAACAATATCCAAAGGTTTGAACCACCTCAAATACAACATTGTCATGACCTGACCCATGCCGAGCTTTAAGCCACAATTAGTCAAAGCCCTCCCCCATAGGCCAGGGGATGGAAAGTATCACCGAAGGCACAACAATATCGGTTTGCCATTTTCATAAGAAACTATACACATTCACACAACCATCTCAATAAAAAATTGCATAGGAAAAGGAAAAGATACAACACTACTATATATAAAACACAAATATGTGATGTCCTCCAAATAGTATAAGTAAATAATAGTAATCTAAATGGGAAAAGGGGGAAATACATGACCTTCTAGAAAAGTCACACAACCCATAAACATGTGGAAATGTAAAATATCTGAGAGATTCCTACTCCTAGATCCAAGGATACGACAAACACACAGGGCCCAAGCACCCCATATCCCAACATTCCTATAATGTCGTGGTCAATCTATCCATCGCTTGATAGGGTACATCAAGTGAGAGAAGAGACCAAGTACAAGTGAGTATAAAAATACTCAGTAGGATTCCTTGAAGGCTCAATGGAGTATAAAAATATGAACTGAAGAGTGGAGTGGTAGATAAAATAAGTTACAGTAAATGGAGTGAAACTCTAAAAAAATAGAGTGATGTAAGCTCATCCAATCACAAGGATCTAGAAATGGATAGAAGATGAAAATCACATCCAGTCAATGTTGCCTATAGCGAGATAGTACTCTTGTCAAATAGTAAGAAGTTAAACACAAAAACACATGGAATAACCCACACATCTTTTCCTCTCCTAGAAGAAGTGTAACCAAAACCCAAGGAGTTGGTACTAGAGGGAAATATATATGCATAGTCAGAGAACCCCAAATAAGAGATTAAGGGGATCTCCATCTCACATATCTATCCAAGGAACTGAGTATGCAACAATATGATATGTAACCATCATTGATGCCCATCATCCCTCTTGTCTTCCCTAAACAGAATTTCAATTGAATTCAATCACCAAAACTTGATATTATCCAATTTGAGTGGAACTATATCACCCTCATGGTATTAGGTCGCATCAGAAGGATGTGTCTTGGTGGGAAAATCATCCCTCTTTATCGTGAGTCTAATGGTATGTAAACCACATATCGTTATTATGACACACAACTGAGGGATAAAATACAAAGTCATAGAGGACACCCATGCCCGAGTACACTAGGGGGATTCCATTGTCATAGTAGTCGAAGAGCCTACCCATGCCCTATCATTTTAGGCGGATTCTACTACCATAGTAGTTGTAGAGGCTAACCACACCCAAGTATGTTAGGGGGATTCCACTCTTGTAGTAGTCATATAGTCTACCCACACCCTAGTACATCAGGGAGATTCCACAATCCTAGTAGCTACACTGGCCAACCCTATTGTATGGTACCTCTCAAAAGATCATTGAGGAGAACTGGACATCCCTGCTGGATGGTACCTCTCGTAACAATACTGGGGAGCACTAGAAATCTCAAAGGGGTGGTACCTCTTGTAAGAATGTTGTGGAACAATGTCTATCCCTACATGATGGTACCTTTAAGAATAGCACCTCAAAAATAATCGGGTGCCACCCTGGGTAGCCGTCACACCTAGAACATCTCTTGTTCTATCTTAAAGTGGTGCATGGCGCATGTGGAGACCAAATTATGTGTAACCCCACCTCATCGCCTGGTCGTGTACCTAACAATTATTAGGAACTAAATTTTTTACAACTACACATATGTGGGACAAAATACTCCCATAGTACATGGAAAATCTAGTCAGAAGGCCAACGGTTGCATGATGCTTATTATTGATCTAGAGGGATGAAATTGTAATTTTGTAGATATGAAACCTCAAATAGCCCATAACACTTGACCACATCATTTAGAACATCTTCACCACTCCCATGAGAGATGAAGATGATCTAAGATGTGTGTTCCTATAAAACATAAAATAAGGATCTCCGTATATATTCCTTTCATGTTTCCACATTTAATGAGATCACGAAAATGACTATGTACATCCAAACAGATCAAACCATTGTGATCCTTGCAGAAAAATAGGAATGATTTACTATTTATTCCCCCTATATAGATATTCAATGAAAAAGTCTCAAGTCACTACATTCCACTGGATAGAGTTCCCATGGGGCCCACGACTCTACCATCAAAAAAATTACTTGGATGACGCCATTGTGTTCCTTATGAAAAAACACATAGGATCAACTACACATTCATCGAGATCGAATACTCGGTGAAGAAGTTTCATTTCACCACTGCAATTGCGAACCAATCCTCATGGGGGCCACATCTCAACATTGTCTTAAACACCTGAAATTAGTCCTAAATATCTACACCGAGACCCAAACTATGCTAACACTAACATCATGTCAAACATATGTCTCATGTAGAAGATTGGCCCTATACAAGAACCACAAATAATAAATAAATTATTATTATTAAATCTCGGTGTTTCATGTTACTGAACCTCAAGACTAAGTCTTAAATGACCTGAATTGGTATAAAATGATCTATATTAATGACAAGAAAGCATGGCTATAGAAGATGCATCAATAGTACACATTTTTTAATAGTTACACCCATTTAAATATGTGAGGCCAAAATCGAACTGGTTCGGCCAAAACTGGTCTGACACCTCTGCTTGGACAGGCCTGCCTCACTATACAGCTAGCATGACTCGATCACCTGGGAGGCCCACACACCTCACCTTAGATATCACTAGCATACCACATAATTGCGGAACAACCCGTGCCGCCCAGCCCTCGACGGCCCTTGGTTGCCCCGCCTAAATGCAACGTGGTTCAAACAACCCAATGCACCCCGCCGTCTGGTTTCCCTCACAACTCATTGATGTCGTGTAACTCGGTGCCATGTGATATTCTCTAAGACAATCTAGCCTCATGTTTCCCAATTCAACATCCAACCACTCTGCCTAACCCTGACCACAATGTCGTCCTACTCACACCCTATCACATCGGCCTCGAAACCGCTCCCTCTAAGCGGATCGCTGCCACCATGCACAGTTGTCACCTGCTTCCACCGACAACTCTATGGTGGTCTCTTTATGCAGACCACCATGACTCCTCCACTTCCCAATTTCATATATAAGAAAAAGTCTATGAGACATTCATAACGCCAACCTCTGATCGATGATCTAACAGTGTATTGACGCATCCAAAAAAACTGTTGAATATACTTAAAGAATGGATGGGATTCTATAAAATATTCTATTTTTAAAACATGGATAAATGGCTGTGTTAGTGGTTTCGTCGATGATTGATAAGATATATACAAATTAAAATGGAAAAATGGATTTTCAAGGAAGAACATCCATCAGAAATTAAAATATTATGAAATCATAGCTCAATTTATTCATCGACCAGTGGAAACATGTCCAATGTGATCCCACATCTATCCACTAAGGTTTTGGTGGAGATTGATCCTCTGTATGACATATAATGGTTGAGAGATAGAAAGTGAGAGATGATAGAGAGAGACTTAGTAGAGAGATAAAGTATTAGGGATAACCCTAACCCTAAATCCATAAATCTCTAATTACAGGCGTCCCGCTCAGCACAGAATCTAAAACTCCAGTGACCTACCATTTTATGTCGTTCTTTAGCAAAAAAACCCCATTAAAAACTCAATGGCGGAATCAGATTTAAAATATCAGATCTCTATAAAAATTTATTTTATTCATAATTTGGGGCAACATAATTAAGTTTAATTCATTTATTAATGATTTTTCTCCTATGTTACTTTTCTCATAGAATCCTAATGCCAGAAAATCTTATTCCTCACACAGAGTAATCACTATGTGTCAGACTCAAATGTGGCCTCAGATTTCTGATATATGTTATTGTTTGGTAGTTATTCTATTTCCATCATGTGCATATTATAAAAATACTTAATATTTTTATAATATAAATTCTGAGCATGATAGAACACCGTCTCAGTTTTTAGATCTAGAAATATATGTAGAAATATTCCAAGGTTTTAAAGGAAAAATCCAAGTCCCTATACATCTTTATCTTGTAATTTGGCTTGTAATATTTATAAAATTTAATATTAAATGTTAACAATCAAAATAATCCAACAATAATGTTTAATATTTTTTTTTCTTAACTTCAAGCCTTATTGATATATTTTAATGATTTTAACTAATTTTAAAGTAAATGAAAGTGTTAAATATTAACCACGGTTAGTAATTCTTATGACCAAAAATTATGTTGAAATTATTAACTAATATTATTTATGATTGTTCCAACTATTAGTACAATTTTTTTTAAATTTTATTTAATTCATATAGTTTACAAAAAATATATCATTGAAAAATACAATAAAAACTGTTTTGAGGAAAAAATATATAATAAAAATGATATCATAGAAAAATAAAGTACATTAAAAATTATAAGATAAGAAACTGGTCAAATGTAAATAAATGGAAACTTGTTTTTCATTCTATTCAAATGTAATCCAAATGAATCATTTTAAATTTTTTGTTTTAGAGTGAATAACTAAAAATAGTTATAATTGGGACGGAAGAATTAATTAAATTTCTCAAATTTTATGAAGGCATTTATAATTTTAATATATTATTTTAATACGAATTATATTAATCATTTAATTTATATTTGTTATAACAAAAAATTTCATAAACAATTAGGCAATTCTAATAATATTATAATGATATACATTCCACACTTTTCGTAAAATTATTAATATTCAAAATTCACCCAAAAACATACTAATTCAGAAAAATAACTAAAATTATTAGAAAATTAATTTTTACAGAATGATTAAAAAAGTGATTATTTTATTCAAAATTTCATTAAATTGGTTAAATTGTGTTTTAATCACATTTTAAAATAATGAATTTTTCATTATGTGATTGTTTATTTTGAAAAAAAACCTTACATACTATAAGTGAATCAAAGGTGTTACATTATTACCTCCTTCGAAAATTCCAGCATTTGAATTTTATTTTTGAATCCTTGTGAATAATATTTTTATGATCTATATCATACCACCTCCAGGTTACCACTTTTCTACATTAAGTTTTCAATTTATCAAATATTATATTAATAATTGAGACATAAATTTCTATATCACTTTCTCTCTAGTTTCAATAATATAGATGGTCCCTTATCATTAAGATTAATGAGGAACTATTTATATTTACTTATAATTTATTATTTAAATTATTCCTATAATTTATATTCTCAACAAAGAGTTTGAGAGCACATCATAATATTTTTAGAGACCTTATGGAATTTCATAATGTATTATTGTCCTAAAAAGTATTCAAGAATTTAAAATTACCTAACATAACATGCACATACATTCCTTTTCATAAAGAATTGTATAATACACTTCCATAGAGATACCATCTTGCAATGAAAAAAACTTATTGAAATTCTTAATCCACTCTTCAGTTTTTCAAATTTATCATTTTCCATCATTGAAATACTTTTACTTACTTTGAAATAGTTATTAAATTCACCATGTTTTCTTCAACATGTTCTGATCCATAATCTTAATTCACTAACTACATCTAAAAAGTATGTGTACGACATAATTTCCCACCCAAATCATCATACGATTTAATATGAAATCTCTAATAGAAGAAAATATAATAACTAAACTCTACCATAGGGAAATAATTATTCAATGTAAAAAATTCATGTTAGTAATATCATGTATTGTCTCTGAATACACAATGTTTCCTTTTTAATTTTACATAAATCAATCAATTATTAGTGTTTATAAATTGTATATTAGTGTTAATATCATTCTAAACACTCGTCATGAATTTCATTTTATACATTGTGTCTCGATTTGATAAAAATGATGGAAATACCCCATTTAGTCTCACAACATCATTAATATGGATCCATAAATGACACATAATTGGTACATATCTCTGTATATCATTGAAATGTATTTATTTTGTAAGGAGATCATTAATAAACCACATGGAATCCTTCATTCTAAAATTAAATATATATTCCATGAAATTGTAGTTTATAATAACTTATCATTTCCAAATAGTAATGAGTTATGATATCATGTCTCCCTTATTATGTTGTCTAATATCCATGATCTTTTTTAAATCCATATATATTTACAAATAGTCTGTAATTTAATATTTCATTGTATCTAACCAAAACAATAATTCATATTTTTAAAAAATTTGGTGTTAACATAGTGTGTTATGAGATTTCAACTATGCGGTTCAAATAATAATTCTTCATCTATATCAATATTGAATGAAAATATATCAAATTTCCAAATATTATCTACCAATATCATAAATGAAGTCTAACAACCTCCCATTATTCCTGATGATATTTATGTTCTTAGAATTATAAAAACCATTCAAGGAACATTTTTTCCTATAATAAGGATGGTATTGAAATCATTTGGAATAGGTTTGATTTTTCTCCTTCAATAATGATTCCCATATTCTACTTTACTATACCCAATAATATAGGATCATTTTCAATCCTCAATTTTGTTAAAAAAATCTTTATTATTCAAACTTAAAGAACCATACACCTTGTCTTCCATCTCATAGTGGTAGCATATTGAGAAATCAAAATCATTTAGTATAAATATCAATCGCCTTTCTCTCATGATGATATCTTTAAATGTTAATTATTATTTCAATATTTAGTTATTCGTATATATTTCACATTTTCTTTATATAGTTAATTTTTCCTTTTCATGAAAATAAATATTATATCTTCTAAATAAATATCATTAGGTAGATAATTTTTTTCTGAAATTTTTAATGGCCTTGACGCAAAGGAAACCACCCTATAACTTTATTTTTTTAAGGTTGGGGCTGAAGCCTCATTTATTATTAATTCAAAGAAAAGTCATCTTTTAACTGGGTAAAGGGAGACCCATTACATAACATAAATTCCCAATGAGAATTTAGCCCATTACATGGCCCTATGGCCCAAATTTTTGGCCCAAATCCCATCTTGTGAATAGTACATCTATAGTACCTGCCTCCTACTGTGCCTCACAGTACCCGTCACTACTATAGTCCGCCCTATAACTCTATTTAAGGTAACATTAAATTATATTTCATGATTCTTCATTGTATTTATAAAAATTCACCTCTTCCCGATGGTAAAATCAATTTCTGTGCATTAAACAATATCCACATTAATTAATAAAATAACTATTAACAATCTATTGGCCATATTAACTTTACACATTTCTGGGTCTATATATATAATGGGTAATATAATTGATAAAAATTTGAACAAATCAATGACCATAAATAGTTATTCCAGGGAAAATACATTCCTCGGTCATATTAATAATTATTGGTAGTTCTATGACATACCTTTTCAATTATGGGTCAACTTGTATTCCATCAATGGAGAAAATATGGGTAAGAGAAGATATATTCTAATGTCATATTATTAATTTTTTAAAATTTCAATATAACTAAATTTATATAAGATTCATAAGAATAAATTGAAAAAAACATATAGATAATCCTTGAATAGTATATTCATCATATACCTAATAAAATGGTTTATTAGTCCTTCCAGTGGGAATTACTATATATTAGTAATGTATATACCATGTATAAATTTCCATATTTAGAACATCATCATTATTTAATTGTTGTTGATGATACCCAAAATTATGATCAATCCTTAAAAATTATTTATCTCCTTGAGATAATAAATCTATTCACAAATGTGGGGTATAAGATACTTTTTCATTATTATAATTGTATTTATTTCCCTATAAATGATGCACAATATCATAGAACAATTATTCTCCGTAACACATATAAGAGGGGATCCCCAAATAGAAATAATTGGCCATGAGAATACCTAATAAATTATAAAATAAAAATGATTCATAGATATAAAAAGACTATTATTTTCATCATATATAGGGACATATATATAGGAATAAAATAAAAATTGAGATCATTAAAGAACAAAACATTTTTACTAGGTTTATGTCTAGGTATTTCATATAGAAACTCAATTTTTCATTCCTTCACAGTAGGTACACACTCTGTTATTGGGATAACAATCACATACATAGGATTCATATACTCATATTCTCCACCAATTTCATTAAAGGGGAATTTAGGTGGTTGATCTAGGTAGAATTTAGATTGTGTAACCCTCCTATAATGGAAATGGATTCCAAATCCACTTCTCAAATCCTTATCTTTTTATCTAAGAAAAAAATTATTTAAATATCAAGGGAATTCCATTCGAAAGATTATATATAAATGGACACTAATAATAATAATGATAATAATTTTCTAAAATTATGGAATTTCTATGTTTCTTAAAGAATAATGACTTACATGCCTATATTATAATAATATTCCCAATAGGTTTTTGATTGGAAACACCCTTATTATGTTTCTATGGAAATATCATCATTTATTTGAAAACGAGGAAGGTATAAAATGATTTTAAAACCTAGAATAAATTCATTTATATTATAAATTTGATGTTATGATCAATGTAAAATACACAATATCTCTATCAATATAAACCTAAGATGTAATAATTTCATAAGACGAGACTTCCCATAACTGGCATCTTAGGAATGAGGATCTATTAAAAATTGGTACTTTTATAAATAAAGGGTCATATATTTGAATATGAATGAATTTATAGTTGTATTTTATTTCCTTACCTTTTATTCATTATCTATATAATTCCTTTCTCTACACATGATGTACTGGAATGTTCTGATTTAGTAAAGTGCTTATGTTTTTCTTTGGAAAAATATTAAATGTTAGAAATCTAATATTCCATTTGTTTTTTATTAAATCATTTCATGTGTAAAAGTGCACAAAAATAATCTTCATTTCATTATTTCCCATGATGATATATGATCAATATAATTATCACTATATTATATTTACACATGATACTATGTCATTATATGAATAAAATATTGGCAAAACATTGTGCTTTAAAGACTGAGAATATGTCTATCGATGAAACGATTAATATTCCTTTTGGGATTACATATTTACTAAATGGTTTTTAAAATGAATCATGTAATTTTAGAAACATACTCAACAATATGCTATTCTTCATCAATAATTAATATGTATACCATCCTCACTATTTCATCTCATTTTACTCAAGGAAAGTGTTTCTCAATTAATATCACATTTAACGTTCACTATTAAATATATTTAATTTATCATCTCCATTAGAGTTATATATAATCTGAAATTAATATTCAGATTAAATTTTTTTGAAAAAATGCCTCCATTATTATCATTTCCCATTAATTACATCAAATGTCCATAGATTTTTTTTTCAATGGTCGTAATAAAATACTCAGATAGTAATGGATTAGTGGTTAAATGAAAGTATATAGTCTTATATTAAATATTTTGATCCAAAAATGTTTCCATGAATTTTTGGGACACATGTGTCTTTATATTTGAAAGATTATTAATTATAACATGAGTTTGATACCCTAATATGGCTATGATCTGGTCATCTATAATAATAGCTTTATTAGATTGATTAGTAATTAAATTCTTATATTGATTATGGGTTTTTATTCCCTTCCTTAAAATATTTTCCATTTATAATAAATGGATCACAATAATATTTTTAAAAATCATCATGAATATGAATAAATAAAGAAAAAATAATTTTCGTAGTCAAAAATATAAATAAAATTAATGGATTATCACAAATTTGAATCCAGATAATTCTTTTTAAAATCTATTCACAAGGTTCCTACTTAAATGATGAGATACCAAAATTAATTTTCAAACACCAGTTACCCATTACTTATGTTATCTATATCCTAATGGATCATGTTAATGGGTTTCACACAATCCATTATTGATATGTTTATAATTCATTCAAAAATAGATAAATACATGATTCGTATCCTATATTGGAAAAATAAATACAGAGCATAACATACATTCTTGGATCTATAAAATCATTCAAAATATCCTAATTGATATCCAATAGATAGGAACAAAAATAAATTATGATATCTTATTCTTATCAAGGGTTATGTATAGTGGAATCTATCATGAGTAAATATGGAATTATCTAGTGGGAAGAGTGGATAAAGTATAATTACATTCAATCAAAATCATGAGAACTATATTTATACATGGATAAAATAAACATTGAAATAACATGAATAATAAAAACAAAATATAAATCTAAAAAATTATATACATTTAAGATCATACAACAAGGGAATAATACAACATATTAGGTGTCACACCCTCACAGTATCATCCATTCTAAATTTAAGATCTTATATAAACATAATACCCCTGAAATATTACATGGATTCATTTCTTCCTCATGACACCTATAAATAAATCATAGGCCTATCTATAACCAATAACTACCAATAAATTTCAAAACATATCAATTCTTCATATATTAAATGTTCAATACAATTAATTTTAAAAATGCCTTATGAATCGACATTATCTTTACTGAATCAATAATAATGAATAATTGCATATTCAGATAAATAAATATTTTAATAAAATACCTTAAATCGATACTATATATAAAAATAGAATATTTATAACACTACATTTGTGCAATATTAATGATACTAAATTCTTCCGTGATATTGAATATATTATCAAAATGGATAAAAATAATTTCCATCAAACCAAAAAAATTGTCAGAGAACATGATAAAAATAATGTGAACAATATCCAAATAAGGTAAAATATATGAATCATTATTGGATGCTAAAAAACCTTCAACTAATTAAAAATTTATGATTTTTTGTACAATATATCATTTCGAAAAAAAATTAAAATATGGTAAAAAAATCCATGTATCATTTGATAAAATTGAGTAAAAAATTACTTTTCAATGTCCATTTGATTCCTTTTGGAAAATAATACACCTTAATTTGGATTTCATTTAAAATAAAATATAATTTAACATTTTGAAATTGATTTTATTTGAAAATTAACATGAAAAATTACAAATGAAGAATTAATTGATAGAAACAACTCTAACGGTGTGAAATTCCATTCATTTGGTCACTATCAAAATAATTATTCATTTCACGCATTTATTAAAAATTCCAACATTACCTTATTTGGAAAATTAAAGGAGTATTACTTTAAATATCATAATTAATGTAAATTATGGTTTAAAATAAATTTAAACAATAATTCAGTTATAATTAAGAAAAACCATGGAAAAATTAAAACAAAATTGTAATTGAATAAATTTAGTTGGAATAAAAACATTAACATAAGAACTTTTAATGGGAATTTTCTAATGTGTTACATATTATATGATTCCTAACCAAAAAAAGAAGAACTAAATTTTTAAAAGTAAAATGAAATCCTAAATTTTAAATAATAATTTTATGGGGATTATTATAATTTTATCATATACTATTTCAAAACTAAATATAAACAAAAAAAATAGTTTAATAAAATGATATTGTGAACAAAATACATTACCATGGATCTCTATAATGTCCCACGTGTTTAATCCATCAATATAATTAATTTATATTAAGTGAATTATTTATTTGGTATAAATCATCTATAATACATTTTTAATGTAAACTATAATAATTTTAAATACATTCATTGAACAGTTATTCCTCTCACCAACCACATATGGTAGTTTGATCTATATGTCCAAAATTAATTTAGTTCATTTTCAATGGTTGAAGATGTTTTGGAATGGTCCCATATTCTCCAAAATGACAATAATTTCATGAATTTTTTTTATTGATTATGTACCATAATATATTCATCCAATAACTATGGTAATATTAAAAATAATCACTTCACTTCACTAAGGTGGTAGACCACATACACACATGTACAATGTTTTCATTTCCAATTGAATAAATGCTATGTGGGTAGATGAAATATTTTATTACTAGAAACACAATTATTCTATCTATATAATATATACCAATAAATTTTCACATTATAACAATTCATGAAAATAATTATTGAAAATATAATTGCACTACTATTCGGATATGTTTAGTTAAATGTTTATAAAAACAGTGCATGTGTTTTCCATAGGATTTTAGGGAGATATAAAATTCCATTTTCATAATGTCATCTCAATATAGAGAATATAATTATGTTATTATTCATATGTGTTAATTTAATAGTTGGATTACTTTTATGATTAAATAACATGGAAATGATCAGTAAAACATGTACCTGTAATTTTTACAGACTCCTTTGGTTTTCCCATTATGTATTCTGGATTTGGTCCTCTGGGGAGACTAATACCTCTATGAAGTGGGTTGGGATATTGATAAATTATTTTTTGATATTTTAGAAGATAATTAGATCAGTTCGTGTAGAATAGAGATAAAAGTGGGTTCACATTAATATCTTGGGTGGGTGAAACATATAAAAGAAAATCAATTGACATTGGATAACATCTATTTTCTAATGTCATGTGGATACAATTTGTCATAGCATATAATATGATAATTTCATGGTAAAAAATAGAAAAATTGAAATTAAATTTATGAATGTTTAGTGTTATATTAAATATATACAACTTTATTTAAAAATGTTTTACTATTTTAACCCTTTATATATCTGATAAATATTGACCATGGATTAATTATGAATAAAAGTTAATTCACTATATTAACAAATATTAATTATAATATTTAAAAAATTGAATAAATATATGATTACTCAATTTTGAGAGTTTATAAAATGAAATGTAAAATTTTTTTTCTCTAAATATATTAATCAATATTTTAAAAAAAATACTTAGAATATGAATAGTTATTATTTCTAGAAAAAAAATTATAATATTGATTTTATTGGAATTAATTTTATATTATTATATTAAAGGAAACCTATTTGAATTTTTGACCAAACTAAAACTACAAAGATAGTATTAAATACTTGAATTAGGTATAAGAACTAAAAATAATTTTTTTTATAAATGAATTACATTTATTTACAAAATTAAAATCAATGTTTTATAAGTTCACTGATATATTATTAAATTAATTTTATTTTTAGTTTTATTTACAAATTTTTTATTATAATATTTTTTAAAAGACTATCGATTATTCATATATAATAATAATTTTATAAAATTTAATGATTTTATAAAATATATATATTTCACAATTAAGAAAAAAAATAAATTAGTTATGAAATATTTGAAAATGTTTTAAAAATATATTTTTTAAAATGATGAATTCAAAAATGAAATTAATATATTAATATAATATTTAATACCATTTAGAATTGATGTTTTAATCACATTATTTAATAATGTTATATGTATTATATGATATATTCATTAGAAAGAAAAGATTATATAATATAATTCATTATTGGTTGTTATATTTTAACTCAATGAATGTAAATTTTTGTTATAAAAAATGTAGGTATACCATAATTCATGAAGAAAGAAAAATTGAGAAAGGGTTTTAGGTAATAGAAATATAAAATTATTTAAAATATAAATGTATTTAAAAATAAAAAAATTAAATAAAAAAATTTGACCAGCTTATATAAAATAACACCATTAACAACCATCATACTCAATGAATTATAATTTAGATTGGAACAACAGGGTAATGGTAATGTTCAAAATAGTGTGTTACCATGAAATTAATATTAATATTTCCTGAATGCTGTGAAACCCTTTATAATTTAGGAAAATATGTAATTAATGAAATTATATAAGATAAATTATTATAGGAGTTATAAAAATTTCAATTTTTTTTAAATGATATATAGAAACCCTTATCAGAATTCTTGATTTTCACAAATTTCCCTAAATAACTTTTAGACATTGTAGTTATTTTTAAAATTAGAAATCAAAATAATTGTCTTCTGTTCAATAGTTGAAAAAAGAAGCTTATGAACATGAGATATGAATCAATTTTGAGTTAAATGGTATAGTTTAAAGAGTTAATATAATGGAATCAATGTTTCTTGAAGTGGTCTAAGTGTCACCTTTTATGAGTGAAGAAAATAGAACTTCTATAAACATAAATTATTTATATATAATTTGATGAAACTAATCCAAGTTCAAATATTATAAAAGTGGTAAATAATAATATTTCTATTTTTATATGGTTAGGAAACCCCCTATCTCTGATTTTATTAATGGTTTCATTTCATTTACCATTAGGTTTTTACATTTAGAAATATTTATATTTACCACAGTAACTATTATTATCTACATTTCATATGTTTTACTAATAATAAGAAATAATACCTAATATGAAATTTGGGTGTTATGAGATAATATTTTACCTCTATTAAATACAAGTAAAATTCATAATAATGTGAAATTTTCTTTTAAATGAAAATATATTTATATGGAATACAAATTTTCTAGAAAATGATCTTTTAAAAAATAATTGTCCTAAATCCTTCTTAGTATTTATTAATAGATTCTCGAGTGATTATTTATTTATATTTATGTTTTAAAATATATTAATTTATATTTTGGGATAAAATTAAAACATTTTAGTAAATAAATATTACACAGTGTTAATAATATAAATTATTAAAAATAATATTTTAACTGTTATCATGGTAATTACATCAATATTAGTAATAATAATTTCGTGCCAAAAAAAAGAGTAACCTTATTACGTAATATAATCATGCTGAAATAAAATATTAACTATAATTTTATATATTATGTTACTAATATTTCATATACAAAATTTATATAAGTTAATAAAATTTCTTTTTGTAAAATATTACATAATTTCCATGAAACTTCATATGGGTATAAAATATTCCACATAGTATTTTAAATTATTGTATTTACTCTATTAATATATATTATATATAAATATGTGGATTCCAGCACATTTAGGACATTATTGCATTATGATAATATCTAAATAAATTATGCTACTGGGAAAATGAGAAATTATCGCAGTATTCATGAAAAAATAAATTATTTTATAAAAAACACACCATAAAAAATTATGCGTAATAGAAAAATGATGTTTCTTTTTTTAATACTAAAATTATAGTATTCATTAATTTACAATTTCAATGAAAAATAATTATATATAAAAAACTACAGTAATTGAAAAATGTATTTTTAAATCATTATGTGTTACTAATAATATTTTTATATATAATATAATTTATTAAAACAAATTTATTTAGTATATGATTTATTATTATTTCATAATGTTAAATTAAATATTTCATGACTAGTTTTATCTCATTATGTTATATAGAGAAAGCTATCAAATATAGTGTTAATTTTACAATGTATATTATAATATCTTGAATCATTGTAATGAATGTGATCCGAGGGAACAAAATGACTTTAGATGAAATATAGGAGCCTGATATAGAAGTAATGAAATGTAAAATACGTTTTTATCAAATTAAAATATGATTTATATTATTTGGATGAAATATCTCAATGAAGTCAAAATAATAACCCTTAAATACAAAGAAATAAATAATTAATTAATATTATATATATTTTAAAAAACAATGATATAGTTTTTCAAAACATTTTTAGCGAAAAATGGATAATTAAAAAATTAAACTAATTTTTAAATTCCTCAAGTATTATATTCAATGATAAAAATCACATATAGAAAATTTATTGTAAAATAATGATAATCATAAAATCCATAAATAATACATAATAGTGAAATAATATTTTTAAATATGAAGAACTGTAGACATGTATTTTTATTTGTATTTATTTATCACGATTGATTATTATGAATATTGATAGAGTATGACTATTAAAAAATTTTAACCATTCCTAATATATTTAATATAATTTTAATGTTATGATTAAATTATAATACAAGTTTAATTTCATCAGTTACTTGGTGTAGAAAAGAGAATTCGTTATGGAAACTAGTTGATTCATCTTATATGGGTCAATTTACCTAAAATTATTATAGATACAGCATCACTACAGATTTCAATAAATAAATATAATTCTGAACCTTAATAATATTTCATTGATTGGTATCATATACATTTGAAGTTCAAATAAAATTCATAATGATATTAATATTACCATAACTACACCAATAATGTTATACATTTCACAAATTAACCATAATGATTGTGATTGTTAATTATGGGTAATGGTATCTATGATTTAATGTGTCATTGTTATTTAAATTTTATATGTAATATATTTTCATTAATATGGGTACTACATTTTTTTAATATTACTTTCTTATTTACAAGGTACGTTTCAAATATTAAGAATATGAATTTTAATAAATGGGTTATATATATGAGATTCATTCCATTTAAATTAAATAAATGGTGAAATTTTTAATATATCAGAAAAAATTGAATAATTTGGTTGAAAATGGTGAAATCCCAAAAATATTCTATAATTAGAATGTAATAATGAATACAATAGACCATGTTAATGATTTTTTCCTATCAATTCTAACAAAAAATATTTTTTCTCATTATGTGAGATAATGGGGAACTATGAGTCAAATGGATTACATAAGATAATTTAATATGAATTCTTTTGAATTCTTCTCATTGAACATATAAATACCCACCCCTTCATTATAAATATATTAAATCACGTTAAAAATACATCATTATATTGCTTCTAATGAGTATCCAAATGTTTTCTCTTCAGATTTTAAGAGTTATAGTTTATATAAATGTTAGTTCTATGAAATGATGTTCATGAAGTTTAAGGATTCTAATTCTCTTCCATTTTTTCCAAAATTCTAATTAGTTTGTTATAAACAGTTTCTAAAATACATTTATAGTATCTTATTTTTATAATATTTCTATATATATTTTTTTCATTTTCTGATAATATTCATTCACTCTTAAATAACATTTTCTTAATCTGCTACCATGACGATGTCTTTTGATTCTGATAATTTCATGTTCCTTTCCACAAGATATTTTTTATATTAAAAATAAATTGACATCCAAAAAACATCATTATATTTACTCTATGTTATTATTAACCATTTCATCATTAATCCATGATTAAACATATTCGCTTTTTGTATGTCACCCTTTTCAAAATCTATATCATAAAAATTAAATGAGTTTTATTTATTTATTCTTTTTTAAAATGTATTTTTTATTCATTAAACATTTTTAAGCATTAATTTATTTAATAATATAATAAATGGTATACAATATTATTATCCTTGGTATCTACAATAAATTTAAAGTAACCTATTTTTTCTCCCAATACATATGTCATAATACATTTATATGATAAAATAGACCAATGAAAAAACATTATTACCATGTTATAATAAATATATAATGCTTTATTTTTAAATTATATATTAGGGAAATTTTCAACAATTTGGTTTTTATTTTATTCTTATCAATATTTAATTATCATAATTTTTCACATTAAAATTTCCGATGTCTATAAATAAAAATTAAAATAATGTCACAAAAATAGTAACATGTTCATATGAATGATTGTTTCGGTAATTTAGTTTGAATTTGATATTCCATGGATGTGATGGGGTCACTTGATCTATGTGGAATTTAAAAATAATAATTATTGTCTTGTGCATTCTCTAATGGGGAACTCATATAATTGTGTCCATGAATACTTCTTATAAGGAATCATATAAAACTTATATTTAGAATGGATTCATGTGATCCTTAACAAATATTATTATAGATGATTATATTATCACATGTGGTACAACATGAATACCTTTTAATTTCAAATTCAAATTAAATTTTATACAACTATAAACCATTATAGACATTTTAATAAGGATTTATTATATTTTAAAAAATAATATACATTGGATAATGGTTTTTATTTTTATATATATTATTAATTATTTATGTTTATTTTCATATGAATGTTTTTTATGAATAAGATATTAAACATGTTTTATAAAAAATGTTAAAAATTATAAATCACTTAATGGGAAGGGTAATTACTTGGATTAGTATATACAAAGAATATGGAATGATTTTTTTCCATGTTTTATAGGGTCAATTTATAACAGCGTCCATCATTATTCTATTGAAATTCAATAAATATGGTAATGTGGAATATAGTTTAACATCAATGTAGTTTTGTTGGAATCAGAAAACGTGTCCCTAAAATTTTCCAAATGCTTCCATACATGATCCATGATCAAAGCCTGTTTCTCAATCTTCGATTTCATTGGTCGTAGGGCCCAAATGGTGCTACAGATTTGGAGTTATGGAAATTTGAATTTGGCCAGGAAAACAGGTTCACGAATCCCATTTGCGACCGCGTTTGACGTTCGCGGCGTGCCACGTAGACCCTCCGCGAAGCTAGGAGGTGGGACGCTCTGCGTCCGCATTTGACATTCGCGACACAACACGAAGATCCGTCGGGAAGCAAGGTGGCTGGACGCTCCACGACCGCGTTTGACACTCGCGCTGCACTGCAAAGACCCATCGTAATGCAAGGAGGCGGGACGCTCTGCGACCGCCTTTGACGTTCACGATCCGCCATGGAGAAAGCTCCGTCTTCACACCGAGAGAGATTTTTTTTTTGCGGTACCCCATTCCTATAAATAACCAGCTCACCCCCCATTCTCCGTACGGCTGCTCCGCCCCTTGGAGGGCCACTTTTCCCCTTGGGCGGTCGATCTCTCGGTTCATAGAGCTCCAGTTTCCTTCGTGATGTGTCTCTGCGAAGCCATGCTCAGCGAGCAGATTCCATCCTATTGCTGCTCCGCGAGTCCCTAATCTGCGAGTATCATCCTTTGCATTGCTTCTCTGTGAGTTGATTCTCCGTGAGACCATGCTCCGTGAGTCCATGAAATGTGATTATGCTCTGCGAGTCTATGCTCCGCGTTGCTGCTCTGTGATTTTGTGATCCGCGTGGCCATGCTCCGCGAGAACCCATGCTCCCCGAGCCCCTTTTCTCTACGAAGATACATTGATAAGACCTATCCTTTGTGCCCACCGGTCCATACCGCGGGGGTTGCGCCCTCGCTCCCCTGCTCGGGGCCATTCCTTACCTGCGGTCGCGGACCTCCCGGCCCATCCCTCTGTTACCGTCACACACCCCCATGAAAAATGGAGAGTCGCACCACGATCGTTTCAGACCGATACTTTGATATTTTCCATTATTCACCCACCTTCCACCTATGGAATACTTTGTTTTTAGATTCTCATCCTCATGCCATGAAACATCTTCCGTAGGCATATTCCTCTTCGTTTCATTCCCATGTCGTGAGTTGGGATTCTCATCATCAATTCCCCGAGTACCATGATTCAAACCATTCCTCAGGCAACTCCTCCAAACCCAATAACATGGATCCTATGGTAGGTTGAACCAGAAAGGGCCTCCCTTTCTAAGACCCAACACCAACCATTTCTAGGTTCCTTGTGCCCAATAGTTTTATCTACAAGTCTCTAAAATGTAGTACGCCCGATGACCATAACATAGGATGCCTCTTTCTCCAAATAAGAGATGCCTTATGCTCCAAGCATGATATGCCAACCGTCCTCTTTACACGACTATAAACTGTAGTGATCTCCCTATGTTCCAAACATAGGATGCCTCTTGCTCCGAACAAGAGACACCTTATGCTCCAAGCATGAGATGCCAAAAGTCCTATCTACAAGACTCTAAACTGTAGTACACCCTATGTGCCAAT
Organism: Viscum album; assembly: GCA_963277665.1. Taxonomy (NCBI): domain Eukaryota; kingdom Viridiplantae; phylum Streptophyta; class Magnoliopsida; order Santalales; family Viscaceae; genus Viscum; species Viscum album. Next base: position 2,604,841 of record OY728120.1, on the reverse strand, counting down.
CATAGTATGACTCTTACTCCAAACAAGAGATGCCTTATGCACCGAGCGTGAGATGCTAAAAGTATTATCTACAAGACTATAAACTGTAGTACGCCCTATGTTCCTAATATAGGATGGAACTTACTCCAAATAAAAGATGCCCTATCCTTCATGCACGAGATACCAATAGTCTTATCTACAAGAATATAAAATGTAGTACACCCTATGTGCGAATTATAGGATGCCTCTTGTGCTAAACAAGAGATGCCTTATGCTCCAAGCCTAAGACACCTAATGCCATGATTATAGTGGCATGATTCCAATGCCCCTTGGAATTATCCCTCTTGTGAACCAGTGCATAGATAAAGGCCTTACTTCACCAATGGGATGGGATGACATCATGGCCAGACATGAGAAAGAAATTACGGACAACTTCCTTGCGTAATCCCCATTCACCAGTGCCTCTCCATAGTGTCACTCGGGTAGCTTCCTTGCGTAAGCCCCATTCACTATTGCTGGTCCATAGCGGCACCCGTGCAGCTATCCATGCATAACCCCCATTCACTAGTGCCACTCCGTAGTGGCACCCAGGAAGCTTCTTTGTGTAAGCCCCATCCACCAGTGTTTCTCCATAGTGGCACCTGGGAATCTTCTTTGTGTAACCACCATCCACCATCGCCGCTATATAGCGGCACACAGGCCTCCATTCTAGAGTAAGTCCCAGCACCATTTGTCGCCCATCACGTAATCCCCTCTCCACTTCCCACAGACGCACCCTTCACGACATGATCGTCAGGTCTCTACAACCTCTTGTTTCTCACACCAAGCATGAATCCCATGATCTTAGAGTAAGCACCGACCATGACACACCCTGCACTGCCTCAGAGGGTAATCCCAAATGCCCTCGTCCCGCATGATGATAAACTGTATAATCGAACTATGAGGACATTGATCCATGTCAAGGCATGGTGTGTAGGAATCCTCATGACGTTCAAGCCCATCATCCATTAGACCAAGGTCCATCTTATTGTCGGTTTGTCGACACACCACCTGAATTACGTGGACATTGATCCATGTCAAGGAATGGTATGTAGGAAGAACCCGCGAGGTTCAAGCCCACCATCCTCCTGGACCAAGGTCCTTATTCATGTCGGTTCTCTAACACACCCCCACCCTGCATGACGTTGAGCTGTATAACTGAACCACGAGTAAATTGATCCATGTCAAGGCATGGTACGTAGTAAGCCTCCTAAGGTTCAAGCCCATCATATATTGGATCGAGGTCCATCTTCACGTCGTTTCTCCGACATGCCCCTATCACGCATGACGTTAAACTACATCCCAATCCAGAGGTAATCTGCTGTCATCCCACCATCTAGTTGTTCTGACACCCCTTCACATCGGTTCAACATGCCCCACACCAACCTGAACTACATGGACATTGATCCATGTCAAGGCATGGTACGTAGGAAGCCTCCATGAGGTTCAAGCCCAAACACATTGGACTAAGGTCCTTATTCATGTAGGCCCTCTGACACACACCATTCTGAACTACGTGGTCTTTGATCAATATCAAGGCATGGTACATAGGAAGGTTCACAAGGGTTTAGCGCAACACCTGTTCGTTCCGACCATCATTCTCATCGGTTCACCCACACCTTGGGAAGCAAAGAGTGTAAGTCCCATGCCATTCTGAACTACATGGTCATTGATCCATGTCAAGGCATGGTACGTAAGAAACCTCCCCGAGGTTCAATCCCACCATCCACTTGGACCAATGACCTTATTCACATCGGTTCTCCGACACGTCCCATTCTAAACTACGTGGACTTTGATCCATGTCAAGGCATGGTATGTAAGAAGCCTCCCTAAGGTTCAAGCCCACCAACCATTGGTCCCGACTGCCTCGACGTCAGTGTGCCAAGCCCCCAAACTGAACTACGTGGACTTTGATCCGTGTCAAGGAATGATATGTAGGAAACCTCCCCAAGGTTCAAGCCCAACTCCCATCGGACTAAGGTCCATCATCATGATGGTCCTCTTACACACCATCCTGAGCTACGAGGAATTTTATCCATGTCAAGGAATGGTACGTAAGAAAACTCATGAGGTTCAATCACACAACCCATTGGTCATTCCAACCCCCTTCAAGTCGGTTCTCACCAAACAAACTATGCGGAATTTGATTCCCTACCATGAGGATATGTAGGGAGTCTCTTCGATGCTCAATCCCAACTTCACTATCTCCCTTGTGATGGTCCCATTTCATTCCCCCTACACATCATTCACCCATCCATCATCCATCCTAATTCTCACCTGGGCCGCCATATCCCATTGGGATCATGTCATCCACCCTCCTCACTGCTCCTAACTGTACTTGTGCCGTTATCCACGATTATGCCCCAACATGTCTCTGAGTCATTGTCCTTTGCGTACACCCTTATTCATCACCCCTTAATACTGTTTGGACTTTGATCTGTGCAAAGGTATGGTACGTAGGAAACCAACATGAGGGTCAATCCCAGCCAATGGTAAACCATGGTGTCCCCCATCCTAGGGTGTGCTATTCGTGATCCTCCCTTAGTGGTGTTCAGATCAACCATTACAGTGTGACATATCCCCTCCATGGGGGGTACCACCTCGGATCTATACCCATTGGGCGTTCTGATACATCCACATGGTAAAACATTCCAGTGTTCCCTCCTAGTGACGTACCAATATGATCTTTCTCTATGGGACGTTCTGATCACTCTCATTTCGTCTCCACAAGACGTTAAACTCGCGGCCTGGCTCGTGATAAACAAGAGATTCCCGAGGAAAACCTTCGATGACACGCCTCTGGAGTAACCGTCTTCAAAAGATGTTAAACATGTGGAATACCCTATGTTAAACATGGAAAGCTGAGAAAAACCTCAAATAGATGCCAATGGAATATGATTCCCCGCATTTGATGAGGGATGCCTCAGATTCTACACCCTTGAGATGACCTGTTATGAGGAAGAATATAGGACCCCTAATTTCCACGCACCCAGATATTCCTCGACATGCATGATGTTTTCATATACTATGACCGAAGGTTTCAACCATGTCAAGACCCCATCGAATGTCCTGATGGAAGATGTGTAATTAACCGGCGTCCACGAAGATATGGAACCGGTAACGAGATTCACGAACCATGACTTAATCTATAATGGAGACCTGGACTAGGTGATGAGTTTCAAGGAGGAATCGACGGAAGGAAGAAGCGACATCCCATCATCCCATTTCGATCAAGGAGAAAACGTACCTGAACAAGGAACAGATGTCGCCCACCTTTGGAAAGCGGGAATGCGGGGTAACAACTATGAATCGTCACAGACAGATGCGCGTGCCCCAGCGAAATCCTAGGAAATAGAAATGGTGAACCCGATGTGAATGTCTTCTCCTTAAATAGTTAGTATACCCAATATGTTGGGAAAATTGGGGCATCACCCATGTGAATCCCCTCTCCATCATGTGTGAGAGGATGAGTAACATCAGCTGGGTAAAGACTATGCTCCATCGGCTCCTCACTGAAGCCGCAGCCTCAAGAGGCTTCATAGGTGGCATCTACCACCACATCTCGTTCAGCTCCTCCCCTATCCCGCCACTGAAAGAGGACACATAGGTGCAACCACTACCCCACTCCATCGGCTCCTCACCGACTCCGCCGCCCTAAGAGGATGCACAGGTGGCATTTGCCACCCCACTCCCTCGGATCCTCACCAGTTCAATAGCCTCAAGAGGCCACACAGGTGGCATCACCCACCCAACTCCTTCGGCTCCTCACCGACCCCACCGCCTTAAGAAGCCGCACAGGTGGCATCAGCCACCCCACTCCTTCGGCTCCGCAGTGATCTCGCTGCCTCAAGAGGCCACGCAGTTGGCATCCGCCACCTGACTCCATCGGCTCCTCGCCGACTCCGACGCCTCAAGAGGCTGTGTAGGTGGCATCAGCCCCCAACTCCTTCGGCTCCTCGCCGAGCCCGCCGCTTCAAGAGGCCGCACAGGTGGCATCCAACACCCCACTCCATCGGCTCCTCACCAACTCCGCCACCCCAAGAGGCCGCGCAGGTGGCATCCGTCACCCCACTCCATCAGCTCCTCAACAATTCCGCCACCTCAAGAGGCTGCACAAGTGGTATCAGCCACCCATCTCCTTCATCTCCTCACCGACCACGCCACATCAAGAGGCCACTCAAGGGGAATCAGCCACCCCACTCCTTCGGCTCCTCTCTGATCCTGCCACCTTAAGAAGCCATGCAGGTGGCATCCGCCACATGGATCCATCAGCTCCTCGCCGCCGCTGCCGCCTCATGAGGCCACGCAGGAGGCATTAGCCACCCAAAACCATCAGCTCCTCAATGATCATACTGCATCATGAGGCCATGCAGGTGGCATCTGCCACCCCAACCCATTCGGCTCCTCTCCGATTCCGCCTCGTTTAGAGGTCGTGCAGGTGGAATCAGCCACCCAACTCCTTTGTCTCCTCGCAAACCCCTCCGCCTCATGGGGCCGCAAAGGTGGAATCAACCACCCCACTACTTCATCTCATCACCGATCCGGCCACCTCAAGAGGCCACACAAGTGGCATCCGCCACCCGAATCCATCGGCTCCTCGCCGACGTAGCTGCCTCAATAGGTTTCGTAGGTGGCATCTGCCACCCAACTCCTTCACCTCCTCACCGATCATGTCTCCTCAAGAGGACATGCATGTGGCATCCCCCACCCCACCCCATTGGCTCCTTGCCGACTCCTCCACACCAAGAGGCCATGCAGGTGGCATCCACCACCCCACTACATCGGCTCCTCGCTGATTCTGCCACCTCCAGAGGCCGCGCAGGTGGCATCATCCACCCAACCCCTTTGGTCCTCACCGACCCCGCCACCTCAAGAGGTCGCGCAGGTGGCATCATCCACCCCACTCCTTAGGCTCCTCACCGATCCCTCCACCTCAAGAGGCCACCCAGGTGGCATATGCCACCCGACTCGATCAGCTCCTCGCCGACGCCGACGCCTCAAGAGGCCGAGTAGGTGGAATCAGCCACACAACTCTTTCGGCACCTCGCCTATCATGCCGCCTCAAGAGTCCATGAAGGTGGAGTCTGCCACCCCACTCCATCAGCTCTTTGCCGAATCTTCCACTGCAATAGGCCATGAAGGTTACATCCACCACCCCACTCCATCGTCTCCTCACCAATTCCACCGCCTAAAGAGGCCGTGCAAGTGGAATCAGCCACCCAACTCCATCGGCTGCTCGCCGACCACGCCGCCTCAAGAGGCCGCGCAGGTGGCATCAGCCACCCTACTCCTTCGGCTCCTCGCTGATCCCGCCTCCTCAAGAGGGAATGTAGGTGGCATCCGCCACCCCACTCCATCATCTCCTTGCCGACTCCGCCGCTTCAGAAGGCCACACAGGTGGCATTAGACACCGACTCCATCCAATCCTCGCCGACACCGCCGCCTCAAGTGGCCGCGTAGGTGGTATCATCCACTGGACTCCATTGGCTCCATGCCGACACCGCCACCTCAAGAGGCCACACAGGTGGCATCAGCCACCTGACTCCATCAGCTCCTCGCCGACTCCACCACCTCAAGAGGTCGCGCTGGTGCCATTAGCCACCCGACTCCTTCGGCTCCTCGCCGACTCTGTCGCCTCAAGAGGCCCCGCAGGTGGCATCAGTCACCAGACTCCTTCGTCTCCTCGCTGTCTCTGCCGCCTCAAGAGGCCACACAAGTGGCATCGACCTCCTGACTCTTTCGGCTCCTTGCTGACTCTGCTGCCTCAAGAGGGCGCACAGGTGGCATCAGCCATTGGACTCCTTCGGCTACTCGCCGACACCACCGCCTCAAGAGGCCGCGTAGGTGGCATCAGCCACCCGAATCCATGGGCTCCTCACAGATGCCGCCGCCTCAAGAGGTTGTGCATGTGGCATCAGCCAGCTGACTCTTTCGACTCCTCGCTGACCCTACAGCCTCAAGAGGCCCTACAGGGGGAATTCATCCCCTACTCTATCGACTCTTTGTCGACCCCACATTGTTATCACCAGCCATTACGGAGGTGCTCCACATACCGTAACTATTCGACGTCGAGGATTCAACGCCTTCCGGGCTCCATCACCTCCGTAGTACCGATGTCTAGGCTTCCAGGCCTCCCGTGCACCGTCTCCCCATCATACCGACGTCCCGGCTTCCACGCCTCCCGGGCTCCATCGCCATGTCGTACCGACATCCAGTTTTCCACTCCTCCCAGGCTCCATCACCCCGTCGTACCGACATCTAGGCTTCTAGGCCTTTCGAGCTCCATTTCCCCGTCGTCCTGAATTCCAGGATTCCACGCATCCCAGGCTCCATTGCCCCATCGTACTGACGTCGAGGACTCCATGCCTTGCAGACTCCATCGCCCCTGTCATACCGACATCCAGGCTTCCACGCCTTCTGGGCTCCATCTCCCTCGTCATAGCGACGTCCAGACTTCCCCGCCTTTCAAGATCCATCACCCTATCAAACCGACGTCAAGGCTTTAACGCCTTCCGGGCTCCATCGCCCCGTTATACCGACGTCGAGGCTTCCATGCCTTCCGGGCTCCATCGCCCCGTTGTACCGACATCCAGGCTTACATGCCCTATGGGATCCATCGCCCCGTCATACCGATGTCCAGGATTCCATGCCTTCTGGGCTCCATTGCCCCATCGTACTGATATGTAGGGTTTCATGTCGTCCAGGATCCATCGCCCCGTCGTACCGACATCCAGGCTTCCATGTCTTCTAGGCTCCATCACCCCGTCCAACCGACCTCCAGGCTTCAATGCCTTCCGGGCTCCATCGCCCCCATCGTGCTGATGTCCAGGCTTAAACACCTTTTAATCTCCATCTCCATGTCGTACCGACGTCCAGGCTTCCACCCCTTCCGGGCTCAATCACCCCATTCGTACCGACGTCCAGGCTTCCACGCCTCCCGATCTCCATTTCCCCCATCGTACCGACATCTAGGATTCCATGACTCCCAATCTCTATCGCCCTATCATACCGACATCCGGGCTTCCACGCCTCTCGGGCTCCATTTCCCTGTCGTACCGACGTCCAGGCTTCTATGCCTTCAGGGCTCCATCACCCTGTCATACCGACATCCAGGCTTCCATGCCATCCGGGCTCCGTCGCTGCGTCATACCGACGTCCAGTCTTCCATGATTTCCGAGCTCCATCGCCCCTGTCATACCGACACTCTAGGGTTCCACACCATCCGGGATCCACTGCCCTCGTCGTACAGACACTCTAGGCTTCCACGGCTTTCGAGATAAATCACCCTGTCGTACCGACGTTCCTTGCTTCTTCACCCCTCCATACTGTGGGAATTTAGACATCCCTACTAACCTTGCGACACTCTGTGTCATCCCAACTGCCACGTTGCAACATCCACATAGGTTCTCCCATTGGCCTTGACACCAGCACGTGGAAGGTTCATTATGATCAGGTAATTTTAGGGAAATCCCATCATATGACTCCCCCCTCATCCAAACCAACCAGAATGGGGTAGAGATGACCATTACTCTACCGACACAATCCGTGTGGTTTCACATCCCAGTTTCTTGACGTTAAACTGCGTGACAACCACGTCCCAGTTCCATGATGTTAAACTTTGTGACAACCAAGTCCTAGTTACATGATGTCAAAATGCATGACAAACCTGTCCCAGTTGCATGACGTTAAAATGTGTGACAACCACATCCTGATTGCATGACATAAAACTTCATCATCATCCTTCATGACATTAAGCCGATCATTATCGTCATGCACGACATTAAACCACATCATCATCCTGAATTATGTTAAACTATTCATCTTCATCCTTCATGACATTAAAATGATCATTATTGTTCTGCATGACATTAAACTGCATCATCGTCCTGCATGACGTTAAACAGCTCATCTTTTTCTGTCATGACGTTAAACTGATAATTATCGTCCTCCATGACATTAAACTGCACCATCGTCCTGCATGACATTAAACTGCTCATCTTTGTCCATCATGACGTTAAACTAATCATTATCATCCTGCATGACATTAAACTACACATTATCATCCTGCATGACGTTAAACTGCTCATCTTTGTCCATCATGACGTTAAACTTCTCATTATCATCCAACATTACATTAAACTGCACCATCGTCCTGCATGATGTTCAATTGATCATCTTCTCCGGTCATGATGTTAAACTGCTCATTATCATCCTTCATGACATTATACTGCATTATCATACTGCATGTCGTAAAACTGTTCATATTCATCTATCATGACGATAAACTACACATTATCATCCAACATGACTTTAAACTGTAGCATCGTCCCGCATGACGTTAAACTGTTCATCTTCGTCCTTCATGACATTAAATTGCGTCATCATTTATCATGACGTTAAACTGCTCATTATCATCCCACATGATAATAAACTGCAAAAATGGTCTATGCTTAATGACCTTAAACTCTGATCAAAACCATGTCCTAGTTTCACGACGTTAAACTACAAACTAGTCAGGCCTTCCAGACCAAGGCAGTCTCAGGTCCCTTGTCCTTCTAGGGACCCTGGCCCCCATCATCACTACAATACGTTAAACTCCAAGTTGGTCTGTCCTTCCTGATCGAAGCCCAACTATCAGGCCCCTAGGCCTTTCGGGACCCTGGCCCAGGTCCTCTATTATGGGATTGTATGGTGTGGTGCAAGATTACGTTCTCATTCACATCGGTTTATTCGTCGTACCATACACATTCCCTGTTTGGGGGAATCTTATTCCCCTCCTCATCCTGCATGATGTTAAACTGCATCTGGAGAACTACGTGTGGCGTGATTCCCATCTTTATCGGATAAATAGTACAACCCCAATGTCTAGACTTCAGGTTCGTCCCCTTATCATAGAGATACCCTGATCTCCCAGTCACCTAGGCTCCTTGGCATGTCCCTCTCCACGAGGGGGGGATATATAGGTGTGGTACATGGTTTTTGGAACCATGCCTCCCTTCCCCCGGGAATCCGCCCTCTCTTGGCTGCCCTCAGGTTGAGACCCTAGACCCCTTATAGTGGTTCAACCATGTGATATGTGTACTCTTCTCTTGGACCAAGAGTGTCAAATTAAACTTAGGCAAGTTCCTTCCACTTGTCAATCTTCATGTTCCCCTTCATTTAGGCCTCCGTTATATTTCACACCCAGAGGCACCCCCATGAACAACATGGATACTATACTTAAGGGATCTCCTACCATTATGGGCCAACGCCCTCGAGGGTTTCGAACAAAAAATTGATATAAATATCACATTGTGAACATGGTCAGCAGTCGATGCTCATTTGTTTGTCCCTATTTTAGGCTAACGTGACAGGATGCTATGTTGCAAACACAGTCAGCAGCTATCCTCTGTCGTCACACCTGCCCCTTCAGGCCTTGATTTTTGGTTTCATGATTCAAATTTTGTTCGAACCCATCGTGTGTAGGTGGAATCTCGATACTCTTAGCACTATCCCCCATTGCACCTCTGCGCATTAGGGGGACAATGCTATAATACGACATCCTTTATGGCTCCTACGGTCCGAGCTCTAAGACCATAAACTATGATCTCCTCAAAACTATGTATGGCTTGATTCCCATCCTGTTGGGATACTTAGGAATGCACATAACCCTTGTCTATGGGTCCATCTTGAGGTCTTCTAATTCATTTTTTCTATCCCGCCTTCGGGACCATGACTATGGGACCGCGTGGAGTGGTGTTGGATGAAGTCCTCATTCACGTTGGGTTTGCAATAGCCGCACCACGTGCACCCCATTTTAAGAACTATCCCTCATTTTTATTGTCCCACACGATGTTCAAAAGAACTCTCAAGAACTAAGTATGCCTTGATTCCCATCCTTCAGGGATAAATAGGAATGCCTGAAAATTTTGTCTGTTGGCCCAGCCAAAAATCCTGAATCTTCCCCAAGGGTCAAGTCGTATGGAAGGATGCATACATTTTCCCCAATTGAAGTAAGGAATTCCTTGATCCACCTATAATTCCCCCTCCCTGGAGATGTTCTCCACTTTCATAGATGGGTACAACTACGATTCACCCACTCATTTACTGGGATTCCATCACCTTCCCTGTCTGAAAGGGCCCCTGAATGGTTTGGATGCAGGGCCTATGTTCCCTCTTACCACTTCGGCCTAACTCCCTTGAGGATGTCGAGCAACAAGTCGATACAAGTCCTGCATTTAGAATGTGGACAGTGGTCGATGCTCGTTTGTTGCTCCCTTTTCAGGTCACCATAAGAACGCTATGTTTCAAACATGGTCAACAGTTGTCCTGGATCGTTAGGACCACCCCAAGATGTCCCAAACATTGATTGTAGTGGTTCTTTTTTGCCCCGTCATACCCAATCGATGAACTCCCCTCGGGCGATGCCAGCTATCAGAACCCGTTAGATGAAGATAGCCAAGACCGAATCTTTGTTTCCCACACCGAGCACCACTCATGTGGGATTAGGAGAAATGATGAGGCAATAACCTTACAAGAGGGCGTATGACCTTCCACCTGGACCAGGTTCTCTCTGATAGGATTGTATGACGTGGTGTGGGATTATGTCCTCATTCATGTCGGTTGACTCGCCATGCCGTACATATCCCCAGATGAGACCTTCCCCTGGCCCCGTCTGCAATGCAAGACGCTAAACAGCAAGATGGTCAGGCCTTCCAGACCAAGGCCCAGCCTCAGGCCCCTTGGCCTTTTCGTGCACCCGACCCTCGTCCTTACTGCAAGATTTTAAGCCTCATGCTCGTGAGGCCTCCCTGACCGAGGCCCAGCCTCAGGCCCCTTTCCCTTCTCAGGCCCTAGCCCAAGTTCTTACTTGGAGTGTGTGGTGTGGCTTGGGATTATGTCCTCATTCACGTCGGGTTACATGCCATTCCGTACACCTCCTTTGTTTAGGTAATCATATTCCTCGACCCTCATCATGCATGACAATAAACTGAATTTTGAGAACTACACGTGGCTTGACTCCCATCCTTATGGGATAAGTAGGACCACCCGAATGTCTAGGATTCGGGTCCAGCACCACCTCCTAGAAATCTCTATTTCACCTTGGTCCCTTGGCCTACCCTTCCCCAGAGAGGGGATTCTATGGTGTGGCATGTGATTATGTCCTCATTCACGTTGGGCTTGTAATTACCCTACCATGTTCCACTCCCTATTGAGCCACTTCGTTGAGCCTTTTCGACGGTTTACCAATGTGCTTAAGGGTACTCTGGTTTAGTACCTGGAATGTCAGACTCTGCTCGGACATGTTTTCACCCGCTTTTCAGGCTCTGTGTTCCCCTTCATCAAGGAATTCATCACCTTGCACACCCGAAGGGACCCCAAAAAATGGCATGGATACCATGCCTAAGGGCTATCCTACCATTACGAGCCAAATACCCCTGAGGATTTTATAAAACAAATTGATTTGAATCCTGTATTACGAATATGGCATGCGGTTGATGCTCATTTGTTGTTCCCAATTTAGGCTAACGCGATATGGATGATGTGTTTCTTCCATGGTTAATAGTTATCCTCCATCACCAAGACAACCACATTAATCCCAAAATGTCTGTTACATGATTCAAATCATTCTCCACCTCATCATTACCAAGTAGAACTTCGAAACTCTTTGTACTATTCCTCAGTGCGCATCTGTGCATTAGGTGGATGAAAGCATCAATAGGGGCGTCATTCAGGGCTATGCATCGATTTAACATTGGCGTGCGTTCCAGGTATTGTAAAAGACATCTTCCTCCATTGTTTCCCACAACGAGATTAACTCACGTGGGCTTAGGTATCAGGATGAGGTCTATGCTTACTTGGAGGGTTTTCAATCCACCCATGGTCCGAACTCTAAGACCATAAACTAAGATCTTCATTAAATGCTATGTACGGATCAATACTCATCCCTATGGGATACGTGGGTTCACCCGGGCATCGTGCATCTGGGTCCAGCTCATTTGAGACCTATTTTATCCTTCCCATTTCCTTATTACCTCTATTTGTGCCCCTTGGCCTGAGGATACAATCTCGGAATGGTGTATGGTGTAATATGGGATCATGACCATGTTCACGTCGGCTATTTTTTATTGCACCGTACACATTCCCCGCCTAGCATCTTCTTTGCTAATTCTTCGCTGGATGATGTTAAAATGCATGCTTGGTCCTATCACATGACCCTAAACTATGACAATATCATCCTGGCCGCACGACGAAATATAATACATAATTATTAATATAAATAAGACTAGTAAAACATTCCCCGGATTCATATAGAACCATAATGTTCAACAACCGCATTCATAGCCATGTTATAGTTTATGGTGGATATTCCCAATGATAGATCACATTGAAAAATAGAACATATGTGCAATGTATATATATCCAAATGGGTAATTATTCCCTAGTTATGATAGAAATATTACCACAGATTAATACTATTTTTATTATTTTTATTATTATCACTTATCAAAATAATTTTATATTTTCATACCTCTCTTAGTATTAAATGAAATATCGTATATCTCAATATGAGTAGTAAATCATACACTTTATTACGAAGAATGCAATATTACTATTTTTATATAGGATTCACTATTTTATATGATGCACTTAATCATAAGTATCTAATTGGGTAGAAAAATATCATAAATCATATATGAATTTTATATTCACACATTTCCCTATGGTGAATTAATGAAAACTAGTTACAAGAGGTAAAAACACTACACTATATAGAGATAAATAATATAAATCTATGTGGTTGAATAAATATCATGATTGAAATTATAGTGAAGACAATCATACTATACTGCCAAAATGGGAAAGGGAGGCGCCACCTTTTATCAGTGCTAAGAAAATAGTGCTGATAAAGGAACCCTTTATGAGAGATAAAATTTTGGAACTGATAAAGGAATTATTTATCAGCGCTTTTTTCTTAGCGCTCTTAAAGATTACTGTTTATAAGCACTAAAAAAGAGCTGATAAAGTATTCATTTATTAGCACTTTTTTTCTTAATTCTTATAAAGAGTATTCTTTATGAGTGCTAAAAAGTGCTGATAAAACCATAGTCCCATATTTTATAAAATCAGGTACACTGTATCCTTTTTTTTTCTGTACCATCAAGCCTTTGAGGTGTTGTACCCCTGCAACAACTCCCCTTCTATTTTTCGGAGCTCCGCCACTAAACCCACTCCTTCTCCTCCACCTCAAACCCCTTCCACGGATCCTCATCATTGAAACACTACTTCATCCTCTCTGTTGGACTCCACGTGAACCCTACTCCTCCATTTCTCAATGGTGTCAGCTCCTCCCGTGCACCTCCCCCTCACGGTCACGCCATCCCCTCCCGACCTAGCGCAGCAGGATCCCTGACTGCTCGATGCTTCTTCTCTCCCTCCATCGCAGGTGATATATACTCTAGGTACGTCTCCCACATATCTTTTTTGGTTTGTTTTAGGTGGATAGGTTTTGTGAGATTATTTTTCATTAGGATGATTTTTTATTCTTCTACATGAGCCCCACCCTCGGATTACATACTAACTAACATAGAGTTCTAACAATCTATGTCACGAAATAACACATGTAGTTGATTATTAAACTTGGTTTGAAAGTTATTTGAACTAACGTATGACTTTTTTACGATTTCAAATGGGTCATTATGATGTTTTTAACTATAATATTTTTTCACCATGTGTTATATGTATGAGGGTTCGATATTCTCATACAACCTCAAGATAGACATTGTTATACATGAATATTTTATTAATGTTCAGTGTTTCTTAATCATCATTCTAGTGGGTTTATCTATACTAGAGAATGTGGACTTTTTGAAAACCCATTCAAGAAAAAGAAGAGTTTTCATAGTACCTACCCCATTATTAATTGGTTATACTTTGTGTGTGTCATGATTTTCTAGTGATTGTTTTTATGGGTAAGGTTATATTTATGATTGTGATTAGGACCCCTCAAACATAGAAAGTGTATCCAACCCTATGGGTGTTACATTATATTTCTCTTAGTTAGTGAGAATGGTTTTATGTGATGTGTGCAAGAAGAATACACTTCTCCCCTATGAATGTTAAGGAATTCTAGAATCGATCATAAGGGAGACCTATGATTAACTCTTGGAAATGATATGTTTCATGAATCAACCCATTAACCAAAGATGATGACTGTCTTTTTTAATTTATAGTGTTCTATATTGAATATGTAATTGAGACGGTTCATAGTGGAGCCTATAATCCATTTAGGTTCATTTATTATTAAACTGTGATTGATGGAGTGGCCTCCATTCTTCATGCACTAAGGAAACTGAAGATGAGGAGATCAATGTTTCACATCCATGGAATGGTGAATGGTATACTTTGGAAAAGTGATTTGGGTTTAAATAGTGGTATGAACATGTGAGCAGTGGTATTTGGGTAGTTAACTATTTTTAGGATTGTGGGATGTTTCTGGACTTTGATCAATAGTAAATTCAACACAACATTATTTTATGTCAAGGATAATTTAATGGTGTTGTCAACATAGTGAACCTCTATGAACAGTTGTTCCTAAGTGATAGTCTAGAAGGTTTTTTCTTGAAAATGGGGAGACACCATGCACTTTATTGGGTAGATAGTGATTCTTACCTGAGACCTTTTATGTGTATCAAGATTGTTATTTTGAATGGAGACATCTATAGTAAAGAACTACCCTTGGTGTGTCAGGCCATGTGATTTTGGTTAAGTACACCTACACAATGGATAACCCGGTTACGCGGTGGGGGTGAATATATTCTAAGGAGATTGTAAATGTCTTTCACTTGGTTGGAATGTATTTCATCACTTTTTATTAAATCCATTAATTTATATTGATCAAATAATAGACCGAAAACTATTGGTTTGGGGGAATTCCACATGTAATACTACGTTTTGGATGGCTATATTAGTGTTCTATGATTATGCCTATGGTTTGAGTTGATACCATAATCTTCTAAGGTAGTGATCTTTTGGTATGTAGGGTTGTAACACCCCCCACAGTAGGTGTGTGATGCAAGTCTCATCTCAAGAGGCACTTTCATTCATAGGTACCTCAAGGATATACCATTATGAAAATGAATTTAATATGATTGTCATGGGTATATACATGTCACATTGCATTTTCTTAACATTCATGCTACGGTCAAAGAGGCAGTTCACGAATATCATAAGCAGAGGAAGGAACTAGAGAAAAGATGTCTGTACAACCCTAAAGTGATAGAGGAGATCAGGGAGCATCATGAGGTTGATGGAACTTTTGTTTGATTCTACTAGTACTACCCCTAAGTAGACCACTACTATATTAAGAAGTTAGTGGATAGAAGCTCGGATAATTGTAGTTAATATGGCATTTTTACCAGGTGGCTCTAGGAGTGTTTAGAGGAACGAGATATGTTGATTATAGTTTCATTGTAGTACTATTAGAAATAGGTACAATAAACAAATTTTCTGAATTTTTTCAATTATTTTCTAGGTATATGGTAGGAGTTGGTAGACCCCATGTTAGTGAGGGAGATTTATTGAATATTCTTTAGATGTTCATGAATGAATTTATGTTCACTGACCTTAATTTTCTATTTCTTATGATAATTTGGGTAGAAAAACCTATGATATTCCAATGAATTTTTGGATAAACCTAGGTTATTTGTTTCCCCCGCAAACCCCTTTGTGTTTGGAAATGTATCCACTAAATTATTTTTCTCATCAAAGTTGTATCCTTGTTTTCATTTTATGTGAGTTTGGTCACTAGTTTTGGGCTATTTAATGTGATAATTTTATTATGAATGAGGTGGCTGGTAGGGGTGGTTAAAAGGATGTTTAATGTTTTTCTATAAGGGTGGTGGGTGATAGAAATATTGGTAAGGGTATTGGAAAGTTTGATGGTTTTTATGTGGGGTCTATCATTGTTCTGTTGATTTCCAAAACAATATTAGAAATGGTTAGGCTCTATTGATCTCTATTTTTATAAGTGGATCGATTCTACTATATTTGGAAGTCTTGTTTTGTGTATTTGAATCATAAATAAAAATATTTGAGATTCAAATAAGATGGAGATGAATAAATATTGGATGGATACTAATCATTTGATAATAGAGTATGAGAACAGAGTGAAAGTGTTCATCAAGTTTGCAAAGGATCACCCAAAGGATTCTTCTCAAATCCTTTTTCTGTGTTTACGTTGTTGTTATTACAGACAAATTACTCCAAAAGAGTTGGAACAACATTTTATATGTCACAGAATAGATCAAAGTTATAAATTTTTCAATAAACATGGAGAAAAATGGAATGTAGCTGCTGGTAGGGATAAAACTGCATTTTATGGAACATCAGATATGAATACAAATATGTTTATTGAAGAAGACTTATGGAGGATGTGATTACAGTTGTCAATGATGATGATGAGGGTATTGAGTAAATGAGATGGCCAATTTAAGATGAACTCTTGATTTCCCAAAAATGCTTGAGAAGTTAAAGAGTTGTTTAAAGACACCATTGTATGTAGGTTCCACTATATATACAGCATTGTTAGTTTTACTAACATCGTATAAATTGAAATCAGGCAACAGATTGAGTGATGTCAGTTTTACAGAACTACTTTCTCTCTTGAATGACATGCTCCTAGTAGATAATGAGCTCCGAAACCGGGTATATGAAGCTAAGTGAATTCTACACTCGATGGGAATGATTTTTGAAAGAATATATGCCTTCCTGAAAGACCGTATGATATTTCAAAAGGGGAACAAACAACTTACAGAATTCTCAATGTGTTGTGCTTCTCTATACAAGAAAGATGAATCCAATACTATAAAACTCATATAGTACTTTTGAATCATTCCAAGGTTTAGGTGTCTATATAGAAGTGAAGAAACATCAAGAAAATTTTTATGGCATGTAGATAAAATAAATAAATATGGGAAATTATGTCACCAGGTCGACTCTCCATAATAGAAGATAATTGATCATGAGTATCCTGAATTTTGAAAAGAGCCGGGAATCCTTCGTCTAGTCTTATCTACAGATGGAGTGAATCCTTTTGGTTTTCAAACCAGCACACACAGAACATGGCCTGTTATGTTGGTAAATTATAAAATTCCACCCTAGTTATGCATGAAGCATAAATTTATCATGTAATCAATACTTATATCAGGACCAAAGCAACCAGGTAATGATATTGATGTTTAATTGTCTCCATTGATTGAGGATTTGAAGTTATTGTGGGATTCAAGTGTTATGTTGTATGATTCTTATAAAGGTGAATACTTCACATCAAGAGCGATGTTGTATGAGACTATAAATGATATCCATGCTTATGGATATTTTTCAGGCAATATCCTTAAAGTAACTCAAGGGTGTCCCATGTGAGAAGAATATACAGAATAAATTAGGTTGAAACATTCATTGAAAACAGTGTTTCTATGATATCATGGATTTCTACCTCATCGGCATAAGTACCGATCTTGGACGACATCATTCAATGGATGTTTAGAATAATGCACAACAACATCTCCACAAACAGGTGATCAACTCTTTGAGAAATTAAAACATTTGAACACTATTTTTGGTAATCCATTTTCAAAAAACCATACAAAAATAATTTGGAAAAAGAGATCAGTATTTTTTGAATTAACATACTGGAATTTTTTGTACGTCTGAAATTTTCTTGATGTGATGCATTTGGAAATAAATATATGTGACAATGTTATTGGAACGTTGGTAAATTGCCCTGACAAAAATCTTGGAATTATGGTGAGGTTAGACATGGTTGATATGGGAATAGAGAATATTTGGATCCCGTGAAGGGTGAAAATCGAATGTTTCTTCATTCAGCAGCTTACACTCTTTCCAGGGAGGAGGGAAATCAGTTTTTCAACTTCTTCAGTGATGTAAAGTTACTAGAGGTGTATTCATACAATATCATGAACATTGTGTCCATTAATGATTTGATGTAAAAAGGTTTGAAATCACATGACTGCCATGTTTTGATGTAAGATTTAATTATGTTGGAATCACCTGTTTTGATAATCCCAAATCATGCTTAAACATTAATTATGATGTATTAAACCTCTGCATTAATCTTATTATTCTATGCTTAAACGTATTTTATTCTAAACAGTTCATATTCTTACTCTCATAACTTTACTGTAACAGCTTACAGTAGTATTTACATAAGTTTAGTATTGTTAGCTAACAGACAGAGCTTTCTTTTCAAAGTCACAGTTACAGCTAACTGTCACCTTAAGTCACTGTTGCAATAAGTTCACAGTTACAAGGTTACAGTCGAAGACTAATACAAGCTTACAGTCACGAGTCTACCGCTATCTATTGTCAAAGCTCACAGACGAAGGTCATAGTTACAAGTCTTCTGTTCAAAGTTTTCTCTGCTCAAGTTCACAGTCGAACAAGCCTACAGTCATAAGTCTACAGTCAAGGTTACAGTTAGACAGCTTATGTCGACAAAGTCTACTAATGATCGAGGTCTACAGTTGACAAAGGTTACAGTTCTACAAATTCGATATTACAAGTCTACAGTTAGAGAGGCTACAGTTACATGGAGTAAAAGCTACCATTACAAGCCTACAGACAGCAAGCCTATTGTTGAAGTCAGCATTCAGAAGGAAGTCCACAATTGGAAGACCACAGTTGAAGTCCACAGTGACATACATTCTCGACCAGTCTATTAATATTATATTTCTACTTTTTTCTTTACCAATTTGAGTAATACTAATCTAACGGTCATGTCTAAGACAAATTAATACACCTAACATTATTTATTGATATTTGCAGACATATCAAGAAATAATACAGTGTACGAGGAAGATCGCACGTGTATCTTGTCGGCCTCGGATGAACAAAAAGGGCATATATGGAGGAGTATAAAAAGAAGAGAGAAGCATTCAAAATAAAAGATGGAACGAAAAAGAAGAACTCTCGAGCATTCATTGTGAAGAACAAAAGAGTCTCAAGTGAACCAACTGAAAGAACCGTCTCCAAAAAAGCCATGCTGTGAAGCACTTAATCTCAAAGAAGCTGATTACTTGAACATCCGGAAGTCTGGAAATCACGACACTCTGTTTTGGTGTCAACTTACAGAAAAAGGACCAAAGCTTCAAGTCACTCATTCCTACGAGTCCAGAACTGATCTGCCAACACTATAGAGCACTCTAAACCTTCTTCTTTCTATCTCTTGCTCTACTGTGTTTAAGTGTTTTACATTTGTGAGCAGTGTGTTAGTATTACACACACTGTCTCCTGTGCTTAAACTGAGGGATACTGAAAATCCCTATCCCAAACCTTTTTACATTTGTTACCCACGTATAACTGTGGAAGAAGCCTGGTGTGGCTTGGTCATTTGTTTTCCCACGTATAACTGTGGCAGAGGTTGTCAATCCTGGACAGTTTGTGAAAACTGTTGTAAAGCCCGATACAGGCTGTGTATCAATCCTTTTTATAAAATTGCTTGGTGGCAGGTGATCACCAAGTGGAAGAGGACTAAGTCTCGGCTTGAGACTGAACCTCTTGGTTAATTCTCTGGGTTTTTAGTTTTACTCTATATCCATACTATACATATTTACTTCATATTCCGCTGCCATTACTTTGAAATATAATCTATCTTCAAAGCTACTTTGATAATTAAATTCTCAAGTGTTTATATTTGTTATAAATCAGTAAGTTAGTTTCAAAAGTTAATTTAATCATAAGATTAAGTTAATTGAGAATTAATCAATATTTGCGAAACTAATTGAACCTTTATAATTTATATAAATTCACTACAGTTTAATTTGTTTTGAAATTGGGGGATTTTAATAGAAACTGTTTTTAACAGAAATTTTAATTGGAACTCAATTCACCCCCCCTCTTGAGTGTCCACTCCGACCAACATTTGGTATCAAAGGTTCTGTTTATCTCTGTTATACTTGCTCAAAGTTTTATTTTAACTCTCTGTTTTTAAACTGTGATTGTAGTTTTATTTAAAAGATCTTAAATTTCTGTTAGTTCTAAATTTTATCTCTTTAAAACATTTTCTAAAATTTCCTTATGGATAATAGACTAGAAGGTGCTGCTACTAACAGGCCACCCTTCTTTAATGGTGTGAATTATGCCCAATGGAAGCTCAAAATGAAAATTCATTTGGGAAGTATGGGTTTTGATATTTGGATTGCTATAGAGTCTCAATACAAGATTCCAGAAACTGAAAGAATAACTTGGGATGAACCTACTAAGGTAGCTTACAATAATAATTGTAAGGCTGTGAATGCTCTCTACTGTGCTCTAGGAGATGAGGAATTCAATAGAATTTCTGCATATAAAACTGCTTTTGAAATCTGGGACACCTTAGCTATTTCTCATGAAGGAACAACTAATGTCAAGGAAATGCGGTTAAATACTTATACTATCAAATATGATAACTTTAAGATGAAAGCTGATGAACCTATTTCTGATATGTATCTCAGGTTTAATGAGATAGTCAACACAATGAGCTCACTCGGAAAGTTTGTTCCAGCAAAGGAGCAAATCATGAGATTATTGAGATGTCTGCCGGACAGATGGAGAGGCACATCCGTTTCAATTAGAGAATCCTGTGATATTGGAACTTTTCCTGTCAAGGAGTTAATTGGTAAGCTGATGATGTACGAAGAAGATCTCAAGGTAAATAAAGAGGAAGATGAGGAACCAAAACGAAAATATGTAGCTTTTAAGTCTACTGCATCAAAGAGCAAAGACAAGGAGAAAGTGCATATACCAACTGAAAGCTCATCTAGTGAAGACTTAGATTCTGACAGTGATGCCGAGATGGCACAAATAGCAAGGATATTCAAGAAGTTCTATAGGAAGAAGAAGTTCTTCAGAAAACCAAACTACAAGGGTACGTATGATAGACAAGGTAAGTGGAAGAAAGATTGGAAGAAAACTGATAAAGAAGAAGACATAGTTTGCTATGAATGTAAAAGGAAAGGACACATCAAAGCTGACTGTACTAAGTTAAAATTCAAGAAGAAATATGAGTACAAGGACAAGAATTATAAGAAAGCTATGAAGGCCACCTGGAGTGCTTCAGAAGACATCACAAGTGAATCAGAGTCCAGTGATTCTGAAAGAAATCGTGCTAATATGTGTTTCATGACAAACACATCTGAGGTAACCTTAGACACTCCCACTTTAAACTCTTATTATTCTGAAGGTGAAGCAGAATCTGGTTCTGATTCTGAAAATATGTCTAAAGATGAATTGATTGAATACTATAATATGCTGGAAGAAACGTGTAATGAACTAAAGGATAAATATAAGTCTTTAAAGAAACAGCATGCTCTTACTGCAAGTGTCAAGTCTGCACTTGATGTAGAAAAAGAGAAAAATGTTCAATTATTAAAGGAGAATACAGAACTGAAACTATCTAATGAACAACTTAGAAAGGACTTAGAAACATTCACAAATGGAAAAGATACTCTAACCCAACTGCTAGGAAAGCAAGTTGCACCTAAGTATGCTACTGGCTTGGGATACCAACCTGGACAAAGACAGTTCACTAAAACCCGATTTATTAAGTCTGGAAAAAATCCTGCTAGTTCCAGTTTTGGAAATTCGTATGCCTCAACTGGTTATTTAAATAGTTGTAGATCAAATAAAGTATATCTCTCTAAATCTGTTGCATCTATTAATTGTATGGGACCCATAAAACAAATCCGGGTACCTAAATCCTTGATTGCTAACATATCTGGACCCAGGAAAATCTGGGTACCAAAGTCATTTCCTGTCTAATCTGTTTTGCAGGAAATCTGTTTGAAAAGCAATTACAAGAAGGTATGGTACATAGACAGTGGATGTTCAAGACACATGTCTGGGGACTATTCGTGCTTCAAAAGCTTAATAAAGGTTGATGGAGGATATGTCACTTTTGGTGATAACTCAAAAGGAAAAATCATCGGCTTAGGCCAGATTGGTAACACTGACTCAGTATTAATTTCCAAAGTTTTATTTGTTGATGGACTTAAGTACAACCTACTTAGCATTTCTCAATTGTGTGATGATGGTTTTAATGTCAAGTTTGAAAACAATTCTTGTGATGTTTATAATTCCAAAAATGCTTTAATATTTTCTGCCTTAAGAAATGAAAATGTTTATGCTGTTGACTTAAACACTTTGGCTAAACATAATGTTACTTGCTTAAATGCTTTTCATAAAGAGTCTTGGCTGTGGCATAGGAGATTAGGACACTGCAACATTCACTCACTTAGAAAACTCTCTAAGAAACACCTAGTTAGAGACTTACCTAAGCTTGAATTCCCAAATGAAAAAGTGTGTAATCCCTGTCAAAAGGGAAAACAACACAAAGTTTCTTTTAAACCAAAGAAAGAAGTTTCAACTTCCCAACCACTTGAACTGGTTCACATGGATTTGTTTGGACCATCAAGAATTTCAAGTCTAAATGGGAAGCACTATGTTTATGTTCTTGTAGATGACTTTTCAAGATATACTTGGGTATACTTTCTAGCTCACAAAAGTGAAGCCTGCTCTTCCTTTGTTAAATACTCTAAGTCTGTAGAAAATCTTAGTGGACTTAAGATTAAGACCTTGACGAGTGATCATGGTCGTGAGTTTGAGAATCAAGAATTTGAATCTTACTTCTCACACAATGGCTATGCTCACAATTTTTCTGCTCCTAGGACACCTCAACAGAATGGTGTAGTGGAAAGAAGAAATCGAACCCTGCAAGAAATTGCAAGGACTATGCTTAATGAATATGACCTGCCTGTTTACTTTTGGGCTGAAGCTGTAAATACAGCCTGCTATGTTATTAATAGAGTCTTGATTAGACCGGTTCTTAAGAAAACCCCTTATGAGTTGTGGAATAATAGGAAGCCTAAGGTTAATTACTTAAGAGTTTTTGGTTGCAAAGTCTTTATTCTGAATACTAAAGATAATCTTGATAAATTTGCTCCAAAAAGTGATGAAGGAATTTTCCTGGGTTACTCTATGACTAGTAAAGCCTATAGAGTGTTCAATAAGAAAACCAAATGTGTGGAAGAATCTGTTCACATCAAGTTTGATGAGACTGATCCACATGAGTCTAAAACTTCTCTTGAAGATGTTGAAGAAGACTTATCTGTTCTGGATCTAAATGACAAATCTAAAGAACCTGTAATAAAAAAATCCAGTTCTGGACTTTTTCCAGAATCTTCCTCTGTGGAACCCGAACCTATAAATGAACCTGAAATCTCTAGTCCAACTTTTACCAAATCAACTAGGATTCTAAAGAATCATACTTTAGATGCTGTTGTTGGTAATCTTGATAGAGGAACACAAACTAGAGCTTCTCTAAGAAATCAGGTTGAACATCAATCTTTTCTTTCACAGCTTGAACCCAAAAATGTCAATGATGCTATCAGTGATGAATTCTGGGTAATGGCTATGCAAGAAGAACTAAATCAGTTTGAAAGAAACAAAGTTTGGGAATTAGTGGAAATACCTAAAGACACTCTTACCATAGGCACTAAATGGGTGTTTAGAAACAAAGTTGATGAGTTTGGAAACATAATCAGAAACAAAGCTAGGCTAGTTGCACAAGGGTATAGTCAGGAAGAAGGAATATACTATGAGGAAACCTTTGCACCCGTGGCTAGACTAGAGGCCATTAGGATATTACTTGCTTATGCTGCTCATCTGAATTTCAAACTATATCAAATGGATGTTAAAAGTGATTTTCTAAATGGATATATAATTGAGGATGTATTTGTGGAACAACCTCCTGGTTTTACAAATCCCCATTTCTCTAATCATGTTTTTAAACTATCTAATGCTTTATATGGCTTAAAGCAAGCTCCAAGAGCTTGGTATGATAGGCTCAGCTCTTTTCTTATTTCAAAAGGATTTACTTATGGGATAGCTGATCCTACTCTTTTTATTAAATGGATTTCTAAAGATGTCTTAATAGTACATATTTATGTGGATGATATTATTTTTGGATCTTCTAAAAATTCTTTATGTGTTGATTTTTCAAAAATAATGCAAAATGAGTTTGAAATGAGTTTAATGGGAGAACTCAAATTTTTCCTTGGATTTCAGATCTTTCAAAATAAAAATGGTATTATTTTGAACCAATGTAAATATATTAAAGATCTTCTAAAACGTTTTTCTTTGGATGGCACCAAAGGCAGTGACACAGCTATGAGCACCACTTGCAAGTTGGACAGTGATGAAACTGGTGAACCAGTGGATCAAACCAATTACAGAGGTATGATAGGTATTCTACTGTACCTTACTGCCAGTAGACCTGACATCATGTTCAGTGTATGCATGTGTGCTCGGTTTCAAGCCAATCCAAAAGAGTCTCATTTGACTGCTGTTAAAAGGATTTTCAAATATCTAAAACATACTCCCAATTTGGGATTATTTTATCCAAAAGGACAATCATTTGATTTATTAAGTTATTCTGATGCTGATTTTGCTGGCTGCAAGTTAGATAGAAAGAGCACCTCTGGAACATGTCACATTTTAGGCAAGTCACTAGTATCTTGGTGTAGTAAGAAGCAGAATTCTGTTGCATTGTCTACTGCCGAAGCTGAGTATACAGCTGCTGGTAGCTGTTGTGCACAAATCTTGTGGATGAAACACACTTTACTAGACTATGGATATCAATTCAAACATGTCTCTATAAGGTGTGACAATACAAGTTCTATTAACATTTCTAAAAATCCAGTATCTCATGCTAGGACAAAACATATTGATGTGAGACATCACTTTCTGAGGGATCATTATCAAAAATGTGATATCACTCTTGAGTTCATTGGCACTGAACATCAGTTAGCTGATATTTTTACAAAGCCTTTGAATTATGAGAGATTAAGTTACATCAAACATGAGTTAGGTATGATTAATTATAGCACAGTTGAAACCTCACAGTTGAAACCTCACAGTTGAAACCTCACAGTTGAAACCTCACAGTTGAAACCTCACAGTTGAAACCTCACAGTTGAAACCTCACAGTTGAAACATCACAGTTGAAACCTCACAGTTGAAACCTCACAGTTGAAACCTCACAGTTGGACCTCACCGGTGTACCTCACTGTTACATCTCTCTATAGGCTGTTTCGCTGTTTAATCATATTTTATTTTTGCGGGAATTCGAACCGTTTCTTTTCTTTATACTTTTATTTCTAAATCCCTAAATGATAAAATTGAGAACATCGAACATATCTCAATCCACTCATCTCGACCCTTGCTCTCTCAAGTCCTAAACCCTAAACCTTCAACCGAACCTCGAAAACTCATTCAGTTCCAATGGCCAGAACAAAGCGACCCCCGACTGTCAACTAAGATGCACCAATGCCAAAGAGGACTCAAGTCGAATCCAGTGGCACCGGGAACGCCTCGATAAGACCTGTTAATCCACATCTTACTAAGAGAGAAATAGTTGCTGAGAAGGAGCTAAGTGAAGAGTGGATTTTATCGAGCAGATCATTAGTACTGGCAGTGCTTAATGATCAAGGATGGACCGAATGCTTCACAAACAATAATGGACCGTACTACCCGAAGCTGGTGAAGGAATTCTATGAATATCTACAGTTCGAGGAAGAGGATGATCTGCATAGACTGGTATCCAGAGTAAACGGTAATGAAGTCCGTTTTTCATCCGTTGAATGGGCTGCATGTTTAAGAGTTCCTCATGAGGGTATTTACAACTACTATTCTGGAGCGGCTCCTCCAAATAGTAGAATCTTTGATCATGAGACGGCTCTGGAAGAATTGACAGGTAATGGCACAGTAATGAAGATTATTGCTATTGAAATGTGTGGAGTGGACAGGCTTCTGTTTAAATTTATTCAGCATGTACTGAGTCCTAGAATAGGAGATTTTGCAACTCTGAAGCACCAGGATATCTACTTAATGTACTTATTAAAACATGGAAGGAAGGTCAACCTTTGTAGGTTGCTGATGGCTCAGATGGAGGACATGATAAAGGCAAGCTCAAAATCAAGTGCCTTGTTTCATGCTAAACTCATTTCGGTAATGTTGAAAGTGAAAGGTGCAGCTGGAAGTTAGGAAGAGTTGATAGTGGCAAAGAACATTGTATGTATCTCGAAAGTAATCTGCAAATTCATGAAGATCAGTTGGAATCCCTGGAAGAAATCATGGGTGAATGATGAGGAGAGAATCTATTAGAATTTTAGCCCTTCTACTCATCCCTCTAGACCGAGAGATAGGAGAGATCCAGGCTTAAAGCCTGATGAGCCTGAACCTGTATACTCAGATGATGAACAGACCGCAGTAGTTGGTGACTCTGCAAGAGAGAACACCCCAATTGATGAAGGGAGTGATCCTAATACTACTCAAAGTCCTGTCAGGACAGTGACGTTTAGAGCAGCAAGCCCTCCAAAGGAACTACCTAATAGAGAACCTATTCTAAGAGACAGTGAGACTGAGTCTACAGAAGAAGAATCTCAATATTTTGTCAAGGACACCTCTGACGAGGATGATATAGTCGAAGCAGAAGAGGCTGGAACTTCAAATAAAAATCAAGAGACTGTTGCAGAAGAACTCACTATGAGCCCTCTGATAGGGTATACAGACAAGTCAGTGTCTGACCAGGAAGCAGGAGTGGTCTCTACTACTGTTGTCATGGAAGTGGTTGATGACCCAACAGAGAAGGAGGCTAACCTCACTGCTGAACCTACAGAGGTAGCAAGTATGGAACCTTCTAGAGCTACAGAAGAGAACTTAGAGTTACCCAGAGTCGATCAGATAGTAGAAAATGTTCAGGAAGGAGCTCCAAGTGAGGGGGAGCGTTTTGGTTCAGTCTCTATACTATTTGATATAGAAGGATGGACCTCAGATCCAGGATACATGGTGTTAGGACTCAATTATGAGGATTCTGATGAGGAAAACCAACCACCATGAAATCCAGTTATCCTACCTAACAGCTCTCCAGTGTTAGAAACTGAAAGATTGGCCACCAAGGAAGACCTTGAATCCTTAAAGAATGAAATGAAGGAGACCATCAGACAGTCTGTTGCTGAATTGAAAACCAGCCTTTTTGATGAGCTGAAAAATGTAGAACAATCCTTAGAACTATCTCTCGGATGTGTTGTGGGAAGTCCAATCAAAGAAGTGATGGATGAAATGAAAGTGTGCCACACTCAAATTGAAAGTTGGACTGGAGCAGTAGTGGCCCTCAGACAATCAGTTGCTTCTTTAACTGCCCTGAGTAGTTCTCAGACACAAGTGGCAAGTGAGATTCAATACATCAAAGAAGTGGTCAAGCAGTTTGTGGAAGTATTTGACGCTTTCAAGAAATCAGTAAAAGAACACTTTAGAAATCAGGATGCTGTCATTCAGAAAGTGATTGGAAATCTGACTCAGTCTTTCAAGGAGACAGTGGCATTCTCAGTCAAGTCCCTTCCTTCATCTAGATCTCCTGTGGACCTTGAGCAGTTTAGAAGCCTGCTCAGAGAAGAGCTTACTCAGGCCCGTGCAAATGACACATCAGACCTACAGATCCTTGATACTACAAGAGAAGTCAGTGGCTTTGTTCGTGAGCACCTGCAGGCTGCTACTGCTTCTTAGGAGGCCATCAAAAGTAAAGTGGATTATTACTTTGATCGGATTTTCACCAAGAATCAGTTGAACAATCACTTCAAGCTCATGCTAGAAACTATGAAGCTGCCTCCTGTAACTCAAGCCTTCAAAGAACAAGTTAGCAAGCTACGAGAGTTGACCCCGGCTTTGGATAAATTCTTGGAAAACAAAGATGACTTCTTATCTGCCATGGACAGAGGAGGAAACATCATAATGGATTTCAGGAATCTGCTCCTACCTTTTCTTCATGTGGACTGCACACCTGTTATAGTTCCTCCTGCCCTACCTGTCTCTAACCCCAGTGGTTCTTCAGTAATTTCTCCTGCTGATGCCCTCAGAATCCTTAGACCACTGATACCTCGGCAAGCTACTCACTACAGGCCTTCAGGAGCCTCTGTTGCTGCCCCTCCAGACATTCCTGCTGCCATTCCTCAGCCTGTTGATCCTTCACCTACTGCTCCATCTTCTTCCTCCAAAGGAAAAGATCCCTTACCTACAGATGAAGCGGCTTGAGTCTGTTTTTTTTGATAGGGATGATGTATTCACGTTTTGGGTCATGTAATGTACTCATTATTAATACAATGTTTATTTTCTCACACTATGTCTTTCTTTTTGTTAATCACAAAGGGGGAGAAATAGGGAGAAATAAATAGGGAGAAATAGGTCAAACTCTGGGGAGAAATGAACCTATACAAAGAGGAAGAAATCCTTGCGGATTCTACCATTTTTTTTGTGCTCATATTGCTAATACTGTGTTTTGCACACTTCTCTCTGATACATCTATATTTCATTCCATACTGACATAATTTGTGATTATCAAAAAGGGGGAGATTGTTGGAATCACCTGTTTTGATAATCCCAAATCATGCTTAAACATTAATTATGATGTATTAAACCTCTGCATTAATCTTATTATTCTGTGCTTAAACGTATTTTATTCTAAACAGTTCATATTATTACTCTCATAACTTTACTGTAACAGCTTACAGTAGTATTTACATAAGTTTAGTATTGTTAGCTAACAGACAGAGCTTTCTTTTCAAAGTCACAGTTACAGCTAACTGTCACCTTAAGTCACTGTTGCAATAAGTTCACAGTTACAAGGTTACAGTCGAAGACTAATACAAGCTTACAGTCACGAGTCTACCGCTATCTATTGTCAAAGCTCACAGACGAAGGTCACAGTTACAAGTCTTCTGTTCAAAGTTTTCTCTGCTCAAGTTCACAGTCGAACAAGCCTACAGTCATAAGTCTACAGTCAAGGTTACAGTTAGACAGCTTCTGTCGACTAAGTCTACTAATGATCGAGGTCTACAGTTGAAAAAGGTTACAGTTCTACAAATTCGATATTACAAGTCTACAGTTAGAGAGGCTACAGTTACATGGAGTAAAAGCTACCATTGCAAGCCTACAGACAGCAAGCCTGTTGTTGAAGTCAGCATTCAGAAGGAAGTCCACAATTGGAAGACCACAGTTGAAGTCCACAGTGACATACATTCTCGACCAGTCTATTATTATTATATTTCTACTTTTTTCTTTACCAATTTGAGTTATACTAATCTAACGGTCATGTCTAAGACAAATTAATACACCTAACATTATTTATTGATATTTGCAGACATATCAAGAAATAATACAGTGTACTAGGAAGATCGCACGTGTATCTTGTCGGCCTCGGATGAACAAAAAGGGAATATATGGAGGAGTATAAAAAGAAGAGAGAAGCATTCAAAATAAAAGATGGAACGAAAAAAAAGAACTCTCGAGCATTCATTGTGAAGAACAAAAGAGTCTCAAGTGAACCAAATGAAATAACCGTCTCCAAAAAAGCCATGCTGTGAAGCACTCAAACTCAAAGAAGCTGATTACTTGAACATCCGGAAGTCTGGAAATCACGACACTCTGTTTTGGTGTCAACTTACAGAAAAAGGACCAAAGCTTCACGTCACTCATTCCTACGAGTCCAGAACTGATCTGCCAACACTATAGAGCACTCTAAACCTTCTTCTTTCTATCTCTTGCTCTACTGTGTTTAAGTGTTTTACATTTGTGAGCAGTGTGTTAGTATTACACACACTGTCTCCTGTGCTTAAATTGAGGGATACTGAAAATCCCTATCCCAAACCTTTTTACATTTGTTACCCACGTATAACTGTGGAAGAAGCCTGGTGTGGCTTGGTCATTTGTTTTCCCACGTATAACTGTGGCAGAGGTTGTCAAACCTGGACAGTTTGTGAAAACTGTTGTAAAGCCCGATACAGGCTGTGTATCAATCCTTTTTATAAAATTTCTTGGTGGCAGGTGATCACCAAGTGGAAGAGGACTAAGTCTCGGCTTGATACTGAACCTCTTGGTTAATTCTCTGTGTTTGTAGTTTTACTCTATATCCATACTATACATATTTACTTCATATTCCGCTGCTATTACTTTGAAATATAATCTATCTTCAAAGCTACTTTGATAATTAAATTCGCAAGTGTTTATATTTGTTATAAATCAGTAAGTTAGTTTCAAAAGTTAATTTAATCATAAGAATAAGTTAACTGAGAATTAATCAATCATTGAGAAACTAATTGAACCTTTATAATTTATATAAATTCACTACAGTTTAATTTGTTTTGAAATTGGGGAATTTTAATAGAAACTGTTTTTAACAGAAATTTTAATTGGAACTCAATTCACCCCCCCCCCTCTTGAGTGTCCACTCCGACCAACAAATTCCTATATCATTACGTTAAATTTTTCCCAAGATTGTTTGTCATATGTTAACCAAACATTGTTTCTTTTTCAAAGCAATATGTAGGAATGTTTTAGACCTGGTGAAATTGCCTACTATGGAAAATGAAATTGTCATCATATTATGTGAATTAGAAATTTTCTTCACACCAACATTCATTGATATGATGGTTCATTTGATGCATCACTTGGTGAGAGATATTCTCCTTTGTGTTCCTTTTCACTATAGATGGATGTACCCCATTGAACGGTATATGAAGATTTTGAAAGGGTATGATAAATATCAAAGTCGGACAGAGGGATGTATAGTGGAGTGATATATTGTTGAGAATTCCATTGAATTATGTACCAAATAAATATCTAATTAGGAAAGCCTTGGTCTGATGAAATATCATCATAGTGGACACATTGAGGGTGAGGGAATTTCTGGAAGAAATGTTTAGAAAATCAATATTACAGATCAGGAGTATTCCCATATTTATGTTGTGCAAAACAGTTTGGAGGTTTATCCATATACTGAAACCCACAATGATATTCTTAGGCAGTTGAAAACATCAAGGGATGAAAAATGGATGTCAAATACACATAATCACCATTTTATATGACAGTTTCAAGGCTATATTTTTAAGGAGTTAGATGAAAATCATAATTCAATTTCAGATCGACTTCGATGGATAGCTGCTGGACCAAGTGTGTATGTATTATTTTACAATGGTTATGTAATTAATGCTTATACATTCTATATATACGAACATGATGAAGATAGTACCATGAAAAATAGTGGAGTTACACTTGTGGCTATAGCGATGAATGTTTCTGGAAGTAAGGAATGATGTACAACTTATGAAAATATCTCATATGTTGTCATTATCAAACAAATATAGGAGTTGGATTATAAGACATTGCAATTGCCTATTTTTCAATGAAAATGGTTTGATAACCAAAGTTGTTTTAAAATAGATGAATTCGGATTTGTGAACGTTGATTCTAGTAAAGAAGGTTACAATGAAAAATAGTTTATAATTGAATCAAAAGTCGTACAAGTATTATATGTTCCAGATCCCGCAAACCAAAAGTGGTCGTTTGATCTGTTATAGTCCAAAACTACTGAAAGGTCTAATGAACATTCAGCTGAGGATGATCATTTCAATGGTACGTCACAATCATTTCGAAGTAGTACCAATGTCGATAATGTTTTATATGTTATAAGAGACCACAATGAAGGGATTTGGATAATGGATAGATGTTTCAAATCCCTCCATCCTTTGAAAAAAATAAAGAGAGTTCAATAAATAGGTCAATTTTTTTGTAATGTAGATCTTTTTATGTCAATTTATTTTCTTATCATTACCATATTTATGTAATATAAATTAACTATTCATACACATTTGTAGAAATTGACTTTTACAAGTTATTGTGCTTCTAACATTGAGGAAGAAGAAGTATCTCAAGTTGTTGCTACTGCTATTGCGGCTGCTCACAATGTAGGGCAACAACATGTTTCAGAACCTATTGCTACTCCTAGTGTTTAGGTCCAACAACCATCAGCACAAGGCATTGCTATCATTTCATATGAACATATAGATGACATTTATATCGATGAAATGGTCAGGGATGAAGGACCACCGTCGCCGAAAACACAGGTGTGTCATAGTTTGATGGTGTTAGCAAAAGTTCTTAAGGAGAAAAGAAAATGAATCAAATTTGATGTCAGATGGAATGCACAAGGACAACATGTGAATCCCAACAAGGTTATTTTTAGTAGTTACATTTGAATTGTAACTCGGAAACCTGTGCCGATTGAAATAGATTCATGGCACCATGTTGTGTCTGGGCTGAAGGTTGTGATCTAGGAATAAATTACTGTTACATTGTGATATTATTTATTTAATTTATTAGAAAATAAAATAATGAAATAGTGTCTTGCTCTACTCAATGTCTTGCCAAGTACATTTATAGTAGATGATTCATATAAGAATTATGTATTAAGGCTTGCAGGAAGTTGTCATCGAGGTTTTCACAATATTTTAACAAAATGTCACCTGAAATATTCCAAAGGTAAAATAAAACCTCACCCACCCCTTGTCTATGCTCACCTAATATTCCAAGAAGCATGGGATGCATTTATTGGATGTCGTGGGGATGAGAAGTTTCAGGTACATTGTGTCTGATAATACGTTGATTGGGGATACGTTTATTCGTCACATTAATTGTCAATATTTCATTTATGAAATAGCAACTCAATACTGAAAATAAGGATCATGCATCAAAACAAACATACCCCTATCATAAAGAAATGATGGGGTACGGTTCACAAGAAATTAAAATGGTACCAATTTTAAAATTACAGAAATATTGTTAGTTTACAAGAAACAACATCATAATTCTCTTTCTATATATATATATAGATTGATATGTCTAAAATGAAAGACACTTCCATCCCATATCATGTGCTATGGAAGGAGGTACATGTGAATAAATAAGGGAATCTTGTAGATGAAAACTCAAAAATGTGTGTGGGAAATATGTGTAAGTATGAAATGATAAGAATATTTGTTTTAAATTCTTATTATATAATAATAATTAGTTATTTTATTATTTCCGCTAGTCACAGGAATAAGCTACTCCTGTAGTGGATCCAGAATGATTATCGAAAAATTTGAAGCTTCCAGAACAATACAGTCATGTTAGAAGAGCGAGATATGGGGTGACACCATGAGTATATTATTAGAAAAAATAACAAATTAATGATAGAGATGTAAAAATGAAACAAATGAGTTAAAGAATAGGAACTCTTGAATAACCAATTCAATGGGAGGGAGAGTTGCAAGTAACTTTTATGGGTGGGAAGCAAGGAGAAGACACAAATCAAGAATAACCAGCATGCGATGATCCCACCCCACCTCCCACCAGCTTTGAGGTGAGCCATTCTCCTCAAAGAACTGTCTTAGACATGGTAATCAATATTCTAATAATTGTTCCCATGAAATGTGAATCAGAAAAACACTGAAACTTTTCATGTACTGATCCTATAAAGGGTGATAATTTTTGTGATTTATATCATCCAACACCCACATATCACCTTGTAGGGAGGGCTACGATGTTCAACATCCTAGAGGGAAAGCTACATAATAGACCACTTCCGAAGGATCATATGACAGTGACGATTATATTAGATCATAATCCAAATGCAGAGTTACAGATTCCACTTAATGAAAATGATACGCATACAGTCAAAAAGGCTATAGGGACATTCATTGCATGGTTTTCACAACTTTAAAGAGTACATGTGTACAATGATGTATTTATTTCTATTTTTCTCAAGATAACCCTTTAAAAATTAATAATAAGGGGGTTTAAACCAATGAATGTTATTATAGGTGGGGAAAGGGAAGGGGGTGATAAGAAACATTGCCTCAAATGCATCTAAAGGATCGACCAGCCGATCCCAAAGAGCTACCGAAATCATAATAACACTACATGTTCTCTATCCATATTTACTATCATTGAAGACTCATTTGGATATGATTCTAAGAGGTGGTAGTAGTCATATAGTGGTTTTTGAAAAGAATATAAAGGGAGAGGAAATTACAGACTCTGTTGCCGCTAAAAATGTAAATGAGATCCTTGAATACGGTTATCAAGGTGTCATAGTTGTAAATTTATATATAATGTTTGTTTTCATGAATTTATTTTCTAAAATCTGATATAATGTGAATATTATTTTTAATTTCATTTTATATTAATGATAGACGTATATTTGAAAAATTGTGGAATGAATTTTCCCATGATCCATAATTTGGACTCATTAGTCCTCATACAACTTAAATAGAACTATAAAAATTAGATCCAACAAAAAAAGGATGAAATAGTAAATGGCTTGCTGAAAACATTTGAAAGAACGATTACAGATGACAGACTCTTCCTAATACCAACCATGCAAGAGTAAAACTCTATGATTAATGAATATATATTATATTTTGACTTCTTTTTTTACTTATTCCTTTTTGTGTTTTTAGGAAACATTGGATGACAATTGTGATGAACTTGGATACTTCAACGATTTATTTTTGGAATTTAATGCAAGGAAATCCAACAAACCGACCACACATGATGGTGTTTGTGAATCTGTAAGACACTAAAACATACGTTTTAGTACTAAACATCAAGTAATATAATTTATATTATCTTTTAATGAAGATTATTTTATAATAGGATGTTGTATCATTATCATTTAAAAAGGAATGAGGACATGGACCAAGCATAAGGAGGTGAACAAGTACTACGTCTGGACAAATATCAGGGTATATATAATAAAATATCACTATCCAAACACATGTCAACAGAAGTTACTTATTCTCCTAATGATTTTTTTTTAAAGTGTCCAAAACAAACAAATGATAATTATTGTGGTTATTATTTTTTTTAAATTTATGAAATAGATCATTTTTCGTCAACAAAATAGAATCCCTAAAGAGGTATTTTTAAAAACAACTACTATTTCATTTTTTGATTAATTTTTCATTGTTTATAATTTTTTTAGTACAACTATGACTGTCAAAAATCCTCACAATCTCAAGAAAATATATATTTGTTCAAATATTTGTGGGCCGCATACCTAATGGACAATTGTACAAAAATAGAATGAAGATCAGACTTGGGGATGTATACAATTTTTGGTCATTTTTGAGAGGTGTTAAGGGGATAAAAGGATGAAAAATTGTTGTATGTAAATGTTTGTAAGAAAAATTTAAGTTTAACTATATAAAACAACATTTCTCTAATTAGTCATTTTCCCATTTTAACAGATGAAATGCACCCACAACATGCAAGAATGATGAACCACTTTTCTTTGGGCTTTGGATAAGAAAAACCAGTAAAATCTCTAAAATACCTTCATATCTAACCAAAAGCATTAATATTATTTTGTTACTTTAGGGGAACTATCAATGGGTCATTTGTGAGGTGTAAGTGTCAACCCCGCCTCAATCTAATGCACGGTTTGGCCAGTATCACTAGAATTGTATCTCTTTGACATAAAATGGATATAATTTTAAGTGAAAACAACAAATGAAATATTTAAATCCAACCAAACACATTCATATAGTGGTTATAATTTAGGGAACAATCCATGGGTCATTTGTGATGTGTACGAGTCAACCCCGCCTCAATCCGAGGCACAGTGTGGTCGGTATAACTCAAAGTGTCTCTATTTTGTTTCAAATGGACAAAATTTTAAATTAGAACAACAAGTGACGCATATAAATCTAACCAAACGCATTTGTATTGTGTTGAAACTTTAGGGGAACGATCCATGGTTTATTTTTGACATGTAAGAGTCATATACGCCTCAATTCAAGGCACGATGTGGCTGGTATCACTCAATGTCTCTCTTTTGTTTAGAATGGGTAGAATTTTATGTGTAAACAAAAACTAACATATGTAAATCCAACCAAACACCTTCGTATTGTTTGGATACTTTAGGGGAATGATAAATGTGTCATTTATAACGTTTATGAGTCAACCCTGCCTCAATCTGAGGCACAGTGTGGCCGATATCACTCAATGTGTATCTCTTTTGTTTAAAATGGACAGAATTTTAATTGAATTCAACAAATGACTTACATAAATCAATCCAAAAGCATTAGTATTGTTTTTATACATTAGGGGAACAATCCATGGGTCATTTTATATGTTTACGAGTCAACCCTGCCTCAATCTGAGGCATGGTGTGGCCGGTATAACTCAAAGTATCTCTTTTGTTTAAAATGGACAGAATTTTAAGTGAAGACAACAAATGACATACCGAAATCTGAACAGAAGGCATTTTTATTTTATTGATATAGTATGGGAACTACCCATGGGACATATTTTATGTGTATGAGTCAATCCCGCTTCTATTTCAGGCACAATGTTGCCGGTATCCCTCAAAATGTCTCTCTTTTGTTTAAAATGGACAGAATTTTAAGTGAAAAAAACAGTTGATGTATAGAAATCTGACCAAACATATTCGAATTGTGTTCATCATTTAAGGGAATTATCCATGGGTCATTTCTGACATGTATGAGTCATCTATGCCTCAATATGTGGCACAATGTGGCTAGTATCACTGAAAGTGTTTCTCTTTTGTTTTAAATGGACAGAATTTTTTGTGAAAACAACAACTGACATACGAAAATCCCAAAAAAAAAAAAAGAATTCATATTGTGTAGAAACATTAAAGAGAACGAT
The DNA here is from genome assembly GCA_963277665.1 of Viscum album. Lineage (NCBI taxonomy): Eukaryota > Viridiplantae > Streptophyta > Magnoliopsida > Santalales > Viscaceae > Viscum > Viscum album. Next base: position 2,568,244 of record OY728120.1, on the reverse strand, counting down.
ACATGGTTCATTGTTTATATGTATGAGTTATCCTTGTCTCAATCCGAGGCATGGTGTCGCTGGTATCTCTCAAAGTGTCTCTCTTTTGTTTAAAATGGACAGAATTTTAAGTAAAACCCACCACTAACATATGGAAATCTGAAAAAAAGAATTCTGATAGTGTTGATACTTTTGGGGAACTTTCCATTGGTCATTTGTGATGTGTATGAGTTATCACCGCATCAATCTGATGCAAAATGTGGCCGGTATCACTCAATGTGTCTCTCTTTTGTTTTAATTGGACACAATTTTAAGTGAAAACAACAACTAACCTACAGAAATCCATCAAAACGAATTCAGATTGTGTTGATACTTTGAGGGAATGATCCAAGGGTCATTTGTGACCTGTAAGTGTCAACCCTCCCTCAATCTAAGGCATGGTGTGGATGTTATCACTCAATGTCTATCATTTGTTTAAAATGGAAAAATTTTAAGTGAAAAAAACAACTAACATATGGATATCTGATCAAGCGAATTCAGGTTGTGTTTATACATTAGTGGAACGATTAATGGGTCATTTCTAATGTGTAGAAGTCAACCCTACCTCAATGTGAGGCATAGTGTGGCATGTATCACTCAAAGTGTCTCTCTTTTGTTTAAAATGGTCAAAATTTTAAGAGATAACAACAAATGACGTATGAAAATCTGACCATATGCATTCATTTTTTGTTGATAAATTAATGGAATGATCCATGGGTCATTTTTGACTTTTATGAGTCAACCAATCCTCAATACGATGCACAGTGTGGCCAGTATCACTCAATGTCTCTATTTTGTTTAAAATGGACAGCATTTTAAGTGAAAACAAAAACTGACATACCAAAATCTGGTCAAATGCATTCATATTGTATTTATACTTTAGGGGAATGATCCATGGGTAATTTTTGATGTGTATGAGTCCACCCCGCCTCAATCTGAGGAACATTGTGGCCAGTATCACTCAATGTGTCTCTCTTTTGTTTAAAATGGACAGAATTTTAAGTGGAAACAACAACTAACAAACTGAAATCCGACCAATCACATTCGGATTGTGTTGATACTTTAGGGGAATTATCCATGGGTCATTTTTTATGTGTACGATTCAAACCGAATCAATCCGAGCCACGGTGTGAGTGGTATCACTAAAAGTGTCTCTCTTCATTTTAAAGTGGACAAAATTTTAAGTGAAACCAACAACTGACATATTGAAATACAACCAAATGAATTCATATGGTGTTGATACATTAGGGTAACAATCCATGGCACATTTGTGACGTGAACGAGTTAATTACGCCCCAATCCGAGTCACGACATGGTCGGTATCACTCAATCTGTCTCTATTTTGTTTAAAATGTTCAGAATTTTAAGTGAAAACAACAACTGACATACGAAAATCTAACCAAACGCATTGGGATTGTGTTGGGGACCGATACATGTGTCATTTATGATGAGTAATAGTTAACCCTTCCTCAATTCAACGCACAATGTGGCCAGTATCACTCAAAGTGTCTCTCTTTTGTTTAAAATGGAATGAATTTTAAGTGAAAACAACAACAGACATATGGAAATCTGACCAAACACATTCGTATTGTTTTGATAATTTAGAGGAATGATAAATCAGTCATTTTTGATTTTTATGATTCATCCTCGTCTCAATCAGAAGCATGGTGTGGCCAGTATCACTCAAAGTCTATCTTTTGTTTAAAATATACAGAATTCTAAGTGAAAACAACAACTGACATATGCAAATCCGACCGAACGCATTCAGATTGCGTTGGTACTTTAGGAGAATGATACCTGGGTCATTTGTGACATGTACAAGTCAACCTCTAATCAATATGAGGCATAGTGTGGCCAGTATCAGTCAATGTGTCTCTCTTTTTTTTAAAATGGATGGAATTTTATGTTAAAAAAACAAATGACATACAAAAATATGAACAAATGCATTCGGATTGTGTTTATACTTTATGGTAACATTACATGGGTCATTTTTGAAGTTTATGATTCAACTTCACCATAATCCCAGGGACGGTGTGGCTAGTATCACTCAAAGTCTCTCTTTTGTTTTAAATGGACAGAAATTTAAGTGAAAACAACAACTTACATATGCAAATCTGACCAAACACATTCAGATTGTGTCGATACTTTAGGATAATGATCCATGGGTCATTTTGGACATGTACGAGTCAACCACGCCTAAATCTGAGGCATGGTGTGGCCGGTATCACCTAAAGGGTCTGTCTTTTGTTTAAAATATACAAAATTTTAAGTGAATAAAATAACTAACATACAAAAATCCGACCAAACGCATTCAGATAGTGTTGATACTTTTGGGAAAATATCCATTGGCCATGTGTGACATGTATGAGTAAACACTGCCTCTATCCGAGGCACGATGTGGCCGGTATCACTCAATGTATTTCATTTTATTACAATGCATAGACTTTTATGTAAAAACAAAAACTCATATATGGAAATCCAACCAAATGCATTCGGATGGTGTTGATACCTTAGGGGAATGATCTATTGGTCATTTTTGATGTGTAAGAGTAATCCTCGCCTCAATATGAGTCACAGTGCGACCGATGTCACTCAAAGTATCTCTCTTTTGTTTAAAATGGAAAAATTGTTATGTGTAAACAACTACTGACGTACGAAAATCGAACCAAACAAAAATATATTGTGTTGATACTTTAGTGGAAAGACACATTGGCCTTTTCTGATGTGTACGAGTCAACCCAACCCCAAATATGAGGCACGGTGTGTCCGGTTTCACTCAAAGTCTATCATTTGTTTAAAATGGACAGAATTTTTAGTGAAGGCAACAATTGACATACGGAAATATGACCAAAGGAATTCAGATTGTGTTGATACTTTAGGGGAATGACCCATGGGAAATTTGTGACATGTATGAGTCATCCCCACCTAAATATGAGTCATGGTGTGGCCAATATCACTCAAAGTTTCTCACTTTTTTTTAAAGTGGACACCCCCCACCACCTAGATTCCCCCAACCCACGGGACACCCCCACCCCTGGAAGCCCCCATCCCTCCTAGACACCACTCCACCACTTGGACCCCCATGGCCTAGACACAACCACCCTCATGGACAGCCACCCCAAACCCCATGTACACCACCCCATCTCCCTTGGACTTCCCCACCAATCCGTGGACCCCGCCCCCTAGACACCACCCCACCCTCGGGATACCCCCACCCATCTGGACACCCCCACCCCCAGGAAGGCCCCCCCCAACACCCTAGACACCACTCCACCGCCTAGACACTTCCATCCCTAGACTCCCACCGACCCCCTGGACGGAACCCCCCTCCCCTCCTAGACATAAACCTACCACCTGGACACCCCACCCCCTTGGACAACCACCCCCATCCCTGGACACCACCCCAACCCCCTTGGACAGTCCCACCAACCACCTGGACTTCACCCTCCCGCCAGGAAACCAGCCCACAGCCTTTACACCCCCACCCCTCTGGACACCCTACCCCCTAGAAGGCCCCCCAACCCCCTGGACACCACCCCACCCCTAGAAACCCCCCTGGACAACCCCCCCCCCCCCATGGACACCCACCAACCCATTGGATGACACCCCCCCACCTCCTAGACACCACCCCACTACCTAGACACCCCCACTCACCTAGACACCACCACCACCAACCCCTAAACACCAACCCACCTCCTTGAACAGCCCCACCATCCCCTGGACCACCCCCACCCCTGGACAACACCCCACCCCTTGGACAACCCCACCCCACCCCCGGGACACCACCACACCCCATAGACACCCCCACCCCTCTGGACACCCCCACCACTGGAATGACCTCAAACCCCCTGGATCCCACCCCACCCCCCTTAACACCCCCACCCCTAGAATACCCACCAACCCCCTGGACGACATACCCACCCCTCCTAGACACAACCCCATCAGCTGGACACCCCCACCCCACTAGACGCCCCCCATCCCCTTGGACAACCACCCGCACCCCCTGGACACCACCCTGCCCCCTTGGAGAGCCCAACCAACTCCCCTAGACCCCCACCCACTAGACACCCCCACCCTCATTGACAGCCCCACCACCCCCCCTGGACACCTCCCCACCCCCTTGGATAGCCTTATCCATCGGACACTCACATCCCCCCGGAAACCCCCATCCCCCCGGACACCCCACCCCCTGGACACCCCTACCCCCTGGATAGCTACCCCAAATCCCTGAATATCCCCCCAACCACTTGAATTATTAATTTATTTCTTTATTTATTTAATTAAATTATGAATTATGTGTTAATGGTGTAAGGTTATACTTGTTGTAAGGGTATACATGCTGAAATTACATTGTGAATTATGGGTTAATTTTTTATGGGTATACTTCTTGATATGTTAATTATTTTGCAGGTCTTGTTTGTGTTTGTGGCTGTAGTATTTTATATTACAGTAGGCAAGTCATTTATCAGTGTTTTGTTAGTGATGGAAAAAGTATCCTTTATCATCACCTTTTTAGAGCTAACAAAGGATACATTTATCAGTTATTTTTTAGCACTGATAAAGTCTACATTTATCTACACTAAAAAAGTGCGGATAAAGGGGACCCACACTTTATCAGCGCTAAGCATTACAAAACTTTTTTAGCACAATTAAAGCCCATTTTGAGCACTGATAAAGCACATTTTTTAGTAGTGATATCATTTCATTGTGGTTAAAATTATATCAACATAAAATTATACAGGTGAATAATCATATATCATAATGGTTAATATAATGTCAACATTGAATATAATTTGTTTTGTATCTTTTATGGTCAAACCATTACAAGTCTCTAATATGTTATACCTATGTAGAGTCTCCTTTAAAGTAAATTGGTGGATGGACCATTACAAGTAACAGGATTCCATATATAACTATAACTACATATAACATCATCCAAATGGAGGTGAATTATTCATCTCTATCTCTGGTAAGTGAGTGGTATATCACATCATTAAGATAGAGTTTATGAAAAAAATTTAAAATCATTGAAATAATGATTGCATCACTATCACCATCACTAATCCCCATCATATTTCATTTGATACTTACCATGACATCATTATCTCATATACCTTATCATTTATCATTCATTTTAGTATGTTAGATAAAAAAAATTGTAACAATATTCTAGGATTAATCATCCTTGTATTATCACATCCCTCTCATCCATCATGTACCTCATTATATTGTCCCTTTATACATGTAATATTATTATTTTTTCCCATGGATATATATAGATTGAAAATTTTAGTACCATATTGTACACTATATTTAACACCATTATTTTTTGTGTAATATTTATTTTCATATAAATTTTAAAAAATTTATATTTTTAATTACCAACTATAGAGTTTACCATGAAATATATGAAACACTATGTTTATCTTGTGGTACATGCAACGTAGTGTTTTAACGAAAGTTGACATACTATTAAGAAATTACTATTTAATAAGAAAGATTTCAGTTAGACGTTGATAGGGACATTATGAATAATATTAAATATGATATTAAAATATATTATTTAAATATATATATATAATTTGTTACCTAGTGAATAATTAATTATATATGAAAAGAAAAACAATTTAAAAATAAAGGAAATATTTTTCTGAAAATTATTTCTATATTCATAAAACATGTTTTATATTAATATTTTAAATTAGTTATTTTTTGTTAGTTATTTTAAATAAATGTATTCATTAAATCGTAAATATATTTTTTATATTTATTCTTTTTTTCGAGATAAAAATTAATAATAATTCAAAATTTACACTTAGAATATATATTTTTCTTAAAAACGAAATCATTATCTCCATTTTAAACATATTTTAATAATTAATTATTTTAACTATTGGAAATTTATCTTTAAAAAATAAATAAATTTTTTAAATCAACCTTGTCAAAATAATCTTACAGAGCAATTCTGAAATTTTTCTATGAAGATAATGTTTTCATTGAATATTGAAAGTTATTATGTTTTATTAAGAATTACTATTCAATTTAAATAATTTAAAAACATAAAAAAATATTAAAGTACATTTAATAAAAAAATTAGTAAAATTATGTATCCATGAATAAAATTTATTCAATTTTTTTCAATTTCATATTGAATGTTGATATAAAAATTTTGTAGAACATTAATGATTTTCTCTTTGAAAAATACCATCCTCATAACATCTGTGCGATTAATTTTAAATTAAAATATTCCAATTATGTGAAAGGAATAAGTGAATATGGATACCATTATTGGAATAAAAAAAATATGTTATCTAATATTCTTAACATAATTATTTTCCATAATGAATTATAATAATTAAAAAATGATACAATTAAGGTAAAAGTGGGATTATGAGGGGATAAACTAAAAATATAGAAATAAAAAAGAAAAAACTTTTTAAACATGAATTTTATTGATATATGATTACCTTATATAATCTAGGATCACTAATTTCCCATTTTGGAAGGTTTTGTTTTGATAAAAATATTTGTATTCCTTCTTATTTTAAAAAAATCTGATGTTTTCCACTTACCTCATTCTAAAAAGATCACCCAATATCCACTGATACTCATAATTTAAAACCCTTTTTATAGAAAATAACTACAAAAATTACATTATTAAATTTCTGATTTCATCCTCTAATCATTGTGTTAGTCATAATTCCAACGAATAATTCCTTTTTGTGTAATGAAAATAATGTTATTCAAAGAATATGTAATGTACCTTATCAAAAAATATAGTTTATTTCTTCCTCCTACGACTTAAATTCAAATGAATTAATATAGATATAATAACCTCAATATTTTATATATACTTTGAATTTTTTATGTTAATTTATTAAGCTTAAAAAATGCGTTTTTATAATATTTTTTAAAAAATCACCATTCGTGCGTATGACGAACTACCGCCTCAAGAACCAAAATTATTCTATTTCAATAACCCCATATAAAATCTATATATAATGAATTATTTATTGTTTTTATATGAAATTTATTATATGCTTTTTATTTTAGAAATATTATAAAACATTTTTCTTAAAAACTTTTAATTTGTATTAAATATGATAACATCATTCATGTGTATGGAGTTGTACATTCACATAAAGTGATATGATTACTTCATGAATTACAAAAAAGGTAATAGTGATGATTTTAGTGATCATATATGAAATATTGAAAAAAATATTATTTAATATTAATATATTATTTACCTTTCATTATTTAAATTTGATAAGAAAATGAAAACAACATTCACGAATACGTACGATATACTGTCTTCATAAAGGATATATTTCATTTTCTATCTCTAACTATTAATTATTTCTCTATAAAATATTTGAGGAATATTTATCTTATCCTTATCTTTTTTTTATCATTTTGTATACCATGGAACTATTATCAATGTAAGTGGAATTTAAAAAAATAAAAACATACACAAAAAATAACCAATTATTACTTGTAATGTGACTTTTATATGGTACTATTAATAAAACTATAATAAAATGTCAAAATAAAATCATATATTTCATGATAAATATTATTAATATTATTTTAAACATTTATAAAAAAATTATATTTATTAAAAATCATTTTTTAATGTGTTTGATGGAATACAACACATATGGAAATGAGATTTGTATTCCCTCTTTTATTTAAAGAGCCATGGAAATTAATAACTTATTTATTTTTTGGGATTTATATAATAACCCTTTGAAATATTATATCATTAATATCTTTATTTTCATGGTATTTTAATTTTTATTCAGTGTTTTTCTTTATTGGGTGTTATGATTCAATGATTACTAAACGAGTAATGGTTTTCCTTCTCAGTTTTCTCTTTTGTGATAGAAATTCATTATTCATCACAAGTTTCTTTTAGATTATTTAAATACTACCAAATAATGTATTTTTTGATTCTTATCATAGATAATATTTTTATTTACATATCCATTCTAGGATCACCCTTTCATGGGTTTTCCATTTCAATGTTAATAATGATGTATGGTATTTTTATCTCAAATTATATTCTTTTGGACATACACCATATCTTGTTTTAGGAGTTGTATATAAATAACCATTGAAAGAATATATCATTAATTTATTTATTCATGTGTTTAATGATAAATTTTCATCATTTATGAGGTTTTCTTATGTTTATGCTTATGATGATGAAATATTATGAAATATAACTAAAAAAATCTTGAAAATTATCCTTCAGTAGTTGTTAAATGAGAATACATGTTTTCCATTTTTTTGTCTCTTTTTTTACTAAATATACGAATTGATTATTTTTATGAATAATAAATATTATTTATCTCTTCGGTCAAAACCCTTTTTCATAAAAAGTTTTCTTCATAAATGTTATCAAAAATATTATTATAATTCTCAAAATAATTTATTTCATATATTTTTATACATTTTTTATTTTAAGAAAATATTTAGAAAGGAATCTTAATGTTTATTTCCCTATAATGCAGGTTTGGATTTTGTAGATAATCTAAAAGGAATCATTGTTTTAACATTTATAGATTGAATATAATTTCCAACCATCATGAACATTAATTGATCTAAATATTCCATTATATATTTTCAATATAATATATTCTAACATTTTAATCTATTTTTTTTCTCAATGTGAAAATTATATATTACTCACAAGATGGTATAGTTTTTTTGAGGGGTCCTTTATATGTCGTAACGGTTATTTTCAAAGAAAATTATTTTCAATATCTTTCCTTATTTTTAATTTCTTTATAAAAGTGAGAATAAATTTTCATAATGTAAAAATCATTTTTTAATGAATCCTTCATATGCTATCAAATTTTATTTTCATCAAAATTTATTTTTAAAATTTTTTAAAATTTTTTGTTTTAAAAATTTAATTTTAAATAAATACCATTTTCCTCATGATTTGTTACAATTTATCTATAAAAATCAATTTCCATATACAATGAAATATTTTGAGGTTTTATATGCTATACTTGGGATTTTATCTGAATATAAAATAATTATTTTTTATATTTTAGGTTCTTCTTTATGATGACCTGATGTTTATGAAACTTGTTTATATTCTATGGGTTATACATTGATGAAAATTTTATGAAACTCAAACATTTTTTGAAGGGTTATTATTTTTTGAAATTATGAAATGATTAATAATCCAGTTTAATTTCTATTTGTTATGTTATGATGAAATTTTTATGAAAAAAAATTATTTGTTTTGATATGATGAATGTTTTATCATTTTCGGAACACATAAGTATGGTTTTATTTATTAGATTGGAAGGGATAGTATGTAAATAAATTTTATTTGGTAAAACATTGAACTCATGAGATAATAGTTAGAAAATAGTCAATGGAAATTTTCTAATAAAGAAAATTGGTGTATATAAACCCTCTAGGGTAAATAGGTACATCCACATCCACTATCTGAAATAGTTTCTCCCGGATCAATATGGGAAACATGAGCATCCTGTTCCACATCCGGAAATATATGATGAATCTGGATACACTATATTTTTCATCCCAGTATTTAACCTTGAAATATAATATTATTTTCTACATATATTATAACTACACAATATTATGAAATAAGATTATGGTTCATTTTTTATTTATTACTATTTATCCCTCTTATGAGAAATATTTTCAGAAATAATAATGTTTCATGCCTTGAATCATGTTTATGATCTATTAATGGTTAGGTATGAAATTTTCATGTTATGTTTATGATTTTTATACCCTTATTATTATCTTATTATTTTATATTATTATTGATTTATCTCTCTAATTTTTAACCTTATTGACTATCTGATCCCACTCTTTTATATGATTCTTTAGTCGGTTTAAGAAGAGTGTTTTAATTAGGATATGCCTAAAATTCGTACTATGTGTGGAGATCATTATGGGATATATTTATACTGTTATGAAAATTTGATGATTGGTTAATAATTCTCCAAACACACTAAACTATTAGTGTCATAATGAATATTTTAGTTTAATTGTTTGAATATTTATTTAACATTATGTTATATTTATTTATGAAATTAATGGTTTTTCATAAATGGTATAAGAGGAAATGAATTTCCAATATTTGGATGTTAATATTATTAAATCTATAGTGATATCACTAGCGATATTCCTGAGAATATTTTCATGGTTCATTTGATGGGTATATATAAGAAATATTATATTTATGATTCTATTTATAGGTAATATTCTATAAATTTCAATAAACGATATAAAAATAGGTTTATATGATATTAAATCCTTATATGGATACAACCAGTTGATGTGTATGTCGAATATATATACCTAGGGGTAATGAAACTGAATAGAACATATTAATCTAGACTCAATAACCAACATAGTGCTTGATAAAAGGCCTTAATACACACTTGTTTTGAAACTCACAGGGATATTAATTGTAAATTTACAATCTATTTATGAAAAATTATTAATGAATTTAAATATTACTATTAATAAACTCGGTAAATCATAATGTTTAATTTATTTAAAATAAGGTATCAAAATTTATATATTGTATATATGATTTTATAAGATTATGTTGTTTCTCCCTATGATTATTGTTTCTAATTTTAGGTTTTTTGATTACTATCCTTAGATTCCACGAGAAGGAACCATTTTAACATTGAATATGGTGTGAAACATAGTGACTATGAGAAACCAAATTGGGTGACCACTAGATTGATAGATACTTTCATTATTATTAATCAAATATTGTAATATATGATTAAAAATATGTACATAAGTGATATAAAAATTATTCAAATAAGTGAAAGACTAAATATTATGAATGTTTATTTGGTTATGATCCCAAAGGAATGATGATTTATATTCTATAATGTCATGATGGTGGGAAGAAGAACCTAATAGAATATTTAAAATGGAGGGAGAAATATTATCTTAAGGAAAATGTCGTTTTTGGAGTGAAAAATAATGTAGGTGTCAAATATCTTATATATAGGGAACCATGGGATTATATAGTTAAATGCAATAAAAATTGAGGTATCCCCAAAACCATGGAAATAAATATGTCATCCGAATAGATGAAGTTAAATTATTGAGTTTGTATGCATCCAGATTCATGAATTATGTTGTGTAAATATTCCAATAATAGTATTTTAGTTATATGAATCAAGAAACATCTATACAGACCCTATTTATTCCTTATATGAATTTATAATATATTTATTAATATTTGCATATCTAATTTCTGAGATGTCAGAAGATTCCGAGGCACATTGTTTTGGAATATAATTTTATATAAATAATCAATATATTTTATAATACATGATGATGACTTGTTAAAGAAAATATAATAACACCAAAATGGTGGCTTGGATAAAATATCAAACTCAACGGTTGAGTCCCCAACATTAGCTTAATGAATGGAAAGACCAAAAAATTGGATGTTATGGGGGGGTTCAGAAATAGCTACAATTGCTGGGTGTGTGTAATAAAAAAAATAATTGAAATTATTTACTTCATTAACATCCTTATCATATCCACTATATAAATTCTAGTTTATGGAGGAACATTAGGTTTAGAAGCATAACCTTATAATCAATAAGACGAGATTCATCCACATCTCGTTGGTGGATCTGGAATTAGACAAAAAAGCCCCTTCAAATCCAGGCATATAAAGGCACAGAGAATGCAATGAATATTCTTCTTTATTAGAGAGCACATTCATCATTCAAATATGACATGATTCATCTTATCACTCTTAAATTTGTTTATTTGTTCCAAATTGACTAGAAAGTTTTACTATCATAGATTCTAATCTATATTTTTTTTTCAATTACCCAATATTCTGAAGCTCATGTGTACTGATTGTAAAATATTATTCAATTATTACTCACCCTTGATATACCTGATTGTGATTGTTGGCCAATTACAATTAGGCAAGTATTGTCAACAATTTTTAGTGCTTTTCCTCTAATGATTCATTTTGGTCTTCATCGATTGGATTATGGGATCATAGTTTGACATTGTTGGATGGGACAAAGAACTATTAGAGCCCCATATTCAATGTGGATTAGCACAAAATGAATGGAATTAGGAATCATGGTTGGATTCAGACGTTTTTATGGATATAAGGGATTTTACTGAGGATCAAAATATCAATGAGGTCTTGTGCATGATGGGAGATGTGTGTTGTTCTTAAAGGAGTCAAACAAACCAATTTGAATTCAATTAACATTCATCAGTAGACCAAAAACAATGAATGGAGTCCCTTTACCCTAATTTTATGATGTCTGGAGGTGTGATCTAGGAATGTGAGGCCAGATCTGGAATGCCATAGATAGATCTATATTTATACAAAATACACGACCACATGGTATTTACTAAGATGAACACACACCATGAAGTGACTCTTTAGAGGTTACTATAGTTTATATAATGTAAAGGATGAAATGATGTGGGGTTGGGCCACATGCCATGTATCCCACCTCAAGAAGATAAGTAGTGTTGTGGAGCACATGGGCAGGACCATGTGTAGGAGGTAATGACCTAGCACTCTATCTATAACAAATTATAAACACACTATGAGTGTAATGTCCCCTGTATTAGAAAATATAATATTATTAAATATACATTTTTTTTATAAGAAGTTATTTTAAATACTACAAATGTTGTTCAAGAAATAATAATAAAATATACCTATTGTTAAATGGAAAACATTATTTTGTTAAAAAAATATTATATGATTATTTTTATAAATTATAATAAGTTTTATATGTTAAATTAAATGTATATATTTAAAATACAATTATGTTAATAAAATTACATGAAAAAATGATAATATGTGAAATTTTTAGAATGTGACAATTAAATGGAATATTTAATTATACATAAGAAATTAACATAGTTACAGGCAAAGAAATTATTTTTCAAGCATCCGAATTAGGACTATGTGTACATGAATAACAATGTATTGATATGCTACTCAAGGATTCACACATCAAATTCATTAGGTGCATTATTTATGATCCTTTTTGTTCTATGGATAATTCTAATCTAGTGGATAATTCAAAGTATAGTTTTCAAAAAATGTTATGGAAATAGTATTTTTTGTTATCATATACAGGGTGATGACCAATGTGAAATCATTAAAATTTGTGATGTTTTCATCAATTATAACATCCTATCAAAGGATTTTAACATAGTTAAATAACAAGTTATGGAATGGAGGTGAACTAAAAAAGTAAATGTTGGTTTTTATAAGACCAAACCAAATTATGGAATACTATTGATACTAGATGATAGAAGTAAAAAATAATAATTCCAAACAATGGTAGATAATCTATAATACATGGTAACTATAGAAGTTTGGGGAAATTATCTATTAATTTAATAATCATCTATTGGAGCATAAGAAGATAAAAAATAAAAAACTAAATCTCCAATGAATATTGAAACAATATTTAGAAGATCATATTGATTAAAATGTTCAATCCAATAGAATGGGGTCATTTAAAATATCGTACTTATAATGGATTTAATTTTAACCAAATTTCATAATGAGGAAATAATAGTAATTACCTCTCTGTTTTGGAAGTTTGATAAGTAATAATAAATAATTTACATAAATTCCAAAGAAAAATGGGATATTAATGAAATACAATTGGGAAAAAATAACAAGAGATCAAATTAGTGTACCATTTATAAGAATAATATGATGAAGAAAAAAGTGCACAAAATGATTAGTGGTATGATATTCTAATAAAATTACGGATTCTATTCTCAAAAATAATTTCATCTTTAATAAATAAAAGTACAATCAAAATATTACTATGAATTATTCCATTTAATAGTGTGTAAATAGATAATATTTAACTGATTAGTTATTTTCCCATTGTTATTTTTTATGAGGGTAACCACATAATATGTACAAAGGGGATTGAGAACCATAACAAAGATTTTTTTTGGAAAATTGATTTGAAGATTATTTTACATGAAATTTGATAACTGATAGTAGAAGAAAATGTTCCAAGTAACCATGAATAGAGAAGGTTTCCAAATGAGTTTCATTAATCACAATTGTTATAATATTTATTGGAATGATGTAATATACCTAATTTTCAAAAACTATGTGGATTACCTATTGATGGTTGGATAATTTATTCAGTGGATTAAGGAACAAAGGTGTGGGAAGTATTGATAATTTTAAATGAAGGAACATTTTCATTCTAATTAAATCACTAGGATAAGTATATAAATGGATTATAAATATTGTAATATGGTGGTATCCTATAAATAGAACATATATAAGGTCATTCGACAAATTTAAAAAATAATAATTTAAATATATCCTAACTAGCCAAGTTAGAATCATCATGGTATTAAAGGAACAATCACTATAAATAGAATATGAGGTCATGTATATGGAAAATGTTTCTTATTCATTAACCACAGTAAAAATGATATATTTGTCAATTTTTAAGTGTTTCTGCATTTATTTTTTAGTGGTAGTGGTTTGTGATTTCATGAATAATCATGGGAAGTAGAACTGCGATGATGTAAAGTGGATATTCTAATATATGAAAGGACTTGTAGATAATATATTTATATTCTCTGAAGTTGATCCTTTATAGGGGTTTATTAATGTTAATATTTTTCTCTAATTTTAATCCATGAAATGGAACAACATGTTCCATGATTACCTTTATGATAATAGAGATATGATGGATATCAGGGTCATAACCACTGTGAGAATTGTCAATAACTAACGTAGAGTATGTTGAAAATATATATTTTTAGGAGTTAATATAATTAGTTTCAATAATTAAAAAATTATAAAAACATCTATATGTGGAAAACAATACTGTGATCGTCAGAGTGTCATCCACCTTTCTAAGAATGTGGTATTTTATGAAATAATGAAATATGTGACTTAAAATTATAGTTAATGTGGAATCTACAAGATGAATAGTTTTATGATATTTGGGTGCTTATTAATAAGAAAAATCTAGAAGATATATTAGAAAAATTGTCAATCGATGAAAAAGTAAATAATCACCCTGAACAAGTGGGACCCAGATGAATGAGAGAAATGTAGAGAACACTGTAATGAACATAAAATAAGGAGTTAGTTTTCCCAATGTGTTTCAGATTTCCATATTTCTTTTCAGAAATAAGTATTCAAGTTGGATATTATTTTGATATAAATACTTTATTAATGCATGAGAAGGAAATAATTTTATTAATGTAACTAGAAGTTACATCATTAGATGATTATTATCTAATTGTTCACCTCAACCTTGTTAGAAAAATGATAAGATAATCCTTTACTAAAAGTATTATATAACCCAATGTTCATATACCATAAAATGTATTTTTGAATACTATTCATTTATTGTTGTATACAATGTACTATCTTGGATGTTTGAGTGAATTTAATTATCAACTAAACAAACATTTTAGTGGAAGGATGGATGTAAGTTTCATTGGTTATTGTTAAATTTTTGAGATATATTGTACCTCTATAAGATTAAGTATGACTAGATTTTGAGTATTCAATTTAAATTGAAATTATAACTAATTTACAACACATTAATGTTATATAACCATGATACAACGCTATTAATTCTTTTACTTTTGTTATTATGAAGGATTTAGTATTATTCTCCATTGGATATTATATGAATGTCTAAAAAATTGTAAAACTAGTGTCCATTTCCTACCTATTATAATATTATTGTCTGTGATTTTTTATATTATAGATGATTTGGGTTGTTTTTTACATCTTAAATCTAGTTATCAATGAAAAATATGGTATTCCAATACATTTATAATAAACTATAGGGGATTAAAAATAGATTTGAATTTAAATTGAAACCATAGTTCGACCATCTCATTATTGTATATGTTCTTATGATTCCATCTTCCTTTACAATTTCATATCTCTTCTATTATTGGCACAATATTTATTCTTGAAACTCAAGGAATATTGTATTTCAATACATATTTTATTGAAATTCCATCATCATGAAGTAATCACCATACCCATACTAGACATTTTATTTTCGACATCGAAATAATATGCATAATGATATTATTACTATTATGAAATAATTATTCAATAAATCACCCCTATTTATATTTATAATAAATAAAAAACTAATCCAATACTTATGTTAATATCAAATAAGTTATTATTGAAATAACATATTACCATAAGAAATCCTTTATTTTTCAAACATATTTATGAATAAAAAATAATTCATATAGCTTGCAATCCTACATGTAAATTATTGAGCATGCTTAAACATCTCTTCCAACCCTAAACAACAGTAAAACAATTTTACATATTAAAAAACCATAGTAATTTTTTCAAAATAATTTCTATAATGATCATTATTGAATATATGAACTCCTATGTCAATTTAATTATCACTTGTACTTATGGTGGCCATGAAAAAACAATGCATCTTATGGATTTTCCATTATTTCATTAACTCATATACCATATTTGGAATCCTATTAAAGAGATAAAAAAATAATTTAAAATACATTAATGAATCATTTATAAGATTATAATTAAGTTATTCATTCTTGGTATTTAACTATATTTTGTTAAGCCTATTTTTATGTCTAATTAGGCCAACTTGTGATGATGTTAGATAATAACTACTGAGAGAGTATAACCTCAAAATAATCATATATAAAAAAATATAGATACTGTAAAAATATACAGATATTAAAATAATATGGTAATACATATAGATTCATAATAATACATACCATTATAAATAAACATCAATGTGTTATAATTAATGTCACTCGCCATATGTATTGTCATGAACTAATCCAGATTCATTGTTAACCTGATAATCGAGCCAGTCATGACATAGCCCAAGGGGCATTCCTGATACCCATAGGTTGGAGAGTAGCACATGAAATCATAAAACATGAATGTGGAACATTTTTGTTATAAACACAATGGAAGAAAGATAAATGAGTTACTATGGAAACAAGAATAACTCCATAGGGATAAGTATACGAGAATTCAATAAAGAATGAAAATCTGATGTCAAACCACATGTATTAGAAAATAATGATAAAAAATCAAATCATAGTGGACACAACTCTCTAAGTTGAAAGATTAAAAAATAGAACCATCTCCATGTGGAACTTTACCCTTTCTCGAACCTAGAAAAATATAATCTACAAACATCTAATTAAAGGGGTTGGGTGTGAGCAAAAATACCATTTGGGTATCACCAATGATTTGATAATAAGTTGATAAATTTTAATTAACCAAATAATGATTTCAATTTTAAATAAAAAGGCATGGATGTTTAAAATAATATTTTGAAAAAAATAGTCATCATTACCTTTCAAATTATGGAAGTAATTTAAACAAATGTCTTCCTAAAATTTTTATATAAAATAGTTTATATAAATTCATAATGAATGTGTGAAAAATATTATAATAACATCTGAATGCATTTTAAAAAATTAAAAATGAAGAACATGTTCATCATCAAAAAAGCATGGTAGCCCCAAGATATGAAACAACCTAAAACTCATGTAGTTATCATGAGAATATTTGTCCACATGTCCCTCAGACACTGGAAAGAGTTGAATCATCACCATCCCATTGGGGAAGTGACCTACTTCATATGTATTGTTAGTGTTGTAAAGTGATAGAGTGTTTTACCAAATAAGTCATTAAAAACATGGATTTCATGTGCTCAAGAAACAATAATATTGGGGATTTTAGTTTACAATTAATTAAAATACAATTCATTAGATTCTTCCTAATAAAATATGAAGATTTCCCTTTATAACCAATACACATGTTTTTAATCTTATAAATCATTATTCAGAAATAAAACCACTAGTTTTCTACCCAAAATATTTGAATCAAATTTTCTAAAATACCAATTGAAATAAATTTCACCAAATAAAAATCAAAATATAAATTCAATAATTAAATTTCCATAATTTCTATCGAATTTGAAAATAAAAACCCAATTCAATGGAATTTGGGGATTTCCCCCATTTCATTCCAAATCAACTTCAAATCTCCATTCCAAAGAAATTAGATTTATGAAAAACAAATTAGATGATAAATTATATTTAAAAATAACTATTAAATTTATATTAAGAAGTTTAGGGTTAAATTAATTGTCCAACCAAAGACGAAACCACCTACAATAAGATTATGAGATCTCAAAATGAAAACCCTAAATCAAAAAAATACATTGAATAACATCAACAAAGAGGATCCATGAATCAAACCTAGATTCATGACGTGAAAAAATGGAAATTATATCTTCCAACCACATGGAGATCATTAAAATCATTTGGAATAAAGAGGGGGAGAATAGGAGGAGGAAAATATGAAGAGGAATATTAATGGGATTAGAGTGAATGCCCTTCAACATTATTTGAATTTCTTCTTGTGGGGTGTAGATCAAAAAATATACCCTCTCAAGATCCTCCATGGAAAAAGAATGTGAAATTGGTAGATTTAGGCCCATCAGTCAGAGAAAATGATAGTTCTACTGTTTCAAATAATATTTTTCGAATTAATTCAAATTTTTTGCATGGTTTCATTGTTAGGTTTTTAAGGTTATAAAAACTGTTCAACCGAACCATGCACCAATTTTATTGGGATTAAAAGGTTCTCCCTGGTGGATTCATAGTTTTTCAAATCATAAGTTAAAGATGCAATTCCCAACAATTTTTTTCATATTTTCCACTGATAGGGATCATGGTTTGGTCAAGCCATACAACAACCATTTTCAACCCAAAAACATAAGAAAATATCTAAAATTTTCACATGAATCATCCTTATATAGAATCTAATTGATTCATGATTAAATTATGGGATTGTAAAACATGAATCTTTTAAAAGGATGTTTCAACCTCCCCACAATAGAATCATTTTTTCCATATAAATTTTCTAATAAGTTTCCATGTCAAAAGGATGAGGCCACTACACTATAATCAATGCATCCCTCTCCTATGCCACATGATAATCAGAACCGTTCAACCATAGTCCTCAAAAAATGATATTACAATCCCTCTAAGTATATTGGTTTTAGAATATATTATTCTAACTAGATTTTCTATCACATATATTTCATTTTCCACCTCATGATCACTCCACCTCAGAATGTGAGATGGATTTAATAGATACATTCATACTTGAGATGCCTGAAACATGTTATATATCAATGTGAACAATAGAGGATGTTTTCAATGGTATGAAACTTTTTAAACCTTTTGAAAAACCACAAAATTTTCCACATAGAGAGTATCATGTTTCCTATGACTCACAATCCTTCATTAAACCAACATATGTAACATCCCCGACCTAGGATCCACTAAACTGGGGCTCAGATCCGGGTGGTTACATGAACTTAATTTCTCCTCCCTATACACCAAAGGTTTCTCACTAGCATTGGTGGTCCAAGTAGTTATTTGGGGAGACTATACCCCCTTTTTATCAAAGTAAGACACAATAGAAGATAAACACCATAGTGGTATGATAACCAATAACACTAGAGCATGATTAAAAAACCACTCCCCAAATAGGTTAAACCATATCCAAAAATAAATATTTCAGGCCCTGCTATATGTGAAAACATGAAAAAAAACTGAGATGAAATAATATAAAAATCCCCAAAAAGGTCTCGACATCATGTCTGAGTCTTCCTCCATGCACACCCATGACCACAAAAAAACCTAGAAAGGGCCTTTTCCCTTATCTTGAACTAAAAACATGAAGTCTTCTCAGGTACCCAATGGTAGCCTGAGTAGGGTGTGAGTATAACTCAGTAGGCCACCACCAATGATGTCTACAATATATCAGGTATAAACAATTGTGCATTAAAAAGGCAAATGAATCATAAATGACAATGAAAAGATAATGTTCCCTTATCCAGTTTTGGTCCATTACAAACATTTATTAGCATTTCCATATCATACCATTTAATCCCATTTCCAATTACTTACCATTTCTAAAACATTTAACTTGGGTTCATCAAACACAACAAGTTACAAGGCATAATGTACACATTCACATGCATGAGGAAAAAACATTGTTATCCTATATAACTCGGTCTAACTTTCTCATGTCAACTATATACTCACCTCGAAGACTATGTCTAGGTGGATGCAACTGTTTGGAGGGTAGATCCCCAGTCCCCTTTAGCAACTCGTGCATTAGGGTTGGAGTTTAGAGCCTCAGTCCAACTCAACTTGTGGGTGTAGATCCTCAAGCCGATAACCCACTCTAAAAATCCATGTTCACATGCTATACATATATATATCTATATATATATCCATAAACCATTCACACAACATCAAAACCATTTCCAAAGGTAATTTTATTCATAACAATAACATAACAATCAATAGCATGCCTTAAGCCATTAACACATTTACAACAGTTCATGTCATTAATCTATTTAGCCTAAATCCATTTTTATCATGCCTATCTCAGTAATTATTCATTCATTGTTCCTATCTAACTTGGATTTTTAAATTATTCCTAACTCACTAGGATTCATTACTAGTCTCATAATCCATCCCATTATGGTCTTCAATCAATTCCGCTTATTAATTCATTTAGCCATTCAACATTCTCATGTCTCAACCCATATGAACCACTTTCATGTTAACCCAGTATCCCTTAGGTTGTTATTATTAATCCATGGTGCATCAACTGGATTCTACTCCTACACAATCAATCACATCCATATGTATATCAAGGGATCTACATAAATACACAAAAATCTCACATGTTTTTGGGAAGTCCCTAGGTCTGGGGAAGTCGGCACACCCCATGGGTGGATCTAGAGTAGTCTCCTCACCCTCGATGTATCCCACAATGATCGTGAGAGTTTCCATTTTCCTTATTAATAAAAAAATTACCTAAGCATTCCATGGTGATCAAAACATGTCAAGAGACACCCAGGAACAAAACCACAGATGCACAAATCCACAAATAAACAATGTGATATACCTTGTTGACCACTTACCTCAGTTCCGTAGGTGAAAAAACTCTTAATAAAACCCTTAGATTCCACTTTGACCAACATTTAAAGCTTCAACCTAATTCTCACCTAAAGAGTAGGGTTTTTTAGATTAGTAAATAGAGGGGAATATGATACAAACCCTGAAATAAAAATAGAAGCAAGGACGGGATTAGTCATACCCGGAGCTTCGATCCACAACCAAAGAAACAAATATCTCATTAGAAATGAGGGAGATTCACTTGTTGGAGCTCTTGGGAGATATGGTTGGTTCATAGGGGGAACATGGGATAAATTATAAGAAATCCTGATTAGGTATTAATACCATGGAGTGGCAAAAATTGTAATTTATTAAAAGTTTCTGGGCTGCACGGTTTACACACACTGTTTTTTAAATCTTTTGCAAACCATGTGGAAGCCACATTCCAAAAACCCACCTCCTATAAGGTTTTTTGGGCAGTCTGTAATGTTAGCACTAATTATGCGCATACCGTGTAGCCTACCCAGAAAATCCCGTTTTCTTCTTTTTCATGTCCCAAACCCCTAGAACACACTTGATCCTCCTTAAGGACTTGTTTAAGTACTTAATTAACCAAAAAAGGGATTCAAACAAAACTCAAATGACAACATACCTTCTAAGATCTAAGATCTTACAACCTAACCACCTTATAAAGGCTCATCCCCGAGCTGAGTTCCATGGCTTCATCCCACATCAAAGGAAATGAGATCAGGCCACTAAGCCCGCATATCAGATTCCCACTCCCATGTTTCTTCCTGAAAATTCCCATGCTTCCACGGTACTCTCACTAATGGCACAAAAATTTACCCAAAATACTTCCTCACTATGTTCCACCACACAATCCAAATGCTCCTCAATGGATGCATCACCCTCGAGCTCATCATCCTTAACATCCACCATGTGATTTGGGTCAGGGTGATACTGCCAAAGCCGCGACACATAAAAAACATCATTTATAAAGTTATACCACTTTTGAAGAGAAAATAAGTACACCAATGTCCCAATCCTCTCCAAAATATCAAATGGACCCACATACTTGTGCGCCAACATTCCATGCTTCTGAATTCGTTGTTGACCGAACCATAGACACACCGAAGGGAACACACTGTCACCCACCTGGATCTCATGAGGGATATGCCTTTGATCCACATATGAATTTTTCCTACTCTATGCCATTTTAATCTACTTCTGAATAAACTCAAATTTCTCTAAAGTCTCCTGCACATGACTCGGTCCCAGAAACTCAGATTCACTGGCCTCCAAAAAACATAGCAGATATCTACATAACCACCGAAAGAGAGCGTCAAATGGTTTCATCTGAACCATATCCTGAAAAATATTTTTTTAGTCAAATTCAACAGCTGAAAGGTGATTCTCCCAAGAACCACCAAAATCCAACAAACAAGCCCTCAACATGTCTTCCAACACTTGGATCGTATGCTCCGACTTCCCGTCTGTCTGCAGGTGGAAATCAGTACTCAAAAAAACCTATGTAACAAGCACCTTCTACAACACCTTTCAGAAGAACAATGTGAGAAGAGGGTCACAATCCAAAATTATAGTATGCGGAATACCATGAAACCATACTAATTCACAAAGAGAAAACTAACCCAATTGGTAAACTATGTAAGTCTCCTTGCCCGAATGTCCTGAAGGAATTATTTTTTATTTTTATTATGGATAATCACCCTTTTAAGGGTTGATGGGGGAACTCATACATGACCTGTAGACCCAAGGCATAAGGCCCGACATGACCCACAATACATTAACTGATCCACAACCACCCATGTTACATCATTATTTTGAGGTGTCCAGGGATGACCCACCAAAAAATCCATCTTCACATCATCGCACTTCCATTTCAGAATGTAAAATAGATGTAACAGACCACCGAGGTGCTGATGCTCGGCCTTCACCTACTGATAGGTAAGACATCATGACACAATGCCCACATCTTCCTTTTTCATTCCTCGACACCAAAACTATCTACGGGGATCTTAAAACATCTTGGTCAAACCAGGATGCACTACCCATTTTGTTCGATAGAACTCCCGCATTAACTCTTCCTGCAAACATACTGGCACAACCACACGAACCTGAACACAAACAACCCCATCCATACGGACAACCCAACCAGATGGGGGCTCCTAACCATTCAATATTTACTTCATTACCAAAAAATTAGGATCGCTGAGTTTTCATTCCCTAACTCGAATCAAAAGAGTCAACTCAACCACCATGGAAGCAAAAGTCACCTGACCATTTTCCTACCACCCCTCTAAGTGAATATTTAAAAACAACGACTTCATCTTCCACTCAATTCTAGATTACTTAACCACCTGGTCCTGAGCCTTCCAACTCAAAGCATCAGCAACAATGTTTCCTTTCCCAGGCGTATATACCATATCAAAGTCGAAAGACTGGAGATACTAAACCATCCTTAGCTATTGAAGATTCATATCCCTATTCAAAAAGATATACTTTAGAATCCTGTGATAGGTATACACCATGAACTAATACCACATCATGTAATACCTCCATCACATTAAGGAATACACTAATACAACTAACTCAAGATCACGAGTGGGATTGTTCCGTTCATTGGGTCTCAACTGCCTTGAACCATAATCCACAACCCGCACATATTGTATCAACAAATCAAAAATCCCAATACCAAATACATCACAAAATATGCCATGCTTCCTACCTAGCTCAGGTAAGATCAAGATCAGTGTGGTCTTAAATCGCTTTTTCGACTCTTTAAAGGTATTCTCACAAGACTCAGACCACTCAATCCTAATTATCTTCTTTTTCAATCCTGGCAGTGGTGCTACCAAGTGAGTAAAATCATAGATGAACTTTTGAAAATACCCATCCATACCCAGAAAACTCTAAGCATCTGAGTCACTCTTGGGCATCTCTTAAGACACAACAGCATACAATTTCTCTAGATCAACCGACACACCTACCCCATAAATGATGTGACCTAGAAAATGAACTTACCCAATCCATAACATACACTTTGAATGATTGGCATATAACTGATGCTCTATTATTGTACTCATAACGATGTCAAGATGTTTGGCATGGTTATCATTAGCTTTAGAGTACACCAAGATGTCATCAAAAAAGACAACCCAAAAATGATATACATATGGATGGAAGTTTCAGTTAATCAATGCCATGAACACCACAAGTGCTTTGGTCAGGGAGAAAGGAATCGCACAAACTCAAACAACCTATACTAAATATTGAAAGATATCAACGGTATGTCAGATGGCTTCATAATCAACCTTTGATAACCCGATGTCTTATCAATCTTAGAAAACAGAAATTCACCCATCAGTTGGTCAAACCGGTCATCAATTCTAGGAAGAGGGTAGAGATTATTCACAATCATCTGATTTAACATCAGATAATCAACACACAGCCTTAATGACTCGTCAACATTCTTTGAAAAAATCATAGGAGATCCTGAAGGAGATTTACTAGGAAGTATGAACCCCTTACGTTCCCACTCCTCAATCTAAACCATTAACTCCTTGAGTTATGCCAGTGCCATTAAGTATGGAGAATAGAAACTGGATCCACTCCTAGTAGAAACTCAATAATGAACTAAACATCCCTCTCTTGTGGTATCCTAGAGAAATATTCAAGAAACACATCCTGAAACTAATCCATTATAGGAGGGGAGACATAATATTCCCCTCTATCATCACCAAGATAAAGACAAGCTAGTTGAGCCCTGAGCCTACCAAACTTCTGACAAAACAGTGTCGTACAACATTCATGAAGATACCACTCTCCATGAAGGACATAAATGTCACCCTCATCTGACCTGAACAATACCCTATTGTGCTAATGGTCTATGTGCGTCTGATATAACACCAACCTGTACATACCCAAGATTAGGTCAAATCCCTACTTCTCGAGGATGAACAACACCCACAAGAAACGACACTCAGAAACATCCAGAGAACATCCCCTACACAACATGATATATTTATTTCACACCCCCTACAGAGTTTCAATTGACATAACCCCACACACACTCTCCACTGGAAAACCTAATGCTACCAAAATATGAGAAACAATAAAAGAGTTTGTGGAAACAATTTCAAACAACTCACTAGCGATATTATAATCTACAAGGATCGTGCCTCGAACAGTCGATGCCCCATCCTCACCATCACCCATTGTAGACTAAACTACGTGAAGCTAACCTACCCCTATACCTTTGGCTCAAACACGTGTGCCCTAAACATCACTGCCCAACCGATGTGGGTGATCCTTTTCGAGAGTTCCACGTCCACCACCCCTACCAGTACGACCAATAGAGTTCCAAATGCCTTCTTGATTTGGAGAAACATCTCCCTTACCTCCACTTGGCATATACCTATCACCAAATTTCATGCTCACCTATTGAGGGTTCCTGCTGGGCCTCTTCACTTGTTACAATCTACTACAAAACTGGAACTCAACTGAAGGTTGTGGACACTAGCCACACATGTGCCCCATCCTGATATACTAATAGCAGAACACTTGATCAAAATCCTAGGAGGCTGACCCTCTCTTATGACCACATTTCACACATCTACCATACTAAAAACTTCCAAAGCAATGACTCCATCCCTTGAAAGATACACAACTTTTCTTCCTAGCTAGAACAACAATCCCACTACCTGAGGATCCATTCATCTTAACTTCTCAGATCATCGCTTGGTCCACTACCTCTTTAAACCTCTTCAGGAGAAATATATTCACCTCAATCCTGATCTTGTGTCCCATTCCATCCTGGAAACACCTCGTTACTTCTGCCTCATCCCCAGCCAATGATGGAACAAAGCATCGCAGATCTGTGAAGTGGCCAACATACTCTATCACCGACATCAATCCCTTAGTTAGGATCGTGAACTCTGCAACCCGCTCTTTCCCCAAGGTCTCTGGGTAAAAATGTTGTAGAAATTTTATTGGAAATCATTCCTCAACATCCACTCAGCCCACTCTGTCTGAGCCAGAATATCCCACCAACGCTTTTCATGGACCCACAATATATAATCTACTAACATTACTCAATTCCCAAAAGGTGTCTCTATATGATCAAATTTTTCTAGATAGACTCTATCCCGAACTCTTCTCCCTCTATCACACCTTATCTGGTAAAGGTCAGAGGGTGCTACAACTGAAATGCACTGGTTGGCTAAAACATACTCGGTGTAACCCACCCTGGGTCCTAATCCATCATCTACTAAAATTGAGAAATGTTATTTCATAACTGGTCTTCTATACTTTCCTGGATAACTACATTCTCTTACTCCTCTACTGGAGGTGTGTTCTCAGCAACATCCTCTTAGTGACCAACCGACACTCGGCATCGTGGTCGAAATTATCAACATTTCCAAACAAAAGGTTTATAACACAAATCATAAAACATTCACAACTTCCAAACAAGAAGACTCTTCACCAGCCATAATAACCCACCATACATGCACCATCCCAACATAACGTAACATTCGGAAAATGTCACCCTAACCATTTCTACCACAATCCATGGTCCAGATGGGGTAAGCAACCATGCACCACCACAAGGCTCACACAACATGTTATAAACAACATTTTCAATTCGTTACAGGCCTTTAATTACACATATTTCATTAATCATTACTTATCATTATTTTATCTTCACTCAGTTCAGTTGTTTCATTTATGACATTTTTTCCCTATTTAATTTACAAGATGCAAGGTGCATTATATCTCTCCTACCACAAACACCCAACCTGTGTGTGCCTACCAAGATGCATGTCACCAATATCTCAAGGTTCCTATAATGATGCATAAATGGAAAACCATATTCCATTAGAGAAAGGATCCATATATCATTAATCTACCACATCACAGAACATGTGCATTACCTAATGGTGAAATTTCATCAAATTTAACATCACATAATCAAGAACAAAAATTCCTATGCTGGGTGACTTGAGTTTTCCCCCATACATGGCTTAGATCCTCCCAAGAATGATTTCATTACCAAGGCCCGACACTTTCCTAACCTCCTGTATACAATCCCAAATAACACAATTCCAGAGAAGGAGAAGAAATACCTCCTATGATACAACATTGTAATGTCCCCAAAATAAGAGCCACTATGTCGGTGCTCTGAGCTGGGTGGTTACATGACCATATGCACACCTCCCCGTACGCAAAGGGTTTCTGAGTAGTAGCAGGGGTCCAAGTAGTCAATTAGGGAGACTATATCCCCTTTTATTAGATAAAGCCACAACAGAAGATAAAAAACATAGCAGAATAATAACCCACAATACCAAAGCTTGTATAAACAACCATTCCCCAAATGGGATAAAAAAATATCCAGTAGTAAATATTCCATGCCAAGCTACAAGTGAAAATGTGACCAAAACCCTAGATAAAGACAGACTGAAATATCCCCAAAATGGTCTCGATAGTAAGTCTGGGTCCTACTACATGTACACCCATGCCAACCCAACTGCCTAGAGAGGGACTTTTCACTTCTCCTAACCTGCAAACACGAAGCCTACTCGATTACCCAACAGCAGCTCGAGCAGGGTGTGAGTACAACACTTTAGGTCACCACCAACGGTGTCTACAAAATATACATTATAAAATATTGTGCATGAAAAATGGAAATGAATAATAAATGACAAGGAAATGAATAAGTATCCTTAGCTAGTTTATGTCCATTACCAACATTTATTACCATTTCTATATATTACTATTTCATCACATTTCCCATTACTCATCATTTTCAACACATTTAACATGGGTTCATCAAACATAAGAAGTTACACAGCTTAATGTACACAATCACATGTATGACGAAAACACATTGTTGTCCTATCTCACTAGGACTAACTTCCTCATGTAAACCATATCCTCATCTCGAAGCCTCAGTCCCGATGAATGAAACTGTTAGGGTAAAAGAGTCATAGTCCCCTTCCATAACCCATAATTTAGGGGTGGAGATTACAGCCTCAGTCTAACTCAACACGTGCCCAAAGAACCTCAGGTCAATACCCCACTCTACCAAGACATGATAACATTATATACATATATGTATTCATTAACCATTCACACAACTTAAAAACCATTTATGAAGGCTAACATAATCATAATAATAACAAAAGAGTTAATATCGTGCCTTAACCCATTAACACATTAACCAAAATTCATGTCATTAATCCATTTAGCCCAATTACCTTTTTAATACTCTTATCTCACTAAGAATTCCTTCATTGTGACCATCTCACAAGGAATTGTTCATTATGCCTAATTCACTAGGATTCATTACTAGGATCATAATCCATCCCATTATGGTCTTCGATAATTTCCACATATCAACCCATTTATACATTCATCATTGTCATCTGTAAACCCATAATAACCACTTCCATGTTATGCCAATACCCGTTATGTTATTATTATTAAACCTAGGTGAATCGACTAGCTTCTACCCCTACACAATCCATAACATCAACATGTTTATCAAGGAATCTATGTTAATACACATCAATCTCAATAGTTCTTCACAAATAAGTAGGTCAGGGAATGTCGGAACACCCCATGGGTGTCCCTAGATTAGTATCATAACACTCGATGCATCCCATGTGACTCTTGAGGGTTTTCATTTACCTTCTTAAAAACATGATTACCTAAACATGCCAAGGGTGATCAAAACATGCCAAGAGACACCCAAGATCAATACCACACAAGCAAAAATCCACAAATAAACCATGGGATATAACTTTTAGACCACCTACCTCAGTTCCATGGGTGAACACACTCTTAATCAAGCATTTAGATTTCTTTTTAAAAAAACATTGAAGCTTCAAACAAAATATCACTCAAAGAGTATGGTTTTAGATCTTCAGAATGAGAGGAGAAGAAGATACAAACTCTAAACTCAAAAGAGAAGAAGAGATGGGATTAATCTTACCCGAAGATTCGATCTAAAACCTACCGCACCAAAACACCATATAAATTAAGGTGATCAATCTATTGGAGCTATTGGGAGATTTTGGTCGTTCCTAGGGTGATGAGTAGAGAAATGTGAGGAAATACCGAGTGGGTATTAAAATCCTAGAGTGGAAAAAATAATAATTATTTATAAGTTTCTCAGATGCCTGGGTTACCCACACAGTTTGCGAAACCGTGCACAAACCATGAGGATGCCACTATCCAAATACCCACCTCCAGCATGGCTTCCTAAGCTATCCGCATAGTTAGCACTAACCATGCACAGACTGTGCGACCTACCATGAAAACCCCACTTTCTTCTTTTTTGTGTGCCCCAAACCCCTGAAACAACCCTGAACCTACTTAATGACATGAGTAGGAACTTAATTATCCAAAAAAAGGATTAAAAAAAGGCATAAATGAGAACATAACTTTCCATGATCTAAGATGTTACAACATAGGCTAATCATTCAATAACACCTGTTCACCAACTCAATATTTCAATAGTCGACAAGGATGATATTAATATGAATTATAGTGCCTCTTTGAAATTAAAATTATATAATTTATCAACTCAGTATTTGATGTCTTCCCTTATACTGAGCTTGGTATGACCAAGTAACTATCACCGATCTCCAACCAACATAATAGATATGCAATGGCTAGTCATGAAAGGCCTAAAAAGAGACATTATGTTCATAGAATGGAAACTATTGTTATATGAAATATCTACTAGCCCCAAATGATCGTCCTAATATCCACAAATGTCAAGGAAATGGGCATGAAGAATATCCTCATGGATATGTATAGAAAATTTTTTTTGGCCATCTGTCTGCAGATAGAGTTCCATACTCAGATAAATCGAAGATCCCAATGCTTCTTGAAGGCCTATAAAAAATGATAAGCGAACTGAGGATCCCTATCATAGATTATAGAAAATAGAACATCGCTCAAATGAATAATCTATTTCACCTATTAATTTCCTAAACCCTCGTTTTGGGTTTCATTTAGAATGGGTGTGTTGTGGGGGGACATTGTCATACTATTGAAAAAAACCCATATCACATTCTTCTTTCTATATTTATGAAGAAAACAATTCAAAAATTCCATTGAGATCACATCCCACTTCCATGTTGGCACTAGATGTGTCTATAGAAACCACGAATGATTATGGAACCCCACCATAACATGACTGCATGTTTAAGAATGAGAGGAAAATTTAGTAGTTATTAGTCTCATAACTGGACACAAAAATCATCACTGCATGTCCTAAAACATCTTCGTGGTCCCGAAATTCACTGACCATTGGGAGTAATGCCAGTACACCATTTCAGTTTTTTTTACTAAAAAAAGCAGAAAATAAATTATGATTACATATAATTCCCTCCTTGGAGAATGACCAATCAGTAATGATCTCCCCACCATAATGATAGTCTCTAAGGATATGGAAGTCACCATTATGCGCTTATTATTGACGAATCATTTAGGAAAGAGAAGATTTCAACTGAACGGTGGAGAATGAAACATCAATCCCTAATTAGAAGAATATAATAAGAATCAGTTAGATAAGAGAAATCGGGTTCCACGATGCTGAAAATTCTTTTAATGTATGGGATAGAAAATTTTTCCTCAAATCAATTGTGATGACATTCCCTTTCCTCTAGGTATAAGCAATGTCAATGTTAAAGTATTTCATGTATTCCATCCAATGCCTATGGCAGAGATTCAAATATTTATGAGATATGATATAATTAATGGTTTTTTGTTAGAATATTCATTATACCACTCTCAAAAAAGGTAATTACACTAACTCTTTAGTACATGCATTATATCATCATGTTCAATGACATGGGTCAAGTAATTTTTCTCATGTGGCCAAATCTGTAGAGTGCTATTTGTAATGAAAATTTCACCCTGCATATCATCACTTTTCAAACCAAAACATGATGAATAACAGAAGACAACATTTCCCCTTACCATCATCTATAAGAGTCAACACCAATTCGTTAATCAAAATACATATCATCTCAAAAGAAGTATCCTAACATTTTTCACCTGAATAAAATATTACCCCCTTCTATGTTTCAGCCATCATTAGAGAAGCCTAATTTTATAAGTTCTAAATA
Organism: Viscum album; assembly: GCA_963277665.1. Lineage (NCBI taxonomy): Eukaryota > Viridiplantae > Streptophyta > Magnoliopsida > Santalales > Viscaceae > Viscum > Viscum album. The sequence continues at coordinate 2,537,033 of OY728120.1, read as the reverse complement.
AACCATCGATAATATCTAGATAAAATGTAAAATTTCCAAATGTTGAATAAATTTCATGGTTTTTATCATGTGAAAACAAAAATCCCCTTTTCTTGGTTAATTTAAATACTATGTTTTGTCAACGCCTCTCCAAATATATTCAAAAACGAAATCCATAAATCACATATCAAAATCTTCAATTAGATCTCATGATTTCTTAATAAATCTATAATATATCTTAGATGATTAACGTGTTACTTCACATACATAGAGTAAACAAGGTTTTCATCCATAAAGACATCCACAATGGTATAAAGACACTCATTGAAAAAATTGAACATTAAATCCAAGAATACTATATGATCATTGGTTAGATCAAAAGGAATGAAAATGTGTAGATAAAATTCATACCTACTCTGAATGGTAGTTTACTAAATTAAATATTATTTATCTCATAATTAATGGTAAATATATTGAAGATCAGTCATTTGGAACCACTTCTCCCCTTTCAACAAATCAAATGGATCGTCATTTCGTAGAAATGGATATTTGTTCTTTATCCTTAATATATAGAGTTTTCGATAATAAAAAGAAAGGAACTGTGACCCATCTTGTTTATTAGAATGTACATATAGTTCCACCCAAGGTGGCATACACATGCATAAGCATGATTTCTAAAAAAGTTCATCCAACTATCTCTTAAATTCATACTTTTAAACTGCCACCATGATGTAATAAGGAGTAGAAAATGGTTGAGTGAAATGTTCTAAACCAATCAAAAACTCTACCTCCTAAATTAGGGGAAAACCATAGATTACATAATGAATAACATCAGGAAACTCAATGAAAATAGGAGGGAGATCAATGCTCTATGATTCCCACTCCAGATCAAAAGATAACACATATATTATGTTCGCAAGCTCATGATAATATGTTTTGGATACACATTCCCTAAATTCTTATTTTCTATGAAAGTAATGGAAACCCCCATATAGTTTAGTAATGTATATCTATCGAATAACACAATAACTCTATTGTTTATTCGAAATGATCCATTCCACCATGAATATTAAATCAAGTAGATTATGTCGATAAATATAAAAATCCAATAAAGAAAAACATCCGATAGAGAGAAACACAAGTGAGGCCACAAATACCTGCTTTATCATCATTCAGAGGGGGTGTAGTAATATCCACTAAACATGAAAAAATATCCATAGGAATATTTAGGATATAAATTATATGTATTGAAATAATGGAATTAGATTCACTAGTATCAAATAAATAAATTACAAATGATGAAGCTATAGTTATGGTACCTCTAATTATCATTGAACTTGTATCTACATCCTTTAGAGACTCATCTAGTACATGTAAAAGATTCGTTTTGGATTCCTAGGGCGGTACCACCTTTTTTGTGATGCATCTAATTTCTCCACCATTTTAAAAGGGAAAAATAATTAAGTGACCCTATGTGGAATGGAATAGACATGGAATAACTTCTAAAAGTGACCAGAGTGTATCCATGAGCCACATATCATGGTTGTAATAGTGAAAACCCACATAGAAAACCCTGAAATTCTATAAAGGTAGAAAAATAATGGACATATTCTAGGAAATGTAGGGGGTTTTGAAAAATCCACCTTCAAGAACGACCATGAGAATCATCATGCTTCATATTCACATTAAAGGAAATCGTATCACCATTATGAGATAAAGAGACTCTCATTAACCCTAACATTCCATTTAGTTCCATATAAACCATCAATTATCTATCCAAAACGTATAAAAAATAAGGAATCCTAAGAAACAAAACATGAGAAAAATATTCTAAAAAATGTCCCATCTCAAACCATTGAGTCTTTATCTCTTCATTCGATAAAATATCTAGTACAAACTATATAATCGAAACAAAGATATTTTTATACTCATTCACAGTTTGATAAGCCTATTAATGATTTGGAATCTCAATCAACTTTTAGAACCCCATTGAATATGAATATGAATGTTATTTGAAAGGAGGATATCTGTCTTTCCAATCTAATCTATTGTTCTTCATTCATGTCACCATCATGTCCCACCATCCCATTCTAGGTCTCTCAAGAATGATGATATAAAAATTCACCATTATTTCATCAAGTTTCTACATGATGTGAAAAAAATTATCAATACAACTAAAAAATTACTCAACCACTTCTGGATCATTTGGTCTCTTGAACACTGGTGGTTTATGGTATAAGAATTCTTGAGAACGATTTATTAATAAATTCCTCAAATGTTCCATAGCTGGAGTCTGGATGATATTTGGGGCATGTTTCTATCCAAGATCATCAATGATATGAAAAATCACTTCACCGATACATGGGTCCATGAGAGGATTTGATTAATACGGTTCCTCAACAACATCATCCTAGATCTGATTCACACATCTTCTCAGAGTTATGATGCTATAAAACTTTAATAGACAACATTAAAGACATCATATTAAAAATCATATATAGAAACATGGAAAATTCATACATACATATAAAAAAAACAAATTTATTTCAATATATCAAAATAAAAAATATAGAATAAACTATAATTAATCCTCATGATATCCTTCAAAAACTACCCCTGGTGACTTAAGGCTCATTGCGGTGATAGATGACTAAACACTCGATAAAAACTACATCCTATTTCATGAAAATATTGCATTGTAAAACCCCATGATTTTTACAAGATATATATTTTTTGAATTTCATTTAAATATTTTTTTTGTACGATAAATAAAGATATGATTTATGTACACATAACTGCAGCTTATCTTGCGATATACAAAACATAATTAATGGATTGCGTTATACAGAATTTAATGTTCTTTTGATTGAATTCATTTCATGCAAGATCATGTTTATCTAAAAAAATAAATAATATTATGTTACCTTATAACTAAGTCATTATAATGGAGGGTATGAAATATATTAACTAAATTATGAAAATATTCTTAATTATTAGGTGATTAGTTATTTATAAATGAACATCAAACCATTTTTAAATAAAAGGTATTTTTTTGATAAACTATTTTAATGTAAAAGATAGTTAATGAAATAAAAAAATCACTATTGATGGATTTTATTAATGAAAATATTTTTTATATAACCAGTATAGTTTTTAAATTTCATATTATAATATTTCTAGATATGATATAAGATTAAATTCAAATATTTCAATAAAAGTAGCATGTTCTAGAAAAATTTAGTTTTGCCACATTTTGATGGTGCATCCATTTTAATTCAAGATTATACAAATTAATATATTTTATTTAACATAATCGCATTATTCATTGGAATCATGATATAAAGGATTATTTTGGATTATTTCTTTATATTTTTATGATAAGTTTCATGTTTTGATTAATAGTAAAAATATACTAAATATAAATTTCAAAAAAAATTCTTTAAAAAAATTTATATGGTTAATATATATTTTAGAATGATTTTAAATAATATATATGTTATAATTTTATTAGTTAATAATTTTTTTTAAATTTCATTAATCTTACCATGCATTTATATTTAAACACATTTCCATCGTTTGCTATGTTTTAACTCTTGAAATCCATTTTCAATTCCAACAAAAGGATTAATTTTAAAGTAATCACTGCAAACTTCTATGTTTTGAATTTTTAAAATTTGATTCTATATTTGGAATTCGGGGGTCCAAATTATTTAAATAGCATTATTTTATTTTTGGACATTATGAAAAGTAACATTAGTAATATTTATTAATACAGTAAAAAAGTAAATTGGTTAATTAAGGGTAAATAAAATAGTATTAAATAACCCTAACACTTGTCCTAATATAAATGTATGAGTTTTTTTATAACTCAATCATCCTCTAGCTGAAATGTTACCCTTTGAAATATACATGTAGTATATTAGGATATTTATTATATTTTATTTAAAGAGAAGATAAATATTTCTTACTAAAACTAAAATAATTATATCATTTTTAAGATAAGGTTATACAGAATGTAAATTTGACTATATATAATCATTTAAAATAAAAAAATTTCTATTTATAATGGTTATTTATTTTTACATTTTAGTATATAAATTATGACATTAAGGGCATATATATTGTTGATGCATAAATTATTTAATTGAGGAAAAATAAAAAAAAAATATTTTTTATCAAAATGATAATAACAATTAATAAAACAAACGTGTCCAAATAATATTGGTCAAGTATATTATGTCCATAATCTTCCAACGGTCATGTTATTGACCATTTGAATCCATATGGAAAATATTAGGACACTTATAATATTTTAATTAAATAGATGTTAATGTTTTCACAATCATGTTTTAATAAATATAACATTTTTAATGTAGGATTTTCCATAAAATATATTTCAGTATATGATTTATTATGATATCTATAAGATTTATCTTTGTCATAGTATTTTATTTATTATTTTTACCCAAAAAATTAGTATATAAAATAATTTCACAAAATGGTTTTAGAAATTATTATATTAATAGAAATATGAAAACAATTTTATTAAAAAATTATATTAAATATATTTTTTATGATTCATATATAAAAAAATAAATATATGTCATTGAACCATTAGGGATATAACAATATATTCTGTTTGAGGATAACATCTTATATTGATTTTTTTTAAAATCCATGAAATAAATTGTGTCATAATTAACAGTATTCTTATATTATCAAAATAATGTATAGTTAAATTTTTTAAAAATCAAAAAACATCTTTATAAATATATAATAATTATTATATGGTGTAAAATTATCTAAATTATTCCTTTATGGACTAATTTATATCATATAAAAAATGTTTAAACCTTTTAATATTGAAATATATGTTACCCTATTTAAAAATTAAATAGAATTACTAAGTATTAATTAATAGGATACCTCCTATATTGATAGAATTAAATTGTCTAATTTTTTTGTTGATTTTATTACAACCATATGTCATCTCATCATATAAACTGATACATTATTAAGGTTTTTGGAAGGGTTTTGAGTATTTATAAATTAATACTTGTGAAGAATCCAAAGGTGCCCCTCACCTAAATTTTAAAAGGAAACCTCATCCCTCATTTATTCACTTCATATTGAGCCTTCGATCTCAGAAATACCCTTTAATATTACTTCAATACTTCCCTATTCACATTCTAGTTATTTTAATATTATGCAAAAGAAATATCTAGTGATCTAAGGGGATATATATAGGAAGCCTTCCGAAGAAGAGGTATTTTACTTTACTAACTCTATCAAGATAATTTCTTCTTATACATCCCCTTCCTTCGTTTTTATACAATATAAAGTAATAAGTATAGTATAAACTTTATACATATAATTTATTATGGTTATGTAAAAAACATATTCCTACTTTAATGCATCCTACTAAAAACAAAATCACTAGATGTAAGTACGTACGACTTCTCGTCTCTAAGTCATGGTGTAATCTGTTTGGACCACGAAATTAGATGGATGGGAATAATGATGGAGATAATAACATATTATTATTATTATAAAATTATTTTTATTCTTTGAGAAAAATATCTACTTAAATACCATTTCATAATTATGGGAATGATATCATCACTCGTTTCTATGTATGGCCTACCCTCTTCACGATGCGATCCATTCTACATGATCTTCAATAAATACTGAAATATATAAAAATATATAATGAATAAATATGATATATGCATAAATGTATTATATTAATACAATTCTATAATTGTTGCAATTATAACCTATAAAGATGAATCAGAACATATTCGACAAAAGGTGTATAAGAAAATGAAGCAGTTAATACCTGAAAGAAGCATAATATAGAAATATTATTATACATGTGTTAATAAGATCATATATCAGATAATAATTTGGAATATCGTTTTGGAATAAGTTAATAACATTAGTTAATCTATTATAAAGTAGGGTTTTTATACAAAAATAGAACCTGTAACTAATGTAAGGGATAATTTTTCAATCTCATTACTATATGAGATTGTTTATTCGTACGTATTTACTAGAGAATATTTATCATCCAATGAAATATTTTATAAATATTTATAACAAAATAATCATTATATTCTTCTAAAATTGTTTAATTTCAATTATTTGGTTAGTTTTCTGAAATGCTTTTAATGGAGTCTTTTTCCGTTATCGATACGAGATGATTTTGACTTATCTAATAAAAGTACTAGAAAATGTTTTCTTTTAACTTATATGTTATGAACCATTTTTTCATTATTATAATGACTAATAACAATGAATATTCTTTTATAACATTTCAAGGGTACCTTCAAATATTTTCTTTTTGTATAAAAGTTAAAATTATTTTAATAAAATAAAACATTTTCAAAGAAGAAATGATATTTTCCTCAAGAATTAATTTCTCGTGTTCTATCAAAATAATTTTACATATATAATGTAATTATTTAATAAGGTTATCTTTTAATTATACTACCCCTATTATGGATTTATTATGTTTATGCTATTTATAAAATCTTTTTGTTTTATATGGATTGTGTTATGATTGAATGATATTTAAGTAACCCCATTTTATTCCTTGGGTTATGATGTGATGAATGATTTATGTTTTTGAGAAACACATAAGAATTATATCATTTTGAGATAGGTGGGACCTATAAAGAAATATTTTTCGTAGGTGTAAAAAAATGGGAAGATATTTGTGGGAAACATTGAAGATATTTCAGTAGACTAGAAGTTCGTGCTACAAGTTTCCAAAGGCCATAAAAAATGCAGCCTTTGGTTGTAATTTTGTTTAATTTATTATGTTTTCCAATAAATTAATGTAATTTCCATGAAAATTAATCTTGGATCATTATATTTGGTATTAGAGTGTAGGTTTAATTAACCTTTGAAAAAAAGTATGTAAAAACATTAGTTGAATCCCTAGATATATTTTGAAGGATATGTACTATGATGTCCTAGAGATAATTATAATTATAGGTTAAAATCCTATAATTTTGGTAATTGTCTTTGATAACCTTGAATTGTTCCTATGATGTTAAATATTGAAAGTATTTTTCTTTGATTATTTATATTTATTTTATGATATGTGTTTCTATCCCCTTTCATTCTAGTTTTAGTTAATATAAGAAATAATAAGTAATTGGGTTAGCATTGAGTATAAAGGAAAATTTTGGGATTATGAGCATCTAAATGGAATAATTACTAGAGATAAAGATAATTTAATTATACAGAATCATCTATCACAATATATGATTAACAATTTGAACTTTTGTGACATTCCAAACATATCACCGAAGCGGAAGATGAAATTTTATAAATGATCGCATTATAAGAATCATATAGGAATGAATATTGTGATTCTTATATGTCATGAAGATGGTAAGAATAGCATTGATGAACACCTCAAATAGAGGGGAAGATGTTATCTTTGTGGGAAAAAGGGTCATAGAGTGACAAATTGTTTTCATGTTCAATGTCTTATCTATGGAAAACATAGGCATTAACCAAATCAATGCGAAAAAATAAGAATATACTTCTAATACAAGGAAGAAAATATTCCATTATAATAATTAAATTGGAAGGATTTAATTATTTATGTATTTGGATATATGAATTATGAATAGTGAATTATATAAGGAGTATTAACTTTATGTTTTTATAGAGACAGTTTTCAATACTACGTTGAATAGATAAAATGTACGTGAAAAGTTATTTAATGATAAGGTTATATTCATAAGAGACACAGGATTAATGTAATGATAAACCTTATTGTTTTCCAAATATAATGATTATGATTTTAAGATACGAGACATATTGAATATAAATATGTGATTTGGATGGTTCTGATTACCATAGAACTGATTATTGATTGGTTGAAAAAGTGTTCTATGTTATCATGGATGAATTTTAAAACTTCATAGATTTAAATAATATTTCTAGTGACCTGTTAAATAAAGGATCAAGCATGTTTTCCCAAATTATTTATGGTAATTTAGGTTATTACTGTGTTCCAAGAGAGTACATGATTAAGTTATACAAATGTTTGGAATATGAAAACAAATAACTTCATTATGAGATATGGGACATAAATGTTAATCCAATTTAGTTCACATCTTTCTAAATTTTTGTATTTTATACATTCATAAGAATATTAAGGTTACTAATATATGGAAAATTTAGGTTAAACTATGGGTGATGTTTGTCATAATAAATAATTATCTCACCATAGATAGTATTATGCATATTAGTTAGAATATGATAACTTTTTGTTCTAATAAAGATAAGTAAAATTACCTATATTTATATTTACAGATTGTATGATCTGATAATTAATCAGTAATGAAAAATTGAACTTTATTTCATTGAATAAGGGATGATGTGGAAAATAGTCCAATGAATGACCAACAGTGATATTACACTGAAATCAAGTAAGTATATGTTCTCATGATAATTGAATAACATTAGAAAAAGGGATCTAGATGTAAAATGGTGTCTTATTATCAACAATTTTTATGATATCAATGAAAAATTTCGTGATTTTTTAGTTCATGGTTTTGTTATTTTCAAAATTATCTACATTACAGTCTTTATTTTCATTAGTTATCTTTGAAAATATATTGGATTATTTATGGTTTTCCTCCAGGCCATTATCGACACCTATGTTCTCATATGTAGAGACCTAGTTATGATTTAAATTTGTTAACTATCATTTCGAAGTTTTCATTTTTAATAGAATTTTTTAGTTTATTTTTTTAAGATGTGGGTTTCTATGAAAGAAAAATTCAAATATAAATCACTTTCAAAGAAAGAAAAATTTTAATGGTGAAATTCATTTCAAGTGCAGTTGAACGCAACACCTTACTATTTTTATGAGTCATAATTTTTTAAAATTTATTTTATTTCTTTTGTTGTATCGTACACCCTAAAAATATCACAATACATGAAACAACAACTTAGATTTTAGTATACACAACACTATTTTTGGCTTGTGTTACAAAAATTTTCAAGTTCTTTTGATGGAATTCATTTCACACATGACCAATCTTAAGAGAAAAAAGTAAAGATTATTTTTTTACCATATAACCTAGTAATTAAAATGGTAGTTATGAAAATTATTAACTATATTATGAAAATAAGTTAAATTATTTTGTGAAAAAATAGTTACAATTGAAAATGAAAATATTTTTAAATAATAGTAAATGTTTTTATGAAAAACTACTTGAATACAATAAGAATGTTTATGAAATAATAATACCACCCTTGATGGATTTTATTAAAAAAATAATTATTTTATATATTCAATATAATGTTTAAAATTAACCTGATATGTTTTCTAGACTTCTTATAAGAACAATTTCATTTTTTAGATAAAAGAATTACTTTTAAAAATTTCTAGCTTTACAACATTTTGATGGTGCACCCATTTTAAAAATAGTTTTGGACACATTTATATATAATATTTAACAAATTTAAATTCTTATTTTAAATTGGTATATAATGTTTTACATTGGATGAATTTTTGATATTTTTCTAAATAGATTCATGTTTTATGGAATAGTAAAAATATTCTAAATTTTAATTGAAAAGAACTTTTTTCGATGAAATAATTTATACTGTTAAATTATATTATTGAATTATTTTAAATTATAAATACAAAATATTTTTATCATTTAATATAATGTTTTCCTTTCACATTATTTTTAATATGAATTTAGATGTAAAAATAGTACAATATTTTGTAATGTTTTAACTTTTTAAACATGTTTTTCAATTTGACAACATGATTAATTTTAACATAATTAACCCTAATTCTATATTTTGAATTCTAAAAAATAGATTATATATATTTAATTAGTGGCTGTGAATTATTTTAAAAATTTTATTATTTTTTTGGAATTTTGAATTGTACCTTCAGTAAATTTTATTAATATGGTGAAATAGTAAATTGGGCAATTAAGGAAAAATATAATATTACAAAATTACCCTAACACTTTTCATAATATAATAATATGAGATATTTTATACCTATATAATCCTTTTGAAAAAATGATTTCCTTTTTAATTCACTAGTATTTGATTTGTACATTAAATATATTTTATTTAATTAAAAGTTAAATATGTATTACCCAAATTTTAATAATTATATAATTTTTAACATAAGGTTATACATAATCTAAATTTGAATTTAAATTATCATTTGAAAGATAATTTTTTTTTTCATGGTAATTGATTTGAAAATTTTAAGAAATAAATAATTATTTTAAAGGCTTATATATTGAGGGTGCATAAATTATTTAATTGATGAAAAATCACAACAAAATAATTTTTATTAAAATTATAATAACCATTAAGAGTCCAAAACACTTGAAACAATATTTTTGGTCAAGTATATATTGACCATAATCATCCAATGTTCTTCATTATGGACCGATTATAGACATATAGAAATGATTATGACAACTATAATATTTTATTGAAAGTGAAGTTAAAGTTTTCACATTCATGTTTTAATATATAAAACAATTTAGTGTAGTATTTCCAAGACATTTAACTTTTTATAAGTGTTCTTATTAAATATATATGATTTATCTTCATTATAATATTTTATTTAAAATTTTTACCCATCTAAAAAGTATATTAAATAATTACATTAAACTTATGTAGTAATTATTATATTAATGGAAATATCAAATTAGAAATTTTTAAAATATTAAACTAAATACAATTTGTGATGATTCATATATCCCACAAATTTTATTAATGAAATTTAACCCATATTGATATATAAATTTTTTTTGAGGTTAAAATATTTTCTTGATATTTTTAAAAATCCATGAAATGTATAGTGTTAAAATTTTCACTATTGATATCTTATCAACATAATTTTTTAATAAATTTTTAAAAAATATTAAGACATTTTTAAAAATACATAATAATTATGATACAGTGTAAAATATTTGAGATTATCCATTTATTGTCTAATTAAAATCAAATATGTAATTATTGAAAACTTCTAATGTTGAAATCTTTGTTACCTTAGTTAAAATTTAAATAGAATAACTATGTATTAATTAAATATATAATGATTAAATTAAAATAAAAAATTGGTTGAAATTATTTTTTGATGATATTACAACATTTTATCATCTCACTTTATAAATTAAGTAATTTTGGAGGTTTTTTATGGGTTTCCTTTTTTTGTAAATTAATATTTTTGCTGATTCCAACGGTTCCCTAAACATCAATTATAAAAGGGAAAAACTTCCCTTATTTCATCACATCAAATTGAGACTTAAATATCAAAAATCCCCTAACCATATCACTTATCAACTTCAACAGTCACATTCTAGAGGTCTTTTCATCTTAAATGACCATATATAGTACGTTAAGAATAGATCTATTGGGAGCTCTCCAAAAAGAGGTAATCTACTTTACCAACTGTCTCATTATAATTTATTCTTATACTTCCTATTAATTTTTTGTTTCCGTTATTAATTAATAAATCATGTTTCAAATATATGCTAATATGTTTTATTCTTATATAACATCAATATTCCATAATCTATAAATCCTATGAGAAATGAAATCACCACATGTGCGTACATACAACTTACTGTCTCCACGTTGTGGTGTAATATGTTTTCACCACTACCTTACATAGTGGGTATTATAATGGAAATAATAACTTTATATGATTTTTATAACATGATATTTATTATTTAACAAAATATATATCATAATCATCAATACAATTTCACAATTATGGGACTGATATCGTCGCATGTGTGTTAGTATAACCTACCACCTCCATGATGTGATGTGATTAATTTTACATGATATCCATTAAAGAATTAATTATTTATATTTATAAAATGATTCAATATTATATATATATATATATATTAATATAATTATAGATATCCTGTAATTATAACCGATGATGATTAATTAGATATTATTCAACAAAACATGCATAAGAAAATGAAGTAGTTAACACCTGAAAGAAGCAAAATAATAAACTATTATTAAACAAGTGTTAATATGATAAAATATGATATCATAAATGTAAATATGGTTCTACAATATGTTTTTGAAATTATTTAATCCACTATACATGAGTTTATGATACATTTGGAGGAACCCAGACCTAAGGTAAGGGATACCTTTTCAATCTCATTATTATCTGAGATTATTTTTATATAAGTATTAATTAGGGTATATATATAATCCACGTCCAAATTTCCAATGTATTATTTCGAAAATATTCTCTCTATTATTCTAAAGTTGTTTAATTTGAATTTTTAAGTGAATTTTTATTAAATGGTATGAATGGAATCTTTTTTTTGTTTTCTATACATGGTATTTTTGACTTATCCGAAAAAAGTATAAGAAAAATGGTTTCTTTTAACATATACGACATGAATGGATTTTTATGTTTTAGTAACACTACATTTACTTGAGTATTATATTACATTATCAATGTTATATTCAATGAAATACATTTTTTTAATATTTCACAGTATTTTAATAAATGAAAACATTTTATTAGAAGAAAAAATATTTTCCTCGATAAAAACTATAAAATGTTAAATGATAATTATTTTATATCTTAGATGGAATTATTTAATAGAGTTATTTTCCAATTATACAATCCCTATTATGGCTTGATTATGCTTATGATATTTATGAAATCCATTTTTTTATTTCGATTATGTTATGATGGAATGATATTTAAAGAAACCCATTTTATTCCTTGGGTTATGATGGGTTGAATGATTTATGTTTTGTAGAATATATAAGAATTATTTCATTATGTTATTGGTTTTACCTATATCTCCCTCCAATTATTTGTGTAGTTATGGACAACTAATGAGGTATATATGTTATGTGTGAACCTGATTTCAAATTCACAATTTTATGAATGAACCATGTTTTCATGCCCATAATTTTGTCACTGGACTTGGTTTCCATGTCCTAATGTTTACACAAGGGAATGATTTAATGTCCTTAAATAGTGAACATGTTAATATTTATACATATTCACAAAGATACAAGTTTATGTGAATGCCACAATTTTATACAATATTTCAATTTTATGATCTCATTGATTATGATAATCGATATCCTTATGTCTCAAGATTTCCATTTATATGAAGGGAATAATCATTTAATTCTATGATCACATTCTAATAACTTTTTCACTCATGTTTATGTTTATATATTACCCTTTACTACTCTTAATTAGCATCTAATTTTGCCTATTCTTATGCTTTCTTTTCCGTAGTATATTAACAATGGTTTTAGATAGGAGTACGAAATGGGGAAGATCTTTGTGGAAAAAAATTGATTATGATTCACTTGACTAGAATTTTGGGTTCCATATTTCAAAATTTAGTTAACTAATATGATATTTTGGTGTTAGTTTGATTAATGTATTAATTAATACGCAAAATTAATTTAATTTATATATACTTCAACCATGGGATGTTAGAGTTCGTATCAGAGAGAAGGTTTAGTTATCCTTTTGAAAATAGGATTCAATAAATATAGTGATAACCCAAGTGATATATCAAAGGATATGTCATGGGATGTCCTATGGATAAGTCTAATTATTGGTTATAGTAAATGAATTTTTTTTAATGATGATGTATAACAAAATATTTATAGTATTATGTTATAGATTGAATGTACTTTCTCTTGATTATAAGGACTGATTCTATGAGATGTGATTCTCACCATGTAATTTTTAGTTTTAGATAATAGAGGAAACTAGAAGGAAGTAGGTTAATGATTAGTTTGACGGATAATCTAGTGATAATGAGCAACAAAATTGTATAATGGGTAGAGAGAAAGATATTGGGATTATGCCAAATCAGCTATCACGATATATGATTAATACTATGAACTTTGGTGATATTACAAACACATCACACATGAGAAAGATGAACTATTAAAAATGTTCAAATTTTAAGAAGCATAGAAGAATTGAGATTCAGCTTCATATATGTCCATAATAACAGAAGTAGAACCTTGAAGAAAACCTTAAATGGAGACAAAGCTGTTATCTATACAGTGAAATAGTTTATAGAGTGAACAATTGTTATGGAGTTCAATTTATTATCTATGGAAAACACGAGCATTATCCAACTCAATGCCAAGACATAGGAATTGACTTTTAAACCATGGAAAGACATATTCCATGCCAACCATTAAAGTTGAAGGATTGATGTATTTATGTGTTTGGATCCACAAATTATGAGTAATTAATTATATATGGAATATTATATATTTTTTATAAATTTTCATGAATATGTGGAGTAGTTATAATGGACATGAAATGTGATTTAATGAAAAGGTGAAATTTTCAAGGAACAAAAGATTAAATTAAATATAATTATTATCATGTTCCTAATGTTAAGATAATTATTTTTGTATATGATAAATGCTGGATATAAATATGTTAATTATATTATACTAATTAACCTGGAAGTAATTATTAATCGGTTGAAAAAGTGGTAATTGTAATCATTGATGAGGTTTATAACTTCACAAATTTAAAGAATATATCTTGTGACCTATACAACAAGGAAGAACTAATGTTTTTCATAATTTGTATGGTAATTTATGTTATTACAATTGTTCAAGAGAAAACATGATTAAGATATTCACATGTTTGGAATGTGATAAACCAAAAATACCTTATGATATATGGGAGATAAATGTTAAGCCAATTTATCTCCCCTATTTATATCATTTTGGATTTTCATATTTTATATGGACTATAAGGTTATGAATTTATGGAAAATTTATGTTATACTATGGATAATTTTTTTACAATAATGAAATATATAAACATAAATGGACTTATGCATATTTGTAAACTTATGGTAACTTTTTTGTGATAATGGTAGTTGAAAAAACCTATCAATATATATATGGATCACATGATATACTAACTCTTTATGAATGAATAATTAAACTCTAATTTTTTGAATAAGAGATGATATGGAAAATTGTTTAAGGCACGAACAATAGTGAGATTGCACTAAAATAATGTAAGTATATATTCTCATGAAAATTCATCAAAATTAAGAAAAGATGTCATGATGTAAAAAGGTGTCTTATTATCATCATTTTTGATGACATCAATGAGAACTTTAATTCATATTTATTTTAATTTTTTATATTTTTAACCTTTTCTAGATCACCAAATTTCTTATGATCAGTGATATTTTTCAATCTCTTTGATTATTTATGATTTTCCTCTATAGACATATCTACACCTACGTTCTCCTTTGTAGAGACCTAGTTAATATCTAATTTTTATAACTACTATTTTACAACTATTAATTTTTAAAATGAATTTTTACCCTTTTTTATGATGTGGTTTTCTAGGAATGAAACCTTTAAGTATTAATACATTTATAACCCAAATGAATTTCATGGGAGCTACTAATTTTAAGGGGAGTTGAATGTAGCACCCTAATATTTTTATGAGATAGATTTTATAAATTCCATTGATGTATTTTTTTTATTCTAAACCAATATTATCTTTCACTACATGTGACACTAGACTAGATTTTGGAATCAACAACACTATTATTGGCTTGTGTAACACACAATTTAATGTTCTTTTGAAAGAATTCATTTCGTGCAAGACCGGGTTTAAAAGAATAAATAAATATTATTATGATAATATATAACCTAGTACTTATAATGGATGTTATTAAAAGTATTATAAAAATTATGAAAATAATCTTAATTCATTTTTGGGTGATTAATTATATATAAAAATAAAACACTATTTAAATAAAAATAAAAGTTTTTCTAAAAAACAATTTGAATACAATAAGTAGGTTTATGAAATAATAAATTAAATCATTATGAAAATTATTAATGAAATGTATATTTAATATATCCAATAATTTGGTTATAATTCATCTTATATGTTTTTTAAACATGATATAAGAACTTTTTTTTTTTAAAAAAAATAAGTATTAATAGAAAAAATGTTGTTTCACCACCTTTTGAGGGCTCACATAGTTTTAATATAGCATTTGACCGTTGTATATATTATATTTAATAAAATTAACTTCTTATTTTGATGAATAATATAAAATTTTAATTTATATGAATTTTTTATATTTTTATTATAATTGACACGTTTTGATGAACAGTTAAAATATTATAAATTTTAATTGAAATCAAAAAAATTATTTGAAATAGTTTTTATTGGTAAATTATATTATTGAATTATTATATTGTATAAATAGACTATTTTTATCAGTTAGTATAATTTTGGTCATTATAATTAATTTTACAATGAATTTATTTGTTGAAACATTTCAATATTTTGTAATGTTTTTACTTATAAAGCTTGTTTTTCATTATAAAAATGGGATTTATATGAAAAAAAATAAAAAAAATGATGTCTTATGAATTTCAAAAAATGGATTCCATATTTGGAATCAGTGGGACCTAATTATTTAAATATTTTTCTTTTATTTTGGGAACTATGAATAATATCTTTAGTAATTTGTTTTAATATCATAAAAAGGTAAATTGGGTAATTAAGTGTAAATATAATATTATAATATTATCTCAACACATTTATTATTATATTTTGATATGTTATTTTCTTCCGAAATCATCGTTGGTTCGAAATGGTAACCCTTGGAATCCACAAGGAATAAATTAGGATATTTATTTTATTTTATATAAATAAAAGATAAATTTGTCTTACTAAATTTTTAATAAATATGTCATCTTTAATATTTGGTTATAAGGAATCTAAATGTTAATATAAATACTCATTGGAAAGATAAAATTTTATTTTTATCCTGGTATTTTTATTTATTATTTAAGAACTAAATAATTACTTTAATGGATTAAATATTGATTATGCAGAAATTCATTAATTAATGAAAAATCAATTAAATAACTATTATTAAAATGAAAATCACCAATAGAAGACCTAAATACTTGTAAAATTTTATTGGTCGAGTATATAGTGACTATAATCATCCAAGGGTCTTGTTATTGGCTATTTTGAACCAGATGGAAAAGATTATTTCACTTATAATAATTTATTTAAAGTGTTTTCATAGTTGTCATATTACTGTTTTAATAAATATAACCATTTACATGTAGCGTTTTCCCAATGATATATTTTAATATTTGCATAATTATAACATCTAAAGATTTATCTTCATTATATAATTTTATTTTTAAATATTACCCAAAAAAATATATATTATGTAGTTACAAAACACTAATTTAGTATTTATCTAATTAATTAAAATATCTAATTAATGATAATAAAAATATTAAAATATATGTACTTCTTGATGATTCATATATATAATGGATTTTATAGATTACATTGACCCCTTATGGGTGTAATTAAATATTTTTTTGAAGGTTAACATCTTATCTTTATATTATTAAAATTACATATAATGAATAGTGTCAAAAATTGACACTATTGATATTTTATCAGAATAAGGTATTAATAAATTATTTTAAAATTAAAAAAATTATTAAATTATTAAATAATTATGAAATGGGGATTTTTTTAAATTAGTCATTTATGGTCAAATTTAGATCAAATAAGTAAGTCTTTCACCATTATAATATTGTAATAGTTGTTACCTCATATTAAATTTAAATAGAATAACTATGTATTAATTAATAGGATACGATCTAGATTGATAGAAAAACATGTATAAAATTTATTGGCTAATTATATTACAACCTAGACTCATTAATTCTCAAAACTAAGATATTTGTTTTGATTTTTTGATGTTTTTTATAAGTTAATATTTTTCGAGATTCTAAAGGTGCCCCACACCTCAATTATAAAAAAGAACCTCATGCTATATTTCATCACTTGAAATTGAGCCTTCATGCTCATAAATACCCATACCAGTTAACTTATATACATTCCTAGTCACATTCTATTGGTTATGGTATTATATAAACACCAATTCTATTTCCTTAATGTTATATTTATGGGGAGCTCACCATAGAAGTTGTAACCTCCTTTACCAACTCTCATAAGATCATTTCTTATTTTACTTCTACTTCATTTTTTATTTCCATTATAATGTAAAATATGTAGTATCAAATATATACTATTATGTTATTATGGTTATTTAAAAACCATATTATAACTACTATTCATCATATGAAAAATGAAATCACCACGCGTACGTAGGTATGGGTTACCATATCCACACCGTGGTGTTATATGTTTTCACAAACACCTTACGTGGATTGTATAACGATGTAAAAAATAACTATATATGACTATTATAAATTTTATTTATTATGTAACAAAATATATTCCATCCACTTCCACTCAATTACAAAATTATGGGAATGATATCATCGCTCGTGCTTATATATGACCTACTACCTCCACGATGCAATATGATTAATTCTACATGATCTCCATTAATAAATGAATTATATAAATGAATATAGTGATTAAATATTATATATAAATATAAATTTTATAAAAATCATTCTATAATTGATGTAACTCTGAACGATTAAAAATAATTATAAATTATTCAAGAAAACATGCATATGAAAATGAAGCAGGTAACACCTGAAGGAAGTGTAATAATTTAAAATTATCAATGAGATGTTAATATGATCATATGTTATATTATAAATGTAAATATGTTTCTATAATAAGTAAATACGAATCATTAATCCATTTTATAAGAGTTTTTAATAAATACTGAGGAACTCATACCTAAGTTAAGGGATAATTTTACAATCTCATTATTATCTATGATTGATATACATTATTATTTACATGGGTATATTTAGAACCATGTCCATGTTTCCAAAAATATATATTCCAAAATATTATTTATATTAATCTAAAATTATTTAATATCAATTTTTTGTTGAATTTTTAATAAACATTATGAAATGAATATTTTTCATTTTCGATACAAGGTATAAATGACTTATCTGAAAAACGTAGAAGAAGAATATTTTATTTTAAGTTATATTGCATGATTTTTTTTTATGTTTTCATAAATCCTCATTTCCATGATGATTACATTAAAATCATTAACAGTTTTATTCAAATAAATTCATTTCTACTAAAATAATTTGGTATTTTATGAAAAGAAATCATCAACGAAGAAGAAGAGATATTTTACTCAATAATTAATTTCATGTGATCTATTAAAATTAATTTCAATATATGATGGAATTATTTAATAAGTTTTTTTAGGTATAATATCCATATTATGGTTTGATTATTTTTCTTCTATTTATGAAATCCATTTATTTTAGATAGATTATGATATGATGAAATGAAATTTAAGGATCCCCATTTTATTACGTGTGTTATAATGTGATGAACGATTCATGTTTTTCTGGAAGAAATAATAATGAATTCATTATGAGATGGTTGGGAACTATATCTCCATCCAATTCATTTGGTAAGGATGTGTAACATATGATGTATTTATGTTATACAGGAAACTGATTTCATGTTCACAATTATATGTGTGGACTAGGTTTTCATGTTCATAATTTTATGAGTGGAATTAGTTTCCATGTCCATATATTTATTCAAGGGCCTTATTTAATTTCCATTATGAGAGTTCCTGATACTATTTATACAATTTCAAAAATTTTCAATTTGATGTGTATGGCACAATTTTATAACATTTTTCTATTTTATCATCTTATAGATTATGTTGATTGATTTACTTATGATTCATGTTAACCTTTGATATGAATGGAATGATTTTCTAATGTTATGATCATGTTATAATACCCTTTATGCTCATGTTTATGTTTAGATATCATTAATTTCTACACTTACTGCGCATCTGAGATTACCCTTTCTTATATTTTCATTTCCCCAGATTATAAATAAAATATTTAGGTATAAATAAAAAAGGGGGAAGATATTCATAAGAAAAAATTTCGATCTTTCACAACAATAGAATTTTTAGTTGCAAGTTTCCAAAGGCACAAAAATAATATGGTATTTGCGTGTTAGTTTGTTTAATGTAATAAGTATTATAAAAATTTAATGTAATGTACATGTACGTTAAAAATGGGTTGTTAGATACACAACTGCATACTAACATCAAGGAAAGATTCTTCACCTTCTCCTTCGATAACTACATGCCCCGATCCAACCCATATACCCTAGAAACCTGATATCTGATATGGTTCTGACATAGCCCGCAGGTAGTTCTCAATCGTTATATGATGGAGAAAAGAACCTATAATATTAAAATATGAATCTGGGAAAATGTTTTCCACAAACATAATAGAAGAAATATAAATGATCCAGTATGCATACAATAAAAAATCTATATGGAGAAGTGTACTATAATTCTATTTTGTACGAAAGCCTAATGTGCAACCATAAGTATGATAAAATGGGATAAAAACCCATTTTCTTGTGGAACCGACATCCAATTCCTAGTATAAACAGTTAGAACACCCTAAAAGTTTATTTTTATCCTTTATCAAGTCTAGAATAAGATAATCTACAAAAGCTGGAAGGCATGAGTATGGTGTTAGATAAAATCTCAGTAGGGTCTCGTAAAATATTTTACAATAAGATGAAAACATTTATTCAACCAATTAAATATTTAAATTTAAAATAAACAAGAATGGTTATTAAGAGGTATATTTTAAATCAAATCATTCATTATATTTCATAATGATGAAAATACATTAAACAATACAGTTAATATACATTTAATGTACAACTAATAATAATAATTCATAAGTAATCTCTAAAATAGTTTAGAAAACCAATAACATATATATCAAATACAAAAATATGAGGAATAAGGTCATATGCCAAAAGGTACGATAGTTCCAGGCTATAGGAACCCCTCACACTCAAGTAGTTATCACCAAAATATGTTTACACACATACCTCATACACTAGACAAGAAGGAATCATCACCATCCCATCTAGGATGTGACCATTTTCATAATCATTTTCAATGTTGTAATGTTATAGGGTTTTTCATGAATAACTCAAAAACTCCCAAGGCTTCTATGTCATCTAATAACAAAAAAATGATGGGATATTTATTTTTTTCTTTTAAAAAAATAATCCCATTAAAACATTTAAAATATTCCAATTCCCCATTAAAAAATAATAGATTGATATTTCATCGTATAATAACTTTTTAAATGATACAACCTCTATTATTATCTTAAAAAAATTAATCCATTTTTTCAAAATACCAATATAAAATTATTTTCATAAAATAGATTTCAAAATTTATATTAAAATTTTCAATTTCCATAATTTCTATTGAATTTCAAAATCAAACCCTAATTCAATAGAATATGGTGTCTTCTACAATTTCATACCAAAACGTATTGAAATACCAAATACCAAGGAATTATGATTTTAATAAAACTATAGATATAAAAATAAATTTAAATCAATAATTAATTTTAAAACAATTAATTTAGGTTTAAATCAATTGACCAAATAATGAAGAATCCTCCTACCTCAGAATAACATGTTTTTTAACTGAAAATATTTAATCAGGAAACTCCAATGAAGAATTTCACCAACAAGGGTACAAGAATAAAACAATGATTCAAGATCTAAAATAATGGGGAATAAATCCTCCAAACACACAAGGATCTATAAAACCCTACTAGGTTAGATGAGAAAACTAGAGAAAGTGAATGTGAATAGGAATCTAATGTGGAAGAGATCGAAAATCATTCTCATATATTCGATTCAATTCTAGAGGGGTTTATATGGTAAAAAATCACATGAATAGAGCCTTAATAGATGATGAAAACATAGTAGGTCATGTAAGATTATTAATCACATAAAACAATGATTTCATGTTTTTAAAAATTAATTTTTGGATTAAATAAAATCAATCAACATTTTATTAGGGAACATAATGTGGTTAGATAACCCACACACCCAAGACATGTGCCCCATTTAATGGGTTTGAATGGTTTATCCTAGTTTTTGTAATGTTTTTAAAACCATGCAGTAGCCATTCCAACAACCACTTTTTGGTTGGCATGAATTCCACTAAGATGATTCACAGTTTGAGAAAACCATGCGCCAACCATGCATAGCCAAGAAAAATAAAAAAACCCGAATTTTCACTTGAATAATCCCTAAATGAAAACCAACCAACGAATGATTAAATAATTGGTTTATGAATACTTTAAAACAGTTACATGATGTTAAATTTAATATAGTCAAATGTAAACATAAAAGGATGATATTATAATGTATTTTTATTAATAAAACAATAGATACTTTTATAGTATAAATCATATTTATATAAAAAATAACTCCTCATACCTATATAAATGTTATATAGTACTATTAATTTCTTGCCGCTATTACATAGAATCAAATAAATAATCAGGTTTGTATGTCTACTAAGGTTTATGTGTTAATTTTCACCATAAACCTCAATAATAAGGAACCAAGTATACCGCTTTCATAAACAACTACATATCTATGTTAAATTATTATATGAAAAATAATACTTTTAAAATGAAATATATAATATAGTATATAACATCAATGAACTAGAGAGGAAACCAAAATTATTGAACCTTATATAAATTTCTTATTAATGGTTTTGGGTGAAGAAATAAAATATATAATTAACAATAAATATTGAAACATTGGGTGATAACATATAATAATATGATGATGTGTTTAATGTTTAATGGAAATTCACCATATCATTATCATATTTATGAATAGAGAATCACTATTCATTTTTTTAAATGATCATACATATGTTAGTGTATAAAGGAGTATAATATATCATAATATGTGTCGGAAAACATACAAATACTCATAATGAAAATAACATCACCATTTTTTTGAATGATGTAATCACAACATTAAGGAATGTAATAAAAATAAATATGTTTTGAATTATATAGAATAGATTATATAAGTTTTGGATGATAACACTTTTATATGTAGTGAAAGGAAAAATACATGTATCAGGTGTGAATAAATTTTATAAATATATAAGGTAATATTTTTTATATATAAGGTAAATTTTTTATTATTGGAGAACTTATAAGGTATAATTTTCTAAAATTTAATATTGAAAAATGATTTATCACATCTAAAAAAACAACGCTAACAATTATATACTTCCAATGATACATATAATATTAACCATCAATAACATGTAAAATTTAGCCATCCACTTATATAATCATAATCCTAAAATATGTCAAGCACAAGTACATCAACAACTAAAACACTATTAGTATAGGGAACATATGTTATTGTATATAAGGGAATAATTTTACACAATCTAATAATATTTATCATCTAAAACTATGATACACATCTCCATCAATAATTAGTTAATGGATTTTCATGTCCTCAAAACATTATGTCATAATAATACCATAATCATGAGAAAAAACTATTCCAACCCCTATCCATTGAGTAAAACCCATGACCCCTTATTCATAATATAACCCAACATCACTATCTCTTAGAGTATTTCTATAATATATTATGACATTATAAAAACCTTGATATGAATTTTTATAGATATATACAATCATTCACTGAGAGTAAGGGTAAGTGTATGAAAATTAGTGAGTTATAATCTTATATATTTTTCAATTAATAAATTATTTTCACTATTATAAATTATTCAAGTTGTTAATATTATGTTTTTCCATCTTCTAGTATTTTAATATGACCTTGTTTAGTACCATCATTCACAAATATAAAAATCCATTGAAAAATATTATAGTGGGTATAATTATTTACAAAGTGCGTAATTTTACCTAAATTAAAGAATTCATTAAATAATATAGAATCCATATTTTCACATGATATAAAATAATCATCAATGATATATGAATTAACTGGTTATATAAAAACTCATTTTATAATTAATATAACTTTATAGTGATGTAATGTGATCTCTATTTAGGAAGATTAGTATCACTAAAAAATTTCTAATAACACTTTTCCATCATCAAGAGAAAATCTAAATATTCATATAAGTGTACCTACTACTCCTCACTATTTTATATATTGAACTATGTAATGGAAAATTAATAAAAATATTACCATAATATCTTAAAAATGTTTTCAA
Source organism: Viscum album (assembly GCA_963277665.1). NCBI lineage: Eukaryota > Viridiplantae > Streptophyta > Magnoliopsida > Santalales > Viscaceae > Viscum > Viscum album. The sequence continues at coordinate 2,512,899 of OY728120.1, read as the reverse complement.
TTATTTTTCATTTTAACATAAAAATGGACAATCCATTAATCTTTGATCACTAATATAAATAACATTACATCAATTGGTAAAAATTTGTTGTATTTATTCCCTTTCAGAATGTCCTAATTCTTAATGTATGTGTTTCTATGAAAAATTAAAAATTATTAATAATACTTTATTATCATTCATACTCCATAGTATCTTCAACCTATTACTTTTGTATTAATCACTCTATAATTCATGAAACCCTCCACCAAATACTATAATATAAACATCCAATATAAACATAGAATTTAATATTCAAAAAATAGTTAATAATAAAATACTAAATTAAACATCATAATATCATTTCATTTAGATCACTCAATATAATAGAATCAAAATATATCATATAAACTACCATTATGTGTAAAATATTATAGGATATTTCTTAAATACAAAAATCTAAATAACTGAAAAAATAATTATCCTTCCAGAAACCAGGATGTAATCATCAATTAATTACAGCAGTGAATGTTGATAATATATTATTTCATATAACATTACATCAAATTATATTTTATATTATAGGTTTTAAATAATAGTAGATCATAATTATAATAAAATCATCATTTATATTAATATTACGAAATCATATTTTTTGTAGTAATGTATGTATAATATAACAAAGTTAATATGATTATTATTAGAATATTTAGAGGTTTAGTGAATATTATTTTGTTGAGTTTAATATTCATTGGAACCATGAATCTATATAACTCAATTATCATAGGAAGGCAGTGGATTCTATGCAACTATGCATAGTTCTAGGTGATAGTGTATGGTTATCATCTAGTTCTAGGATATGGGAAAAACCCAACATGGTATAAACTAAATCTTTGTCAAAAGATTATCATAGAAATGTTGTCATATAAGTATTAAAATATCTTATTGGACACCTAAAATACTAATTATAAAACATAAAATTAAATATAGAAACCAAGATGGCACTTAAAAGTAAACAAATTAATTCACATCATTATACAATGATATTTTCTCAATGATTTTTTCCATTAATATAATATTGATGGTTTAACATGATGGTCATATAATTGATTTATATAACTCTCCATTTATTATCTCATGGATTAATTTATTAATTTTAATTTGTACAGAATAATTGGTTGGTGGTTTAGAATCATTAATGAAATAATCATGATCTAATGTAATTATTTATCTCATTTGTAGGAATAAATTGAGATTGTGGATATTAAATTATCAATTTTGGTGTTATCATGTTATAATAAAAGAATTTAAGATGATAATATTCACTTTTTATGGGATTATGATTCACACATATAATATTAGTTTTATTTTATGACAATTTTTCAATTTATTGGACAATAATATAATTTTTATAAATTTATTTGACAAATATAGTGGAATGTTTTAGTAAAAATAATTATGTTTTGTCATTTTGTAATTGATCCATTGGAATTCGTTTATTAAATGTTTTTTTGTTTTGAATTAGAATATGGTATTTTTATTTGATTTTATTTTTTATCTTTATTTTTATTTCTTGAAATTGATTTTGGTTGTCATAAATTCATTATGTGTAAAAATGGTATTGGATTTCAAAATATTGGAATTTTTTAAATATGGAAAACTAGATTTTTTATGATATGATACATATTTTTTCTATGAAATATTAATTGATTCATGAATATGTATGTAATGTTTAGTCATTTAAATATATGTAAAGATTCAATTTTATGTATTTTATTTATAGGGAATGGTAAATAATTTGAGATACACTCTAGCGTGAGATGATATATCACAAGTGTAAGATATGATCATGGGATGACTCATTTGATAAATATATTAATTATTTTTCAATTATCCATAACATATATTGAGTATGAAATGGATATATGTTTTATTTGTATTATGAATGATAACCTTGATTTATAAAATATTTTGTCATATTTTCCTTAATTTCACTTTTTGATTTATCTGGACATGAGTAGCCTGTTTTTTTTTAATTTGATAAAACATACTAAATGGAATTTATTTAATTATATAAAATATTTTTATATGATATTGAATTAGAGTTCCTTGGGAAAATATTCCAATGTAATAATAATCATCCCTACCATTACATTATATTGGCCATATAAGGCCCCAGCCTTAAACCTTACTTAATCTTGAGTTATTACAAGATTACACATTGAGGATCTTTTCAGGTTTAGAGTTTTAGAGAATTAGATCATGAAACGTGAATTACATTCCACATTTAAACAAAGTGGTTACATAAAAGACAATATTCATTCTTCCCATCAACGGAAACATATTTAATATAAAACATGGATTCTTTCTTGACACAACCTTGACACTATCATCACATCATGTACCCTTCCCTTGACCTGTGAAAAACTTTTCAAAAACTTGGGATGAGCATTAAAAGCTTAGTAAGGGATATAAAAAATATGGAAAGGAAACATGAGTACATGTATACATAAGAATAAAATCATACTTTACCCATAAAACATAAGCACTTTAACATACCTCATAAAATCATGAATAAATCATAGAAATAATAAGACATAATAGGTAACTTGATGCATTCATAACATTCTTACGTAGAGAGTAACCCTCTTGGTTACGTTCGGAAAACCCACCATAGTATATTCCCTAAATATGTTCAGAGAAACCCTAACATTTCACTCCTTCGCATTACCCAATGCATTGGAGAGCTATATCGGGCTCACCCGCCCTTAGTTTATCACGGAACCACCCATCTTCATAACAATGCCCAATAACTATAACATAATCTTATCACATAAAACATGCATAAAGGAAACATAACCTTTCCACCTTTCAATAACAAGATATCAATACAACACATTTATATAAATATATTATTAAAACCATTTTCAATACCAAAATAAAATAAAAGTAAAAAATGGTATTTATTTTTCCTTTAAAAAGATGGTATGGCTTGTATAGGAAGCCGAAACTCAAATAATGGTCACAGCGGCGGAGAAGTCGTTGTCGCCGCATACGTACGACAAAAACATTCCCTTTTGTCATTTAATAAATAATTCGTATAAAAAATATTCCTTTTGAATAAATGTAAAAGTCAAATGGGTCTATACATTGTATAAAAGATGTTTGTGTATAAAACAGAATAGGCCTCAATGAAAGGAGATTGAGACGAAGTCCCTTACAAAGACGATATCCTTGGTATAAGGATAAAACAATTACATAATTATGTGTTACAAAAGAATACACCAAATATAAGTGGATATTAAGTGTAAAATAATCAAAGGTCATTCACACATATTCAAAGGATGACATATTCAATAACTACATGTTGAACCCAAAGAAATCGAAATTGGGTTAAGAAGTTCCCTTGACAGACTAACAGCGTCACATCAAAATGAGTTGATGAGAGATAAAAAGTGTATATCGTCACTTGGACATAAAATTTACATCAATAAAGATATATGAGAACATATCCCAACATAACAATATGTAAATTAAAAGACCCAATAAAAGAAGTCTTTTAAAAAGAGGAGGGTGAAAGGTTCCCTTACCGACATGGGTATCTTTCGAAACATACACCCCGTGAAAGAAGGACAATACAATATTGATGTAAATACTCATAAATTAAAGAATATTACACAATGAGTAAAATAATGGTCAGTACATACACCACTCAAAGGAAATTGTGGAAAATGTAGCATAAATCTCACAGGAATAAAACTGAGATGAAAAACCCCTTACGAAAACTCGGCAGCCTAACGGCGCCACTTAAAACTTCCAAAAATGGATTGATGAGATCAAATAGGGTATCTAATCAAATTAAAATAAAATTTACAGAAATAGGAATATAAATTAACATCCCCATAATAAAAAAGAGGATCTTAAAAGAAGTGACATAAAGGAGAGTACTTAATGATAAAGAGAGAGGTTAGATCTCTTACGAAAATTCGGCAGCCTAACGGCGCCACCCAAAACTTCCAAAATGGATTGATGAGAGAGAATAGGGTGTCTCATCATATGAACATAAAAATTAAAGTAAGATTAATATAAAATAACATCCCAATCACAAGAAAGATGAGCTTATAAGGAATGACATAAAAGAGTGTACTTAAAACGAAAGAGAGGAGTAGGATCCCTTACCTCAAGTCCAACTTGTCTTGTTCCTTTCTTTATATTCCTGAATAATAAACTTTGGTCAATTAATAATTGCCTAATTACCTCATTTAAATATTATTATTCAGTTCATATCACATATTATAATGTTATAATAATTGTTTAATAAAGTTAGTTCATATCAGACGTTTTTGCCGATGATTGGTACATGAGTCAAAAATGAACTTGTTTGAAAAAAGATTGCCCAATGTAGTTATAATTAAATAATTTCAAGAATAGTATTAATGATTAAAATATCATATATATCCAGTAAATATTCATTTTATACTATTCCATATCATTTGGAGATAAAAAAACGAAAAGCACCATTTATGGAGACGGTAGGCCGTACGTACGAATGAACGCTACTTTCATTTTTTTGTCATATTAATGGAATTGAAACAAAATGAGAGAGATATATATATGCTATAATTCCAGAATGATATCCATAATTTAGATGTAATATATTACATATATATCCATTATATATAGGTACTTCTAATATTACATAACATTTTGAGATAAGAAATGAAATGTACCATTCATGGAGACGGTAAGCCGTACGTACGCATGAATGCTATTTCCATTTCTATTTCATATTTAATGGAATTAAAACATAATGATACATAATAGTATTTTAATTCCAGTATGGTATCATTTATAATATCATTAAATATATCCTTTATACATACCACATATGGTATTAACGAATCAAATCACTTTGAGGGGGCGGTAGTCCGCACTTCCTTAAATGAAGATATCGCGTTTACCCATAATGGAAACCATAAAGGTACGCCATAAATGAAAAATACAAAAGCATAAGTAAAACATAAACATATTAGATATCATATATAAATATAGTGTCATCTTAATGGCCACCTTTGAAGGTGTTAGAAGAATGTCGAACAATCATCGTTTCGGGAGGTAGAAATTCGCCATCCACGGAAACAGTATGTTCTTTAACCATTAGATGTAGGGGTGTGTAAGTGTAGTTAGAATACTTATTATAAAAAAATCCTAGTATATTTAAGATACTGTATTTGTTACCAAATAGATTAATAAAAAGAGTTTAGGGGGTTGGAGAAGCAAAATAAAACAAAAGGACACAAGTGAATACATTACCTTAAAATCCTGTAACTCCCTTTGGTTTGAGCTCAAAGGCTTCCTTGGGAAGACTTATGCCCAATGTGAGGCCTCAAGGAGTAAGATAGGGAAGTAGAGAGAAACAATGGGCAGGGTATGGCCGAGCCAAAGACTTTGGGAGTGTGGGTAAAGAGGTAGAGGTGGGGGCCTTTTATAAGAGGAGAGGAGGGGCACTCTTGTAAAGTTACATAATGTTACTTTATTTTCAAAAGCGTTTCGGATTTTAAAGGTCCCACATTGATTTATGTCGAGGATAAGGTGATATGGGTTCTAAATCCACTCATACAATATGTTTTGGACATGTTTAGGTCTTAGATATTACATTATCTTTCCATTTTATTTAAATCGTTAAATAATGAGGTCATCGTTGCATCATCATTATGTCTTAAATAATTTAATTTATTTAATGTCTAAAAATTATAAAAAAAATACTATGATGTAGGAAATCTTTTTAGATTCCCAATGACTATTTGTATTCAAAAATATGACTTTTATAACCCCATTTGAAAATTGTTTTAGTAAAACATCTCATGTTTGTGTCATTTTTTACTTTAACTTTAAATAAAAAGATATTTATGTCATTTCCCAACCAAAGTGGCTCCATGGGGTCCCCAAGTTGACCCATGGATTGTCTTGGTCGGCCATGACACATCCAATGAGGGTAGGATATGTGTCTAGGTCATTTAAGTTTATTAAAACATTATTCTTACTATAAACTAGACTAATTACCTCTAATCGCGATTAAAAACTTAATAAGTTACTATTCACCAAAAAATTATTTTTATCCCATTTGTAATAGCCCGAGATTTTATGAAAAATATTCTTTTTATTTTATTAATGTATTGTGTTGTACGCTACACCAAAAGGAGCTTTCACAACACGCATCCTTGACTTTCCTTCCATTACACGCAATCGCGACCTTCCACGATAGCGTGTGTTGTACGCAACACCAAGTTTCGCTAAACAACGATATGCTATTAAGATATTATTAAAACTAGCCGTTATGAATAGTAATAACCACTTTTTAAATTTTAGAAATTTTATCTCTCAAAATGGACTTCATTTTTGGATTCGTAGTATCGAATTTAGCCTAAGGTGAAATTTTGGTACATTTCGGATAACTTCCATATTCTGATGAATAGTGAAAATTACTAAATTATAATTAAAAACAACTTTTTTAATCGAAATAATTAATAGAGATAAATTATTAAATTGAGTGGTTTTAAAGTATATTTAGAATATATTTTTACAATTTAATACAATGTTGGTCATTGGTTGTAATTTCACAATTAAACCAGACATAATCAAGTGTCAATCTTTTGATATATTTTGTTTCCTAAAAACACGCTATTTATTTTAACAGCGGGATTTAATTAGAAAATTAATTAATGCAACTTCTATGTTATGAATTTGGTAAAATAGATTTCATTTTTGAATTCGGAATATGAAATATAGCTTAGGATGAAATTTTGGTATTGTTCTGAAAAACATCAATTTTTGATTAATAGTGAAACTACTAAGTGGTAGTTAAAAAAACTGAATTTTTCATAAAACGTAATTTTACCGCTTCTGTGAATGGAATTTCAAAAATCTGAGAGACACGGTTGATGTCAGTAAGTAAAATGTGGTTCAATGAGATGAAAATATTTTTTGGTGAATAGTAACTTTTAACTTTTTTTTACCACGGTTAATAGTAGATAGGGTAACTAAGGGTAAATATGATATTAATATTACCCTAACACATGTCCTAATTCTAATGGATAAGTGTAATTCGACTAAAAACAACCTTATTAATATAATATGACCATTTAGGTCCACTTGGATTAGATTATGACATTTAATATTATTTTATTTAATGAATAGTTAAAATAGTTAAAATCAAAGTTTAATAACTAAAACATTTTTAATATGGGGTTATACATAATATAAATTCGACTATAAATTTTCATTAGAAAGCTAAAAAGATTTAATACATAATGATATTTTATTTATAATTTTTAGACTTTAAATAAATTAATTTATGTATGACACAACGATGATGCGATAATTACCCTTTTAAGGAAATATTACATTAATTGATGTTATAAATTCTCAAATGAATGTAATTTGAGACTTTTTATGAATTCCACTAATTTTCTAGGTTACTGTGCTATATTAGTGTTGATTTAATCAACTTGGTTCGAACATATAATTCTGTTATGACTTTCACAAAAATCATATATCAAATAGTGTCAAAATTGACACAAAATAGTTTTTAAATCAAATATTATATTATTAATTGTTATTTTATTCCTAAAAATCTAAGGTTCGGCCAAATGACTTAGATAAGGATATATATATTAATAATAAACAATTTGGGGTTCGTTTGGCATGTTATATTAAGTGTATTAACCATATAGTGAAAGAAAACAAAAAGACATGGTAAAAGTTAAATTATTTAACTTAGAGTTAAATCTAATTGATAAGGTTAACATAATACCCTAAACTTGTCTAAATCCTATTGGATGATAGTATTTCGACCCATCCCCACTTTAGCTTCGAAATAAGACCCTTTGGAACCATTATATACCGATTTTGACTTTAATATAAAATAATATTTTGAGATATTCCTAAGGTGCCCCTCTCCTCCCTTATAAAAGGGCACCTCCTCCCCCTCCTCCTCACAACAATTTGAGCACTAAAGCTCGGCCAACCCCTTCCAAAATCCCTTCTCCACTTCCCTAGAATAATCCTAGAGGTTCTGGTCTTCTTCAAAGACCAATCTTAGTTCCCTAAGTGGAGGATTCAAAGAGGCGTTTCAAAGAAGAGGTAATATCCATTACCGATCTTTTCAATTTCTTTCTTCTTAAAACTTCTTCTTCTTTAGTTTTTTCATGATAAAGTAATAACATCAGTATTTCTTATATACTGATATGTTATTATAAAAATGAAACAACTCTAATTCACCTTCTATCCATCCTACGGAAAAATGAAATCACCACGCGTGCGTACGTACGGAATACCGTCTCCACGTCGTGGTGTAATCTATTTTCCACCACCACATTAATAGGATGGGTATAATGGTGTAATGAGTAACTATATATGATTATTGTAAAGTGATATTGATACTGAAATAGTCTACATACACTTCAACACAATTCCACAACCATGGGAACGATATCATCGCTCGTGCGTACGTACAGACTACCGTCTCCACGACGCGATGAGATTCATTCTCAATGATTAACCATTCATGAATGATTATAAAGTATATATAATAAGTACTAATGAAATGTATGACATAATAATGATACTGGATTTATGTAAATTTATATGTATGTCATCTACTTAATTCCATTCACTTCAATAAGGAAACGAAAACAACGTTCATGCGTACGTACGGACTACCGTCTCCATGAACGGTGTTTTTCATTTCATTTATCTATCTATTATATATATATATACTGAATATATATGATATATAAATCATATTTTATATTCTGGAAGTAAGTAAATCATGATATAAGTAATAATAATGTCAAGAACAACAAGTCAAAACACATACGATAAATGAAACGATTTTACCCAAAACGCTTCTTTAACATGGAGTTTACAAAAGAACGGGTAATATAATGTTATAAGTGAACCATATATGATATCATAACAATGAATATGATTCTTTAATAAGTCAATAACATGATTTAAATCATTATACAGGAGGTTCGGACACTTACAAAGCAAGTCGGACCTAAGGTAAGGGAATATATCACAATCTCATTTTATTCGAGATTGTTTGTACTTTGGTATTTACTGGGGTGTATTATCATCCACATCCATGTTTCATAAATATGTAATATTATTTCCATCCACCTAAAATTTTTTAAATCCATTTTTACCCTTCGGTGAATTTTTAGTAATATGTATGAAAGGAATCTTTTGTCATTTTTCGTACGAGGTACTTTTTGACTTTTCCGACAAAAGTACGAAGAATGTTTTTTTAACTTATACGGAAAGAATGGATTTTTAAAACAGTATTTCCAAAAATCTTCCTTTACAAGTTTTCAAGTTTATTTTTAATCAACTTCTTTTAGTTTAGAATTGTATGAAATGTTAAGAAAGGAAAAGTATTTTTGAAGTAGAAAGGATATTTTCCTCAAGAATGAAGTTCAATTATTTTATCAAAAATATTTTCCATATAAGATAATAAAAGGGTTCTGTTTTATCCCTATTATTACATGGATTTGATTATGTTGTGACGGAAACATTTTTATGAATTCCTTTATCTTATATGAATTGTTTTATGATGTCATGTTGTTTAAGAATCCCATTTTTATTACATGGGTTATGCGATGAATTATGATTTATGATTATGTGGCACACATAAGAAAGGATTCATTATAAGATGGGTGAGACCTATATCTCCCTCCAATGCATTGGGTAAAGATTTTATATCTCATGAGATAGACAGGGCTGGAACGGTAGGTTATACCGGTTCAGTGAAACAGGACTGAAAAGAGGGTTACTCGATTCAGAAAGGGACTTTGTCCACTAAGATAGTCTTGGAAATTAGTCTTGACTAACAAGAAATCATTCTCTATGATTATGTGTGAATGCCACAAAGTTTCATGTTTTAAGTTATGATTATTGTGATTACATTTCACTACCATGATTTATCCCATGTTATGAAATTATGCTCTCTCTTTTGCAGGTTATGATTTCCAAAATGTTATGTTCTTATGAATATGATGTGATTGATATTTATTTTGTTTACCCTTACTGAGAATTTCAGCTCACCCTTTTATGTTTTCTTTTCCCCAGGATATAAAGAAAGGTTTTAGGTAAAAAAAAGGAAGATCTTTATGTGAGATGTTGAAGATCTTTCACCACGATTAGAAGATTTTATTCCGAGTTTCCAAAGACACTAAACTATTACGATCCTTGTGTGTGTGTTTTTGTTATGTACTAAGTATTCCGCAAAAGTAATGTAATGTTCATGTACGTCAAGCTTCGGGTCTCTACAGTTGGTATCAGAGGAAAGGTTTAGCCAACCTTTGGAAACTAGGATGCGAGAACTTTAGTGAGATCCCTAGAGATATTTATAAGGTATGTCTAGGGATATCCATAAGGATAAGTATACGTATAGGATACAGTCCTAGATCTACGGTAACGATCATAGATTTTAACCTAAGATGTTAGATATTGAGGATACTCCACCTTTATTATGTGGTTTTCCCTAGCATGATTTTTGCCTCTCACACTATTCTTTTTTGGGTTTTAGAAAATGGCTGGAAACAAGATGATTCACGATAATAGAGGATATGATGGACAATGGAATGATATTCTTCATAATGAAATGGGATTTGGAAGTCCAAACATCATTATTATGCCGAATCAGCAATCTCATAATATGATCAATAAAGTAAAATTTGGTAAGTTTCCTGACTCGGCTAATAAGAGAAAGATGGAGTTTCATGATGATCATAGAGGAAAGAAAGTTCAATTTTCCCTATGTAAATCATGTGGGAAGAGGCATCAAGGATAATGTTTCCAAGGAACTGGAAGATGCTTTGGGTGTGGAAAAGAAGGACACAAAGCATGTAAGTGCAAAGGAAAAGGTTCAGTTAACACCATGGATGAGGATAATGGTATTGCTATGACCTCAACAATGGTTAAATGTTTTAAATGTGGAATGTACGGGCATTATGCAAACCAATGACCTAAGGGAAAGTCTCATGAAGAGAATCAGTATGGTCGTATGGGTAGTATTTATGTTGATGATGATGAAGAGACTACAAATGATATGTGAGATGAAAGAATTGTTGAAGCTCGGTCAATGGTTTAAGAAGGTAGTTGAATGATTACATGTTTATCAAGTGTAATGTTGTATAAAGAATCTCATGGTACTATGGAATAAAGAGACATCTAAGGATTGATACATTGTTGTCTTTCCTTGAGTTTTGAAAGTGTGTGATTAATGCTACCAGTATCCATGAAAGGTTATTCAGATATTTTTGGAAATAAGATGATATGCGCATAATGAAGGGAAAACGAGAAAACGAAATGTTTAACAGTATTCATGAGCTCATGATTGATATAAGGACTAAGTGATATCATGGTTTGATTATAAAGAATTTTGAGGATTTTGGTATGTGTAAAGTGTTAACGTTTAACTTCATTCATGTTTTCACTAAGGTTAAATGGGTATTCAAGAGAATACATGATTAAGGACTTTTAATGTTTAGAACGTGACCAACAAGACATATCTTATGATATATGGGGATCAACGATGGTATTAAATCTCTGGTAATCATTTTCACTATGTTATGAAAGTGGACTGCAGGATTATGGATAAGCCTAAAGAAGTTCTTTTTTTGATATTATTGATAGGATGTTATAGTAATGTAGTTTTAGAAAAAGGACAACCTGCAGGACGGGCGACAGCCCATCGCGTCGGACAAGGCTATGGGAATCGAACCCACAACCAAAGTGCGACTGGCCTTTATCGCCTACCACTGGCCTACAGGAAGTCCTTGTTTAGTAGAAACTAGTTTTATTATATTAAGAAGTATGATATATGAAGTATAATTCCATTTTAGGAACCATATGTGATTAATCTCACTATAGATCGACTTATGTATATAATTTTTGCTAACCTTTTGTTTGAGACAGATGGAATGACCCGTCATTCTATCACATGATCTGCTAACACTTCACGAATAACAAATTCAACTTCATTTATTTAAGAGATGAAGTGGAAATTGTTCAAGGCATGAACAACAGTGAGATTGTACCAAAATAATGAAAGTATTTATTCTAATTCAAATTTTCAACTTTAGGGAAATGATCTTGAAAACCAAAAATGTTGTCCTAGTGATCTTATACCTGATGAATCGGATGGTACCTTAGATCGTCACAAATTTATGGATTTGTGATTGTTGGCTTTTCCATAGCCATGTTCTCTACCACTCTCCATCGGAACATGATGGTTAGATTTCTCTTCCATATCCATATTTTCACCTATGTGGAAACCGAGTGATTAGTTTATTTGGGTAATCATTACATTTCATACTTTAGTTTTTAAAGCCATGTTTTGGTATTCCTTTTTACGATGTGGGTTTCTATTAAAGAAACTTTCCAATAGTAAACCATTTATAACCATGACAAATTTCGAGGGCGAAATTCATTTTAAGGGGGGTAGAATGTAACAGCCCGAGATTTTATGAAAAATATTCTTTTTAATTTTATTAATGTATTGTGTTGTACGCTACACCAAAAGGATCTTTCACAACACGCATCCTTGACTTTCCTTCCATTACACGCAATCGCGACCTTCCACGATAGCGTGTGTTGTACGCAACACCAAGTTTCGCTAAACAACGATATGCTATTAAGATATTATTAAAACTAGCCGTTATGAATAGTAATAACCACTTTTTAAATTTTAGAAATTTTAGCTCTCAAAATGGACTTCATTTTTGGATTCGGAGTATCGAATTTAGCCTAAGGTGAAATTTTGGTACATTTCGGATAACTTCCATATTCTGATGAATAGTGAAAATTACTAAATTATAATTAAAAACAACTTTTTTAATCGAAGTAATTAATAGAGATAAATTATTAAATTGAGTGGTTTTAATGTATATTTAGAATATATTTTTACAATTTAATACAATGTTGGTCATTGGTTGTAATTTCAAAATTAAACCAAACATAATCAAGTGTCAATCTTTTGATATATTTTGTTTCCTAAAAACACGCTATTTATTTTAACAGCGGGATTTAATTATAAAATTAATTAATGCAACTTCTATGTTATGAATTTGGTAAAATATATTTCATTTTTGAATTCGGAATATGAAATATAGTTTAGGATGAAATTTTGGCATTGTTCTGAAAAACATCAATTTTTGATGAATAGTGAAACTACTAAGTGGTAGTTAAAAAAACTGAATTTTTCATAAAACGTAATTTTACCGCTTCTGTGAATGGAATTTTAAAAATCTGAGAGACACGGTTGATGTCAGTAAGTAAAATGTGGTTCAATGAGATGAAAATAATTTTTGGTGAATAGTAACTTTTTACTTTTATTTACCACGGTTAATAATAAATAGGGTAACTAAGGGTAAATATGATATTACTATTACCCTAACACATGTCCTAATTCTAATGGATAAGTGTAATTCGACTAAAAACAACCTTATGAATATAATATGACCATTTAGGTCCACTTGGATTAGATTATGACATTTAATATTATTTTATTTAATGAATAGTTAAAATAGTTAAAATCAAAGTTTAATAACTAAAACATTTTTAATATGGGGTTATACATAAGATAAATTCGACTATAAATATTCATTAGAAATCTAAAACGATTTCCTACATATTGATATTTTATTTATAATTTTTAGACTTTAAATAAATTAATTTATGTATGACACAACAATGATGCGGTAATTACCCTTTTAAGGAAATATTACATTAATTGATGTTATAAATTCTCAAATGAATGTAATTTGAGACTTTTCTTGAATTCCACTAATTTTCTAGGTTACTATGATATATTATTGTTGATTTAATCAACTTGGTTCGAACATATAATTCTGTTATGACTTTCACAAAAATCATATATCAAATAGTGTCAAAATTGACACAAAATAGTTTTTAAATCAAATATTATATTATTAATTGTTATTTTATTCCTAAAAATCTAAGGTTCGGCCAAATGACTTAGATAAGGATATATATATTAATAATAAACAATTTGGGGTTCGTTTGGCATGTTATAGTAAGTGTATTAACCATATAGTGAAAGAAAACAAAAAGACATGGTAAAAGTTAAATTATTTAACTTAGAGTTAAATCTAATTGATAAGGTTAAAATAATACCCTAAACTTGTATAAATCCTATTGGATGATAGTATTTAGACCCATCCCCACTTTAGCTTCGAAATAAGACCCTTTGGAACCATTATAAACCGATTTTGACTTTAATATAAAATAATATTTTGAGATATTCTTAAGGTGCCCCTCTCCTCCCTTATAAAAGGACACATCCTCCCCCTCCTCCTCACAACAATTTCAGCACTCAAGCTCGGCCAACCCCTGCCAAAATCCCTTCTCCACTTCCCTAGAATAATCCTAGAGGTCCTGGTATTCTTCAAAGACCAATCTTAGTTCCCTAAGTGGAGGATTCAAAGAGACGTTTCAAAGAAGAGGTAATATCCATTACCGATCTTTTCAATTTCTTTCTTCTTAAAACTTCTTCTTCTTTAGTTGTTTCATGATAAAGTAATAACATCAGTATTTATTATATACTGATATGTTATTATAAAAATGAAACAACTCTAATTCACCTTCTATCCATCCTATGTAAAAATGAAATCACCGCGCGTGCGTACGTACAGAATACCGTCTCCACATCGTGGTGTAATCTATTTTCCACCACCACCTTAATAGGATGGGTATAATGGTGTAATGAGTAACTATATATGATTATTATAAAGTGATATTGATATTGAAATAGTCTACATACACTTCAACACAATTCCACAACCATGGGAACGATTTCATTGCTCGTGCGTACGTACGGACTACCGTCTCCACGACGCGATGAGATTCATTCTCAATGATTAACCATTCATGAATGATTATAAAGTATATATAATAAGTACTAATGAAATATATGACATAATAATGATACTGTATTTATGTAAATTTATATGTATGTAATCTACTTAATTCCATTCACTTCAATAAGGAAACGAAAACAGTGTTCATGCGTACGTACGGACTACCGTTTCCATGAACGGTGTTTTTCATTTCATTTATCTATCTATTATATATATATATATATACTGAATATATATGATATATAAATCATATTTTATATTCTGGAAGTATGGAAATCATGATATAAGTAATAATAATGTCAAGAACAACAAGTCAAAACACCTACGATAAATGAAACTATTTTACCCAAAACGCTTCTTTAACATGGAATTTACAAAAGAACGGGTAATATAATGTTATAAGTGAACCATATATGATATCATAACAATGAATATGATTCTGTAATAAGTCAACAACATGATTTAAAATCATTATACAGGAGGTTCGGACACTTACAAAGCAAGTCGGACCTAAGGTAAGGGAATATATCACAATCTCATTTTATTCGAGATTGTTTGTACTTTGGTATTTACTGGGGTGTATTATCATCCACATCCATGTTTCATAAATATGTAATATTATTTCCATCCACCTACAATTTTTTAAATCCATTTTTACCCTTCGGTGAATTTTTAGTAATATGTATGAAAGGAATCTTTTTTCGTTTTTCGTACGAGGTACTTTTTGACTTTTCTGACAAAAGTACGAAGAATGTTTTTTTTAACTTATACGGAAAGAATGGATTTTTAAAACAGTATTTCCAAGAAGCATCCTTTACAAGTTTTCAAGTTTATTTTTAATCAACTTCTTTTAGTTTAAAATTGTATGACATGTTAAGAATGGAAAAGTATTTTTGATGTAGAAAGGATATTTTCCTCAAGAATGAAGTTCAAGTATTTTATCAAAAATATTTTCCATCTAAGATAATAAAAGGGTTCTGTTTTTATCCCTATTATTACATGGATTTGATTATGTTGTGACGGAAACATTTTTATGAATTCCTTTATCTTATATGAATTGTTTTATGATGTCATGTTGTTTAAGAATCCAATTTTTATTACATGGGTTATGCGATGAATTATTATTTATGATTATGTGGCACACATAAGAAAGGATTCATTATAAGATGGGTGGGACCTATATCTCCCTCCAATGCATAGGGTAAAGATTTTATATCTCATGAGATAGACAGGGCTAGAACGGTAGGTTATACCGATTCAGTGAAACAGAACTGAAATGAGGGTTACTCGATTCAGAAAGGGACTTTGTCCACTAAGATAGTCTTGGAAATGAGTCTTGACTAACAAGAAATGATTCTCTATGATTATGTGTGAATGCCACAAAGATTCATGTTTTAAGTTATGATTATTGTGATTACATTTCACTGCCATGATTTATCCCATGTTATGAAATTATGCTCTCTCTTTTGCAGGTTATGATTTCCAAAATGTTATGTTCTTATGAATATGATGTGATTGATATTTATTTTGTTTACCCTTACTGATCATTTGAGCTCACCCTTTTATGTTTTCTTTTCCCCAGGATATGAAGAAAGGTTTTAGGTAAAAAAATGAAGATCTTTATGTGAGATGTTGAAGATATTTCACCACGATTAGAAGATTTTATTCCGAGTTTCCAAAGACACTAAACTATTACGATCTTTGTGTGTGTGTTTTTGTTATGTACTAAGTATTCCGCAAAAGTAATGTAATGTTCATGTACGTCAAGCTTCGGGTCTCTACACCATTGAACCACATTTTACTTATTAATGACAACCATGTATGCCGGATTTTTTAAATTCAAAACACAAAGATGGAAAAATTTCATTTAAACGGAAAAATCAGTTTTTATAAGTACCATTTAGTGGTTTCACTATTCATCAAAAATTAATGTTTTTCAGAAAAATCCCAAAAATTCACCCTAAGCTATATTTGATATTCTGAATTCAAAAAATGAAGTCTATTTTACAAAATTCAAAATATATAAGTCACATTAATTAATTTAATAATTAATTCCCGCTATGAGAGCAAATAGTGTGTTTTTATGAAACAATAAGTATCAAAAGATTGACACTAGTTTAAGTCTGATTTCAAAGTGAAATTAATTCCAACGACCACTATTGGATTTAATGGTCAAAATATATTCTAATTTAACTTTAAAACCAATTCAAAAGATAATCTAATCATTTAAATAAATTAGATTAAAAAGAGGTTTTGAATTAAAATACAACATTTTACACTATTCATTAAAAATTGTACTTTATCGGAAAGATACCAAAAATTTACACAAAGTAAATTTTGATGTCCCAATTATTAATAAGAGTTTTATTTGGTCCAATAGAATGTATAAGAGTTAATAAAACTATATTTAATGACGGTTCGCCGTCAAAAGACGATAAGTGAACCTTTAGTGAAAACTAGGGCATATACACCTAAAATTTAATTCTTTCAATATTTTAAGCCTTTATCTTTCATTGGATAAATGTAAAATCATTAAAAAACATATATAATCATATTTTAATTATTTCTATCCATTCCCGCCAATACAACGGCTACATGTTAACTACCATTTGAAATATTATTATTTTATTATTAGAGTGCAACGTAAGATTCCCAAGAAACTCATTGTTGCGTGTTGGGTATGCCATCGAGCATAGCGTCCCCCTTAAAGTCATATTAATATTTTATTCAAAAATATGGATAAATATGAAAATGTAATATTCTTTATTTACCTGGGGTGTTACATCCTTCCCCCCTTTTGGGAATTGCGTCTTCGCAATTTTTAAAATTGAGCTTGGAAACATCCTTGAAAGTCCCACATCGGAACAAGAGTCAGTAAAACAATCACTTTAAAATAAAGGAAGATAAGTACAGAGGTCACCCGAGTTAACCCATACTAGGATTCCATGTAGAAAAACATGGACATGGAAGAAAAAGCAAAGGGTCATGTTCTTGAGGGAGAGTGATAGTAAACATGTTTAGGAGAAAGTTAACCACAAGAAAATCACAAACTTGTGATGGGTTAAACGGTATTCGATTCCCCAATAGGAAAAGTTAATAGACAACATTTTTGTTTTAAGTTACTTTAATTGAGGAATTTATTCATAAGGAAACATAATCACTTATCATGTTTACTTTCAACTTTTACTAGATTCCTTATTCAAACTCATTTTTTTTCCAAAAGACGAGTATTTAGGGAGACTTGTTCGCATTAAGAGTACTATAATCAACTTCTAGAGAGTCACCTAATACACAAAAGAGAACTATATACTTCCCATGTCTTTATACTTTAACCAAAACCAAAACCAAAAAGGTTAGTACATGATCAGACAATCCAGAAAAGGATAACCCTTTATAAAAAGAAAATCTATTCTTAATCTCCAAAAATTTTCCAACAAAACCCAAAGTTCAACGAGGACCATTCTATAATCAATTTGTCCATAAAATTCTTCAAATTAAACCAAACTAGGATTGAAACCCAAATATTTGAAGGATTTAGTCACATAGTCTTCCAAGTTAAATCGTAACATTTATCTCCAAACAACATCAGTTGCTCCTAAAGTCTCGTATTGAAAAGTAATTAACCTAATCACATATAATCCATGATAGGTTAATCATTTTCATAAATTACTCAAAATCAACTTACTCTTAATTTATAAAATCATATAACTAAAAAGAATCAGTCAAACTAACCAGGGACTTCATGTAGTCCAGTGGTAGGTTATAAATACCAGTCGCACTTTGGATGTGGGTTCGATTCCCGCAGCTTTGTCTGACGCGACGGGTAGTCACACGGTCTGCGTGTTGTCCTTTTTCCAAAACTATATAATTCTCAAATCATTCCCCAAAAAGGGATAAAATCATCAAAAATAACCATAACATAATTTAACCTCAATTTTATCTCATGCCTTTCACTTCAATCATAACATATAGTAACCCATAATTACCTCAAAAGTAAGGATCATATAAACCCAAATGGTTCTTTATAACTATGTCCACAAAAGAAAACATAACTACTCCTTCAATAAAATTTTCATATAATAAACATCAGGGTTACACATAATATAAAAAGTCTTCAAATGTAACCCCATCATAAAAAGAGACTTAATACACTTAATAATTTCACCATAACTCTTGAAGCCCTTATATGTTGACATCATACTCATTCAACATTTTTCATGATCCATTAACCATTCCTTTCCATCTTATTCCGAAATACCTCTTTCATACAAAAAAAATCATGAATCATATCCTAAGATTCCAAAATAGGAAAACAATAGTCATGAAATAACACATACCTTTGATTGGTCAGTGTCAGTTTCTTCATCCTCAATCGGAATGACATTAGGTATTGGTAAACGAACATTTGTACGCTCTTCGTGATCCCATTCACAAAACTTCTTCATAGGACATGTGGTTTCATAATGACCATGCACACCACATTTAAAACATTCAATTGATCCCTCAGAAAGGACTTCATTCCCTTTCCTCGAGTCAACTGGATGCTTCCTTTTTCCATGGCAGGTTCTTTCTTTATGACATTCATTTCCACATCTATAGCATATTTTTGTTCCTTTGAAACATTTTCCTAGGTGGTTCTTTCCACATCTTTGACACATAGGTTTTTGAACACACTTACCTTTATTATTATTACCTGTACTTCCGTAGGGATTTGTTTATCACATATATGATGCCTTAGAGAAATCAGTAAGGTTTAGGTGGTCAATGATGACTCCAGATAGTTGGTTGAGGATAATCACAAGAGTTATCATTGCATCTATCATATCATTTAGTTGCTTGCTCAAAAAAATTGTCACAGTTTCCTTCACATCCACTGTTACTTTGGTTCCTGCTAGATCCAACCATTTACTAAAACCAAAATGGTCAGTGTGAGTATATCAACAAAACCATCAAGTACTAATGAGGAAGATAAACACCAAGATATACTTACTCATTCACTTTATCTAAAACTAGGACACTTTCGGAAATCTTAACCATTTTGGTAATGTCACTTATGCTTAAAGAATACCCTAACCTCTAAAGTTATCTAAACCGACCTTTGATACCCACTATAAGGCCCCAGCCTTAATCCTTACTTAATCTTGAGTTATTACAAGATTACACATTGAATATATTTTCAGGTTTAGAGTTTTAGATAATTATATCATGAAACATGCATTACATTCCACATTTAAACAGAGTGGTTACATAAAAGACAATATTCATTCTTCCCATCAACAGAAACATATTTAAAATAAAACATGGATTCTTTCTTGACACATCCTTGACTCAATCATCACATCATGTACCCTTCCCTTGACCTGTGAAAAACATTTCAAAAACTTGGGATTAGCATAAAAAGCTCAGTAAGGGATATAAAAAATATGGAAAGGATACATGAGTACATGTATACATAAGAATGAAATCATACTTTACCCATAAAACATAATCACTTTAACATACCTCATAAAATCATGAATAAATCATAGAAATCATAAGACATAAAAGGTAACTATAGGCATTCATAACATTCTTACGTTGGGAGTAACCCTCTTGGTTACGTTTGGAATACCCACTACAGTATATTCCCTAAATCTCTTCGGAGAAACCTTAAATTTCACTCCTTCACGTTACCCAATGCATTGGAGAGCTATATCGGGCTCAGCCGCCCTTAGTTTATCACGGAACCACCCATCTTCATAACAATTCCCAAGAACCATAACATAATCTTATCACATAAAACATGCATAAAAGAAACATATCATTTCCACCTTTCAATAACAAGATATCAATACAAAAAATTGATATAAATACATTAAGAAAGCCATTTTCAATACCAAAATAGAAGAAAAGTAAAAAATTGTATTTATTTTTCTTTTAAAAAGATGGTATGGCTTGTAGAGGAAGCCGAAACTCAAATAATGGTCACGGAGGCGGATAAGTCGTTGTCGTCGCATACGTACGACAAAAACATTCCATTTTGTAGTTTAATAAACACTTCGTATAAAAAAGATTCCTTCTCAATAAACCTAAAAGTCAAAGGGGTTTATACACCATATAAATAAAGGATGTGTATAAAACAGAATATGCCTCAATGAAAGGAGATTGAGACGAAGTCCCTTACAAAGACGGTATCCTTGGTTTAAGGATAAATCAATTACATAATTATGTGTGAAAAACAAATACACCAAATATAAGTGGATATTAAATGTAAAATAATCAAAGGTCATTCACACATATTCAATGGATGACATATTCAATAACTACATATTGAACCCAAAGAAATCAAAATTGGGTTAAGAAGTTCCCTTGACAGCCTAACAGCGTCACATCAAAATGAGTTGATGAGAGATAAAAAGTGTATCTCATCACTTGGACATAAAATTTACATCAATAAAGATATATGAGAACATATCCCAACATAAAAATATGTAAATTAAAAGACCCAATAAAAGAAGTATTTTAAAAAGAGGAGGGTGAATGGTTCCCTTACCGACATGGGTATCTTTCGAAACATACGCCCCGTGAAAGAAGGAAAATACAGCATTTATGTAAATACTCATAAATGAAAAAATATTACACAATGAGTAAAATAATGGTCAGTACATACACCACTCAAAGGAAATTGTGGAAAATGTAGCATAAATCTCACAGGAATAAAACTGAGATGAAAAACCCCTTACGAAAACTCGGCAGCCTAACGACGCCACTTAAAACTTCCAAAAATGGATTGATGAGATCAAATAGGGTATCTCATCAAATTAAAATAAAATTTACATCAAGAGGAATATAAAATAACACCCCCATCATAAAAAAGAGGAGCTTATAAGAAGTTACATAAAGGAGAGTACTTAAAGAGAAAGAGAGAGGTTATATCTCTTATGAAAATTCGGCAGCCTAACGACGCCACCCAAAACTTCCAAAATGGATTGATGAGAGAGAATAGGGTCTCTCATTATATGAACACAACAATTAAAGTAAGAGTAATATAAAAGAACATCCCAACCACAGGAAATATGAGCTTAGAAGTAATGACATAAAAGAGTGTACTTAAAAAGAAAGACAGGAGTAGGATCCCTTACCTCAAGTCCAACTTGTCTTGTTCGTTTATTTATATTCCTAAATAATAAAAATTGGTCAATTAATAATTTCCTAATTACCTCCTTTATAGATTATTATTCAGTTCATATCACATATTATAATGTTATCATAATTGTTTAATAATGTTAGTTCATATCAGACGTTTTTGTCGATGTTTGGTAAATGAGTCAAAAATGAACTTGTTTGAAAAACGATTTCCCATGTAGTTATAAGTGAATAATTTCCAGAATATTATTAATGATTAAAATATAATATATATCCATTAAATATTCATTTTATACTATTCCATATCATTTGGAGATAAAAAAATGAAAAGCACCGTTTATGGAGACGGTAGGTCGTACGTACGCATGAACGCTACTTTCATTTTTTTGTCATATTAATGGAATTAAAACAAAATGAGAGAGATATATATCTGTTATAATTCCAGAATGATATACATAATTTAGATGTAATATATTACATATATATCCATTATATATATGTACTTATAATATTACATAACATTTTGAGATAAGAAATGAAATGTACCGTTCATGGAAACGGTAAGCCGTACATACGCATGAACGCTACTTCCATTTCTATTTCATATTTAATGGAATTAAAACCTAATGATACATAATAGTATTTTAATTCCAGTATGGTATCATGTATAATATCATTAAATATATCCTTCATACGTACCACATATGGTATTAACGAATCAAATCACTTTGAGGGGGCGGTAGTCCGCACTTCCTTAAATGAATATACCGCGTTTACCCATAATGGAAACCATAATGGTATGCCATAAATGAAAAATACAGAAGATTAAGTAAAAAATAAACATATTAGATATCATATATAATTATAGTGTCATCTTAATGGCCACCTTTTAAGGTGTTAGAAGAATGTTGAACAATCATCATTTCGGGAGGCAGAAATTCGCCATCCACGGAAACAGTATGTTCATTAACCATTAGATGTAGGGGTGTGTAAGTGCAGTTCAAATCCTTTTTATAACAAAATCCTAGTATATTTAAGATACTTCATTTGTTACAAAATAAATGAATAAAAAATGTTTAGGGGGTTGTAGAAGCAAAATAAAACAAAAGGACAGAAGTGAAGACATTACCTTAAAATCGGGTAACACCCTTTGGTTTGAGCTCAAAGGCTTCCTTGGGAAGACTTATGCCCAATGTGAGGCTTCAAGGAGTAATATATGGAAGTGGAGAGACAAAATGGGCAGGGTATGGCCGAGCCAAAGGCTTTGGAAGTGTGGGTAAGGAGGTAGAGGTGGGGCCTTTTATAAGAGGAGAGTATGGGCACTCTTGTAAAGTTACAAAATGTTACTTTATTTTCAAAAGAGTTTCAGATTTTAAAGGTCCCACGTTGATGTATTTCGAGGATACGGTGATAAGGGTTCGAAATACACTCATCCTATAGGTTTTGGACATGTTTAGGTCTTAGATATTACATTATCTTTCAATTTTATTTAAATCATTAAATAATGAGGTCATCGTTGCATCATCATGATGTCATAAATAATTTAATTTATTTAATGTCTAAAAATTATATAAAAAAATACTATGATGTAGAAAATCTTTTTATCTTTCCAATGACTATTTATAGTCAAAAATATTACTTCTATAACCCCATGTAAAAATTGTTTTATTAAAACATCTCATGTTTGTGTCATTTTTACTTTAACGTTAAATAAAAAGATATTTATGTCATTTCCCAACCAATGTGGCTCCATGGGGTCCCCAAGTTGACCCATGGATTGTCTTGGTCGTCCATGACACATCCAATTCGGGTAGGATATGTGTCTAGGTCATTTCATTTTATTAAAACATTATTCTTACCATAAACTACACTAATTACCTCTAATCGCGATTAAAAACTTAATAAGTTACTATTCACCAAAAAATTATTTTTATCCCATTGAACCCCATTTTACTTCTTAATGACAACCATGTATGTCAGATTTTTGAAATTCAAAACACAAAGATGGAAAAGTTTCATTTAAATGGAAAAATCAGTTTTTATAAGTACCACTTAGTGGTTTCACTATTCATCAAAAATTGATGTTTTTCAGAAAAATCCAAAAAATTCACCCTAAGCTATATTTGATATTCCGTATTCAAAAAATGAAGTCTATTTTAAAAAATTAAAAACATATAAGTCACATTAATTAATTTAATAATTAATTACCGCTTTCAGAGCAAATAGTGTGTTTTTATGAAACAATAAGTATCAAAAGATTGACACTAGTTTAAGTATGATTTCAAAGTGAAATTAATTCCAACGACCACTATTGGATTTAATGGTAAAAATATATTCTAATTTAACTTTAAAACCAATTCAAAATATAATCTAATCATATAAATAAATTAGATTAAAAAGATTTTTTGAATTAAAATACAACATTTTACACTAATCGTTAAAAAATGAACTTTATCGGAAAGATACCAAAAAGTTACACAAAGTAAATTTTGATGTCCCAATTCTTAAGAAGAGTATTATTTGGTCCAATAGAATGTATAAGAGTGAACAAAACTATATTCAATGACGGTTCGCCATCAAAAGGTGATAAGTGAACCTTTAGTGAAAACTAGGGTATATACACCTAAAATTGAATTTTTTCCGTATTTTAAGCCTTTATATTTTATTGGATAAATGTAAAAACATTTAAAAACATATATAATAATATTTTAGTTATTTCTATCCATTCCTTCCAATACAATGGCGACATGTTAACTACCATTTAAAATAATATTATTTTATTATTAGAGTGCAACGTAAGATTCCCAAGAAACTCATTGTTGCGTGTTGGGTATGCCATTGAGAATAGAGTCCACTTTAAAGTAATATTCATATTTTATTCACAAATATGGATAAATATGAAAATTTCATATTCTTTATTTACCTGGGGTGTTATAGGCCATGTAGAGGTCTTATTTTTTTTATAAAAACAATAAAATATTGATATTTAGGGATGATGGATATTATAATCGGCGTTCGTTATATGAATTGTAGTGTGTAGATGTATGGTAGAAAATATTTACCGTTCACATTATATATGAATATTATAATAGGTTTCTATTTAATATTTTTATTTGTATAAATTTTCATCTTAATTTTTGTTGCAATCTATTTGTATATTTTTAATTAAATATAATTTTAATAAAGATTATTCATGTTATATATAGAATTCATTGAATGATCATGCATTTTATGTTATATATTATGGAAAATAATTCCCAAATGAATATTTTTTCCCTTATATCTACATTCAATCCCCTTGATAACAGGAAATAAAGATGATTCCATGTTTTAGTATTATAACAGACATAGAATTCATGTTCACTAAAAAGGGAATGAGCATTTGGTTTTTATAGATATGTTATAGAATTATATTATAAATGGTATCTAGATGGTTTTAATCTTGAAACATATACATAATAAATAATTAATGACCCCTTTATTGTGAAAC
The DNA here is from genome assembly GCA_963277665.1 of Viscum album. Taxonomy (NCBI): domain Eukaryota; kingdom Viridiplantae; phylum Streptophyta; class Magnoliopsida; order Santalales; family Viscaceae; genus Viscum; species Viscum album. The sequence continues at coordinate 2,487,363 of OY728120.1, read as the reverse complement.
ATGAGTTACGAAGTAGATTAGGGACGACATGTGTTTAGAGGGATCCCTTCAAGTTTATTTATAAAAAATGAACCTAGACACCTTGATCCCTTTCTAAAATCTTATACATTACATACCTATATTTAGTTCCAATGATGTCTACTCAAATATCTCCATCCAAAACATAAATATACAAATTAAATAATAGATCACTTATATTATCAAGTTCCTTTTAGGTTTAAGGTTTTATAAAAATTAGGATGAACACATATCATAATAGATTCATAATCATATGGATCATAATGATGGAAATCAACTATAACTACCACGGTTTTGATATTCCACAATATTTAAACATCATTATCTATATGAAAAACTTGTATACATAGTTAATTTAACATCATTATTGATAAGTGGAGTAAATATAACATAAGATTAGTGAACTCATATTCATACTAATTTTAAACATGAGCCTTAAAAATTTAATGACATCTATATGAATATGATAATTATAATGGATTCATGAAATAGTAAAATTGAATTTTCATACTATAGTAATATTCGTGAATTTTATATCGAGGATGATTCAACATTATAACATGACATAAGGTTGTTACAAATAGAAAGAATCATCCAAATCATCATCCATGAGCCATTTTATATTATTTAGGATCATTTGAAACATGTATAAACATTAGAATCAAAATTAAATCATATTATTCCATTGGTACCATATCCTCATATAATGTATTACAAATTTAACATCCAATATAGTTGAATTCCATCTCTAATACACTAAATGAAATCTGAGGGATATCAAGGATCATGATATCCTTGGATTATGATGGAACAACTCTCCGTTTAGTTTTCATGAAACCACCAATCTTTGGATAATAATGATGCCTCCCCTCCTTGTTTTATAGTAGAACAACCTATTCTTGATTAATAACATAAAAAAACATCAATAAATTATTCATCATAAAACACATCAAAAGATATTGAAAACATGATGAACACAACAAAAACAAATTGGTTTTATGAAAATACTATTAAGTGATGGTTAACATGATTAATGTGAATTATATACTTGATAATATTTTTGAAACATAATTAAACAATAGAGAATAAATAAGGTTAATGTAAATATAATGTAAAATTTATTAACACATTGAAACAAATGGGTTCCTTGGAAATATCAATGATGTAATTTTAATCCATCCAGAGAAATAATGATGTCAGTTTCATTACAACATATTCCAATTGTATCATATTTAACATGAAGGAATTTTTACAAGGAATAACTAAAATACAATTAACCGACTAATAAAAGATTTTTTTTGAGGAACACATCCCTTTCATTTTGAATAGATATACAAAATAAAATATTCTATAAATAATTTTCATTGAAAAAAATATCTGAAAAAGGGTGTCAAAATATACCAATTTGGAAAACATTGAAAAATTTATATCAATAACTTATAAATGATGATAATATATAATTTAAAATTTATTAATAAATTTTTTTAGAAAAAACATTTTTGAAAATATTATATAAAATATGGACTTGAAAGAGAATGATTGTAGATATAAAATAAAATATAAAATCAACATGAAGCTTAATGTTGGCGGTTCATGCATGAATGACCAAATGCATGGTGGGGGGGGATTCTTAGAGACATAATGGGTTCTGTCCGGTTAGCTTTCACAACCTTCTATTGTTTAGGCAGTTCGTTGGGGGAGGAGTTCAGGGAACTCCACTCTGGTATCAGGTTATGTAAAAGCTTTTGTCTTCATGTTATAGAGATAGAGTATGACTTTAAAGTTATGGTCAAGATTATTCAGGGGAAATGTGGGGATCTGTGGGAGTTATCTTACCTTACTAGAAGTTGTCTGCGTGAAACGAATGTCGGTCACTGGGTTAAGCATGTTTTGAGGGATACAAATGGCTCTGCATACAGTCTTACTTGTTTGGGGGACCTGAATGACTTGCTCATCATTTTTGAGAGTTTGGGGGTCTCTTCTTGGTGAATGTAGATGTTCTATTCTAGGGGATTCCCTAGTCATTCACCATTTCCTCCCTCCATGAGGATATAACTATATGTCTTGGGGTCTTTCTTACCCTTTTCCATTTTTGAATAAAAAATGAACTTTTAATCAGTTTGGAGATGAAATGTTTATTTTTAATTGAAATAATTTCTTAAGATTTCTTCCAAAATAATGTTTAACATAAAAAATCTCAAAAGAAAAGATATTTTAATATAAATCATTTTCCACATTGGTTCATCTTCAATTGTTAACCCCATGAAACAATAACATGAAATGATACATTAAATGACCTTATCCTAAGAATTTACATGATATAAAATTTAAATATAATTTGATACACCTCATAAAATATGTTTGGTGTATAATATAATATATGTCCCAAATAAGACAATTTGAGATGAGAAACCTTACAATGATTGTAACATTGAAGTGGTAATTAATCAATGATTTCATTATCTCTATAAAATATAAATACAAATTAAAAAAAGTGTACATAAATATTAATGTAATAAAAATTCATTACACAAATAATATTATAACATCATTAAATTGAAGAAGTAATATAACACAGTGAAAAAAATGAGTTATGAAATTCAATACAACATGAGAACATTCATGTTCAATCCCCATGACATAAACAATTAAAAATCAATACTAAAATATAATGATCGATATTTTATTGATTAAATTAAATGTATAATGGGTTTTATATACAGTATGAAAAATTAATAAGGTTCATATCATTAAAAAATTCCTCAATGGAAGGAAATTAAGATGACATCCCATACTAATTTGGTAATATTTTTATCAAAAGCTCAACAAAATAATTAAATCATATGTATATGTAAATAGAATATATTAAAAAAAATATTCATTAAATTAATTAATTATAAGTATATAAACAACAAAACATAAACAATTTCTGAATATGGAATATTTCTCATTGAAATAAAAATTGAGATGATATATACAAAACAACATTCAAATATTATACAAACATGATAGAAAATCATGTATAAAAATCTAATATTAATTAATTTATTTAAAAATATTATTTTTACAGATAAATATATCATTATAAATCATTTAAATTCATTATTTTAATTAAATAAATAAATAATAAAACAGTTAAGTCTATGTTAGGTGACTTGAGGACGTTCAGTTCATTATTTCAAAACATCTTTCTTGTGTTGCTAGTGGTAAAGTAATTAATTGTTTTAAAAATTAACGAATACTAATAATTAAGTAATAATAATATTTATACATCAAATAAAATTTTAAAACAAATAATTAATAATTAATATAAAAAATGGACAATGTTACAATCATGTAGACTTTATGCCTTATGTACATAATAATATTTTTTCCATTTTCCAATGATTAGTATGGAATGCATGTATGAAATATTTTATCATTAAATAATGATAATGGTACCCTAAATACCATATTATTTATTTAAATATAATTTCATAGATCATCCATATGTGTTGGAGAAGGAAAATGAATTGTATCGCTTTGTGGATGTGGTAGTCCACACGTACGGATAAAGGAAAATATCATTCAATGATGAATAAAACAGTAAGAAATAGAATTATATATTATATATTAATAAAGATAAATATATCAGAAATATATTAATTATTTAATTTATATTAAATTTATATATCAACATTATCTCAATTACCTTCCTTGTAAATAATGACTGGAAAATGAAGTACATCACTTCATGAGGCGGTAATCCGCCCCACACAAAAGTGACGATATAATATACCCCATTGAATAGAATTAGAGAATCAACATCATAAAAATATAATTATTATAATGTTAAAAATATGATATGTATATATATAATTAATACTAATCATTATAAAAATTCATGATAATTGATCACTGAAAATGAACGACATTAGTTCGCGAGGCGCTACTCTGACGTAAAAAAGAAGGATGAGTCTATTTCCTGAATTATGGAATTAGTGATGGATTTTGGTTATTTACATATTATAATAACATCTCAATATGTGGGTGATACTATTTTAATTATATTTTTATATTTTTATAATATTTTAATGATGTGAAAGAAGAATTAAAATAAAAAATTCTATCTGGATCACGTTACATCATCTTCAAAACAAATCATTAGGATAGAACCAAAATAATTCATATGATGAATTTATAACCATAATGATGGAGACAGGAAACCTATATAGAATTTTGGAAGGAAATTTTAAATGTATTTTAAATGTTAAATTGTCTTGACTATATGATGAGGTTTTTTAGGAGGTAACCTTTTATAAGTGAGATGGGTGGAATACTTGTAATTTTTTAAAAGAAGGTGTACCAAAGTTTTTAACATTTCATAAGGCTAAAAAATAGACTCTTAAGGATACTTATACATTATCATATCTTTATATGGAAATAAAAATATGTTTTTGTTTCATTTTTATGTAAGTTTAACACACATCTCCTTGGTTTAACAAATAGTAAACCTTGTCTCACCTAAATTGTGATAATTAACATTTTGGTTTTTCAGTATTAATTATGGTAAAAATTATGTTATCCTTAGATGATAATATTAATTATTTTGATTTAATATTTTTTATATACTTTTGAAAATTAAATCCACATAGTTGAAAATTTTTAGTTTAAAATTAAAAATGCAAATTTGATGAAAGAATGGGTTCTCATGATGTATATTTTGAAGAAAAATACAATTTTAAATTAAATCTATGACGGGTAATAAGTATTTTATAAAGTAATATTAACATTTTTTCTATGAAATATAAAAATATAATTTATATCATTCTTAATTATGGGTTTTTTTAATTAATTCAAAAGAAAAAAATTATAAACATTAAAACTATTTTCTAAAATATCAGGTGTTTGAACCCAAAAATAAACTTATTATAAAATATAATATAATTATTAGTAGAATTTAATTAAGTATATTTTAATATTAATATATAATAAATATGTCAATATAAATCATATTGAAAAAACATTGGTTCTATTTATTTAATTAAATTAATGAAAAAACAATAGTTATATAAAAATTTAATAAATTTTATATTCAGAGAGAAATAATTATTTTCAAAAAAAAAAATTCAAATTTTTTTATTTTTTATATGATTAATTTTAAAAAATAGTTTACTTTTATCAAAAAATGATTTTAATATTTCAATTAAATTAATTATATTATTTTCTCAAAAAAATATTAAAAATGTATCTTTCTCAAGAAAACAAATTAGAGAAGAAAATTACTTTAATAAAAATTGATCTACTTTTTTGTAATAATATTTCAAATAATATATATATTGTAGGATATATAAATATATATATTTATCAATATAGTTATTGCTAAATATCCCCTTCAACTTTATTTCTATTTGTAAACAGAAATATATTTCATGTGTCTTCTATGATCTCTTTTATGTGTTGATTATGCTATCAAACATATTTTTCTTGTTTTAAAATATCAAGGTGTTACATCATTGGATGCAATAATAATTTTTGTCATCGCAATTTGACCATGTAAATTTGAATTAAATGTTCTATATTTTTAAATTAATATATATGTTGGAAGCCCAAATAATAATTTTTATTATAAAACTTTCTCTAGACAATGAAGAAAGTGGAGTATCAAAGTAATTTTAAATAACAAATAATATTTTTCTAATAAGGATAAGGTCAGATTTGAATATTTGATTACTGATGAAAATTTTAATAACCAAATAAAGATGTAGTGTGATGGATAATATTGATTTTAATAAATTGAATGATCATGTCGAAATCAAAAATCCCAAAATCCTAAAGAAAATAGGAGTTAATAGGGCATTGATTTCGTAAAATATGATGATAATAGGGGAAAAATATGTTTTAATGTCCATTTACTTGATTTGAGGAATTTATTTTCCCTAGAGAATTAAATAATTTTGTAATATACTTTCCTAAAGTGTATATTTTGATTTTTTTTTAAATTCCACCACAATATCATATTTTTCTCTATATGATGATATTTCAAGATGAAATTGCGTCATTAATGAAGCAATAAAATTATATTATAAATGTTAACATAAACATAATATTGTAACATCCGAGGTAAATAATAAAATATTATATTTTCATACTTATTAATATTTGTGAATTAAATATTAATTTAACATTAAAGGGGATGCTCTATTTGATGTTGTACCTGATACTCAACAACGAGATTCATTGAAGTATTATATTGCACCCAACGCTGAGTTATACTGAAAAATAATAATATAATATTATTATTTTAAATCACAGTTAATGTTGAGCTGTTGTATTTGTGGGAATGAAAATAACTAACCATAAAATGATTATAAATATGTGTTAAATGTTTTTATATTTATCCAATAAATTTTAGAGGCTTAAAATAACAAGGACTTCAATTTTAAGCATAAAACTCTAACATTCATTAAACGGTTGATTTACATCCTTTTGATGGTGAACCATTTTTAAATATATTTTTGTTACTTTTATATGTTCTATTTGACAAAATAATATTATTTTTTAGAATTTGGACATCAAAATTTACATTGGATGAAATTTTTGTATTTTTTTGATAATTTTCATTTTTTATGAATAGGGAAAAACACAACATTTTAATTCGAAACTACCTTTTAATATAATTTATTTCTATAGTTAGAATATTCAACTAATTGTTTTTAAAGTGTAATAATGATAATTTTTTTACCATTTAATGCAATTTCAGTCATTTTAATTAATTCCACTCTTATATTGGACGTAAACAAAGCTAAATCTTTTGATATTTATTATTTCATAAAACAAACTTTTTGTATTGACCCCAAGAATTAATTTTAAATTAATTTTTACCACTTCTGAGTTTAGAATTTGGAAAAATGGATTCCATATTTTAAATGAGGAGGTCCAAATTGTGTGAATAGGTAACTTTTATTTTTAGATATTATGAATATTGTTTCGTTAAATATTTTATTTTCCTTGGAAAAAACGAAAATCTGTAAATAAGGGAAAAATTAATATTATAATAATATTAAATTGCCCCATCATGTGTAATAATAATATTGTCAAATACATGTCAGACCATTGGCATCATTGCGTTAATTTTGGGACCCCATGGAGCCACTTAGGAGTGATAATGACACTTTATAATAATTAATTTTAAAAAGGGAAAAAATTACATAAAAATATATATTTTATTAAATAAAATTTTAAATGAGGATATATAAGTTAAATAATTGACTATAAATATTAATTTTAAATCTAAAAATATTTCCTATATCATGGTATTTTATTTACAATTTTAATACATCAAATAAATAAAATTATTTATCACACAATGATGGTGTAGTGGTTACCTTATTAATAAATGATTAAAATAAATGATATTATTAAATTTAAAAACTATAAAAATCCTATCAAATTATTAATGGATAATTTTATTTCTAAAAATATTCAACCTATGTTATAATTTAATGAGTTTTTGATGTTTTGAAACTGAAAACCAATTTATAATAAAAAAATATATTCAAAATTTCATAAAGAGCCCCTCCTCCCCCTTATAAAAAGTCATCCCCTCTAACCCATTACTCACACACCTCAATCCCCCTGAATCATCCAACCTCTACCCAAATAAACTCTAAGGATTCCTCTCTTCCCCTTATAATCCTTACCTTAGGAAGAAAGCACTTCAAGAAATCCTTTTGGTTCAAACCAAAGGGAGTTACCCTATTTAAAGGTAACGTCTTCTATTAAGTACTTTACTTTTATTTTACATAGCCAAACCCTTAAATACTTTTTATGCCTTTTTTACAAAACCAATATCCTTAATATACTTGGTTGTTTTTATGAGAAGTATTCAAACTACACCTACACACACCTTCGTCTAATGGTTAAGGAACATATTGTTTTCTGTGGACGACAAACTACTGCCTCACAAAATGATGATTGTTCAATTTTCTCCTACCACCTCTTATGGTGGCCATTAATATGGATATGTATTTATATATGATATATATTATATTTATATTGTATCTATACTTATTTATTTTCATTTATAGCATACCATTATGGTTTCTATAATGAGTAAATATAACAATTTCATTTGAGGAAGTGCAGACTACTGCCCCCTCAAAGTGATATGACTCATTCATGCCATAAATGTGATATGTTAATGATGGAATTAATGAAATTATATATGTTATTATACTAAAATTATAATATACCTTTGTAAGATTATGTTTTTAATCCATTAAAATACGAAATAGAAATGAAAGTAGCGTTCATGCATACGTACAACTTACAGACTCCATGAATGGTGCATTACATTTCTTATCTCCATATGATATTTACTATTATAAATACATATATATATATATATATAATAGATCTATATGACAGATATGATATCAAAATCCTGAATATAATTCTGGTGATAATGTAATTTTGACCACACGAACAACTTGTAGTTATAAGAAGTTCATTGTTTACTCATGTACCAAATATCGACAAAACGACCGCTACTAACTTAAATGAATATATAATGTTTATAATGTGGTAATAAGTGATTTTGATGGAATAATAAACCTGAAAAAGCATCTTAAGAAAGTATAAATTAACATTAGTTTATTGTTCAATAGATTAAAAAACAAACAGGTCAAGTCGGACATGAGGTAAGGGACTTCATCTCAATCTCTTTTCATTGAGGTATATTTTGTATTATACATAACTTTATTTTATACAGTGTATAATACCCTTTTACATTTCATCTCCTTCAATGGGATTCTTTTTCCTTGTAGTGTTTTACTGAATGAAAAAAATTAATTTTTCATTTTAATGTATGCGGTGAAAATAACCTTTCCACCGACGCAAGCGTTATTTGATATTGGGCTTCTTTTACAAGCCATAATTTTTTTAAAAAGAAAATAAATACCCTATAATATTTTAAATATTTATTTATTGAAAATTGTTTTGATAATTGATTTGTTATGTCAACATATTTAAATGATATATTGTGATTGAAATGTGGAAATTTTATATTTTCATTATGTTTGTTTTATTTGTTGTGAATATGTTATGGTTCATGGGAATTGTTTACATATACAAGTGGTTCCATGATAAACCTAGGATGGGTGATCCTGAGATTTCTCTACAGTTCATTGGGTAACGTGATAGAGGTAAATGTTAATGTTTCTCCTAATAGATTTTGGGATTATACTGTGATGGGTATTTGAAACGTATTTTTTTATGTATCTGTGAAAACAACAATGTATGAATGATATTGATTACACAAGTATCCTTTATGATTTAGGATTTCTATGTCTTATTCATAAATATTATGATTTCATGAGGTATCTTAATGATCATAATCTTGGTATTTATTGAAGGACTAATGTTTTCTTTCATTATTATATAATACTTACTGAGATTTTTATGATCATCCAATGTTTCTGAAATGCTTTTCACTGGAAATAAAGATGAATAAGGTCAAGGATGAGATCATGGAAAAATCATGCTATCTAAAACATAGAACTAGACATGATACTTTTTTCATGAGTATTTATTTTATGAAAAAAATGGATACAGTATAGAAGTGTCTACATGTAATATTCATGTTTTTATGCATATGTTGTGGATTAATTATATAAGTCTCTAAACCTGAAAAGATCCTCAATGTGAATAATTAACTTAATTCAAGATTGTGTAAAGTTCAAGGCTGAGTCCTTATAGTTGGTATCATAGGTCAGTTTAGATTACATTATGAGTTATAATATTTTTAAATTAATGTCCATAAATTAATTTATGGTCAAATGATGTAGCATTTAATGATTTCCATGTTATTCACCTAAGATATTTTTTTTGTTCATAATGGTTTTGTGCAGAGGAAACATGGAGACTTTGATGGGATGACATCATAAAGAAGAAAAACATCCAAATCAGCAACCTAAAAAGGTCAAACAGAAATAAACATTTCAGTGAAACTCAAATCTTTACTCACAATCAAACACAATATGCGTAAGCTAATCTATATGACTAAAGGGATCATTGATGGTGAAAGAAACACTAAATTACATAACTTTCTTTAATGGGTTAGGAAAGCTTCTCGACTTCTTGCTAAACTCTTTCATGATGACCAACTTCTTGACTCAGAAGAAGCAATTTCCAACCAGGTTGTTTCTTATTTCCATAACATTTTTAATGTCCTGGATTTCAATATTGATCTTTGGCCTCATATCATCCCTCTGTTGGTTGATGAGAGTAAAAATGTGTCCCTCCTAAACATACATCTGGATCATGAAATTAGAGACACTGTTTTCAATCTAAAACCTGATAGTGCCCCTGGCCCGAATGGTTTTAATAAATTATTCTTACAACAGCATTGGGATGTCATTCAAATGGATGTTTGCATGCTTGTGAGGTCCTTCTCCATCAATGGTTTTCTCCCTCATGGTCTAAATGCGTAATTTCTCACTTTAATTCCCAAAATTAACAGTGCCTATAAGATTCACCAATTTTGACCTATTTCCCTAATAAACACCCATTAAAAAATCGTTACCAAAATCATTAATAATAGACTTACCCCAATTTGCAACAAAATTGTTTGTTGGAATCAATTTGGTTTTATTAAAGGTAGGTCTATTCAAGATTTCATTTTCCTTGCCTCTTAATGAACTAACAGTTCAAACTGAATCACGAAGGGAGGAAATGTCTCCATCAAACATGATATTAGAAAAGCTTTCGATACCATATATTAGAGTTTCATTTTTAAAGTCCTAAAAAGTTTTGGGTTCAATGATACCTTTTTCATGCAGATAAAATCCTTGTTTAAATCTGCTTCAATCTCCATTTTGGTTAATGGATCCTCTAAAGGCTACTTCAAATGCACAAAAGGGGTTAGACAAGGAGACCCTCTATCGGCCATTATTTTTTTTATCACTGAGGATTACCTCAGCATACCAATCACTCAACTTTTTAATCAAAATAAACATAAACCCATTCAGGCTTCCAGAATTCATAAGGTCCCTACTCACCTGTTATATGTTGATGACATCATTTTGTTTCATCAAGGTGACCAAAAAATTATTCAAATACTCAAAAACAGTATTTCTCATTATGAGGAGGTTTCGGGGAATTCTATTTCATGGAACAAATCACATATTTTCTTTGGAAAAAATTTCTCCCCGCAAAGGAAACCCATTATCTGTACTAATCATGGTGTCAAATAAGGTTTCTTCCCCTTCACCTACCTTGGGGTTACATTTTTTTGGGGATGACCGAAATCCTACAATTTCGCCAACATCATTGATCAAATCACCAGTCAACTCTCCTCATGGAAAGGAAAATCCCTCCCCATGGTTGGTATAATTTGTCTTGTTAAATCTAGCATTGTCTTCAAGATGGTCTACTCTCTCATGATCTATAAGTGGACCATTTGAACCTTTAAAAAATTCAATACCTACTCCATGAACATCATTAGGACGAGAAATATTTTTGAAAAGAAACATGTCACCATCCTATGGAAGACCTATTACAAACCCTTAGATAAGGGGGTCTTTGATATTAAAAACGTAAAATTTTTCAATGATGTCCTACAGTCTAGACTTACATGAAGTTAACCTATAATATCTATAATTCTCTTGACTACCTCAATCAATGATTTCTCAACAAACACAAGAAGGGAAAATGTAATTATATTACTTCCTCTATTTGGACCTCAATTAGACATTCTTTTCATAATATTATGGAAAACTCTAGATAGATGCTTAGAGATGAATATGACATAAATTTCTGGCTCAATAATTGGACTGGTACCCCTTTCATCTCCATTCATCCTCTCAACTCCCCACCTGACAACAATTGTCACACCATAAAGGAGATTCTTCACTCTCACAAGAATTATCTCCAATACAATATTGCTGAAATCATTGATAATTATCCTCATACTACCTCTGACGATTTTCTTTTGAAGGATCCGTCTCCTAATGGAATTCTTAACTCCCAAAACTTCTACAAGAATAATTTTCATACCACTAAATCCACCATTAAATGGTTGAATCATTTTTACAAGGCTTGGATTAAACTTACAAGACTCACTATAATTTGGCGTATTGCACACAATAGATTGACCATTGAGGTCTGCCTCCAAACTTTTGTTATTCAACTTTGTTATATGTGCCATATATGTAACCATCATATAGAGCATAATAACAATATTTTTCTATCATTTGATACAACCTCTGCTTTATGGAACTATATTTTTGACAACTTTTACTATAGATGGTTTATACCTGACTCGATATGCCCTCCATTAAAGAAATGTTTTGGTCATGAAGCTTTTCAGGAAATCAAAACCATGTTCCTCTCTGGCATTGTTGAGCTCTTACATGTGATCTAGAATGATAAAAATGATATCATTCATAATATATTCTCATCAAATCGGAATGCTAGAAAATCTCGGATTCTCATTGCGGTCTGAAAGGCTACTTCGATCCAAAATACCATTGCATCAGCTTTGTTGGAGATTGGGAGATACTACACAAAATTTGAGTTGATGGCATTTGTCAACAACCCAAAAGTACCGTTGATGTGTTCTGGCAGGAAACCATGCCAGGATGGATCAAAGTGAATTTGGACATTGCCTTATAGGGTATCTCTGGGCATACTAGCTACGGGGATATTTTCAGAGATTATTTTAGCCAGCTCCATGGTTGGTTCTATAGAAGATTTGGTATAACTTCATCATTTTATGCTAAAATGATGGGTGTAATCTATGCTGTCAATTCTTCCCTTCAAAATGAATGGAGAAAACTCAGGATCGAAAGTGACTCAACCACCATTGTCAAGACAATTTGGAATGGGTTAATTCCCCTATCTGGGCCTATCACCACCCTTTGGATGAAGTTTCTAAACTCTCTCCTGGAGATTGATTATATTACCTCCCATGCCTTTTGGGAGTGAATGTTGTTGCTGATGATCTTTCCATTAAGGGAGTTCACCAGGATATGATTTGGCTGGATGACTTTCCTCCTGATCTTTTTCATCTCTTTGATAAAGATTATAAAAAACTCCATACTATTCATCTCCTATAATCCTTTTGTTTTTTTCAATAAAATGTGCCTTTGTCTTTTTCCAAGGCATCACCTTCTTTAAAAATATAAAAACAAAAAAGAACATCAAAAGGATAGTCTTTATGTTTACCATTTTGAAGGTGAAGTCAGTCAGTGGTGGTCAATGGTGAAAAATATCATGGATTGTTAGCAAGATGAATCTCTTGATTGGGTAGAATTGATAGGTATGTTTCTTGTGAAAAATTTGACTAAGGTGGTTCATCTTAGGATAGAAAAAAATTCAAATTTAGGAAGGAAGATGTCTCAGTGGCTACTTATGAAGCAAAATTCACTCGACTTGCAAGGTATGATTCAAAATTAATATGAGATCTTCACACTAAAATAAATTGTTCTTACTCATGATTAAATCCAATTTATCGAATGGATTTATCATCACATGAGTTAAAAAGTTATGAAAAACTTATTCGCTGTGTGGATAAGGTGGAAATAGTGTTTGCTGATGATCTGGTGTTCTTTGGAAAACAATATAATAATAGGTCGAAGTGGTATAAGATAGAGAATAACTATTAAAAAAAGTCTAATGGTAAGAAATATAAGTTTATAGTTTGTGAAAAATGTGGTAAACATCATGATGGGGAATGTCTTCTGAATTCTGGTATGTGCTTCTAATGTGGTAAAATGAGACATATGGCTCGTAGAATGATTTGAGTGCAATGAAATGGGTCATTATGAAAATGACTGTCTAACAAATAACTCAACTGGGGGAATGTAGCCAGCCTACTAGAAGAAATGGTTGGTGAATTAGTTTTAAACCACTTCAACAGATGTTGAACCATTGAATGAAGTAGTATCAGGTACACTGTATGTTTATTCAGATTATACCAATGTGTTATTTAATTTAGGGTCTACAAACTATTTCATTTTTTTTTGAGTTTTTCTAGTAAATTAGGAATTTCATCTCAACGTATAAATCCTGATCTTATGGTAAAAACACTGAGAGGAAATGTTGAGACAAAAAGAAATTATAAGAACCTTCATATCTTTATTTGATGAAATAATATACCTGAAAACCTTTTAGTTTTTCCTCTAGTAGAGTTTGATGTTATTTTGGATGTGGATTAGATTTTAGTTTACTATGCTAATAATGACAACAATGATAAAGTGGTTTCTTATCATTCAGAATTTTAGTTGGTGTACCAGAATTAACCCTTAATTTTGATAACATTTTAGGAAGATGAGAAACTAGTAAAAGATGGAAATGAAGGTTACCTTGCACATATTGTTGAAAGTAGTGGAATTGTTATGATTAATGATGTGCCACTAGTAAATGAGTATCTTTATGTTTTCTTAATGAGATTCCTGGTATAATACCTGATCATGAAGTTGAATTTATTGTTGACATAGTACCTGATGCTATGCCGATTTCAAAACCCCTTTATCAAATGGCTCAAATTGATCATTTAAAGCTAATGAAGCAATTGTATGAGTTATTAGATAAAGGTTACATTCGACCTAAAACATCACTATGGAGTGATCCTATCTTGTTTGTTAAAAATAAATATTGTTCAATTATACATTTCATTGATTATAGTGCATTGAATAACATCACTGTTATGAACAAGTATCCTTTGCCTCATATCATTGACTTGTTTGTTCAGTACCATGGAGAACAAAAATTTTCTTAGATTGACCTATGGTCGGGGTACCATCATTTGAATGTAAAGGAAGCATACATTAGAAAGATTGTGTTTATTACTAGATATGCTCATTATGAATTTGTATTTATGCATTTCTGGGAAACCAATGCACCTACTGTATTCATGGATCTTATGAATAGAATTTTACATTAGTTCTAAGATAATTTTGTGGTTGTGTTCATTGATGATATTATTGTCTATTTCTAAAGTAAACATAATCTTGAAAGACATTTAAGGGTTGTCTTCTGAACTGTAGAAGAAAATAATATGCATGGGAAATTCCGCATGTGTAATTTTTGGATACAAAAAATTTCATTCCTTGGTCACATTATTTAAAAAAATGGCATAACTATTCATCTGGCTAAAATAAAAGTTGTTGAAGAATGGCCAAGACCTACCAAAAGAAAAATTATTTATAGTCTTTAAGGTTTAGAAGGTTATTACTAGAGGTTTGATGAAAATTTTTCATGGTTATCTAGCCCAATGACTATGTTAACCCGAAAAGGTGTTAAGTTCATTTGGACAAAATAATGTGATTATTGTGTTTAGGAATTGAAAAGAAGATTATTGAATGCTCTAGTTTTGGAACTACCTTCCAGAAATCGTGTGTTTGTTATCTATAGTGATGCTTCATTGAAAGGACTTGGTGTATCTTTATACAGAATGATCAGGTAATTGCTTATGCTTCACGTCAGTTGAAATCTCATGAGTTAAATTTACCTACAAATGAAATGGAAGTAACTGCTGTTGTTTTTGGGTTTAAAAATTTAGAGGCATCATCTATATGGAGTACAATGTCAAATATATATGGACCATATAATTTTGAATTATATATTCAATTAGAGATAATTGAACGTGGGAAAAAAGAGATGGCTAGAATCAATCAAGGATTATGATTTCACTATTTATTACCATTAAGGAAAGGAAAATAAATTAGATGATTCGTTTACTCCAAAAATTAATGCTACATTAACCTTGTTACATTTGGAAAAATATCCTTTGATTAACGAATTGATTAAATTTGGCATAGATATTTTTGGTGCAGGAAATTCGCCTATTTTGTTTCAGGTGTCAGTGAAATCATCTCTATTAGTTAGAATTATGTGAGCATAGAAGGAAGACAGTGGGTTGTAGCAAAAGGAAGAGTTGGTTCAGAATGGCATGTTTTCGGATTTTAACATTGATAATGATTGTATTTTGAGTTTTGGAAAGAGAATATGAGATCCTTGTGATTCACAGTTGAAAAATGAGTTGTTATGTGAAGATTATACTTCTCCATTTTTAGTTCATCCTGGCAGTACTATGAGTTATAGTGGTCATCAGAATTATTACAAGGGGGATGGAATGAAAAGAGATATTGCTAACGTTACTGTGATGTGTTTGACTTGTCCACTGGTTAAAGAAGAGTAGGAGTTACCAAAAGGGATGTTTCATTCTAAACTGGTACTAGAGTGAAAGTGGGGAAATATATCCCTGGACTTCGTTTTCGGATTACTGAAGACATCATGAGGTAATAATGAAATCTGTGTTGTTGTAAATCAATTGACTAAGTCTTCTCATTTTTTTCTCATTCGAGATGATTTTTTTATAGATCAACTTTCTCAGTTGTATGTTAAATAGATAGTCATGTTTTCTTGAGTTACACTCTCCTTTGTATTTGATCATGATCCCAGGTTTACTTCTATCTTTTTCAAAGACCTTTAGATGTATTTCAGTACTAAATTAAATTTTAGTACAACTTTTCATCATCAATCAGATGGGCAGTAAGAATGAATAATTCAGTCCTTGGAGGATATGCTACGATATTGTTCACTGAATTACCAAGGATGTTGGGACCAATATCATTCTTTGGTTGGTTTTAAAATAATAACAGTTTTTATTCTCTTATATAGATGGCTTCATTTGAGGAATTATATTGGAAGTAGTGTCGAACTCCATCTTTTTGGGATAAAGTAGGTGAAAGGAAGATGATGGGACTAGAATAGGTAGAAGAGATGGTAGATTAAGATCAGTTGATAAAGAAGAACATGAAAAGAGAACAGAGCAGGTAGAAACGTTATATGGATAACCATAAGAAGGATCTTTCTTTCAAGGTAGGTGATCATGTATTTTTCAATGTGTCCCCATTGAAATGTGTGTTGTGTTTTGGTAAGAACAGAAAGGTAAGTATGAGGATCATTGGAGCCTATGAAATCCTGGAGAATGTTGGATCAGTTGCATATAAAGTTGATTTACTTATATGTTTATTCTAGGTACACAATGTTTTCCATATTTCAATGTTATGAATGTATATGCCAGATCTATCTCATGTTTGGAGCCCCAAGCTAGTTCAGTAAGAAGAGAATCTCTCTTATAAGGAACAACCCGTAATGATTCTTGAATGAAGTGAGTATGTGTTGCAGAATAAGGCAATACATTAGGTAATTTTTATGTGGTATAATGATATTGTAGAAGAGGCTACGTGTGAATCTGAAAATTCCATGAGGGATAAATACCCCCATTTATTTGACATGTGAGTAAAATTGCGAGGACACAATTTCAAAAGAGGAGAAGGATGTAAAACCATAGGTAAATAAAGAAATATGATATTTTTATATTTATTAAAAATTTTGAATTAAATATTAATTTTAAATTAACGGGTATTCCGTATTCTATTTCATTCCAGATATGCATCAATGAGTTTTTTTGAAATCATACATTGCACACAAAGTTGAGTTATACTGAAAAAAATAATATAATATTATTATTTTAAATGGTAGTTAACGCCTAGAATTTTTAATGTTAGTAATGAAAATAACTAAATAAAATATTTTTATACATATTTGTAAAAGTTTTTTATATTTATCCAAAAATATTTAGACTCATAAAATAAGAAATAATCCCATTTTAAGAATAAATACTCTAATATTCTTTAATGGGTGAATTTACTGCCTTTTTTTGGCGAACCCATTTTAAATTTAGTTTTTGTAAATTGTATATGTTCTATTTGAAAAAATAATATTATTCTTTAGAATAGGGACATAAAAATTTAATTCGGTTTAAATTTTAGTATTTTTCTGATAATGTTCATTTCAGTAATGAATAGTGAAAAATACAGCATTTTAATTTTATCCTACTTTTTAATTGAATTTATTTATATAGTTTGAATATTATTTTATTAAGTTAAAAGTATAATTGGATTATATTATTACCATTTCATCCAATTTTAGTAATTTGAAGCAATTTTTCACTTAAATTGGACAAAAAAGGTAAATATTTTGATAGTTATTATTTCTCAAAAACACGCTTTTTGATTTGACAGTGAGAATTAATTTTAAATTAATTTTAAATTAATTTATAAAACATATGTTTTTTTAATTTAAAAAAATGTATTCCATATTTGGAATTAGTAGGTACAAATTGTGTGAATATGTATCTTTCATTTTTAGATTTTATGAATATTTAGTTCAGTAAATATTTTATTTACCATGGTTAAAAGAATAATCTCGTAAATAAGGATAAAAATATAAAAATATAATATTATAATTTTACCCTAACAAGTGTCATATTCTTATTGACTGATACATGTCCGACCATTGGCATACTTGTGTCGTTTTTGGGACCCCATGGAGCCACATAGGAGAGACAAAGAATCTTTATATTAATTAATTTAAAGTAAAGAAAAAAACTTAAATAAACATATATCTTATATTAAATGAATTTTTACATGGGATTTTGAAGTTATATATTAGACTATAAATATCAATTTGAAATATAAAATGATTTCCTACATCATGTTATTTTATTTTTAATTTTTACATATCATATAAATAATATTATTTATGAAACAATGATGATTCAGTGATTACATTATTAATAAATGATTTAAATAAGCGAGATTATAAAAATTAAAAAACTGTCCAAAACCTATAAAATTATTTTTGGATGATATTATTTTGAACAAGAGTCATCTTGTTTTTGAAATTAATGAGTTTTGGTCCTTTTGAAACTGAAAATCAGTTCATAATAAAGATATTTTTTCAAACATTCCAAAAGCACCCTTCATACCCCTTATAAAAAGTCATCATCTCTAACCCATTACTCACACACCTCATGTCCCTTGGATCATCCAACATAAATCCAAATAAGACCTCAATATCCCTCTATTCTACCTAGAATCATTACCTTAGGCAGAGATCACTACAATAAATCCTTTCAGTTCAAACCAAAGGGTGTTACTCGATTAAAATGTAACGTATTCTATTAAGTTATATTCATTTTTTTTTGAAATTCTCTAACACTCTAAAATATTTTTAATCCTTTATTTTATAACATCAACAATATCCTCAATACTCTATGTTTATTTAATTGATAGATTCCAATTACACTTACACACACCTACCTCAAATTTGTAAAGAACATATTGTTTCATGCCATACATGGAATGTATAAAGGATGGAAGTAATGGAATTATATATGACAATAAAATAGAATTATATTATACCTATTTATCATTATGTTTTACATATATTAAAATAATAAATATAAACGAATGTAGTGTTCATGCACACGTACGACTTACCATCTCCATGAACGGTGTCTTTCATTTCATTTTTCCAAATTTTATGTACTATTATAAATACATATATTATATATATATATATATATTAAATTTATGATATCTAAATCATGAATATAATTTTGGAGATAATAGAATTTCGACCAATGGAACAACATGTAATTATAAGATGTTAATTTTTTTACTCAAGTACCAAATATCGAAAAAACAATCGTTACGAACTTAAATGATTATATATTGTTTATAACGTTTTAATTAGTGATATAAAAGGAATAATAACCTTGAAGGAGGTTATAAATGAAGTATAAATTATGTTTAGTTTATTAATCTAGAGATTAAATAATGAACATGTCAAGTTGTATATAATGTAATGGACCTCGTCTCAATCTCCTTTCATTGAGTCATATTCTGCTTTATACTTGAATTTTTTTTATATGGTATATTAACCTCATTGAATTTTTATTTCATTCAAAGGGAAAAAAGTTTCTACATAAAATTTTACTAAAATACAAAATTGAATGACTTTTTTGATGTACGTTATGACAACGACCTTTCTATCTTCATGAGATTTTTTTGATTTGTGACATCCATAACAAGCCATAATGTTTTTGAAAGTAAAATTAATACCATACACGCTTTTAGGTATTTTGGTATTGAAAATTGTTTTGATAATGGAATTTTATGACAATATATTTCAATGATATATTTTGATTGAAATGTGGAAATGTTATCTATCCTTTATGTTTGTTTTAGATATTTTAAAAATGTCATGGTTCATGGGAATTTTTTTATGTATATCGATGGTTCTGTGATAAACCTAGGGTGGGTGAGCCCAAGATTACTCTCCAATGCATTGTGTAACGTGACATAGGTAAATGTTAATGTTTCTCCTAATAAATTTTGGGAGTATACTGTGATGGGTATTCCAAACGTTAATACCTATATAGCTGTGATAGCTACAATGTATGTATGATATGGATGTCAAAATTTACCTTTATGATTTTTTATTTCAATGTCTTATTCATAAATCTAATTATTTCATGAGGTATTTTACAGATCTAATACTAAGTACGTATTGAAGGAATAATGTTTTCTTTCTTTATTTTGTAATCCTTACTATGATTTTTATGCTCATCGCAAGTCTATGAAATGTTTTTCATATGACATAAGGATGAATATGATCAAGGATGAGATCAAGGAAAAGTCATCATGTCAATAACATGGATCTAGACATGACTATTTTTTTCAAGAGAATATAATTTATGAAAAAATGGATACTAAGTAGATGTTTCTACTGGTAATATTCAAGTAGTAATGTATATGTTATGACCTAATTCTCTAAGGCTATAAATCAGAATAGATCATCAATGCGAATTATTAACTTAATTCAAGATTATGTAATGGTTAAGGCCGAGTCCTAATAAATTGGGTTAACAATCTATTATTAATATCGTTATACATTATCCAAAACCTAAATAGATAAGATAATGGTAGATAATTAAAAAAAATTAAAACCCATTTTATGATGACATAATTCATTAATCTACAGAATTAAAAAACATTAACCAAGGTTATACCAAAATCCTTAAAGAAATAAATAACCCTATATCCAAAATAAACCTATCAATAAAAAAATTAAATAGTGTTTAAATATAAAAAAAGATTCATGTCGCTCAGCTTTGAATCCCAAAAAAATAGAAAAATTCTTTAAGAAATCACATAGTAAATTTGGTGGGGTTACATTATTTTCTCTTATTGGTTGTGTGTTTAACCCCACTATCCATTATAGATAACATGTTCTATCACCTAGGATTTAAGATTAATTTTTTTCTATCTTTATTCCATTAAAATAATTCCATAAATATGATTAAAACCCATAAAAATTAATATTATAATCAAACAACATATATAAATGGAGGTTATCAATATCATTAAACATATATAAAGTAAATTTACTATGAAATAATACTTCATTTGGATTATAATGGTTACACATACTCTACCCAATAAAAAACACCTCCAAAAATTTCGTTATTATCCTATAATTATTATTACATCAAAAATATAAATGGTTTTCTGAGACATGATCCTATGAATATCCCTAAACATGTAAACCCATAAAGGAATCCATAACTCTTAGGGTGAAAAAATTAAAATCTCCAATGTTATCTAAAACATCCTTTGATGCCAACTATTACAACCATAAACCAACAAACCATGATCTAGTTCAAAAAGTATAAACATGTCATTTCATGTATTGATTCCAATTAAGGTGACCTAATTTTCAAGATACACAATTTACAATAGAAAAATAAATATTATATCACATAAATTCACATATAACATATAGTTTTAGAGTTTTATTGAATTTGAAAAAACAATTAACATCTTAGCTTCACATAGAACATGTTCATAAAAATAAACACCATCACCCACTACCTAGATTTATGTAGTCCTCATTAGGTTGTCATCAACATCCATATGAAACCATTCTAGAGATAATTTTTTTTAAAAAAATCATCATAACATGGGGAAAATTAATAATTAGTATGGTGAGATCAAATGCCCATTAATGAAAAACTTAATCATTAACAATTTAATTTCATTAGTATGAATAATATTATGATAATGGTATGATGACATAATAAATGTAGATGAGCATAAACTAATAACATTCATAACCCTCAATACATGGTTCGTAAAATATAAAATCATAAAATAAGGAATTCTTACTTGAAATATTAATTAGAATCAATATCCATGATCCTTATGATATTGATTTTGATCAATGGATACATTTAGAAAGATAAAAGGAATAATTAAAGTATATTAGTATCTTATGAAATTATATTCATATTAGTTCTTACAAATGGGATAACTAATATAATCAATTCCAATCTCCGAAGTAGTCATTTTGTTTGAGGGATATCATACTCCCACCCATTAGTAGTTTATCATGGATCCACTCATCCTTGGTTTATCATCAAAGAACCCATCCCTGGTTAATAACTAAAACACTCAACCATATAATATAGTGGAACACCAAGTCATTGGTTTATAAAGGAACCAACAATTAACATTAACAATTCACATAAAATATAACATGGTTAAATCAATGATAAGCCTTTATGTTTCAATCATTAAAATAAATTTTTTTTTCTTATTTAACTATGGAATATAAATTGGTTCTATGAAAATCTTTTTGAAACATGAGTATCCCAATCAAAAGAAATTGTATTCATGGAAACATAATTGAATAATTACTGACATATAAAAAATAGGTTACATTAAATTCTAATTGGAATATAATTAACCCACAGGAAATAAATGAGGTTCTTGATAAACTCATTGATACATCATTAAAAAACGTAAAAGAATCAAATTCCATGGAAATTTATTTTAATGAATCTTAATCCATATAGAGACAGAATTAGGATCATATTTGTAAAAAATAATCAACATGGATAATAAAAAAAACATAAATTGTTTTTGTATTTAATTAATGGTCATACCATGAATAGTTTGTTAAAAACATCTCTCTGTAAAATAACCTTTTAATTTTGAAAATTATTTATAATAAAAAAATATTGAGATAACCCAATTTATTGATTATAAATTTAAAAACATATAAACCAAAACTAAAGGAAAATAATGGACATGAACGAAATAAAATTTGTTCATTGAATAATTGTAAAATATAAACATTATGTATAATAATTATTGGGTAAGATAATAAAATACGAGTAATTTGAAAATTATAATGAAATTTATTTGTACAACTTTTTAAATGAATTAAAACATCATGGAAAATAGATTTATGGAAACATTTTCTCTTATAAAAGATATTTTTAAAAAATATTTGAGAAAAAATTTATATTTAAGATAAGGATACCAATTATAAATGAAAATAAATGATATGTATAACTTACAAACCATTTTCATGATGATTTTTTAAAACCACTGGGGGTGAAATAGAAATAAAAAATATTAACTAGTTTAATTACTAGTGTAGAATAATGATATGTTTATTAATAAAATTATAAATTATTATTTCTTCTAGAGGAAACATGAATATTAAAATCCTAAAATAAAATATATTAGAACATAATTCCTCCCTCACTTTGTTTAATCTTGAATCGCAAACCACATGATTTCATAACATCAAATGATATATTAAATATCACAATCACAAGTATTTTATTTATATAACATTACATAGGACAGTATATACACCTAATAAAACTAATATAGTTGTAACATAACATATGTCCAAACAATGAGAATTTTAGATAAGAATACCTTAAAATGGTCATAATAGTGAAGTGAAAATAAATTAATTAATTGATTATGTGTATAAAATTTCAAGAGAAAAAAATTGAAATAAAACATAACATAATCAAAATTCATTACACACATAATCAATGAAAATCTTATACAGTTAATATGTAATATAACCCAATGAAAATAAATTGTGTTACAAAATTATTTACCACATGGTGACATTCAATGATAATTCCCTGTAGTGAAATAATTCAAATTCCAAATGAAATTAAATTATTTATGAAAAATTAAACATATTTAATGTAAAAGTGGAATTATAGAAACCATATAAAACTAATGATGTGATTGACATTAATATATTTCTCAATGAAATGGAATTAATATGAAGTCCATTACTGCTTTAGTAATTTCTATATCAAAACCATAGGAAATTGAGTACATGATATAGATATGTAATTCAAAAATAATTGGAATAATAATAATAATTATATAAATTCATTGGAAATATGTAAAATGCATAATAGAAACATGTCGTTAATATGTAATATCTCTCAAATAAATAAAAAGTGATATTGCAATACCCATATCACTATTCTCACATTCTTCATATATTCATGAACCAACATTATAATAAATATTTATTAATTATATTATAATCAAACTTTATCATGTTTAATTCAATATAAATAATTAATATATATTAATTAATTTAATGAAAAATTTAACAACTTAATTCATTATGTCCACATCAGGAGTTTGGAAGAAATTCTTCTCAATGTTTCAATAAGTAATGGGTGTGTTGACCATGGTCAAAGTTGTACATATATTAAAATACTAATTAAAGTAATCATGATATAGTTATAAAATTTATACAATATTGATACTTTTAATAATAAACATTTTTCTGATTATAAAAAACAAACAATGATGTAATCATTCAGACGGTAGACCACGCCTACACATGATTAAAGTATCCACATTCTAATGACACTTATTAAAAAATATTATGTAATATTTTATCATTAATTAATGATAATAATGTCATAAATACCATATTCTTTCTTAAAAAATTATTCTTTATATCATCCATTTATTTTTGCGATCACAAAAAAATCATATCACATTGTGGATGTTGTAGTCCACACATGCACATAGACAAAATTATCATTTATTAGTTAGTGTAAAAGTAATAATGAAAAAGATATATCATCAATTATGAATGATAAATATATAATTATTTTTAAAAATATTTCATGTTAATATAATTTATTTATTATGTTCATATTTTTTACTTTTCCGGTAATGTGATAGTGAAAGAGAATCACATCACTTTTTGATCTGGTAGTCCACCAAACACATAAGAGTCATTCTAATATCCCCCATAGAGTAAATTGTAATATTTAATATGTGATAAAATTAAACAATATTTTTAAATATGTTAAATATATCATATATATATGTATATATGTATATTAAATACGTCATTATAGATGTTCATGAGAGGTGATGATGGAAAAAAATGATATCGGTTCCCGAATTGTTAGTCCACCATACAAATGACTAAATATTTCATATATTTATTGATAAAAGTGGGTAAATAATTATTTCATGAAATGAAACTAATAAAATAATTGTAATCTATTTATAAAATTGTTTTTAAATCATAATAATTTAATGATATTTGAATTAATTAGAAGAATAAATAAAATAAAAACACTTAGTTGAGCATGTTTCATGTTCTTCAGATGTCCTCCATTATTAAGCCCCAATATCCATTCTAGTTTTTCATTAGGATCAGAATACGGGATATTTGTCGAGGATAGGGAGTTTAGTTGTTAATATGTACAATTAGTGGTTGAACCATAGGGATTATATGGTTATATGAGAATTGGATAGTGTGTGGCCTTTTATAAGTGATGTGAGTAGTATAATTGTTATTTCTAAAGTTAAAAATGAGTTCCCACTTTTTACACATTAAACAAGGATTAAAATGGAAAATTATAGAGTCATAGACATTATATGGTCTAAATATTTCCATAAAATATATTTTATAAATGTTTATTAGTCATTTTACCCATAATAATTTTATTCTAACCCCAAAGTAAACTTTGATTCACATTAGTGGTGGTAATTATTTTTCTATTCCATAACAATTCATTATAGTAATATGTTTTTTTTTGAATATGTTAGATAATATAAATGATTATGATTCCAAATATAAAATCCATTTTCGAAAATACATTCATTGAATTTTGTAATTTTAGTTTAGAATTATTCTTGTAGAGGCGATGATAAAGAGGTTTTTTATGATGTTTATATTTCACGAAACTAATGATATAAAAAAACTGTATAAATAATTATAATTATTAAATGATTTTAAAATTATACATATTTATTTTTTATTTAAAATTATTCTATCAATAATTCCTCATTGGGTTTTTTTAATTTAATATAAATGAGTAACATTATGCACTTTAAAATATTTTTCCATAAAATAACATTTTTAAACCAGAGAATAATCATATAATAAAAAATATAAATTTCATTAAAATGTAATAAATTGGATTAAAAATAACTAAATAATTATTTTGATTCTTTAAATCATATTAATAACATAATGGGTTTTATAATTACTTAATGTTTTTATATGAAACAATAGTTTTATAAAAATATTTATTATTTACTATTCACTAAAAAGTCAATATTTTATGAAAAATCCAAACAAATTCACAACTAAGATATTTTTCTGTGATGATTTCAAATATTATCTTAATTTTTTTGAGATAAATCTTCTATCTATTAAAAAAATTATAATATTTCCTCAAAAAATAAAAAAATCATTTCTATTATAATATTATTTTTTAGATAAATTTAATAACTTTTATAAATATTTATTGATTATTTAATATGAAATTTTCATTAATTTCTATTTAGTAGAAAATATATATATATATATATAACATAAACTTGTTATTATTTATATTTATCCCCAATTTAATTACTATTTTATCAGGGTGATATTTTTAGATGGTTGTTTATGCTTAGGGTTGTGTGTTTAATACACTGCAACAAAAACTTTTATTCTTCTAAATATTCAAGGTACACTAATTTTGTTATATGTATCCACTATATGTTTTTTTCAAAAATTATAAATCACAATGAGAAATGAGTTCATATATAATTACAAGAATATATTTGAATAGTATACATGTGCATTGGATTTTTGAAAAATGTACCCTTTAATGAAGATGAATTTAATAGTTATATCAAAAGGATTTTAAAAGTAATCTTTTTATTAAAATGGTTTTAAATATATATCATTTAATTTTTTTTAACATTATAACTATAGGAATCAATATTTAATGAATATTTCTACCACTATTAGAAATCATTATTCATGAATTTAGTTTTTATTGTTTCGAGGGAGTGAAATTATATTGAGTATCATATCTTATGTTTTTTTTGATTTAGGTGTTTTAGTTATACCCCTAAATTGAGTTCCTATTATTAAGAAAAAGGTATAAAACTGGATATTTGATCATTCATATAGGGATGTATTTTGACATTTTTATAAGGTTCCATGAATTATAAATAATCTTATTGAAGAGATCTATGTAATTAGAAAACGATCAGACCAAAACAAGCCTAAAAAGTGCTTAATGATATAGAGTTATAAATTAAATAATTTCTAGTATATATTGGTGATGAGGTGATGAAATTAATTTAGCGATGATTTGATTTGATCAATAAACTGATGTTGGTTATTGTACCAATCAGACATCAATGTTTAACTTTTCTACCTACATTATATAGGGTTCAACTAAAATATTGGGGAATATATATATTGAATTAATGATATATGTATATTAGAAAATAATTAATTTCAAAAATATATTTTATTAATAAATATTTCTTGATAGCATTATGTATGGAAAATCTCATACATACCTATGATTTTTGTATGGGAAGCTATAGTAATGTGAGAATGTTATTCTCTATATTCAGTTGTTATCTTTTACACAGTGACTAATCAAAAACTATAAACTCATGGATTCAAGGGTAAAAAAAACAAATTATAATATGATCTGATTGAGGGTGATTAATTTTTATCTATGAAATTAAAATATTTTATGTAATAATAATACATTAATTAGGGATAAAATTATTGGTGAACAGGGTAAAAATTATTTTTATTGTGGACCTATGGAAAGAATGAATTTTTCATTCTAAAAATTGATCAAGACAAATGATTCTAAATCGTGATGAATTAATATATTGTTTTTTATCCTCAGTTATTTAGAATTTTGGGGGAATAATATTTGATACCTATATGAAAAAAGGATTACCTAAATTGAGAGAACAACAATTAGCCGAAAACATTCCATGAGTGTATATCTATTTGGTATCTGATTATATATTTTAATTTTACATTCTCATGGAAAATAAGTTAGTGTCTCTAAAATATATCAATGTTCAAAGATAATATTCATGAAATATATTCATCTTTTTTTGATTAACTAGAGAAGGAAGGTGGTAATCCTTGAAGGTTTTGGAATCAGAATGGCCAATGATAACTTTTCAACACAATGTATGATTAAAAATAACATGATGTAGTGTGTGTAATAGTAAAAGGTACTCTACAAGTTACGTCTATTAAGGACATAGATATGTTGATATGAGTACATATCATTAAGTCATATCTATATGATTAGTATATAAGATAACTTTTCTAGTGGAGTTAATTTATTATTAAATAATAATTTATACACATTATAGAGAAATGGTTTGGTAGGATCTTATGTGTCCATTATTTTTTCTACAATAAAATGATTTATAGAAATCACATTAGTATTATAAGATATCGATATGTATTTCTTTTATGGAATTATAATGATGGAATTAATGGGGAATCTTAAGGAACATGATAATATATATTGGATGAAGTTATCCTTTATATACACTAATGGGAGATTTTACAGTTTCCATGGTGGTAAAAAAATAAATCAAGTATACTATAACTGATTATTAATGATCTCAAGGATTCCTCATCCC
This sequence comes from Viscum album, assembly GCA_963277665.1. NCBI lineage: Eukaryota > Viridiplantae > Streptophyta > Magnoliopsida > Santalales > Viscaceae > Viscum > Viscum album. The sequence continues at coordinate 2,458,681 of OY728120.1, read as the reverse complement.
TGTAATTCATGTTGTTTAAGGGAACCATGTAAATAGTATTTTTTTCAATTTTTATGTTTTTTGGAATATTTCATGGATGCGTTTATAAAAAAAAATTCATAGGATTTCACATGATAAATATTTGGAGTTATTTATGATTATTTCCATGAATTATTTCAATATCATATCCTAAAATCGAAATGGCTCTCAAATATTGTGTAACTCCCCAATCCCATTTACCCATAGTTAGTGAATTATTACATAACATTGTCATGATACAAAGAATCATGTCCTGAAAGACAGAAAAGTTTAGTAGACTTGGAAGTACTAGATACATTAATAAGTTTTACATTACATCATGAAATTAAAACATCAAAAACATTTTTCCTCTTTAGAACACACTTATATCCTTTTCTTATCCCTGCAGGTCAACCATAAAATACATCTTCACATTATAGGAAAAATAAAACATAGAAAGGGGTGAGCTCAAATGTTTAGTAAGTAAAACAGTATAGGGGAAGCTTTCATAAATAAGCATAAACAATTAAGGAAATTTATAAGACTAAAAAAAGACATTAAACATAAACATCAGCATAATATGGAAAAGGTAAAATCAGATAATTCCATGTAAAAAATCACATGGATATTCTAATAGTCGAATAATAACATGGAATATTAATAGCCACATTCGTAATGATGGAATTTATAATTTTAGACTTCATTACCACATAGTCAATGCCTTGTTCCAAGACTATAAATAATATTTTGTTAAGGTCTTGTGCCAAGACAATATTTTGTCTCATTAGACCTACCGATGCATCGAGGAGATATAACAGGCTCCACCCATCACTTATTGAGTCCAATTCATTCCTCATATGAATGGGTTTAAAATAACATAAACAATCGTATTGAAACTCGGATAAGAAATGTCAATACATTATCCATAAACCATGAATGGTGAAAAAATAACACATCCACTGTAAAAAATTTCGCATCCACAGTAAAAAATATCACAAAACCTTCTATAAAATATTTAATTTTAGTATCATAATAAATAAACTTCAAACAAGCTTAAATTCCACCCAAGTATGTTGACAATGATGAAATAAAATTTTTTTAGAGAAATATATCTTTCTATTTTGAAATCATTTAAATGTTATATACTTATAAAAGAAAAATTTTATTTTGAAAATATTTTTATATTTATGTAACGGATGAATTGATGATGTTATTACAACAGAAAATAGCCTCACCCACCATATAAGTTTAAAAAGTCATTATTACATTCATTTTGTCGAAAAGGTCATAATGTACCTTGTTTGGAAAACGACAGAAAGATTCCTTTCAAAACATATAAGTTCAAATAAGGATATAAATGTCTTTAAACCATAATCTACTAAATGACAAAAATGTTTTGAAATACATTTTTTGGAAAACTCAGAGGTGGATGATAAAGAGGTATAAGTAGATACTTATGTAAAAACAACCTCGGATAATAAATAGACTAGAAAATTACCCATTACCTTGTACTTTTCCTTAGTAGGGGGTTTGTAAACATACTATATAATAGTTAAAACATTTTTATTAAATTATACACGAACTATATACATATATATGAAATCATATATGATCTTATAATATTACATTTTAATAATATTTTAGTAGTATCATCATTTCGGGTGTTAACTGATTCGTTTTATGTTATATGCTTGGTTATGTAATCCATGTTTCTTATGGATAGGATGTATTTGATTCATATACAGAATTATATTAAGTTCGTAATCTTTATTTTTAATCATATAATTAAAATTATACTTGAATGATTAAGCTGGGGAATGAATCTCATCGCATTCGTGGAGACAGTAATCCGCACGTCTGCACGAGCGACATTATCATTATATTAATGGGAATATATTATATAATTGGATAGTATATCATATATAAAGAATCATTAAGATGTTATATTTATTATTTATATTATTTATATTCATTATTATACAATCCAAAATAATGAAGTGTTTGAATAACAAACAACACCACAAAGTGGAGACGGTAATCTGTACGTACGCACGTATGGTGAATTTTTCATTTATAGGATAGATTGAATAATGAATATAGTTGTAACATTTTTATAATAAAATCAAATTATGTAGAATATATGGGTGTTCTTATTTTAGAAAGGAAACAGAAATGAAATATGAAGTGGAATAAGAAAGGAACTTGAAAGATGTGATGAGATATTTACCTCTTCTTCGTGTTATTCATTTTGATTTGATCAAAAGGGATCTATAGGTTGGCTTTATGACCACAACAAGGCCTCCACGATGAAGGGAGGAATGTTGGGATGATATTTGGGCTGGTTTTTTCTGAACCAATATTCTTTGGATGTATAAAATAAAGAGGTGGGAAAATGACCTTTTATAAGAGGGGTGAGGGTCACTTTAGGAAAAGATTGAAATATTATTTTATAATAAAATAATTTTCTATTTATAATGGCTCCAAAATGAAATATTTAAATTCTAATGTGGTTAAGGGTAGAGAAATTATCGACCAATAGGTTTCAGATTGGTTTAGTTCATCATATTTACCTTATCTATTAGATTTAACTCTTTGTTAAATATTTTGTCATTTAACATGTCTCTGGGTATTTTTTTATTATCTAATTAGTTAACTAACTATAACATGCCATGAGAACCCCATGTGGCTCTTTATTAATATATATAACCTTATCTAAATCCTTTTTCTGAACCATATATTTTTAGGAAGATTATATCAATTAATATTTTTTTTAAAAAAACTCAATTATGTCCATTTTGACACTATTTACTATATAATTATTCTGAAAGCCATAAAAACATTATCACTTCAAATAAAATTTATTTATCCAACAATAACATGTCATATTAACCAGGAAAATTATTGGAATTCATCAAGATCCTCAATTTACATTTTTTGGATATTTATAATATCAATTCTTTTAATATTTCATTAACAAGATAATTACTGCATCATCATTGTGTCCTAAATAAATTTAATTATATAATGTCTAAAATTTTAAATAAAAATCCACTATATAAGAAATATTTTGAGATTTATAATGAATTTATATAGTCGAATTTATATTGTGTGTAATCCTATATTCAAAATGGTTAATTATTAAACATTGAATTTAATTCTTTTAACTCTTTATTAAATTATATAATAATAAATTTCCTAATCTAATCCAAGTGGACCAAAGTGGATCATATTTTATTTCTAAGGTTGTTTTTGGTATAATTATAATTATCCAATATAATTATGACATGATTTAGGGAAATTATTATATCATTTTTACCCTTATTTACCATATTTACATATAACCGCAGTAAATATAAGTCAAAAGAAACTATTCACCAAAAATTATTTTCATCTTATTGAACCAAGTTTTATTTAAACATATTAACTGTTTCAATAAGAATGTTTATATTCAACTCACAGTAGTGGTAAAATTATGTTTTATACAAATATGCAAATGCAACAAGGAGGTTGGTAAAAGAGAGTAAAAATTTCTATTAAATTTTTATACATCTAAACATATTATAAAATGACTCCAAAAAATTACATTGTACTTATATAGGTATTATGTATCTATTTTGACCTAATATAAATTTAAATTAAATAAATAATTATTTAAATAATAACTCGGTTTTAAATAATAATGCAGTGTATTTTCACTATTAATAAAAAATTGTTAGTTTTATGAAAAAAACAAAAAATTCACCCTAAGATAGTTTTGATATTCTGAATCCAAAAATAAAGTCCAATTTAAAAAATAAATTTATAAAATTTCAAAAAATTTGAATTACTATTCTTAACGACTTGTTTCATTGGTTGTGGTGTGTTATAATCTCAATGTTGCGTACAATGTAATCTATTGAATTTTTCAAAGGGAAACACACCGTGGATGTTTGGGGTGTTACAGATGATCCATAATTTAAGACTCAAATTAATTATTTATATGTAAAGGTATAACTTTTAAAAATTGCATCACCTTGGGAATATATTACATTTCCATAGCTAGTTGAGGGATTTTTGTGACAGGGAATATCATATTTTCAGGATAAAGAAGATTTGACGAATAATATATTCTATTTTCCACACATAAATTATTTTTTTATATGTTGAATAGATATAAGTATTTTTGAATGATAATTTATCAATTATGGTATTTATAAGTATAAGATATGAATACTGAATTGATATTCTATGACTCAAAATGATCAATTCAACATAGAGTGTTGATGAATTATAATGAAATTATAATGTATTTATGGTGGTTTGGGGTGGATATGTACATATGGAATTATTTTAATTAGTATTTTTATTTTTCATGGATAATGGTAGGTCATCATCAACTTCTAGGAATTTTAATCCTTATCATGTGATGATATGAATGTCAGAATAAATTATAAAATATTTCGTGACTCGTTTCATTAAATTTTAATGGTATTATTATGCAAAAATGTTTATTTTTTATAGATTCAAAAAGTCTTACTTCAACATATCTATTTTAGATAATTTTTGGACACTCGTAATCTATATAATGATTAAGTGGATTGGATTCATAGAATCTTTTTGTTTTTCATGATAGATAAAAATCCTCAATTAAATTATTTTTTTATTGGGATGTATAAATGTATAATAGTAAAATTAAAATGAGTAATTATCATCACCTTTGTATAGATGGTAATAAATAATGGACCACACATACAATTTATGTGTTTTTACACATATTCCCCTTATTTTAAGAGATTATGGGAGGATAAATTGGATTTTGTCATTTTAAGTAATAATAAACCATTTACACTAGAAATTTTCATTGATCCATTAGAATAATTGTTTTTGTTTTAGTTGTGGTGGATGAAATTATGAGAAAATTTGGGAGATATATATCTTTTGGGGCCTAAATGGTGAATTAAATAGAGGATATATCTCAATAAATCTATAGCCTATTAATTATATATTAGAGTAATAATAATATATTTAGTTATTATTATTGATGATTATATGAGAATCTATATAAGGATTGAAACATTCAATTAATTTTTCTATATTTTTGGTACAAATGGTGGCATGAAAGGTATCCTGACACCTTATTATTTTGTCTCATTTAATTTTTTTTTGTGGAAATTATAATAATTTTTTTACCGCATTATATTTACATTGATGAAGTAGGTATTGTAAATTGTGTAACATTTCTATTGTCTGATGAATTAGAAATTAAACTCATTTAATGTTCATTCTTATGATGAAATAGATTTTCATCCAAATGTGACATTTTTATGAATTATATTGTATATATATGAGATGTGGTATAAGTCATAAGAGGATGGAATCATACATTAATATTAGTGTTTTTAAATAAATACATATTTAGGAATAGACAGAGCATGGATGGAATCTAATGAAATAAAATAGGATAACATTTTTGTATGATATTAATTCCAAGTGAATGTTAATGGATGAAATGTAATTCGCTATTCATAAAGAAAATATAAAGTGTTTTATGGGTAATTTTTCCTTCATGCTTTGATTGTTTTGTATTTTTTTATTAATTTCAATAAGTGTGAGAAATAAATCAAAGTCATGGTTCACGGTCCAATATACTTGTTAGGACCAATTTGTGATATACTTGTAATGAGTGGGAAGTGATTCAGTGTTTCTATAATTATAGAAATTTTTTTCATTTTATCCACTTAACCTCTTTGAAAAGTTGGGATATTGATTCTATCACTATCTAACATCAGCTTCATCTTTTGGGTAACACAAATTATGGATATGATATTTATCATATTCAATTTTTATTAAGAAATGATAGTCCATTGTGAAATTAGTATATAATCCATGCCCACATGAACCACTAAAATTAGATACATATTATAGTGGGACTGTTATAATACAATCACGAACCTAAACTGTGTTCCCTATTCTAAAGAATTGGGAATGAAAATAATCATATTTTTTTATACATGTGATTTGGAAGCCCATATGTATATCTATAGTGCATCATTAGAATGGAAGAGTGGACATAATTCAATTTCATCATGTTCTTGGAAACATCAACAAATCCATCCACTAGATATGAATATTGTTAAATTTCATTAAACATATGTATTTTCTTACTCTTCCCTACATACACAATATCATTCATTCAATTCTTATTCTTCTTTCATTATATGAACAACAGAATAACAATGTTTTTCCTCTTCACAGTAGAAAATTGTAACACTTATTTTCATTCTAAAGTGTAATACTTCTTCCTCATGCACTCATACCAAGTAATCATTTATAATTGAGAATCCTAGAATACTCAAAATATTATTTTTCTTATGATACTTAAAGGATTCCTTAGAAATTAATATTTAATTTTATTTCATTAAAATTAATTTTTTTATTTTATTTGTAATAATATTTCATATTTTGGGTACTTGTAGTAATTCAGGATTATGTAATGGTAATAATTTAATATTGATATATAATATTTATTTTTGCCTAAATATATCATACTTTTGGTTTTAGTTTGGTTATTTATGAGGATAAAGTTATCATATGTAGTATTTACTTAGAGAAAATATACAGTGAACTCTCGGTTCATTACATTCACAAGGATGAAATCTATAAAGGCTTTATTTAAATATATCTGTGAAAAGATTTTTTTATTAACAATAATTAAAATAATAATATTTCAATTTCATAAAAATGAGGTAAAAAAATTATCCTTGTTAATATCATCTCATAAATATAGTTATTCATTTATTGTAATGTGTGATAAAAAAGTATATCATCGTTCATATGGGTAGTTAACCCAAAACAAACAAGAACATCTAAATATAAATGCATGATTATAATTATGAAGTGACTTTTTCAAAATAACATTTATTTATATTTAATGAATTTATTAAATTTTAATAATGTATCAAATTTTAATTAAAAATATTTATTGAACAAAGATCAATTTAAAAGTAAAAAATATGTTTCAATTCCCTAAATTAAATAAATTATATCTTAAATTTAAATAATATTTAGTTATGAGATTAATATATTTCTTTAGGACTTGAAACTACAAAGAGTTGAATATTATTATTAAATATAATTTTTTTTCAAGGATTTCGGATAAAACCAAAGGAATTGTGGTGGCTGAATTAGATAATGTATTTCCTGTTATATTGGTGAGAAGGGGTTGTATTATTGTAAATATAGACTCATAAATATATAGGACCCACCCTTAATACATTACCTAATCTTGAATTAAATGAATAATTCACATTGAGGATCTATTCAGGTTTAGAGTTTTAGTGAATTAGGTAATAACTATTACATTACTTCTAAAAAACTACAAAGTAGACACTTCTACTCAGTTTACATTTTCTCATAAAATAAAAACATGTAAAAAATAGTCAGATCTAGTATAATTTTTTAGAAAATTTGACATTTCCTTGATCATATCCTTAACACTATTCATCTTTATGTACTGTGAAAAAATTTAAAAAATGTGTGATGAGTATAAAAATCTCAGTAATGGTTATAAAACATGGAAAGAAAAAATTAGTCTATGAATACATAGCAAGAATTATATCATTCACATACCTCATGAAATCAAAAGATTTATTAATTACACCTAGAAATCATAAATTATTAATGTAACGTGTGGCATCCATATCATACTTACATTGTATCTATCACTGATACATAAGGAGTCACATTTGTAATACACATCACAGTATATTACCTAATTCTATTAAGAGTAACATTACCGTTTACCCCTGTCGCGTTACCCATATTTATTGTAGAGCTTTATTGGGCTAACCCACACTTGGTTTATCACGAAACCACCAATATACGTAAATAATTCCCAAGAACAATAACATATTCACAACACATAAAACAAGCATAAAAGAAAGATAAAAATTTCTTATTTCAATCAAAATATATCATTTAAAGGTATTGAAATAATAAATTCTTTCTCAAAACCATTTTCAATAAAAAAATACGTAAAAAGGGTATATATTTTTTATTTTCCTTAAAAAATATACTGCAGCTTTTTATGGAAGCCAAATATCAAATAACACTCGCGGCGACGGAAAGTTCGTTGTCACCATGTACATTAAAAAGAAACATTCCTTTTATCGTTTAGTAAAAAACTTCATATAGAAAATATTACATTTGAATGAAATTAAAAGTATAGGGGGATTAAACACCATATAAAATAACGTTGTGTAAAAATCAAAATATGCCTCAGTTTAAGGAGATTGTGAAGAAGTCCATTACCTCATGTCCGACTTGACTCGATCATTATTTAATCTCTTGAATAATAAACTAAAGTTAATTTATACTTTATTAAGAAAGTTATTCAAGTTTATTATTATTTTTATATAAAATATTACCTTCCTATAACACTTTGTCAATTATTTCAGTTCATATCAAACATTTTGTCGATGTTCGGAACTTGAGATAAAAATGAACTTGTTATATAATTATAAATTGTACATGTGGTGAAAATTCCATTATCTCTAAAATAATATTGATGATTTATATATCATATATATCTTTTATATCTTTTATATATGTATTTATAATAATCCATATCATTTGGATATAAGAAAATGAAATGCACCGTTCATGGAGATGATAAGCCGTACGTACGCATGAACGCTACTTCCATTTCATTTTTTTCATTTTAAATTGAATGAAAACCAAAAGATATATAGATATATTATTATTAGATTATAATATAATATTTTATATACATTATTTATGTTCATTAACACTATCCTTTATAAATTTCATGTATGGTATGAATGAGTCATATCACATTGAGGGGGATGTACTATGTACTTAATAAATTGAAATTATCGTATTTACCCATTATGGAAACCATAATGGTATGAAATAAATGAAAAATATAGAAGCATAAATAAAACATAAAAACAATATATATCCTATTTAAATAAAGTTCCATCATATTGGCCACCATGAGAGGCAGTTGGAGATATTTGAACAATCATTATTTCGTGAGGTAGTAGTTCGCCGTCCAGAGAAACAATATGTTCTTTACCCATTAGGTGGAGGTCTGTGTAAGTGTATTTTGTAAACATATCATAAAAATCATAGTATGTTAATTATACTAGTGTTTTATAAATTAAATTAATAAAAAGAGTTTATGCGTTTGGATAAGAAAAATAAATGAAAAATAACATAAGAGAAGACATAACCTTTAAATTGTGTATCTCCCTTTGGTTTGAACCAAAATGTTTACATAAATTTCCATCTTCCTAGGGGAAGGATTCTATGTGGAATAAAGGGATTTAGGGAGAATAATTTTTCAGAGGTTGGACAAGCCATAGTGCTTGAGAGATGTGAGTAATGGGTTAGAGGTGGGAGCATTTTATAAGGTGGAGGAGGGGATCTTTAGGACAGTTTTGAGACATTATTTTTTTATAAACTGATTTTCAGTTTCAAAAGGTTCATAAGTCATTAAATTATAAGATATAATGACTATTATTCAAAATAAAATCATCCAATAATAATTGTATAGGTTTTGGATATTGATTTAATTTTTATAATCTTATTTATCTAAATCATTCATTAATGAGGTAAACACTGCATCCTTATACTTTCATAAATAATTTTATCAATTTTATGTATAAAAACTATAAAAAAATACCATGATGTAGGAAATATTTTTAGATTTGAAATTAATTTTTATAGTAAAATATATAATTTTTATAAACCCATTTAAAATTTTATTTACTAAAAGATATATGTTTATGTAATTTTTGTCTTTAATTAAAATTAATTAATATAAAGTATCATTATCACTCTCAAGTGGCACCATAGAGTCCCAAAATCGACCAATGTATTCCCATGGTTAGAAATGCAACAAAAAATAGGACTAGGACACATTTTTGGGTAATATAATATTATTATAATAATATTTTCCTACCCTTATTTACTATATTTACCTTTTAACCATGGTAAAAAAAATATTTACGGAAGTAAATATTAATAATGTTTAAATATAAATGTTACATATTTACACTATTTAGAACTCCTGATTCTAAATATGGAATCCATTTTTCCAAATTCAAAACACATAAATTGCAGAAATTAATTTAAAATGAATTCCCAATGTCAAAACAAAAATATTGTTTTTAAAAAATAATAACTATCAAAAAATTGTTACTTGTTTATGTCCAATTTTAAATTGAAATTTCATCCAATGTCATCAATTGGATAAATGGATAAAAACATAATATAATTACTCTTTAAAAAAATTTAATATGATAATCTATCCATATAAATAAATTATATTAAAATGTTGTTTTGAATTAAAATAATGTGTTACTTACTATTCAAAAAAAATGATCATTATCAGAAAAATAAAAAAAATTCATCCAAAGTAAAATTTTATGTCCTGATTATAATGAAAAATATTATGTTGTCAAATAGAAAATATAAAAGTGAAAAAAACAAGATTTAAAAACAGTTCGCCATTAAAAGGCGGTAAATCGATAATATTAGAGTATTTATGCTTAAAATTGGATTCTTTCGTATATATCTTATTAATTATAATGGATGAATGTAAAAAAATTAAAAAAACATATATATAATCATACTGTAGTTAGTTATATTCATTCCTAACAATACAACGGCTAGGAATTAACTACTATTATACATAATATTATATTATTATTTTTCTGTATGACCCAACGTTGTGTGCAACTTAAGATTTCAAAGAAACCTGTTTTTGTGTCTTGTGCACGCCATCGAACATAACATCTCCTCTAAAGTGAAATTAATATTTAATTGAAAAATATTAATAAATATGAAAATATATTATTCTTTATTTACCTTGTATGTTATAGTCAATATAATGGAATGTCATTCCAAATGAAACATGCTTCCAATGTGGAGAAATAATTCCCAATAGCTAAAGGGAGATTAATAATGAAAATATTGACAAAGTTATGGGAAATTGTTTATAATACATTGTTACTTCATACATTATTTGAACCCATTTACCACACCATAAAATCTATAATACATTTACCTTGGTACGATATTTCTTTAAAAGAAATTTATTTTCCCAATGACAAAATATTTTTCACTATGATAATAATTATGGCATCGATTTTGTCAAATTCAATTTCTAAATTGGTTGAAATTAATTTAACAATTAAAAATAAATACCCCAATAAAAATATTTTATTAAAATATATTTTTACTCTGAAAAATATATTTTATATTTTCAATAAAAATTAGAAATCATTTGATGAATGGTAAATTATTGATATATATATATATATATATATATTTCCATAAAAATAGTTTATTGATAGATATTATTATAATTTCAGATGATAAATATACGACAAAAATTGAAAATGATATATTTATATATAATTTTTTAATATTAAATAATATTATTAACATATATATAAGTTAATATTTATTTAGTAATTATTTATTCATTTATATTTATATATATAATATCATTAAATTTCAAAATCATAATATAATTTTTTTCCTTTAATGAATAAATATATATTAATATTTTTTTTAAATAAGTAATATCTCCTCAGTAATAAATATTCATATTTTTATTTATTATAATTATATTATCAATTCATGGGTGTAATTTATTAATCATTACATTAGTTTAATCAATATAATTTACTTAAATAATACTGTTAATATAATAAATTTATCAAAAAAGGATTCCCAAAAACAATTTCATTAAAATATTTGGCAGTTTCACGAATTTGTTATTATCATTGTATTATATAGATGATACATTATTTATTGGAAAATATAACTTTATTTACAATATATATATATATATTAAAGCTAAACAAAATTTATTAAATTTATCTATATACCGGTAACTATAAACATGGTAATACGTTTACTCAAACTATACCCAGTAGTTATAATACCCTTTATAATGGTATAATTACTGCTATATTACCCTATTTAATGTATTGACCCTTTATTTTAGTATAAAAATATTATTTTAAACAAATATTTATCAACAAAAAATCCAAGAAAATGAATGAAGGATTTATTTTTTGAAATATTATATCACAATGATAGAAAATCGCTAATTCATTATGATATGTAATTATCAATTAGAAGAAATAAAATTAATAGTTGAGTAAATGAAAATATGTATATATGTACCATAAGAATTAATTCATTATACTAATGGTTAATAATTTAGATGTGACCTGACAATAACTATGTAAATAATGAAAATGAATTATAAATATGAATGAAATCGTTTGAAAAAAGTAAATAAATTTCATGAATAAATGTTAAGGAATCATGTAAGGATATATATATATATATATATATATAAATTTAATATGTAGATTAAACACATAAATGTTTTACACACATTCATTATACATATATATATATATATTCATTTAACATATATACATTAGTTATTTCTAAATAAAATACTTATATAATCTTCTAATAAAAATTTAATTATGTTTTAATTCACAACAATCCTATAATTTTATATTTATATGAAATGGATTTAGAGCACTAAATGTTATAAAATGATTATTTTCAATAAAATAGGTGTTTCAATATATATAAAATATGAATTTATAAAATTTATAAATTAAATTTTATTATTTTTTATCATATTAATTTAACATACTATTGAATTTAAATACTTTCCTAAAATGGTTTACTTCTTTTTTAAATTTCAAAAATACATATTTGGAAAATACTGTCACTTTTATGAAATTTTAATGATATAAAAAATGTGTTGATATTATATTAAAATTTTTGATAGATCCAATATATATTTATAAAGTAATATTATGAATTTATAATTTTAATGACTATCTTAGGGATCAATGTTTGAAATTATCAAATCTATGTTATTTATTTATAAAAATAGAAACTAATTTATCTTCTTGAGCTTTATGAAATTGTTGATAAGGAATTTTTTATTAATAGTTTAAAATAAAAATAATAATACATTTTTTTATCATATACAAATTAATTTCATTGGAACCTTCATTAAAATTTATTTTACAAAAATATCGTTTTTCATGCAAAAAAATATTTATATAGAAAAATATATCATTATTTTTTTGAAAATATATTAAAATTATTTTTTATCACATCAATGAATTAAATAAAATGAAATATTTTTTAAACATTTTACCACCAAAGTTTTTATTATGAAAAATGGTAAACATATTTTATTATTATATTGAATTTTAATGATGATAAATATTTATCACATTAGTTATGGGAAAAATGAGTCAGTAGGGTTAAAATAAATGTATTAGTATATAACAAAGGAAAAACATAATTCAATACCATTGGATTATTTTATTTATTTCCAACCATACAACAGTTGTTTCTATGATAATTCCACACCAAAATATTTGATAATTGCATATATTTTGTATACAATTTCATGAATTTTGATGTTTTCTCCCAACATCCCTTATTAAAGGGATCCTCATATCCTATATGATTCTAAATAATTAAGACAAATACATAGACCAAAATCTTCATAAAAAATTCTCAACATAAAACTTCTCATACTAGTGGTCCTTGTCTCATGAAAAGTCCACTACAGGAACGATTGAATGGTTTAATCTAAATAATGATACCAAAAGAATATTAATATAATATTACTGATCATTTTAAAATTAATTTCTTATTAATCATTCTAAAAATAAAAAATCAACATATAAAAATAAATCAATAAATATATTCACCATATAAATATGTTCTTATGTTATTATTATACATATTTTGTATCTCATTTTTATCATATAGGAAATGAAAACTTCTCTAAATTTACGTACAACATATTGTATCCACAAACTGGTTTGAATATATTTTCATCAATGTTATTCATATATGGTTATAAAGATACAATTCATAAATATTTATAATATTTTTTAAATAATATTTACTTTATAAATGATATATATTATCTAATTACTTATGATTCCATTAGTTGGGAAATTATAATGTTCCTCATGTGTGAATTTGGAATACCACCTCCATGATGTGATGAAAATCAGTTAACTAGTACCACCTTATATATATATGATTTAAAAAAAGTATATAATGAATAATAATAACGTTTATTTAATTGTAAATAAACATAACATGATGGATCCATTTTTAACACCATTAACAAGTGAAAATATAAAAAAGTAATATTGTACACACTTATTGAAGAACATTAAGTAGACAATACAATCATTATAAATTCTAATTGTTATTAATGAAATTAACAAAATACATTATTGATCAAAATGATCCTCAATTTTTTATTTAATGTATTTTAATTGATTATACTAGATGCTCAAATACACATGACTAATCGGAGACCCATGGTAAAAGAAAAATTTTTCAAACTTATTTTTTCGAGATTATTTTGTTTTGATTTCAATTCATAGAATTATGTAATCCTATTCTCAAAAACCCAATATATGTTATACTAATATTTTTATTTATTTGGTTTTAATTTTTTTCTTTCATTTTTTATCTTTTATATTTAATGGGATCCAAACAGGTGTTTATGAAAATAACATTCATTTCCTATTTAGTCAGTGAACAATTTATTCCCCTTCCATGTTCATTAAAATGTTTTGAAGAATTATTTTTTCTCTCATAAAATTCAAATTTAATAAAAATTTTAACAATGTATTATATTATTATCAGTGCGTTTAAGGTTTTATTATATTATATCTCTAAAATAATTATTTTTAATTTTTTTTCAAAATTTTACAATGTATTCATAGTTTTAATATTTACCCAATGAATATAATTCCACACAAAAATTAATGTTTCATAAATTTAATCATTATTTACATGTCTCCATGGTTATTTTCAAATGGAATATTTCTCAAAATATTTGTTTATTTTTTAAATATTTTATCAAACAAAAAATTAATTTTTTTATAGTGAATTGAAATTAATTATTAGTGTATTGTATAACTTCATTCTTAAAAAACATATATTTAATTTTTAATTATTACCTTCATTTTAAATTTTTTGTTTAAAATGTCTATGTTTTACTTCACGAACCATCATTTTTAGTTAAATTATTTTACTCTTTTATCCTTTATAGATTCATGGTTTGGTGGTTTTTATCATTATAAGGATCATATTAACTACAACTCCATCAATTCTATAGAAATTATTTTATTCTCCATTGCCATATTTAATGAAATAATGAATAATAAAACATCATTTTCACCATATTGATATTGTTTCTTCTATATAACATTTATAAATTAGATATTTATTAAAGAAGAGATTTTAAGAATTTTATTTGATTGATTTGGTAAGTATTATTATTTAATGATTAAATCAAGATAAATGGTGGTTTGTATGGAATGTTTAGAATTAATTTTATTGAAAATTAAATAGACATTGAAGTCATATTATGTTAATGTGATGGGAGGGGACCAGTTTTTGATATCCCCATGATGAATCGATATATATCCTAAATTAATTGGGTAAGAATTACATATTAAATGGGTCTCTGATTTATATATAATCATTTATTAAAATTTTCACGGATGATGTTTTGATGTCAAGAGTTGTGATATTTTAGTCTATGTCTTAATGGTATGATAATTAATATACATAATTTTAAATTTATTCAATTTGTAATTAAATTTCAATTGTCTTTTTTATTTATATGGTTCTACCTGGTAAGTACAGATTTTGATATAATTATTTTGTTCAAATTGATTTTTTTAAGATTATGCACTCTTCCATATAGATTAGTCCTCCTCCACACATGATAGGTTCAATTGTTTGTAAATGTTACTATCTAATTGACATCAACCATTAATTGTTTCATTCCTCTAAGATTTTAATAATGATATTTTTATTAATTAATAGGATTCATGAATGTTTCATATACAAATCTTTTATATTAGAAAAATAAAATGGAAATAATATATATAGTTATCTATTATTAATATATAGATCTATATTATGTGGAATGATATTTCTTATGTTGTACGAATGTAATAAACTCTATATTTCTAGAATATTGGTTTCAGCTAATAAATTTAATAAATTAAACTCACTGTTACATTAATGATCTAATCCCTATTCAATTGTTTAAAAAATAATTTCCATTGAAAGGGTGTTTTTCATATAGAATGTTCATTCAAAATATTATTTATTATCAAAGGTAATGATAATCTACATGATGTCATGTTCTTAAATTTTTTTATTTTTTTTATTTATTATCTTATTTTTTATCATGATAATTTATGAGATGTAATTTTCATTGTTATTTATTAATATTTTTCATGTAGAAAATGGTTTCATATACTATTGTGGTAACATTCCATTAAGTGGGAATTTGGTGTTATCAATTTGATTCATACATAGTAAGATTTAGTTTTAACTTCTATTTTTTATCTATAAAAATTAAACATATTGTATAAAATGAATTTATAAATATATATTGTTACATTATCCCCCTAATAGTTATATTTTATCATCAGTGTCTTAATGAGCTCCCAATTATATTTTTTTGTACATTACCCATATTATATACATGGTTTGAGATTTAATTTTACATTTGATATCTCAATTATTCCCTTGGATAAGATAATAAAACTCATATATTTCCTAACACTAGTCATATATTTATATTTTCAATTCTATCGAACAATACTGAAAAATATTTCTCCATAATTAGTTAGAATATTTGAATATTATAGATACATATCTTTCACCGATTCATTTTAATGGTCCAATTTCTAAACAAATATTTTTAATTGAGATTCATGATAATATTCTCTAACATATGATTCATAATTTTTTAATAATTTGAAATGACAATTTCAATATGTATTTTTTGGAAAAAAAATTAAATCAATGAATCTTTTTTTTCCAAAATGGAATAGTTTTAACAACCATTAGCTACATTAGTATAACATTGGATTTTATTTGCTTATGAAATTCCTAAAATATATATACTTCCTCTATAATTAATGTTTCTTAAGTGACCTTTTTCTCTTCTGCTATTCCATGGATGTTTATTTTTCGATTCATCCTATACAGTCAAACCTATGGTTTATCTGGTTTAGAATGACCCAGAAATATGGTTGGATTAAATTTATGTTTTAGAACTAAATAGAGAGATCCACATTCATGGGATCATCCCTTCTATTGTATCATTCCATAGCCTAAAATTCCTAGATAATACTATGAACTAAAAATTGGTTCATTAGTGGATCATGAGTAACCTCATTTACAACATCCTATTCAAGTTCGATTCTACGACTTATAAAAATTTCCATTTTTTATAACCAAAACAAAAATCGTTATGTAACAATTTATTGACATAAAATTCTTAGAAATTTTAAAATTTCCATATCATTACTATAAAAACAATAATTTCCCAAAATTCATCAAATTTATATCTTCAACTAAATTTGGAAAGTCCTCCCTGCATTTAAAAATTATACCAATTTAAAAATACAATTATCTTTCAAATTTGGAATATCATCTTTGAAATCTACATAAACAATTATTTGTAAATTAACATACATATAAATTATAATATATCATTAGAGAAAATTATATATTCACCCCTAGTGTAATTTTATTTCCTTTAATACAAGTCGTGCACTTTTCATTATCTAATCCAAACTAAATCATAATAAAACTCTTATAAGTTTCTGTGAAACCAAAATGTCACCAACTCCCTGTTATCATGACGTGAATTATAAATAGGTTATCCATGCATTCATATTCTCAACATTTCAAGTCCATAAATTACTATTCCTTTCTACCAGCCCAACCCAGGGACTAAACCATAATGAAATCGTAACTCCAAGACCAAACAAATAATACCAAATGATCAAAAAAATGTTACATCATGTAATATCCCACCACTATAATTGGCTTGAGTCAATGGTGATTTTATTTTAACCCTTAGGCAACATCACTAATATTCCAATTAATGGAAACAGTTTCAAAGGGATGCATAAAAATTTGGGGGAAAATTTATCCTTTGAAACTAAAAAAATTAAATCAAGTTTTAAATTACCAATCAACTACTAAATGATTCCCGATAACAATATATATAACTCAAAAGAATCTAAAACAACAGAAAACCAAACAAGATAACCATGAAGAAAATATAACTAATGTCAACTAACAATAGAGTTATAGAACCAAAAAATCTCTAAGACTCCAAATAAACCAACTCTGCAACTCCCTAAAATATCCAAGATCCAACTCCACAATACATGTACATGTTTCATTAAGCACAACTATATATGTTTGATATTTTTCCATAAACTATGTAAATATAAAAATTATTTAAAAATGAATCAATGTTCTTATACAAGTGGTGAGAAATAAAATTTAGTATGTTTTCCCTATATAACTTCCCTACTCATGCCACTGGGATAGAACAAGTTAGAACATTTACATGAAAAAATATATATAATTTTTTTTACAAAAATTCATCAGTTTTAATCATATACAATGAAATCCCAACCAATAATAGTTTTCCAAACAAAAAAAATCAAGAATATAAATGGGACAACTATTTAAACCATTTTACATACTTTTTTGGCATACCCATTCCTTGATTTACACACATGCACACACACATGCATGCTTCATTGATAGTTCTATATTCTTGAGTGGTTCCTCATATACCTAATAAGACATCACTATATGGACTATCTTTTTGTTCCCCATTGGATCATTCCCATAATCTAGGGTTATGTCCCTTGTACCCCACTGAAACATGCTCCTCATTCCGGGTCACGTAGAAATGATTAAATCACACAAAACCTATGCATTCTAGAAACATGTCAAACCAACGATTTCAGAACAATTGAATAAATATTTCTTTAGTGAAAACATCACCATAAAAAATTTCCATGAATAAAAGTTAACCCACATTTTAAATTCATTATTTTAGAATCCATAAAAAATAAAATTTCACAACAACCGATTTTTGAAAATCCATAAACCATCACTAAAGATGGTTTACACCATATTTTTTTACCTCAATATAGAAACCAATATCATGAAATTCAATCAACATGAATCTAATTGTATAATGACTGATGAGATTAGTCAATAGTTAATCCACCTACATCATAATCTACATCCAAAATGAAGAGGGACATGAATTCATCAACATAACTAGGTTTAATCACAAAAAACCCTATTTAGATCCTTTTAAATATCATCAAAACATATATTTCTCTTTGTTATGATGATTATATTTCATAGATATATCACCAAGGTTCTATATATTTGAATCTGAGTGAGGAAAAAATAATAGATCTAAGGAAAACCACCATGAATAGGGATTCACCAAGCAATCTGTACTTCAAATCAAAACTGCTGTCACACGAATAACACAGAGATCAAAGGGGAGAGTTTTCATAGCCTTTGGAAGGATAGACAACTTATTTTCTGAAAAAATATGTGAAAAGGAAACATTTATTATTAAAAACGTATAAGATAAACTTTATAGGATCTAAAAATTATCCCGACATCTTTGGATAATATAGTTAGGAATGCTGTGCATAGATAGTGCTTCATCCACTTCCTTGAATATTCTTCCACACACAAGGATATAAAAACCTTACTCCAACCACGTTTTACCTCATTGTCACTTTTAATGGCCACTCTTGGGAGGCCCCATTCTTTGGAAAAACCTCACACCATCTCAGATCCCACAATCTTCCTTTTCATGGTTTCCAGAATTGGTTGCATGGTTTCAAAAAACCATTCTACAACTATGATACTCAAAATTCCTTAAAAAAATTTAAAACTCCATTAAACTCCCCAAATATCACCAGAAGACTTTAAATAGTTAATATTCATAAATAAAGTGATAATTACATGAAATAGAGGGTACTACACCAATAGTATATCCCTTGACCACAATCACAGTACCCCCCCCCCATATGAAACTATCTATGCCACCTTAGATAGACTCTTACCCACTCCCATATTTATCTCCTCATGCCCCATAGATTTTTTACCAATATATAACTCCTAAAAAAATACGTTGAGTAAATATTTTAAATGAATTTATGATGATTGAGAAATATATAAGATATTTATTCTCAAACTAATTTTGTTTTACAACATATGTAAGAGGTAATTTTCTAGTTTAACACCCCTTAATTCTGATATATAATTATCCTTTAATTATTTTTTTATTTAAATCCCAAATATATACACAAAATAATAAACAATAATGGATTGTACTAATCCATGATAAATTTATATGTATTAAATATAACTATTTCAATTTAGGAATTGAATTGGATATATGAAATAGTGGCAACCAAATTATAAAATATGTGTAGAAAGGAAAAAATTATGTTATATTTCAATACAAATTCAATGATAAAATTCATATAGTATAGATTTTTTAATTAAAATATTTTTATTCAAAAAAATATATATTTATATTCTCCTATAAATTTTCATTTAATGAACTGTTATTTTTTAAAATTATGGAATGATAATATATTATATCACTAATATTTTTAATATATTAATTCAAATTTAATTATTTGTTTATAGAATCTATGAATAACAATACATAACATTTTATAAGAGTTATTTTCCTGTAAATATTTTTTTTTCATTGTTTATTTTTATAATCTGGAAGTTATAAATTTAAATATTAAATTTTGAATAATTAATAATTAAATTTATTTTGGAATTCTCACAAATAATATCTATACAGGTAGAATTTTTATTATTTTCTTGGCATGATTTCTTTTAAGTGAATGGTTAAAAAATATTTCTATAAAAATACTTTAAATTTTATAGCATCATCATTATATTAATATGATGTTAAAATTCATGAAAATTTAATGAAGACGAAATATTTATATTACAAGAAAAATAACTATAATAAAAATACTATTTTAAATTTAAAGAATCAATGTATTAAATTTTCAAACATATCTAATATTTTATTATAATAAAAAACTTTACCTGTATATTTTCCTTTAAATTATTTTTTCCCATGTTGGTATATTTTTTCATTTACATTTAAATAATAATAAATATTATTTTCCTAATAATAAACTAATTAATTTCATGAAAATTGACAACATTTATAATTGTATCACAAATATAACTTTTATGATTTAAGGTATACATTTTAATGTAATGGAACTGTCCATGTTATGTTTGATAATATTAAATTATATTTTTTTAATCCAAAGAATGATTATATAGAAAAATTAATTTCATATTTTTATTCATCAGTTATAATTTACTTTATCATGTTATATTTCATATAAAATTAAATATTTAAATTATTAAAAACTTTTTCCTAATATAAGAATTCAAAATTTTAAAAATGTTAAATATTATCATAAACAACATAAAATGTTTGGGTTAATATTCTATATACTCTCACATGTGGAATTTGGACGTTGGAGGTTCTTGTTAAAGGTCCAATGGTGTTTGGAGGGTATTTAGAGGAAATAGGTGGGGTAGTTTCTAATAATGGAATTTTTGTTGCATAGAGGTTGGATATTGCCTAATCTGATGGTGGAAGTAGAATAATGAACCTCGACAATATCAAAAGGGAGATTATGAGGTCCTTAAAGGATACTAAAAACATGTGGTGTTATTGCACCATAGGATATAGGTGGTAGCATGGTCTGTCTCAACAAGTGGAGGTCATGTGTTGTGGTTCTTATGGTTATGTTATAAAATCTAAATCCACGTCAATGTGTTATTGATGAGGATGTTAGATGGGAATTGATTGGAGGGGTATGTAGAATGATCTTGTGATATTACTCCATAATATTAATCCTTTTAAAGGCATTGATGTGGTTAAAGGGTCTGCATGATGATTTTAAGTTTTTTAGTTGCTCTAAAAATTAGTCAAGACCCCTAAACTCATATTCATTCTCAGTTATATCCATTGGGCCATATGATAGAGAGGGTTTTATTTGTGGCACTTAAATAACACCATCAATAGGTTTTCCCATCTTCTAATGATCGATCTATGGTTCTCTAAGGTATTTTTGACCGTCTTGTTTCTAGTAGATTCTCTCCATATGTTCTCATATCCTAATATTTCTCCTTTCAATGTTTTTTGCATTTGAACTCCATAATGATTATAGACATTTTTTCGTGATTTAACTATATTTTAATGGAAATATATCTTTTGGAGATCACAGTTCCTTTTTTGAAATTTTATTATATATATATAAAACAGTAGTCCATTATTGTACAATTAATAATGATTCCTTTGCATTAGGGGATTATTTTATATGGAATTTATTTTCATAAACTTTTATTGTTATCATGTTTTATCCTTTTTAATGGAAATCAAATTACCCTATTAAAAAGGAAGATGATAAATTAGAATTTCATTTAGTGTTTTAGTTTTTTGATATCCATAGTTATATAAATTTCCTCATGATTTTCTAGATATTTTTCTAGATAATCTATTATTTGTTATAATGTTTTTATTTTAGGATTAGTATATTGTTCATTATTGAAAATGGAAAAGTATGAAAATACATAATTTATCAATCAATTTCCTTAATAAATTTAATATTGGATCTATAAATGAATATGGTGTTATTTATAATTTTATTGTATTCAATTTGATGCAAGTATTCACCATTAATTGATAAATAATCTTAGTCAATCTGTTAATGTTTTTTGACAAATTATATGAATCATGATGCTTTTAATGTGAATTAATGATTTAAAAAAGTGATCTAATATGGGAATAGTATTTCTCATGGATGTGGAAACTAGAATAAATGATATTACAATGTTAACATTTGATATCTTATTATAGAAAATTCCATAGGATTCTCATAGTTGGAACCTATAATTAATTAATTAGTTATTTCAAAATTAAATAAAAACTATTTTTGTTAATGATAAATAATTGGGCTCAGGAGTACATATCTTCTAATAAATGATTTGACCTGTGAGAGCTCGTTGGTATGCAAATGATGAATGGATTATTTTGAGACAATGATTCACTATTTATTATGATTCTGTTTCCATGGTACCATTTGAAAATCTAGGGATGGATGGGTATGTGATGAATGGTTTGATATTTCCACGACCCATCCCACTGAGTACCATGAAGCTACTACCCCAAGGCCAGCTAAAATAGTTTATGGGATAACGACTAGAACTGAGCTGGCATATCACACACATTAAAGAATATATCATACTGTATCTATGCAGTTGAATACATCTCCATCCTCGTACAATACATTAATGTAAAAAAACTCTTCTCTATGAATTAATATATTTAAAATCTCAACAAAGTATATGAAAACTTGTACATGAAATGATAACGAACCAAATACTAGCCCAAAAAATGATACTATACCAATTTCTAACCAATAATGGGGATGCAGACTACTTTCAAAATAACCATAGAATTTCACATTGGTATATTTGGATTCGTATAATCAAACAAGTCATGCTCCCTCTAGGAATATGTCAATGGATCGGTCTATTTCATAAGACATGACACTTATAGGAAAATCCCATCCATGTGTGAGTATAAAAATACTAAGAAGGAAACCATAAAATCAATAATTATATAATTTTAAAAATCACAATATTCTATTTTAGCTATATTTTTATAGAAAAAATAAAATAAATATCCTAATATAATCAACATTGACCCAATATTTCAAGGTAACATCACAATATTAATTTCATTTTAGGATACCTACTCTAATATTCCACAAAGAACACCTATAGGAGAACATACTACGTGAGTGAAATAGATCTGATTTAATTCATCTAATATGTCATGCATATTAGTTCATTACGATGTAATTACATGATGGATTTCAGAATATAACGATACATAGAAGGGGATCACACCCAAGCCCATGGTATACCAAAAACCTAATCATTAATAACTCGATTTGTAGATGATCGATGCCTAAATCCTGTTGTTCACAAAAATGCAATGATATCTACATAGAATAATGATTTTTGTATAGTATATCACATCAACAACATATAATTTTTCCAAAAACACTATCCAAGAGTGAATTCCCACTAAAGGGATTCCACCGAATGTATAGGATTTGATTCCATAATAACCCAAGTGTATGGATCAATGGAATATAACCTAACTAAAATTGTAATAGAAATAGAGTAAAAGGTATATAACACAACATTGATGTGGAACATGTCATGTATTATTAGTATAATGTGTGGGTATTCAACACCACGTCATACTTGGGTGTCATGGCTTGTTCATGTTTCTTTGTACGAGTACATGGTGTTTTCAATCCAATGTACTTATGAGCATTTTGGTTTCCCTCTGGACCTATCAATGCACAAGTATCTAGCTTGTCAAAGCTCAAGCATTCCTAAATATGTTTGTGTACCCTCCTTTCTATATGTTGAGACACCAGGAAAGGGTCACACATTGTTTGATAGCTATGAAACACCATTATATATTTATCTTCTATGGAGATTTGTAAGACTATATAGGAGGGTCCAACATGTCATTTAATGCTAGAATATAGGCCATGTAACATGGAAGCTTATTAAACCAGAGGTTCCCTTATGTATTTCCATCCATTATATACCCAAAATGATTCCATCTAGGAATCTTAGATATAAGGTTACTTGTCAAATATAGTCCTTGAATGGTCATATTATGACTTCATATTTTCCCGGAAACACTACACATAGCCACACAAGAATTATACGGAAAGAAGCCTCAAATGATCACCTTATATATAAACCTGAGGCATTTTCACCATCATCACAGGTTGATCATATCATTGATCCGAACATGGATCTATGATAAAAATTTGTTGTTCCATGAAATGCGTGCATAATCATTACTTATTGCATATTTTTTCAAACCAATACACAAAACAAATAAATTAATTGGTGAAACAGATAATGTTGGGATAAATAAAACAAAAAAAATCATAAAAATTGATTTTTTTTGTTCTTTATTTTTTTGTGGATAGAACAATGAACGATGATAAAAAAATATTATAATGTGAATTGAAAGTGTTATTGGACAATATGGAAATAATAGTGTTCATTAATCCTAGCATTTGTCAATTGGAATCACCATTCTTGTTTGTCAAAAATACAAATAGAACTCTTTATTTGTTTATAGATTATTATAAACATATCCAATATAATATAAGGAACCAATATCAACTTCCACACATTTATGATATATTCGATCAATTATGGGGATCCTAGTGGTTCTCGGAAATGGAAAATCTATAAGTATATCACTAATAATGGGATCAGGTAGAGGATGTTCCAAAGATATATTTCAAGAGTAGATATTACCATTGGGAGGGTATGGTTATGCCTTTCAATATTATGAATTAAAAATATCTATTTCTTGAAATGGTGAAGAAGATATATCATATATATCTATATTATTTTTTATGAGATTTCGAAGATGGCATATTTCATTATTCATAGGTAGTGGAGGAATAAGAACAACAATTGAAAAATCTGTTGGGAATTTTACACCATCATCGTCAATATACAAAATTTTCATTGTGTTATTTTTTATAGATGATGTATGTTCCCTTTAACTTATAATATTTGAATGTGGTGTTACATTGGATCTAGAAAAGATATAGGTTTCTATATCATGGCACCACTAGATAATTTCTTTGAGATACTCAGTTTCTTTGTTTAGGATGGTTATTACTGATGTTTTTTCATGATTACTCGTGACTAGATTCAACAAAGATAGTTTTGATGAGAGGAAATGGGAAATTCCAAATGA
The DNA here is from genome assembly GCA_963277665.1 of Viscum album. NCBI lineage: Eukaryota > Viridiplantae > Streptophyta > Magnoliopsida > Santalales > Viscaceae > Viscum > Viscum album. The sequence goes on along the minus strand of OY728120.1, from coordinate 2,432,868 downwards.
GTGATGAATAAAAAAGTTGTCTTTTTTTGATCTTAATATTCTCTTTAACTCATCTCCAATATTGATATTTCAAGAATATGGACTAGGGAATGTGTTATACTTTGATGCATTGAGATATGGGTTGGGATGTGTTCATAAAATGGGAGATCATTTTGTTATTATGGCACATAGAAGTTATGATTTCAAGAGAAGAAATACCAAAAATATAATTTAGAGTTTTCTATCATAGTCTGTTATTTTAAAAAATTTCCTCAATAACTATTTGAGGATATGTTTATGGTTCACAAATGATTGATACATATTTTATATGAAATGTATTTGAACCTAATCCAAATATTATTTATAATGTATCTAAAAATGTTCAACATTGACTTGATGTATAGAACATTTAAATGGAATTTAGTGGAAAATGTTTTGAGATGAAAGTCTTATGATCAACAATAAAAAAAGATATAGATCCTTGGTATTCGATGATTTTCATTTATGACATGCTTCTAGATTGTGAATATTGATTTAGTTTAGTAGTTTTCATCTCTTTTTCATGGATTCTGATTTGCTGGATGTGGCTAAAGAGGCATAAAAATATCATCTGGAATGTGGAACAACCAGGTCAAAACATAATGGTGGGGAGACCATTTGGAGATAATAGTTGTTTGGGAGTTCATATTTGTTATTTAAAAATTGGATGATCAAATATTTTCCTTGAAATTATTAATTTATTCATTATTACCACCATTCGAGATGGTCTATTCATATGAGAATATAGAATATGTATAAGTAATTCAAACCATTTTTTTAGTATGTTGGTTTGAAAATTAAATGTGGGTGAGTTTTCTTCGAGATTATTAACATGTCACCAGGTTAAGGAAGAGCATCAACATCAAAAAGGAATGTTTCTGTCTTTATTTATAGTTTTTTGGAATTAGGAAATTATAGTCATGTATTTTCGAATGGTCTCCCAATAATGGTTCAAAAAACATGATGCTATAGGTGTGATAGTGGATTATCTCACATAGCTGACCAATTTAATCCCTATATGTGAATATCATACAATGGAGGAATTATAAAAATATATATATATGAGAAGTGGTAGATAAGAATTGGGTACCAAATTAGATATTATCGGAACTATAAATAAGGGTTTCATATTGTTTCTATAAATCCTTATAGAAATACATTGGGTCACAATTGATACAGAGTACAGAGTATCATCCTAAGATGTATGGAAAATCTGAAGGGATGATAAAAATGTTGGAAGACATTATATGGGGTTTTCAATTGGGTTTGGGGACCTTTGGGAGGATGACATACCATTAGTGCTGTTATAATATAAAAACATTTATCAGGCCTCGATAAATAGGGCTCTGTTTGAATCATTTCATGGGTGTCCTTTCAATTCTGCACTTATAGGGGTGGAAATTGGTGAGACATTACAAGTTAGTATGAAACTATACAATAAACAATATATAATATTCAACTAATCAATAATAGAATGGAGATGACTCAAAGTATTTTGACGTTGAATACATATTATAATCAATATTCATTGTTGTATGATGTGAGTGAACATGTATTCTTTATAATTACTCGAGGGCATAAGAATCATTATTTTAGGAAGTAGGAAATGTTATGTCCATGATACATATTCCATTTCCAGATACTTGAATAGGATTTTGTGGTGGAAAATTAGTTGGATTTTTCACCATAGTTACATTTTGGGCACATCTTGTTTCATGCATCTTAGTTGAAAGTGTATCAGCTTTATCCTCACGAATTGATTCTATGGGATCACTTTTTCCTAGAGAATGATTCTTCAATAGTTCATATGTTTTTATAGAGTGTAGATGGGGAATATAAAGTCTTTAAAAAGAGAATAATCAGTCTAGTATAGATTTTGTGATAAAATGGTCAGATTCTAGAAGAAACGTTGGAACAGGAGAATGAAATGGTCATTTTATAGCACAAACTCTTTACAGAAATAGTTGTTTTATACTTTCCATGGATAAAAATGACAATAGTAGGTAGAATGTAGCCCCCCTAAATTTTATTAGGTAAAATTTTAATTTTAAAATTTATATATTTAATGTGTTTTTGTGGTTTGCAGAGGGTTTATAGGAGTTTTATAATGTCTTTTGGATTTAATGCAGGTTCATAATTTAGAAATGGTTAATATAAACCATGAAAAAATTAAACAAATCGTGAAAAGATAGGAGATGGTATTTGGGATGGAACATAGTTTGGAGCATTGTTTTTTCCAAACCATATGGTCAATAATTAGTAACCATTAACAGTGAAATGTAGTGAAAAATTATGTTGGCGCATAGTTTGTCTCATCATACAAGCCAACCATTCAATGGGTGTTTTAAGCAAGTGGATGGATCCGGATGAGTACATGGTTTTCCTAACTGTTCTAGTAAACTATTAATTGGAAATTTTCAGATCCTAATAACTGTATCTCAAATGGATTTACTCTTAAACCATTCCTTATTAAAAAAATTCAACACTAAAGTAGTTTTATCTCCCCCAAAATGTTGTGGATACTCTCCCCTTAAATCTCGTTGTGATCCATTTATAATTTATGGATCATTGAAGGATGGATTGTTTGGAAAGACTATGATCTTGGTAGATTTGATTACATAATTTTTCTTCCCACTCTTAGATTCATATATCTAGTCTTTTGGGTATATATTCATAATATTTGTTTCCAATCACAATGAGATATAGATATGTTGATGTTTTTGGACAAGGTATAAGGTGGATTTTTTGAGATTAAAACCAGTTTGGTTGAATAATTCATAATATTCTTTCTTTCTTAAATAGTTTCCCTGGAAGGTGGATTCACTCTTAACACATATTATTTGAACATGAATGAATTATTTCAAATTATTATTATTTCTAGGAATTAAATGAGAAATTGATGTTTTAAGAGTGGTATAAACCTATATTAGTGACGGTTACTAGTTTTTTTAAAAAATTGGTTGTTGGGAAAAATAATTTTTTATAGGTATTAATATGGGAATTTTAAAATTTGGAATTTTTTTTATTTCTTGTAATGGTTCTTGTAGATGTTCTCAATAAAGTATTTTTCATTAGAATGGATTGAAATGGTTGGTTATACATGGTTTTAGCACAAATTTGATTGTGAGTTCATGATTTTGATGTGAACATGAATAAGGGATGTGTAAAATTATGGAACAAGTGAAATGACATTATATAATTGTAGTGATCTATTATAAAACAATGATTTGAAAAATTTAGTGATGAATTGGTTTATATATGAGGAACCTATCATGAGTATGGAACTATCAATGAAGCCCACATGTGTTGATTTTTTTTTGTGAATCATGTAATAGATATTCCAAAAAGTAATGTGAAATGGTTTAAATAATTATTTGATTAATTTACATATACAATTATTTGGATGCAAAACTATTTTGGGTTGTAATTTTATTGGATTTGATAAAAACAAATGTATTAATTTTAAATGGTTTGATATAAATATTTTCATATTAATTTTAAAACATGTTTTATCCTAGTAGAATGAGTGTGGATGTCATTTTGAGAAAACCTACTATGTTTTATTACTTATCCCTTTCTTAGAAACATTTGTATTTTAAAAAATAGCTTTAATCAAGAAATAGATAAATATATTATTTCACAGTTCTTTAGTGGTGCTTCGAGATACATGTGTGTGGATTTTAAAGTTCGAACATGGATCTTGTTGGGATTCTCGATGTTAGTGTGTTGGGAGTCTATTAGTATTGTAGATTTGGACATCCACTTGGTAAATGATATTTGATTTTGGATTCCTCTAGATACTCTGTTAGGATCTATTCCATGTTTGGTTAGATTTTAGATGTATAAGTTGTTATCATGCATCATCTAGTAGTTTTGTGTTGTTGTTGTATACATGGATTGGTTGTTTTGCTTTCAAAGGATAAATATTTCTAAAAAATTTATGAATACCATGACATTAATTTCCAGCCTTATATGTATTGTGTATTTCACAAAAGACCTATTAGAAATTACACATCCACTCAACCAAATGTGGAGGTGAGGGATGTTCAAATAGTTGTACAAATATGTTATCTCATCCAATTAATAATTCTATACATAATCATTGAAAAAAATAAATTACATCTATGTATAATTATAACACTCTACATATGTTATGGATCATTTTTGATGATGTGCATGATATATAATACTTCATATTGGTTGAATTTTAAAATGGTAGGTTTCTATAGAGAAGCTGATTTCCCCCCCATCAATAGCTGAATCATTGGAATTCTTATCTGAATAATCATATTATTATAAAATTTCAATAAAATTTTCAATTTATCATTTATAATATGGATAGGTAGTTTAATCATTTTAATATATGCAAGTATATGGGATCTAATGTAAAAGGAAACTTTTTTATGAGTTGGTAAGTTTTTTATCCCCATTATAGTGACTTTTTTTATTTATATTATGTCCTTGAATTCATAGATAGATATGATAGTTCATGTTCAAAATTGTTGTATTGATAATAATGATGCAATAATATCCTCCTACCAACCCGTGGAGACATTTGATTAAAATTTTCAATATAATAATGGCTAATGGCTCCATAGTCAATTCATAAAATTATTTTCTGGTGTTGTATTCCAGTTTTCCTTCTAATATAAATTCAATCTAATCTATCTAATGAGAAAAACAATTGAATATCTGATACATGAGTTTAATGAGGAATTAGAAAAAAATTATAATAGGCATGAATGTTAAAAAAATCATCACCATAAATTCCAACAGCACTGCAAAACAAAAATATCTTTATCTCCGTATCCACCTAACACAACTGAAATTTCATTAATTCAATAGAATACTATGAAGTGGGTTGTGAAAACATGTTTTAAATAAAGGAATTAATTATCCCTCCCCTGAATGATATATTAAAATTTCATCGATAAAGTTCCTATAAATTAATGTCCTAAATTCTTATTTCACATATTACTAATAAAAAACATTCTTGAATGAATCATTTGTTTATCATTAATGGTTTCTAGGATAGGTAGTGATATTTTTTAGTAAATAGAAGGAATATAAGATTGTTCACTTAGGGTCATGAGATGATGGGGAATTTATTTGTGAAGTGAATATAGAATGAGTATGGAATGGTACATGGTGTCAAGATAGTGATTGACTGTATGTAGAATTAGGGGTATTCTTAGCAGAGGGGGTTGTATTTTTCTTCTAATATGAATAAGGTTTGATTAATTATAATGGTATTAGTTTACACTAGGGATATGAGTTTCAATATCGATATCCTTTTATAAGGTTTTTTAGTCATAGGATGATACAAACATGTAAGAGGTGGTGTTTTATATGAGAATGATGATAGGGTAGTTATTGTAGTGGGTGGGGAGGTGGAACACATCACCCACCACCTTATTTTATGACATGAATATGGATGAATGATTGGGAATATAGTTTAGAAAGGATTTTGTTGGCGGATTTTTTAGAATAGTTGATTATTGGGAATATAGGGAATTAAACAAGGAAAAAAAATTATCAATTGGTGAAAATAAAAGATATTGGTGTTCGGTGGATGTCATAAAATGGAAAAATGTAGTTTATGGTGGAGATACAGCAAATATATTTGCAGATATATGATTGGTTTTGAGAAAATGGTGTGATCACTTATGAAATAGTATCAGGGAATAAAAAATATATTTTTTTCCCATTTAATGAGTTTCGTATTTTAATTATATGATTTAACATAGTGACCTCCTAGTATATTTTGATTTCTAACCATTATAATTACTAAACCATGTTATGAAATGTTAAAAAAAATTCATATATAAATTTTATCTTTATAAATGAACTTTGTAATGAGGATGACTATTTTTATCATAGAGAGAAAGAAACTTCTGTAGAATAATTTATGATTGTTTCCACATAACAGTGCTCTATGCCATTTTAATAGCCATATCACAATCATAATTTCAAATATCAAAACTAGAAAAAAATATATTTTCATATTCATTTTAACAATGTTTGTGAAATCACATCATGTAAAAATGAATTTTCATTTTCTATTATTTTTTTGACCATGAGATCATGGAATTAATAAATTACTATATTGTGATATTATATATTATGTATTATATGTTTTAATAAATTTTTAGCTTCATGGGGTGGCCAATATCATTATTGTGAGGTTTTAAAAATATTCAGAATCACTAATTTGTTAAATTTTTATTTAATGAGTTTCTATGACTCTAAGAATATATTATGAAATAGTGACATCAATAGTAATATAATTACAAAAATTTCAGTGCTTATTAAACGACCCATATTTTTGTAAATAATTTTTATTATGTCATATGTCACCTGGCCTTTTTAGATACATTTAAATCCTTTATCCATTATACATTAATTCCTTAGTTCGATTCTATATCTCACGTATGTAAGTTTATGTTTGAAAGTCGGGGATAATAGGGATCAATTTTATGGCTATATACTATGTCATTTTCCCAATAGTAATATAAATTTTTGACCTAAAAACTTATAATACAGAACAAAAAATTAACACATATCATGTTTTTAATCAATCCATCTAATTATTTTAATGAAAATCTCAATCTGCCTTTGATTCTTACTCACTGTTTGTTGAAATGAAAATCACAACATGGGAGTTGTATATTATTCCATATGTTCCATGGAAATAATTATATAACTCTCTCTGTTACAACTCAAATATCACTCTATTCAACCAGCATTACCCCTGATATGACATATGGGCATTCTCCAAAAGATTATTTAATGGTTACCTTGAAAATAAACGAGGTTGGAATACCCAAAGGTGTCATACAATCTATTAAATAATAAAAATATTCATAATTTAGTTGTCCGAAATTTCTCTAATTACAAGAATACAGCATCACTTTCCAAAAAATATGTCCTCAATATTTTTTAATACTCTTATAGTTCTTATATTAGATGTGGATGAATAACCTATGCATCATCTATATTATACCAAGTTCACTAGAGGTACTATCTTCCAGTGAATACTTATATTTATGAGAAATGATATAACTCCATCACACAATCAATTTCACAATCAATAACTCATCTCCATATAATCCCATATATAAAAAATTTGAATGTCATTTGGAATTACAAAAACTGGTGATAGATATTAAAAAAATATGTTCTTATATTGGTTTAAATATATATTGTCTTTGGGTCGTTGATTATATGTAATTAATGATATTGGAAATTACTGCTGTAAATATAATCTCCCCTAAAAATATATTTCCATCTGGTAATACATGTTTAATCAACATATCAATAACTCAATATAAATTTTTAATCACAATCATTTATAGATTGTAACAATGTTTTTTAAAATAATTTTACCCATAAAATAAATATCAAAATACCATATTTATAGAATCCTCCTTATCTAGAGAAGTATAGATTTCTTATTCATCTTCATTTATCATATTTCTATAATATTATGTCTTTATAAAACTTTATAGAAAAATGTGGTAAAATATAAACTCATTGAACGATAACATTACTTCATCTGAAATTATCTCTGTAGTGGTGAAATTATGATTAGCTTTAGTAATAGTCTAAAATGAATAATAAATTTCTTGGATGCTTCTATCCCAAATCTATATATTAATTATCCACACCACTTAGTCTTATAAATCACGCCTCAAATTAAAATGGATCTTTGATGATTTACTACCATTATGAATAGTTAGTGAGAAATGCTTAATTAAATTCCTTTAAATCCTCATCTTATATAACATAAAATATAAAATACACATATTTTTCATTGAGGTGAGTAAGGTTTTTTGGTGTTTTTAAAAAATAATTAATAAGGCATTGGAAAAAAAATTGCATGGCCTCGGAATATTAGAATAACCTACTCTATTGTTAGAAATTGTAGTCCCTATATCACATATTTTTTTACGTAATCAATAAAAATTCACAATTTTTTAAATTTTCTTTTATGAAAATTTTCATCTATAACCATGAAATTTTATTTATAAAAATTCTTTACCAGTCAATTAACTTCACACCACCTTATAAAAAGTAATTATTCATTAATAATACTCAAAATGAATACTCATTGATAAAAAAATAATATACCAATAATTCATGTAAATTCATTATCATCCAATAAAAAATATTTTTTATAAACTACAATAATAAAGTGGTTGAATTGATCAAACCAATTTAAATACATCAACAGTCAAAGGAATTATATTTGAATGTAAATTTTATCTTTTTATTTTCCATGGTTTGGATGGTAATTTTGTTTTACTAATTGATATTATCCCAAAAATAGTAATTTTCATTCCTCAAAAATGACTCCAATTTTGGATCAAAATTTTAATATGTGATATACTAATTATTTATGGAATCATGGAGTTTATTTAAATATTAACACACTTCCCAACACATAAAATTTTTATTATAATTTATTGGATCATATTATTATAACATTAGAATCCCTCTATTTATTAGAATTACCGGATGATTGTGTACTAATTAAATTTACAAATTAGGGTAAATGATCATGTAATTAAGAAATATTATCACCCCCATTTTCAATTACAAATTAAAAGGATGAATTAAACAATATTAGTGTTTTTTCATGGATTTTTACATTTCAACAACATTACTTTATAGATATAATCATTACATAATATTATTTCAATATCATAAAAGTTCTATGAAATTAACATTATTTTATGTTTTATAAATATTACCAATCATAATTCTTGTTCCATTGAAAGAGTTGAATTATTAATAACATATACCACTTCTCCATCTAAAATGATTAATTATATAAGATTAATATTTAGTTCATTAGTCTCATTCATTTGTTCATTACAAATTTATTTAGATAATTGATGATAAATCACGATAGAAATTTGTTCTGAACATTATTGTACAAGAAACTGAAAGTTCAAATAAATCAACAACTCAGAAGACAAAAAATTAAAACTAAAAAACTATATGTGACCCCTATGGTCACTCTCCAACACAATTATTTCACATTGCTAAAGGCGATTGAACTCAACCTGAATCCTCCACGAGGACTAAAATAGTAGAAGACTATAGGCATGAGTATTAAAACTCCGTAGGTTATCCTGATAATATATTCCTGATGCACTTCCATTAAAATAAAAGAAACAACAATTTCAGGTTTTAAATACTATATATAAAATTATGTTTTTTAACTGAGGTTCCATCCTAAAATAATTATCACACAAAAACATGCATGTTTTATACACAAGAATGCTAGTAACAATTATTCAAAGAGGTGAAACATAAAAATGAAAATAGTTTTCAAGAGGGATTCTTTAAATAATTTATAGTTTTGAATAAATCACACATGTTGCTGAATTTACCAACGAAACACACCGTATGCCGATAGTGAGTAAAAAATTGACAATGAGAACAAGTCACAGGAAAACCCATATGCACTACTGAGTTGTGAGCCCCAGGTACCTCGTACCTCGTTGAATGTAACCATATTAAATATTAGTTCTCATGCACACAAGCCACTGGTAGGGAGCATAATCATAACCTATTGGTCCCACAACATCTTCATCATCATAGTTTAGTTAGTGTTGTCATTGTCAGTCATGCTACGTGAAACAAGGGCCATACCCCAGAGAATCACTAGCATACTAGTACACGTCTTCCCACCTAGATAACCGAGATTCCCTTTAGTGCTCAATCATGATACGAATACTATCAAATACACATTTCACATCCAAATTTGATTCCCAAACCATAAAAACAAAAACATCCTATAAGATTTCATCACATTTATTTCACGAATCAATAAACCACTAAAAAATTTCGTAAAAAATTTCCAGGAGTGTATTGAGGCTTTGCACATAAAACTCATTGAAAAACACAATTGGAATTATAAAAACACCACAAGACCATACCCAACCATATTTTGACACTGTAAAAACATTTAAGAAAATAATTTCATGGGCCAATAAACAATCACAATTGACACAACATGGTATATAAAAGTAAGACAATCATTCTTCATTTATTAGGGAAGGAAAAATGGGCCTTTAAAAACATTCCCAAAACTAACATTTGAAAACGTTTTAAATTTAAATTTTATTAAGGAAGTGCATACACACCGTTTAAAGAATCAAACCACATTCCTAAATTCCCTAAAACACTTAGGATGAATATTAAAAACACAACCATTTTCATAAGAATGTGAAACATGCCATTTTCCGGCAACTCGTGCCAAAACATGATGTAAACCAAAACCCATTTATTTTTAAAACCAAATAAAAATTGGAAATCTATAAAAGGATCAAAAAATAAATTTTTAAATGCTTCCAATGTATTTATAAATCCAAAAAATCATTTTAAATTGCACTAGACACATAAAATCCAACCAGAAAATTTTCCCAACACATGATATGAACTTTTTAACAAAACATCTTATGATAAGATCGTAAAAGGGATAAAATACCATTTTCATGACATTATGTTATTCGCGATACTAAAACATATTCACAATACCATAAAAAAAGTGTGAAATCTCATGGAATATTTTATCAAACAAAAGGACAACACATTTGTACCAAAACAAGTATATTGTTAACAAAATAAGTCCTAAAACATAATTTGAACAAAAAACCATTAAAACCAAGGTTTCACAGAATCACATATCATATAAATAAGGGTATAACAGTATGAGAATGGGGAAACATAAATGATAAAGGCTTGTGAAAGGGATATCCAACCTCAAATCCTCGGTCTAATGGAAAATCTCATACAAAATCATTATCTGAGGGTTTACAAACCCTAATCCTATGAAAAACAGGCCGAAATGAAGAATAACAAAATCAAAAATCATGTAATAATAGAACCCTAAGGCGAATAGGACTTGGGGATATTACAAAACCATGAAATAATGAAAGGAGGAAGAAGAGGGAGGATAAAGGAGATGAAATCTCACATATTCAACTGGATAACTCTTCGTATTCAATTAGATCTGTACCCTCATATACACTGTAATGGATTGAGACATATTGGAGAGACACCTATGATCTGGAGGAACCTGGGAAATAATATTAGTGGCCAAAATAGTTCTAATAGAATTATTTATGAATGATACAATTTACCTTGTCAATTCTAGATGATTTGAGGGACATTGAGAATGCATAACCACTCTACGACTATTTTAAGCTCCAAATTGGAAATATAGATATTGGGGGCGAGGATAAGGATATTGGATTCGTTTGGGAGGTGTAATAGTCAATATAGATTAAATATATAACTAGATTTAAAATAAACGAATAATTGTTTTAAATCCTAGAAATGGCCCCATGGCATGACCCAAAGCCTAAATAAGTAACCCCAATTCAGCATGATTATGAATTCATAAAGGGTCCAAAATGGTATGGTGGTTTGAATATATTAGTTGAGGAAGATTATGAAGTCGAATGGGTGAAGTATTTTTAAAAAACAAAGTCTTTATTAAAGGAAAAAAATTGGTTTTTAAAACTGTAAATGGGCTCACGGTTTGCCCTAATCATGAAGTAACCACCATTTATCACAAAAATACTAAACATGAAATGTGGAAATAAAATTAGGGTTATTATACATAGATTAATCCTAAAAACCAATAATTCACCTCACCCAATACCCCAAAAAAGTATTATAATTTCAAATGAATCGGATCAAAACAAGGACATGAAAATACAGGTGTGACAATTCTCCCCACTATTACAGCTTTCTACCCCTTGAAAGCCATAACACATTCCAGCTGAACGATAAACACATAAGGATTCCATATCAACAAGATCTGGCCCCAAATAAAAGGAAATATCATCAAACATTAATGGATATTAATCATCCAGCTCAAAAAACACATTAACTCATGACCACTTCCGAAAAATAAATTGAAATATCACGCCACCACCTCCACAACCAAGACTAGAACCTGATTGATGGGGCTTATCCCAATGAACCAAAAAATCAACAAAACCAAAGAGCACTCACTAAAACCAAATACTCCAGGGGATTCCGAAATGTACTGCCCACCATTAAGAAACAACTAGCACTAGAAAAGTTCATAGGATGAAAATCCATGTGACCCATGGTGGGTATCCCCACCATTAGAAACCAACTAGCAACGAACAAACAAGAATTCAACATTAGCTAAAATTGGGCCTCACTAAAACAAGACCACCAAAAATCTCTTCTAACAACCTACCAACACATGTTGAGAGTAACATGAAAAGAACATTTTATCCACCCACTCTTAAATAGAGGGGACAGGAACTGGGCCAACACTTTCTGCTCTGACCCCGACCCCCACCACTCAGGGTGGGGAAGGAAGGGGACACAATAATAAGGCCACTAAAACCAAAAAAGAAACAAAGGAACTACCAAACATACTACAACTATAAACAGGTAATACCAATACTGTACAATATTTTCACAGGAATTCGAAACATGGACAATGATCTAAAACCCACATTAATGAAGGCATAACCATATACAATGTGTGAGGGGTAAGTCCAAAATTCTTGTTGAGGAAAAGGGATATTCATAGTTACCTGGATGAAAAATAGATACATAGAAACTAACATTTCACAATTGTGGAGTAGGAGCCTGGTCAAGCTACCCACACCTATGGAGATTTCCTGGCTGCATGAAATGCATCACTTCGAGGCCTATGGCTGGAGCACTGATCTTTGATTCATTTTCTGCACCGCAGTCAGGGTTATGAGGATCACACCACTAAAAAAACTAACATGATCAAAAAACATCATCTAAATAAGAACTCATAGGTACATATCAAAATTTTGTCTCACTTTGAATGAGGTCCATAATTGGAAAGGAATACATTAAACAATATCAACATCACAAAACAGAACTACTACATCGAAATGAATTATCATGACATGGAAGCTAATTATATAAATCCAAAACTGCTATCAATTTCAACTAACAGGATGAGGAATTATTCTAGGAAGTGGATCTAGACTGTGAAACATGAGAAAAAATCATTACGGTCATCAATTGGATATCTTGAAAACATAGAACTATCTGTGTCTACATCACAACATCCAACACATCTTTTGAAACCCACTGAACAATACCTCAAAACTGAGCCACGATAAATATTCCATCACAAGATGCAACAATAGTATGACTTCTAGATCATAAGGAAGCATACTAAATAGACAAAACATCTATGAAATTGGATAACCCATCCACATAACCATCTTTTCAAAACAAAAACCACAATTTTTCATCTAAAAACACTTTTGAAAAAAAATAAACAAGCTTGTTAGATTTTCACATTCACCAATGGTGTTTCATCAAGTCTCACTCACATGAACATTTATGTGCCAACCCGAGAACTCAAATACTATTCCATACCAGCTATTCATCCATATATCCACAAAAATATTCATACGAGAACCTATGAAAACACCGAATGAAAAAACAAAACACCATCATTCCAAAAATCATGTACCTTCAAAAGGAACATCAACCACCAAGTCAAAAATCCTTTTCATTTTTCACAAAAAACAACACATTATCAAGAACCATTTTCATAAAAACCTACCCATTTTCATTTTTACAAATTTCAAAACAACCAATCTACTCGAAACAACCCACTCCCATTCTATAAAATTCAGAAAGGTATCTTTTCATAATCTGATGGTCATTGAGACCAATACCATTTCTAGGAAAACACAAACCACTCAAAAAAAATTTCCAAATCCAACTCATTATATTCAAAAACATTTCATCATCCTAAAACACCACATTTAAAACAATGATTTTGAATCAACTCCAAATGATTCTCTCTTTCAAAAAATTTTATTCCAAAAAACCACAAGTTTAAGTTAGAGAAAATCCAATCCTATTAGTTCATATCCACTTTCTTCCCAAAATTTGTTTTAAAAAAACAAAACCTTCCCAAAACCATTCTTATATTTAAATTTTTAAAAAATCTTTTCTAATTTTCCAAATCCAATATTTCCTTTAAAACCAATTTCCATAATTCTCACACAATTATTATCAACACAAAAATTCAGAATTCAATAATGGTCTAAGAAACCCACAAAAGGAAACTAGTGTCAGTGGGTGACATGACCATATGGTTGGAGGCCATATGTAAAACACAATACCAACACAGAGAGGCTTATTAGGATCATGCCCCAGCTCCACATGACTTGTCAGGCCCTACAGGATCACTGATTAAATTAGTCAGACACCCCATGTCATATCCCAACACCAAACAATCAACAAAAACAAAGGACAATAATAAAACCGTACATCCCATGAAATCATGAGGATTATAATGAGAAAGACTTCGCGAAGATCTTCATGATATTACCCCTCAAGTCCCAGAAATAATACTATATCTATCTTGACAACCCACAAATAACATGGGAGATCTAAAATGAAAGGTCTGCAAAGAGTTGACCTCCTCTAATACCATTTCGTCATGAACCAGTACGAGTCGACCAGGAACCTGTCACCAAGGCTAGCCCGCGACAAGTCCCTAGAGGCATTCCTGATTCTCTAGGGATGGAAAAAATCACAGATGTAATCAATAGAGTACACAAGGGAACAATTTTAAAAAAATATAAACAATCAGAAAAACAACATAACGAAATGGTGAGCTCAAAATATATTTATATAAAAATTTAACTGAACATTATTTTTACAAGAAACGGGAAGTTCATGTAAACATACAACTCAAAATACCAAAAAATTTAACCAAATAACTCCATGTGAGCCCTATGGTCACTCTCCAACACAATGATCACACATTTCTGAAGGTGATTGAACTCAAGATGAAACCTGTACCAGGACAATAAACAGAAGAAGACTATAGGCCTGAGTATTAAAACTCAGTAGGTTATCCCGATATTATATTCACAATGCACATTATTTAAAATAAAAGGAACATCAATTTCATATTTTAAATAAACAATATAAAATTATTTTTTTCAAATGAGGTTACATGATATAATAATTATCCCACAAAAACATGCATGTTTTATAAACAATAATGCTAGTAACAATTTTTCAAAGAGGTGAAACTTCAAAATGATTTTTTTTCCAAGAGGGTTTCTTTAAAGAATTTATAGTTTTAAATAGATAACAAACACTTCTGAATTTTCCAACCAAACAGACCGTATGCCGACGGTGGGTACAAAATAGGCAATGAGAACAAGTCACGGGAACACCCCTAGGTAGTAGTTCATTGTGAGCCCCAGGTACCTCATATCTCGATGAAAGTAACCATAATAAATATTCGTTATTGTGCACACGAGCCACTAGTTTGGATAAAACCAATAACCTAGTGGTCCCCCATCTACCTAATCATCATAGTTTAGTTATTGTTTTCATTTTCAGATATTCTATGTGAAACAGGGGACAAATCCCATGGAATCACTAGCATACTAGTACACGTATGCCACCTAGATACCCGAGATTCCCTTTAGTGCTCAATCAAGTTAAAAATATTATAAAATACAAGTATCACATCCAAATTCCATTCCCAAATCAAAAAAACACATAAATCCCATAAACACTCTTCACATTTCTTTCACGAAACAGTAAACAACTAAAAAGTTTCGTAAAACAATTTAAAGGAGTGTATTGAGGATTTGCAAATAAAACTCATTCAAAAACACTATTTTAATTATAAACACACCACAAGACAATACCCCACCACATTTGGAATCCCTAAAAAAATTATGCAAATCATATCATGGACCAAAAAGGAATCACAATTGAATCAAGATGGTATATTCATGTAAAACACCCATTCTTCATTTTTTTGGGAAGGAAAAACAGAGCATTAAAAACATTCCCAAAACTAACATTTGACACAGTTATAAATTTAAATATTTTAATGGAGGTGTATAAAAAGCATTTAAATCATCAAAAAACATTCATAAATCTCGTAAAACACTCAGGTTACATATTCAAAACACAACCATTTTCATAACAATGTGAAAAATGCCATTTTCCGGCAACTCGGGCCAAAACATGTGGTAACCCAAAACCCATTTATTTGTAAAAAAATAAAAATTGGAAAGAAATAAAAGGATCCCAATATAAGTTTTTACATGCTCAAAATGTATTTATAATACCAAACAAATCTTTTAAAATTTCACAAGCCACAGAAAAGCCAACCGGGAAATTTACCAAACACCTGACATGAATGTTTTAACCAAAAAATGTATGTTAAGCATTTAAAGGATATAAAATAAAATTTTCTTGTCGTATAGTTATTAAATATACTGGAAAATATTCACACTACCATAAACCAATAGCGAAAGCTCATGGAATAATTTATCAAACAAAAAGAGTACACATTTATACCCAAACAAATATATTTTTTAACAAAATAAGTCATAAAATATAATTTGCACAAAAAACCTTTAAAATCAAGGTTTCACAAAATCATATATCATATAAATAATGTTATAACTGTATGATAATGGTGAAATGTAAATGATAAAGGCTTGTTCATGGGACATCCTTCCTAAAATCCTTGGTGTAATGGAAATGCACACACAAAATCACCATCCGAGGGTTTACAAACCCTAAACCTTTGAAAAATAGGCACAAATTAATAATAAAACCATAAAAAATCATTGAATAATAGATAAATAGGTAGAACAGGATTAGGAGATATTATAAAACCATGAAATAATGAAAGGTGGAAGAAGATGTAGGATAAAGTAGAAGGAATCTCACCTTTTCAACTAGAAAAATCGTCATATTCCATTAGATCTCCACCCTTATATACAACGTAATGGATTGAAAATTCCTGGGAGAGACTCCAATGGTTAGGACGAACCAATGAAAGAATATTTGTGGCCAAAAGAGTTCAAATTGAATGATTCATGACTGATAAATTTACCTTGCCAATTCTCAATGATTTAAGGGACATTGAAAATGCATACCAACTCTAAGACTATTATGAGCTCCAAAGATGGAAAATTGATAATGGGGGTGAGGATAGAGATATTATATTCATTTGGGAGGTGGAATCAACGACAAATATAAAATATTTAATTAGATTAAAAAAACAATTTGAAAAAAAAACTGGAATTGGGCCCATGGGCTGGCCCAATATCTAAATAAATAACCCCAATTCCCCATGATTATGAATTAATAAGAGGTCCAAAATGGTATGGAGGTTTTAATATATCAGTTGAGGAAATGTATGACGTGGAATGTGTGAGTTATTTTTAAAAACAATTTAGTTATAAAAGAAATAATTTTGGTTTTTAAATGTGGAAATGGGCCCACGGTAGTCCCATATCATGAACTAACCACCCTTTCTCCCAAAACTCCTATACAAGAAATGGGTAACTCAAATTAAGGTTATTAGACATATATGAAACTGAAAAACTCAACATAAATCTCTCCCAAGTCCCCAAAAAAGTATTAGGATTTCAAATGAACCAGATCAAAACAGGGACATGAAAAACTGTGTGTGAGAATTCTCCCCACCATTACAGCTTTCCGCCCCAAGAAAGCTATAACAATTTCCAGCTGAAAGATAAACACATATGGATTCTATATCAACACGATTTAGCCTCCCAAGGCAAGGAAATATCATCAACCATTAATGTATGTTAATCGTCTAGCTCAAGAAAAAACACACTAACTCACAACCATTTCCTGAAAATCAATGAAAATATCAAGCAACCACCTACCTAACCAAGTCAAGAACCCGATTGTTGGGACTTATCCCAATGAACCCAAAAATCACCCAAACCAATTATCACTCACTAAAATAAAATAATCCATGGGATTACATAATGGTATTCCCACCATTAATAAACAACTACAACTAGACATGTTCTTTGGATAAAAATCCCTGAGACCCATGGTGGGACTCCCCACCATTAGAAACCTACTAGCAATGCATAAACAAGAATTAAACATTTGACAATATTGGACATCACTAAAAAAATCCCCCCAAAACACTCTTGAAACAACCCACCAACCCATTTCAGAGGAACATGACATGAACATTTAATCTACCCACTCTCGAACAGAGGGGATAGGAATGGGGCCAACACTTTCTGCACAGATCTAGACCCCCACCACTTAGGGAGGGGACGGAAGGGGACACAATAAATAGTCCACTAAAACAAAGAAAGAAACAAAGGAACTACCCAACTCACTCCACCCAGAAATAGGTAACACAAATACTATAATATAGTTTCACAAGCGGTCCACACATGGACATTGTTCGAAACCCCACATTAATGAAGGCATACCCATAGACACTGTGTGAGGGGTAAGTCCACCATGGTTGTAGAGACAGTGTGATATTAATAGTGATGGGGAATAAAAAATAGAGACATAGAAACTAAAAATACTACAATGGGAGATGTAGGATCCTGGTCAAGCTCCCCGCACCTCTGGAGATTCCCTAGCTTCGTCGAAATCTTCACACCAAGGCCCATCACTGGAGACCTGATTTTTGAAGCATTTGTTGCACCACATCTAGGGTGATGAGGATCACACCACTCAAAAAAACTCACATGATCAACAAAACACCTTCATATAAATAAGAAATTATAGATACATTTCAAAATTTTGTCACACATTGAATGAGGGCCAGAATGGACATGGAATACGGCGAAACATATCAATATCAAAAAAACACAACTGCTATGTCCAAATGAATTATCAAGACATGGAAGCACATTAAATAAATCCTGACCAGCTATATATTTCAACTAAATGGATGAGGAATTATTTTAGGAGGTGGATCTAGACTGTGAATCATGAGAAAGAATCCTTAGGGTTGTCTATTGGAAATATTCAAAAGATAGAACTATCTGTGGCCACAGAAAAACATCCATCACATCTTTTGAAACCCACTGAACATTACCCCAAAACCGAGCCACCAACAAGATCCCATTTCAAGATGGAAGAATAGTGTGACTTCAAGATCATAAGGAAACTTACAGAATATTCAAAACTTCTATGAAATAGGGTAAACCATCCACATAAACTATTGTTGAAAACAAAAGCCAAAATGTTTCAGCTAAAAACACTTTTGAAAAAAAATAAACTAACTTGTTGGATTTTCACGTTAACCAATGGTGTTTCAGGAAGTCTCACTCACATGAACATATACATGGAACCCTGAGTAATCATATACCATTACATACCGTCCATTCATCAATATATCCAAAAAAACGTTCATGCGAGAACCCATGAAAACACCGAATGAAAAAACAAAACAACATCATTCCAAAAATCATGTACATTAAAAAGGAACACCAACTAGAAAGTCAAACCCATTTTCATATTTCACAAAACAAACCACACTTCATCAAGAACCATTTTCCTAAAAACCTACCCCTTTTTTCTTTTTTAAAATTTCAAAACAACCAAGCTACTACAAATATCCCCTTCCCATTTTCTAAAATTCAGCAAGGTATCTTTTCATAATCTGATGGTCATTGAGACCAATACCCTTTCTAGGAAAACAATGATGGCTCAAATCCAATTTCCAAAACCAACTCATCATATTCAGACATATTACAACATCCCAAAACACCCCATTTAAAAAAATGATTTAGAATCTCCTCAAAATGATTCACATGTTCAAAACATTTTATTCCAGCAAACCAGAAGTATAGATTACAGAAAATACAATCTCATTATGTAATTTCCACTTCCTTCCCAAAATTTGTTTTAAAAAAAACCAACCTTCCAAAAACCATTATTATATTTAATTTTTTAAAACCCCTTTTCCTCTTTTCCAAATCCAATATTTCCTTTAAAACAAATTTACATACATCTCACAAAATTATATTGAAAACAAAAATTCAGAATTCAATAACGGTCTAAGAATCCCATAAAAGGGAACTAGTGTCGTTGGGTGACTTGACCATATGTTTTGAGGTCGTATGTAATACACAATACCAACACAGAATGACTTATTAGGACCATTACCTGGTTCCACATGGCTTTCCAAGCCCTACGAGATCACATATTCCATTTGTCAGACTCCCCTTGTCATATCCCAATACCAAACAATGAACAAGAACAAGAGACAGTAACAAAACCAGATATCCCATGGAATCCCGAGGATTTGAAAGAGAAAGAGTTAGCGGCACTCTTCCCGTACATACCCCAAAAGTCCCAAAAATCCTACCCCATATACCTCGACATCCCCCAAATAACATGGCTGCTCTAAAATGAAACGTCTGCTAAGATCATACCTCCTCTGATACCATTTTGTCATGAACTAGCTCAAGTCGACCCGGATCCGGTCACCAAGGCCAGCCCGCCACAAGTCTCGAGAGGCATTTTCGATCATCCCGGTATGGAGAAAAGCACATAGGGAATCAATAGAGTACACAAGGGAATGATTTCACCCAAATATAAACAATCAATCAATCATCAGAAAGAAATTGATATCTGAAATACATTTATATTAAAAATGAAGTTAGCATTATTTGTACAAGAAACTGAATGTTCAACTAAACCAACAACTCGAAAGACCAAAAATTATAACAAACTGTCTCCATGTGAACCATATGGTCACTCTATTACACAATTATCTCACTTTGGCGAAGGTGATTGAACTTATGTTGAAACCTTCACATGGACTAAAAATATAAGAAGACTATAGGTGTGAGTAATAAAACTCAGTAGGTTATCCCAATATTATATTCCAAATGAACAGTGTTTAAAAAAAAAGAAACAGAAATTTCACATTTTAAATACATGATATAAAAGTATCTTTTTCAAATGAGTTTCCATGCTATAATAATTATCACAAAAAACTTGCATGTTTTATAAACAATAATGATAGTAACAAATTTTCAAAGAGGTGAAACATCAAAATGAAAATAGTTTTCAAGATGGATTCTTTAAATAATTTATAGGTTTAAATAAATAACAAACAATTCTAAATTTACCAACCAAACACACCGTATTCCAAAAATGAGTACAATATAGCCAATTAGCACAAGTAACAGGATGACCCCTAGGCACTAGTTTGTTGTGAGCCCCAGGTACATCATATCTCGTTGAAAGTAACCATAATAAATATCTTTTCTCATGAATACGAGCCACTAGTAAGGATAATACCCATAACCTAGTTGTCCCTAAACATCATCACCATCATAGTTTAGTTATTTTTTTCATAGTTAGACTTGTTACGTGAAACAGTGGTCAAACCCCACTGAATCACTAGCATACTAGTACACGACCACCCACCTAGATAACATGGATTCCCTTTACCACTCAATCAAGTTACAAATATTATCAAATACACATTTCACATCCAAATTAAATTACAAAACCATAGAAACACAAATAAAAAACAAAATTTCTTTAAATTTCTTTTACAGATCAATAAACCACTTAAAATTTTTGTAAAACAATATAAAGGATTGTATTGAGTATTTGCACATAAAACTCATTCAAAAACACTAATTAAATTATAAACACACAACATTGCCATACCAAACCATATTTTTAATCCCTAAAAACATTTATTAATATCATTTCAAGGACCATAAAACAATCACAATTGACACAACATGGTATATACAAGTAAAACAATCATTCTTCATTTTTTTAGGGAAGGGAAACGAGCCTTTAAGAACATTAAAAAAACTAACATTTGACAAAGCTATGCATTAAAATTTTATTAAGGAGGTGTATACACACTATTTAAAGCCTCAACCCACATTCATAAATCCCAAAAAACACTCATGTTAGATATTCAAAACACAACTATTTTCATATTAATGTGAAACATGCCATTTTCTGGAAACATTTGCCAAAACAAGTTTTAAACCCAAACCCATTTATTTTTAAAACCAAAAAAAATTGGAAATACAAAAAAGGTTCCCAAAATAATTTTTTACATCCTTCCAATGTATTTAAAAATCCAAAAAAACAATTTAAACTTCACTAGACACATAAAATCTAATCGGGAAACTTACCGAACACATGACATGAACTTTTTAACAAAACAACTTTTCTTAAGCACTTAAATGGGATAAAATATCATTTTCATTCCATAATGTTGTTAAAGATATTGAAACATATTTACAATACCATATAACAATTGAAAATGGCCATGGAATAATTTATCAAACTAAATGAGTGCACAATTATACCCAAAAAAACTATATTTTTAACAAAATATGTCATAAAACATAATTTTCACCAAACCCATTAAAATAATGTTTCAAAAAAGCACATATATTATAAATAAGGTTTTAAAATTATGAGAATGGTGAAACTTAAATGATAAAGGCTTGCGCAAGGTATATCCTACCTCAAATCTTTGGCGTAATGGAAACGCACACACAAAATCACCATCTGAGGGTTTATAAACCCTAAACCTATGACGAACATGCCCAAATGAACAATAACCCCATAAAAAATCTTGTAATAACAGAACACTAGGTCGAATAAGACTAGGGGATATTATAAAACCAATAAATTATGAAAGGAAGACGAAAAGGGAGGATAAAGGAGAAGAAATCTCACATTTTTAACTAGAAAAATCATCGTATTCAATTAGATCTACACACATACATAAATGGGAATGGCTTGAAACATCATGGAGAGACTCCTATGGTCTGGAAGAACCAGAGAAAAAATATTAGTGGAAAAAATATGAAAATTTAATGATATATGAATGATACAATTTACCTTGACAATTCTGGACGATTTGATTGACATTGAGAATGCTTACCCCCTCCACGACTATTCTAAGATCCAAAGAGGGAAAATCGATATTGGGGGTGAGGATAGGGATATTGGATTCGTTTGGGAGATGAAATTATGGAAATGTATTACATATTGAATTAGATATAAAATAAAAAACTATTTTTTAAACCCGAAATGGGCCCATGGGCTGGCCCAATACCTAAATAAGTAACCCCAATTCACCATGATTATGAAATATTAAGGGGTCCAAAATCTTATGGTGGTTTGAATATGTCATATTAGTAAAAGTATGATGTTTAATGGGTGAATTTTATTTAAAAACAATGTCCATATAAAAGAAACAAATTTGCTTCTTAAAACTGGAAATGGGCTCACGGTTCGCCAGAATCATGATGTAACAACCCTATCTCACAAAACTCAAAAATAAGAAATGGGGAACACAAATTAGGGTTATTAGACATAGATGAAACTTAAAAATCAACATTAATCTCACCCATGACCCCATAAATGAGTCAGGATTTTAAATGAACCAGATCAAAACAAGGACATGAAAAATCGGGTGTGACATTAATCTAACTCATTGATAGTGTTTTTCCATTCCAAATTTGATAGATCAAAATTTTCAACTATTATAGATTCTAAATAGGTATCAATATTTCTTTAGTGGTTTCTAATCAATTTTTTAGAATTTTTTCATAATAAAGTCAAATAAACATCATATAATTTCATTTTACTCATGATAATAACCTTGAAGAACATGGTTTACACATTCATTTTTTGAGATATACTTTAAAAATTAATTTTTTTACATTAATGTGTCTTCATAAATCCATTAAATTATTTTAATGATATCCCATATACCATTTGAACATACTTTCAAGTAATGGAGGATGGGTCATTTTGAATGAATATTAGGATTTGTTACTATGTTTTCCATTGTATTGCCTCCCTAGGAGTCATTGTTTGATTGTCTATTTTTTACATTATCTCTCATTTCTATACCATATTGCATTGTATATTTTATATTAACAACTAATTCATCAGGATTCTAATCAAATTTTTAAAAATATCTCATTCATTTTATATATTAATTTCAATAACATCTACTTTTGGTACCTTTTTTGTTACCAATATAACACCAAATGACATCTAATTCAAATTTTTGGAAATTAGTAACAATTGAGTGTAAATATTTGGATGATACAATTAATGGTTTTACAAATATTGATTATGATTATAATGTTTTCCCAAGACCCTCTTATTGAATTACACATTTTTATAAATTTATGTTGTCACTAACACCAAAAAACGAGGGATTACAATCTATCACTAATTATTTAAACTGATGTTTTGGATTTCATGTAACATCATATTAATGTTTCACATGATATGTTTCATGATTTATTTTGGGTAACAATATAATACTATTAATATAAATAATAGTTTTCCCTAATCAATTATCCTAATATGGATTTTGATAAAATATCTTTAATATTTGATTAAAGTTTTTATGATTGTGAGTTTATATTTAAATTTATATCCCACAATATACCTTATATTTTGAGTTATTTTTTCCATCTCATAAATATCATAGAAGATTTTCACCACCACACATATCACATGATAATAATTTAAATGACATTAATGATGATCCTTGACTGTTGAGAGACAATACTATGTTAGTTTTTTTACATGTATTTCAACTGAGTGGCCATCATGTTAAATTTATCAACTTATTGTATTCCAATCATGTGTGAAACTCACTCTATTTCCCTTCATGAGATATTTAATATGAAATCATGGAAAATGTATGTTGCTTTAGGGGGTATCTTATCCCTTAATCATCCTATGGTAGATAAATCAACAATAACACCTATATTATTTTTCCTCCAAAAGTAGAAAGTCTAAAATTTAATCTAAGGAGAAACTCCCTGATACATGTATGAACATATAATCTCCTTAATTAATTTGTTAAATATTTTGATTTTAATCATGGAAACCTATTCAGTAATGAACCTCATGTGTATTATAGTAATTTTGTGTCTTATTGTTAAATTTTTGGCAACTTTGGGATCTTAATATAATGAATTGTTCTTCACTATCTATTATATGAAATGAATGGAAAATATAGTCATAGAATTTAAAGTAGTTTTATTCGATTGAATATAAATAACTAAAAATATAATAATGCTCATTTACTAATTAAAATATCAAATTATGAAGAAGATTATAGAATCTTTTCGGATGATGTTTCAAAGAAATGTATGATTTACATGTTTGGTGGTTTAACATATTTTATTATTATTGAGGCCCATATTTATAATTAATTATGATTTTTCAATAAAAAAAAAATTCAAAATTATATTTTATTACTATATAAAATGTTATGTAGTAATACCTAGGTGAAATATCTTATATAACAATAGTAGAATAAATATTAATGTTTTATCTAGATATTTATTTATCATCCATCATGTTTGATATTCTCACCTAGTCAAACACTAAATCATTTGGTGATTAACAAATTAAATTATAATTTTTTAATGTGTTATTAAATCAATATAGGTGTTCAAAAAATAGTAATCCTTAATAATAAATCATAATCAACTTACCCTCTTTTCACTAAAACATAATATAATATTAAATCATGATTGAATGGAAAACTATCATTGATTAAATAATAATGAGTAGAGATGATAGAAAAAAAATTGAATGAGAAAAAATAATCATTATAGTTAAATTGATGAGTCAAAACTACTATTGAAAAATTGATCTTCAATCGATAATTATATAATAAAAAATTATATTTTCTCAATGGAAGTGTTAATGTCTCTACAAGAATGTCATTACTTATCCCATCATGGTTCTCTTATCTTTATTATCAAAACAAGGTTACTCAGAAATCCCCCTATTATATTTTCATTCTATGACATAAATAATATATTATCCAAGGTAAGAGTTACAACTGACGTAATTAACGTGTCATGAAATTACAAAATCCCTAATTTTATAACTGACTAACCACTGAAAACATTAGGTTAATGGGTTATTGTGCAATGAGTGGATAATATATTATTATGAAATTTAATTTATGGCCTAGACCATTGTGTTTGATTCCGATATTCTAATCTTTTGAATCAATTTATTTATAACTCCAAAGAACATGTTTTATATAACAACAAAGTATTTCACAAAATATTATTATTAAATAAACACTG
Organism: Viscum album; assembly: GCA_963277665.1. Taxonomy (NCBI): domain Eukaryota; kingdom Viridiplantae; phylum Streptophyta; class Magnoliopsida; order Santalales; family Viscaceae; genus Viscum; species Viscum album. The sequence goes on along the minus strand of OY728120.1, from coordinate 2,406,889 downwards.
TGTTATATATATTTCTCTATACATAATTCATAACTAAGTAATTGGGAGATATGACGGTGAAATATAAATATTAAATACGGCCTTGAAAGCCTAGATGTCAATTTTTCAAGAATGAATAGGAGAAAACAAATATAACATTTGGGTATAATGAAAATAATAATACATTTATTATATGTGAAATACAATTTGTATAGGTAAAACAAATTGGAAAATCATTGAAATATTAATTTATTTGTTTTTGTTAAAAAAATTTCCATATGTGAAAATAATAAATAATATTTTAAATATTAATAATTTTATAAAAATAAATTTAAAAATAATTTATATTAAATATGAATAAATAATTTTTTACAATTTCCAAATATGTCAAAAATTTTCAAATACATGTTGGAATTTAATTTAAATATTAAATATAATATTTTTAGAAATTTCATTTTTTTTAAAAAAATATCCTAATTATATTAGTAATTATATTTTATTATTTATATTTTTTTAATTATTTATGACGCATTTTATGTTTAGGTGAATAGACCAACACAATGTTTTTCTAATATTATATATTCCCTAAAATTGTAACTATAAATATAAGAATTAGATATATATAAATGATTTTATATGAAATACTTTGTTTGTTATTTAATTTATAAATTTTTTATGGTTTTTTATATTAATAAACCCATATTTGAAATTTTTGGAATCATGTTATAGTTTTTAATTAACATAATGAATTAATATAATAATGTTTTTTTATTTTTAAAAATATTTTTTTATTCAATTTTAGAAAATGTTTAAAAAACAAATTTCAATTATTGAATCCTTAGGTATGAATTATATTATAAGGTTCATTTTTTTAATATACATAATGTTTAAATTACCTAGATAAATGTTATTTTCCATCATGAAATCGAAAATGTAAAAAAATGAGTAACTTATGAGCTAAATCGAAATATAGGTTTTAGAAAGCTAATAATAGATTGTCAATAGTGTGACTACAACTAATATCTTCACTAAGTTATTATTTATTATTTTTGGAGATATATTCTTTATGAGTGACATCCCATTATTGAAATTGTTTTGGTATGTTAAAAAATTCCACACTATTTCACTTATTAAAGTGGTACTCCTCATATAAATTACCCTCATAGTAAAACTGCTAATGGTCAGAAAAAACACTTCCCAAACTTCAATTCCAGGCCCCAAGACACCTTAAGGGAGTTTTCAAACTCTATAAATAATATATCCCTAATGTTTAATACAATTTTTATGGATAATAATCAAAAAACTATTGTATATGTTCCTATCCTCACTTTCCTTAATTGTAATTTGTATGCTTTTATTCATTATTATATATCATTTTATCTTATAATAATGATAAAATAGGTTTAATTGTTATATTTTTGTATGATTATAATAATTTTAAATTAATTATACACCCACCCCTTTATCTTATAAGAAAAATAAAAATGTGAATCTGTTTTTGTGTGGAATACCCCCTAAATGACGAACCATGATTTGTTTTCCAAAACCATCTTAAGTATATTTTTTAAATAGGTAATTTAATACAAGATTGTGAAATTTATGATATTGTTTTATTTTAATATTTTAAACCATATATTCAATTTCCCCATTCTAAAGAAAATTAATTCATCAACCATATATATGTCTAGAGTATTTAATCTAGGGAATGATTGATTTTAATTTTTCATTTCAAAAACACCTTACATATCTGACAATGAAAATTTTATTAATTGTTATTTAAAATTTATATATTATCATTAACATTTATTTTATTTCATTTGGGAGAACCAATTTATGATAAGACTCGATAATAATTATCATAATATAATCTATTTAATATTAAAATAAAAAGAGGAAACTCATTCATTCAAATCATGTCATATTTTAATATCCAATAATTCATCTTATAATACCTTTATAATTAGGATATATCACACTAATAAACACTAAATTTTATAATTTTTCAATTTATATAGTGATATTAAAATTAAAATATATCATAATCATGAATAATCACAAGATGTTCATGATGGGGTCAGTTTGATAACCAACTTGAATAATGACATGAAATTATATAATGGATAATTAGAAATACATAATAAATATGAAATTATGATTAAATTTTTTAAATAATTAATTAATTCATATAAGATATATAAATATTTAACTCATTAATTAATCAAACACCCTTCCTAGGATGAATATCACAAAAAAATATTTGTTCTATATTTCATCTTCTAGGATAAAATCTAAGTATGACTACAAGGATATTTAAACATTATATATAATTATATTTAATCAAATAATGATTAATATAAAAATATAAATTATATAAATTTCAATTTGAATGTATAATTAAATCGCTGCAATGTAACAACTAATGATGGTTATAATAATAAGAACTTGATATGAGAAAATATTCCAAAACTAACTAATATACAATTATTTTATCATAATAAATGAACATCATATTTTTTGGAAATTAATATTTTTTTATAGTTAGTAATAAATATATTAATACCTTATATACTTGAAGTTCATTTGAAAAAATGTGGAAGCAGGGAAAGGGTTTTCATCTCCAAGTCCTATATTTGAGACATGTTTACATTACAAACCATATTATTCCAATGGTTAATATACATACCCTTTTCGTATTTTTAATTTTATTTTATTTTTATTTGTGATATTTAATGTTAAATTTATTTTTATCCCTTTCATTGAGTTTGGATTCATGTGTTTTCAATAAATAATGGTATCATATCAATTTCTATTTATTGAGACTTTATTTAATTTTATAACTCAATTTCATATTCATAGGGTGTATACATTACCCATGAATGTATTTTGGAATATTATATGACTAAACATAACTAATATATTAAAAAATGATTTTAAACTTCTAATTTCTTTTTGTTAAAATCTTAATTTATGTAAAACAAGCATAATATCTAACACTGATTTATATATGAATTAAAATTTATTATATGAACCTTTTTTATCCATGGAATTAATTTTTTTTATTTCCTCTTATAATTTTTATGTAATTTGTGTTTTCGACCAAAAAAAATTTCCACATCAGGTTTTATATTATTTTTTTAAAATTTTTATGCATTTTGAATAAATTAATTGAAACTATGACTTGTAGAATGATGATTAAAAAAATTACAGAAATAACATTACATGATATTGTTTTCATTAAATTCAAATGAAATATATCCAATATATTTTTCATCACCTTATCACCTATAAGTTCTTTAATTATGTTATTATTTTGGGTGATAATGTTTTTATAAAAATTATTATGACCATTATGATATTTAATACTATTATGAAAAACATTTTCTTTCCAAAGGTTCTTATATAATGGGATTCATTACCAGTTATATGATTTCCATTTTGTCTTTCCATGAAACCAATTGCATTTACATGGGTTTATTATGATATTAAAAGTGAAGGATTTCTATGTGGAACCCATATTTACGCATGAGCAATGATTGGTTTTATTATAAAACAATGATGGATGGTTCCACTATAAACCAAAGGAAAGTGGTTCTGATGTAATCCAAGGACATGTAGTTATATTTTAAACAATTAATTGGTGGTTAAATTATAAAACTAAGATGGTGGGTCTATTATTTCCATCTAACTCATCGATAAAATTTTTATATATCATAAGAGATTTATTCGTGTATAAATATTTGTTTCTTATATGAATGGGAATTGATTGTGTGGCTAATGAATGGAATTTTACATTTAATAATTATTATTCATTATTTATTAGTTTTTATTCAATATTATCATATTCCTTCATTACTCAATGTTTATGTAATATGATTATACACCTTGATATTTTCAATATATCTCCATGTAGATATTTTGTGGATTACTGTTTTTATGAGATATACATTGAATGCCACTTAGTATTTATTATTTTCACATTGGATGTTTTCTTGTTTCATTGTTTTCCATGTTTTTACATATTCATATTTAATCATCCTTGACGATATTCTAATTCACTCATTATCGAGCATTTGATATCACCCCATTTTTAGGTTTTTATTCCCCAGGTTATGGAGAAAAGTAATAAATAATATTTTTCTAGATGTCTATATTATGAAAAGATATTTTGGTATCTTTAAAATACCTTTATAGATTATATTTTAGCTATCATACTAGAAATAATATTATCCTATTGTTAAAAAATACATGATTCTTTTTTGGTAATATTTTTTTAATAATCTAATATTATAAAAATATAATTTTTTAAGAATGTGTTTTAATCAAATATTTAATTTTACTTTGGTAATTAAATGGAAAATATGAATGTTCTATAATAGTATGCATGAGAATAAGGTGTAGATGACATTTATTATTGGGAAGATATTAGTATGGGATAATTAAGGAGTTATATATATTAGAAAATGTTGTTATGTTATGGCTACATATAATTTTATAGTTATTGGTAACAATTGATGTCGTTTTAGGTGATATTACGTAGATTAGGATAAGAGATCCATAATGAAAACCAAATGGACATGTGTAAAAATTATGTTTATATATATGATAATATCTAGAAATCTTTGAAATGTAGATATTATAAGGCTTTATTAGAAATGAATACCCTATCTAGAATCTACTTGTGGGTGTTGGTTTACGGAAATATGTACCAAGGGCTTATGACCCTGAAATGGATTTATTGGGTAATAAGTCAAATATTACCTAATTTGAGACAAAAATTTATATAAAAATCATATAATAATACTATATGGGTATATGATTGTTTAGTCACAATAGCATTATGAACTGTTCAGATGGATTCATTAATTATTTACATTACTGTATAACTTTAATAAGTTTTATATAACACAATATATAGTCTCTATGATTGTACTGAAGAAGTTATAGTATTAAAAAAGTATGAAAAAATTTAAATGAATGTATCATAGGATAAAAAATTAATTAGATAATACATTATAGGATTGACCTTTTGTATTCGTATAATCCATTTTCCCATGAAATTAACTAGACCAATTTTTTTAATTAGAACACAGTCATGGATTTAAAGCTAAAATGATATTTATTTAGAATGCACTATGTATTATTAAAAAATTAGGAAGTATTATTAAATGGATTATAATATTTGACATTACTATTATGATGGAAATGTTAGGTTTCATTTTCCATCCTAAGGTAGTGAGGTCAAAATCAATATAGCAATTAATCCATTATTCTCCTGACTATTTTCACAAAATCATTGTTATTTATTGATGATATTATAGAATATTCTAAAATTTATGTCGATTTTTCAATAATGTAAAATATTAATCATCAATAGTTCTTTATAATGTTTTAGGACTACATATTCAACTAGTTCAATTACAATGAATTGTTATTTTATATGAGGATTATAATTATTGAATAACTATTTTATGAACACTTTATTGATCTATAAAAAAATATAAGGTTTAATATATGAATTATGTTTATGTGTTGATGATATGTTGACGCGTTAAAGTGAAATATATTTTTTTATTTATTTCTCCCACTCCATCTCCTCTTGTCCAGGAAGGAGGAACACATATACCTGGAAATATACTTCTAGTTGTATCCTAGGGTGGGTTATTAAACAAGACATTAGTAGACTATCCTATATATTTCAACTCATGTATCATTAGACTGTTAATGGAACAAGGAAAAATAATTTTTCTAAGTAATAGTTTAAAATAATAGAGATGATTTTGTAATTTATAGAGATCATAGTTGAAAGGATATTGATGATTTTAGTAATAATACATTAAGGACCCACCAAGTAATGATGTAGTGTGGTGAACCATGCTATATTCTATGATTATCTGAAAAATGAAAACCTTATGGACCATTTCATTATAGAGTTCCTTACGGGTAAGTAATAGGTGGATAGTACTAAGGAGCTAATGTAGATTTAGCATATCATGATAATAGTGTTTTTATAAAGGAAAAAACTCATTGATGTTCATCTAAAGGTCATGATGAAGAAGAATAATTATGAAGATGAGATCATTTTGGAAGAAGGGGTATGAAATTATTCAAAATTATTGTGGTACAAAATTGAAAAATTGTTTATAGAAGACCTCACAGAAAATTATAGAAATGTTGTGAGATATAAAATAGAAGAAATTATATTCTCAAGAAATGATGATGAGGTTCATTATTAGAGATTGAAATATTTAAACATTATTATAAGGATGTTGAATGGGTCCGATATATTAGAATTTGAATATGGATCAGCATAGTCTTGTAGATCAGATACATGTCCATATAGCGGAGGAAGACCCATTGTTCATTGTGGATAAGAATTCAATATATTATTGATAAATTGAATTCTACTAGATTTGGTAATTCCATAATAAAAACATCATAAACATCAATATTTATTGACAATGGAAATTACATTTCATTTATTTGAGCACATGTTGCAACTGGAATTGACAAAAATTTGTGTTATCTTAGAAGTCACGTAACATTGATACTTTATTGTTTATATAAATAAATTCAATTTTCGAGATCCTCAGTTTGTTTTATAGTCCTTTATGGATATTGAAATCAGGAGAACATCATCAAATTGGTGATAATAAACATTTATGTGTTCCTCAGGATGGATAGAATGACTAGATTGAAGTGTCACGTTGAATTATAATAAAAATGGGTGTTATTTACTTAAGGAAAAGAAGTTAGGCTTGTAGTGATGTCATCATATTCTCACTCATACCTAAGTAACATAAAAGATATATTGATATAGACTTTATTATGTTCCAAGTAAAATATTCTTACTCGATGATATCAATGTGTAACTTCAATTTTTAGAGGTTATTTTCATGGGGCATGTGATTTC